>OX376375.1:21144612-22446125 GCA_947369275.1 Nemotelus nigrinus | reverse complement strand
GCCCTAGAACGTTATTTCACTATGCCTGTTTTTTACTAATGTTCGAAGAACAATAGTATTAAACTCGTTTCGCCGAAAATTCATATTTCTTTATATATATATATATATATATATATATCAGCAAAATGATTAAGGGAGATAATCTCTGGAGTGGCCGATTCGATTGAGCTGAAATTTTCGGAGAACGTAGATGTATATAGTAGGTAGGTCCACGACTTTCTCAAATTCAGATATTCTAAACCTTTTGGCGGCGGCGAGCGTTTTAGTGAATTTTGAGGTACTCCTATATTTCCAAGCAGTGTAAAGTTTTGCTAAAGAAAAGTATTGGGAATGAAAACTAATTATGTTCTAAGCTCGTTTATGATAAAAAATTGGAAATTTTGAGTCGTGTGTGGGTGCAGGGTGCCTAAAAGTAGGCAAGGATTTTTTTTCAAATTTTGATTTGTCATTACTTCTAAGAAAAACAATGGATCACCGTGAAATTTGCTGAGCGTATTAATGTTGACTAAAATTTAGCACATGTGGATTTTTAGGGCAATGCGGGTAACTCTGTAGCTACGGCAGGCTCCTGAATAAAAAACTTTCAAATCATTGACCTTCCTGAAAAATTTTTGATTTTTGACAAAAAAATCAGATCACTGATAAATTTCAACTTTTGTCCATCATATCAAATTAAAATTTTCAAAATTCCGATTTGCACAAGAACGGCAACCCATCACCAAATTACCTCTATTTTCAGCACTCGAAAGTTCTGTTCACGAGAACTGACGACCGGATTATCCGATCATAGTGAAATTTACAGGACATGTTGATATTAGCTAGGACCAGGTCTGATAGAAGTGATTTTGAAATGCGGGCAACCCTGTGTCAGTGGTACCATCTTGAAAAATCACCCAGAAAAAAAACCGGTTTTTGGCCTATTACTTCCGATTCAGCCATCAGGTTTTGACAAGATTCATCCAATACTTGGATCTTACTTTATGTAACGTTTGATGAAAATTTGGCTGAAAAATTAGAATAGAGTTGCCAGCTATGGTGATTTTTGTCTCTTAAATCTTGCAAATTTGCTCAGCAAAATAAAGCTTTTTTCCCTATAACTTCCGGTCCAGTGTAAAAATCAAAACGAAGTTCACGCAGCAAATGGACTTTAATGTAAACCAAATGTCATAGAAATGTCGTACCAAAATCATGAAAGAGCTGCCAGCTATGACCATTTTTGTAATTTTGTTTAATTTCTTTACTGAGCGATTATGTCATTAGATTTCCAAATGGAAATGATCCTGCAATGAAAATTAACAACAAATATTAACGCTTTGAAAATTTGATAAATTTTGAGGGTGGTAACCCTAAAATTTTTTTCACCCGTATAACTTCCAGCGCAGTGATTCAATCGAAACGAAATTTACTGGTTGGGTTTAACTTAGCGTGAAGCAGAATTGGTATGTATTATGCTTTGCTGTTGATACAGGCTAACCAGCATTAGCCATTTCCGTAAATATTGCACCAACAGATGCTTCAAACAACGTTCTCATATGCAAAGCATTTGCAATAAAAATAAGGAATTCTTTTTTAAATTTTTTGAGTTTTGAACATTTTTCGGATGGCAGCCTCAAACAACGTTTAACCGCTGAAACCTTCGAACGAAATTCAAAGGATACGTTGATTTGAGTATGAGCTTGTTAGGGTAAACTTATTGCTGCTTCGTTCGGAAAGTGTTGCCAGCACTGAATTATATGTGTTATAGTTGAGTTTTGTTGCTTTGGATAAGGAATGATTGATATGATTCTAAAAAACAGTGTATTACGTCTTTCCACACTTTTTTGTCACTCAAAGACAATTTCTTCGAAAATTAGTTTTCTAGCGGTTCAGGTGCGCTAGAGTTTTTTTACATTGTGACACTTTTCACTTTATAGTTTTCATCGTGTAAAGTCGGTGAAACATGCTTACGTGTTTTATGGGGCAATGGATATGAGATCAGGATGCATCTTAAGTGAGTGTTAAAATAGTCTGTGATATTAACCTGATATTGTTAATTTGTTTAAATATTTAGATCTAGAGAAAGAATTTTTGAGAGTTTTAAGATTTGAAATGCACATTTTCACAGTTCGAAGTGCTATGATTTTTCTTCCATGCTATAAGCAATTATTTTCGTAATTTGGTGAGTTTGTACAGTAAAGTTTGGGTGCAATTTATTCAAATGTGAATGATAATGGCGCTCTCTCTAATCTATGGGCTACATGTTTTTTATATTAAATACATATTTATAAAACGATTTTAAAAGTGAAAGGATTATTTCATTACCAAAGACTACTTTTTCATGAAACATGTTTAAACATGTTTAGACATGTTTAGACATGTTTAAAAGCGAATAAAATATCTTACATTCGATATATACAAATCTTAAGTTTGTTCTAGAGTGTTTCAGCTTGTTTTCACTTGCATACTTTGGCCGCAAAATCATCGTGCAGCAAGCCAAGAAATACTAACGAAATATATTTTGTCACAAAAATTTTGCTGCATGTCGGAAAATTATCTGTTACAAAATCATTCGTTAATGAATCTCACACAGGTAATGCTTAACGACCAGTTTGGCTTTAGGCGCAGGCACGGCACTCAGCACGCCATCTCGTACTTGCATGATCAAATTGTGTCTCATTTGAATGAGCAAAACATACCGACAGTAGTGTGTGCTTTACATATCGAGAAGGCTTTCGATTCCGTTTGGCACGAAAGCCTTCTATTTAAGTTGATCAAGTTTGGATACCCAAAAGAGGCATTAAAACTCGCCGCAAGCTTTCTTACCAACAGACAATACTATGAGCGATTTTATAGCTGTTTCCAATTTGGGATTGGGAATATACCGAAATTCGTGAGCTTTCACCCGATTTCCATGTATGTGTGCGCAGACTGTGTACGTGCACGGAAGCTCCTCATGAGCTTGATTTGCGAATACCGGTTTTGTACGAAGCGTTCATATGTATGTGTGCCGGATCAAACTGTATGGCTACACGAAGATCGGATTAAAACCGGTTTGAAATTCCGATCTCGTGTAACCATAGAAATTTGAGCGGCGATCTGGTTTACAAACACATAGATTGTGATTTGTTTTCAATAGGGCGTGTCCAAAAGGGAAATTTCTAATATCGTGGCTTCTAGCGGCCGCTGTTCACTTCGTCGAACAGTTTGGTGGCCATCCACCAAACGGCATGTATCGGAATGCAATATCATTCCGAAAATGCATCTGAGCGGAATGCCACGTGCGCTGTATCTAATTAAAAACTACTGTGCATATGAACTACTATAAAGACTGATATTCAAAGGAAAATAGAGAAAATAAGTAGATTTAGAACGCATATTGCAGCAAACGCAACCTTTATTACGATTAGCCTATTTAGAAGGCAATGCACCACTTTCCAGGATTAACTCTCGTAGGAGTCAAGGTCTTAATCCTTCGCAATAACACGCCTAAAACGCCTACTACTTATTTTAATTTTAGAGTGTATAGCATATGAAATTTCGTTAGAAGTATCAAGCAGTGCAATTGTGATGAAAATGCAAAATATTGATAACGCATTGCTAACTTTGCTCAACAACAATTTATGCTGTAAATTACGTTTTTACTAGATGAGTCCATCGAAAGCTAAAGAGATATAAATCGTTTTGGGTTGTCCGCTATGACCGAAATTCCCAATTGTAACTGTTTTTTTTTTGTAAGAGGTTTATAATATGAAAGTTTGATGGTAGCATTGTTGGTAGAAAAATGACTCATCATAAAAGTAATCTGATGAACGAGACATATCCTATGAGATTGGGGAATTTCTTAATATTTATTTGACTACGAAAATCAGTGAATCAATTAACTGTTTTACATTTTGCAAAAAAAAACAGCAGGGTTAATGGTGTGAAAGATGTTTGTATACGTACGCGCTGCAACGATTGGCTTGCATACACATCACTAAAATCCACTCAAACTCATATATAATACACATCAATGTGTCCCGTAAGTCTACGAAATGTCTGGTGGAAGCACAAAATATTATTATATTTTTATCTGATCAAAACAGAACTGTTAAGACATAACTTTGATACATTTATTTCCAAAATGGCACCAACTTAGCTTTGGTGTGACAATTTAATCAAATTCATAAATATTCAACGTTCAAATAAATTAAACGTTATCTATAATGGAATAACCGCAATGCTTTCTCTATTACAATTCAATTTGTAGACAAAATCTATCATAAATCTGAGAGATATTATTTTGTGTGATTGCTTCGTGGCAACTTGAAGTTCGAACGAAATCCAGAGCCTCGACTTTTTTTCGTTGCCCGCTTCACGTGAAATGCCCCTTATTTTAAATTATTAATTTAAAATGTGCTGTCTTGGTCCTTCTAAATATATTTTCTCTCATAAATATAATTAGAAATTAAATCAAACACTCGCTCTGCCCTGATTCCCATAAACTTTCTTTCAAAATGTTGCTCAATTTTGCGTCAGTAATACTCGAAAATTACATACTCTACTGCAGGAGTGGGCAAAACTAATACTGGTATGCTCGACATTAATTTTTTTAATTTATGCGCGATCAACTTCGAAAAATGGGTTAAATTAAAAACAAACAAAAATTAAATTAAGGTGTTTATTGATATTAATATATTAAATACATTGTATTACTACTTTGTGTAATGTATTTTGTTAATAAATATTTTGAATTAATTTTTGATGTATATGAGTGACTCTCCATTTCATCAAAAAGTATTGTAGAGTTAGGCTTGTAAGCACTGAAGCACAATGCTAGATTTGATGAAATACCCTCGTTATCGAATTCTCTAAAAGGAAATGAAATAAATTCAAAAATCGGTTGAAGGTTATTGAGATTTGCAAATCGTCTCTCGAATTCTTGTTTAAAATTTTCCAGTTCAGGACAAAACATTTCAATATTACATGCACCTGTAGGTTAGGTTAGGTTGTACCAGTTGGCACAAGGCCACACATGGACCTATTGGTACATATTGCTACGAGATAAATGCGGCAGAAGAAAAAAAATCAGTCCAAGCAGCCATCGAAGGCCCCGGACTCTTTCGCGAACTGAAGAATGTCTTTCAGCTTTCAGCTAGATTCACTAGTAAGTTTAATATGTTTTTCAAAATATGGAAAATATTTAAAAATTTTGCCTATTTAATTGTGAAGCAAAAGGTTTCAATTTTACTTAAAAACATTTACCGAACTCAACAAGTCAACAATATTTTCCATTTCCTTGTAATTGTAAATTTAGCAAGCTGTAACGGCCCATAAAATCTGTAAGAAATGCTAATATCTTTACCCATACTGGATCTTCCAATTGTTCATGTTTTTTTCCCAATGTGTCCAAAAATGCATTAATTTCAGGCAAAAGATTTAGAAATCTTTGCAAAAATTTTCCTGTGCTAAGCCATCTAAAGTTTAGTACTGTTTTCGATTTCACGTTAAATTTTCATGCAAATTTTGACGTGAAATATATTTCGGCGAAAATTTAGCTTGAAAATAACAAGAGTTGTACTCACTTTTAAGCGTGAAAAATTGCTTGTAACATGCTTTCGCTTTGAAAATGCAAATAGCTTTGGCACATGTCTCCAATCATTTCACGCTAATTTAGTAGGTGCAGTTCATTTTTTAGGCTAGTACTGAGTTAATCGTGAAGCTAAATTTTGACATGTCTCCATTATCTGGTCATTCTTTCGAGCGAAAATTTTGAAAATGCAGAAAAGCGGGGACACTTATCATTTCTGACGGGTAAGATGTCAAGAATTTGAATTTTTGAACGATTTTATTAATGAAAAGACATTTACACAATTCAATTTTAAAAATTCAAACACCAAATGTCACTATTTAGCTCGAAAGAATGAACTACACAAACTACATTGGCGTGAAAAGATTGTTATTTTATTTTATCTAAAATTGAGATTAACTTTTGTTACGCTGTGTGTGACAATTTACTATCTCGGTAGCAGGGAGACGAATGCAAATGCAGGCAAGGTGTATAGAACACAGAGATTTAAGGAAATGAAACAACCGTATACGTATACGAGATTTAGTGAAGCAGTTTTACTAAAATGATATAAATCTATAAATTGCACAAATCGATCTCGGATTTTCCCGTTGGCTTCTCCGCCACCAAGGCTCTGCGAGCTTTTGTGTGAACTGAAACTGCGTGGACTGTCCGATTGGATCTACCAAGGCCCATTCCAAAATGTACTGAATAAATCGTAAACTACATTTTTAGTTCACATTTTAAATTAAGCTACTAAATTATTAAAAATGTCTGTGATCGACTGTCGAACTGTTTGCGATCGACCGGTCGATCGCGATCGACCGTTTTCCCACCCCTGCTCTACTGCATCATTCTGTTAAATTTCAAATACTTATCTTTTGTAGAAGTATGCTAAAATCAATATTCAAAAATGACCTCTGTTCTTGATCTCCTGCTAAAATTGTGTGCTGTATGGTTATACAGCTAACTTAAAAATAACGAAAATATTTGTTTATTTGCAGTACAAATCAAAACACAAATCATCGAATATCTCGAAAGTGCTAAAATGTGCTTAGAACATGAATGCGATTCACGGCCGCGGTGCCGCCAAATGCCTAAACCACATAACCATCATCTCAAATGGTTCATGTAACGTTGATGCATGAAGTGGCGACGTCGCTATTCACCAGACACGCACCAACTAAGTGAACAGCACTCGCCACAAGCATCAATAAAACAAATTTCCCTGTTTCCACGCGCTTCAACGAAGTAAACGGTGAATTTCAGAAGCCGCCACATTGGAATTCCCTTACATGAATACGCTTTTAAGAAGTGAACTGCACTCATCAGAAGCCGACATGTTAGAATTGTGCCCGTTTGTACACGCTCCTGCGAAATGAACAGCATTTTTCAGAAGTCGCCATGTAAAGAATTTCCCTGTAGGGAAACGCCCTTACGAAATCAGCACCAATCAGCAGAAGCCACTAGGGGAAATCTTCTGCACGAGCATGCTCGCACGATGTGAATAGGATAAGTCAGAATCTGCCATATTGGAAATCTGACTACACGGGCGTGCTGATACGAAGCAAGCAGCGTTGGTCAGAAGCCGCCATATCGGAAAGCTGCGTGCATGCACATGCTCGAACGAAGTGAACAGCAGTAGTCAGATGGCGCCATGATGAAAACCGACGTGTACGTACACAGAACTATCGTGTACACACAAATACAATAACACGCAGAGAAAGCTCACGAATTTCGGTATATTCCCAATCCCAAATTGGGAACAGCTATAAAATCGCTCTATGTCAGCGTGAATGGAGCAGATTCGCCTTCATGTCTATAACATAAAATCAAATCAGTGCTGCCAGATAGGCGCTGCGGCTTACCCCCAGACAATTCCTATTTATCCCTGAAAATACCCTAAGTAGCTATAGTGACGTCATTTCCGGGAAATTTTTCGGGATTCTCAAAAACCAGGTTGTTTAAATATAAATTTTTATATGTGTAAGACTTTCGTCATATAAAGCAAACTTTTTTAAGGTGAGGTGAAACTTTCCCACACTCATCCTCATCTTTTGGGACTAATTTTTTCCTGGGTGCGTTAAGTTTTCACTCAGAAAAAATTAGTTCCGAAAGGTTTATTGTCGACAGAGTCGCGAGAGACAGTTAGACAGTACCATGGGCATATTTCATCAGTTGATTAATTAACAAACGAGCTCGGAGAAACGAATATGACTTATTCCGATATTTTGGGATATCCCCGCGTTAAATGCAATACACATCAAACAATGATAGAGCGAGGGCGGTTAAATGACCCCATCATGGATTTGACGACAGCGTATTTTAAATAGTACATACGAAAAAGTGAATAAGTCACTCAGCTGAATAGATAGAGATATAGGGTACCGCAATCGCAGCCTCTGTCGGCAATCGGTAAGGTAGAAATATCAATTTTGAAACAGCATCACCAATATCCGCTTATTGGTATGATGAAAGATTGATATTTTATATTTTATATTAGAAAAAGGTGGACATGACGTATTTCGAAATTATTATTTATTGAAACATCCGTTCCGGAAAAATGCATTATCAAATTTCAAAACACTCTAAACAAAACCCTGAATATTTTTTCCCCCTGTTTATCCCCTGAAGTCTTTAAAATATCCCTAAATCTAGGGTTAAAATCCCTAATATGGCAGCACTGAATCAAATCATTTGAATCATGCGTGAAAACTATACTGTGGAAATACACAGCTATCGATATGCATTTACTCATCCCATAGTCATGCCAACAACAGAGCTCGAATAATTGCTAGAAATTACGAGAACCAACTAGAAGCTTTGCGGGCTGTTAGCATATCCTATAAAAGCTGTCGTGAAATATGAGTAATCATTCAAACAGCGAAAGTTGCGTTTAGCAGATAAGAGTTGAGAGTTTAAATGCTTAGATAAGAGTTAAAAAAGAGAATTAAATAAAGTGGTAGTTCAAAGTATAGGATATGGTTTGCATACCATCATTTTTGCAAATAGACTCATGCAAAATAAATTACGTCATTTCAAGTTTTTCACTTTTGTAGCGCGAAATATATTAGATAAAATTATCACGAGTCAGTATTTATAAAGCATCTATGTGCAGAGCACTGAAGCTCGAAAGCTTGTATTTATTTAAGCTGGATCCTCACACACAACATTCATTAGATTATTCTCAAAATTTATTTTTTATTTTATTTTATTTGTTTTTTTTTTGTTTCTTTACATAAATATATATATATATATATATAAATATATATATATATATATATATATATATATATATATATATATATATATATAAATATATATATATATATATATATATATATATATATATATATATATATATATATATATATATATATATATATATATATATATATCTATATATATATATATATATATATATATATATACATATATATATATATATATATATATATATATATATATATATATATATATATATATATATATATATATATATATATATATATAGTTTTTATGGTATGAACGGTGTTACGGTGTTTACTTGTCGATGACGTTCTAAGTAACCAAATAGTTCTAAATATTCCATCCGATAAGGCAACCTTAGGATGTTAAAATACTTTATAGCCCTGGAGTTTAGAATCAGTCCCGATTTGGAAATTTTCTAGGTGATCAAAGAAGTACATTATTTTTTTTTAATTAATAAAGTATTTACGATATCAATATGCGCAAAACTATCTGATGAATAATATCGACTTTTTTTTAATTCCAGGTAAGCTGTTTTTTCTATTAATTGATTCGTCGGTAAGTTTTAAATTTACTGCTCATTTAAAGTTAAGATATGTATTGGGTGCAGAAAAAGAATTTAAATGAATGACAATTGGTCATTCAAAACGAAGCATGCACATCTAAACACTTTGCGAAGCGTTCCCGAACTTTAGAGTTCCATTCATGAAACTAGCACACTGTAAATATAAAAGTATTTAAACTGAGATGAAAAATATATTTTTTTCGGATATTTTATGTTGAGAAGTTTTGGAAAAGCAAAAAATGTCTCAGGAAGAAAATACATTAGTATGTTCCTACTATGCGCGATATGCTGATTGTCTACAGTCCTGATGATTTGTTCCGACCAGAATAGATATGTATGTACATTTAGCTACTATTGTTACGATTAAGATTACACAGTCTCGAATTTAACCCTCCCCAGACACACTACAATTCGAGCACCTCCCTAGACACACCTGGGTCTATGGAGTCCTGCCGTTTTTTTACCACACTTCGAATCGTTTTAAAATCTGAAAAAATTCATGAAGATAGATCGATATCTATAGAAAAAGAGCGTGCATTAAGTGATGGATATATATGAATTTTTATTATTGTTATTTAATGGAAATCGACACAAAACACGAGAAATACACGTATTCACTTAAAACATCATAGCTTTTTGTTAAATAAGTTTAAGAAAATTCTACTGTACGAAATGTTTCTTGACATATAGTAGATGAAAGAAAAAAAAGGACATAATGAAACTTCGAAAAAAGTATAGTTATTATGACAAGAGAAAAAGTACAATTTTTTTGGAGTCGAAAATTCGTTTGAGATTACAATTTTTGGTTTGAAAGTAATGTAACTCAAAGTTTTATACGTTTTTGTGTTATTTATTATTACTTACACTTATTCTTATTAAAATAAATAAAGTAACTGAACAAAATTACAAAATGCATTCATTGCATACATGAAGCTTGTGTTCTTCGCAAATTTTTATTTCTTCGCTCGTTAAACTAAGTGCTAACGTTTCAATAAATTTATATCTTCCCAATGCAGTGTTCGCTTCATTAAAATTGTACAAAATGTTACAATTAACTACCGCTTGATCTAATATACCGAAGAAAAGCTTCGAAGAAAATGCACACTTTTATGCTTCCGTAGACACACCTGGGTCTTTGGTGTCCGCAGCCAACTTTGACAGCTCAGCAATTCACGAAGAACGGAGGCCCGAGCGTGACGTTCACTACGCCAGTTCTGGATCCAAGTACAATTTTTTAAGTGGAGGTTAGAACCCGAAATATTGACGTACCTGTGCGCCCTGACGATTTTCAAAAACGGCCGGACACCAAAGACCCAGGTGTGTCTAGCGGGGGTTAATAATCTGATCAAAAATTACCAGGTGCCTGTTGAATGAATATTGTTTCATTGGGAAACATTCTTGAGTCATTAAATCCCACGAATCAGTGAATCTCACGTCTACAAATATCAGTTTACGATGTGGTACCAATTTGGTCATATGGCCAGAAGAACCTGCTCAGATTTTCAATTGAACTGCAACATTCGGAATTCAAATTTCGGCACGTTCACTTCACAGAACACTACATTTTCTCATCAATAATCGAGAAGTAGTCGATCGGAAAAGCATCGTGTCAGCGCTATGAATTCACATAGTCCTGGCATCCTGTGTATTTATTGCCTCTGCACGCGAGTCATCGTGAATTGTCCATTAAATGACGCCTGCACCGCGGCGACGAATTTCCCCGAATCTGGTTTGCATCATCTGTCAATCGGCTGAGTTGGGCAGCTCCAACCTCTGATTTACATCCGAGATTGCAGGTAATATTCATGAGGCTTCAAAACGAAGTTCAGTTAACCGTTTTATGCATTCCTTGTTCGCGGTAGAGCCGAATATTTATTGAAGTATTTTCCCATAATGCTGGTGGCTGACAGGGAAAAATCTGTCATTTCGTGAGTCCCGCATCGTTCTGGTTACTATGTACATATTAAATCATTGTGCCGATACTTTCGGCTCAGATACTCCATAGTGAGTACAATTTACATGTAGGATAATTTTGGCGACACTCATTTAACCTACATATGTACATTCTTTGCATAACTACATATCGAGACTTCAGATGATTACTGGGCCCCCGTTGCAATCAATGCACGCACTTACGCGTTGGTTCCCGAAGTAATTTCAAGTGGCATTGTTATACAAATCGAAAATGAGGATAATAATTTACTGTCGCGAATGGAATTATATATTTATGAGTTTCGCTATCCAGGAGCCTTGATGTGCTTTTCGATTACTAATCAGAAACTGGGCATCCGATTTTCTATAACTGTTTGCTGGAAGATGGAGTAGAAATTAAGTGTTATTAAGGGAGAGGCAGTACTATATGCACCTGCCAGTTTGTAAGGATATGGATTCAATGTTTTCAAATGTTTAAGTAATGCTGCTTAATTGGTATTACTTTTTGCTCAAATTGCTAAATGATGTAAAATTTCAACAGAAACGTTAATCCCAAATTGCAAAAAACATCGGGGGAGTGGATTTTAAGCAAATTATTGTAGCATTTGTGCAGGCTTAGTATAATAGAGAGGGTGTAAGATAAAAAATTCTGCAAAAAATAATAAAAAATAAAAACAAGAAAGACCGATTAGGAACAGTCGATCAAAATGGTATTGCCGCTAGATTTCAAATTTTCATTATTAACAAAATTTAAGTTAGGCTGAGATAGTACAATTAATGGCAAATAAAGAAAAAATCAAATCAAAATTCAACTCAACCACATCGTATTTTCGGTGATTTGTCATGGGTGATATCCTTGCAACAATTTTTTTCTTAATATTAATATTTTTCTTATTATTTCTATAGAGGGTATTGGCGCTATTATGCTAAGCATCTCACCCATATATGTATGTTATTTCTCGTATCTGGTTAATCTATTGATATCACCTGGAATTACTCTAGAGAAGATGCATTCATCATTTTTTTCTTCTGTGTGACTAAGTCTTTGCTTCCTATTATAAACTCGCATACATATATCTGATAGTGCTTCGTCATGGACTTATTTTCAATTTAAATGACAGCAGTCAAGCATTACTGAATCATGAACATTCATGCACAAGCGAATAGTATTTTTTTTTTTACATCTGCTAACGTTCCCTGTAATCGAGGAAATATGGAACATATGAAGCTACGTTCCAGCAGCATGATGGATTGATGTCGGAACTTTACGCTAAATATGGAGCTTAGTCCTATCAAATAGTGCTTTGTAATCACTCCACATAGTGTGCTGCATCATGATGGCATTTTGACAGAGAATAGTTTTAGATCTCAGAATAGAGAGATTTAAGGACATAAAAAAGCGTATAAATATACGAAATTTAGTGAAGCAATTTCACTAGAAAGATAAAATCTATAAATAGGACAAATCGAGAGAATTGCTACTTTAGATTTTCTCTTTGGTTTCTCGATGAGAGTAGAGAACTAATGAGGAGAGGAACATCAGTAAAGTCAACGGGGCAAAAATCGCATACAAACAAAAATTCCAAAGCCTATCATAAAATGACTAAGGCTTAGGGAATTAGAGTTTTTGTGGTTTGAGCGGGGGCAATTGTATGGCGCAAAATTTGGAATTTGGTATCATGCAGTCTTAGGTTTGTATTTTCATTTTGATGTTTTTAGGCGAAATGAAATCTTATCTCTTAACTCCATGTGCGGTTTCTGAAAAATGTGCGTATTTTAACGGTGGCAGTATATTTTGACATCATATTTTTCGCAATGTATAAAAACCCTGAAATTCAGAAGTGGTCGAATTCTGAGACGATAGTAAATAAGCAGAATACAAAGTCAAATGAGTTTCCGGAATTGCACGTAAGCTGCATGTTTGTAAAACGAAGCACATGTTATCATGAAAAACTTAGCCCTACTAAACATATGCAGCAGATCTATTGTTTTTCTTTTTAATTTTCCAGCCCCCCTCTTCCTTTTACAATCGGGCTTCGGACCGGCTTCGGCGGAATTAGGACTTGCTTAGTTCTCACGATCTTTATAGTTCAATTTTTTATAAGTTCAGAGCAATCGATAATTATCTTTTGCTTTACTAACATTTAATTTTATTTCAATGTTTTTCACTTTACACTCACTTTTTATCACTTATACCTAAATTATTATAATAATATTAATTCTCACTTATATTTCACTAAAATTAATTTCGACACATGAAGATTTTTTTATTGAATTTTATCAAGTTATTTTTCTCTAGCCCGATATAGATATTTTTGGTTACGCCACTGACCAAAGATAAATCAAACATGGTTGTGCAATTGTCATTCACCAAAACGTAAACCAACGGTCTGCTCGCGACTTTTTCGTTCACTTTTCGTGAAACACGCACAATGCCAGACAAATATTTTACACGCGATGATAAATTTAACCTGGATTACATATATTAACACTCACTTACCTGTAAAAAGAGACTCCTAAGACACCAAATCCTCGCCGATTTCGGCATGAGCCCACGACACACTTTTGATTCTTTATTACTTAAACTTTACGAACTGCTTATGTAATTTCGCGTTGTTATATGAAACTAAGGTTTTATAATGTTTAAAAAACTAGTTTTTGAAGAAAAATCACCACCGCACAACACAACTATTTATGTTTGAAATTCACTTTACTTGGAGACACTACCGACACGGCGTACGGTTGACAACGATTTTGACAGCTAAGCACAAGCAAGCCCAAGCCAGAGAGAATCGAAGAGAGCGTTTTTGTCCTATTACACTCACTTGGATGTAGGGCCAGAAGGGTGAGGTAGCCCGGTCCTCTTAGTTTTCTACTCTCATGTTTCTCGGCTACCTAAGTTCTACGAGCTTTTTATTGTTACTTGTCAAATTCGCGTTAACATGGACTACTATCTCTACCTCTATCTTTCTGTTCGCAGAAAGATCTGTCAAATTTGCTCATAGTCCCATAGTTTTCCCGCAATATTATTAACGCTCAGGTTCAGACAAATTGTTTGAATTCTCACTCCAGTTTCCATTTCCTTATATGTATATCTCTCTTCCGAGTTTCGGATATAATAGCAGTTGTTCATCAAGCATTGCAAGGTTAAATGAGCATAATTCTTCGAGCTTTTCTAAAGTTTTAAAATAAAAATATTTGTTTCCTACTTGCTTCTTTCTGGCTTATTTTAAAAAACAAAAAAAGTTTTGCTTCGTTTGCGAGTCCACAGCATGAATCCAGCCGCAGTTTCTGAACATAAAATAGCATAAACAGACTATTGTTTCAACAATCATTGCTCAAGTTAAATCATATTCATGGAATTCGAACAATGAAATATTCTCTGTAAACGATATGACGACGGCTTTCATTCTTTCCGTCGGATGATAGTACCAGATGTGCAAGGCGCAACGCAACACCATGCCATGCTGGCCGAACTAAGTTTCTCGCTTTCCACCCACCTAGTTGAGGACGACACGAGAAGCCCGTTATTAAGCGTTGTTCGATGTTGTACAAGCTGTCCACGTTGAAATCTACATTTTGCACAAGAAGCGTATTGAGTTGAGATAAAAGCACATTGTACAAGCTGTTCTCGCTAAAACAATGCAAAGTGTCATGAGCACTCTTCAGTGGGAAATGAATATGGATTTCATAATTGTTTGGTGAAAAATGAAAATGATGATGGAGCTTGTGCAGGCGGAGAGAGAGGGAGATAGAGATGTTTGTTGTATTTCACGGAAATTGAAAAGATTAGAAAATATTTATTATTATTAAAATATTCTGGCATTAAGTTATAATATTTATAACAGTACCTGCAAACACTGCCACTACCGATCCGGTTTTTGATCCTGAGCTATTTGATACTGCTAAATTTCAACGCCTAAAAACATTTCAGCTTGTAGGAACGTCTCGTCGGAACTGAGGTTGTTCCTCGTAATCGTCTGACTTCTTCGACATAATTTTGTTACGACGACTGTTCCAATGGCCGTTCCCAGAACGGTGGGAAAACGATTACGAATCCTCGTGTTGCTCTCACATTGACACTATGCTCCTAATTCCCAAAACTACTAAATTTTCACTTCCACACAGAAATAATGATGAAAACTATAAACCCAAGCGAACGCGGCATATTTTCCTCTACTTTATACTAGTCTACTCGCCCTCATCTGTACAATACGACCGTGTTCCAAATAACCATCTCAAAATATGCCCAAAGCCCAACAACATGCCCAAAGCAAAATTAACGGTATCTTGTTGACACTTTTGGTTGCATTTCGGGCCACTAGTTTGCCCTTCGAAATTGATTTCAATGTATTTGAACGTTTGTGGAAATACAAGTACAGTGTGCATTCGAATTAAATTTCTATCTACTTCAACCCTCTTTGAAGGGTTAATTTTTTGAAGGGGGGAAACTTTAGAAATCTAGTTGATATACAGTGAAAGCCATTGAAAAGCAAACACTGCGGATACCAGTGAGGTAGTAGAAATGGAGTAGACATGCCCAAAAGATTTACATTGAAGGGGATGATAGTAATTTTTTAGCTACTCATTGTCAAATCAGGTCAAATCCAAGTAGTTCCCCTCCAATTTTGCAATGAGTGCTAGGCATTTTTAACATGCTTTGTGCGCGAGAGGATTGAAGGGACTAATGGTGGAAAGTTATACCGTCCGTGTCCAGGGACTGGCGGATACACGTTTCTGCAATGATGGAAGGGGCTGCAAAATATTTAGTGACATCTCCGGTAAAAGATTGGAGATATTTAGAAGAAGGGGGTAACTTGCAGGTGCCTCAACTGAACCGAAGTCCAGTCGAGAGTTTGCAAGGCAGGGTAAGTGATGGCCGAACCATCAAGAGTCAAATAAAAAAAAAGTACCCCGGATGCAGGGTACCCTAGAAATGGTCGTGAAGACCCTCGTCCGCAAAAGCGGAGCACCCTTTAGTCCTGCTCTGACAGATGCTTGCATGTTGCTTTGCTAGCTTTAGGCGGCTAGAGTGGGTCATTGAAAATGGAGTGGACTCGCTCCCAGAAAAGGTGAAACGTTACGTATGTATATTAATCCGTCAAAGAACATTTACTAGTCGCAATTCACAATATAGTACCAATGACACAATCACTTTTCAAATACTGATCCTCGCACTTTTTGGAGAGAAGACCCGTTATACCGAGAAGAATACAGCACGTTTTTGCTTTTTTCAGCCGAGCCACCACGCTCCCGCCAACCAACCTCGGCTACGTTTTTTGTTCCACTCCTTAAGGCAAGAATGACAATGGTACCTTATTTTTGCTCCCGTTTCGAATTTTTGGCCTTGAAATTTGAGTCGAGAGGTGACATTTTCGAGGTAACATTTAATGGCCTTGAGATGCTGATTCTGCCGCACATTTACCGAGCGCATCATTTTGCGTGTTTTAAATAAAAATTGCTGCATGCTACAAGATACCATTGAAGTTATCTTTAGATACTTCAAGACTTTACGCTTGCTGATATTATTATGAGTGTATATTATCTTGCTAATTGCTGCAGTATTTTTTTATTTATAGCTTGAAATTAAACTAAATCTACTCCATTTTTTTCTAATTTGTTTTCATATTTGTCTTCATTTTTTCTTCTTCATTAAATACTTAATGTGTAAAAAAAACATCAGTCAAGTATGAACTGTGTGCTGGTGTCTGATGAGAATCAGTGCATACTTTCGAAACCACTTTGTCAAAATAAAATGTTCTATGTTAATAAAAATTTTTTCAATTTTAATCATCCCGCAAAAAGAATTTCTACTTAATGTTACCTCTTCAAGTACACGTAGAATCCATATTTATGTTCATATGTTTAATTGAGCTTATTATGTAGCTTTCAAATTTGCATCAAAGCCAATCTTTTGTATCAGGCAAATATCGTTTCGAAAACCGACGAAAATCCCAGTATATCCAAAATGTAATTAGGGTACACAAAAACCATATTTTGGTTGAATTGATATCAAAGAAAGTAAATTTATGTGCATATATGTGTGTTTGTGAAAATGTCTGATGTAGAAGCTAATGGCCTAAAACGATAAATTCCCTGTGAAGTACTCATTCATATTCATCAGATCCTCTTCCTATTCCTTCGATTCAACCACATCTATAATGAAAACGATAAAGTCTGATGTGAAAATTTGATTTAGTCTCGAAGAAGATGAGTGAAAAGAAAGGTAGCTTTGAAATATCGTTATAACTTTGTAGTTAAGTGTGAAACGAAAAGTGAAAGAAGGTATGTACATAAGAGTGTACTTTTGTATTTTTCTTTTCCGTAATTTTTGGTGGCAGGAAAATTAGGATTCTAAAGTCAACATAATTTTCGGAAGTACGCAGTGCTCTTAGTTAATAATTACGTTACGTCTGAACGTAAGCGTTTATTTTAGAATTTAGAGAAAAATCACATTATGCTGTATTTGTATAAAAACTAAATAAAACGCTAATTAAACTTCGCAACAAATTTAATTAAAATGGTAAATTTGGCCTCAGTAAAGCGCGTTACCTTGAAACTGATTGTGGCAAGTGAAAATCGCAACGAGTTGGGCGAGAAACTGTTGCTTCCAAAAATAAAAGTTTTTTTCCGAACCAAAGGTTTGAATAAGTTTGCTTTCCTAAAAAAGTCAATTTAATTACCTTTTTAGAAATATTCACCTAATTTCGATGCCAGCAAATACTTTCCAATTTACAATTATTGGACGGATTATGGCTTAATTGCCTTCACCAACTGAAACCACTTGAAACGAATGCCCCACATTCCCGATGATATTGCAATCTTCCCTATTAAATTAAAACTGTTCATTCTTCTCACACAACTTTTATTGCCGCAATATTTTTGGAAAGCTATCTTCCAGGACTCTTTCCACATACTAATGTACTGAAAGCAGAATTTTGATGACTTATTTTCATTACGAACATTGATCCACGCAAATAAGTTTTTGAAAATCATTCAATTATGTTCAATGGTAAATGATGTATATTGATTTATTACTTGATCCGAAGCCAATTCGTAAACATTGTTAAAACACGATGTAAGGAAGCTAGCCAATAAGTACAGACAAATGAAATGACTTAAGGTGAAGACCATCAAAGATTCGAGGAACATCCCTAATTATGTCGGCCGGACAGAAAATGATGGATTGTGAATATCTTGAGGTTTCCATTTTTTCGGTCTGTTCTATTCATTTTTCGTTCCGAGAACGACAAGACAATATTCTGTTGATGAAAAAATTAGGCTAATGTGTTTTCAAGAGACATCATATTGATTGATGGATGACGACGACGAATGCTGGTGTTTTTTTTATGATTTGCATGAGGAAAATTAATTAATTGGATTCGTCATATTTATTCATCGAATGTCAATAATGGTTCTTTCCTGCAGGCGACCGTTTGTGCGAACCTTGAAGTCTTTATTTTTTAATGAATTCTTTCGGTGAAAAGCTCTTATATGGCTTCGGGTGATCAAAGCTTGTATTGACAGGAATTTTGTGACTAGAGAACAATACGAGTCGATTTTTGCCTAATCATTTATATATAATGAAGAGCAAAGTCCTTTGTTGATTGGATAGAAATAATGAACATTTGTTTCGAAAATTGGAGATGATTTAATAATGGGGTAATTCATTAAAGCCGTACTGTTTCTAAACAAAAAGGTTTGGTGAAAGTTCATCCTTGTCGGTTTCTGAAAGGATTTTAACTGCCAGTGGTAGTTTTGAAAGTCATTCATTTGGAGGTTTAGTTTATTAAAACATGATAATGACGTGTACAAATGAAAAAAAAATATTCTGTTTTCATTCATGTTTTCATTTGTACATTTTTAAGCCAACTAATTAAATGGCGCCTCAGTGAGCTTTCGTTGACACGATGTCTTCGCGAGGCTCATAATTGTCCCATTGGAGTCAAGCTTTGGTGTCATGTCCATATTTTTTTGCGAAAAGATGTCTGATACGTTGAAATATAGATTTGGCAGCATTGATTTTATGCCTTAAATTAAGGATTAAACTGGCTAAATTCGTAACCGAGTGCTTGTATAGTGCTTGCATATGCACTTTAATGGCCACGAGTGAAAACCTGGTGTGCCGTGTTCAAAACAGGAAAATGTGAGTCACCGAAGACGAAGAATATTATGGCAAAAATCTTATCAGTTTTATCACTTTCATGTTCACGTGTCTTGTTGACTGCCTGCATGACACCCACTCTGTCCCGAATCAATCGTGTTTTAAAAGTTAAAAATCCACCACCAGTAAATTAACATTAGAAACAAAAGACTTTTGTGCTAAAAATAATTGTTTCATCGTCCATCATAAAATTTGTACAAATGCTGACAGTTTTATCCTTACATTTCTTTCCTATATGACCATCGCTATGTTTTTCAACTCCTTGCTGTTACTCAACTTTACTACAAACCATTGCCGTTGTCACTACTTACTCGCTACTCAGCGATATCTTTTCACATGACCTTGCAGCTCGTAGTTTGGTATATACTAGCGGAGGACAGTCAGCTAGCGGATATAAGCATAATGTAATTCATGTGTGTCCACATAGAATATAATCTTCTTGTTCGTTTAAACGTTTTATTTGATTGCTTCTATTTTCTTTTCATTTAAAATGCGAGTGACAGAAACCAAGAAAACGATAAATTGTTTATAGAATATCCGTCGAGAATTCTAAGGATCACAAAGACACAGTAAAAGAAGCAATTTTCGGCTCAGAAAATGGATAAAAAATATTATAATGCAAAGAATCGTAAGCTGGCATTTGATATAATAATAAATATAATGAAATAAAAAACGTTTGCTTGTTAAGACAATAAAACATAAATTTATTCAAATGTATGCTTTATCTGAAGTTACAATCTTTTCTCACTTCCCAGCAATTTACGGATTCTCTATCTTAAGAAGTTTGGTTATTTGGATGTGTTCCAATTATTCAGCCAAATTTTGATTCTTTGCAAAAAAGTGCGATCGAAGCTATCAGTCCTTTTTTCAAAAAGGATTGATAGCGTCGTCTAATGCGAATCTCAGCGCGATGTCTAGATGAAGTGACACTTCTTGTTCATATTTTTCGAAGTGATTTTCAAGTGGCTGACCAACATGTGGGAAACTATTAATTTGGTGTGTTTATTGTAAGATTTTGGTCGCCCATGAATCATAGCTCGCTCGAAATGTTCTATGCAGACATTGCTAGTAATAACTTCAGATGGTCTCAGCAACTTGTAATACGCCACATTTTTCTGATCACACCAAAAACATGCTATGACTAACTTGATTAAGCTGTGAAGGTCCTGCTTCATCTGACTTCACTCACTATTTTTGCTTTTAGGACTCTCAGAGTCATTAATTTTTCGACGCTTGGAAAACACCGAAGTACAAACACTTACTTACAATACAGCTTTTTGTACAAAATGGGATAAAATTTGTGCATTCATTCTTCTGTTCTATCCAGAAAAAAGGCTCAAACAAATTTAAAAAGGAAAGAAGAGATATACAAGTGGCGTAGAAAATGCAAATGTGTCCTGCAATTAAATACGATATAACCGTAAGTCTTAAGATCCTCAGATAAAAATTAAGTCAGATCATAACCATAGACAATAAAACTGTTGTATAATAATCCGTTATCACTTAAGCTATGAATAATTTAATAATAATGCGATTTTTTTCACGAGAAAAATAAACACAAATCACTTCTAAATAGTTATCTGTAAATTGCAATCTTCACAATAGAACCTGTGATAATCGCTTCCCAATTTATTTATCGCAGTCTTTCATTCAATAAATACCTAAAACTTCAAAGCCAAAACTTTCCACTTCCGCTGTTCGGATCCTGCAAACTAAAGGGAAATTCATTGAAAATCCACTACGTAAGCGGAAAACATTGTGCTCGGGCTTCCCGGCCCCACTATCGTCTGATTACGGAAACAGAAAATGTCATAAATATTTCTTATTCTTGCTGGCATGTTGAAATGTAAAAGAGGAATGACTTTGTTCGCTGTCGTTTGTCGTTTGTCAGACAGAATAATGTCAGCATATGCCAGATCTGTCGCATAAACATGTGTACGTGGGGAGCGTTCACTTTTGTCGATATGGTCTGTGGATTATGAGTGTAGTGTGGTGCCGGGCTAGAATTGACTGGAAGTGAGTTTTGACTTTGGTCAAATCCACCCTCGTTTCCTACATTCCTATTTTTTCTGTGGTTTTGTTGCTATTGTCTAGGCACAAAGCATCGTCTACGCGACCACATCGGGGTCATCGACGTAATCGTGAATGTTTCACAAAGCGAGCGATAGCCACATAATGGAATTTCACCAAGGCTGAGGTCTGCTTGAATGTAATTCATAACTGTTATTCAGGAACATTTATCAAGGGACGAAATTAAGTGAGCCTGGCTATGGTGAACTGACCAGTGAAGGAAAGACAATGATGCTTAGAGTTATGTGAATTGTATGACTTGACATGAAGCCTCTCAGTCTGGCTGTAAGTCGTATAGGTTTTATGATGGCCACACATTCGCTTAATTGGTCATTATTTGGTGGAAAAGTTTCAAGTGTTATTGCTCATCCTCATATAATTGCACAACTGGTTGTTTTCGTCGTCGACCGAGATCTGAATTCGTTTCATTTTGTTAGGCCGATGGATGCTGCCCGATGTCATTTTAATCATTACAGCTTTAATTGCAATGACCATACGAAACATTTCTTGCTTTGTTTGTTGTGTATGGGCGAAGGAATGCTTAAAATGGTCGTTTGTTGCACGTTATTCCCGGTTAATTAAATTTGCATGGGAATTTATTGGGAAGCATCGGAAGGTGAGTGCGTGCTCTAAATGAAAATACGGGAGGAATGTATGTTTTGTAGTAGTTTCTAATGGGAAAATTTGGGGGGCATGATACACATATGTGACTCGCATGATATAATTTAGTTAGCACTATTGAAATTATGGCTTGATGAAAGGCTATCGCTTACATCTAGTGGTGATAGAACTCCGATTTTAAGCCAGTATACCTAAAAAAAAGGAAAGCTATGCCACTTTAACCGGTGTAAGCTCTGGGAGCTGAAGGTGGTAGAGAGTTGATGCGCTCACAATCAGTATATACGAGTGTGAAGTAATTATCTTATCATTCTCTATACAGCTGACTAAATGGAGTCTATATAACCTCCAATCTTCACGACTGCAAATACAATTTAGCGAGATAACTTTGCTAAATATTTCACCTTTGCTTCAAAAGGATTTTTTTGATTAGCTTTTCCCACTAGTTGAAAGTGTGTAAATGTGGCTGCCCATGTAAATAACAATTTTTTACAAATGATACGGATTTCGTAAAAATAAGACCAATCTACGAAACAAATTCAAGTGGATGATTCTCAGCAAAATAATCTTGGTTGTGGTAATAAAAACAATATTTGAAAAGTCAATTCAGAAATTGTGTGCCTAAAGGAGTTATTCCGGGTCAAATTTCACGAAAATCAGTTTTATCTGAAATATCTCGTTAGCTGTTGGTTTGACGTGAATTTCTATTGCAGCGAATTTATTCATCATGAAAATATGTACAAAATCTGCATATACATACAAAACTCAGATGGGACCAATAATCCTTGCTATATAAGCCTGAGAAAACTTCGCCGTTTTAATGTATTTATCATCTGTATATATAGCAATAAGCATAAACGATAGTCGCTTATGTGCATCACGTCGAAGTTTTCGCAGCTTCGTATTTCGAGAACTATAAGTCTCACGTGGATCTTATGTATGAAGTTTTTCTGCAGATTTTTATGGTAAATAAATTCGATGGAGAATGATTCCCGTACAACAAACAGCCAATGAGATACTTATTTTAGGGAAAAGGCATTTCGTGACCTTCGGTCTTAAATAACTTTTCATGCACTGGACTTTGGACTTTTCAGATATTGTTTTCCGTACCACAACAAAGATAATTCCGTTGAGAAACCTTTATATGGAGTTTTTTTTTTTTTTTACAGAGAAAGGCTTAATTCATTGGACTAATTTTGATGCCGATTTGTACTTCTTTTGAGCTTAAGTAGCCTAGCGGATAGATCACTGGCTTCTTTTGTGTGGGCTCTCTGGTTCGAATGCAGGTTTGGGCGAAAAACCGCGCACCGAATTTTGAGTTCACCTATCTCTGAATATGCATCTGAGTTAATCAGGGGTAAAGTGAGTGGTAGAAAAATCCACTCCACTTTCGTATTCACATTGATTGCAAATTTTTGATGAAGATCTCTATCATCTTCAACCCCTAGTTACTTTGCTTTACTTTTATGTACTTCTTTTTAGAGTGTATCAGGTGTCAAAGATATGGCTACAAACCCGTCCAAGTTAATTTCAGTTGGCAGATAAAAATATATATCTATCTTGTAAATAGTGGACATGAAATATATCTTGTTCTATTAATATTGAAATATCAACACTAAATAGTGCATCTACAACCATCACCATTCATACCACTACAAAAAACTATCACAATAAGATTAATTTGCTTAAATGCTAATGTATCATACACTTTGGCAAGAATTTATTCCACCACGATTTTCAATTTGCTAATGCTTATGCGAACGTTATGCTTTAGTCCTTTGTTTAGTGCAATACATATGAATTGAACGAGTAGCCAGCTGTTTTGTTGTCCTCATAAATCCACTAGGCCAGAGAGTTATCATTACAATATCACTCGGAACATTCATCTTTTATAGTGGTGCTAAGTGTGATGAAATGTAGAGTATGCTTGTACGAGATTATATAGATAGGCTTGAACGTACATGAATGACAAATCCAGCTTACTATATTATTACCAGGATTTACCTGGATGGCTTATCTACAACGAACCTAAATATACACATAAATAGTGAAACAGCAATAAATTCAAAACAAGATGTATTAATCTGGTAAAAGCTTGAAACACCTGAGCACGCAAGTGAATGGCAATAGACAGGGAAGGTGCATTAAAGATAGTATCTCTGCTGTCAAGGTGTCATTAGGCGTAAAGAGTTAGTGATGAAACACGATCGATGGACATGAATGTATATACGAAGGACTATAACTGTGCCTACATGCTCCCAGCTAGATAATAGTCCTGTTTGCGTTCCGGTCTGAAGCGCCCAAGTAATATTCCGGTCAACTGATTAGGCTGATTAGCTTACGACTCAAAATACATCCTCCAGTAGCTGTCAATATGACGTGAAGACGGTAATTAACTTAGCTCAGTGATAAGGGTTAAGGCTTTGTGCGGAATGGGCTTTGTTTAAAATTGACGTTCCTGAACATGTAGATGCCGATTTCGATCCGAAATGGATCTGGAAAATTGGCAGGAAGATTTATGAAACCTGTTACTAGTACCTTGTACTATATGTATGAAACCTGAAACCAGAAATGTTAAATGATTGAGGATTTGATTGAAAGACAGCAGCTTGAAATTCAAGGAAGGAAGTTATAACTGATAGTTGGTTAACTGACAGGAAACAAATTATTTATCGGGGCGGCAAAGCTCCCGCGAAAGCAAATACCTGCATATACATGTATATTTGATGTTTTTATCACCAAGTTCTATCGTATATGTATGTATGTCATATCCATGAGAAAAATTTATGTAAACATGTGCTTCGTGAAAAGAACATTTGCTGCTTGAGACTTTTACTAAAGTACATACATCATAAAATATGTTTGTCCAAATGCTATAAACGCTACCAGAATCTAAAGTGAAATCTTATCTGATGTATGAACTCAATAAATTTTTGACTGATTAAAAAAATGAAGCGAAAAAAGATGTTCAGAAATCACAAAAAGATCATTACGATGTGAAACAAATATAATACGACAACGAATTGAACAAAAAAAAATTGATTATGTACGATGATTGGTGTGCATTGACAGTTTAATTTTGTGGAAAATTTCCCTATAGATCAAAGAAAGCACTTTCATATTATTTTTGTTGTTTAGGCTGTTACGGCTTGTGAAAAATGAATGGTGAGGTATTCGAACACATTGTATCCTACCCAAATCCATAAATATCAAAGTATTCGTTACTAAGTTCCGACAATTTTTCGGATAATCAACCGTTGTGTCATTTACGAGTAAAAACTCGTGTGTCGAAACTTTGCATCGTTTATGCATTAGTGAAAGGATATGCTTGAGTAATGATTTCTTGATAATTTCGCCAAAAATATTCAAACTAAAATATCTATACTATCGTTTTAAAAATAATATCGAACGCAAACAACAATAAGCTATGAAAAAAGTTGCATGCCATATAAAGAGAATAAAACAAAACAACAAATATTCAGACTTCGAAAATTTGAAAAATGTTGTGGGTGGCAACCCTGAATTCCGATTCAATGCAGTCATCGAATCGAAACAAAATTCGCAGGGTAGATTAAATGAAAACGAAAACCATGCAAAATGATATGAGAACTAAGTCCTGATGGTATTCCGAATACCTTATCTAAGTCTTTATTGGTTTCCTCGTTTGTTACTAATGTTCGAAGAAGAACATTAGTATTAAAATCACTTTGGCCAAAAATTCATATTTCTATATATATATATATATATATATATATATATATATATATATATATATATATATATATATATATATATATATATATATATATATCATCAAAAAATTTCAGTGAAAAAATCTCAGGAACGCGCCATCCGATTGAGCTGAAATTTTCAGGACACATTGATGTATATGCAGAATAGTGCCAGGTCTCAGAAAAAGTTAAAAATCTTTAACCCTTTGGCGCCGGCGGCCATTTTAGTGATATTTTTATTATACCTATTATTCCGTACACAAATAAGTTTTGCAAAAATAAAGTTAACAAAATAAATTTCGAACGTGTTTTACATGTGAATCGGATAATTTTTTGGAATTTTTTAACCCCATGTGTGCGCTGGGTGCCTAAAAAGAGATCGGGAAAAATTGAAAATTTTTAAATTGCGATAACTTTTGACAGAGCTTTTCAATCATTACCAAATTTTCAGAACATATTGGTATTATTTAGTTGTAAATTTGTGTAGCTTTTGATGAGCGTGCTGGCAACCCTGAAGCTAGGGCAAGCACTGAAAGTGAAAACTTTCAAATTATCGTTTCTCTTGAAAAAATGCCGTTTCTTCAAAAAAAAACCACTCATATGTAAATTTCGTGCTTTGTTAACATAGGCAAAAAATAAAATTTGATATGGTATAACGGGCACGCCTGGTAACCCTTGCCCAATTTACCTTTATTTTTAGCATCAAAAACTTCTGTTCACGGAAACTCACGATCCAATGAGCAGAATTAATTGAAATTTGCAGAATGTATTGGTCTTAACTAGGACCAAGTCTGATAGAAGTAATTTTGAAATGCAAGCGATTCTGTGCCAGTGGTGCCATCTTGAAAAATCACTAAAAAAGATAACTGTTTTTAGCCCTATAAATTCTGATTGAATCGTTCGATTTTGACGAAATTCACACAGTAGGTGGACCTTACTTTAAACCACGTTTGGTAGAAATTTGGTCGAAAAGTTCGGTTGGAGCTGCCAGCTATGATAATTTTGGTGTCTTAAATTTTAAAAAATAAAAATTTGGTAGTGAAAACATTCAAATGATCGAATATCCTAAAAATGTCCGTTTCTTACAATAAAACCAATCTGTATACAAATCTTATGCTTTATCTACACGTTCAAAGGTAAACTTTGGAAATCTCATGTCGGACAAGAACGGTAACCCTCTCCCAGTTAACCCATATTTTTAGCATCAAAAACTTCTGTTCACGGGAATTCACGAACCAATAATCAGATACCATTGAAATTTACAGAATGCATTGAACTTAAGTAGAACCAGGTCTGATAGAAGCGATTTTGAATTGGGGGCAACTCTGTGCCAGTGGTGCCATCTTGAAAAATTACAAAGAAAAAAAAACTGCTTTTTGCCCTATGAAATGTGAATAGTAACCAGATTTTCATGAAATTGACGCAGTAGCTGCACCTTACTCTAAACTCTGTTTGGTAGAAATTTGGTTGAAAAATTCGATTGGTGCTGCCAGCCATGGTAATTTTGGTGTCTATGGTTTTGAGAATTCGCTCAGGAAAATAAAACTTTTTGCCCTATAGCTGCCAGTGCAGTCATGAAATCAATACGAATTTCATACAATTAACGGAACCTATTATAAGCATTATTCAGGCCAAATTTGGTTGAAAAGCCACGATAGGGTTGCCAGCTATTGTTGGTTTTGTGTTTAATTGCAATATCTTTATTAAGCGGTTTTATCGTAGAATTTTCAAATGGTAATGATATTGTAGTGACAATAAACAGCAAATATTAAGCTTTCGATTATTTGAAAAAACTTCCTGTAGGTAACCCTGAATTTCTTTATACACCTATAACTTCGAATGTAATATAACAACGTGAAGCAGATGTGATATATTCTTGGCTTTGATACTGGCAGAAGGTTGCCAGCACGAGTCGGTTGTGCTACTTTTGTCTCAATAAATGCTTACAGTTAGTATTCATACCGGAAACATTTACAATGAAAATAAATAACCAATGTTTCAATTCTCAAAGTTCTGCAAATTTTTCGGATCGCAGCCCCAAACGCCAACTTCAGTTACAGTGCTGCAGGCACTGAGCATTTTCTTCATTGGTGTTATATGAGATGCTGCTTTCAAAGTTTGGTGAAATAAGCAACTGATAACGAATATAATTAACAAGTGTTTTTCTTTCATAAACTTTGAAACCCATGCCAATGGTAATATCTGAAACCTTCTACCATATGAGTTATAATGCATTCTTGAGACCAAAGTAAAACGTGGCATTTGAAACAGTTTGGCCGTAATAAGCAGCTCATGTGGTGGAATATGCACTCAAAACCTGCACGATTCTTCTACTGTTCTTCGAACATTAGTGTTTCTAGCGGTTCAGGTGCGCTAGAGTTTTTTTTCTTTCAATTACCTGTTATTTAAGCATTACGTCGAGTACTGTCCACTCGCAATATACAAAAGCAAACGTTTTCCCTGTACACAAAGCTGGGGATTCTGTTTTTACTTCAAATTACTGTCCCATTGCCCTGCTCTTTTACTTCAGTAAACTGCTTGAAAGAGTTATTTACAACGGAGTCCATACTTGCGTCCAATCTTTTGTAGCTCCAGAGCAGCCTAGGTTCATAAAAAGGACATATACATACATAGACCAACTTGCTATCACCAATGCTGTTGCATCTGCCTTGATTTAACGAAAACAGGTGGATGTAATTTATCCACGTTTCTATAAAGCTTTTTCAATCACGGTCTTTTTCTTGTGAAGCTTGAAAATTATGGTATTTCTGGTCCTCTACTCTCCTCGTGCACTTCCCATATTGTTGATCGTACTTGTCAATTAATGCACCTCTGTTCCATTTTATCATGCCTCAGCAGATCCACAAGGTTCATTTCTTGACCCTCTGTTGTTCCTACTATTTGCTGATGTTCTTCTTGTTTTTTGTATGCTGATGATTTCAAAACGTTCTGAGTAATTGAAACATTTGAAGACGTTTATAAGCTGCAAAATTATTTTTCTGTGTTAAATAACTAATGCACTTTGAATGCTGCAAAGAGTCACCAAAAGGCTGGTATTGATTGAATCGTGAAGATACATTTTGACAAGTGTTCATTATCTTGTCATAGTTTCGAGTGAAACGCTTGACAAGGGAGAAAAGCGGAGACTGCTTATTACTGACAGATAAAGTATCAAGCAAGTCAATTTTTGATCGATATTTTATTGACAAGACATCGGCATTATCAACACTTTGTGCATTCCTTAGAATCCATCTAACGTAGGTTTAATCGCTCTTTCTTTTACAAATTTAATACCCCTTATTTCAGTCATAATCATCTACTTTTCAAACTGCATTCTCATCTTCTTTTCTCTGATTTATGCACCCACGTTTCTGTTTTAATAGATCCTCTTTTGTGTTTAACATTCCTTTCGCGCAAACATACATTTATATTCACCGTTCTTTCGTATAGTTAGGCAAACAATGAGCTGAAACTTGGTTCTTGGTTCAACCTTTTGAAACAAATTTCCTCAAAACTAGTCCCATTTTTTAGCTCGAGTTTCTGAGCACGTTCAATTAATAGCTTTTGAATTGATGATAATTTTTTTCTTTGATTATTTTTCTTATATTACTATATCTTTTTTGACTGTTTTTCTTCTATAATTGGATGCGAGTTTATAGTATTTGAACAAATACAAAAACTAATTTTCAACTTTCGCGTTGATACACAAAAATAGTTTCATTCGACTAAGCAGCTGTAAGACGAAAGAAAATAGAGTACTGGACAAAATCACAAACAACAGCAAAAATCGATTGCACCTACTTACATCTTTGATGTTTTTTCACTACTGCGATTCAATTTCACATTTCCTGGTAATGGGAAACTATATTAGTACTATGTTGTGCGTAATTCATTTTACGATGGCCACGGATAATTACTATTAAATGGCTACGGGTTACGGTCGGTGAGAAAATAGGTCTTGCTTTAATTGATTTTGCATTTACAATTTAATTAATTGATGGAAGGTATTTTATATTTTATTACTCTGCGTATTATACCTACAACTACTCTAATAATGATAATTTCGTGATTGTAGAAAAATCACAATTTTAGATGGTATTTAGTTACAGTCATGGAAAGATTGGTCACACCATAGGAAGCATTTTGTTGATTGCGTTAATAAGTATGTAGGTATACAGTATTTTTATTATAGAAGTTGAAAATAGAGAAAATGCGATACTTTGTTTTTTAACCACAAAAGGACAAGTGATAATGATGGGCTAAGCGTGATTGAAATTCCAGCTTTGATTTATTGGCGAGACAATCTTAATATCCAGTCTCATCTTAGTTCATAAAACCAATTTCGTTTTTTATTTCATGCGCCTTAGGCATGTACATGCTGCATAAATGTAATTCTTAAATTAAGTTCATAAACAGAAAATCTTCAAATATGTGGTTTCGATACTTAAACTAATTTGTAAAAACATGTTCGTCGTGCCCAGGAAAATGGTTTGGAGTAAATGAGCTAAAATTTAGAAACTGGACTACTTAAATTAAATCGTTTACAAGCAACGCATACACAAAAAAGGCTAGAAGTGGGAAGAATAAAGTTTAAATATTTTTACGTTGAACTGAAGCCATCGATATACCGATCGAGGGAATCTGGCAAAAAAGTGCCAGCCTTTGTAAGTTCGTTCGATCAACAGTTTTCTTTAATATCCTCATGGCCTAGTCTTGGTACTCGAAGCAGTTGCATCATTAAATTTCTCGACATCACATTTAGAGACGTGCGGCATCCAATGTGTAGTTTTGAGGAGAGCAAGAGACTGTAGCCGCTTGTCTCAGTGAAAATGCAAATATGCACTCCGAATATTTGATTACGAAAGGGCGAATTGGCCGTTTCAAGAATCCTCAACACTTCTCTTTGAAAGATGCTGCAGTAGTATGGCAAGTGCGAAGAAAGCTTCAAGTTTAGGTTAGAGAAAAATATATCACGCCCCACTCTGTCGTTCAGTTTGGAGATATCGGTATATATTTGCACAGTATCTGTTCCACTATATTTGCAATATGAACCTCACACCATTGAGTCAGAGACGGATGTCCGCAGGAACAAGCATTCCCTGAACCAAAAATTTAGCATGGGTCTGGCCAGATCTTATCCTGGGGTCATCACAATGTAGTCTTATCGCAACGCACCTCGCATGTTGCGAGACAAGCAGATTGGTAGAAACCCCATGAAGCAGCCGAAGAGTGCTTTCGTTAGGGTAATAAGGATAGTTTCCGTAATTAATAATGCTGCCAGGCTGCGCACCTTTTTTATCACATTCTGATTTAAAACCTTAGGTATGGCTGGCTTCCAGGCTACTGCTCCTTACAGCAGATTTAGTTCCACTATACAAGTGTAATTTAAGAGCCGATACGAGGCTGCAGCGTCCAAGTTGCTCCTATCGCCCTTTTACAACTATAAAAAACTCACAATGCTATGCGAGTCTTTTCCACTATATTTTCCTCCCATAGATGTTTAGAATCCAAGATGAATTCCACATATTTTAATTTGTTTGTGAGGCTTATAGGAGTTCCAATGAGCTTAGCTGGACCGAAGGATGGATTCCTATGCTTCCTCATGAAGAGCAATAGTTCAGTTTGGTTCGAACTAACACTAACCACGAGAGAATATGTAGGGAAAAACATTATCTCTCCGATAATGTCCAGATAAATTTCCGTGGTATGATAATAGCGATGTTATCTGATTACGCTATCACTTTACATCCAGCTTGATCAAGTTTCTTTAGAAGCTCATTAACTGTTAAATTCTAAAGAAAAGGAGACAGAACACCACCGTATGGAGTGCCCGTATTTACCACTAACTTTATGGTTGAGCTACCCAAAGATGAGGATATTACCGACTTTTGAGTAGCTGATTTATAAATACTACTAGCTGCGGATTGTCATCCAGATTTTGGAGAGCATTGCGTGAAGAAGTAAGTTATTGAAAGTTCTTTCGATGTTTAGAAATGCAGCCCGCGTGTACTCCTTGCAAGCAAATGATTTTGCAGCATGCCTAGGGTATATTGCGCTGTTTCGACAAATTTGTCTCTCATATAAGCTGTAATTTCGACAGTCCAAGCCAATGATAATCTTTAAACGCTCTCTAAAATCTCCAATAGAAAAGACCTTAGACAAATTGGTCTATCATATTTTGATCTGGCTTGTGAGGCACTCCCCGCTCTCGGTATACAATTCTCTTTTTCTGCCAACTGATAAGAATATACGGAAATGTTAAACAGGGATTGTCAATGGCCACCAGTCATAGTGCTCTCTATTCTTCGGGATGATTGCATCCGGGCCTGGTCGCTTGAATGAGCCAAAAGAAAAAAACGACTTACGAATGCGCTAGAAATGAAATGAATCGAACTTGCATTTCGATATGATTCTAACGGTAATGTTGGAGATTTCTCTTCACTACCAGGAGAGTGAATGCCTACCAACATACTAAGCGTTACTCAGCTGCTTTGAGTCCAACTACCGTCGATTTTTTTGTTATCCAGCCGTGAATGACAGGATTTAAGCTTAAAAGTGTTGGGAGGGGCTAGCATCATTGATATTTTCAATATTTGCAAAGAAAGATTTCCATGAAAATGGTTTTGTGGCTTGCGGACGGCATTGTTGAATAGCCTTAATTTAATTTTGTTATTTGACCATCTGTTGAGCCTTTTGGCAAATTTAAACTCCTTCCTGCTTTCGCTTCAAAGACTCAAAATCTCACTGTTTCACCACTGGGGCTCCTTTTTCCCCATGGATCTATCTAAGATGTAGGATTTCGAAGCAGCATTTTTTTAATACACGCGTAGAGAGTTCACAGCCTTATTAAGATCGTCCTGATTAGCTATCATCAAAATGTGATCCAGTTCAGTGAAAAAGGCTGATCGAAATTTCTACCACTCAGTTCTTGTCCTGTTAAGGAAAGAAGTTTTTTCTCTATTTATCAATCCTCCTAATCTAAATGCCACGCACATGTGGTCTGACTGAGAAAACCCCGGAAAAACTTTTCATCTCGTGAGAAGGTTTGCAGAGTGCTCACTTATCAGTGATATATCTAGAACCTCATTGCGAATGTTAGCAGTTGCAAGATGGTTAGGCACGATGAACTCATATAATGATTCATCTTTCTCGTTGGTATTCGAACTACTGATTATAAGCGTAACTGATTATAAGGCTGCTGTTAACTTTCTTAAATGGTTACCGGGAAGTTGCAGGCCTCGTGTGCTATGTAGCGGTCCAAAGTTGCTTTGCAACAACCGCAATCCAAACATTTTTCTTGTCACTGAAGTTTGAGGGAACAAGAACATTTATAGATTTCTTGATAAGAATACTAGCTCTGGGTTTCCCTCGAGGTGCCGATGGTTCTTCGATTAACGCTATCTCCTCTAGCTTCTTATATAGATGGAGGGGAAGAGCAGTTGCTTCCGCTGGAGCGGTGAAAGATTAGTTGGATAACGTTCATCTTTGCTGATTTCAGTGCTGTTCAGATCCTCATCAGATCCAATGGCCACCTCTTCATCTTCCGATTCGAGATCCACGAAATCAAAGCGGCCAACTAGCTCAAAAATTGTAACAGGATTGCTCTCATCCTTCGATGCGGATGTTTCTGAACAAAGTTCAGGTATATCAGACGGCCGTTTTTACAGCCACCGACCGTAGAACCTAAATTCCCCGGCGTGGAGGTTTTAAGGACCCCTCGGTAAAATGTTCATGCATTCCTTGGTATGTTGCTGAAATCAATTTCATAAATTTCCATTAAAAACAATCGAAAATATTACCATATCCAAAACATAATTATTTCGTGGTTGCTTTCAACCTGATTGCCTACTAGACGCAGGAATTTATCAATTCAATATTAATAATTTTAAATTAATCGTGTTTCATTTCACTAGTGGGATCAATACCCCTGCATTATATTGTTACCACTTTTAACCACAGTAAAGCTTGTTTCCTTTCGAATATCGAACTCTGATATCCTTTTTGAATATAAATCCGCATGTGTCTGCTTATGGTGCTTGTGCACAAAACTTTGAATTAAATACGATATTTAGGCGCTCTTTCTCCCTGCCAGGGAGCCCTACTTTGTGCTCTTGTGTTTTGTGCAGACACTCAACGGTCATACTTTTAGCAAAATTGAATTTCAATAATGACAATCATAATCGGCTCAGCTAGCACAATAGTGTGACGGTGGGAAAATTCGCGTTTGAAATTGCATTTGGACAATATAGTATGTATGACTTAATTGCTTTGCGTGAAATTCGAAATGCGAACGATGCAACCGAATAACACCATTGTCGGTCGTATTTAATTATATTATGAATTTCGGCTGAATTTCCATCGTCATGCCAGCCGATCGAATAGATAGAACAGGAGCGCAACTTTTTGAGTGCAGATCGGAAGGGGTCAATCATGATTGGCTGACCGGGTCAGAATGGACCATGCCTGGCGGTCAAGTTTTGAGGACGATAAATTAAACGATAGAGTATTGTGGTTTGTTGTTTGGTGAACGGAAAATCATGTTAGTGGCTGACTACCATACAACGATTTCGGGTGAACTGATGGCAAATTGTAAACACATTTTCACATAGTTTTCAGGACGTTTGCCGAGCAGTTGATTTTAAAGAGCACGGAATTTAGCATGAGCGTGATTTAAATAGGAAGTATACAATTCAGGGGATCCACTAACCGCAGTAACCATTATTTGAGGAAGCTCGCAGTGTAGTACTGCATTGGCAGTCTAATTAGCTATCGAGTAGCTACTACTGAATATACCGCATGTCACATTACGATGAATCCAATTAAATATTGCCGTCATCGCTAATTATTTAGAAAAGGGAAAATGCCCCTTCGCAGAGCCAATTCAAGTACATACATATTTACATTGAATAGAACATTTAATTGAAAATTAAACACATGAATTCTGACGAAAATCCATACTCTTAGGCAAGTGATAAATACACGATATGATGTTATTTAGGATTCTTTCCGATTCCTGAAAAAGAAAGTTTGAAGAGTCGACGTTTAAATATTATTAATATTTCTCTTTGAAGATCTGACATTTAACGAACAAATTCATCACAGCGCCAACTTAATGGGGAAAGTTTATCATGTATGTATGTCAAAATAAATCAAAAGTGAGAGAAGACCTTCTGAATTTTCAATGAAAATCATGTTCCGTGCGCAAATTTACTGGACAGGGATAGAGAGGGAATGGAGTCGCAAACAGCGAGGATGAAAGAAAAAGTACGAGGAAGGTGCGGAGTTAAAGGAGAAAATAAACTTTTTCGGGTTGTAGTGTGTCTGCTTTCACTCACTTTAGTGAACGAATTCTGATACGTAAGACTGTTGTAGCCATTTTGGCTTCTGTACACAAACGTTTGCAGTTAATCTCGTATATTAGCATTGCGATGGAACTGAATCTAACTCACGTTGCGATGTCATGACGTGGATGACGACAAAGGATATAATGTTTTGATTTGTAATTAGTGAAACGTTATAACACTTGACGTCTTAATTCTAAGGATTCATTTGTTTGTTAGCAAGAGAGCTGTGTAATTGGAATAGGATATGAGCACGTGCGTATAGATGGGAGAAAAGCAGGTTTGAAGGGAGTGTTTCATTTTGTAGATATTTTTACGATACTTGATTTTCCACCTGTGACGCTCATTTAATTATATTTTAATATTTTTCTTGTTTGAGGTCTTTATGAATGTATATTGCTTTATTCGTTAATACTAATGTTGTTGAGATTTTGTTTGTGAACTGTGGAACTTTTTTTTAAAAGAAACTATACTTTGGAACTTATTGCGGGCTCCATACATACTCCCACGAAAATATCACAGACAGAAGCCCCCTATATCACAGTACTTCAAGCGAATCTATGGCTAGCATTCGTCAGTCATTCGTCCAATAAGATAATTGCTAGACTCAAAGTTGATAATAATTTAGAGCAAATTTGCCTTGACAATTGAGCAATCGGATTATTTATCTCATTGATGCAAAAACTTGTGTTAAAAAGCGAACAGTAATTTCCAGGTCTTAGTTTTTTCAGCAACTTACACAATGAGTGCATTTAAACGAAAGCTGTATTTGTTAAAACAAAAAAGATTCTTTTCATAATTAAATGAATTTCATCGATCAATACTGAATTACGTTTACGTAGCTCATTATGCAAAAGAGCACACCTATTGTTACCTATAGAATTCTTCTTTCTTTGGCACTCGTACGAAATCACTGAAGTCCCTGTGTCTGTGAAACAAAATGGGACGCACTGTACATGCAATGACATCGAGCGAGCTAGCATCGACTTTAAATGAGTTTAAAAATTCCATTGACAAGTTACGTTTCATGCATGTGATGAACAGGATGTTAAAAAAATAAATGTTCCGTTACGAAACTACTGCTCAAAGAAAAGCTTTTAGAGTTAAAACTCGCATTTCCTAGAATTCTAGTAGAAGAGAGTCGAAAAAGAATAGGTTGAAAAATGTGCTATAGAAACAGGTACTGTGAGACAATAGAGCCATTTTAATCTTATTCCTGCTAATGCAATAAAATCGGCATAAAGCAACGCATGAGGTTTGGTGAATGTAGATGGAGTCGTATCCGTACTTCGTTACAAAGCATGGTAAGGTATCTGATTGTGAAATGTCAAAGAATTTCACGACAAGCTGGATGAGTTGGAATTGTTGACTGCCAAGATAGAAGAAGCCAAAGAGTTATATGCTATAGTTTCATGAAATAGTAGTGCGGTTTTTGAGCTAGAATAGCTGAACATGCAACTAACAACAAAAAACATCAGAAGGGTAATAATAGTATCTTTTCTAATGAGCATGGTCATTTCTATAGATATTAACTCTATTTAGCTTTTTGAATCCCAAAAAGGATGATGATTTTGGTTTAATTTCTGAAAATAAACTGAGTTGGCAATCAGCAATAAGTGGTTTTACTGTCATAAACGTTTCAAGACGCCAACGATTGATTACATGCTTTTTGTCATATATTAAATATTTTTATTGTTAGTATGTCAATACTGTTTTTACTGAATAGCAAGGGAGCGATGATCAAAAAATAGCGTAGCGGGCGACAATACATGTGCAATTAATTATTATGATGCGGCAAAATAAATAGTATGTGATTTCAATATATAAATAAAAATCGAAGCATGATATTAGTGAGCCATCTACTCAATAAGTTGATAGAAACTCTCATTTTGTCAATGCCCCAGCTCTTGATTCCGCTCACTTCTAAAGCAACTGATCGCATCAGGTATGGTCATTGAGGAAATATTGTTCCTTTAGGTTCCTTTTGAAATCAAATGTTTATTGTAATTAAGTAAATTACAAAAAGAAAAATTGAAAGCTCTACTCGTTGCCGGCCAGCGATTGATTGTCTCGCTGGGCTCGTATCTCCCGTTCCTTTCGAAGAGTTGCCAGGTGCTCTTTACTGCTCATGCTATCCTTACCAGGAATCGATCCGATTTCGTGAGTCTCGTCTTCAACCTCATCGTCTTCGTAGGGCTCAATATCCGGACTCAAATCACACCAGGGCTTCATTTTATTGTTAGTGTAGAAGAAGCTGTACTTATGACGATGACCTCTCACATCAACCAGGTCTTCGTAACGGTCATGTCTGGTCTACGTAACGATCATGCACGCAAACCTTTAATACGATGACGGGAGTTCTGTATTTAAATTTATGAGACTCCCCAATTAGCGAAGGAATCTTTTTAATAATCACTAAGTCCCCCTCCTTAAAAATGATGTATTTTGTGTCTCTTGTCCAAACGTTGCTCTCAGCGTTCTTTTGCATTATTCGGTCGGCAGCTCTCTGGCGAAGTACAATCATCGACTTGTTTCGGTAACCTGCAAGGTCATCGTTAACAGCGTGTATATCAACATAACGCACGTTTAAAAACCAATGCATCATAGGTAAAATGCTGTCCGAACCACTCCGTTGATTTGTTGCATATCTCAGGTGAGTGAGTATCTACTGATTTACCAGATCTGCTTGTCCGTTGGCTCAGTCTTGCTAGATATTTTAGAAGTAAAGTCGCCAAATGAAGGTGCCAAGATAGCCAAAATCGCCAAAATGATAGAAACAAAGAATGAGCGACAATCGAATCCCCAAACGATCTCTCAAGGGGCGAGCGAGCGGAGCCAAGCCAGTCGGTAAGCCACGCAAGCGCTGGGAGGATTCTACAGATGCTGACAGCAGTTCACTTTTGGGAGCACCGAACTGGAGGACGCGGTCACTGAACCGAGACGAATGGAGGCGAAGTATTAAGGAGGCTAAGGCTCGATTCGGGCTGTAGTGCCCCGAAGATGATGAAGAATAATCAAACAATTTTGATCCTGGATCATTAGTGTATTAATCACTACCTTAAGTTTTAAACCTTACAGTTTTTAACAAAATTTAAAAAAAAAAAATATCACTGGTATCTTTTTTATGCATACTCGAATCGAAGTAAGCAATTCCAATATGCGCGATGAAGGCTCAACATTTTTATAACATTTATTTAGACACTGAACAAGAGGGCCCTCGAAATATCTGTCGAAAAAATTCAATCTAGCTTCAAAATGAAAAAATCGGTTTTAATTGAAAATATATTTCTGTTAAACCCAAATATTTTTACTCTAGGAGCAGCTTCTAAAGAATTCGTTTCATTTTATTTCTGTATTTTGTCTCTATGTGGCGCATCACAGAAAGTACACCATCAATGTTTAAATTTTCGAGTGAGCTCTGTATGTAGTTTACAATTGAAGTAGCCAGAAATGTAGCTAATTGCCAGAGCGTAAATATCAATGCCAAATGACTGATTCAGGTAGCCAAAATGGCGATAAATCGCCAAATTTGGCAACGCTGCGTTGGCTTGGGGTTTGTGAACAGGAACCTTCACGTGATAGATGTCGAGTACACGGGAGTATTCTTCGAATTCCCGATCGTTTAAAAACGTTGTTATATCGTTCAGCATAGTTTGATGCTAACGTTATTAATTAAAGAGACATTTGAGAAAAACTGATTTATCTTTAACTTGTAATAACTTTTTTTTTTTAACGCACATGAATTCGTAATGGTCTTTCCAGAGTATGTTTCTTATCTTACAATAAACATAATTTCGTTGAAAAACCTTCACTTGGATTTACTTGGCCGAGCGGCTTTTTATTTCTAGAATGGCTGGGCTACTACAAAACAATTCAAGCGAAGCACATCCTGAGGACGTTACAGATATTCCGAAAAAAGTATTATTTTTTTTTTAGCTCTGTGCCAATCTTATTGCGAAGAAAGTCAAATGCTGTTCTGCTTTTCATTAGTTCGATGAACATAACTGAGGACCGGTTTGAGGCACATGAAATCTGAAAACGAAATTAGTGTGTCGAAACGGAAAAACAGGAGACAGAAGAAGAAAAAAAATGTTTTGTACGAATAAATGGATATATGGTGGCAAGTAAGACAAAAATACATGGCTGCGTAGCTGACGTAAACTTGTGCTAGAACAGCGAAAAGCACTTTTCGCAAAAAAATCACGTATAAGTGACATCCTGTTTCGAGTAATTTGTCTTTATACTTACGAATGAGAGGAAAAATGGCGCATGGAAGTACAGCAAGCTAGCACAGATATTATTAGATCGATTAATGAGAACAATGTGTTTTTTCTATGGCATACGATGAAAGCTCAATGCTTTAATAATATTCGATGTAACTACTTTAACTAATATTCGATGTATTCCAAAAAATGATAGTTAACCGTATGAAAATCAATTCAAGCGACATGTTCTACTAAATTTTTCAGTGTGACATTCAAGCTCCGAAGAATATCAGTGCGAACTCATCGTGATTATTGTGTTTCTGTATACAGTTTCTTCTATTCATCTTTTGAATGGAAATCCATTGAAACGGATCAGATAAGAATAGTGAAAAATAGCGATAAGCCACAACCACCTATGCAACTGACATGCCAGCTAAAATGAAGTTCCACCTTACATTTAACATTGTGACGTGAGACCGATACAATACACTATGATGAATTCTTTTCATTTGTACACATCTCATGTCGCTTGGATAATTTTTCTGGTCGGTCGTAATGGAAAGATGGATGAAAAGAAGTTTTCCTCATATCCCTCAGGTTTTTTTCATTGAGAAAGCTGAATGTGTTGAGTAATGCTTTCAATTCGTTGTTCTCGTTAAAAGCTATTAGCGTACGAGTGGCTCTACATACAAATGAGTATTTTTTTTCCAAGAAAAAAGTATGCATTGAAAGATATGTTTGCATTAGAACCGAACCAGTGAAAGAATGGTTTTCTCAAAGGAGGATATCTCTTCATAGCCGGTGAAGTCTGCTTCTAGCTGCAACGAATGGATTATTTTTACAGGCTGTTGCTCATTTGTAACTAACTGGTGTTCATCCTTCAATATTAAGTGAAAGACAGTTTGTATGAAGTGCAAAATCTGTTAACAAGATTGCTTGCTACGAATGCAACACGAGCTCAAACCCGTTTAAGGTTCAGTCCAGGAATGCTACATTGCTATTGTTTCCTGTTCACCTTTAACACATCAATGATATCTTCGATGAATAAAAAGTGATAAAAATAGATGTGTGATTTTTCCAGCAGATCTCGTTATTGTTCGCAAAAGTTTTTATCCTACATAGACATTAAATTAACCCAAAAATATTCGTAAACAGTGCTAAAATGCAAAGAATTCGGCATATCTTAATCGGAAAATTATAATAATGAATTTCAGCAAGCAAAATCATATACATACAGTGGCTCACAGCTTATTTGATACAGTGCTTCTTTGAAAAATTAAGTTGCAATAACTCAATACATAATAACAATATCAAAAAAATTTGAACACCATTTTGAAGGCAATTGTTTGTTGTTTATTAAACAAGTTTATATTTGTTACAAAGTTGCTGTTTTACATCTTAAAAAACAAAAAAACTAATAGTAATAACAAATTTCATGTCACAGCTTATTTGATACAGTTTGATTAAACATTAAAATTGTTGTGAATTATGAGGTTTCCAGTTGTTTCCAATACTTTGTATGATAGCCCTTAGACTTAAGCAGAGCCTGGAGCCTATTCCGCATTGAATCAACGAGTTTTTTTGTGATGTCAGGAGTAATTTTGTGCCATACCTCTAGCAGTGCTTTCATCAGGTCTTGTTTATTAGAAATCTTGTGTTGTCTAATGTTGTTATCCAACAAAGTCCACAGATTCTCAATGACGTTCATATCTGGTGACTGTGCCGGCGGAGACATCAAATGAGGGCAATCCCAAATTGGCCAGGACTGCACAATTCCCGACTTGTGGTTTGGATCGTTGTCGTGGTACAACCGAAATTGGTCGCGAACACCCAGTTTTTTAGCACTTTGCAGCAAATTGCTTTTGGGTACATCAAGGTACTTTGTTTGGTTCATTGTTTCCTTAATAAACTTTAAATTTCTGACTCCGGCTGCGGACATGCAGGCCCAAACTATCACATTACCACCACCATGCTTCACAGTAGCTTTGAGGTTCTCCTTGTTTAGCTCAGTGTTTGCCTTGCGCCAGACATATGACATTCCGTTGGAGCCAAAAATGTTAAACTTGGACTCGTCCGCAAAAATAACCGAATTCCAGAACGCGGATGGCTTTCCCACATGCTCTTTGGCAAAGGCAAATCGGCTTATTGTATTTTTTTTGGAAATGAAAGGCTTCCTACGAGCTACTCGGTCCCTGAAATCATGGTCGCGAAGCACTCGTTGGACGGATTCAGCACTACATGACTTCCTTAATTCACGATGAACCTCAGTAACCAATTTTGGAGCGGAAATCCTTGTGTTTGCTTTCACTTTCCTTACAATGTATCGTTCGTCAGATACGGTGAAAATATTGTTTGGCGCATTCCTCCTCTTATTTTCTACCCGATTTTCGTGTAGGAAGCGCTCAATTATGTGCTGCACTGTAGAGACACTCAAATTCACACTTTCAGCAATTTTTCGAACACTTTGTCCTTTTTTAAAGTGGTTTAATACCAACTCGCGCTGTTCAATTGTGGTGCCATGACCCATTTTACAATTTTGGCTCATTTTGGCACTACAGCTTACAAGATCTTGCTAAAAATTACCTAAGCCAATGTCTAACACAATCAAAAATTCAAGAAACAAAAACAAGACCGATTAACGGCGCGACAAATAGAAGTTTATTCGCATTGAAGTGTCTGTATCAAATAAGCTGTGAGCTGCAATTTTTCTGCGCCAGTGGTATTTCTCTTTTACCGGACGCCGAAGAATATTGCTGGAACCTTTTTTGTTTGCATTGTATTCGCTGAACATGCATCTAGTCAAATACGTTTAAATTTTTTGGATAGGGTTCTTAATTTCAAAGTTACAGTGATTTGCATTTTTAAATAGTCACTGTATCAAATAAGCTGTGAGCCACTGTACATACCTGCCGCTCAAACAATGGACTGAGCAAATAAAACAAAAACGGTTAATCATTCCGCAATATTTAATTAATCCCCCCTTTTAGATATCATCCTCAGAGTCGAAATACATAGAACACGTTTTATTTTTCAATCTTCAAAACATTTTTAGACTGGCATTCATCTCCCTCTGAGAATTCTCTTTTATGATTTCAATCGTCTGAAAATGTTTTTTCTCGGAATAGCAACGCATATAAGTTTGGGAAATAGGAAAAAGTAACACGAAGTCACATCGTGAAAATCGTGCTTGTGGGACGATATTGATGTTATTTTTGCTCAAATTTTAGCCAGTGCATTGTCGTGGTGCAAGAACCATGAACTGTCCTGCCATAATTCTGGCCTCTTTCGGTGAATATTCTTTTGCAAACGCTTTAACACACTAAAATAATATTGTTTATTTACCAAGTGACTTTGCGGAAAGAATTCCGCGTGCATGACATCTTGAGAATCGAAGAATGTCTTTGACATGTTATTTTTATGTTTTAGCTCATATGGATAGCGCCTTTTGTACATTGGTAAACTATTTCAACGTCATATTTGTGCACCAGTACTGATATGACTATATGCATCTTCGGAAGAAACAATCCTCTCAGCGACAGTTCCGCGACGAGAAAATACAATTTTAAACACACTCTTTGTCTTTGCTCATCTTTTTCCCATTACGAAATTCGCAAAACAGACTCGAGGTCAACTTGTTTACAGAGCTGTTAAAAAAAACTACTCGTCAGATTGCAATAAAAACACACATGAGAGTGTATAAGAGTTCCACTAAAGAAAAATTATTTTAGCTTTATGTCAACTGTAGCTCATTTAAATGATACAGTTCTTTTTTATGTTATTACTGTGAAACTATGAACTTAGCCATACGTTTATAGGTTTACCGGCAGATATTTTTCCTAAAGTTTTGCTTTCAGTTTGAGTGATTTGAGACCGTCAATCAATGCACTTCCATCACCCATATCAAATCAGGTTTCGATTCACTTACATATATTTTAATGTATGTGCTTTCTAATTTAATTTCAAGTTGGCCATGTAACTTAACAATTTACCTTGAAGCCCCAAATCAAATACCCTCTTCTCTCATACCTTACATCCTGATTCCGTGCCTAAAAGTTTACCCTTTTCTCTCAGCCTGAGCAAGAGCCGACCTCCACCACAACTCCAAATAAAATGAACTGCTATATGCCTGTGTCTGTTTCCCATAACATGTTCTCTAAAATTAATTGTAAAACTTTGTTTCTCGCTGGATACGGAGACTGTTGGCCAAATTTTTAGGCTCTTTTTACACATGCGTCCAAACGTTTTTCATTTACTCAAGCCTTGTTTTTAGAAGACAAGAGTGAAGTGGAAGTGGGCGGGTACGTTGATTTGTATAGACGCATGTGTAAAATGTCTGCAGAAATGGTGATGGGAAAAAATATATCTAACGACGGAATATGCGAGACCTAAGAGGAGAAAAGTGATATTAGATCGATGATTAAAACGTCCTGGAATCTACCATCTTACCGCTGTTGTAAACATGCTAAGTCGAAAGTAATATTTCTTGCAACACGATTTTTCATAACAGTTTGCCGTCGTCTTCTTACCGGCTTCGAGTTGGCCGATCGGCCTTGCTTTATTTATATATTTCAAACGTCTGGTCTAAACGCTTCGGCTAGCAGATATAATATAAATTGGTATTATTAATGACTGCTGGCATTAGTCATCGTGCAGATTTCTTTTGTTCCCGAAATTGACATGCCGAGGGTGAGAGTTAGCCGGTGACGTTCGACCAGAAATCTTTTCAAATTACAAACCCAACAGTGTTAAGATAGCGTTTGAATAGAGAGGCTATGAAAAGAAAATGCCTTGTCCTTTATCTCGCTATCAAGCTAAATGAATTTATCTAGTTTGTGTACTTTGAACAGTTTCCGATAGCCAAGAGAGGAGTCGGATTTAAGTGTGCCGTAATAATTTTGCATAGGACAAACTTTACTATTGCGGCAAGAAGTTTGACTGTGGGGATTTAAGGGGGAAAATACATGTAACTGCTAAAACAAAAATCGATTTTTTTATTACATCAAAATGTTTGAAATGCTCTTAAAATAAACCAAAAAAAGTTTTGAAGCGATATTCGTATAAGTTCTCGAGTTATAGTCAGTTAAAGGCAGCGTGGCGTTCCGCAGGTCGGTGGAGCTTTAAAACTTTAAACGCGTTTTTCTCAAAGTAGTACTTTTTCAACTGCCGTACAAGATATCTCAAAAAATATTGAATCGATCCGGCTCAAATTTATACCACATCTACAAAAGAGTATAATCTCCTCGTTGAACCTAAATGTTATTGTAATTTCAGAAAAATAGTTTGTTTATTAATGTTTAAAGTGTGATTTTTTTGAAAAATAATCGATTTTTTATGTTTAATCTAAGATTAATGTAAAAATTTAAAATATTTTTGTAAATTTGATTGGTTCACCTATGAATTACATATTACATTAGCATATTTGTTTTTCTCTGAATGTTGCAAGTCCCCCGGAAAAGGCGTTAAGTTGTGCGAGGCAGTTTTTAATGTGTTTTTTTCATTCGCTCGTATCGCCGCCATTTTGTGTTGAAAAATTATTAAAAAAAGATTTTCATTTACTGTGAAACATGTATTTCAAGGATTTAATATTAAACATTTTCTGAATGAACAATATATATATTTAAATTCAATCTGAAATTAGCAATTTTTTTTCGATTTTACATGTATTTCCCCCCTTAAGGTGTTTGCAAGTTGTGTTTAGAGGACTTTATTTTTGTCTTGTTGTCTTCAAGCAAGTTAGAAATGTAACGTAAGTGCTTCGTAGATTTTGTTTCCTTTTCAATTAAATTTACGTGTTTTGAATTTTTAGCTTTCGAAACCAGTCAATGTATTGTTTGGGATATGCTAATATTACGAAATATAAATAAACTGCGAAAAAATAATAAATAGATCTAATAAATAAATAAATAGAAGTAGACAATGAAATTCAAATTTCAGCTGCTAGATTTAAAATTTGGCGTTGTATTGGACTCAATATTGCAGCTAGAAAGAATAAAACACTCATTCACAAGAAGAAATTGGTCTTAGATAATCACAAAATAATATGTGGGAATGAAGATTGGCTTTCAATTTCCATATTTGTGCGTAGCCCAGCAAATTTTGACGACTACTGCGGACCAGTTTTGTTTGCCTGGCTATTGATAATACAATATCAACGATTGTCTTTAGTGCGTCACAATAGCATAATTTTTCCATTTACTCAAATGTATGCACCAGTTTCTGAAGCAAACCAGCGATCTGCCATTATCAAGGCGAACTGCTGCGTAAGATGTGTTACTTGCAGTTTCGCATTTCAAAAACCATGGAAAAGCTTCAGTTTGTGGTAAATTTCAAATAGCAATGTTTTACACGTAGTTTGTTATTGCTCCTTGCCGTAACTGATTGTCAAACGAGCATGAATTGAGTATTTGATAGAGTTTCTGTTGCTATCCATGTTTTGCACAGTAGTACAGTTTGTTTGGTCTTAACAAAATAAAATTGAAAACGTTTCAAGTATAACATTTACTACAGTTTGATATGCTTTACACACTTTCCAGCGTGAAATTAATTAAAGTATAATAAAACGTGTTACCGGATTGCCAGATGGCAAAAAAGCCTATTTAAACGTTTTCGATTCTGGGCTGGAATCGTAGGTCTCTTAAATTAAAGCTTTCGACCTCAGATTCGAAAACTATGAAAGTTAGGGGCTTAATCGAGAAAAACCTTGAATTTAAGGGATAAAACCGCAATGATAAACTATCTTATTCGAATCTTTTAGGATTTCTCTGCATCAAAAAAAGAAATATCATTTTGCAAATATAATTTCGAACGGTGGAAGAAATAAATGTCACAAACGATTTTCTTGTCAATGTTGCTTGGATAAATCAGAAGAAAATATCACATAAGATACAAAATCAACCTAGCATTTTTTTTATTTGAATTTTGAATTTTTTTACACCAAATTGCAAATTTCAACACATGAACTTCTTGAACATCATACTAGTTAATTCAAATGAATGACAAGACACGACCGCGAATAATTCTAGAAAATTAAAGTAGTTGGTATATTATGATAGAGAACATATAACGAGACGATATTTTCTCAGTGAATAATGTCTGGTATTTCTGCCCCTATTGAACGGTGTGTCGAGTGCAAGCGACAACACTAATGATAGAAATGAGCCTATAAATAAGCACGGCAAATGCTGCTGAAAGCAGTCGTCAACTGTAGTGAGAACCGATTATGAATTGGATAGTTAAAATCAGCATAATATATTATTTCTTTGCCTCCGAGGAAATTGCTGGCCAAACGCAAGATGTTTGTTTAACGTGCGAGGAAGATAAACACTGTGGTGATGGGACATGCATTTATGTCAACGGCACTGGCTGTTGCAGAGAAAATCTGGAAAATTTCTTCGGCATAGGAAAGAAATCGGGAAAGTGCTGGGACTTGTGTCGAATCTGTGTGTTGGGCTATTGCTGTGAGCCCGATGAGTATTGTCGTACACCTTGCTTTTTCCCGTTTGGGTGCTGCGTGAAGCGAAACCCAAATCCACCATGGCCAACGAAACCTACAGATATACCACTAACCTCGCCGCCTTCAAGACCAACAGGGAGACCGCTGCCACCAAATTCTACATGGCCAACAAAACCTACAGATATACCACTAACCTCGCCGCCTTCAAGGCCAACGCGGACGCCGCTGCCACCAAATTCTACATGGCCAACAAAACCTACTGACATACCACTAACCTCGCCGCCTTCAAGGCCAACAGGGACACCACTGCCACCAAACTCTACATGGCCAACAAAACCTACAGATATACCACTAACCTCGCCGCCTTCAAGGCCAACAGGGACGCCGCTGCCACCAAATTCTACATGGCCAACAAAACCTACCGATATACCACTAACCTCGCCGCCTTCAAGGCCAACTGGGACACCGCTGCCACCAAACTCTACATGGCCAACAAAACCTACAGATATACCGCTAACCTCGCCGCCTTCAAGGCCAACAGGGACGCCGCTGCCACCAAATTCTACATGGCCAACAAAACCTACAGATATACCACTAACCTCGCCGCCTTCAAGGCCAACAGAGAAACCGATGCCACCAAACTCTACATGGCCAACAAAACCTACAGATATACCACTAACCTCACCGCCTTCGCGGCCAACAGGGACACCGCTGCCACCAAATTCTACATGGCCAACAAAACCTACAGATATACCACTAACCTCGCCGCCTTCAAGGCCAACAGAGACGCCGCTGCCACCAAATTCTACATGGCCAACAAAACCTACAGATATACCACTAACATCGCCGCCTTCAAGGCCAACAGGGACACCGCTGCCACCAAATTCTACATGGCCAACAAAACCTACAGATAAACCACTAACCACGCCGCCTTCAAGGCCAACAGGGACGCCGCTGCCACCAAATTCTACATGGCCAACAAAACCTACAGATATACCACTAACCTCGCCGCCTTCAAGGCCAACAGGCACGCCGCTGCCACCAAATTCTACATGGCCAACAAAACCTACAGATACACCACTTACCTCGCCACCTTCAAGGCCGACAGGGACGCCGCTGCCACCAAATTCTACATGGCCAACAAAACCTACAGATATACCACTAACATCGCCGCCTTCAAGGCCAACAGGGACACCGCTGCCACCAAATTCTACATGGCCAACAAAACCTACAGATATACCAATAACCTCGCCGCCTTCACGGCCAACAGGGACGCCGCTGCCACCAAATTCTACATGGCCAACAAAACCCACAGATATACCACTAACCTCGCCACCTTCAAGGCCAACAGGGACGCCGCTGCCACCAAATTCTACATGGCCAACAAAACCTACAGATATACCAGTAACCTCGCCGCCTTCAAGACCAACAGGGACGCCGCTGCCATCAAATTCTACATGGCCAACAAAACCTACAGATACACCACTAACCTCGCCGCCTTCGAGGCCAACAGGGACGCCGCTGCCACCAAATTCTACATGGCCAACAAAACCTACAGACATACCACTAACTTCGCCGCCTTCAAGGCCAACAGGGACGCCGCTGCCACCAAATTCTACATGGCCAACAAAACCTACAGATATACCACTAACCTCGCCGCCTTCGAGGCCAACAGGCACGCCGCTGCCACCAAATTCTACATGGCCAACAAAACCTACAGATATACCACTAACCTCGCCGCCTTCAAGGCCAACAGGGACGCCGCTGCCACCAAATTCTACATGGCCAACAAAACCTACAGATATACCACTAACCTCGCCGCCTTCAAGGCCAACAGGGACGCCGCTGCCACCAAATTCTACATGGCCAACAAAACCTACAGATATACCACTAACCTCGCCACCTTCAAGGCCAACAGGGACGCCACTGCCACCAAATTCTACATGGCCAACAAAACCTACAGATATACCACTAACCTCGCCGCCTTCAAGGCCAACAGGGACGCCGCTGCCACCAAATTCTACATGGCCAACAAAACCTACAGATACACCACTAACCTCGCCGCCTTCAAGGCCAACAGGGACACCGCTGCCACCAAACTCTACATGGCCAACAAAACCTACAGATATACCATTAACCTCGCAGCCTTCAAGGCCAACAGGGACGCCGCTGCCACCAAATTCTACATGGCCAACAAAACCTACAGATATACCACTAACCTCGCCGCCTTCAAGGCCAACAGGGACGCCACTGCCACCAAATTCTACCTGGCCAACAAAACCTACGGATATACCACTAACCTCGCCGCCTTCAAGGCCAACAGGGACGCCGCTGCCACCAAATTCTACATGGCCAACAAAACCTACAGATATACCAGTAACCTCGCCGCCTTCAAGGCCAACAGGGACGCCGCTGCCACCAAATTCTACATGGCCAACAAAACCTACAGATACACCACTTACCTCGCCACCTTCAAGGCCGACAGGGACACCGCTGCCACCAAATTCTACATGGCCAACAAAACCTACAGATATACCACTAACCTCGCCGCCTTCGAGGTCAACAGGGACGCCGCTGCCACCAAATTCTACATGGCCAACAAAACCTACAGACATACCACTAACCTCGCCGCCTTCAAGGCCAACAGGGACGCCACTGCCACCAAATTCTACATGGCCAACAGAACCTACGGATATACCACTAACCTCGCCGCCTTCAAGGCCAACAGGGACACCGCTGCCACCAAATTCTACATGGCCAACAAAACCTACAGATATACCACTAACCTCGCCGCCTTCGAGGTCAACAGGGACGCCGCTGCCACCAAATTCTACATGGCCAACAAAACCTACAGATATACCACTAACCTCGCCGCCTTCAAGGCCAACAGGGACGCCACTGCCACCAAATTCTACATGGCCAACAGAACCTACGGATATACCACTAACCTCGCCGCCTTCAAGGCCAACAGGGACACCGCTGCCACCAAATTCTACATGGCCAACAAAACCTACAGATACACCACTTACCTCGCCACCTTCAAGGCCGACAGGGACACCGCTGCCACCAAATTCTACATGGCCAACAAAACCTACAGATATACCACTAACCTCGCCGCCTTCGAGGTCAACAGGGACGCCGCTGCCACCAAATTCTACATGGCCAACAAAACCTACAGACATACCACTAACCTCGCCGCCTTCAAGGCCAACAGGGACGCCGCTGCCACCAAATTCTACATGGCCAACAAAACCTACAGATATACCACTAACCTCGCCGCCTTCAAGGCCAACAGGGACGCCGCTGCCACCAAATTCTACATGGCCAACAAAACCTACAGATATACCACTAACCTCGCCGCCTTCAAGGCCAACAGGGACGCCGCTGCCACCAAATTCTACATGGCCAACAAAACCTACAGATATGCCACTAACCTCGCCGCCTTCAAGGCCAACAGGGACGCCGCTGCCACCAAATTCTACATGGCCAACAAAACCTACAGATATACCACTAACCTCGCCGCCTTCAAGGCCAACAGGGACGCAGCTGCCACCAAATTCTACATGGCCAACAAAACCTACGGATATACCACTAACCTCGCCGCCTTCAAGGCCAACAGGGACGCCGCTGCCACCAAATTCTACATGGCCAACAAAACCTACAGATATACCACTAACCTCGCCACCTTCAAGGCCAACAGGGACGCCGCTGCCACCAAATTCTACATGGCCAACAAAACCTACAGATATACCACTAACCTCGCCGCCTTCAAGGCCAACAGGGACGCCGCTGCCACCAAATTCTACATGGCCAACAAAACCTACAGATACAACACTTACCTCGCCGCCTTCGAGGCCAACAGGGACGCCACTGCCACCAAATTCTACATGGCCAACAAAACCTACGGATATACCACTAACCTCGCCGCCTTCAAGGCCAACAGGGACACCGCTGCCACCAAATTCTACATGGCCAACAAAACCTACAGATATACCACTAACCTCGCCGCCTTCAAGGCCAACAGGGACGCCGCTGCCACCAAATTCTACATGGCCAACAAAACCTACAGATATACCACTAACCTCGCCACCTTCAAGGCCAACAGGGACACCGCTGCCACCAAACTCTACATGGCCAACAAAGTCCACAGTGACACTGCTACCAACAAATCCTTCAAAGCCAACCAACCCAACTATTCCTACAGAGTCAACGCAATCTACAAAGCCAACGGAGCATACAGGTCGAACACAAACCTCGCCAACAAACCCAACAATGACTACAGAGTCATCGGAGCCCACAAAACCAACAAGCTCATCGGTGTCTACACAGCCAACGAAACCTGCAAAACCAACAACGACTACAAAGACACCGTCCCCTACAAAGCCCACAGAGCCAACTACACAACCAACGGAGCCGACTACAGAATGCCCCGATTGCTCATGCGAAGAGTGTCCTCCTGATTATTATGACCGGGTATATTGAGGCTGGCAAATTAAGAAGTATTGTGGAACTCCACTGTATAGTAATTTAACTTCGCATATGCAGTAACAATTACTTTGATTTTCTGAATAAAAGTTAACTTGAAAGTCACATTGCCAGCTAATAACAATTCAAAGCTGATTTTCATTTTCTGTTCTTTGGAAAGATTCTTATACTAATACACAATACATCATCCATTCTCACAAATGAGACAAAAAGAATGATTGTGGGATCTTGAAATAGTTTGAATTCATTGAATTCAATGTCAGCTCTTCCCACGGCTCATGGTCTATTAGATTTTTATATCGCCTTAATTGCAATTTTCACACCTTTTGCCACCGTTAAGCTGTGTTTGCTCCGCTAATTATTGCGAAAGGTGCCGCAAAGTGTTATTTACTAAAAGAAAGCGTTCTTTGTTTTGATTCATAATCATTAATAGAAAGACCGAGGGTGGGACGACAAGCTCCACAACTCTTTTTGCCCTTGACTTGGCTCAGGACCTATTCAGAGCTGGAATTCGAGGCCCTTTGTTTGATAATGACTTGATTTGACCCATGAACCATTTGCAAGCAGTCCATGTTCTACTAACTTGGCAAAACTTTTAAATCAAAACAACTGATGCAAATATGTTTGGGTTAAAAATTCAACCATACTAGTCAAGAAACAGGAAGGAGATTCTGTAGTTATAGTAAGGAGTCGTTAAGATATTTTAAACATTTAGTCATAGATTCACTATGTCATTATTTTATTCTACCAGCTCCTCTTCCTTCCCGGCCTCTAACTCATTCAACTGTATCTGTTTTTAGCACCCCTACGGTCATATCAAGACAAATTTCTCAATCATTCATCAAAATATCAGAAGCTTGCGAAAAAATTTTGATCTCTTTGTGTCACATATCGCTAGTTTGAATTATGTTCCTGATCGAATCTTCTTATCTGAAATATGTATACACAACTCCGAAATATCTGACTTTCACATCACTGGTGCTGCGAGAACAGTTGTGAACAGCTGTCACCACAACAGAAATTTGAACCTGACCTGCTACCCTCGCGTGACTACAAGGTGTCGGCTAGTCACCACTGTCGGGGTTGAGGGGCAGGACAAGCTCTAGCTGGGTCACGCATTTCGGACACGGACTAACATAACAGAAAAAGAAGGACGGGAAATATTCATAGTTCCACGGAACCTAAATTGAAGGGATTTACAAATCCATCGTTAATTTTCTGTGGCTATAAATTTAAAACAAATTAAATAAAAACACAAATTTAACGGCAAAAGATGCCAAAACAAATTTTACTTATGTACATAAATTTATAAATAAATATAATTGATAAATAAATATTCTTTTCAAACAAAAAATGAAATAATTAAAATCAGGAAGTAAATCCAAAATCAAAGGGTAAAATCATAAAATAAATACTGAAATCCAATACCAAACCATTAAATAAATACTAAATAAATACTGAACCATAAAATAAATAATGAAAATGAAAATAGTTCACCTACCAGTGAATTCCGAAAACCGGTACCGTGATGCGAGATCCACGGTAAATACCGTCGAATTCATTCATTTAAAAAAAAAGTTTAATTAATTGTTTAATAAGATTATTAAATATAGAGCTCTTCGATTAGTACAGATATTTAATCCAGAACAGTAAACAATTTAACTGGCATGATTTTCTGAATCATATTTTATCGAGGAAGCTATAGAAAGTAGAATAACTAAGTGGGTATTTTATGGTATCTTGACTTAATGTTCCAAACTATTTGATAACGTTTGTTTGTAGTTACTGTGTAGTTGTTATGTATCAATGGTTTCAACGATCGGCCGGGTCACTCTTACAGCAACAATCTTGTGAACTCTTCATGATTAATCCGTCACACCAAATAGACAATTTACAATCGCGTACGGCAATCCCGGCTTAGTTAGATTCAGTGACCTGACACTAGCTACAAATTTTCTTCTTGCAAATGAAAACATCCGTTGTAGCAATTTCCGTGCGTTTTACAAGAACTGTGTAGGATGAAATCGACGTACACCTCACACGAACCACACACTCCAATCGACTTCGACAGACTTCTACCAAAACAAAAAAACTACACTTGCTTCTGTTCTTTCAGTCTTCGTAGACTGCAGGCTTGCAAGAGGTCAGTCTGTGGGAAATTGCTGTACAAAATGAAACTTCTCAATCGGACCCAACAACTCGATTGCAACAAGTCCGACAACACTTCAGCTTTACATAAACGGACAAAATTATTCCATTGCACTCCGTCTCGTCAAGTCAATCTTTGGACTCCTTTTCAAAAAATTTCCGAAAAAAAAATTTCACAATATCAAATCGAAATTTTGGCAGGCACGTCAAGCGACTCCTGATTAAGGCGAACTCCTATATCGCACACAACTCGAACACACCATTCAAATCCGCTTCGAATTCAGGCTAAAACTCCCAAAAGCAACTCCAATGCGATACCAGAAAAAAAAACTGCCGCATTCTTCTTTCCTCTTAAAAAGCCGAAAATATCTTGGTACTGGTGTGTGAGTGCTGCTTCACTTTTTATACGGGGTCAAAGGTCACCAAAAGTGACCTTTCCTAAATATTTCAGTAATGGCTACGTCTTCAGAAGAACAATGTATGACGAATTTGTAGGTTAAAAATTTTCCAACAAAAAACTTTTGATAATTTTTTCCTGTACCCATAACCGTTTTTGACATATATTGATCTAAACATTTGCTACTAACAGCATCCTCTTTCTCACGGCATGTTAATACTATCCGATTTTGATTACGACTTGGCATGTTTGTGAGTTTGTTTTTCTATGTTTAAGAGGCGCATAAAAAAAACATGTAAACAAACTTATCTACCAGACTCCAGGGTAGGTGAAAAAGTGTGCTCCAAAAACTCTAACATAGGTTTCATAGAAATTTGGTTGAAAAATTAGTATAGGGTCGCCAGCTATGGCAATTTTCGTCTCCTAAGTATTGTAAACTTGCTCCGGAAAATAAAGGTTTTTCCCCTATAACTTCCGATGCAGTAACGAAATCAAAACGAAATTCATGTGATAAGTGGATCATGCTGCGTATCTAATTCTGTAGGAATTTCGTTGAAAAATTGTGAAAGGGCTGCCAGCTATGATGAATTTCGTAATTTATTGACATTTCTTTATCGATTCTTTATTGACATTTCTTTATCATAAAATTTCCAAATGGGAATGATCCTGCAATGACAATTAACAAAAAATATTTACGTTTCAAAAATTTCAAAAGTTTGGTCGGTGGTAACTCTAAAATTATATTCACTCCTATAACTTACAGCGCAGCCATTCAATCGAAACGAAACTCATAGGGTGGGTTTAGGTTAGGTTAGTGAAGAGGGCTGCCAGAAACGCGGCCAGCATTAGGCCACCAGTTTGGGCCCATTTGCCACCCTCATAGACAATCACACTAGCACATGATTGCCAGCACCAGGCAATTTCGTAAATATTGCACCAACAGATGCTTCCATTTTGTATTCATAAGCAAAGCATTTACAATAATATAAGCAACCGATAATTAAATTTTTCGAGTTTTGGAAATTTTTCGACAGACATAGTTTAATCGCTGAAACTTTCGATGATATCCTTGAATGAAAACGAAATTCAAAGGATAGGTTGATTAAGCACGAGCATGTTATGGTAGATTTATTGCTGCTGTGTTGGACAAATGTTGCCAGCACTGAACATTTTCATCATTTGTGTTATAGAAAATGCTGTCAGACAATGATAATTGTTCCTTTGAGTAAGAAATGGTTGATATGATAATAGAAAGAAGGGTATAACGTCTTCACACATTTTTAAATCCCTCAAAGATAATTTCTTCAAAAATTAGTTTTCTAGCGGTTCTGATGCGCTAGACTTTTTTTTAATTTTTACGCGATCGACTTCGAAAAATGGGTTAAATTAAAAACAAATACAAATTTAATTAAGGTCTTTATTGATATTTATATATTAAATACATTGTATTTACTACTTTGTGCAATGTATTTTATTAATAAATATTTTGGATTAATTTTTGGTGTATATGTGTGACACTCCATTTCATCCAAAAATATTGTAGAGTTAGGCTTGTAAGCACTGTTGCACAATCGAATAGATGCCATTAAGTGGCCATCAGTCAGAGAACTCCTAAGTTGCGATTCGATTTTTTTCATTTGAGAAAACATTGCTTCACATAGATAAATGGAAGCAAAAAAAATGCAAACATCCTCATTGCCACCAACCTCAATAATGGATATTTTTTATGGTAATAAAATCCAAAAATAATTTTCATATGCACGTGCTATTTTTAAAATTTCTAACTCTAGATCCGATGAATTCAATTGTAAAGTATGAGCTAGATTTGATGAAATATCCTCGTTATCGAATTCTCTAGAAGGAAAAGAAATAAATTCAAAAATCGGTTGATGGTTATTGAGATTTGCAAATCGTCCCTGGAATTCTTTATTAAAATTTTCCAGTTCAAAACAAAGCATTTCAATATTAAATTCATCAGTAGGTTAGGTTGTACCGGTTGGCACAAGGCCAAACATAGATCTATTGGTCCATAGTGATACCAGATAAATGGGCCAGGAGATAAAAAATTCAGTCCAAGCGGCCATCGAAGGCCCCGGACTTTATCGCGAACTGAAGGATGTCTCTCAGCTTTTGCATTTTAGATTCACCAGTAAGTTTAATATGTTTTTCTAAATATGAAAAATATTTAAAGATTTTGCCTATTTAATTGTGAAGCAAAAGGTTTTAATTTTATTTAGAAAATATTTACCGAACTCAGCAAGTCAACAATATTTTCCTTTTCCTTGTAATTGTAAATCAAGCGAGCTGTAACGGCTTATAAAATCCGTAAAAAAATGCTAATTTCTTTATCCATACTGGATCTTCCAATAGTTCATGTTTTTCTCCCAATGTGCCCAAAAATGCAATAATTTCAAGCAAAAGATTTAGAAATCAGCTTCTTCAGCTGAGCCATCTAAAGCTTAGTACGGTTTTCGATTTCACGTTAAATTTTCATGCAAATTTTCACGTGAAATTTATTTCGGCGAAAATTCAGCTTGAAGAGTTGTGCTCACTTTTAAGCGTGGAAAATTGCTTGGAAGATGTTTTGCTTTGAAAATGCAGATGACTTTGGCACATGTCTCCAATCATTACACGCCAATTTAGTATGTGCAGTTCATTCTTTAGGCTAGTACTGAGTTAATCGTAAAGCTAAATTTTGACATGTCTCCATTATATGGTCTTTTTTTCGTGCGAAAATTTTGAAAATGGGGAAAATCGGAGACACGTATCATTTCTGACGGATAAAATATCAAGAATTTCAATTTTCAATCGTTTTTGTTATTGAAAAGACATTTACACAATTCAATTTTCAAATTCATCTAAAATTGAGATTTACCTTTGTTGCGCTGTTTGCGACAATTTACTACCTCAGTAGCATGGAGACGAATGCAAATGCAGGCAGAGAGAACAGAGAGATTTAAGGAAATGAAACAATCGTATACGTATACGAGATTTGTTGAAGCAGTTTTACTACAATGATATAAATCTATAAATTGCACAAATCGAGAGCATAGCTATCTCGGATTTGCCCTTTAGCTTCTCCGCCACCAAAGGTATGCGAGCTTTTGTGTGAACTGAAACTGCGTGAACTGTCCGATTCCAAAATGTGCTGAATAAATCTTGTATTTTGGTTTTTTAGACCCGCCAACAATAAGTTTCTATGAATACATCTCATATTACCGCATAAAAATTTAAAAAAAAAAATTAAAAATGAAAAAAAAAAATTTCTTTTAAACGTGTTTTTCCATCATAATTTGGGTTAATTACTACTTTCTAATCAATTTTAAAAGCATTGCAACAACAAAAAATGAAAAAATGGTGGGGAAAAACAGAAAAGTACCTAAATTTATTTAACGATTACTTTTCGTCGGCTGCAAATAGTTTCGATTTCGAAAGTGAGCCGTATGTCAGCAGCGAAAAACCCAGCCTGAGTATGTAGTTGTCAAATCGAATCTTGTATCTCATTCTGTTCCATGCGATTTCGTCCAACTATCCAGGCTGATCAACAATACAACCTCAGGCTGGATCACTGGATTTTTGGTCCGTATACTTATACGGAGTTAACACGCGGGTTAGGAACTAACTTCTTACGCTGTGCCCTGTTAGCAGCGTAACAAGTTAGTTCGTAACTAGGTATCAACCAAATCAAAGTAGACGAGCACTGTGTTTGGGTATGTTCGGATCCCCGCTTTAGACATTCGGTATTTGTTGCGGTTGTTGATAAATACTGAAAAGTGTCAAACTGTGTAGCGCGAGTAAAAATTTTCAAATGAAAATGGCGGTATTTGGCGAATAGGAGGTGTTTGACAAACACCGCATATCTAAAGCCGCCTTTATGTTCTTAGCTTGCTTATGATAAAAACTTGGAAATTTTGAGCCGTGTGTGGGTGCAGTGTGCCTAAAAATAGGCAAGGATTTTTTTTAAAATTTTGATTTGTCATTACTTCTGACAAAAACATTGGATCATCGTGAAATTTGCAGAATGTATGTATGTTGACTAAAATTTAACATATATGGATTTCCAAGTTAGTGCGGGTAACCCTGTAGCTGCGGCAGGCTCCTGAAAAAAAAATCCTTCAAATCATTGACCCTCCTGAAATTTTTTTGATTTTTAACAAAAAATTCAAATCATTGATAAATTTTAACGTTTGTGCATCATGACAAATTGAAATTTTTAAAATTCCGAGTTTCACAAGAACGGCAACCCATCACCAAATTACCTCTATTTTGAGCACTCGAAAGTTCTGTTCACGAGAACTGGCGACCGGATTATCCGATCATGATGAAATTTACAGGACATGTTGGTATTAGCTAGGACCAAGTCTGATAGAAGTGATTTTGAAATGCGGGCAGCCCTGTGGCAGTTGTACCATCTTAAAAAATCACTGAGAAAAAAAAACAGCTTTTTGGCCTATAACTTCCGATTCAGCCATTAGATTTAAACAAAATTCACATAGCATTTGAATCATATTTTAAGTAAATTTTATTGATGAAAATTTGGCTGAAAAATTAGAATAGAGTTGCCAGCTATGGTGATTTTTGTCTCCTAAATCTTGCAAATTTGCTCAGCAAAATAAAGCTTTTTCCCCTATAACTTCCGGTGCAGTCATGATATCAAAATGAAGTTTATGCAGTAAACAGACTTTGATGTAAACCAAATGTCATAAGAATTTCGTTAAAAAGTCATAAAAGGGCTGCCAGCTATGACCATTTTTGTATTTTTTTGGAATTTCTTTACTTCGCGATTATGTCATTAGATTTGCAAATGGGAACGATCCTGCAATTCAAATTAACAACAAATGTTAACGCTTTAAAAATTTGAAAAGTTTTGAGGATGGTAACCCTAAAACTTTTTTCACCCGTATAACTTCCAGCGCAATGATTCAATCGAAACGAAATTTACTGGTTGGGTTTAGCTTAACGTGAAGCAGATTTGGTATATATTTTGCTTTGCTGCTGACACAGGATAACCAGCTTTAGCCATTTTCGTAACTATTGCATCAACAGATGCTTCAAATTACATACTCATATGCAAAGCATTTGCAATAAAAATAAGAAACCAGTTTTTAAATTTTCCGAGTTTTGAATATTTTTCGGATGGCAGCTTCAAACAACGTTTAACCGCTAAAACTTTCGATGAAATCCTCCGATGAGAACGAAATTCAAAGGATAAGTTGATTTAAGTATGAGCTTGTTAAGGCAAACTTATTGCTGCTTCGTTGGGAAAATGTTGCCAGCACTGAACATTTTCATCATTTGTGTTATAGTTGAGTTCTGTTGCTTTGGATAAGGAATGGTTGACATGATTCTACAAAAAAGTGTATTACGTGTTTCCACATCTTTTTGTCACTCAAAGACAATTTCTTCGAAAATTAGTTTTCTAGCAGTTCAGGTGTGCTAGAGTTTTTCGATTTGCAATTGAGCTTTTCTTTGCGCACAAACATCTTATATTTCGGTAGCCATCTATCTACTAACTACGCAGTAGGTTTACCTTATTTGATAACTTGCGATAGTTGTCTTGAATATATCGTTAAAATATTTTGATATTTTATAATTACTAGAAATTCTTTAAATTCTAGCGTGATATCATTCAATTACAACAGGTTACCATTTAATATTATATTCGTAGCAAATGTATTGTTTGGTATATGCTACTATGCAGTACGAGAGATATGCAATGAAACTGTGCAAAAATAACAAATAAGTAGACAATGAATTTCAAATATCAGTTGCTAGATTTAAGGTTTAGTTGTTACATGTAGTAGGGACTAAATGTACTGGACTAAATTTTGCAGCTAAGAAGAATAAAACACTTGTTTTCAAGTTGAAAGTGACTTTAAATGGCCTTAAAATAATGTATGGGAATCAATAACGCTTTCAATTTGCATATTACATACTGTGGCTGGTCCACAGTTTTTACTGTGGACCAGTTTCGCTTGCCCGTCTCTTAATAATACAATATTAATTATGGTCTTCAGTTCGTCACAATAGCCTAAATTTTTCATTTACTCCAGAATATGCACCAGCTTCTGAGGCCACCAGCGATGTGCTATTATTTTCTTAGTTTGCTTTGTTATCAGAGTATATCGCAGCATTTCGCATTTCAAAGACCTTGAAAACCTTTAGCTTGTGCATTTGAAAGCATTTGAAAGTGGTTCTGCTTCAATTCATGTTTTGCACAGTAGTACAGTTTGTTTGCTCTTAAAAAAATAAAGTTGATAACGTTACAAGTATGAAATTTATTTTAGTTTGATATGCTTCACACACTTTCCGGCGTTAAATTGTTTAAACTATAATAAATCGTGTTGCCGTGTTGCTAGAATGCAAAAAATCCTATTTAAACGTTTTCGATTGTGGGCTGTTAAACCTCATATTCAAAAACAATGAAAGTTAGGGGCTTAGTCAAGAAAAACTTGTAACTCAAGTGATAAAACCGAATTCATCAAGCAAAATAAAAATTCATTTTGTAAATATCACTCTTAGTTTCGAACGGTGGAAGTACTAAATGGTTTGGTAACAATGTTCTTGTCATGGTTGCCTCGGAGTGATCAGAAGTAAATATCACATAAGATACAGAACCAATCAAGTAATTTTTGATTTTAATTTTGAATTTTTCCGCACAAAATTGAAAATTTCAACATATGTATGAACTTTGAAAATAATCAACGCAAAAACCTTTGGGCAAATTAAACAACATAATAGTGAACTCAAATGACAGCCAAGACATGGCGGCGGATGATTCTAAAAAAATAAAGTAGTTTGAATATTATGATAGAGTAAATATAACGAGACAAAATTTTATCAATGAATGTTCCTCCTCGATGAAACGATGCCCCGATTAAATGTTGTTTCGAGTACAAGCGACAACACTAATGACAGAAACCACCCTATAAATAAGCAAGACACATGCTGCTGAAAGTAGTCGTCACGTCTGTAGTAAGAACCGATTATGAACTGGATAGTTAAATTCAGCATAATATATTTTTTCGTTGCCTCAGTGGAAATAGGTGGCAAACTCGTTCGGAAACATAATAATTGTGTTTCGTGCAATAAAGATCAAGACTGCGGTGATGGGACATGTATACGTGACAAAAAAGGAAAACCTAGCTGTTGCAGAGAAAATTTGGATAATTTCTACAGGATAGGAAAGAAAGCGGGAAAATTCGGGCATTATTGTCGACTATGCTTTAAACACAAACGTTGTAGGTTCTATGAATATTGCCGAAAACCTCATAAGTGTTGGCTTGGGTGCTGTGTGAATATAGATACGCTGATTCCGCTTCGATCGCTGACAACAAAGACACCAAAACCGCTTCCTACAAAGCCAACGAAGACTACGCTCAAACCGCAGCCAATAAAGACTAAAAGAAAATTAAAAAGGAGGTTGCGAAAACCGCAGCCAACGAAGTCATTTAGACCGCCGACTACAAAGTCAACTACAGAATCTACAAAATCAACAGAGTCGACAGAACTAACAGACTCATATGAGACTACTGAGCAAACGAAAACTACAGGCTCAGATGAGTCTACAGACCCAACCGATTCACATGAGTCTAAAGACCCAACAAGCACAGATGGGTCTACAGAGTCAACGGAACTTACAGACTCAACTGAATCTACAGAGTCAACAAAACCGCTAAAAAATACTACTGAAAACCCCTTTTGGCCGACAGAATGCCCCGATTGCTCATGTGAAGAGTGTCCGACAGATAAAACACCTAACTCGCCGCCTTCAAGGCCAACAGGGACGCCGCTACCACCAACAGGCCCAACGGAATCTACAGAGTCAACAAAGCCGCCAAAAGTTACTACTGAGCACCCCTTTTGGCCGACAGAATGCCCCGATTGCTCATGTGAAGAGTGTCCAACAGATAAAACACCTACCTCACCGCCTTCAAGGCCAACAGGGACGCCGCTACCACCAACAGGCCCAATGAAATCTACAGAGTCAACAAAGCCGCCAAAAGTTACTACTGAGCACCCCATTTGGCCGACCGAATGCCCCGATTGCTCATGTGAAGAGTGTCCAACAGATAAAACACCTACCTCACCGCCTTCAAGGCCAACAGGGACGCCGCTACCACCAACAGGCCCAATGAAATCCACAGAGTCAACAAAGCCGCCAAAAATTACTACTGAGCACCCCATTTGGCCGACCGAATGCCCCGATTGCTCATGTGAAGAGTGTCCAACAGAGCATACAGATCAAACACGAACCTCGCCAACAATCCCAACAACTCCTACAGAGTCAACGCAACCTACGAAGCAAACGGATCATACAGATCAAACACGAACCTCACCAACAATCCCAACAATTCCTACAGAGTCAACGCAACCTACGAAGCCAACAGATCATACAGATCAAACACGAGCCTCAAAAACAATCCCACCAATTCCTACAGAGTCAACGCAACCAACGAAGCCAACGGATCATACAGATCAAACACGAACCTCACCAACAATCCCAGCAATTCCTACAGAGTCAACGCAGCCTACGATGCCAACGGATCATACAGATCAAACACGAACCTCACCAACAATCCCAGCAATTCCTACAGAGTCAACACAGCCTACGATGCCAACGGATCATACAGATCAAACACGAACCTCACCAACAATCCCAATCATTCCTACTGAGTCAACGCAGCCTACGATGTCAACGGATCATACAGATCAAACACGAACCTCACCAACAATCCCAACAATTCCTACAGAGTCAACGCAGCCTACGATGCCAACGGATCATACAGATCAAACACGAACCTCACCAACAATTCCAATCATTCCTACTGAGTCAACGCAGCCTGCGATGCCAACGGATCATACAGATCAAACACGAACCTCACCAACAATCCCAACAATTCCTTCAGAGTCAACGCAGCCTACGATGCCAACGGATCATACAGATCAAGCAAGAACCTCACAAACAATTCCTACAGAGTCAACGCAGCCTACGATGCCAACGGATCATACAGATCAAACACGAACCTCACCAACAATTCCAGCAATTCCTACAGAGTCAACACAGCCTACGATGCCAACGGATCATACAGATCAAACACTAACCTCACCAACAATCCCAATCATTCCTACTGAGTCAACGCAGGCTACGATGCCAACGGATCATACAGATCAAACACGAAACTCACCAACAATCCCAAATATTCCTACAGAATCAACGCAACCTACGAAGCCAACGGATCATACAGGTCAAACACGAACCTCACCAACAATCCCAGCAATTCCTACAGAGTCAACGCAGCCTACGATGCCAACGGATCATACAGATCAAACACGAATCTCACCAAATATCCCAACAATTCCTACAGAGTCAACGCAGCCTACAATGCCAACGGATCATACAGATCAAACACGAGCCTCACCAACAATCCCAATCATTCCTACTGAAACAACGCAGCCTACGATGCCAACGGATCATACAGATCAAACACGAACCTCACCAACAATCCCAACAATTCCTACAGAGTCAACGCAGCCTACGATGCCAACGGATCATACAGAACAAACACGAACCTCACCAACAATCCCAATCATTCCTACCGAGTCAACGCAGCCTACGATGCCAACGGATCATACAGATCAAACACGAACCTCACCAACAATCCCAACAATTCCTACAGAGTCAACGCAGCCTACGATGCCAACGGATCATACAGATCAAACACGAACTTCACCAACAATACCTACAGAGTCAACGCAGCCTACGATGCCAACGGATCATACAGATCAAACACGAACCTCACCAACAATCCCAGCAATTCCTACAGAGTCAACACAGCCTACGATGCCAACGGATCATACAGATCAAACACGAACCTCACCAACAATCCCAATCATTCCTACTGAGTCAACGCAGGCTACGATGCCAACGGATCATACAGATCAAACACGAACCTCACCAACAATTCCTACAGAGTCAACGCAGCCTACGATGCCAACGGATCATACAGATCAAACACGAACCTCACCAACAATCCCAGCAATTCCTACAGAGTCAACACAGCCTACGATGCCAACGGATCATACAGATCAAACACGAACCTCACGAACAATCCCAATCATTCCTACTGAGTCAACGCAGCCTACGATGCCAACGGATCATACAGATCAAACACGAACCTCACCAACAATGCCAAATATTCCTACAGAATCAACGCAACCTACGAAGCCAACGGATCATACAGGTCAAACACGAACTTCACCAACAATCCCAATCATTCCTACAGAGTCAACGCAGCCTACGATGCAAACGGATCATACAGATCAAACACGAACCTCACCAACAATCCCAATCATTCCTACTGAGTCAACGCAGCCTACGATGCCAACGGATCATACAGATCAAACACGAACCTCACCAACAATCCCAATCATTCCTACTGAGTCAACGCAACCAACGAAGCCAACGGATCATACAGATCAAACACGAACCTCACCAACAATCCCAAGCATTCCTACGGAGTCAAGGCAGCCTACGATGCAAACGGATCATACAGGTCAAACACGAACCTCACCAACAATCCCAATCATTCCTACAGAGTCAACGCAGCCTACGATGCCAAGTGATCATACATATCAAACACGAACCTCACCAACAATCCCAATCATTCCTACTGAGTCAACGCAACCAACGAAGCCAACGGATCATACAGATCAAACACGAACCTCACCAACAATCCCAAGCATTCCTACGGAGTCAAGGCAGCCTACGATGCAAACGGATCATACAGGTCAAACACGAACCTCACCAACAATCCCAATCATTCCTACAGAGTCAACGCAGCCTACGATGCCAAGTGATCATACATATCAAACACGAACCTCACAAACAATCCCAATCATTCCTACAGAGTCAACGCAACCAACGAAGCCAACGGATCATACAGGTCAAACACGAACCTCACCAACAATCCCCAGCATTCCTACGGAGTCAACGCAGTCTACGATGCCAACGGATCATACAGGTCAAACACGAACCTCACCAACAATCCCAATCATTCCTACAGAGTCAACGCAGCCTACGATGCCAACGGATCATACAGATCAAACACGAACCTCACCAACAATCCCAATCATTCCTACAGAGTCAACGCAGCCTACGATGCCAACGGATCATACAGATCAAACACGCACCTCACCAACAATCCCAATAATTCCTACTGAGTCAACGCAGCCTACGATGCCAACGGATCATACAGATCAAACACGAACCTCACCAACAATCCCAATCATTCCTACAGAGTCAACGCAGCCTACGATGCCAACGGATCATACAGATCAAACACGCACCTCACCAACAATCCCAATCATTCCTACTGAGTCAACGCAGCCTACGATGCAAACGGATCATACAGGTCAAACACGAACCTCACCAACAATCCCAATCATTCCTACAGAGTCAACGCAGCCTACGATGCCAAGTGATCATACATATCAAACACGAACCTCACCAACAATCCCAATCATTCCTACAGAGTCAACGCAGCCTACGATGCCAACGGATCATACAGATCAAACACGAACCTCACCAACAATCCCAATCATTCCTACAGAGTCAACGCAGCCTACGATGCCAAGTGATCATACATATCAAACACGAACCTCACCAACAATCCCAATCATTCCTACAGAGTCAACGCAGCCTACGATGCCAACGGATCATACAGATCAAACACGAACCTCACCAACAATCCCAATCATTCCTACAGAGTCAACGCAGCCTACGATGCCAAGTGATCATACATATCAAACACGAACCTCACCAACATTCCCAATCATTCCTACAGAGTCAACGCAGCCAACGATGCCAACGGATCATACAGATCAAACACGAACCTCACCAACAATCCCAATCATTCCTACAGAGTCAACGCAGCCTACGATGCCAACGGATCATACAGATCAAACACGCACCTCACCAACAATCCCAATCATTCCTACTGAGTCAACGCAGCCTACGATGCAAACGGATCATACAGGTCAAACACGAACCTCACCAACAATCCCAATCATTCCTACAGAGTCAACGCAGCCTACGATGCCAAGTGATCATACATATCAAACACGAACCTCACCAACAATCCCAATCATTCCTACAGATTCAACGCAACCAACGAAACCAACGGATCATACAGGTCAAACACGAACCTCACCAACAATCCCAAGCATTCCTACGGAGTCAACGCAGCCTACGATGCCAACGGATCATACAGGTCAAACACGAACCTCACCAACAATCCCAATCATTCCTACAGAGTCAACGCAGCCTACGATGCCAACGGATCATACAGATCAAACACGAACCTCACCAACAATCCCAATCATTCCTACAGAGTCAACGCAGCCTACGATGCCAACGGATCATACAGATCAAACACGCACCTCACCAACAATCCCAATCATTCCTACTGAGTCAACGCAGCCTACGATGCCAACGGATCATACAGATCAAACACGAACCTCACCAACAATCCCAATCATTCCTACAGAGTCAACGCAGCCTACGATGCCAAGTGATCATACATATCAAACACGAACCTCACCAACAATCCCAATCATTCCTACAGAGTCAACGCAACCAACGAAGCCAACGGATCATACAGGTCAAACACGAACCTCACCAACAATCCCAAGCATTCCTACGGAGTCAACGCAGCCTACGATGCCAACGGATCATACAGGTCAAACACGAACTTCACCAACAATCCCAATCATTCCTACAGAGTCAACGCAGCCTACGATGCCAACGGATCATACAGATCAAACACGAACTTCACCAACAATCCCAATCATTCCTACTGAGTCAACGCAGCCTACGATGCCAACGGATCATACAGATCAAACACGAACCTCACCAACAATCCCAATCATTCCTACAGAGTCAACGCAGCCTACGATGCAAACGGATCATACAGATCAAACACGAACCTCACCAACAATCCCAATCATTCCTACAGAGTCAACGCAGCCTACGATGCCAACGGATCATACAGATCAAACACGCACCTCACCAACAATCCCAATCATTCCTACTGAGTCAACGCAGCCTACGATGCCAACGGATCATACAGATCAAACACGAACCTCACCAACAATCCCAATCATTCCTACAGAGTCAACGCAGCCTACGATGCCAACGGATCATACAGATCAAACACGAACCTCACCAACAATCCCAATCATTCCTACTGAGTCAACGCAGCCTACGATGCCAACGGATCAAACAGATCAAATACGAACCTCACCAACAATCCCAATCATTCCTACAGAGTCAACGCAGCCTACGATGCCAACGGATCATACAGATCAAACACGAACCTCACCAACAATCCCAATCATTCCTACTGAGTCAACGCAGCCTGCGATGCCAACGGATCATACAGATCAAACACGAACCTCACCAACAATCCCAATCATTCCTACAGAGTCAACGCTGCCTACGATGCAAACGGATCATACAGATCAAACACGAACCTCACCAACAACCCCAATCATTCCTACTGAGTCAACGCAACCAACGAAGCCAACGGATCATACAGATCAAACACGAACCTCATCAACAATCCCAAGCATTCTTACGGAGTCAACGCAGCCTACGATGCAAACGGATCATACAGGTCAAACACGAACCTCACCAACAATCCCAATCATTCCTACAGAGTCAACGCAGCCTACGATGCCAACGGATCATACAGATCAAACACGAACCTCACCAACAATCCCAATCATTCCTACTGAGTCAACGCAGCCTACGAAGCCAACGGACCATACAGATCAAGCACGAACCTCACCAACAATCCCAAGCATTCCTACGGAGTCAACGCAGCCTACGATGCAAACGGATCATACAGGTCAAACACGAACCTCACCAACAATCCCAATCATTCCTACAGAGTCAACGCAGCCTACGATACCAACGGATCATACAGATCAAACACGAACCTCACCAACAATCCCAAGCATTCCTACGGAGTCAACGCAGCCTACGATGCAAACGGATCATACAGGTCAAACACGAACCTCACCAACAATCCCAATCATTCCTACTGAGTCAACGCAACCAACGAAGCCAACGGATCATACAGATCAAACACGAACCTCACCAACAATCCCAAGCATTCCTACGGAGTCAACGCGGCCTACGATGCAAACGGATCATACAGGACAAACACGAACCTCACCAACAATCCCAATCATTCCTACGGAGTCAACGCAGCCTACGATGCAAACGGATCATACAGATCAAACACGAACCTCACCAACAATCCCAAGCATTCCTACAGAGTCAACGCAGCCTACGATGCCAAGTGATCATACATATCAAACACGAACCTCACCAACAATCCCAATCATTCCTACTGAGTCAACGCAACCAACGAAGCCAACGGATCATACAGATCAAACACGAACCTCACCAACAATCCCAAGCATTCCTACGGAGTCAACGCGGCCTACGATGCAAACGGATCATACAGGTCAAACACGAACCTCACCAACAATCCCAATCATTCCTACTGAGTCAACGCAACCAACGAAGCCAACGGATCATACAGATCAAACACGAACCTCACCAACAATCCCAAGCATTCCTACGGAGTCAACGCGGCCTACGATGCAAACGGATCATACAGATCAAACACGAACCTCACCAACAATCCCAAGCATTCCTACGGAGTCAACGCAGCCTACGATGCAAACGGATCATACAGGTCAAACACGAACCTCACCAACAATCCCAATCATTCCTACAGAATCAACGCAACCTACGAAGCCAACGGATCATACAGATCAAACACGAGCCTCACCAACAATCCCAACAATTCCTACAGAGTCAACGCAGCCTACGATGCCAACGGATCATACAGATCAAACACGAACCTCACCAACAATCTCAGCAATTCCTACTGAGTCAACGCAGCCTACAAAGCCAACGGATCATACAGATCAAACACGAACCTCACCAACAATCCCAAGCATTCCTACGGAGTCAACGCAGCCTACGATGCAAACGGATCATACAGATCAAACACGAACCTCACCAACAATCCCAATCATTCCTACAGAGTCAACGCAGCCTACGATGCCAACGGATCATACAGATCAAACACGAACCTCACGAACAATCCCAAGCATTCCTACGGAGTCAACGCAGCCTACGATGCAAACGGATCATACAGGTCAAACACGAACCTCACCAACAATCCCAATCATTCCTACTGAGTCAACGCAACCAACGAAGCCAACGGATCATACAGATCAAACACGAACCTCACCAACAATCCCAAGCATTCCTACAAAGTCAACGCAGCCTACGATGCCAAGTGATCATACATATCAAACACGAACCTCACCAACAATCCCAATCATTCCTACAGAGTCAACGCAACCAACGAAGCCAACGGATCATACAGATCAAACACGAACCTCACCAACAATCCCAAGCATTCCTACGGAGTCAACGCAGCCTACGATGCAAACGGATCATACAGGTCAAACACGAACCTCACCAACAATCCCAATCATTCCTACAGAGTCAACGCAGCCTACGATGCCAACGGATCATACAGATCAAACACGAACCTTACCAACAATCCCAATCATTCCCACTGAGTCAACGCAGCCTACAATGCCAACGGATCATACAGATCAAACACGAACCTCACCAACAATCCCAATCATTCCTACAGAGGCAACGCAGCCTACGATGCCAACGGATCATACAGATCAAACACGAACCTCACCAACAATCCCAAGCATTCCTACGGAGTCAACGCAGCCTACGATGCAAACGGATCATACAGATCAAACACGAACCTCACCAACAATCCCAATCATTCCTACAGAGTCAACGCAGCCCACGATGCAAACGGATCATACAGATCAAACACGAACCTCACCAACAATCCCAATCATTCCTACCGAGTCAACGCAGCCTACGAAGCCAACGGATCATACAGATCAAACACGAACCTCACCAACAATCCCAAGCATTCCTACGGAGTCAACGCAGCCTACGATGCAAACGGATCATACAGATCAAACACGAACCTCACCAACAATCCCAAGCATTCCTACGGAGTCAACGCAGCCTACGATGCAAACGGATCATACAGATCAAACACGAACCTCACCAACAATCCCAAGCATTCCTACGGAGTCAACGCAGCCTACGATGCCAAGTGATCATACATATCAAACACGAACCTCACCAACAATCCCAATCATTCCTACAGAGTCAACGCAACCAACGAAGCCAACGGATCAAACAGATCAAACACGAACCTCACCAACAATCCCAAGCATTCCTACGGAGTCAACGCAGCCTACGATGCAAACGGATCATACAGGTCAAACACGAACCTCACCAACAATCCCAATCATTCCCACAGAGTCAACGCAGCCTACGATGCCAAGTGATCATACAGGTCAAACACGAACCTCACCAACAATCCCAATCATTCCCACAGAGTCAACGCAGCCTACGATGCCAAGTGATCATACAGGTCAAACACGAACCTCACCAACAATCCCAATCATTCCTACAGAGTCAACGCAACCAACGAAGCCAACGGATCATACAGGTCAAACACGAACCTCACCAACAATCCCAAGCATTCCTACGGAGTCAACGCAGCCTACGATGCAAACGGATCATACAGGTCAAACACGAACCTCACCAACAATCCCAATCATTCCTACAGAGTCAACGCAGCCTACGATGCCAACGGATCTTACAGATCAAACACGAACCTCACCAACAATCCCAATCATTCCTACTGAGTCAACGCAACCAACGAAGCCAACGGATCATACAGATCAAACACGAACCTCACCAACAATCCCAAGCATTCTTACGGAGTCAACGCAGCCTACGATGCAAACGGATCATACAGGTCAAACACGAACCTCACCAACAATCCCAATCATTCCTACAGAGTCAACGCAGCCTACGATGCCAACGGATCATACAGGTCAAACACGAACCTCACCAACAATCCCAATCATTCCTACTGAGTCAACGCAACCAACGAAGCCAACGGATCAGACAGATCAAACACGAACCTCACCAACAATCCCAAGCATTCCTACGGAGTCAACGCAGCCTACGATGCAAACGGATCATACAGGTCAAACACGAACCTCACCAACAATCCCAATCATTCCTACAGAGTCAACGCAGCCTACGATGCCAAGTGATCATACATATCAAACACGAACCTCACCAACAATCCCAATCATTCCTACTGAGTCAACGCAGCCTACGATGCCAACGGATCATACAGGTCAAACACGAACCTCACCAACAATCCCAAGCATTCCTACGGAGTCAACGCAGCCTACGATGCCAACGGATCATACAGATCAAACACGAACCTCACCAACAATCCCAATCATTCCTACTGAGTCAACGCAACCAACGAAGCCAACGGATCATACAGATCAAACACGAACCTCACCAACAATCCCAAGCATTCCTACGGAGTCAACGCAGCCTACGATGCAAACGGATCATACAGGTCAAACACGAACCGCACCAACAATCCCAATCATTCCTACAGAGTCAACGCAGCCTACGATGCCAACGGATCATACAGATCAAACACGAACCTCACCAACAATCCCAATCATTCCTACTGAGTCAACGCAGCCTACAATGCCAACGGATCATACAGATCAAACACGAACCTCACCAACAATCCCAATCATTCCTACAGAGTCAACGCAGCCTACGATGCCAACGGATCATACAGGTCAAACACGAACCTCACCAACAATCCCAAGCATTCCTACGGAGTCAACGCAGCCTACGATGCAAACGGATCATACAGGTCAAACACGAACCTCACCAACAATCCCAATCATTCCTACAGAGTCAACGCAGCCCACGATGCAAACGGATCATACAGGTCAAACACGAACCTCACCAACAATCCCAATCATTCCTACAGAGTCAACGCAGCCCACGATGCAAACGGATCAAACAGATCAAACACGAACCTCACCAACAATCCCAATCATTCCTACCGAGTCAACGCAGCCTACGAAGCCAACGGATCATACAGATCAAACACGAACCTCACCAACAATCCCAAGCATTCCTACGGATTCAACGCAGCCTACGATGCAAACGGATCATACAGGTCAAACACGAACCTCACCAACAATCCCAATCATTCCTACAGAGTCAACGCAGCCTACGATGCCAACGGATCATACAGATCAAACACGAACCTCACCAACAATCCCAAGCATTCCTACGGAGTCAACGCAGCCTACGATGCCAAGTGATCATACATATCAAACACGAACCTCACCAACCATCCCAATCATTTCTACAGAGTCAACGCAACCAACGAAGCCAACGGATCATACAGATCAAACACGAACCTCACCAACAATCCCAAGCATTCCTACGGAGTCAACGCAGCCTACGACGCCAAGTGATCATACAGGTCAAACACGAACCTCACCAACAATCCCAATCATTCCTACAGAGTCAACGCAACCAACGAAGCCAACGGATCATACAGGTCAAACACGAACCTCACCAACAATCCCAAGCATTCCTACGGAGTCAACGCAGCCTACGATGCAAACGGATCATACAGGTCAAACACGAACCTCACCAACAATCCCAATCATTCCTACAGAGTCAACGCAGCCTACAATGCCAACGGATCATACAGGTCAAACACGAACCTCACCAACAATCCCAAGCATTCCTACGGAGTCAACGCAGCCTACGATGCCAACGGATCATACAGATCAAACACGAACCTCACCAACAATCCCAATCATTCCTACAGAGTCAACGCAGCCCACGATGCAAACGGATCATACAGATCAAACACGAACCTCACCAACAATCCCAATCATTCCTACCGAGTCAACGCAGCCTACGAAGCCAACGGATCATACAGATCAAACACGAACCTCACCAACAATCCCAAGCATTCCTACGGATTCAACGCAGCCTACGATGCAAACGGATCATACAGGTCAAACACGAACCTCACCAACAATCCCAATCATTCCTACAGAGTCAACGCAGCCTACGATGCCAACGGATCATACAGATAAAACACGAACCTCACCAACAATCCCAAGCATTCCTACGGAGTCAACGCAGCCTACGATGCCAAGTGATCATACATATCAAACACGAACCTCACCAACAATCCCAATCATTCCTACAGAGTCAACGCAACCAGCGAAGCCAACGGATCATACAGGTCAAACACGAACCTCACCAACAATCCCAAGCATTCTTACGGAGTCAACGCAGCCTACGATGCAAACGGATCATACAGGTCAAACACGAACCTCACCAACAATCCCAATCATTCCTACCGAGTCAACGCAGCCTACGATGCCAACGGATCATACATATCAAACACGAACCTCACCAACAATCCCAAGCATTCCTACGGAGTCAACGCAGCCTACGATGCAAACGGATCACACAAGTCAAACACGAACCTCACCAACAATCCCAATCATTCCTACAGAGTCAACGCAGCCTACGATGCCAACGGATCATACAGATCAAACACGAACCTCACCAACAATCCCAAGCATTCCTACGGAGTCAACGCAGCCTACGATGCAAACGGATCATACAGGTCAAACACGGACCTCACCAACAATCCCAATCATTCCTTCAGAGTCGCAGCCTACGATGCCAACGGATCATACAGATCAAACACGAACCTCACCAACAATCCCAATCATTCCTACTGAGTCAACGCAGCCTACAATGCCAACGGATCATACAGATCAAACACGAACCTCACCAACAATCCCAATCATTCCTACAGAGGCAACGCAGCCTACGATGCCAACGGATCATACAGATCAAACACGAACCTCACCAACAATCCCAAGCATTCCTACGGAGTCAACGCAGCCTACGATGCAAACGGATCATACAGGTCAAACACGAACCTCACCAACAATCCCAATCATTCCTACGGAGTCAACGCAGCCTACGATGCAAACGGATCATACAGATCAAACACGAACCTCACCAACAATCCCAAGCATTCCTACAGAGTCAACGCAGCCTACGATGCCAAGTGATCATACATATCAAACACGAACCTCACCAACAATCCCAATCATTCCTACAGAGTCAACGCAACCAACGAAGCCAACGGATCATACAGATAAAACACGAACCTCACCAACAATCCCAAGCATTCCTACGGAGTCAACGCAGCCTACGATGCCAAGTGATCATACAGGTCAATCACGAACCTCACCAACAATCCCAATCATTCCTACAGAGTCAACGCAACCAACGAAGCCAACGGATCATACAGGTCAAACACGAACCTCACCAACAATCCCAAGCATTCCTACGGAGTCAACGCAGCCTACGATGCAAACGGATCATACAGGTCAAACACGAACCTCACCAACAATCCCAATCATTCCTACAGAGTCAACGCAGCCTACGATGCCAACGGATCATACATATCAAACACGAACCTCACCAACAATCCCAAGCATTCCTACGGAGTCAACGCAGCCTACGATGCAAACGGATCATACAGGTCAAACACGAACCTCACCAACAATCCCAATCATTCCTACAGAGTCAACGCAGCCTACGATGCCAACGGATCATACAGATCGAACACGAACCTCACCAACAATCCCAAGCATTCCTACGGAGTCAATGCAGCCTACGATGCAAACGGATCATACAGGTCAAACACGAACCTCACCAACAATCCCAATCATTCCTACAGAGTCAACGCAGCCTACGATGCCAACGGATCATACAGATCAAACACGAACCTCACCAACAATCCCAAGCATTCCTACGGAGTCAACGCAGCCTACGATGCAAACGGATCATACAGGTCAAACACGAACCTCACCAACAATCCCAATCATTCCTACAGAGTCAACGCAGCCTACGATGCCAACGGATCATTCAGATCAAACACGAACCTCACCAACAATCCCAAGCATTCCTACGGAGTCAACGCAGCCTACGATGCAAACGGATCATACAGGTCAAACACGAACCTCACCAACAATCCCAATCATTCCTACAGAGTCAACGCAGCCTACGATGCCAACGGATCATACAGATCAAACACGAACCTCACCAACAATCCCAAGCATTCCTACGGAGTCAACGCAGCCTACTATGCCAAGTGATCATACATATCAAACACGAACCTCACCAACAATCCCAATCATTCCTACGGAGTCAACGCAGCCTACGATGCAAACGGATCATACAGGTCAAACACGAACCTCACCAACAATCCCAATCATTCCTACAGAGTCAACGCAGCCTACGATGCCAACGGATCATACAGATCAAACACGAACCTCACCAACAATCCCAAGCATTCCTACGGAATCAACGCAGCCTACGATGCAAACGGATCATACAGGTCAAACACGAACCTCACCAACAATCCCAATCATTCCTACAGAGTCAACGCAGCCTACGATGCCAACGGATCATACAGATCAAACACGAACCTCACCAACAATCCCAAGCATTCCTACGGAGTCAACGCAGCCTACGATGCCAACGGATCATACAGGTCAAACACGAACCTCACCAACAATCCCAATCATTCCTACAGAGTCAACGCAGCCTACGATGCCAACGGATCATACAGATCAAACACGAACCTCACCAACAATCCCAAGCATTCCTACGGAGTCAACGCAGCCTACGATGCCAAGTGATCATACAGGTCAAACACGAACCTCACCAACAATCCCAATCATTCCTACAGAGTCAACGCAGCCTACGATGCCAACGGATCATACAGATCAAACACGAACCTCACCAACAATCCCAAGCATTCCTACGGAGTCAGCGCAGCCTACGATGCAAACGGATCATACAGGTCAAACACGAACCTCACCAACAATCCCAATCATTCCTACAGAGTCAACGCAGCCTACGATGCCAACGGATCATACAGATCAAACACGAACCTCACCAACAATGCCAAGCATTCCTACGGAGTCAACGCAGCCTACGATGCAAACGGATCATACAGGTCAAACACGAACCTCACCAACAATCCCAATCATTCCTACAGAGTCAACGCAGCCTACGATGCCAACGGATCATACAGATCAAACACGAACCTCACCAACAATCCCAAGCATTCCTACGGAGTCAACGCAGCCTACGATGCAAACGGATCATACAGGTCAAACACGAACCTCACCAACAATCCCAATCATTCCTACAGAGTCAACGCAGCCTACGATGCCAACGGATCATACAGATCAAACACGAACCTCACCAACAATCCCAAGCATTCCTACGGAGTCAACGCAGCCTACGATGCAAACGGATCATACAGGTCAAACACGAACCTCACCAACAATCCCAATCATTCCTACAGAGTCAACGCAGCCTACGATGCCAACGGATCATACAGATCAAACACGAACCTCACCAACAATCCCAAGCATTCCTACGGAGTCAACGCAGCCTACGATGCAAACGGATCATACAGGTCAAACACGAACCTCACCAACAATCCCAATCATTCCTACAGAGTCAACGCAGCCTACGATGCCAACGGATCATACAGATCAAACACGAACCTCACCAACAATCCCAAGCATTCCTACGGAGTCAACGCAGCCTACGATGCAAACGGATCATACAGGTCAAACACGAACCTCACCAACAATCCCAATCATTCCTACAGAGTCAACGCAGCCTACGATGCAAACGGATCATACAGGTCAAACACGAACCTCGCCAACAATCCCAAGCATTCCTACGGAGTCAACGCAGCCTACGATGCAAACGGATCATACAGGTCAAACACGAACCTCACCAACAATCCCAATCATTCCTACAGAGTCAACGCAGCCTACGATGCCAACGGATCATACAGATCAAACACGAACCTCACCAACAATCCCAAGCATTCCTACGGAGTCAACGCAGCCTACGATGCAAACGGATCATACAGGTCAAACACGAACCTCACCAACAATCCCAATCATTCCTACAGAGTCAACGCAGCCTACGATGCCAACGGATCATACAGATCAAACACGAACCTCACCAACAATCCCAAGCATTCCGACGGAGTCAACGCAGCCTACGGTGCAAACGGATCATACAGGTCAAACACGAACCTCACCAACAATCCCAATCATTCCTACAGAGTCAACGCAGCCTACGATGCCAACGGATCATACAGATCAAACACGAACCTCACCAACAATCCCAAGCATTCCTACGGAGTCAACGCAGCCTACGATGCAAACGGATCATACAGGTCAAACACGAACCTCACCAACAATCCCAATCATTCCTACAGAGTCAACGCAGCCTACGATGCCAACGGATCATACAGATCAAACACGAACCTCACCAACAATCCCAAGCATTCCTACGGAGTCAACGCAGCCTACGATGCCAAGTGATCATACATATCAAACACGAACCTCACCAACAATCCCAATCATTCCTACAGAGTCAACGCAACCAACGAAGCCAACGGATCATACAGGTCAAACACGAACCTCACCAACAATCCCAAGCATTCCTACGGAGTCAACGCAGCCTACGATGCAAACGGATCATACAGGTCAAACACGAACCTCACCAACAATCCCAATCATTCCTACAGAGTCAACGCAGCCTACGATGCCAACGGATCATACAGATCAAACACGAACCTCACCAACAATCCCAAGCATTCCTACGGAGTCAACGCAGCCTACGATGCAAACGGATCATACAGGTCAAACACGAACCTCACCAACAATCCCAATCATTCCTACAGAGTCAACGCAGCCTACGATGCCAACGGATCATACAGATCAAACACGAACCTCACCAACAATCCCAATCATTCCTACTGAGTCAACGCAGCCTACAATGCCAACGGATCATACAGATCAAACACGAACCTCACCAACAATCCCAATCATTCCTACAGAGGCAACGCAGCCTACGATGCCAACGGATCATACAGATCAAACACGAACCTCACCAACAATCCCAAGCATTCCTACGGAGTCAACGCAGCCTACGATGCAAACGGATCATACAGATCAAACACGAACCTCACCAACAATCCCAATCATTCCTACGGAGTCAACGCAGCCTACGATGCAAACGGATCATACAGATCAAACACGAACCTCACCAACAATCCCAAGCATTCCTACAGAGTCAACGCAGCCTACGATGCCAAGTGATCATACATATCAAACACGAACCTCACCAACAATCCCAATCATTCCTACAGAGTCAACGCAACCAACGAAGCCAACGGATCATACAGATCAAACACGAACCTCACCAACAATCCCAAGCATTCCTACGGAGTCAACGCAGCCTACGATGCCAAGTGATCATACAGGTCAAACACGAACCTCACCAACAATCCCAATCATTCCTACAGAGTCAACGCAACCAACGAAGCCAACGGATCATACAGGTCAAACACGAACCTCACCAACAATCCCAAGCATTCCTACGGAGTCAACGCAGCCTACGATGCAAACGGATCATACAGGTCAAACACGAACCTCACCAACAATCCCAATCATTCCTACAGAGTCAACGCAGCCTACGATGCCAACGGATCATACAGGTCAAACACGAACCTCACCTACAATCCCAAGCATTCCTACGGAGTCAACGCAGCCTACGATGCCAACGGATCATACAGATCAAACACGAACCTCACCAACAATCCCAATCATTCCTACAGAGTCAACGCAGCCCACGATGCAAACGGATCATACAGATCAAACACGAACCTCACCAACAATCCCAATCATTCCTACCGAGTCAACGCAGCCTACGAAGCCAACGGATCATACAGATCAAACACGAACCTCACCAACAATCCCAAGCATTCCTACGGAGTCAACGCAGCCTACGATGCAAACGGATCATACTGGTCAAACACGAACCTCACCAACAATCCCAATCATTCCTACAGAGTCAACGCAGCCTACGATGCCAACGGATCATACAGATCAAACACGAACCTCACCAACAATCCCAAGCATTCCTACGGAGTCAACGCAGGCTACGATGCCAAGTGATCATACATATCAAACACGAACCTCACCAACAATCCCAATCATTCCTACAGAGTCAACGCAACCAACGAAGCCAACGGATCAATCAGATCAAACACGAACCTCACCAACAATCCCAAGCATTCCTACGGAGTCAACGCAGCCTACGATGCAAACGGATCATACAGGTCAAACACGAACCTCACCAACAATCCCAATCATTCCTACAGAGTCAACGCAGCCTACGATGTCAAGTGATCATACAGGTCAAACACGAACCTCACCAACAATCCCAATCATTCCTACAGAGTCAACGCAACCAACGAAGCCAACGGATCATACAGGTCAAACACGAACCTCACCAACAATCCCAAGCATTCCTACGGAGTCAACGCAGCCTACGATGCAAACGGATCATACAGGTCAAACACGAACCGCACCAACAATTCCAATCATTCCTACGGAGTCAACGCAGCCTACGATGCAAACGGATCATACAGATCAAACACGAACCTCACCAACAATCCCAAGCATTCCTACAGAGTCAACGCAGCCTACGATGCCAAGTGATCATACATATCAAACACGAACCTCACCAACAATCCCAATCATTCCTACAGAGTCAACGCAACCAACGAAGCCAACGGATCATACAGGTCAAACACGAACCTCACCAACAATCCCAAGCATTCCTACGGAGTCAACGCAGCCTACGATGCAAACGGATCATACAGGTCAAACACGAACCTCACCAACAATCCCAATCATTCCTACAGAGTCAACGCAGCCTACGATGCCGACGGATCATACATATCAAACACGAACCTCACCAACAATCCCAATCATTCCTACTGAGTCAACGCAACCAACGAAGCCAACGGATCATACAGATCAAACACGAACCTCACCAACAATCCCAAGCATTCCTACGGAGTCAACGCAGCCTACGATGCAAACGGATCATACAGGTCAAACACGAACCTCACCAACAATCCCAATCATTCCTACAGAGTCAACGCAGCCTACGATGCCAACGGATCATACAGATGAAACACGAACCCCACAAACTATCCCAATCATTCCTATTGAGTCAACGCAGCCTACAATGCCAACGGATCATACAGATCAAACACGAACCTCACCAACAATCCCAATCATTCCTACAGAGGCAACGCAGCCTACGATGCCAACGGATCATACAGATCAAACACGAACCTCACCAACAATCCCAATCATTCCTACTGAGTCAACGCAGCCTACGATGCCAACGGATCATACAGATCAAACACGAACCTCACCAACAATCCCAATCATTCCTACAGAGTCAACGCAGCCTACGATGCAAACGGATCATACAGATCAAACACGAACCTCACCAACAATCCCAATCATTCCTACTGAGTCAACGCAACTAACGAAGCCAACGGATCATACAGATCAAACACGAACCTCACCAACAATCCCAAGCATTCCTACGGAGTCAACGCAGCCTACGATGCAAACGGATCATACAGGTCAAACACGAACCTCACCAACAATCCCAATCATTCCTACAGAGTCAACGCAGCCTACGATGCCAACGGATCATACAGATCAAACACGAACCTCACCAACAACCCCAATCATTCCTACTGAGTCAACGCAGCCTACGAAGCCAACGGATCATACAGATCAAACACGAACCTCACCAACAATCCCAAGCATTCCTACGGAGTCAACGCAGCCTACGATGCAAACGGATCATACAGGTCAAACACGAACCTCACCAACAATCCCAATCATTCCTACAGAGTCAACGGAGCCTACGATGCCAAGTGATCATACATATCAAACACGAACCTCACCAACAATCCCAATCATTCCTTCAGAGTCAACGCAACCAACGAAGCCAACGGATCATACAGATCAAACACGAACCTCACCAACAATCCCAATCATTCCTACGGAGTCAACGCAGCCTACGATGCAAACGGATCATACAGGTCAAACACGAACCTCACCAACAATCCCAATCATTCCTACTGAGTCAACGCAACCAACGAAGCCAACGGATCATACAGATCAAACACGAACCTCACCAACAATCCCAAGCATTCCTACGGAGTCAACGCAGCCTACGATGCAAACGGATCATACAGGTCAAACACGAACCTCACCAACAATCCCAATCATTCCTACGGAGTCAACGCAGCCTACGATGCAAACGGATCATACAGATCAAACACGAACCTCACCAACAATCCCAAGCATTCCTACAGAGTCAACGCAGCCTACGATGCCAAGTGATCATACATATCAAACACGAACCTCACCAACAATCCCAATCATTCCTACGGAGTCAACGCAACCAACGAAGCCAACGGATCATACAGATCAAACACGAACCTCACCAACAATCCCAAGCATTCCTACGGAGTCAACGCAGCCTACGATGCCAACGGATCATACAGATCAAACACGAACCTCACCAACAATCCCAATCATTCCTACAGAGTCAACGCAGCCTACGATGCCAACGGATCATACAGATAAAACACGAACCTCACCAACAATCCCAATCATTACTGCTGAGTCAACGCAGCCTACGATGCCAACTGAACATACAGATCAAACACGAACCTCACCAACAATCCCAATCATTACTATAGAGTCAACGCAGCCTACGATGCCAACGGATCATACAGATCAAACACGAACCTCACCAACAATCCCAATCATTCCTACAGAGTCAACGCAGCCTACGATGCCAACGGATCATACAGATACAACACAAACCTTACCAACAATCCCAATCATTACTGCTGAGTCAACGCAGCCTACGATGCCAACGGATCATACAGATCAAACACGAACCTCACCAACAATCCCAAATATTCCTACAGAATCCACGCAACATACGAAGCCAGCGGATCATACAGATCAAACACGATTCTCACCAACAATCCCAGTCATTCCTACAGAGTCAACGCAACCAACGAAGCCAACGGATCATACAGGTCAAACACGAACCTCACCAACAATCCCTATCATTCCTACAGAGTCAACGAAGCCTACGATGCCAACGGATCATACAGATCAAACACGAACCTCACCAACAATCCCAATCATTCCTACAGAGTCAACGCAACCTACGAAGCCAACGGATCATACAGATCAAACACGAACCTCACCAACAATCCCAACAATTCCTACAGAGTCAACGCAACCTACGAAGCCAACGGATCATACAGATACAGCACAAACCTCACCAAGAATCCCAACAATGCCTACACAGTCAACGCAACCTACGAAGCCAACGGATCATACAGATCAAACACGAACCCCACCAACAATCCCAAATATTCCTACAGTGTCAACGCAACCTACGAAGCCAACGGATCATACAGATACAACACGAACCTCACCAACAATCCCAACAATTACTACAGAGTCAACGCTACCTACGAAGCCAACGGATCATACAGATCAAACACGAACCTCACCAACAATCCCAATTATTCGTACAGAATCAACGCAACCTACGAAGCCAACGGATCATACAGATCAAACACGAACCTCACCAACAATCCCAACAATTCCTACAGAGTCAACGCAACCTACGAGGCCAACGGATCATACAGATACAACACAAACCTCACCAAGAATCCCAACAATTCCTACAGAGTCTACGCAATCTACGAAGCCAACGGATCATACAGATCAAACAAGAACCTCAGCAACAATCCCAACAATTCCTACAGAGTCAACGCAACCTACAAAGCCAACGGATCATACAGATCAAACACGAACCTCACCAACAATTCCTACAGGGTCAAAGGAACCTACGAAGCCAACGGATCATACAGGCCAAACACGAACCTCACCAAATATCCCAACAATTCCTACAGAGTCAACGCAACCTACGAAGCCTACGGATCATACAGATCAAACACGAACCTCACCAACAATCGCAACAGTTCCTATAGAGTCAACGCAACCTACGAAGCCAACGGATCGTACAGATCAAACACGAATTTCACCAACAATCGCAACAGTTCCTATAGAGTCAACGCAACCTACGAAGCCAACGGATCGTACAGATCAAACACGAACCTCACCGACAATCCCAACAATGACGACAAGGTCAAAGGAACCCACAAAACCAAGAAGCTCACCTGTGTCTACACAGCCAACGAAACCTTCAAAACCAACAACGACTACAAAGACACCGTCCCCTACAAAGCCCACAGAACCTACTTCACAACCAATTGAGCCGACAACAGAATGCCCCGATTGCTCATGCGAAGAGTGCCCTCCTGATCAAACACGAACTTCACCAACAATCTCAACAATGACTACAGAGTCAAAGGAGCCTACAAAACCAAGAAGCTCACCGGTGTCTACTCAGCCAACGAAACCTGCAAAACCAACAACGACTACAAAGACACCGTCCCCTACAAAGCCCACAGAACCAACTACACAACCAATTGAGCCGACAACAGAATGCCCCGATTGCTCATGCGAAGAGTGCCCTCCTGATCAAACACGAACCTCACCAATAATCCCAACAATGACTACAGAGTCAAGGGAGCCTACAAAACCAAGAAGCTCACCGGTGTCTACTCAGCCAACGAAACCTGCAAAACCAACAACGACAACAAAGACACCGTCCTCTACAAAGCCCACAGAACCAACTACACAACCAATTGAGCCGACAACAGAATGCCCCGATTGCTCATGCGAAGAGTGCCCTCCTGATCAAACACGAACCTCACCAACAATTCCAACAATGACTACAAAGACACCGTCCCCTACAAAGCCCACAGAACCAACTACACAACCAACGGAGCCGACAACAGAAAGCCCCGATTGCTCATGCGAAGAGTGCCCTCCTGAATTTTGTAACCGGTAATATTGAGGCTGGCAAATTTAGAAGTATTGTGGCGCTTTTCATATGCAGTAACAACTTTTCATATGCAGTAACAATTACTTTGATTTTCTGAATAAAAGTTAACTTGAAAGTCACATTGCCAACTTATAACAATTCAAAGCTGATTTTCATTTTCTGTTCTTTGGGAAGATTCTTATACTAATACACAATACATCATCCATTCTCACAAATGAGACAAAAAGAATGATTATGGGATCTTGAAATAGTTAGAATTCATTGAACTCAATGTCAGCTCTTCCGACGGCTCATGTACTGTTAGATCTTTATATCGCCTTTATTGCAATTTTCACTCCTTTTTCCACAAGTTGTGTTTGATCCGCTAATTATTGGTGCCGCAAGGTGCTATTTACTAAACTAAAGCGTCCTTTCTATTGATTCATAACCATCAATTGAAAGACCGAAGGTGGGTCGATAAGTTCCACGGCTCTTTTTGCCCTTGACTCGGCTCAGGAACTATTCAGAGCATGAAATCGAAGCCCTTTGTTTGATCAGGACTATATTTGTTCTACTAACTCGGCAAAACCATTAAAGCACAAACACAGAAGCAAATATGCTTGGGTTAAAAATTCAACCATACTAGTCAGGATATACAACTCCGAAATATCTGACTTTCACATCACTGAAATTGCGGGAACAGTTGTGAACAGCCGTCACCACAACAGAAATTTTAGCCTGACCTGCTACCCTCGCGTGACTACAAGGTGTCGGCTAGTCACCACTGTCGGGGTTGAGGGGCAGGACAAGCCACGTATTTCGGACACGGACCAACATAACAGAAGAAGAAGGACCGGAAAAATTCATAGTTCCACGGAACCTAAATTGATGGGAGTTACAAATCCATCGTTACTTCTCTGTGGATATAAATTTGAAAGAATTGAAATAAAAACGCAAAAATATCGGCGAAAGATACAAAAGCAAAATTTATTCAAAATTATAAAACCACAAAATTTCATGTTCATAAATTGATAAATAAATAAATATTCTTTTCAAACAAAAAATGAAATAATTAAAATCAGGAAGCAAATTCAAAATCAAAAGGTAAACCCATAAAATAAATACTAAAATCCAACACCACACCATAAAATAAATACTACACTGTTCAACCATAAAGTAAATAGTGAAAAAAAAATACTTCACTTAACTGTGAATTCCGAAAAACGGTACCGTGATACGATATCCACGGTAAATGCCTTCGAATTCACTTATATAAAAAAAAAATCAATTTATGATTAATCACTTTAGCTGACCGATTTTAAATTAATTTGTTTAATAAGATTATTAAATATAGAGCTCTTCGATTAGTACAGATATTTAATCCGGAACAGGAAACAATTTAACTAGCATGATTTTCTGAATCATATTTTATCGAGGAAGTTGTAGAAATATTTCTTGGTATCTTGACTTAATGTTCAAAACTATTTGATAACGTTTGTTTTGTAATTGTAATGTATGGATGGTTTCAACGATATGCCGAGTCACAGTTACTGTCTAGTGAACTCTTCATGATTAACCCGTCATACCAAATAGACAATTTATAATCGCATACGACAATCCCGGCTTAGTTAGATTCAGTGACTTGACACTATCTACATGCTGATTTGCAAATGAAAACATCCATTGTAGAAATTTCCGTGCATTTTGCATGAACTATGTAGGATGAAATCGACGTACACCTCACACGAACTACACACTCCAATCGACGTCGACAGACTTCTACCAAAACAAAAAAACTACACTTGCGTCTGTTCTTTCAGTCTTCGTAGACTGCAGGCTTGCAAGAGGTCAGTCTGTGGGAAATTGCTGTACAAAATGAAACTTCTCAAGCGGACACAACAACTCGATTGCAACAAGTCCGACAACACTTCAGCTTTACATAAACGGACAAAGTTATTCCATTGCACTCCGTCTCGTCAAGTCAATCTTTGGACTCCTTTTCAAAAAATTTCCGGCAAAAAAAATTAAAAATATCAAATCGAGATTTTGGCAGGCACCTCAAGCGACTCCTGATTAAGACGAACTCCTATATCGCACACAACTCGAACACACCATTCAAATCCGCTTCGAATTCAGGCCAAAACTCCCAAATGCAACTCCAATGCGATATCTTTGTCATATATATTTATGTCATACTATTCTTGAAAGTACTTACATTCACGAGAACAATCCATTTTGTTTCATTGGAAAAAGTCATTTAATTAAAAAACAATAAACTTCCGAAAAACTGTTTTTTTCAGTCGCGATGTGCAAATGTTTCGATGCGTTTAGCATCTGTAAAGGAGAAAGGAAAAGAAAGTTTAGAGGAGCACCTGCCTTCCGCTATCGATATAGAACGATGCTAGGGCTACCACTGCACTCATTTACATCTTAAAATGTGTGACAATGACCGAGCCTCCATATACGCAGTCAAAACTAGCTACATGTTTTCATCTGTGTTTAGAGACTTCATAAATTTTCTCTGGTGCTTTTACCGATGAGTTTTCGAATTTTCTCGAATCGACAACTAGTAAAAATGTAATACTCCTTGGAGATTTCAATATCAATATTTGGTCCAATAGTTCGGAGGCTGACTACTCAATCTCACATCTGGAAACCTACGGCTTCGAATCTTTAATTACTGAACCCACTCGTGAATTGAATGCTTCCAAATCTTGTCTAGACCATATTTATCTCAGGCTGCATATAAATAACACTATCCGTTACAAGGCCGCGATACATAATCTGAATATTACGGATCATAGTTTATTTTTTATTCAGCTAACTTGTAACATAAATGAACGGGTTGAACATAATTACATCCCGCGTCAAAACATTGACTTCCAATCTCTGAAAATAGTTTTACATCAGGAGTTATGGCCGCCCACTGCCTTTGACCGCTTTGTTTCCATCCTAGAGCGTAAGTTTTCAAATTGCAGCCGTAACAGACGTTCTAATAAATTTGAACCGCTAAAGCCATGGACGAATTTCATGCCTTTTATGAAAGAGGCTTCAAAGAAATTTTAATAGACTTTGTCGGGAAATCAGTCTTGATGTCACTGCTGGTTAAGTTATTTATTTCAACAGTAGACTTGCCTCAAATTTAGGAAATGCAAAAAAAGAATGAGCAATTGTAAATAAAATTCTAAGTAAAAACAAAAAACACAATATCTGCAGCATAATGGTTAATGATTCCATTGTTTCTGATCCTCCAGATATTATAATACAAATTTATTTAACGATTAATTTTCGTCGGCTGCAAATACCTGCAATTTCGAGGGTGAGCCGTATGTGAGCAGCGAAAAAATCTAACCTGAGTATGAAGTTGTCGATTCGTATCTTGCATCTCTTTCTGTTCCATGCGATGAACTTTCCAGGCTGATCAACAATACAACCTCAGGCTGGATCACTGGATTTTTGGTCCGCGTACTTATACGGAGTTAATACGAACTACCTTCTTACGCTGTGGTGCTGTTACGACGCGCAGTTATGATACGATGATCCGCGTATGTTCGATTTCGGAGAAAGACTGTCCTTCGGAGACAAACAAATCACTTTGCAGTTTTCTGGCTGCAACCTTCCACCACAAGAGACAATACGCGAATGAGTTTTTTCTTTAGAGTTTCAACAATTTTTTCAGTCTCATTCAGTTCTGAAGAAAGCTCTGATAAAGTTTAAAAAAATAAAAGTAATAATTAAAAAAAAGTTAGTTTTTTTTAACAAAAAATTACTCGCACGCAACGCAAGTTACATAATTGCACCTTTTGCCTTAATGAGTATTTTTTTTTTTTTGTTCATTCATTTTCATTTTGATTTGATTATTTCAACTATCGATTTATTATTTTACTAGATTTTCAGGCATATTGTCTATTTTTTAGTGTATATTTTTCTTAAACCTTCCCTTTAGTATCCCTATACAATTGTATGGCATCAAATAAATAAATAACTTGACTTCAAGACTCGAAACGACTGGTAGCACTTGTTGGTCCTCCCTTATCTCTTAACCCGACGAGCGCACAGTTGGGTTTTGAAATGCTTGTACGAGTACTTTCTAAGATAACTATGTGGCCTAACTTTCGTGACCTATGTGACGTTCCCTTAACATTTCTTTTTTTATTGGAATCACAATCATTTTTAATAGGGTCTTATAGACCCAATCCGACACTTGGTGTTGCTATTTTGCACTGTGCTCACGCCGGGTTAAAATCATCGTCATCAGTTGTCGTATTGTTCCAATTTCTCAGCACCAGTAGAAAACATTGTGCTATTTCCCGACAATTGGGCTATCTAAAATTTGAATTGGCGGGATTTTTTTTTTTATTTTGCGGGTTGGCAGCTTTTGGGCTATACATTTTTTTGAAAAACTATATTTGGGCTATACAGTAAAACTTATTAATCGGGACACATCGCACCACCTGAACAATCGAACTATAAAATTACCACACATACAATTATTTGAAGAAAATTAACTCTGTAATCGGCTAATCTCTGGAATTGGATCGTGGACCAGATTAGCTAGACAAAAATTTGTTCAGTGGTACTTGCTAATTGGACCAAAAACGATTTTAAGAGCAGAATGAAAAAGTGTAAAAAAATGAGCATTCCAGAAAAAGATCAACTGCTAAATGTCAAGGAAAACTTTTCGTATAATTTCTGCATGACTTTCTGCTGAAAAATCATTTGATGTGTAGAATTTGGTACGTTGTAGACGGCTTCAATTTAAGTGGTATTCTGATAATAATAAAATATCCATTATTGTACATTATCCTTTTGTTAGCAGCTATGAATGCAAAACATCTGAAAAAATCTAAAATGAGGGCACAATACAACGAACTAAAGGTAGAACTATAATGCAATTAAATGAGCTTTAAGTAGCTTAAGTGACAGTACGGTTGCATAGAAATCAAGCGGCATACCCATAATGTACTTATCTGCCGTTTCGTTAAGTTTCGTTCAATTCGGGCCTTTTAAGTGGCCTACGACTGGGACCGTACATCAATTAAGTAAATTTGACAAGAGGTTTGCGTAACGACTACAACCAATAGAAGGCACGTAAAATATTTGAATATGTTTTCGTGGATCGCTTGGTATTTTTGCAGGAGGTAGAAGTAATGATCGTTCGTATGCGGTATTGTAGACGCAATAATAGGTATGTGAAATATTTGAATATTTTAGGTCTGTTTGCGTACTTTCAGTCACTGAATTTTACTGAATTTTCCTGAATCATGTAGTGGGGGACATTCATGAAAAGTACAAAAACGCTCACATTGCATTTCCTGAAAATTGATTAACAAAAGTGTCAGTTGTCGGTTTTCAGGAGAACAATAATGATTATAAAGTCATCCTAAGCGGTGATGAATTATCGTCACAAAAATATTCGTCCTTCATAATATTATAACATTAGGCCAAAAACCGTTTGACAGTTTTCAGTATTTTGAAGTAGCTCAGACCCTACTGAAAAAGGGGAAATTTTCCGTTTTCAGTAAAACGGAGTGCAAAAACGGCTTGATTGCAATTAATTGCAATTAATCGTGGCACGCAAACATACCTTTCATTGTTAAACGGTTCATTGACAGTTTACAATATAGGAAGTAGTAATTAGATGTCTCGAATATGATTCTGCGCGACATTGTAAACAGAATAACCGGTATCTAAAATATTTTTTCGTCGATCACATAAATGCTATTTTTACAGGAGGTAGAAATAATGAGTTTGAAACATAATTTCAAAGAGAAAACGCGTTGAACAACATAGGAAATAATAAATTATATAGTAGTTTATTTACTTGTATCTTTAAATTACTTACTTTTAAAAATACAAGTACATAAACTACTTAAAATGACGTCTCCCAGCTTTTTTCATTGAAAGAATAACCACACACCATGATTCAGCTGTCCACTATTAATATTAAACTTCAGCAGTAAAGACCTTGTTGATTAAATATATTCCGGTCGCATACCAATATTGCTCAAAAAACATTTCTTTCGTACACTTATTTGAATATAAGCACAAATTAAGAGCCTGCACCAAGCCCATCTTTATAGATCTAATAATCTACAGCAAAGTGGTGAGGTTCAGCTCAGCTACAATTTTCTACGATTTCTTGCAACAGAGCTAGCACGCTATGAAGACAACTATATTTCAATTGCAGCAAAAATCTATTCAAATATATTGCGTAAACGCCCACATCAGTTCATCTCATATGCCCCCAAATTATAATTCATATTCGCCACTCTGACGGCAGCTTCATGAACCTTCACTTAATTCTATTATGGGCAAATTAACCGATCGACTTGAATTGAGTGAATTTTCGTTCAGTTTCAGCGCTCACTTAAGTTCACTTAATTGCATTATAGTTCTACCTTAAGTGTTCGCAAAAAGTTAGAAGTAATACAAACAAGCAAGCAAAAAACCAATTGCTCAGCCGAAAAAATTCCGATGGCTTTAAAATTAGTAAGAGTCAGGTGCAACGTATTTAAAAAATAAAAACCAACTAAGGCAGACATTCGAAAATTTCGAAGACACTGGCTGAAAGCGGTTGAAAATAAATTTATCATACTGGCAGACAGATAAATTTTTGTATATATGCCTATCTAAGGCACGCTTCAAAAATATCCGGCCCGATACTTCATAGTAAAGCCTATCAAATCGTTACAAAATTAGAGCTTTGTGATTTCAATGCATCAAACGGGTAGCTAGAATCCGTTAAAAAGGGTTACAATATTCATTACGGTTTAAAAAATAAATATCTATAATCTTGATGAGACAGAATTCTTTTTTAGCGCAACACCACAAAAATCACTATGCTTTAAATAGTAAAGATGTCGAAATGGAAAACCTTCAAAGCAACGTGCGGCAGTTGAAGTGCTGCGTAAGCGGCGAAAAGAAAGATTTCCTGGTCATAGGAAAAGCCAAAAGACCAAGATCGTTCGAAATAACTGACATTAAGTGAAGTTTGGGCACAAAATCTTGGATGACCGATGCTATTTTCAAAGAATGGATGCACACACCTGATATTGAATTCAGACACAAAACACCATCGTTTTTGATAAAACTAGATGTAATAGCAGTGATAATCTGGAAGACATCAAGCTACGATTTTTTCCCACCCATTTGCATTTCCCATTTACAGCCCTTAGACCAGGGAATTATACCAAAATATTATAGATAGGTTATACTTAGATCAGGAGAGTAAACGAAATTGCCGCACATAGATATATAGGTTAATCACAATATAGCGTTTTCCGCTGCGGCGAACGCAGCGTTCCACAGGGGGAGGCGTGAATGCCGCAGTTGAATTCGGTGAATCACAATGCAGCGACAATGTCGCTGTCAATGCAACCAAGGCACCAACTAAAATCATTTTTTTTTCTTTTGTATTGCTAAATCCTGTTGTACGAGGATTAGGTTGGCTTATCACATTACACATCAGCCATCGCTTGTCTATTCCACCAGACCATTCAACCTAATTCATACAGAGTTAATTCAACCTAGTGGTGATGCCAACCTATGGTAGGTATCACCGCTATCGGTGCGGCAAAATTAGAAATTTGGCAAATTTTGCCGCTGCCGCAAATTCCGCCGCAGCCATTGTGCGCGTTACCATACAAAAGAGTGCATTCTAATTTTTTGACAGCACATCCCGCAGCCCACTGCGTTGGCCGCAGCGGAAAACGCTGTATTGTGATTAACCTAATATGAGGAACATTAAATTGTGTGCTCTAGAAAATACTGAGCGTACTTCAGACCCAACAAAATTAACTTCTGTATTTGAAGCTTTCTGCTGGTTACGATCTGTTTAGAATAAAGTATCTCCACTTACAATTAAAAACGTGTTTTTGGAAATGTGGATTGCTTTGAAATCTGAGGGTCAAAAGCGGAATCGTGATAAGAGTTCAAATTCAAAGTGATGAGAATACAAATTCACGATATAAATAAAAGTTTAAACAGCTTAAATGAATTGATTTAGTTATAAAGACAGTTGTGGCGGTTTTTGGGCTACAAATAAAAAACTGTCGCTATTTTGGGCTATGAAAATTTTAAATTATATTTTCTCCCAAATATCTGGTCACACTGGTAGCAAATTCACTGTCTTCCTCAATCGCATATTATTAAAAGCTTCCCGAGTGGACTTCTTCGCTATATTTTTGATTCAAACGACTTGCTTAGAGCTAAACTGCTTTAAGCTGACGACTTATTTGAAAAACGCCTTTTTTTCGTTATTTCAAGACCGTTCGAAACGTTGCCTTTTCGATTTGAAATTGAGCTTTTCTTTGCAGACAAACACTTTATATTTCGGTTGCCATCTATCTACTAACTACGCAGTAGGTTCACCTTATTTTATGACTCGTGATATTTGTCTTGAATATATCGTTATAATATTTTTCTATTCTCTATCTAATTACTAGATTTGCTGCCCCTTTAAAATTCTAGCGTGATTTGATTTAATTACAACAGGTTACCATTTAATATTATATTCGTAGCAAATGTATTGTTTGGTATATGCTACTATGCAGTACGAGAGATATGCAATTAAACTGTGCAAAAATAATAAATAAGTAGACAATGAATTTCAAATATCAGTTGCTAGATTTAAGGTTTGGTTGTTAGATGTACTAGGGATGTACTGGACTAAATTTTGCAGCTTGGACGAATAAATCACTTATTTACAAGTAGAAACTGATTTTAAATGGTCTTAAAATAATGTATGGGAATGAATAACGCTTTCAATTTCCATATTACATACTGTGGCTGGTCCACAGTTTGTACTGCGGACCAGTTTACTTGATAATACAATATTAATGTGGACCAGTTCAGCTTGATAATACAATATTAATTATGGTCTTCAGTTCGTCACAATAGCCTAGATTTTTCATTTACTCCAAAATATGCACCAGCTTCTGAGGCCACCAGCGATGTGCTATTATTTTCTTAGTTTGCTTCGTTATCAGAGTATATCGCAGCATTTCGCATTTCAAAGACCTTGAAAACCTTCAGCTTGTTGTAAATTGCATATAAGAATATTTTACAAGTAGTTTGCCATTGCTCTTATCCGAATTTAGTTTGACTGATTGTCAAAGAAGCATGATTTGAGTATTTGATAGTGTTTCTGCTGCGATTCATGTTTTGCACAGTAGTAGTTTATTTGCTCTTAACAAAATAAAGTTGAAAACGTTACAAGTATGAAATTTATTATAGTTAGATATGCTTCACGCATTGTCCAGCGTAAAATCGATTGAAGTATAATAAATCGTGCTGCCGTATTGCCAGAACGCAAAAAATCCTATTTAATCGTTTTCGATTGTGGGCCGTTAAATCTCATTTTCAAAAATAAATGAAAGTTAGGGCCTTAGTCTACAAAAACTTGGAACTCAAGTGATAAAATCGCACCGATAGACCATCTTATTCGGTTCTTTTGGAATTGCTCTGCGCCAAGCAAAAAAAAAAATACTTCATTTTGCAAATATTACTCTCAGTTTCGAACGGTGGGGGTAATAAATGGTTTGGTAACAATGTGCTTGTCTTGGTTGCTTGGATTAATGAGAGGTAAATATCACATAAGGTACAAAACCAATAAAGTATTTTTTTTATTTTAATTTAGAATTTCTTCACAGAAAATTGAAAATTTTAACACATGAACTTTGAAGATAATCCACATAAAAACGCTTGGGCAAATTTAACATCATACTAGTCAACTCAAATGACAGCCAAGACATGGCGGCGGAAAATTCTAGAAAATGAAAGTAGTTTGAATATTATGATAGATTGTTTTTAATGTGTACCAATTTTTTGCAGCTTGTAAAAACTTTAAAAAAAAAAACGATGTTTCCTTTCGAAGCTAGATATGTTTAAGTTTCGTGACAAATATCGATATTTCGAGGGTAATCTGCCCTCTTCTTCAGTGTCTATCGGTCTAATTTTAATCTAACTTATGTATGTTATTTATAAAGCTTACTTTTAAAGTATTGACTTATACTAATTACCGACTAATTGTCTATTAATTACATTACTAAAATACATTTGACTATCTATATTAATTAAATTTTCCTCCTCACTATCAAATGAAGTTCAAATTAATCTGAACAATGGTGATGCACAGTTTCCTTGGTCTTTGACTAGATTATGATAGAGTAAATATAACGAGACAAAATGTTATCAATGAATGTTCCTTCTCGATGAAACGATGCCCCGATTAAACGTTGTTTCGAGTGCAAGCGACAACACTAATGACAGAAGTCACCCTATAAATGAGCGCGGCACACGCTGCTGAAGGTAGTCGTCACGTCTGTAGTAAGAACCGATTATGAACTGGATAGTTAAATTCAGCATAATATATTATTTGGTTGCCTCAGTGGAAATAGGTGGCAAACTAGTTCGGAAACCAAACGGTTGTGTTTCGTGCAAGAAAGATAAAGACTGTGGTAATGGAACATGTATACGTGGCAAAAAAAGAACACCTAGCTGTTGCAGAGAAAATTTGGGAAAATTCTACGGGATAGGAAAGAAAACAAGATTCTTCGGGCATCATTATTGTCGAGTATGCCTGAAAAACAAACGTTGTAGTTGGGATGAATATTGCCAAAAACCTTATGGGTGTTGGCTTGGGTGTTGTGTGAATATAGATACGCTGATTCCGAAACCGCCTCCTACGCACAAACCGCAGCCAATAAAGACTACACCAAAACCGCAACCTACAAAAAAAACAACGACTACAAAAAAACCGCAACCTACAAAAAAAACAACGACTACAAAAAAACCGCAACCTACAAAAAAAACAACGACTACAAAAAAACCGCAACCTACAAAAAAAACAACGACTACAAAAAAACCGCAACCTACAACAAAAACAACGACTACAAAAAAACCGCAGCCAATAAAGACTACACCGAAACCGCCACCTCCTAAAACAACGAAAACTACGCACAAACCGCAGCCAACGAAGCCAATTACACCAAAACCCCTGCCCACAAAGGCAACAACGACTTCACGAAGACCGCTGACTACAAAGCCAACTACAGAATCTACAGAGTCAACGGAGTCGACAGAACCAACAAGCAGCGATGAGTCTACAGAGCCAACGGAAACTACAGACTCAGATGAGTCTACGGACCCGACAGACTCCGTTGAGTCTACAGAGCCAACGGAAACTACAGGCTCAAATGAGTCTACAGACCCAACAGATTCATCTCAGTTTACAGAGCCAACGGAGTCTACAGAGTCAACAAAGCCCCCAAAAGTAACTACTGAGCCCCCCTTCATTCCGACAGAATGCCCCGATTGCTCATGTGAAGAGTGTCCTCCTGACTTTTGTCCTCGATCGGTAAAAAAATCCACTGTCTTGTAATTGCACTTTTCATATGCAGTAACAATAACTTTAATTTTGTAAATAAAAGTTAACCTGGAAGTCAAATTATTATCATTGCCAGCTAATAACAATTTGAAGTTGATTTTGATTTTCTGCTCTTTGGAAAGATTCTTATACGACTCCACAATGCATCATCCACTATCGCAAATGAGACAAGAAGAATTATAATGGGATCTTTCAATGATTTTCGATGTCAGCTCTTTCCACGATTCATGATCTACTAGATCTTTATATCGCCCTAATTGCAATTCCCACACCTTTTGCCACCGTTAAGTTGTGTTTGATCCGCTAATTATTCCGAAACATTTGTCAACATTTAGTAAACGGCTGACTTAGAGCGTAGCAATTAGCGAAATTTGACACAATGCGTTGCAGGATCGTACAATAATTAAGTGATGACATTGTATTAAATATCTTTGCGTCGTCAGCGTAGAGTAAAATAGAGCACCCTGGAACAAAAGTGATCAGGTCATTGATATAAATAGTAAAAAGAATCGGACCAAGTTACCTTGTTGAACACCTGATGTGGCAATTGTGTCAGTGGATAGAATGCCACGATATCGAACGTTCTGCTTATGATTAGAGAGAAAATTTAACCCAGTCAATTAACTTATTAGGGAATTCAAGAAGTTGCAATTTACATATAAAAATGTCATGATCCAGCTTATCGAAAGCTTTCGTGAGGTCGTTGTAAATGCAGTCAACTTGTTTACCTTCGTCAATGTGCAGGTTTACAGCAGTCGGACCAAAAGTGACCTGACCTAAAGCGCAGACTAAATGAACTTAGTCCTCAGGTGTTTACAACAAACTGACCTAAAATTTGCTTAGGTGGAATTTAGTCCTCGTCCGTATATGACAGCTGTCATTTAGTTTAATTTTCCTTCATGCACTGTATTTATCGTTTCATTTGTCTCTCAAACATGTTTATTTCAATGATTTTGTGTCAAAGGGGAATGTTATGAGCTTATATTCAACATACATACATTATTAATAGTCGCACAAAAATCAATGTTTAGGTCGCGTGTGTTTACAACGATTATAGTCCACGACCTATATTTAGGTCAGGTCGCTTGAAATCGTGGACCGACCTAAATTTAGGTCGGTCCACGAGTGTATACAGCACGTGGACTAAAAAATTTAGGTGGAATTTGGTGTTTAGTCCGCGGACTAAACGTCCGCTGTATACGATACTAATTGCAGTGATGACTAGGTTCGCAAGCTTTAAAGTTTAGTTATGGTGACTTTACTTTGAATAAAACCATGCTGGCAAGGTGAGATTAAAGACTTATGCCTAGTACTATACTCTTCGCGAAACGAATTCAACGATCAAATCCCATACAAAAAGAGCTTTGCTGACGAATTGAAAAGCTCTTTTTGTATGGGATTCGACCGTTGAATTCGTTTCGCGAAGAGTATAGTACTAGGCATTAGAGTGGAAAGATAACACCTCGGTAACTATAGCTTCAAAGAGCTTGGGGACGCCTGGTAATTAAACGATTGGCCTATAGTATTGCACGACTTCTCTTGTGTCTTTTTTCCATAAGCTTGGAAAAATACCGGCGAAAACCGATGGATTAAAAAGATGAGCCAATAGTGGTGAGAGGAAATTGGCGCAGCGTTTAAGCACTATGGTCGGTAATCGATCAGGACAGGGATGAAAATTATTCTCAAGACGAGATATATGCTTCAAGGTAGTGGCAACCCAACGTCGTTTTAGTAGATTGACTGCTTTGGTCTAAGGCATCAGTCTGCTGGTAAAAGCTTCACTAACCGAAGTAGCAAGCAGTGCATGATTATTGTGTTTTTCTTCACAGGTATCAGTTTGGCTGCCAAAACTACGTCGATATGTATTTGTAGGTGATGTTAAACGATTGCTAAGATCCAAGTATAATTTTTCAACCTGTTTTTTCAACTACTGGAGAATATCGACTGATTTAGTTTGAGAAAGTGGTTCATTAAGATTGCAAGGCAAAGGGTGCAAGTCGATGATCGAATCGTTTAAAATGCCAGCTTTATTTTCAAGTATTTTAATTTTCCCTTGCATTGAATCAAACTTATCATATAGGATGCCTGTGTTTTGTAATGTGTTTGAATTCGTCTAATTGAGCACGTATGTCGTACAATGCTTCGAAAAAATGGGAGAGAGCTGTAGATATGCTATAGATTGTATTGGCGACTGTGGAGTTTCGATGTTATTCTTTTAATGTAAGTCTTTGTAACCGTAACACATGACACGGCTTTATTTCAACGCAATCTTGGCGCGTGAATGTTGTTGATTCCATTTGCGTGCATTGTGCTATGATAGAGATCGTTGCTTTTAAATCGATATCGATATTTAATGATGGTGGATCAGACCTTTAAAGACAATGAGATGGTTCTGGCCTCCCATGATAATTTTCATAAAATGTCGTGTAAAATTGTCGACCAGGTGGAGCTGGTGGTATTTCACTTGTAGCAGCTACCAGCAGGTGGTTGCAGCGGCTCTAGTGTAGCGACCACAATCGGTTAGCTACGGCGGCTTCAGGACATAACCTGGTGGCGAGAAATAGAATTAAGTATTTTTGTATGCGCATTAATAATCGTAGTTGAAGTGTGGTATTTTTGTTAGAATTAATAAAGTCTGTTTTTAGTGTGAACTCACTCGTGTACTTCTTCATATGTAGGAGAAGTAACCACCACCACACTTATTTTGATATTCAAATTATCAAAATATCAATTTCTTTTGGTTTTGATACGAACAAACTTTCATATAGTTCAATATTCGGATTTGAAAAAATCTAAGTTTACAAATTGAAAACAGTACGCACCGTCGAAGATTGAACCAACAGTATGAGGACAAGAGTGGTAAGATGTTGGGAGGTGAAATTGCAAAAATTTAGATGAGAGTCAGGCTATCCACGTATTTGAATTTACAGAAGAAAAAATAAGAGTATTTCCAAGTTTTTATTTTTATACACTTTTCATTATCACTTTCACAGTCAGAAAGATGGTAACTAGTTTTGGGGACATACACAGTCTGCAGTAAAGCACAAAATGTTAGACAATAGTATAGCCGAGTCAACTTCTCGGAGCTATTCTGCTGGTGTTACAAGTAAACAATTAAGCAGGGTGTTATGCGGCTATTAGCGTTCGATTCTTAGGGGAATTCCCAAGTAGGTCGTAGTTTTGTTTAAGTCGTTGAAAATGTTAGAGTCAAAGAGATTGCAAATGACTTTGACTTAAATGACGCCGAGAGAGTTTATCTCAAGGCTAGACACTTCCAGCAAATATTTTATATACGTTCAACTGTGTTTTGACAAATTTTTCGGCACAGCCAGCTTTACACACTAGTACTCGATTTGACACATTTGATATAGGATTTATACTTTTAGTGTCGCGTGGACGAGAAAACTGTTTTTAAAATAAACAATTGTTTGTTTGGAGGATGTTTCATTGATCAAAATATCGTCTTCGTACTTTTTTCGAACAAGCGACTTTTCACTGTTCGTGGTTGATGTCGTTATCATTCTGTTTAGTCCATGAGTTCATGTAGAGAGAACTGACACTCCTCGGCGTTCTCTTCCACGAATGAATAAATTAATTTCATGGCCTGATCAACCGTGAGATGCTGATGGTCTCCCCTGAATATTTCTGTTGAACTTTGTTATATCTGTCATCAAGGGCTACCAAATCGCTCCCCTCAGATATATACTCCCAGACACAGTGGCGGCTCGTCAGGGTGGGCCCGGCCCGTTTGGCCCACCCTGACGAGCCGCCACTGAGTTAAAGTAATGTAGATATTTCTTTTTGGTATCCGCGTATACCTTATAATAGTGTTTTTGTGTCGAGTGGGCCCAGTGGCGGCTCGTCAGGGTGGGCTAGGCGGGCCGGGCCCACCCTGACGAGCCGCCACTGCCCAGACAAAATGATAGCACATGTTATAATTTTCGCTATTCGAAGGAAATGGGTGTATTCCAGGTAATTATTATTTACCACATAAATGCACACTTAAAAGCCTAATACAACCTCATAAATGGCAACTACGTTCTAGACTTCCCGGAATCGGGAAAATATTTTTTTCTTGCCTGGGCCAAAAACTTATCGCAGGTTACCTCTTTTTGCAAATTATACAATGATTTCGTTTTATTAAAATTACTTACTTTTCTTACTGTCCTCACACTTGCTTTGACACCAAATTTTTTGCCTATTTCTGCAGCGGAAAAAAAAGAATTTGAAGCTTATCTCAAAAGTAATCGTCTCACGTTCGGGAATCACCTTTGGCCGACCAGAACTTTATTCTTCCCATAATTTTCGGAAACATTTAATAAATAGCATAAGAGGAAGAAATTGAGTATCGAAGTGAACAAGAATAATTTTTTTGTACGAAGTACAAAATACACATATAGTCACATGTTTCAGTGTAGTATTGGGTCGGTAATATGAATTTGTAATAGTAATATGTATTTGTATGAGTTACTCATTTTCAAATTTGAGGTGGTACAACGTCATACTTCAAATGAAGGGTCATGTTGCATTCCTTCAATTATCTGTAAGTTTCCAGCGCCGCTGGCAGCCATGCAGCCCCATACCATTACGCCGCCGTCACCGTGTTCTATCTATGTTAGGATAGACTATTTATGTTAAGTACTGGTTACGTTTTTTTTATGGATGGGAGATTTTTCATTATTGATTTTAACATACTTTCACAAAAGATAGGATTTTCATATTTTGGAGATTTATGTAATAGAGTATGTCGTTTTTGAATCCGGCGTTAGCTCGAAAATGAAAAAAATTGTAGATAGAATGTTTACACTAAGGAAAGCAGTACTGAAACTAATCTACTAAACAATTTCCCAAAAATGATAGTTAATTGCCACCAAATTTTCCGATAAAGTATCGAACAAATCAAACTCAAAACTAAACACTCAGAAAAATTTCATCGCTTAACATTTTTTTAGAATCACTTTAAATTAAAAGTTAAAACACTTTTAAATCAAAAGGGAATCTTATTTAAATTCCACTTTATTATAAAAAATTTATTTTCAAATCAAAATGTTTCACCATTGAATGAAAAATAAAAACAAAAATAAAAACAAGCAAGACTCACTTTGATACAACGTTGGCTCACTTTGATACAGCGTTATTGAAATGAAGTGAGATTATTTGAATTAAAAAGAAACGTATATGGCGCCAAATCATATTTGAACATTTTTGATTCAAAAATGTTCAAATGATGATTTGCTGGGGTACGAAGGGGAATGAGATAAAAGTAATTTGAAAAATCCACCAATCATCAACTGGGAGTCTCATATATTTACTCATCGTCCAAAATCGAAATTATTTCATTTTTCAATCAAAAAATTATATATAATTTCACCATTCCGCATCAACATTCGATTTTTTCGCAATTTCCCATCATTTCATATTGTGTGGACTATTTTCATTGCTCAACGAGATCTAAAAATCCCTTTGAATTCAAAATACCTAAAATTTTCTATAAGAAATAAAACATTCCCACAGTTCAGCGCCATTTTGAAATCAAGAACTGTCAAAATATTGCCAGGCAGATTGCCGAGCAAATTGCATACCATATTGCCTACCATTTATGGCAGACCATAAAATATTGCATACCATAGGCTGCCTCCACTGGCAATTTCAAATTTCATGCCATGGGAAATTGCTAGTGGAGGCAGCCTGTGAGGTGATGTGACATTTGGTAGCTGTGAATGGGACCTTTGTCATGCATCTTGTATGAGTAACACAACACTATTTCAGTGAAAGGGTTAAGTAACATACGCAGTATATTGCTTCAGATACTATGTACTTTCATGAGCTTGAAAATGCTGATGTAGGAAATACATATTGGCCCAAGCAAGACCAAAAGAGGCTATGGCCAATATGTGTACACCCCCTTGGTGCGAGCTGGGCTGATGTTGGGCTCACTCCCCGCCTGAGTGGATTTTGGGCCAATATGTTGGAGCAACATGTTGGGCCAATATGTATTTAAAGCATGAAAAGTATTTCGGTTCATATGCTCAATAAAAACTTGCCTGAAATGTATGAAAATTAGATTATCTTTTATAATTTAGGTTTCATTTCAACGTTAATGACTATTGGTTACACTTGGTGGTCCATAAACATAGCTGCTTTTAAGTGTGTTATTGCACATAGGGCGGTGAAATGGAAGTTTACTCGTCAAACAAACCAATTTCTGTCGTTTAGAAAAATTTAAATTACTTTGAACAGATTATTTGTCAGTAGGAAATTGTTAAATAAAACAATTAACCCCCAATTTCCTGCTTGAAACTCTTCAGGAATAGAAAAAAAATACAATTTAATTCTTATCTGCATGCAATTCGATTTTCCGCATTAATAAACATTGTTCATATCCTACATCAAAATAAACACATAAAACAAACTCGAACTGACTAAAAATATCTAAACAAAATATTTTTTAAACAATACCTCTAAAATCGGATGAAAAAAGTTTTTTGGTCACAGTTCTATTTCAAAATGATATGTTTCAACTGATAACAAACTGCCTACGTTTCACTGCACACTATAGCCGTTAGTATTTATTGAAAACAATGAAAACGCGTAACGATGCGATACTAATCAAATTCGACAGCATGTTATTCCTGCTCTCAATCAGTTACCAAGGAGGAAAAGCACGTATGGACCCTTCTTGCGTAGACATATATCGACAATGGCTCTGATTGTATTCCATTTACTGTTATTCTTTTCCTGGTGCGCAAGATGTAATTCAAACAATGAAAGTTGCTGGCGCCAACAATGAGGAAGTCAAAAAGTTTTCATAATTCTTTCGGAAGCCAGATATTGAAATGGCTTCTGTAGTAATGCGGCATTGTGGATTATGCTTAAGAATAAAAAAAAAAGAAACCACCCGCATTTCAACAATACATCAACTCACGATTGTTTTCGCGGGGCTGTTTTCAAACTTCAGTTTATGCCTCAAATATAGATAAAATAAAGAAGACGCCTTCTGAAAGATGTTATTCCCACCACCACTGGCAGTACTTGTGACTAAAAGAGAGTTGCAAGTCCAAAGACGAAGGCAGAATGGGAATTCAATTCCTATCTGAATATATTAAGGCATTTAGAATAGAAGACAATTGATGAAAGTCATGACGAAAATTCGGAAAGAAATGACAAAGAATATCATCATGATTGTTTCATTATTGGAGATATCCCAAGCTAAAATCCTTCGTTATGTTTTCATGGCCACCGAAGTAGGCTCTGGCATTTTCAGGGGGGAAATTTTATCGAATCATACGGGTTCTTACATACTTACATATGAGTTTTGTATGAAACTGAAATAAAAACGAATCCCAGGAAATAAGGGCGTTTGGGTAACTGAAAACCACTTCATATTTTGTTATGTTGGTTATTTAATGAGATAATAGTAAAAAATACAAATCAACATATGGAGTCAAATACCTATGAAAATAATGTTATTGCACTTCTAGAAAAGTTGTGGTCCATAGCAACGTAGCTTTGGATACAATTCAATTCACTTTATTTCGCTTGTAATTTCAATTTAACTGTTGTCGCCAACTTAATATAGAGTGTTTTAAATGTTTACCAATTTTTTCCTTTCTTTTGTGCCTTTCCTTTCCTGTGTGCTGAAACCAATTTGGATCTATTAGCTCGCCTATCACGCATTTACATCATCTACAGGACCCAATCAAAAATATTTAAATCTACCAACGAAGCCCGATGGCATTTCCTAACCCTAATCTTGACACTTGCGGATCGAGATGATTACAGAGAAAATTAAGAACCGCAGTGGATAATGTTGGAAATGTATGCACCACATTCAAGGCACAATCCATTTTTCCTTAGTGTGGCAACACTGAACATCGTTGCCATCTGTACATATTCTTTCATAGGTTAAGTCAGTGGTTGCAACGCGCTTGAACAGCCAACACGTATTATTGTATCTTTGGTTAATAAATGCTTTGAACTCAAACCAAACTTTTAATAGGTTATGGGCCCAGTCCACGTGAAAAAATAATAAGTCTTTAAAAGAACTGCTGTGTGCAAAAGACATTTGAAAAAACTGGGTGTGATAATACAACGCTGTGTGCGAACGATACGTGAAAAAAAAACACTGTGTGTGATAAATACTACGCTGTGCAACAACGAAACTAGCCACGTGCAAAAACAAACGAATTCGAAATGGCGTCAGCTTCAATGCAAATTGAAAAGTTGGATGACAACAACTACCCATCATGGTGCATCCAGATGAAGAGTGCATTGATATGCAGCGACCTTTGGAACCTGGTAAGTGGAAAATGTTCAAAGCCAGAAGAAAACCCTGCACAGTGGGAAACGCGGGATGAAAAGGCACTCGCAACAATTATTCTGGGGGTGAAAACGTCCCAACTCAACCACGTGAAGCATTGTAAAACTTCCGCCGAAGCTTGGGCTACTTTACAAAACATATTCCAGCCAAAGCAGCCTGGAAGAGTTGTATCTCTTTTCCGCAAGCTGATCCGTCTCAACATGTCAGAGGGAGCCAGTATGAAAGACCATATTAGAAATTTCACGGACATTGTTGAAGACTTAAATGCAGTGGAAGTTGTTGTGCCTGACGAATTGCTGAGAATTATTTTGCTTGCCAGCCTACCGCATTCCTACGAAAATCTTGTTGTTGCAGTAGAAGCACGTGACAATTTTCCATCTCTTGCGTCTTTGAAAATAAAATTATTAGACGAAGGGAACAGACGGCTAGAGCAAGAAGGAGATGCTGCTACAGGCGAACAAGCGTTCTATGTGAACGCAAATAACACAAACAACACGAACTATGTAAATGCGAGAAATAGGAATTCAATTTCAAAGCATTACGAAAGAGACAGCAAAGCAACGAGCACACATCGAAATGGCCAGACAACGAAGAGTGGCAAGAAATGTTACAACTGCGGACGTTTGGGTCATTTCGCCGCGGACTGCAGAGATAAGAAGAGACAGCAAAATAGGCCGGGAAATCCGCGTGCATGTGCTGCGTTATGTTCTTCTGCGCTCGCAGGTATGAGTGAGCGTGGTGAATGGTGTCTTGACAGCGGTGCAACAACTCATCTTTGCCATAATCCAGAATTATTCACCGATATGAAAACCTGCAATGAACGGGTTTATCTTGCTGCGAACAATTTTTTGACAGCAAAAGGAAAAGGCGAAGTAAGACTGCAATGTGAGAGTGAGCTGCTGCTCAAAGATGTCCTATATGTGCCAGAGCTGCACATGAATTTTTTCTCCATTGGCAGAGCAGTAAAACACGGCTACCAAGCGCAATTCAACGAATACACTGCTACAATAAAAGATAAGCAAGGTGAGCTGCTACTACGAGCTAAAATGCGAAATGGAATTTTTGTTGCTGAGCAAAAGAAAAACAAATGTTTTGCTATAGCCAAAAGAAGTAATGAAGCTATGGAGTGGCATAAAAAGTTGGGTCACGTCAATTTTGATACCATACAGAAAATGGCAATTAATAAAAGTGTGAATGGTTTAAAAGAAAATATTAACTGGCGCGCGGCGAAATTAACTTGTGAAGTGTGTGCACGAGCCAAAATATGCACTAAGCCGTTTCCATGTACGAGCAAAAACAGAGCGAAAGATTTGCTGGAAGTTATACACAGTGATGTGTGTGGGCCGATGAACGTACCTTCAATTGGTTCTTCGCGCTATTTCCTGACGTTCATTGACGATTCGTCTAGATACATATTCGTATATTTTCTAAAAGAGAAAAGTGAAGTGCTCGCAAAATTCAAACTTTTCAAGAACTTTGTGGAAAACCAGACTGGTAAAAGGGTTCGCCAGCTTAGAAGTGACAACGGAGGCGAATACACGGGAAATCAATTCAAACATTTTTTACAAGAATGTGGAATAAAACATCAACTGTCCGCACCTTACACGCCCCAACAAAACGGCGTCGCTGAGCGTGTAAATCGTACTCTCGTGGAGATGGCAAGAAGCTTAATACAAACATCGTCTTTAGAAGAGGAGTTTTGGGGAGAAGCGGTTTCAACAGCAGCATATTTACGAAATCGAGTTCTTACAAACGCTTTACCTGATTTGAAGACTCCGTACGAACTATTTCATGGTAAATCTCCATCAGTATCACATCTTAAGATATTTGGTTCTGCAGCCATAGTTTTGAACAAAAGACATACACGCAAGTTTGAACCCAAAGGCTAAAAAATAATAATGGTTGGTTACTCTGATAACTCAAAAGCATATCGACTGTTTGATGTCGAAAAAAGAATTATTGTCATCAGTAGAGATGTAATTTTTCCGGAAGGAGTTGTGCAAGCAGATTTTACTACAGAAACAAACTGGCCGAGTAATGATGAATTAATTTTATCGAACCAAGAAAATGTGGGTCCAGCCTGTGACGAAAATATTAATGAAACAGAATGTGAAGGAAACGTTGCACAACAAAGTGATATTAATGAAAGTGTAAATAATGAGGTGAAAATTGGCCCTGGAAGGCCGAAAATTATTCGTACCGGTCAAAGAGGTCGACCAAGAAAACAATTTAATATATTGAATTCGGTAAAACAAGTGGATAACGTGAATATACCAGTATCTACATCAGAAGCTTTAAACGGAGACAATGCGTCAAACTGGAAGGAGGCGATGGAAGAGGAGTTTTCCTCATTGTTAAAAAACGATACTTGGGAACTGTGTGAACTACCCAAAGGGCAAAAATCAGTTGGGTGCAAGTGGGTCTACAACATAAAAAAGGACGAAAATGGAAAGATCAACAAATTTAAGGCTCGACTAGTGGCTAAAGGGTGCAGTCAGCAATACGGCGTGAATTACGATGACATTTTTTCACCAGTGGTCCGCTACGCCACAATTAGGATGCTCATTGCCTTAGCTGTCGAGCAAAAGCTGTATCTCCATCAACTTGATATTTCAAGCGCCTACTTAAACAGCGAGCTTCATCATGATGTATTTATGAAGCAACCTGAAGGTTTCGTCGATGAAAATTATCCGGACCGAGTGTTAAAGCTGAAGCAGTCACTTTATGGTCTGAAACAAAGCGGACGTGAATGGAACGCCACATTAGATTCCGTCCTGAAGCAGATTGGTTTTCATCCCTGCCCGAGTGAACCATGCATTTATACGAAAAAGCATGGAGGTAATTTCAATGTTATATCCGTTTACGTTGACGATTTAATTATAGGTAGCAACACCAAAACTGAACTGATGGAAATCAAGAAAAGTATTGCATTTGCTTTTGATCTGGTGGATGGAGGCCAACTACATCACTTCCTTGGACTAGAGATCCAGCGAGAAGGAGAGACGGGCGCGATAACGCTAAGCCAGCAGCAATACGTCAAAAACATCTTGCGACAAAATAACATGGAACTTTGTCGACCAGTTTCAACACCATTGGTACCAGGTACGCAAGTAAAATGCGACAAAACTAGCTGCGAGCGTGTGGACCAGCTTGAGTATCAGTCTCTCATCGGTGCGCTGACACACCTGGCTGTATTGACACGTCCCGACATAGCGCACTCTGTCTCCAAATTGGCACAGTGCAACAAGGACCCGCACATGGAGCACTTGACTTTAGTGAAGCATGTATTGCGCTACCTGAGTCACACAACTGAGTACAAGCTTCACTTCGAAAAAACTGGGCAACCGATTCGTGGCTTCGTAGATGCAGATTGGGGAGGCGATGTAACTGATCGCAAGTCCTTCACTGGTCATGCATTTGTGCTGGCAAATGCAGTCTTCTCGTGGGAGTCGAAAAAACAACATATTGTCGCCCTAAGCAGCACAGAGGCTGAATATGTTGCTCTCTCTTCAGCTGCAAAAGAGGCAATATATTTGAAGAAGCTGATGAATGAGATGGGATTCAACTGTGATCAACCATTGGAGATAAATAGCGATAATCTTGGTGCACAGCAATTGGTCAAAAACCCCATTTATCATTCGCGCAGCAAACACATTAGCATTAAGTACCACCATATCAGAGATTCATTCAAAAATAATGAGATAAGCTTGAATTATATAGCATCAAATGATTTAATGGCTGACGTGCTAACGAAAAACTTGCCAAAAATAAAGCACCGAAAATTTGTAAATGAAATGGGGCTAAAGTAATCGGTATTGTTTAAAATGAAATTGTAAAATGAATTGTGAGAAGGAGTGTTGGAAATGTATGCACCACATTCAAGGCACAATCCATTTTTCCTTAGTGTGGCAACACTGAACATCGTTGCCATCTGTGCATATTCTTTCATAGGTTAAGTCAGTGGTTGCAACGCGCTTGAACAGCCAACACGTATTATTGTATCTTTGGTTAATAAATGCTTTGAACTCAAACCAAACTTTTAATAGATAATATATTTTTACTGTTGCTCATCATCCCAATAAGCTGATCAATTGAATACTAAACTATTGCTCATTTTTGCAACTGGAAAGAACTGATCCATTAGAACAAACAACTTGTGTGATCACTTTCTTTGGTTTTCAATCTTTTTCATATTATCAATATTGTAAATCTGGAATACTGATTTCAACTTTCTTCTCTGATTTTATGGCAGTAACGAAACTTGCGTCCAAAATGTACACGTCCTCAATCACTTGTCCAAGTATGTAAGTTTCTAAAACTAACTGAAGCTTCTCGTACGTAGATAACAGTTAATAAAGTTACTTTAAAAAAAGTTCATATAAAATGCCCCCACATTTATTGCATGCATACTCTCAGCTTATGACCTCGATTAAATCTATTGTCATTTTAAATGATTGCTGTGTCATTTCTGTAAGTCCAGTTAACAATTTCAACGAAGTTTTACTCGAGATCCTTTCCTTATTACCATCAACATTTCCCTGGCTAGCTTGATATGCTTTGCTGAGAATATTGAGCTCACTGCAAGATTTCCTATCCGGACTGTTGGTACGTAGTTTGTGCCGTGAGAACGTCAAAACGTCTTACCAGTTTTTCATGAGCGGAAACATGTAAGGCAGCTTATTAAAGCTGTCGTATCAGGACATACCATAGAGTTCTACGAAAAGAGGATGGGGCAGTGAACGCAAACTAGCAGGCAGCAACGAAATCCAACTAACGAAATCCAAGGCAGCATATCTGTTGCTGGGAGAGGTCAAATATGCTCTATTTGGTGCTGTGTTTAGCCGTGTTAGCTTTTTCCGTCTATTTCTTCGACATCTCGGGTGACTGTAGCCGTATCGGAGATACCAATGGCTGCTGGAAAGAAGCTAAAGCTGATTGCATCGGATGATATCAAAAGTTGAGAAGGATGTATCTTACATTGCCATAGTGATTATTGTTGCTGTCAGCGATGTAGATGAAGTTATCGGAGATGTCAAGGATGATAGCTGCGATGACTTAGACTGCGAAATTGAAATATTTAATTATAAGATTTCGCAAACTGGGGAAGATTGTTTGTCAATGGAACAGAAATCAGTGATGTGTGTGAGTACTGTCACGGGACAGATAAATATAGTTAGCTGTTTTTGCAGTGTTTGTTTGATAGTTATGATTGCAAATTGAAAAGCAAATCCCATTGTTCAAAGCAAGACATGCAAACGGTAACTCAAATAAATTAACAGGTAATTTATGTGAGCTTGTAAGTACATCATCCAATTATTGTTAACATAAATAGATTTCACTTCAGTTGAAGTGACGCAGAATCTCATAGCTTTTGCTCTTTAGTGCAGTGTAATTTCGTGGTACTGCAGGAGGCCGGAGGGAGTTTTGGCGCTCTGGATTTGCGGCTCAGCCGGTTTTTGTCCGGTCGGACTGCCGTGGTTCTGCACAGCATTGACCAGGGTTTGCAGATCTTGATTGGGGTCTTTCAAATCTTGTTGTTTGCTTTTAGCTAGGTGTTGGACAATCTTACATTTTAACCTTGCTTGGACACTAGCATTCCGTTCGAAAGGGTCCTTGGCCTTTCGGTGGCAACGGTACAGTTTCCAGAAGAAACAGCATCGCAAAGTATTCCCATTTGGGTAGATTATGACTTTGGGATATTCTTTGAAATCACAAAAAACCGGCGGCAATGCGAAACTCGACTTTCGATGGAATTGGCCAAGTAAAGTGGCGTTAAATGCCTTTGGTGTGATTTCCTTGCTGTAATATGACCGGGAACTATGCAAAATCGATGAAATAAAACGCGACTTGTGATATACGGTTTTGCTACCTCTGACAGCTAAATGTCAACGACTTGAAAGTAGATCAGTGGGTCATGATAATAGCTATATTTAATGAGGCTCCTTATATAGGTTAAGCCAGGTTGAGATACCTCAGCAAAATATGTTTCTAACTTGCCCGAAGTTGCCCGGATTTATGTTTCATAAGGGGGCCCGGTAGCTCTGCTCGCTAAGGCGTCCGGCCGAAAAGCGGCGTGCTACGGGGCCTGCGGGTTCGAATCCCGCCAGTGCCATGGCTGTAAGTGTGAATGCGTGTGATTGTCCATGAGGGTAGCAAATGGGCCCAAACTGGTGGCCTAATGCTGGCCGCGTTCCCGGCAGCCTTCTTCACTAACCTAACCTAACCTATGTTTCATAAGGCTGCTCTAAGTTGAATTAGAGCAATTCAAAGCTTCTGCTCTACCTTTTTTTGGTAGAGCAAGTTCGGACAACCAACCAGCTGTTACCCACCTGTCACGGGATTGACTTTCAACAAAAATGTTTGACTGAAATAGAGTTTTTTATTAGTGAATTGACAGGTTGAACTTCTGACAAGTGGTCAACTTTAAGATTTGCCTCTCAATTCCTCTAACTTGCTCGACGTTTTTTGCCTCCTAATTGCTCTAACTTGTTTGACTTCTGACAGCTGCTATATTTTAACTTCCCTTCAAATAATCTGCGTTTTCATTTCTGATTAACCACAGCTATGTGATGTTTTATTATGAAACGTTCCTCCCAAGTTTGTTGATTTGGCTAACAACTGATTTAGTAAGGGGAAATTCAAGCTGCTTGAGCTGGAATAGAAAATGGAATGCTAGAAATTTTTAAAGAACCACTGTTGCGGTATGATGAAAAATTTGGGAACAAAGACTGAAAATTAACGGAAAAATGGGGACTCTGATTTTGGAATTTGGAGAAGGAAGAAAGGTTGGGCCGAGACTCTGAAGTGAAAGGACGTGAATTGAAATAAATAAAGTTTGAAAATTTAAGTTTGAAAAATTGAAATCAATGAGTAAAATAAAAACTTAAAACACATCAAATGAATTTTACAAACGGGTTGGAGTTTCTGAACGTTGATTTAGATAGAAAGACCTTTGAATTTGGGGAAAAAGTAAAAAGTCCAAGAATGCTCATCATTCATTGATGCAAGTGGACACAGTGGAAAATCTGTCAAGAAAAACAGCTACGAAAATTAAACTCCGGGTCTACGAATTCAGGAATAGGGGTTGCGTTTTTCTTTTCTTCGGTAAATTTAGAATTGCTAGTACAACAGTGGGTCCATCTGAAGCTGAAGAATATGGCATATTGATGAAGGTTGAAATAGTTGACTAAAAAAGAAGCCAAAGAGAATCTTGATCAATCAGCAAGGATACACAGATAAATATTTTAGAATTTTTTTTAATCAAAAACAACAAAAACAGAAGAATTCTTAGATGAACGGAACTCATGTTAGAATACAATCTGGTTCCTAAAGAAAAAAATAACATAGCTACGATAAATTCAAAAAAAAATCAATTAAATATACATTCGCCCTATTAAAATGTTGTTTTTTTACGTTTTAATTTTAATATCAATTGTTGATTATTGTTTTTTATTAAATTATTGTTGAAATTATAAATTCATGTTTCACTTATTTAATGAAAAGGTTATTCTAATAACTCTGTCCGTATTTTTTTCGTGCTTTTTATTATTATTATTCTTTTATCTGGTAGTCTGAAAAAACAAAAAAAAAATGAATCAGAATAATTTTATTTATTAATAATGCTTGACACATACCTATAACCTTCCCTTTCTTTCCTTTCTTTTTTATTGGATCATGTTTTAATTGTGGTGCTGTTAGCGTGCCGTAGCACGTTGAGGATCTTCCTCCTGCAAACTCACGCCAGGTTTAGCTAGTTGGCTGGAAAAAGTCACGCAGGGCAACCTAAAGAAATAACAAATTTCATGCTGCACTGACGATAGTTTGGTAGAGCTTAGTCGGCTGCAACAACATATGAAAATATCGATTCTTTCATAAACTTCCATTAGAATAAAACAGCTTCCGAATTTCGTTCTTAATCTCCCAACTCCATTTACATAAAAACATTCTCCGGTTATGTTTCAATTGCGCAAAGTCTTTTCTGGCTTTCTACATGCGTCTTCTTGTTCAAACTACGTTAACATCTGAATTACCATCACTCTACCTAATTCTTAATACAACATTAACATAATCTTACCGATTTGCCGACACCAGCAAATATTACTACAAAAAAACATGAAAGCACAAGCCGAACAAATCGGATTGGCTGTCTTTTACAAAAAATCTTCGAGTTCAACTTTTTCAACCTCTGCTCATAATCCATTGAATTGATACGATTGACTTTTCGAGGCTGGAATTCACTTCTAGGACAATATATTCTATCATCGTTTGTTTGTATCGAAATGTGATCTTCTCTATGATGAAAAACTCAAAACTAAACTTTATTGAGTTACATGCAACTTTTTCATTTCAAACTTTTCCATTCAGGTTGGAAAAGGAACTTGCTGGCATTTGGTTTAGTTATGTATCTGAAAATGATGAGAACTGTGAATCTAAGAAGGAGATGTTGTCAAGTTTTTGGAGCTCTTTTCGTTGTTTTTTTTTCATTGACGAATTTTCGTTGATAAAAACACTTGCACAAATCTGGTTGTAGGCTCGTTTTAGGGTCCTATCTACTATACTGTAGAGAAAATGCCAGAAAATAAACGAATTTCGGAAAGTTTAGTTTACAACTACCGATTGCATTAATAATATCAGTAGATAGTATAAAACGTGAAAGTTTATAGTTTGATGAGCTAGTTACATGTGGTATTGGAGGTCTTACCTGACGTCGAAGTTGACTGGCAAGTTGAAAGACTTAGTGCTGTTGTTTTCGATGCGTCGACAAGTTTCCATTAAAGTTGCTGATATAGTTTTGGGAAAGGTATCTGAAAACTAAGGCTATCAATAGTGGACTGTAATAAACTTTATGAAAAACTGACTTTGGAAGTGTGATATTGGAAAATGTAAAAGTTTTAGTTTATGTGGGTCGTAATTATCATAGTTTTGCAAACATTGATTGTCCTTTTGATTAATTATTAGCATGGAATCTGAGATGGTGGTATATGGAGAGCAAATTACTTATTACTGCAAAGCGTTCAATGAATGCAAAAACTGTTTTGCGACCATGGTCTTCTCATGATTTTAAATTTGCCATCGTAAACAAGCTTTAGTGTCTTATAATTTAGAGTGCCAAAAATGCGTTTGGACTTTACGCTACTCTAAGTCTGTTTCGTTTAATAGAGCTATTAAGTTTATTGGTTTTATCATCATCGCATGTTATGTTACATATATGAATACAACTGAACTATGAGTAAAAGTCTTACTCATGGTTCGATTTTATTCATACGTACGTCTTTTTCATTTTGAGTAGTTCACAACTCTACTGATAGTCTTATGCGATATTATAATATAAAGTAAACATGGCAACGAAAAATTCCTTTTCAGCCAAACCGGATATATATCCCGAAAAATCAACTGTAAAAATCAAATTCATTTTACAGACAATATTCCTTATACACATGCACACAAACCAAAAAATATACATACTCGGTCCCGAATAGACAGCGATTTTTTCTTCGGTAAATATTTTACAATGTCTACACTGTAGCAAAAGAGTTGCAAGTGAACAGTATTCGTCATGATAATACGCTGGCAATATGTTCAAGTTTTTTTGAAAAACTGTTAATGTTAAGCTCACTCCTCGTCTCAGAGAAGATGTTTTTGACAATGGCTTGAACGGTAAAGTATCTTACGGGCTTTTTCATTTCTGTCTACTCCAGAAATGTTAGTTACTTATTTTCGCTTCGCTGGAAATATTGTGTATCGATATTGAAGGCAACAAATAATGTGGGCTATGATATAGATAAGTCTTGTGTCAGTTTCATTGATATTGTTTCAAAAACATGAATAAAGTAGCATAGAAAAATATTAAATGACGAGATTCGATTACCAGTACTCGACAAGGTCAGATGTGTCGTGAATATATCAAGCGTACTCTCGAATCGAACTTTTACAAGTGTCGTGCGTCGCAGTGATGGTTCTAGGTGTTCAGCTATAGTGAGGGGCCGTTAGGTCACTAATGGTGATCATTGCATCGTCAACAAAGTTTTTTGTGATAAATTACTGTGATGTGTCGCGTTTTTTTACACCTTTATCAAGTTCTGGTCAATACTCGTCAAGATACTAGAATTGTCAAATAGATTGAAAAAACGTTGTTGTTTCTTTCTTTCTAAAAAAAAAAACATCAAATGTATCTGTGACGCCCGATGAGTAAAAACCAAAGCAAATAGGAAATCCAGATTTATCAGACGAAGATAACCCAGCCATGGAGAAAATCAGAAACAAGTTTCAGCACTCGAACACTACGAAAAGAAATCAGTAGTCTGCATCGGCAGATGACATCGCGCATCTCCGGCATCCAACACCAAGCCACATTTAACAACGCAGCTAAACCTCTGGCGAAGGCAACACAGGCTATAAATATATGTAAACCAGCCATCGACAAGCTGTCATCGCATCCAGCCGAAGCCGATATCGATAACCAAGACTTTAACTTAGTAGTGCAATGGAATACGAAAAAAAGGCTCAGGAAGAATTAATAAGGCTCACTGCAAGTTTTTTGCCAACAGACAATATTATGACGGTCTTAACGAAGTAGATTCACTCATAGATCCTGTGATATCAGGAGTGCGAAAAGGTTCTATAATTATTACAGTGAGCCAGCTCTAAGCTCAAATCATCCAATATGGCGGTGAAACGCTCTTATTCGCGTCAAGCCAAGATCCGCTAAAAGCAACGAAGAGCCTGGAATACTACTTGACAAAACTAAGTATTTATTTTGACGAATGAGGCATCACATCAAATAGCAGTAAGACTCAACTTTAAGTACATCGGAATTGAAAAATCATAGCTGTAAAATTGGTTTTTCAACGCATCCGACCTCTTTTTTGGGCACAAAGATAAGCATGACAACGAAAGCGAAATCCATTTGCTATCAGAACCTCATCTTACCTATCCTAATATATGCATCCCCATCCTGGATTACCTATTCAAAGACTGCCATGGCCAAAGCGAAAATATTCGAAAGAAGCATCCTCCGTTTCTGCACTGGCAGGCCCTACAACCCGGTAATTAAGAAGTGGCCCAAAGAACCTTCTCCTGTACCAAAAGTCGGGACTGAAGACTCTTAGGGATCATGTAGTCAAATTGACGATAACATTCTCCGGATAGGCAGATCGAAATGAGAATGGACTGATTCGGTTAACAAGACGACAGGTGGCTCTCATTAGCCATTTATGGACCCCTCGATAATAGCATGCAAACTGTAGCTACTGGATGCGCTATTCAGTTATTTTGGGCCGTCTGACAAGCAAAAGAGGCTAGAATAAGACCTAGGCCAAAATTACCTTAGTAAATGTACAAGAACCTTAGTAAATGTACAAGCTGGGCAGTATTATAAGTGTGTAAGATAAAGCATTTTCAAAGAAAAGAAAAAAAAACAATAGCCAACAGGCCCAAATAGTATAGCCGGTAGATCTGTAAGTTTTTTTCGGTTATCAAATTTTGAGTTAGGCTAAGAATGTACAAATAACATAAATAATAAAAAAAAAATCAATTCACTTGGTAATGCAAAATGGCGAATTTAGTGCCAAATTGTTTGAGCATGTCAATACGAAGACTAACTTATGTTACTATCTTAATTAACCATCCGTCAGTTGACTAGCCCTCTCTCGCTCTATTTAGCTTCCTGTTGTAGCGTAAAATATTCGATAATTTTCTGAACAATTTTTTTCATCTGCTTTCACGTCAGTAGCTTTCACGTAAATTTCGAAAACGAGCTTTCGTAAACTTACGCTGAGAAGCAGAGCGCACAGATGTTTTTAAAGGCAATAATTTGCACAGGGGTGCAAACAGACCGCGAGCAAGCTCAAAAATCTCAGATGAGCAAAAACGGATCAACAACTTTAATAACGAATTTTTGAAAACTAATTTTTTTAAAAACTTTTTATCGCCATCTTCTTTATCATAATCTTCCCATTGACGTTTTCGTTTGCTTAGTATCAACTTAGCTCTGTGGACCGTGTACAATCACAGTCGAATCCAGTGCAACAATCCTCGCCAATTTAGTGAATTGCGAAAATTAGTCTTCTCCGGCAAGCACAAAATCATATCATTATACTGGGCGGAGAGAAGGGAGCGTTTCACGCAAAGAGATTATCAGCTTTTTGTGAAAAGTATGAGTGCTTAAGTATTTAAGTTCAAAATTTAATTTCATAAGTACTTGGACAAATAGTTGAGAACAGTTCCATCTTGTTGAGTCAGGACTAGGGTGCTTGAGACGCGAGGCAAGTGAACACCCATTGTCAAGCTGTAAATTGCAGGCAGTAAAAGGACTAGCATTGTACCAACGAAGAGTGTAACGTGGAAGTTGGCAAGGGACTGGAATCAGTTTCCTTATATTTGGTATCAAATATCCGAATGGGATCGGGAGATAATGGTTGGCCGGTATCTGTTGGATTTTTTTTTTGGGTATTTGATGGAGAGAATCGAAGTTTTGAAACTATTTGCTGTGAGACGTGATTAATATATTCATGGAAATATGCTTCGATGCGATTAAATGGAAAGTATTTGTAAGAAATGCGGTTATAGGACTTTGAGTTTGAAATTAGTTGTCCGGAAGAGAAACGAGGCTATGAGTTTTGTGAAGGGTAGTATGTATTATCGACCAGGAAAAATAAAGTTTTAAACCTTGAGAAGTTGATGGGATGGGTGTCGTCGATGTTTTCAAATGAAACGAATAAGCTTTAAGACATTCACAACATAATCAGCAAAATATTTGTTGCAACAAATATTTTCTTATTACCTTAAGTAGTCGGTTAGCTAGTAAGGTTAAAAATAAACTAACTTACTTTAATTATTTATAATATTTCAAAATATGTTAAATTTTAATATTCTCCTCAATGGAGACCGGGTTTTCGTCATAAGTTTCACAATAGAATTTTTCAAATTTCGGTAAAAATGAGATCGAGAGAAGTATGTGAGAAAAATTAGAATCTGATCTAAGCAAGCCATCTGTTGTAATCTAATTAAAATTTGATACAAATGCATACATTTTACCAATAATGTCTTCGTCCAGCAGCTATTTGAAACTCAAGTGATAAGAAACAATTAATTGTTGCAGGAAATTTGACATAGTTTCGATGCAGATTTATTCATTAAAAAGTTTTTAATTTAGAAACAAAACTAATCCATTTTAATTATTCATTACAAAGTTATTAGCTAAAAATAAAACAAAGTCGACAATTAGCCTCCAATAAAGTCTTCGTACACTTACGAAACAGTTGATGAAAAATCTTAAAAACTGTAGTTACATTTTTTGTTAATATTTAGTTGGGTAGCCTTTGTTTTTAATGACGGCTTTAAGGTGGTGTGGCATCGATTCTACAAGTTATTTGCATAGCTTGGCTCTATTTTGGCGCATTCCTGCTGAAGAGCCTGTTTCAACTTAGGTTTCGAGCTAATATGATGAGTCCTAATCCTTTTTTCCAGCATGTTCCACTTGTGCTCAATGGGATTGAGGTCAGGACTTTGCGGTGGTGTTTTAAGCAAATGTAGAGTTTTGTACGCCAAGAACATCCTAGTATTATGAGCCATGTGCTTAGGATCATTAACTTGTTAAAAGTAAAAATCCTTTGATACACCCAATTTTTCAGCACTTGGCTCCAAATTTCTCTTGAGAATTTCAATATATGCCCGATAATCCATGATTCCTTCAATTATTTCTAAGTTTCCAACGCCACTGGCAGCCGCACAGCCCCATAAGCTTTCTTTCTTTAAATCTGTTGAAGCTCATACGAAGGTCTTCCTTTCAGAGCCCAATCGTGGCGACTGCAGGATTCTTCTTCAGGAAGAATAGGAAAGCCTAAAAGGCATGCTGACTGGACACAATCGTATGGGAGGGCATATGCATCGAAAAGGTGTTTTGTGCAAGATGGGCTTTTCAGAGGCTGACTCTGCGTAGCATTGCCTACGCGGATACTCAGTATATGCACGTGACAGGTTTCATTGCTTTGGCTGTAAATTGGCGCGAAATTAGAGAGTGGCTTTTCTTTTTTATCATGAATCCTAGATTTTGTTAAAAAATCCAGGAAAAATCATACGTTGGGGGTATTCTGTGAGTAAAATAACCCTCTCTTACGTGAGTCCTTAGAGGTGCCAGGTGCTTCTCCTCCATCACACACACGCACACATTCACAGACAATAAATGTACGTGATTAATTCCACGACCCCTAATTTTACTCAGGTGCATACCTAGAGCTATGTTTACTCAAAGCTCGGTGCGCGGTTAGCTATCAAAACCTAAATTTGAACCAGTGATCCCACACTAGGAGCCAGTGCTGTATAAACTAGGCTACACACGCTTAGAGTATTTTTGCCAAATTTCTTATCCTCTTCTTAGATGTTTATTGAATGCCGTTGGGTCTGTGCTCACTCGGTTGCTATTATTTGACTTCAACGTCCGATATTGTGATTACAGTGTAACATTATATTAAATTTATAACGGTTACATTAGTAGACATCATTGGAAGACCTCGGCATACACTTTTCTGTTGGAGATACGAGATGCCGTAGTAGAACCTCGTTCTATTTTAATGACCTGTTAGTGCGTGCGTTTGTCCCGTCAGCACCATAACTTGAATCTTTTTCCTCTTTTCCGAACGTTATGCACTTAAGGGGGCAAGATGGTTTCCGAGGCCGAAGAAAAGCCGATTTTTGCGATTTTTTTTCTCAGCTTTGAGTGAAAATAATTACTAATTTTTTATAACACATTAAAGAACTATATTTTGAGAGTATGTAGGAATTATTGTATAAAAAAATATGAATTAGTTATCCCGTGGTGGCAGTAGATCAAAGGCGCTTTGAAAAAAAGGCGTCGTGCGGTGCGTAAAACCTGGCCTGACAGTGTTATCTCAAATCAAAAAATCGAAGTGATTTACCTAATACATTAGTTTTTTTCGCGGATGAACGAAACTTTATTGAAAAATATGCGATTTCCGATTTTTGGTACGGTTTTTAATTTGGAGGTACCATTTTCACATAAAAAATCAGCCTTTGATTGCCTGTAAAAAATAGTAAAAAAATTTTTTGAAAAAAAAACGATCGTTCATCCGCGAGTATTTATCATATTAAAGATGTCCGGCAAAGTTCATTGAGATCGGTGCATTACTTTTTGAGTTATGTTACGCACCGACTTCAAAAATGTAGTTCGGAGTTACGAGCTAGACTATTTCGGTTGCTCTTGGAAATATACCTGGCAACACGATCATAAAATAACCGGTATCTCTGCGAGTTTTAGTCCGATCGCCTCGAAATTTTCAAAGGATATTCCTGAGATGTTGTACTTTCATATAAAAAAATAATTGAAAATTTTTTTTTGTTTAAGTCGGAAACCATCCTGCCCCCTTAACAAATCATTGTGAAATATTGTTATTACCTGTACTTTTTTCTATTTACGTCCAATCAAGCTTAGGATTTCGCATTGTTGATAGTCTCGTCTAGTCATGGGTCGATAGTCTGTTGACTTGAATAATAAACACATAAATTCTGTTTTTTTTTGTATTGTTGATATCTTAATCCATTATACATTTTCTTTCCGGTGCGAAAATATCCAAAAATTATCAATGCACGCTAAATTACTAAATTTGCGAGTGTCTTCCGTGCCTTCGGGAGGCTCAGGACACAGGAAATCATACCTAAAATAAAAAAAAAATATTTTCAAAAATATTTTTCAATTTAACTCAAAATTTATCAATGTCGTTTGCATCTATGCCTCACCGAACCGAATCTTTTAGCATACTTCAACCGAAAAGAATTTCACATAATACTTCACATCTTTCCAAGTAAGTCTCTGTCAGTTACATCTACTCCTGCCAACAAATGATTAAAGGTTAAGCTCCAATTTAGGGATAAAGAAAAGTCAGCTTCGATTTAGATTTCTGCAAGAGAAAAATTACTTACAATTCCGATAGAATCCTCGGGCAATTTACACCATGATACGTTGAGCCGCCGGTAGGCTTCATGTGTACGAGGCCTTGGTTGAGTGCGAATCGAGCACATTACGGCCAAAATGAAAAATTGTAAAAGTAATCCTAAATAGAAGTGGTACTGACGCGCAAACCATGCAATCCAAAAGGCATTCCAAGAGAGAGAGGGAAAGAAGAAGAAATGAAGCGTGGTTCCGTGAAAAACTGATGACGTTGACTATCGTTGGAAAATGGTATAATTGGGAGCATAGATTTACGTGCACTTGTCAGAAGTAATTTTACGGTTTTAAGATTACAGAATGGATATTTATAATGCTCCGTTGGGCGAGGTTCGTACGCGTTTCAGGAATTGTTAACGATAAAACAAGAATTTTTGAGATGGGAAATAAGCCCACAGAAGAGCCCAATGTGTTTGATATTGAAATAAGAACAGAAGTGGACGTATTGAAAAAACTCTACTGGATTGCCATGAAAAACAAATTGGAGCGGAATTTTTTTACGCGACTCGCTCCTGTTCATTTTCTGCAAAGGGCTGTTATGCTGAAGAAAAAACTCTTCAGTCAACTTTCACTTCACTTCATCCTTTCCTATCGGTAGCTTGCCAACTTTAAATTCCAAGCAACTTTTGGCAACAGTTGGTCCTTGTCCGATGGAGATGAGAGAGAGAAAAAGCAGATTCCCATCGTGATAAATTTTCTGATTATCTCATGGTTTTGACATTAATATTTTATTTACGACTTCCAACGGAGATAGACGCGCTTTTAGCACTGCGTCCAGTAAAAGATTCAAAAGACGAAAACAAACTGAAACAACTTTAAAACTTATTGGAGTTAAGCCCATCGTTGTCGCGTTTTTGCTGAAATTTGATATTTTCACGAACGTACCGAGCAAAATATCCCTACAATCGCATTGCAGGAAAAAAATTTAACTCAGCGTCAGGCAGCAGAAAAAGATACAGTGGTTTGAATGTTAATTAGTCCTTTGATCGACTTCTCGGAAAACACTATATCGCAATTTGGAAAAATCGCTGTTACCAGGGAAATGAAATTTGTCGATGTACTTTCGTAAATGGAATGAAATTAAATCCTTGGCGAAACGGTTCTCCATTAAACGATCAAATGGAAAAACACGAAATGATTTTAATTTCAGGATATTTTGCGCATTTTGAGTTAAGTTTGTAGATAGCTAAAACGTTTTTCGTTCCGTGGTCCTATTTAAGTGGAATGCCGTCTAGATATTCAATGAATAAATTACTTCATTTCGGATATATCGCAGTACGCCTGTTTACGGTATAGCCGAAATCGGTGTAAAATATTGAAAGCTGTTAAAGATGAGTAAAAAATTGAGCTTAACGTTATGGCTTCTCCTCACATTGAGAATAATTATGGAACTGATTCATCGTGGGTTAGGACACTAATAATGTTGGTCTTTCATGTTGTGCGCAGAATAATATAAATTTTTAGCCATGATATCTGATTTCTTGGAAATTTGAAACCCTTATTTCAAGAAAATATTAGGGGAATGTTTGTGAAAGTTGAAACTTTTTAGCGACTTATAGCCCACTTGTTCAAAGCGTTTGTTTAGTTTTTGTGCAAACGATTCAGCCTTGACAATGGGATTGTTGGAGTTTTTTTTCGAGTTCTTGGAAGAATCAGATCATAAAAGTACAATTTTCTATTTTTATCTGCAAATGAAGTTTTCCAAAGTCGTCATATTAAAAATTATACATATTTGAGCTGTGTGGCTGCGGAAATTTTATTGAAATTTTCAATGATTGCCAAATTTTAGTTTCAGAGTAATATTTTGTTGTCTTATTATCAAGGGCATAATAAACTATTGGAACAAGTGGAACAAGATAAGATGAATATGCGATCGCTGGTGTAATATTCACTTATTACATGGATATTGTCCCTCATTACATAGTTTCAGTTATAAAAAATTCCCGTGTTTAAATTTTTATCCTTCTTTAACTTGCGTATTTCATTCTCTTTAGGTTAAATGTAGAATGTGGCTAAGTTTGTTTATTAAATAGAGGCTTTAAAATGATTTTAATTATTGAATTTAAATTGAAAATAAATTGATATTAATATCAAATACATATCAAAAATAATTTACTAATTTTGGTTTTTGTTTATCTTGCAGGTATGGCTGGCCGTTTTCAAACCTTGCAAAAATAGACAGTGCGCTTATAATGTAAGAAACAGTATGTTTTGAGAAACCGCGCAAATATCTGAAGACAATGGAAAGGTTTCGATTGTTCAGTTTTCGAAATGAAAAGAAGAAATGACATAGCTTTTGCACTGTCGTTCAAAGCTAATATTTATTACTATTATCCCAAGGCATTGCCATTTACTTTTGAAATAGAATCACCGATACTATCCATTTCAGGTATTCACAACATCTTCGAACGTCCATTTTCTCATCTCTTTCCGTTCGCGGTCATAAGCATTTATCATTTTTAACGTGTAGACTTTATCTCTCCGGATGTTTTCGTTTTCGCAACTAATCTATTTGCTAACTGTCGCAGAAAATGCACAGGATAACGTCTTACAAGCTATTTCAACAATGAATCTCTGGCTGGGTCTTGTAATATGGAAATTGTAGGGTTTTATTTATGTTTTGGAGCAAGTTTCGTCGTTTTCATGGCTTTATTCAACATTTCGCTAGCAGTCGAGATATGAGCACGTTTTCAGATAAATATCTTCGAGCTGCCGAGTTTCAAGGCAGGAAGAATGTTTACAGTATCGTTGCTGTCAGAGCAAAAGGCTAACTTTGTTGACAGTACAAATGTTAACAACTTCAACTTGGATATTCTTCACTCGTATCGCTTGGCCGTAGCTGTCTTTTGTTTTGCTACCTTCATCCATTCAATAGCAAGTGACAGCCAGCTGATTTATATACGCAAAAATATAGGTACCTATTCTCCTTGTTCCACTCCTTGATATCACTGAGAGCAAAAATTCAAGATTTATTCAGTGGAATGCTTGAAAAGTAAATTTCATGTTATTGTGAAAGACCAAAAGCTTTCCCCTGGAGCCATCAACTTTCATTTGTGTTTATCAGATAGAAATTTCTATCTCGACAAACCCTGAATTTCCATTCAGAGGGTTCCTGGAAAAGGGAGTTTTTTTCTGTGTTTTCAAGTCCACCCTTATCGCTATCCGATTTTCATTTCCTGGAGGATCCGAAAACTGCCTAAATAAACAGATCCGTTTTGCCGTGAACGGGTCCTAAAGACCATCATGTACACGCATATTTGAAGTTAAATTTTCAAGTATGCTTTTTGTTCATTAAAATCGGGGACATTTCATGCGTATTTTTGTCCAGTGAGGATGCGGATTGTTTTCATAAATTATTTCTTCTTGAAAAAGCTGTTCTTGACTGCTCTTTAAGAATTTTGTTAATTTTTATCAATGCAATGATAATCTTAGTGGCGAGTGTCACTGAATCGGGAGAATGTCAATCCAGTTTAGGAGCGCGAATTTTCGCACAAACAAAACTCCGAAGCCTGTGGTATGATTTGGTATTAAACTGAACGTTTTCTTTTGTAAATGACCATTCAAACCTGATTCGACTGAAATACATATTCTCTGCTGACACATTTCGGCCTGCCACATTCCGGTGATGCAAATATTCGATCGTTTCAACATATTTGGCACGAAATCGTTCAATATATTCTGTGTCCGTCAGGAGTATTCTATGTCCTTTTTGAATCGTCTCCGCGCCGTATCGAAGGTTTGATTCAAACCCTTTTTATTGTCTCTAATATCTAATGTGAGTATCATTGATTCTTTGGATGATGTTCCGTTAGTGGCCGATGATGTGGCTAGCTCGGTTCAATAGCTGGGATTTCGGAAAGCTGATCGGACGTTGGTTTAATTTTGATAGCATGCAGTGCGAGCAAGACTTACAGGCAGCAAGCAAAAGCGGACCAGGCATCTTGGAATTCGGAATATTTTGGCAATAAGTCCTCTGGTCATGAAAAGCCAAGAAGTCCCGAAAACTATTCTCAAGTTTTTGAATAGGTTTCGGGTGACATTGCTATTGTCATCTCGTGTTCCTTTAGTATTTCCATCGAAAAAGGTCTCGATTCTATATAGTCGTATCTCAAGTGAATGTTTGTTGAAAAGGCTTGATGTGTTGTTTAATGGGAGAATGTACGTGAATAGAAGCGTGTACCTGTTAACCACATCAAATACCATAAAAGACATCTCATGGCGTGGTTTGGGCTGACATAACGCGGGTATATACAGGACGTGTTGACGTCAATAAGGGCAAAAGCATTTTGTGTTGATGGGAGAGGCAAAGGGAGAGAGAGATTAAAACTTGTTTGGCTTTTGGCAATGAAAAATGTCCTTATTCACGTTAGAAGATTAATGGCTTTGGTGTTTGTGTTGTGGAGTAGAAGTGGATGTGGCTGAAAAGATTCATCGTGGCTGGGTGTTGGAATAACGTTGAACTGAAGATTGATGGTTTTAAGGGGAGTGCCTAGAAGGTTTTTCGAAAGTGATGTTATGCTGAATTCGCAAATTATTTAAAAATAAAATTTAGAATATTGCGACTTACTTTGAAAGGTGAATGGGCTTCTTTAAAAAATTTCTATAAAAGTTGAAACAAAAGCTGAACTACCCTTATTTTTGTTGCTTTACTGTACACAATAAGTCGTAATTTTTTAGAATACAATAAACATTGAAACGTAAGGAAAAATGTGAAGGCATTGTTATGCCGCTTTGCTTAGAGCACAAACACTGTTGAGTGGAGAAACACCCCGAGTCTTTGACAAATCGCTGATTCTTTTTAAGCCCACAGAAAAGAAACGCTGCATGGTGCACCCATCCGCGAAGCCTGTCTACCAAACAGTCAATGTTCAACAAAGACAGCCACCCCATTTTTAGTTCAAGTAGTTCTCTAGTGCGGTGAATATCAAAAAACTTCCACAACTTTCTAGCGATCGAACAGGTAGATGCTTTCATTCAGGATTTTAAAGCATTCTGTATGCTTTTGCCTGATCGTCAGTTGCTAAAGTTTGCTCACTTCGCAGTTTCTTTAATGTCTCCATATCTTGGCACCTAAAACTCGAGAGTTGTTTTCAGGATTAAATGTCTATACACCTCTTTAAGAGAAGTATGGCAATTTAGGACTGTCGTTGAGGAGATTTAATCTTTAGCAATGGACTGTATAGAAGCTTGACTGTCAGTCAGAATACAGATATTCACTCCAAGTATCTGATTACATAAGACACAAGTGGTTTTTTCAAGAATTGCCAACGATTTCGCTTCAAAAACACTGCATTGCTCTAGTAAGCGAAAAAAGCTCGAAAAACCACAAAGAATATACCACATCTGTTTGTCAACGGCATCTATTGCAAGGAGTATTTCGCTCGCCCATTTGTCTCCGCAAGCGATATTGGTTCCAAGCCTTCAAACTAGAGATACCACCAAGCCTAAGTGCCAGCACCCTGATTAAACGGAACTATGCTTTGGAGGACGAAGTCCGAAGAACACTAGTTGCGCAGCGTACACAAGCTAACTTGCACCTGGGACCAGTCATTTGCTGTCCTGATCATCCTGAATATTTGCAGGTCATTAATCTGGAAAAGAAGAGCGTTTGTAAACAATAAAAATTAGGGGGCCAAGAAGCGAACCTTGTGGAAAACCAGAATTCAAATAAAAAGTGGAGGAAGATACTTACATGTATACGAGAGGGGAAACTCAGGAGTAAACAGGACCCAAAAAACAGAGGAGACCTAAGTCCACTGAATCAAAAGACTTTGCATATATTTCATCTACTTAGCTTTGCTGGTCGGCGAACCAGCAGCGTTGGATAGCGAATCCATGTTGCTTAGAAGCAAGGCGGGTTGAATCTATGTCATGATCCAAAGAACAGAACACGTCAATTTTGTATAGTTGTCAAACCTCCCTAATTTCTCTGCATCATGCTTAGACGAAAGTTCGCAACCTTAAGGCTAGGAAATAATAAGAGTTTCATGCTAACAGATAGCTTAACTATGTCGATTTATTGAATAGAGGAAATATTGAATTTAAATTTCAAACAGACTTGACATCTCTGGCCACGCTTTGCTATTTGAGGATTTACTAAAATACATTGAAGGAGTCAGTTAGATTTGCATGAATTATAGTTTATACAAAACTTTAAAAGCTCAAAAATTATGCAGAATAGTGAAAAAATTATTATTATATTTGATGTTGATCGTGTTCATTTTATCAATTTAACGTTACCATAAAAAAATTTTTAATTTATTGATTTATATTTCGTTGAAATTTTAGAAAACTATTTATGACTACTGACCATTTTATTGATGCTGGAATGAAATTGAGCCCGTACTTATCTTGATCTCCGTATTTTAATTTTTAGTTAATAGCATTCAATTAAGAAGGCGTTGCCACGATTACGTCAGGGATAGAATGCTTTTGATAAGCTCCGGAAATATCTGGTGGAGGTCTGGATACTCCATTTTAATATGTTTTAAGGACACGTTTCATTTTGCTCTTGCTTTTACTCAACCATCTACTGAGAGCTAGAGCAACTCTCAATTGTGACATGATCTCACAGTCGCAATGGTATTCGCAGGCAATGCCGTATCTATAATACTTAGTAACTCTAGCTTGCGCCCTTGTATTGCGATATAGACCATTGTTGACAAGAAGTTTGGTTTCATTTGCATTAGAATTCTTTAACAAATAGCTGCCACATGGTTAATTCAGATATATCTTGCTGACATGAACCTTGTTCTCAGTGATTTAAAAAAAAATTACGTTCGTAGTTTTCATCGTCATCGTCCTACAAAATATGAATATATGTATTCACACTTCTGATCATCGAACCATCCATCTAAAAGTGAATGAAAAGGATAATGTGTTTGCAGTTTGCACGAAATCAGATTTTCATATATTTCCCAAAAAATAAATTTTCAACACTCAGCAAGTCTCTAAAACTGTTAACGCAATTGTTTTTGCTGGCTGCGCTCACTCAACTATTCAAAATCATTGGCTATTTACTTTCAGGAAGTAAGCAAGCATACTTTTCCACTTCGCGGCCTTGCAACTTAAAATGTCCTTTGACCGGAACGTTCCGAAAGAAATGAAAATCTGAATTGTTACCGTACCCTTAAACTTGATCCCGAGCTCTTCCGTTCACTTGCTCGGTCTCCGTTCCTAACCTTCGCTCTTGAATAAACAAAATAAAAACCTTATATTTTCACTACGGTGTGATCGTCAAGCTGCTGTCGCCGCTTGGTTCTGGGCATTGTCTTCTAAACGAATCGAAGAATTTTGTGGGAGAAGTTTGAAAAGTGATGTGAAAGGCAACGTTACGCGTCATTTAATATGTGAATTTACGCCAGCCATTTACGAGTTGAATGCTGGATGTGTCTTTTTTGTGTATATGAAGTGAAAATGTTTGGTTTGGTTGGCTTGACTGACAGATAAGCGATGGGGAGTAGCAAAAGTGGCTAGAAAGAGGAGAGTAGGTGGAAATTTCACCTGTTCTTGTTTGTGCACGTGTTTTTGAAGTTGGTCGGTATACCGTGTGGATAGCTTTTCCGTTTATGCTGATACTAGGGATTCGATGGTAGTTTATGGAATCATGCTATTTCACATGGAGCAGATGGCGCTCATAAAGGCGAAGGTGTAAGAATAACGGCATAAACTTGAACCATAATTGATTTACAATGGAATTCATAGGAAACCATTACTTTCCATGTTTGGAAGGATTTGACTATGAATTTTTGATGTCCTTGCGATTATTGATTGTGATTATGATGATTTATTATGCCAAGTTGAATCGTAAAAATCAGTTGTAAGACTTTTTTTGATAATAATACGTACTGTATTTGTCTACCTGCGTGGACTGAAACGGCTTTGCCAAATAGTTTTTTCGATAGTGGGTATTTGAGATACCTCTAAACATCAGCTGGCTTGAGATACCTACAAGATATCAGCTGGTCGAACCAAGGCGGATCAGAAACATAGCAACGGTTTCTCGTTATTCAAACAGAAAGCGCAGATTAGGGGCAATGTGGTTAAACTCATCAGCAAGAAAATAAATAAGAGGAGGAACGCTGGTTAGGCACAAAGAGTACCTAAACAGTTGCCTACCTAATCAGTCTTTTATACCAAAGCAGATAAATGAAAGCTTTGTCAAGAATTAATTAAGGAAGTGAGCTAAGAGAAATTGTCACTGCTACAAACGTTCAAAACCAAGAAAATCGTAAAATAGATTGTAGATAAATTTAGGGATTAGGGAATTAGGGATTAGATTAGTGATAGGGTAGTTAAAAATCGAGTTGAGGTAATAGAGCCGTTTGGCAATAGTAGAGGAAGATGAGCTAGTTGTATCATCTGATTGTCAAGGCTCTGTTCCCAAGCGTGCCGGTAAAACAAGCACTCGCGTTCTTTGAAGACTGGAGCAAATTGCTCACAGGAGGAGAGGAAGACCATTTGAAACTTGCTTCAGTTTGCATGGGTGAAAGCTACTTTACTTTCAAAAGAAAGCTTTTTAAAGTTATTAAACGGGAACTCCATGGGAAATCCTTGGCGCCACTTACGGGTGAGATATTTATGGACAGGAGAGTTATTTATGAAAAGAAACTTCATGAAGAATGTTTGCTTTCTCGTGTATGGATAATATATGTAGACGATAACCTGGCCATCGTAAGAAAAGATTATTTGGCAGAAACTTTGGAGACGCTCAGCCAAGCACATAATGATATCCAATTTTGAATTGCAATCAAAAACAACAAGAAAATACCCTTCTTGGATTTGATGATCATCAGGAAAGAAGGTCTTCTTAAGGTTAATATCTACCGAAAGCCTGTTCACATCAAGAGAATAACACTATCCATGTCTGATAATTGGCATTGCTACAAAGTGGTGCCCTATAATTCGCTGATTCTCGGCTACTAACAGTGCTCATGGACCAGGAAAGTTTTAACTCAGAAGTTAAATATATTAAAGATATTGAAAATAATTGGGAATTATATCAAAAAATAAGAAGAATAAAATACAGCGTGATTAAGCCATGAGAGTTCTAAAGTTGTTTTCGTCATCAATCTAATATGATTCCGATTAATGAATTATGTGTGGAATATCACACGTGTGCATAGGAAATTGAGGTTACAGTCTCATAATTCATTGTTGAACGAAAGTAATTACATATGACACTTGTATCAAGAGATTCTTATATAAAAAAAAATACGATAGAAGCAAGTAACTATCTCGTCGTGTTTTCCTGGAATTTAATATGATTGAAAAGCTATCTGCTGAATATTTTTCTTGCAAACGAATATTTTCATAAAAATAGCTCTAGAAATGATTGTATCTGAAATAGTATAATATAAATTCCTAAATTTTAAAGAGATATATTGAGGTTTTACGCAATTTATTTGTGAACTTTCAAGTTAGTGTTTCGAATTTTGGAATCAACAAGACATAGGAAATCAAAAAAGAGAACATAGCAGGTCATTCGTATAACGTATAAACCTCAATGATAAGCAATAAAACTGGATTGTAGAGCTGCGAAAGAGATTTCACACCAATTTCTTATTTTGCATATTGTACTCTGTAATCTTAGCAGCTAAGTATAGTTTCGGTTAGGAGTTCCATAATTGACCATGGTATCTTACATTTAAAGGACAGGGTAGTTTGGGGTTGGTGAATAATATGAGAAAGAGCACGATATTTTCTATAATTTCCATTAAAGTTAATCTAAATCTCCAATTCAATCTTCAATATCACATCAAACACCAAAGTAACCACAATTTTTCGTTAAATAAAAAACCACTCAGTTCAATCCATGTATTTTTGCGAAAAAATTGACAAAGAACTCCTTGCTTTAAACGCTGCTACCTATACCTTTAGTTTATTTCCTATCGGTACGTTCTCGAATGCAAATGTATTTTGTAACCACTTTTGGTTGAAACTTTTCATCAATTCCCTGAAGCCTTAAATAAATATCGAAATAGTTGAAATTTATTCAATTTATATTGGTCCATTTCGTGAGAGACTGCAACCGCGGTTTCCATCATAGAAGTGTCCCAATGATAGCGATGCTCTGTGAATAAAATTGGTCCTGTTCCAAAGCATCAGGCTAGAGATCACAATAGTTACTAATCCGCATGCATATAATGGATAAAAACTCCGCTACTCTGCATATTGGCATCGAATAGGAAACATCATGCACTGCGGAGCAGTACTGACTCGAAATAGAAATGTCGCTTTAATATCACACACAAATCATTCGAATCGGGACGAAAAACACGTACACTCCTGATTATATCGGTATGAACTCTTGGTCAGTAAGTGGGCTTCGCTTCTACAAACTTTACATACTTGCATTCAGTTTGACAATGATGCGATTGTACTTGTCTCCTGCGGGTTTGATGTGCTGTGTGCTCTAAAATGGACATAGTTTAGTAAATTCAGCTTACGGTCAATAGATAATTCATTCAGAAGTGTTGTGAGATGTCGATGTTTGTCTGATTTCGAGTGTGAGTGATCTGTGTTTTGTGGTTGGCTGCTGTGAGCTATGGCTCGGAGATTTGATGAAAGTATGTGTAATATGTGCACAACTCGATTAATTCGAAGCGGAGGCATTCGTTTTGAAAGTTGATTGTACTTTGAAATAACATCGGATTGATATCGCTGGGAAATCAGAAATTAATTTACTATCTATGATTTTCAATCGAACGATCAATCAAAATCTAATTAGCTCTTCAACTTCTTAAGGATCAGAGGATGATATCTCATGTTACAGAGTCTTTATGCATTAAGTTGATGTCTGTCATTTTTTAAAAAAATGTTTTACTCATTGACACTTGAACAGGGTAATCGTAATCGAGCTCATTTCTTTGGTTCAATTAGAACCATTTCGCATTTTAATATGGATGTGTGCGAGACTGTTCTTCAAAAAAGTACTTTTGATCCTCCGTTTTTCAAAATGAATCAATGAAGTGTACAAAAAATATGTAAAGTTTTCGACAAATATGTACATTACAATTAAAATACTAAATATTTTGTTTGAAAACCAAAAGATCTAATGTGTTTCCTTAATATGACATAAGTTCAAGTGCCTCTTGTATTTTTTCTTCTTCTAATTATCACATAATTCAGATGTAATCAACCCACTTCTGTAGTTTTTATGAAACACATTAATCGAAATCAATTTGTTACGTATCAATATTTACAATTCTACAAAAATAGACTTTTTCCACTTACCCAACCCAAGTCTAAATCAAGGAAACAACAAAAGAGAAATCTTGACTCTGACTAACATCAGTAAATAGACATGTTTTGACTTCTTTTCTCCGTTTTAATACATCTTCTTTACTTTCTATTCAGGATTCAACAGCTCATCGACCTCATCGACTTCGTGTCCTTAAAAAACGTGGCACATCAAACGCAATCTCTTCTATCAGTCTCTTTGACTTGCAGAGATAAACTTAACTTAGCAGTAGTCACACAGTTAGTTAGGTATGTCAGTCAGTAAATGTGGCTTTCAGCACTCTTTCTCACTCAACCTATCAATTCTGTTACGAGTTTCCACTTCTCCGAAGAGCTACTGAAACCTATATTGAACTTGGATAACAACTTCATCAAAAGCTCTTGTCCCGAAAATAATTCGAATGTCGCTCAGAGCGTAATTGAAAACGTGTACAACCCCAATAATGGAGTTTACCTGTGCATGGGAAGTAGGCTGATATGTTTGCATACGTCTGCCGCAGGAAGGGATCGAAGGGAATGTCGGTTAGTCAGAAATACTTTCCCAGGGATTGTGTCTTTTTCTGTACCTAACTCAGATTGATTGTGAAGTTTGAAATCAAGCATGGTTAGTGTTTCATTGTTTTGGCTGATGTTGATGATTCGGAAAAATATCTAGTGGAGGTTGTATTTGTAGTTTAGATGATAGAGAATGTGATAAGATTTAGATTACATGGATGATTTTGGGTGTGATATAGTTCAGTTTAAGTGAAAACTGATAGTTCTATCTGTTGAAAGTAAACTTATCACCCGTTTAGCTAGGTCGCGTAAATAAAATACAACTTATGGCAACTCATGGTTGAGTTCAGATTCAATATGGCACTTAATTACTGCTGCTGTTAACTGAGCTCAAACTCTCGGAGCAGAGCTATGAATCATTTCATTTTCATCGCGTTTGCCACGACAGAAACATGAATATTGCCCATCACTAAGATTGCCCTTACTATTGTATCTCTGCGAGAACTCAGGTTTTTTTTTTAATTGATAGCCATTTGTTTATTACTGCAATTATCATATGGATCCATCCGATGTTCAAGCTCGTGTAGTCTAGTGAGTAGAGCACCCTGGTTCAAATTCAGGTTTGGACTGGAGTACCGAGCTTTGAGTTGACGTAGCTATTAGTAGGTACCTGAGATAGCTAAGTGAATCCTAGAACTAATCACTTCAAACTCTTATGCATTGATAGTAAATTTGTGAATGAACCTTCCTACCAACTTCAACCCCTGAAATCGACAAAGGTTGTCTTTAGGTTACTTTACTTCTATCCCATGTTCAATATTTCTCCGAAATTCAGATGAATAAGATGAGACAATATAAGCTACTTACTAAAACTAAACTACTGCTAAACCTTTATAAACGGAAACAACAATCAATATCCAATGCTGATTGTCCAATTGTTTCCTTCTCCTTTCGAATATATGTATGAATCTTTCGGTAAGAAACATTTACGAATTTTACGTTTTCCTACGAAAATATTTGTATCCACTTAAATGCTTGTACTTAAATAAATTTAATTCTTAAATTTATTTTCCACTTAAATAAATTTAATTCCCTCAGCCAGTGAAAACTTTACAGGTGGCTCATTAATAACTAGAAAAAAACGCGTTTCATGCAGCACATTTTTAGCACCATTGTCTTTGTTGTTTAAATAGCCGCTGAGTTCTTGATCTTGTATTGTTTCTGATATCTTTTTAGTTGTGAAATGTGACACAAGCACAAATTTAAGACTCAGAACAGTATGAAATCGTGTCCTGGAGGTGCGATTGCAATTTTAATATCTGGTTTTATGAGATGTGGTGGGTGACATTTAAATTCCCTGACAATTTTCTGTCATCTTTGGCTCGTTGTAAGCTATAAGTAATCTGTGATATCACAGCAGAACACATGAAATATTAGGTGGATAAATTTAGCAATGACAATCCTGCTTGACAAAAGCTCTTGCTCAAGGGAAATACATGCTAACGATGTACCAAGAATTCAACACAGAAGATTCAAGCTCAATATTTAAAAATGAAACATTAGTAGCAGATCGTTTCAAAACGAGATTTTGTTGTTGCCACAATCAAAAGTATAGATTTTCAAGAGATCCGTTTAAGTATTTTTTTCATGTTACTGTGAAATATTATATTTCCGAAAAGTGAAATATTATATTTCCAAGGAATGTTTCATATCAGTTGTGCTTAATGCGCTCTTCTACTTTTCACCAGCTTGTGTAATCCTAGTGGGTAGAGTACTGGCTTCTAGTGTGTGGATCCCCTGGTTGGCTCGAATTCAGGTTCGATCCAGGGACCGAGCACCGAGCTTTGAGCTGACTTCGCTTTAAATAGGCACCTGAGCTAATTAAGGGTAAAGTAAGTCGTCGAACTAATAACTCCACTTTCATATTCAAATTGATTGTAAATTTGACCTTCGATCGAACAAGGGCTGTCGGGTATTACATTACTTTTACTTTCAATAAGTGAAATAAATATTTTGCATTTTGTTTCGCCACATTTTTTGAATAAACTCTCCACATCCGTACTGCACATCAGTTTTTTTACGATACGGTACGTGATGAGTAAATAGTTTGTCATAAACTGCACCATTCATAATTATTTAACAAAAAAGAAGCTAATAATGACAGAACTTAATAAGTTTACGAGTCATCAAAAAATAAATTTATGTTTTTACTGATTCGGATACAAATTTTTATTCTTATGAACAGTTGGCTTTTTAGTAATAAAAGGGAGAATTATTATTTTTCAAATATCTCGCAAATGCGCAAAAGAAAATCAAAAACCTATGGTTGATAAATGTTTCCTCAATGGCTAAGAATCTGGAATCATTAGGTCCACGACTCGCTTTAATTCCAATTGAACGCAAGTACTCGTTCAGAGCTTGAGAAGCATAGTGGACAGAACACTGACTTCTTGTGTGTGGGGTCGGTGGTTCAAATACAGTTTCGGACGAGGGTCCACGCACCAAGCTTTGAGTTCACCTAGCCCTGAATAAGTACCTGAATTTGTCAAGGGTAAAGTGAGTCGTGGAACTAATCACTCCACACATATTCATACTGATTGTAAAATTCTCTACTCTCACTCGACACATATTCATATTGATTGAAAAGTTGTGATGAAGCTCTTGACCAGCTTCAATCCACAGACCCGTACAAGGGTTATCATGAGATTACGTTATTTTTACCCAATCAGAGCTAGGTTAATTCAAAGCTCCCTGTGCGGCCCCCCATCCGAATCTGGATTCAAAACAGGGACACCACACACTAGGAGCCAGTGTTCTATTCATTAGACTGTCTGAGCTTTTGATTTTTGCAAGCTAATTTTTAATTTATTTACCTTTTCAAACAGCATAATTGATCAGAATGTAGCGGTCATTCTGGTCTGATTGAAATTTTCGCAGAAATTCCTAACTTACAAAATTTTGTCATATTTGACTTTCATTTGCATTAACATCCAAGAATTCGATTTTCTTCATGCATATCAAAATACCCTGAGCAGATTTCAATTTTTGTTGTTCATTTCAGAGTATCTAAATCATTTTGAGCTTTACTTCGCCTACCAATGATTGAATTCCCTTTGCGTTCGTATGTGGTGTTAGACTACATACAATACTAGGATATCTCTATCTCTTCTTCTTCGACTTATTCCCTGGATGCCAAGACGAAATTGCCTAAATTATTTTGTTGCTGTAGGTATCGAAGGCACTTAGATCCGTCTGCTATATAGCCGAACTTATCCATTCTGCAAGACTCTTGGGAGATAATAAAGTAGGAACGCTAGGACGAATTGATGGTATCAGTTCTTTGCTTCGGGCGACTTGTATTGAACTTCCTTTAATTTAATAGGTATTTGTCGAGACGGTAATCGAAAGCGTTGTCCATGCTAACCAGTGATTTAATTGTGTGCGAATTGAAAGTTGATTGGTTGCTGTTTGCATCAAATGCTGTAGTTTTGGTGAAGGAATTCGGGAATAGAAAGACATGCTAAAGGTCTTTAGATTTGTTAAGCAGTCTTTAGGTAAAAAAACACTCTGTATCTTGTTTTCAATAAAAAGTATAATCTTTCCATTTAGTTTAATATAGATTGCATATTTTGCCGTATAAACCCAATTTAGTGAGCGACTCTTTAATTTCTGTAAAATTGACTTTATATTTCAAATCTTGATTAAATTAAATAGCAGCTATGAAAGCAAATACTCATACTTTTATTCATTCGGGCTTTCTCTTTGCCAACATCAAATTAGAAAAAGAAGTACATTCACCATGGTGATTTTTTTTATTACTACCAAAAAAATTTTGAAAAAGTTTCATCCGAATTTTTCTTTCCACCGAAAATTGGATTCATGTCGTCCCCTTGTCCAAAAATATTATTTCCCACCTGCCAAAGTCGGGCTCGCGACATTTCAAACGAAAGCGATTTTTCATGCTTCAGATGTAATTCAATATAATTACACGAAACCAATTTCCATCAAATATGTTTTTCACAGAAAAAAATCAAAATTTAAATGCAAAACATTGCACGTACCTTAATACGGGAAATTAATGAATAGAATTCGCAAAAGAAATAGGAACTGAAAGAAAACTCTCATTGCAAGCAAATGAGACGTGACAGACAGTCGTCAGTCTGTAAACGACAGCATTTAGACTAGTGTAAAGTGAAAGTGTGATACGAGAGAACAGCGAGAATGAACAAATGACGAAATGAATGAAGCTGTAAGACATTAATTTTTGGATTTACTAATGAGACGTCAGACGGCATTTTCAAATGAAAATGCTCTGTGTCATGTTCGAACGTGCCGTAGTGAAAGTGTCACAAAAAACAGCTTCATCAGCAATTCAAACAATAGCGCGACCGACAGCAGCATACATCTTCATCATCAATCCAATCGTCAACAACGGCAAAAGCAGCGGCAAAAGCTGGAACAATTCCGGCGGGAAAAGCAGTACTAGCACTTCAAATAGTAAAATCAGTAGGAATAGCAGCAACAATATCACAGTTCCTTTTGTTTTCGATGTTGACAATGCCGATGGTGATGATGATTATTATTATGATAATGGTGCATTATTCAGTTAAACGAAGAGATTTTTGAATGGAAACATACCCGGGAATTCAGATGCATGTTTGGAAATTCCTATTAATCGGTAAGTATTTGAATTATTTTCGTAATTGATGCAAAAAAATATAGGTATCAAAGCTTTTTGATCGGGTCAGCTTCTGGAATGCTTTCATATATTTTGATAATTGAAACGCATAAATCAGTCAAACCTTTACAACAGGAACGTAAATAGTTTTAAACTAAATTTATTTGGCGAAAAAATGAAAAACTCAATAGCTTTTCTTTTGGGTCATTCCTTTAGTGGTACCCACATATTAAAATGTTGAAGTATCTTTTTCCCACTCGTATAAAACGTGAATGTTTTCTTATAGCTAAATTTACACCCAAAAAACCCGTTTTAGTAATACAATAAATCAACCACGGCATTACCAGAATAATTCGGATCAACTGTTTTAAAAACTCTTTGTATTACCTTTTTCAAAAATCCGCTCCGCTCAAATCCATTTCTTAAAATATTCATTACCAAAAATGGTTCATTGAATTATATTTCCAATAGATACATAATACGTATATGATCTTCTTAGCTATTTTTGACCAATAGGGTGGAAACGGTCCGATTTCGGCCAATTTATAATTTTTACCTTATCAATATTTTGATGTTTGTGTATCCAGTGGCCACCAAAAGTAATTTGGCAAGCAGCCATTAAAGAAAACATACTTCTATAAAAATTTTGTGTTAACGAAAAAATTTAAATAAAAAATCAAAACAACTTAAACAAAATTTTAATTTTTTAATATAAGTTCCATAACATTTTTGACTATTTTTTATTATAAAAAAAGAAAAATAAAAAATTCTGAATAATTTGAACTACTAAAAGTACGTTGTCAGTCTAATATATTTGGTTTTTACAATGTTATAGGAACATCTAATATTTTTTGTCCTCCAGATTTATTCTTGACAGTTTGTTATTTATTTGTCATACTTTCAATAAGGTTTTTTTAAAGTTTTGGATGGATTTGTCGATTAGCTTACGTTTACACAGGCGTTAATTATTATTGGCATCTTTCGGGATTCTCCGATCTAGTTCATCCCAGATATATTCTATGAGATTCAAGACAAGTGACACGGATGGTCAACCCAAGACACCGAATTTGTTCGCTTCTAAATACTTTTTAGTAGCTCTCGGGGAATGCTTGGTGGAGTCGTTGTCAAATTATAAGATAGATTCGTTACTTATCATCATTTCATTGGCAGAAGTCAAGAGATTTTGATTTACAATATCACAACACTTAGTTGCTGTTAATCGCTCGTCAATGACTACTAAGCGGCTGACACCATGCCATCAGCAGCACCCTCTCACTATGACTGTCGGGTTCGTGCTTGGCCGTTGTACTGCGAATTGTGCACGTTTTTCCCTAATTCACGCCAAACTGTTTCCCTCTTTTTTTACCTTCGGATAGTTCGGATTTCGATTCATCACTAAAAATCACTTTATTCCAGATGTCATATATTTAAAAATCACTATTTTCCAAAAGTCAAATTCCAATTCAACTTAACGATGTTTTGGTGTCAGAAGTGGTTTCCTTCTGGAAATTCTTCCTTGCAATCGAGAGGCGCGTAATTTTCTCCTTACGATACTCTCTGAGGCAATTGTTTCTTCTGCAGAAAATGTTTCTTTCAGTATCCTCACAGTCATAGTAAGATGTTTTTTAAACTCCCAAATTGCTTATAAATCAGATTTAAATATCAAAACACTGCACTTATATGTACTTTAAAAGTAATGAACACGTCTATTGCAGACGATTTTCTGCGACGGACTGATTGCATGATGCTATTGTTAACTGATTTTTGCTATGCATGTTGCAAAGCGATCAGCGAAGGCACAATAATTATTTGTAGTATTATTTAAGCTAATGCGTAGGCAATTAAGGGATCATGAATCCTTGTCCGTAGTAAAAAATAACAGATAAATAAATATGTTAACAGTTAACGTAGCCTTCAAGTAATGCATGCCGACTCGAAAAAAGTTGAATTACTTGCAACTTTTTTTTATGGTATTGTAGACTTCCAAGGTCGAAACAGCTTAAATTATAAAATAAATGTCCAATGTGTCATTACAATTTTTGAGCACAGGAAGAATTTAATATGCCACTTCGTGCTGGTTACATTAAGCAGTGCACTTTTAGTCCCAATGATCTTTCGTTGAGTCCTGTCACATTAGGAACTGGAATTTTGTTAGCTTACAAACCCATTAAGTCAAATGAAAGCCTTGTCACTAAGCACGAAATATCGGGTTTTTATTTTGTTCGAATCGAATAATAGCTGTTTTAAATGACTCTTAAAGGCAAGTTATTGCAAGTTAACATATAGTAGCTGTCTCCAAAAATTTGGAGCAAGTTAGAGCTATTGAGAGAGGAGAAAATCGAGCAAGTCAGAACAATTCAGAGCTATTTGCCAAAGTTGATTGACCAACCTGTCAATTCATTAATAAAAAACTCTACTTGAGTGAAAGTTTTTTGTGGAAAGTCGGGTCCGTGGCAGTTGACAAACAGCTGGTTACGTGCCCCAACTTGCGCTACCAAAAAAGGTAGAGCGAAAATCGTGCTTTAAATTGCTCTAGTTCAACTTAGAGCAGGCTCATGAAAGACAAATTAGAGCAACTTCGGGTACGTTAGGGGAACCGAATTGCTCATTAAACACATTTTGCTGAGATATCTCAACCTAGCTCAACCTAGAACACCTCGTCAAACACAGCTAATACCAAGCATAAATGTCAAAGAATTGTCAAAACTGATATCACTGTTTGAAAATTATTACTATTACAAGTTACATCACTCTAAAAAAGGACCATATTCCTTGGTAGGGGTAAATACTAAAACTTTTCGTTATAAATTTACTAAGATTTTTGAGAATCCAAAAGTTCAAAGTGATAAGGATCACGATACGACGTTCCTGGTCACTAAAATAATCAATTTAGTCTACTGCTAGGAAATCATTTTCGGGCAGAATTTGGCAAAACAGCTACTAAAATATGCCTTAGGACTTTATCGACTGCGTCTTTTAGTTACCAGAAGATATTTAAAATTAAAAACTACGATGCACGAGTGAGAAAATTAGGAATACATGCAGATTTTTAACTGTCGTTAAGCTTCAAAAATCTTTCCAATATAAATTGAATTGCTTATGAAAATCAGGTTTTACCTCAAACTTGAACTTCTAGAAATATACCTTCTTAGAAGTTAGTTTGTTTGATATCGAAGAGAGTCAACACAAATTCTATTCGACTCAAGTCTATTCGACTATTCACGACTTTGCAAGGTAATTTTGTAATTCATAAACCCGGCGTTCTAGCCGCAAACACAAAACCTACACCTTTGCGACTTCCATCAATAAATCCATCAGTTCAAATTAATGAAATTTCGACTTTTCACCTACACACCCGAAATACATAAATTAAACCACTTACTCCTACAAGAACAGATTCGCACAAAGACACGAAAAATATCCACGCACCTGGCACACATCCTCCGAAACCAACTTATTCTCTAGCCTGTCATTGCCAATCGGAAATTCGAGAATTTACGACCATCTCATAGCTATTATCAATACCGTAAATAAACCCCTTAAAAATGCAGCTTCACAGCAAGGAGCCGGGACCGTGGTGGGAGAAAAATGTCTGCGATTGGAAAAATGAACGGTCGAAAACCAAAACTATTTGCTTTCTTGCCTAATACGATTTATCCAATAATCGATTTTCATACATACATAGTAATCGTAGGAGGACAATCGAGGTTTTGGCGAAAAGCTGGCTACACCCGGAATGTGTATCGCTCAATCGATGCTGTGACGAAATCGTTACGGAGAGGTGCCTATTCCATCGACAAGTCCTTCCTAAGTAATTTCCTTCAATTACCTGTTCCTTCGTTTGCCACAAATTTCTCGGAGATCGAATTACGCAAGAAATTACCATTTCTCAGATTCAGGTGAACCGTCATTACACAAGTTCAGTTCGAAGGACATGGACATAGCCTCAAACTTCCGATGTACGAGTAGTCGTCCGCATACTTGGGGGATAAGTTTGTATCGATGCATGGAAGTCTCAAGTAGTTCCGAGTGCTGTGAAACTGTGAGATGTCGCATGGGAGTCAAGTAGGTGAAATTAGGTAGCGTGTGGACGTGGTGTCGGAAGCAATATGAAGATCTGTCAGGTGAAATGAGGCTGAGATTGAGAAATCAGGATTGTTTTTATGATTCAGTGAACATATCTGTGAATCGAAAAGGCAGATGCAATCTATTTTCTTAGCATCAAATTGTTGTATGTGTTATTCTCGGGAATTATCCGTGAAGCGAAAGTAGTTCTGAACAATTGTGATAATCATAATCCGATCACGAAAATTACGGTATTACTCCTTAGCTTGATTTCAGCCTGTATCTCTAGCAAATTAAAGACCCGACACTACATAATCTCTTGCGGCCTATACTCCAGCACGCTTACACCATCATCGCATCTGTGCTCTTCACCCGGTGTATTCTCCGGCGTCAATAAAAATTACTGACTCGAATAACTGTATTAATCTTTCATGAAATTATTTATCGCCGGTCCGAAAGAGCATCAACAGCACATGTTTGGCCAGATATATCTTCTTGGCTCGAAGGAAGTGCTTGGAACACGAAGCCTCAGCCCTCAGTCGAGGCACTCTAGCCAGGGAAAAATCGGTACAGAATAATTGTCTGGCTTGCCGAAAGGAATCATCTACTGAACTGTGCCAAGGGACTTCTTCCTCCCAAGGGTTTCTGGCTGTATCGTAGCAACTGACTTAGCATGCACCAATTTACTACTGGCTACATGGGTACTTATAATGTTTTGGTTCCTTCATGTGCCATGTCTGCTTATTGGAGAGATGTGTAGAGTGGTACTAATTAAGGAGGCGTCCTGGACTCAGATTAATGATATTATAGGTTTTATCTTAATTAAAAGACGAAAAAATAAGCATGTAATGGCCGGCTGTCAGTCAGTTTGCAATTCGGTTTGACCATTTCGAATGGTGAGAACGGCTCAGCTTAGGGTCATGGGATGCTACGAGAGGAACAAATGATGTTGTTGTTGTTGTTTACTAGCGATTGCCAAAAGCAGACTCTTTTGTTCGGTTATTGTGTGGCTGCCGTCTAATTAATTCTTTGGTAGGTAGTTGATTCGTGTATTTGTATCTTCCACGTATTTTACGTTATGTATGCTGACCGGTACTGGATTGTATTTTAATTAGGGAAGCTGATTCGGGTTAAATGGATCGAAGTGAGTCTAAGCGCAAGCTTTGGAGAATATTTTCGGTTTTTTTGTTGCAATGATTTCAATATGGAAGCAGGTTAATTTTGGTTTGGAATTTGATTTCTTTTGCTGAACAATTATTTGGCAAACAAATTTGATCAAATTTTTTAACCAAATGACTTTCTTCTCTACTCAAATTTTTTCCATAGGGAAGCACTTATGTTTGACAAGTGTTGCAGCAAGTTTTCATTTTTAGTAAAGGGTGTTTTTTTTTAAATTTCCGATTTCAAACTTGAGTCAAACAAAAAATATCAGTTAATTTTTTTACATTTGCTTTTATTTTTGAAGATGGTCTCGTACAGATGACCGCCGATTCTGGAGGGTCGGTTTCGACCTGTTCTTTAGGCAACGAGGGCCGTATATGACGCGAGTTATATTAATTTCTAAAGCGTCGATCGTTGCTGGTTTGTCAGCGTAGGAAGTAACCCAACAGAGTCAAATACCACGATCTCAGCGGCTAATTAATAATCCATTTCTCGAGATAATGCGATTTCTAAATATGATCTTGAATAAGTCAATTGTTGTGGTCGCTGTGTGGCACTTACTGCCGCCAAGTTGAAATCAGATCCCTCTCACATCCAAACGACGCAAAGCTGCGAACGAAAACTGGTTTGTCGCACCGGCAACCGTTCACAGTAAGGAGCGGGCCGTGTTCATCTTTGAAGAAATATGACTCTATGGTGACACCATCAATCAGTGCGCACCATACAGTGCATTTTTGTGGATGCAACGGTACCTCCATGACTTGACGAGACTTTCACCGCTCCGGATGCGGTAATTTCATTTATTGTAGTAGCCATCAAGCCAAAAATGAGTCTCGACACTGAAAAAAAATTTCCCGTAAAACATTATTATTTACAATAACTTTCAATTAATTTTCGGCCCATCCTGCGAACATGCGACTCATCCGATGGTCGTACGGCTTCAATTGTATCTTGTAAGCTTTCAAAGCGAGTTGCTTGTGCATAATTTTCCACACAAAGTAGACAGACATATCATAACTTCCTGCGCACATCCTATTGAAAATATTTGAACTTTTACTGAAACCGTCATGCTGCCAAGATAATCCGAATCTGCCAAGGCGTTGAGCTAGAAGTTGTTGCAACACAAAATTGAATTTTCAGTGTATGTCTTAGTCTCAGCGGGCAATCACTGTCCTCTAAAAGTGGCGTACCAAACGGAGCGAGCTGCCAGCTCAACGCCGTCGTTTAGGATATCCAATTCTCAACTGAGATGTGCTATTACCTCATTTGGGCCGTTTAAATCGCCGGGCTCTGATGGTGTCCTCACGGCTGATTTTCGGCAGTACATAGAAGCATCATTACCAAGGCTCAGAGACATTTATAACGCTTGCCTACGCTTCTCGTATGTTTATCCCTAAAGCAGGAAAAATCTCGAATGTTAAGGCAAAGGACTGTCATCCAATATGCTTTAACTCTGTCCTGCTTAAGATTCTTGAAGAATCATTGATGGCCATATTAAAGATCAATCGATCCCATGTTGATTTCGCAGTCACAGCACGCTTATACCAAAGGCAAGTTTGTCGAAAATGCTCTTCACGTTCTCATTGAGCAAATCGAGAAATATCTTTTTCTTAAGGAGTATTCGCTTGCCGCCTTGTTGGACATCGAAGGAGCCTTCAACAACGTAAAGTCCGATTCTGCATGTGGATGAGCGGCTGATTGCTTTTATCGTGCAGCTTCTAAAGTATAGAGTGGTAAACTGTTCCTTGATGAGTGCTCGCGTACAACGAGAAGTGAGCACGGCCCCACCTCAGGATGGAAACCCCTCTCTCCTGCCGTGGAACATCACGGTGAATACTCTCCTAATGAGGCTGGACCGTGCCGGCTGCAAAGTGATTATTTATGTGGACGACATAGCTGTGGCAATGTCGGGATAGTATTTATCTACGCTATCGAAGAAGTTAAATCACTCTCTTGACATACTTTCAGATTGGAGTCGAGAGTGCGGCTTGAATGAGAATCCTAATAAAACGGAACTAGTGCTGTTTACAAGGAAGTACAAAGTTCCTTCTTTTGAGCTACCCAAATTGAATGGGATCTCTATTAACTTGAGTCAGAGGGTCAGGTACTGAGGGCTGATCCTTGACTCGAAGTTACTATGGAGCTACAATATAGCAGAAAAAGCGCCAAAAGCTTTCAGTGCACTTTACTGCTGCAAAAGAGCCACAGGGGCCAATTGGGGATTGCAGCTTCATATCGTTGCTTGGCTTTATACCGCAGTGGTTGAGCCAATTCTACTGTTTGGGGTGGCAGGCAGCTCGTAAGACTACCTACATACGTCAGCTTGAAAAAGTGCGGAGGTTTACTACTGGTAACTGGAGCGCTCTACACCACCCCTACTAAGGCACCTTTTTTTTCGTTGCTTCATTGGCTACCCACCAATCTACTGATTTCAGAGCAAGCTTATCTTGCTGCTGTGAGACTGAATCGTATCTCAGCATGGAATATAACAGAGTTCAGCCATTCGATGATCTTGGTTGAAGGAGTTCCCGCTCCAGCGGGTGTTGATTACTTTGCTCCGCACTTTCAACTAGATCTGGAGCTCGCAACTCGCATTCCTGATAGGGATGAATGGCGTGATGTTATCCATGTGTACACCGATGGCTCAAATCTAAACAATAGAATCGGAAGTAGCGTACACTCAGATGAGCTGAATGCCAAGCTGTCTACCATACCATTGTAGTGGAGGTTGCTGCTATTTTTCAGGCAATTGACTGGCTTCTGGGTATTCGAATATTCGGAGTCAATATTAATATTTTCACAGATAGCCTAACGGCTATTACATTACAGCATCCATGATTGTTGGGAAAGGTGGCGGCAGGTTGTATGCCTTTTCTCTCAAATCTGACCGAACTGTCGCTGGTCAATTTAAAGGGATAGTGCGGTTCATCAATGGAATAAGTGAAAGTCAAAAACTATTGTGGCACCACAATGGGCCTCTCCTGTGCTTAGGTGCATCTGTCGGCTGCTACCTTAACCTCTGCAACTCTTTCTGTGAAGATTTTTCGATTATATGATTTCATGTAGTTTCTTACAAATGTTCATCAACTAAGCTCATCCCCACAAACTCATCCGTCGAAAGCTTTCTTTGAATTTGAAAGCATTCTTCAGTTAAAGATCACTTATGTCCTTTTAGAAACAGTAGGCTTCCTGAGTTTCTTTTTATCTTTGAATATAGTTTTTAATATCTAGAAATACTTTTTTCAGATTAATTGCTAAGATAAAATGTAATAAAAAAATATAATAGACGCTGGCTCAGTAATGCATTTCAAGTAATTACAAAGCAGAATTTTATAAGCAGAGATTTTTAATATTTTGAAAAAATATTCGAATATAAAAAAACCAATAAAATAACCTCATAGGTTTATTCTGATAATTGCGTTTTCCCTGGGAATCGTAAGTGATCATAATTGATTTTTCATTTGACTGTGAAAGAAATAGAAAAAAATTGAAAATAGAAAAAAAGGTCATGTATAATTCTGTTGCATCCTCAATACCCTATTTAACAAACATAAGTTTCACGTTGATAAACTTATCACGATAAAGTAATTACGTAAAGAGACCCTTTTTCGCACATGATCCGAATTTAATCTAAAAAATCTAAAATCCATTCACCGTAATATGCTGGTCAAGCTGAAACTGGCAGATTTCCACCATTTCAATCTTTCGCGCCTTTTTCTTATTCCGAAGCCATTTCATTCCTTCACGTCCCAATCTCGCACCTATCGTCGCTGCTATTATCGCTGCGAATCGTTTCGTTCTTTTCGCATTTTCCAGTTTTTTTGTTGCTGGCGCACAGTTAGGCAATATCCCGCATCGAATTTTCACTCTTAAATCTGTTGACATCAGCACGACTCGGGCATTAATTTTCCTTAATTACTTTGGATCGACCAATGTCTGGGACTCAGCACAGTTAGGCGGTCCGAAAGGATTTTAAATAAACGAACATCCACCGACGCAAAACCCAGCTCAGAGATGTGGAAAAAACAGTGGGAGGTGATTCATCGAAAAGCTCATGTTTGCCTGGAAATCATTAGCATAGTCCTCAAACTCCATTTCGGTGTTCCCACTGTTAAAATGGTAATTTACTGCCGCGGACGGGTAAATGGGCATTGCGAATTTGCCGAAGCGAGATGTTTCCCCGATTTCAGAAATGAGACAGCGGGAATCTTTTCAGTTTCAGGTTGCGTGAAATTTAAAATGATACCAGTTTTGATGTAGTGTTTGTTTCGTTGCTAATCTAAGGTCATTACTAAAGCCCTAATGATTCTTAAAATTATTTCGGGGCGTGCTGTTTGTTGGCGCCCTGTTGTCCTGTTGACACAATTTCATTGAATCTTCAAATGATGTCAAGTTAGTCTCATGTTTCGTGCGAAGAATATAAAGGACGTAAATTACATTATATGGATTTAGGTCGTTTTCACGTTCGAGCCGTGTCTGCGCGTAATGCACAACAAAGCGAGAGCCTCAGAATGGAGGTGAAAACGGATGGATTAGACAAATGTCCTGCTTTATTACCATCCTTTCGACCCCGACAAGTGTAATCAAATTCGGTGCAAACAGATTGCTGAACGTACTGCCGATTCATTCACAGCAGCACAAACGCTTGCATTTATTGTCGTAATGGATGCAGTCCCATGTGTGGTGAACATCTCATAGATTTCTCCGTGACCAACAGCTATCTTTTCTCCTAGAATCGCTCGTTCGAAATGCAGAGTGCACACAGAACGACAGCCAACATCGTCGTCCAAAGTTTTTTGCTACTTTCATATGCAGTCGTCGAAACATCTGGACGGATCAGTTATTCACAACATCTTCTGGTGTTATTCGTAGATACTGTTTTAATATGAACGAAATAGCTCAAAGCTGTTACACATTTTGCACTATTTGAGCTATTATTGCAGTGCAAGATGCGTTTAATGTATGTTGCAAGAGGTTAAACATAAATGTCGACCACAAACCGTAAACTTATAAGCCACTTACCGAATACTAGATCGCAAAAAAGGGTTCCCTTTTTGTGTTGGATGGTTCGAAGTAGAAGTAGCGAAAAATGAGGACAAACAAGACAAAATCAGGTTACCATGAGAGTCATCGATGCATCGATAAAATTGTGTGTGTACTTCGAGTGAATTAAATGATTTGAACTTGAAGCTAACTTCAGTGAAGAGCTTAATAGAACCCTGATTTGAAAACCCTCAAGTCAACGAGCTGCTTTCAAACTCGGGCAGGATATGAGTAAACTTATCTCATCTTTGACGAAAAAAACATGAGCTGGCTAATAACTGTCTCTAATGAATTTGCAAACACAAAACTATATTGCAAAAAAAAGTAATGGTATGTGAAAATTAAAATATGCATCAGAATCATAAAACTGGGTCAATAGTGTAATATCAATTTTCCCAGCAATACTATTTAACGTATTATCTCTGAATACCAAACACACTTATAATGAATTCCAAGCGCCCAAATGAAACTCTAGGTAATGGTCGTGTCGTTATTGGTTAGTTTAAATGAAATAAATACTATCCGCAACGAAATAGCGTTGTCCCTGCGACACATTCATGCATACAAGTATTTGTGAATTTATCTTCGCACGATTATCCACCCGTACAACATTTCGTCATTTTTAATTATGATTTATTTCGGATATGCGTCAGAATAAAACATTTTTTGCAGAAAAAATTAAAATATTCAATCAATTAACTGTATGCAGATTATATCATGACCGTAATGAATATGTCATACTGGCAGAAAGAAAACTGTATACGTAGATATAATGGCATAAATGTAATCGTAAATATAAAACATGAGTACATAAATAGCAGGCATAAAAAGGATCCTCTTTCAGATTTAGTTATTTTTTTTACATTCAGAGTGTAACAAAGAGCGGCTAGAAAGCAAATACTTGACCCAGAATTTTTCATTTTTCACTTGTGAGCCCTATGCATTTGGAAATTTATTTCGCAGAACCATTAATATTAGGTATGCACCTTAACTTGTCGGATTATATAATTTTGGGTAATTAATCAGCTGTAGGACTACTTGAACTTTGAAACTACTTTATCATAAACCGTCAGTCGAAAAAGCTCAGGTCAAAGTGTTATTTTCGAAACGCTCAATTTTCCGGTTCATTAGGCCGCGCCCAGACATGACCAGAAATATTTCCGGAAATATTTCCAGAAACATTTCCAGAAATATTTCCGACAATATTTCTCTCGCCGGCCTACACATGACCGGAAAGTTCATTCATGGTTTGCGTGAGCCAGAGCTCAAATCAGAGCTGCCGCTTTTGAAGCTGCATATCCCGTCAATATTAAATAGCAAGACGGCTCAATGCGACCATCTATGAAGCTCCATTCTATTTTTACCATATGTATCACAGCCATACCTAGCTACAATACTACTTTTGGCCCTTCAAAAGCTCCCTTTTCACCAAAATAATTCAAGTTTCATAAAACTTGCGCTCACAACGGCAGCTCAGTGCCGAAATTACGTCACACCCATGTGACTTTCCGAGACTTTCCCATCGTCGAGCGGAAAGTCGCGGAAATATTTCCGACACCTCGGGAAAGTCCACTGCGCAATAAAGCGATCAGCTGTTGAACTTTCCGACTGATCGACGGAAAGTCTCGGAAAGTCGCATGGCTGTGACGAAATTTCGGGACTGTGCTGCCGTTGTGAGTGCAAGTTTTATGATACTTGCATTATTTGGGTGAATTGGGAGCTTTTGAAGGGCCGAAAATAGAATGATAGCTAGGTATGGCTGTGATACATATGGCAAAAATAGAATGGAGCTTCATAGATGGTCACATTGAGCAGTCTTGCTATTTAATTTTGACGGGATATGCAGCTTCAAAAGCGGCAGCTCTGATTTGAGCTCTGGCTCACGCAAACCATGAATGAACTTTCCGGTCATGTGTAGGCCGGCGAGAGAAATATTGTCGGAAATATTTCTGGAAATGTTTCTGGAAATATTTCCGGAAATATTTCTGGTCATGTGTGGGACGGGGGTTAGTTTCAGATCCCTCTGGCGATGCATGAGTATATTTTTTTGAAGACATATTTTTGCGCTATTTCAAATCTGCCAGTTTTTGGAGAACAGTTTTTGCAGCCCAGTTGATTTGCTTGTTTTTTCCTCGAACAACTTGCACATGGAAAATGCTTGAGGGTTACATTTGGGAAATAAGGCCTTTCCGTATTTGGTAAATGATACGATTATACAAAATGTGTATTCGACGTATTTGTGTGATTTAGAATTTTGTGATTTTTGTAGCAAGATTCCGAAATTGCAATTGATTTCCCGCTAAAACCCAAGCAAATAATTGTCTAATTAGTGTGACTAATTTTGCCACGTAAACTGTTACTTCCGTTACTATATGCCGAATAAGTCCAGTCCGTCTGAATAAAAAAAGGTAGTCCGAATACAAGAAAAGAAAACTGTTTTCTGGGACTTTATCAGAGTGTAGTTTGAATATCCTTAATCCTAGATGAATGCGAAACCAAAAAAGATGTCTTTGTCATCACTAAAAATTATTTATTAATAGTATGTGATTTCCTGACCATTATTTTAGTAGAATAGAACCAGCGCCCAATGTGGGCTACGAAACCTACCCCTACTTGAAACTTGCAAAGAAACTTTTTTTTTAATTTATCGAGTGTATGAATTATATCGCCCTATTTTCAGACAAAACCAATAAAGATTGTTTTTTGAGTCAATGCTATGAAAAATTATTTAACGAATATTTAATGCAAAGCTATTATTTTCGACACTTTTTCAAAGCATTTTAAAGATTATTTAGTTCGTTTATTCCACCTTATTTCGTCTGTCGTCTGTATTCTAATATTGTAGGCGTTATTGTTAGAGCATTTTGTTAATTTACTTTGTTTCAAGCGCATTAATATTCGTTGATAGACATCGTTTCATACATGAATGATAACTCCAGATGGTTCCAAAGTAGTAGTGATATCAGCAAATTTCTGGCCCCATCAAAATCAAACCATAAATTTGCGCCTACACCCACTGCGCCTACACCCGGCGCAGAAAAAAACCCTCGTGCTAGTCAGTTTTCAGCTTTTCGTTCGTATTTTCCGTAAAAAATTACTAAATTAAAAACTATTATTTTAAGCCTTATAGCGTTTAATATCCTTTTTTATAATTTATAAAATTTTAGGTGGAATGTGAAACTCGGGGTTTCTAATCAAAATAAGACAAATCGACTGAAAAAGAACATTCTCCTATTGAATAACAATTGCCGATAAAAATCATTTTCTATATTTAAGGGAAACTGTTGCAAGTGAAATTAACAAAAGTGAAATTAACAAAAAGATTAAACAAATAATAATAGCGTGTCCCATTCTTAGGTAGTTTTTTTTTTACTAAAATATTAATTCACAGCACCTCTTTCAGCCTTAATTATAGTCTTTGTCCTTGAGGGTATTGTAATCTTTGCTCTTGAGCCTTTCGATGATATTGAGGGTTATTCCGTTGTTCCACACCTTTTGAATTATACTTCCGAGCTCTTGGGTTGTCTTGAGCTTCACTTCGTTCACTTTTTTCGACATTATCCTCTAAACGTTTTCTATTAGACTGAGTTCGCATCTATTTCCTGGTGAAGGAAGTAAGTTCCTGTTTGAAATTTTGTAACTGGAAAAGAGAAGACACATCAGCTAATCAAATGCCATGAAACAAGTTTCGCAAAATCAATTCCATACTTACCGAACGAGCACGGTGGGATAGTGCCTAATCATCGTGGAAAAAATAGAACTTGACTGATTTGTACCTTTCGTCATTTGCAGTTTCCCGTAGTATTGAAATAATCCCAACTCCAGTTCAGTGATGCAGAAATACTGCCGAATCCAGTTCATCTGAAGCATCCCCATACCATTACGTACGGGGTAAGTCTGGTCGTTGGTTGAATACATTCGCCGCTTGACCAATCGTTTTTCTCCGCCAAATTTTCAAGATTCCATGAAGATCAATCAAGTTTTGATTCTTGGGAGAAAGCAATTAGTGTCCAGTCTTCAGAGGTCCAATTTTTTCTCTTATACGTATCTACTTCATTTTCTTGCTTAGTAACGGCTGTTTCGCTAGAGTTCGACATTCTAGTCCCATCGTCTCACTTCTTTTGCACCGTTCAAAGCGAGCACCACCTTGAAAAAGTAGGGTTCCACTATGAGCGAAGTTGCGCCGCATTTAGGAACAGATTCGATCAGCAAAGGCTGCGACTTGTCTTTCGTTCCATACCGCTACCTTCCTTCCTCTGCACGGTTTCAGTTTGGCCATATTTTTGGGAACCGCTTCTTATCTTTACTGCCAATACGCCTAGCGATTTCACGTTTCGATACGTTTTCCTGTGCCCATGCTACGATTTTCAACTTTTTCTCAACACTCAATTGCTCATATATAGCCATCACTTGCTACTAATTAAATGGTAGCTACAGGCCCAGCCTTTTATACCTTTTCTCGAAGTAATCCAGGATACTACTTAATGACATCATAAGAATTTTTTTTTTGGATTCGACAATTAGGAGCGATTTCAGGTATTAAAAAAAATATTTGGTGCAAAAGTTTTTCGAGATAGTTTTTCCATGTTCAATATCTCATTCTATTAATTAATTCGCTAGTTCTTGAATTACTCCTCTCTTCGGTAAACTTTTTAAACCACGCTGTTGTGTAAACTTTAATAGAAGAACCAATTCTGATTGTCATTGTATCGAATTCGCATCAAGTAATGCTTCCAATTCAACATCTTGTGAGTGAATTTCCATGGAAATCTATTCAACTTAACGTGAAGTAACAGCAGAGTGTCGTTGGATTCACTAATCACAATGAGTCAAAGGATTTAATTAAAGCGGGAAAAAATCAGTTGGATTTTTTCACATAACTGTTGATTTAAATATTTGTTTCTGGATTTCTATCAGGTCAGTCTATAAGGTAAATTAAGGTGAATTTAAGTACATAAAATAATTAAATTAATTTTAATACCAATCGATATATATGCTTTCATTATTTATAATCTCTTTCCGCCTTTGTAGTAATTGATGTATTCCATCGGAATAAAATTTTCTACCTTTCGAATTAAAAAATGTAGTTAGAGGATTTGGACATCATCTTCCTTTTCAAATACTTTTCCTAAGAGCGACTGCAGGCTTCTAAATAAATGAAAATCGCTTGAAACAATTTCTGGGGAATATGCTGGATGAGGCATAATTTCCCAGTCAAATTTCAAAAAAGAACCTTCCTCCTGTTGCACGCAAAGCACCACGTTTTTCAATCAATTATGCATTCAATGTACTGAGTTGACGTCAATACACCTTCGCTGTGATAGTTTCATTAGGATCCAGCAATTGAAAATAGACAACTCCTTAAACAGATAGAAGAATCTTTTGTGGGTGCAGTCTTGGTTTTGGCAGTTGGTTCTGGTGTCTGATTTGCATCCACTCATTTTCTTATTCGCACGACGTTGTGATTCCTTTGTGACACCTTTCGTCCCCTGTTACAGTACGATTGAAAAATGGTTCCGTTTCATTGCGACATCAAAGATGCAGACAAATGTTCACTCTTTGCTGGAGATTTGATATTGATAACTGATATAGGACCCATTTTTCAAGCTTGGGTACTTTTTGTACCTGCCCCAAATGCCGATGGATGGTTTCAGGCGAAGACTTTAACCTCTCTGTAATCATTTCCACGGTTAAAGTTGATTCTGCTTCCAATTAATTTTTAATGCGGTTTCGTTAAATTAAGTGGGACGTCCCGAACAAGGTGCACCTTCTCAGATAGTGCATCGATCCTGAAATTTTCTACTTCTTGCACTAATAGTGTTTTCATCATGAACCGTATTTATTTCTACAGCAGCTGCTGTAGTATTTTTATCTCTCTTAAGAAAAAAAGTGTAAAATATGTCTTTTGTACTCGTTAGTGTTCTCCATTTTTTTCACTATCATTTTACATCCAATTTTCTAAAAAAAAAAACTGATTATAAAATGACTAACTGCATATAGTGTCAGAGGGAAAAAATAAAAAGGTAGTTTGCTTACCTATTTTCTAACAATTATGACTCCTAAAAATGACAATGACACCTAATATTCTTATCGCTGGCAAGTTCGATAATAGCAAGCCACTTGCTTGGTGCAACGGTTTCTATTTATGCATGAAAATGCATCAACAGCACGTGCAGTCTGTTTACAAGTGAAAGCCGTTAATTTACCATTATTTGGGTAAAATGTATCTAGATTGAGTGTGGAGAAAACATCGCAATTTGCAATATCCACAGCCGAAATGTCTCATGATATCACAATATCCTTCTGTGTAGACATCGAAAGCTTGCTTATCGAAGACACATTTAATGTTTTAGGAAAACTTGAAAATTCCACTCAGTCTCTGCATTTCACTCACTGCAGCTAAATCAATCCGCAAGTCATTCGGAGTGAAAGCTTTCAATGATTGTGCCCAGCCGGGTTTACCTCTTGGGTTACGTGCGATTTTCCGATTTCGGAGAGGACCAATTTTCCGATTCCGGAATATTTTCAATAAAAGCTCCATTATGTGTCTGAACCTGTAAGTTTTCTCTCATGGAGTAAATACTGGGAAAACTTATTGTAGACTCGCGTGCCATCTGCCAGTCTAACCGAACACGAAGTTTCAATTGAAGTGGTGAATTTATTCACCAGGTAATTTCCCTCAATATGATGCCTACATTTATACATTCAATCACTTATTGAATTACACTGCAATTAAATTAGGTTTTACTGGCTTGTGAAATTGAAATTGTATTAATTATTTCATGGCCATTGTTCGTTATTCAAATTCTATTTTTCCGTTCCCATGCGTAATCGAAAACGGTTTGTTGTGATTTAGTGTTGCGTTCATCATAAAACAGGTTGCTATGAATACAATTAAGATGTCCTACACTGATAGTCAGGGTTTTTTTAAATGCCTTTATTCATGAATTTCTAAATTTCTGATTGTAAGCATCCGCGCCGTATATAAAGCTCCACAAACGGTAACTGTACGATGGTTTAATGAATTTTCAATTATTCACTTTGTCGGTGTTATATCTTGCGAATTCTACCCATACGGTATAGATGCCTAGAAACATATACATATATTTGTATGTATGGTTACAGGACGTTTAGTAGATTGCAGGGAAGGTAAGTGTTCGAATGGAAATAAGGGAAATCAAAATGAACAGCACAACCATGAAATATGTTCAGGCGAATGTGTTAAAAGAGAAATATTTATGATTCTATGATCAAGGGGAATTAGATTGTATGTTTGAATGAAAAAAAACCTGCCAATGTAGTATTTTACATGAAGAGAAACAGTGGCTGGTTGAAATTTGAAAAGATGAAAATCCCATCTAGTTTTTTTATTCGATTATGCATAGCAAACTTTCACAATTTTGTTCACATGCTCAAACCATGCAAAAAGAAAAATTTTGTTCAGCAGTGGTTTTGCACAAACATTGGTTTTTTTATTTAAAAGAATTATTTTCCTTTGCATGTCACAATAGTGACTTCAATCATTGTGTAGTATAGCTTCAAAGCGGGTTCAAAAAGCTATTTAGTCGAAAAATTACATTTTGTTTTTGTAAAACAAAAATACATTCTGTCAATCACTCATTTGAAAATTAATTTATGTCTAACCCTTGAGCTAGGAGAAAAACCAACCAAATTATTCATATAATTTCAATCTCATTAAAATTATTGCCAAGGTATGAAGACAACATATTACATTTCGCTGGAATATAACATTTCATTTGAAAAAAATATGTTTTTTTCCTATAATAAACATTTTTCTGAGACACGTGTATCTACATTCTGTGCGCATACTTTAAACTCGATCCATCTTTCACAGAGTAATTTACCATTAAAGTGAAATTTAAACTTTATTTTGTCGTAACTTGATTCCGTTATTATTTTTCATGATTGATGAGCTGATTCGGATAGTCAATTAAATTAATTAAAATTACGTATTGGGAATCGTATGGTATAAGTACATCCTTGCGTTCTGATATATGTTCAAGTATTCGCTGGAGAGGTCCAACAGTTGGTGTATACTATGTGTATGCCGATTTATAAGACAACTGCCTACATGTTTTCGTTAAAATATTTACTTCGTGCTCTACGATGTTTTTTTAAATATAGAGATAGAAAAAAAGCCCAAATTGTGTTCAAAATCAAACGGTTCGTTTGAAGTAAATAATTTGTTTATTAACTTGTGTCTTTGAAATAGGGTCCAGAAAGCAATCCCTGATTTGAATGATAAGCTGGAAATGAAATCAATGTATTTATTTACCCTAACAAATATCGATTGCAAGACAAAGAGAGAGAGGCCGTTTGCCATTACAAATGTTATCATAAACTTTCTTTACCGAGAAAGGCAAACGAAGCCTATAAATTTGCCCCATAGAATTGACCTTGATGCGCTTGGTCGGGTTTTTATAATTTATTTTAATACATGCTGATGTAAGCTGTTTTTTCGTTACACAACATACTGCAAAATTCGTTTTGATTTCGATTTCCAGTATTTAATCCCTTGTTTCTTCCCCATGGATTGAGGCAATTTAATGGAGGAGTTTTTTATGTAGACCAAACGAACTCTGCTCACAAATTTCAACTGAACATTGTCGTGTACGCATGAGAGCAATATTTTTTTGATGTAGATTTTGTTCGCAAGCCGGTTCAAAAGATTCGAAAAAGATGTATTTCAAAAAGGAGTAGAATAAACAAGAATAAACTTAAACCTTTGCAGAAGCTGCAAAACATTGACATATGATAATTCAGTGACTCTAAATAGGTAGAGACATAAGCTTAAGGGCTGTCCCAGTAAAATTTGATCGTTTTATCTATGTGAATATTTCCATGTTACAGATCTTTGTCCTTTGTATAGAAGGTTACTATAAGGTTACTTTCTGTAAAAAGGAAAAAATACTATATAAGAATTTATACATCCAGGTGTTCTTTAACTGAAAATACGGAGTCGAAAAAAAATTACATCAGCAAAAGATTTTTAAACAAGTTTACAATCCCGAAATCAGTTTTCAAAGATTGCTAACGGCCTTAAAATGTCACTTTTAACGGTCAAACGAGTAATAGCGAATTATAAGAAGGGACTAGCTGATTCCAGGAAAATCAGATAAAAAATCTGGACGTATAGACATGGACTTAGCGATGAAAATTGTCAGAAAGTTCGACAACAAATCCAACATTTCAGTTGACATCGAAGTCAACGGCCGAGAACATATAAAGTCCTGAAAGTTGCAAATCCATCCGAGGCGAAAGTAGCAAAAACGAGGACTCGAAAATTCTGTATTTATTTCAACTAACCAATGCGTACAAATAACACAGTATTTAACAATTTAAATACATTTAAAATGTACATGATAAAATGCAATACAAAAATGTGAAAAATATAACCATCTTTGGTAGGGAACTGGACAGGGGAATTTATAACGTGAGCATCTTGGTCAGAGCTGTTTTAAACCTAGGTCTGGAAATGCTTGGAGAATAATATTTTGCGAAGTTGTTGAATAGTTTGTAGCATGTTTTGATTGTTGGCGTAAGCTGTGTGGTGTCGGTGGTCATTCAGTAAACGTGTGTGTCTCATCCGCGTTACTGACTCCATGAAATTTATCATAATAGACAGGGAAATAACATTGATTTAGCCCTTCATAACATCAAAAGTAAAGCAGGAGCATATAACTTTACTAAGGTAGACTTGATAGATTTAAAAGACTTAGTCTGTATCTTTATGAAGGTAAACTATAAAATTCGTATAGATTATGCAGATCTCTCAATGCAAAGAGCAAGAACTGCTTCTGCACTGATTCAAGCCTATTGCTATGGTTATCAAAGGTAGGGTGTTAGACAATTAATGCATATTCTAGCAATGGGCGAGCTAGAGCTGCGTATAAAGACTTCGTGACCCATAGGTTTTTGAATTCTTTCGCACGTCTTTCGATGAATACCAGCTGCTTATTAGCCTTACTTAAAACTTTGTCTTAGTGTAAATTAAAACGCAGCTTTTTATCCAAAGTAACCCGGAGGTCGATGCCACTATCAAAATTATTTATGGAAACATTATTGAGATCCAAATTTATGTTACTGGTTATATAGGAAAAGCTGATGAGATTAACTGACATTAATATCAAGATTGTTTTGTATGCCCCACCGCTCGGGAAATAATAGCTTGGATTGAAAGAAAACTGAGTTTGATTTTGATTTGATTGTCAGGTACATTTTCAGATCATCTGCATAAAAAAAGTGAGTTGTTTGATAAAACTTCAGGAAGATCCGATATGAAAACTTTAAATAAAAGAGGTCCCAAGTGTCTACCTTGTGGTACACCTGATGAAACTTCGTTATTTTTGGATAAAATATCCTGAAACTTGACGTATTGCATCTTATCTCGAAGATAGAAGTCTAACCATTTTAATAAGAGACCCGTGATACCGAATTTCTGTAGTTGTATTCGAAGAATATCATGATCAACGCGATCAAAGGTCTTACTGAAGTCTGTGTAGATGGTATCAATTTGATGCTCTTTTTCCATGCCACAGAGAAAATCTGAAACGAGAATCACGAGGTTGATAGTAGTTGGCCTGCCTTTTCTAAAAACCATATTGTTGTACGTTCAGGTGAGTTTCTATTATAGTAGTGAGACCATTTTTTTTCAAACAGTTTAGGCAATCCTGATAGTATTGCAACAGTACAATCAATATGTGACGAAACTCGATTGTGGCATTTTTGATGACGAGACTTATGTCAAAACGGACTTCAAGCAGATTTCTAGCCATAAATTTTACATTACTAGAAGAAGGGTGCAGTGGAAGAAGTACTAAGTTGAAGAAAACCAGTAAATTTCGTAAACAGTACATACCGTGGCAAGCAATTTGTCAATTTGGCCTAAAAAACGATATTTTCGTAGCGGTAGACATAATGAATGTCCAGATTTACATCGAGAAATGTCTGCAGAAGCGATTGTTGCCTTCCATTAATGAGCGTGAAGAGTCTGTGTTGCTTTGGCCAGACCTAGCATCAAAATATTATACTAAGAAACCGCTGGAGTTGTACCGCCCACCAAATTGTTTTCAATTGAACTTAGACCAAAAGAAGGATACTGGGCTCAAATACTAGCTATTGAAGGGAAGTAATGGGAAAACTGATTTGAACAAATGAGAAAAAGCAATAGTAATGAAAAATTGAAAAATTCTAAACTTTCACTCTAAGCGGTACTAGATATGCGAAAAAGAAATCGTAATGTGGCCTTTGTGAAAGACTCCAAATCGGAAAAATCGGAAAATTCAAAACTTTCACTCTTTACTAATGTATTTTCTTTATATCTTTAGGAGCTAAGCTTTATTAAAAAATGCAACCATATGCTCAAAAGGTTTCATTTTGTCTACTTAAGTATAGGGGCCAAATTTTACTTGGAAAATCCTTATACATGTCTAGTGTTCAGGCATATTACACCTGTGAATTATGTATAATAGTCGCATAAAAATTTGGTCGTCTCAGAATAGATAACTTGGTGAAAAGTTACAGCTTTTGTGGGGCGCGCAATTTTGAAAATGGGAATTTGAGTGAAGAAATGATGATGATTCGTTGCATGCCTGCATCGAAAGTTGCATTCGCTTACATTTCTAAACACCAATGTGTTTTTTTGGAATTTTTTTAATCATTTGCTGACTCTGTGAGAATTTATCAAAACCCAAAATGGGCAGAGAAAACATTTGCCTCTTTTAAAGCACTCAGTGCCAGGATTCAAAACATCCTTGCAAAATGCTACCATAGCTACTTGGCTTTTTCCATAGAAATATAGAGGTAACTAAAATTGACTAAAATTCCCGCTGGGTTAGATATATTTTTATTTTAACATATTATACACCTACTCTTTACACTCATCAACATTTTCAAAAATTTCAGTCCAATCGAATATCGCAGTTTTTTGAGTATATTCATAGGTTATTCAGTTTATTTAATTAATTATTTCGAATGATGTAACCATTATTTTACATTAAATTGGAATGCGATCCCCATTTAAGCCTCCAAATCACAACGCACACATCAACTTGGCCGTCAACGACAAGCTCTGCCCACCAAATATCAAGAAATTTTGTTATCAATTGTTATCAAAAAGAAATTTTGTTATCAATCGTGGCGGGGACCAAAATGCATCCTGAAGCCAAGTCGTCGACCAAATCTCTTTCTGTGGGCCATTCAAGAAAAAGGTATCTCAAAACCGGGTAGTAAAATGTGCAAAGTTCTTCGACAGAAGTATCAATTTTTGTTAGCTGTTGAATGAAGTCGGTAGTCAAACTGCAACTATAACTCTTTACATCTAAGCTATCTGATTCTAAACTGGGCATGTTCATTATTTATTGTCAAAAGTAATCGAAACTACGGTAACAGAACTGTTACCTTGTCCCAGCTGTTCGCGCCCAGTGTGGGCAGCCAATTTTCACTTCATGTCAGATAGTGCTATAATTTTTATGTTATTTACTTTTGCGACTGAATATTATATAAAACAACTAAAACAAAACCTTATTCGTGAATAAACAGTTTGAATATAATTTTAAGAAATGTACAGCATAGTATTGAAGTTAAATTTAGAAACCAAAAAGCACAATTCTTTCATTTTTTGTGATTTCATCTCTTTTTAATCTTTTATGCAACATAGTCAAATATTGAATGAAAATCTCATATCTTCTTCAACTCCACAGTGAAAACAGTCATTCCATGACAAACAATTTCTTTTCGGACTATATACATATATACATACCGAGCTACTCATTGTTGCTGACTTCAAATCTGCTTCTATTGATGTACACTACTAGTTGGCAAATAAAAACAAAAAGCCATCAGTCATGAGTTTTTCTCATGAATTCATCAGGACAAAACTTTCACATTCTTCATCGCTTTTATGCGACTTGCAACTTTTCATGAAATTCCCGAACAATTTCATATTGTTTTGTCTTCACTGTAGTGTTGTAAAGTAGAATTGTATAGTGTTGTGGTTAACAAGTTCAAACTGTGGAAGTCAAAAGTGAAGAGTAGCTTGAAGCTATTAGTTGAACAAATGGCAAACTTTACAGTTGGTTACAATGGAAACGAGACTATGTAAATATTTGCAGATGCATAAAGATGTCTAACAAAGGCGTGATCTATTTAACTGAAGATGCAAAAGATCCAGAGCGATTAGATGTAATGAGTTTCGATGATTTTTGAACTGAGATTTTATTTGGATTTGTGTAATATGCATTTATGTCTGGTTCTGGCTATGTCTGGTTTGAAACGTTCTAATACTTCATCAGTCGATTCGATATTTATTCGCAAATAACGTGTTGAATTGATGAAATTCCAGAAAAAACGTCATCCTTTCAAATTCTGATAAATCAGCTTCTAAATATTCTCATGAATTTTAATCCACATTCTTGAAAAACATTTTTTTTTTTCGTTGACAAACGATAGCAATGAGATATTTACAAGACACAATTTCAATCATTTAACAGTGTTCATTTGCTTTCATTCCCGAAGGATGCAATCCATTTTCTTCTTGCATCTTTCACATCCGATCTGTTTGAACGTCAAGTGACAGATACAAAATGTTACGAATTGCCATCGAAGCTCCAGGACAACGCAGGAAAACGGCGAGATATGGATACTATCAAAGGTGGAGAATGTTTAATATCCTGAAACCCTTTTTCCTTAATCGCTTTCCTGTAAAAAAGATCAACCCTTGTAATCAATCAGTAACGAAAAAGTTTCGAACGTTTTTGATGAATGTTTTGACCTCACCCGCAAAAACGTGTTCGTTTTACGGCGACTCGATTTTCAGTCACCGTCGTCGTTTCCGACGCGGGTGAGTGACTGTTAAATGATTGAACTCAAATTGACGAGGGCTCGGAATTCGAGTACAAAGTGCTCGCGTTGCTTACTGCTACCGCTTTTGGAACTCGCTTAGCTTCCATTTGATATCCAAGGCTTTTATTTTATTCTAACCATGCACACTACATTATAAAGTTTGGGGAGCTAGGTATTTTTCTTGGGAAGAATGGATGCGAGTATGGAACGGGTGATTTTCTTGGTTCAAGCTTGCCGTAAGACTCAGGACGACGACGGACAGCCAATGTTCGGCCGAAGTTTGAAGGTAGTTTCGGAGATTATTTTACGTCAATGTGTCGGTGGGCTGTCTTCTGATACCTGCCACACGCTTTGAAGCATTTTATCTTGTCACCTATTCGCTGCATGATAAATTTACTGGGAAATGAATAAAAAACTTGGGCCTATACTTTAGCGGTGGCAGTTGGTTTAGCAGGTTAGAATAGAGATGAGAAACGTAGTAGCCTGATTTAGATGATTCCTTAAGATGCTGAACAGCAAAAGAAAAGATACCGAATTTTCTACTTGACTTGAGTCATTTTTTACCGCAGCGCTTTTGCTCTTAGTGCTCGGTCGCTTTCAATCGACGTGACGTGAAACGCTCAACAGTAATGTTTCTCATTTGGCGGTCTTTGCTACCGTGTGATTCGTTGATTTTTTTCAATTACCTATTGCTGCTTTTTTCGGGCTCAGTTGTGCGATGTTGACAGATCTTTTCGGGAACCGTTTAAAATAGTCGGTTTGAATTGGGAAATTGTTTGTTCATCTCACGAATTCGGAATTAATTATCACCATCAATGGGATATTGTTTGATCTACAAACTGTTTAGATTATTGGCTACACCTGGCGTGATTGCTTGATAGTATTGAATACTGTATGGTAGAAAAATAAAACAATTTCTTTTTTTTTTGTAAAATAATAAAGCTTAGTTTTTCTTCACTCAAAACAGCATCCGATGTAGCGTCACGATTCGGAAAGAAGCTGCAAACAGATTTTCAATTGTTTTTATTGTATACCAATTTTTTCCTAGCTTGTGAAAATATTTTAATTTAAATCAATTTTTTCCTTTTTGAAGCTAGATTTATTTATTTTATTCGACATATATCGATATTTCGAGGGTAATCTGCCCTCTTCTTCAGTGTTAAGCTCCCAGTGTCTATCTATAAGATCAATAGACACTGAAGAAGAGGGCAGATTACCCTCGAAATATCGATATATGTCGAATAAAATAAATAAATCTAGCTTCAAAAAGGAAAAAATTGATTTAAATTAAACAGATTTTCAATGATTGTAAATACTTTTAAGTAGTAAGCAAGCGACGACTCTACTGTGGAGGTGGCTAGGTACACTTAGGTCAGCATAATCGTGGTCAAGTTTTAAAGCTACAACCGACGTTCACATTGACTCAGAATCGATCAAGCCTGTAGGATGTTTCCGAGCTGCCATTGCGTAAAACTATTTTTCGAACTAAATGCCTACATGGCTGGAGGATGCCAAAAAGGACAGCTTGGAAAATGATATGATCGAGCGTGGCGCATATTTGATTCGACGCGACTATGAAGTAATCAAAATAAGCAGAATGAATTCAAACTCGAGCAACACTGATCAATTAATCAGAAAATTGGGATTGCATGGCGAAGAATACTTAAAAGATAAAAACCACCAAACTACTTCTTCTCTCTGTAAAAGTTTGATTTGAGTTCGATTTGATTTTAAAATTTGCTTTTAAGATGATAAGTCTACTAAAAGCTACAATTATCCACGTTGATGTCAAAGAATGAGCTGACTCGACCGAAAAACGAATTCTAAGTACTGATGCAATTGTTTTGAGGAGTTATTTCATGACTTTAGTTAATGAAAAATAAACTAAAAATACGTCAGATCATAGTTAAAGAAACTGATAGCTGCAAAGAAACTAAAATTTATCGATTTTCTTAATGATTTGACTTGGAAATCACTTCCATTTAAATGTTTTTAGTTCCTGCTGCCAAGAATGCGCAAACCATATTCAAATGTAACTGTTGCTCCCGATAAAAACATCATTTTCAAACTTGCACGTTACTTTAGTTTCCATGTGCTTCACATCTGAAATCCTAGGAAAAAATTAGTTCGAACTACGCACTGAATATAATTTTCTCGAAGCCAAAACAGATTATTTGCCCACAGTTCATCGTAAGCTGGCCCTGGAAAACATTTAAAAGATTATTTCAAAGAAAATATTACATTCAACTTTCGAGGCTGTATCCATGAGCTGCAATGAAAACATAAAAACATTTCAAATGTACAAATCAAGCCATGGATGAATCTTCTTGGAAACACGAAATAAACACCAGATTTCCAGCAAAATCATTTAACTAAACTATTATGTGTGTCTTCTCATTTGTTTGAGTGAAAATACCAGCATCGATTGTGTTTATGTAAGTCGAAAAAGCTACGACCCTAGTTATTTGAATATCCATGGAAACCTGTCGACATGAAATCCTTGACCTCGACAAGAGTATATGTTGTTTTTTGTTAAACTTTCCATACCAACAGAAATTTCTCGACCAAACCATAACGTATTCCAAGGCCTGTCCTACGAAATCAGACTACCGAAATGATTAAACGAGCGAAGAGAAAGTGCTGGACCAGAACAGCCCAGCTCGTCCATTTTCTTAATACGATACGATTCGTGGGAAATTCTCGGCAAGTGACAATTTTCAAGAAAGGTTGTTTTTGATGTGTCGTATTCATCAAGTTGAAGAATGCAATCGGAAGGAGTAGCCCAGACTGCGATGTGATAGGTGATTGATACGCTGACGTTCGGTAACAATGTATGAATTTAGGGCAATCATCTGTTGTTGTATTCACCGTAAAGTGAAACCCTGCAAAGTCAAAAATGATGCCAAGGTCTAATAATAATATTGTGGTCTTGAAATGTTATATTTCGAGTTGTAAACATTCAAACTAATTATTTCACTTCCAGCTAAAGCTGATTGTTTGAAATAGGGAGTTTGAAATGCAGAGAATGAACATTTAAATTTAATTGAATATATAAATTCAGCTAAATGAAATTGAAAATTCTGTTAAAAACATGATATTGCAGACAAACGCAATACTTAATAGCTATTTTGCATGTTATGGTAACATATTATGTGAAGGAAAAATGCATTCTGACAAATACTGATCAAAAGCTCTAATATGAATTTTATAAGGACATTTTGTGAGCGAAACTGGCAAAAAAGTATTAAACAATCAACAAGCTAAGATAAAATATTGATTCTTTCATTTCGTTTTCAAATAGGCTGAAAAGACTTGAAAAATATTTATTTAAATACTTTTTCATCATAATTCTAATTCGGCTTTTCGATTGCGTTTCAATAAAAAATTTGAAATTTATGCATTTAAAATCACAGCTCTAGGTGTAAGTATGCAAACTCATTGATGAAGTAAATGGGAAGTCTTTTTAACTCTTTTTGTTTAAATTACACCGCTAAATAACGTTGCGCCCAATGTGGGATAATAGCTGAGACTGCAATCATAATTGAACCGCAAAGCTACAAATCAAGCTGAACTATAACTAAATATACCACTAAAACACAAATTCGGTTTTTCTGTCAAGCATAAAATTTTGCTGAAAGCTTTAAAACTGGAAATCTGTAAAATATCAATGTTCGTGCACACAAACTACGCTGCAGCGTATTCAATGGATCACGTTTCTCTCTTAGTCATATGTCCAAAACGATCCGTTATATAATTTCAGGCTACAAAAGAATCGAATCTGACAATAAATCAAATTTCTGCCATTGTTATACTATTACGATTATACATATGCTCCTTGCCAATACAAACTGTTCGTTTCGCCTCTGCTTGGTTTCATGTGACACCCTCAACTTTACACAGCCCCAAATAGTAGAATGACTGAAACGACCGAACGATCGCCTGCTGCCGACTCACTGTCGATTGGGAGCTGAAAAACACTGTAGAGCTTTTATTGTGAAAAATCGTAAAACTATAAAAACAATTTTAGATGATGTGGTTGATTTGTCACCGAAGTGTCCTACAATGATAGTTGAGTTGAGTACCGGACGGAATTAAAAGGGTACTTCAGGGAGTGGAAATGCCGAAATCGTTTGAAATCTTATTTAATCATACGTATACGATATATATGATGTTTTTGTATGTTTCTACTCGCAGGCTTGTGAAAACGCTAGGATATATGGTTATAGTTTTGTGTGGAACGGTTTGGACCATAAAACGCAACTATAAAAATCAACGAACAAAAATTATTGAATCGCATCAATTTCTAGAATGGTGCTTGGGAAAATTTAACTTGATATTATTGATCTGGCTTCCGTTTAGGGTTTTATGGAACTATCAAGTCGACAGGAAAGGTATATTGTGTGGAAAGAAACTTGATTGTAGGAAATTATTATGCATGTATTGATTCCGTGTTATATACTTTATGGATAGGAGGTAACATTGTAATTCAAAGTCAAAATCTGTTGCAATGTACTGAAAGTGATGACAAAATAGTCTGCAAGAGCAGCAATATTTAAGATTTAGTAATTAAAATTTGCTGAACCTATTGAATGCTAATACAAATATTTAAAAAAATTCTCAAAGCAGCGAAATGTTTTTATTTTTAGGTTTATGTCTCTTGCTCAAATTGTGCTCTATTGAGTTCGCTGGGCGTGTATATAAAACAATGCCAAAATCTATTACTCAGAATTAGTCATAAAGTCATCAAATAAGTCTTAATATATAATGTGAATATACTATTCAAAACTTGCGGTGAGCCGTCTGCATGGGAAAAACCAATGTACACCATGTATGATATTATTTGCATCTTAAATTCCATAAAATCAACCACAAACCTAAACAGGTTGAATTGACACAGTTTGCATCTGCATTAAATTACACAAGTGTACCAATACGGCCGCATTTTCCACATCATTAGGGATGATTAGGTGTGCCCGTTTTCTGATTAAAGAAACGGTTTCTGTGTAGATGATTGGTTATAAGCTATTGAAAACTAGTTGGGGAAGCAATAAATGTTGATTTCATTTTGGTAAGCATGGCACGTTTTATGTGGGTCTCTTGCCTGAAGCTTGAAATTCAAGTAGATGGGACTTCAATATGTGCTTGCAATATGTTGATTCAATACACATATCAAATTTGTTATTGGCTACGAATCCACGGATTGCTGTTTATTTGAAGATAAGTAAGTAATTTTGCAGCAAGTTGATCTTAAATCAGAAAACTGGACATCGGAAGCAATAGAAATCGATGAAAAATCGCTTTTCTTTGAATTTTTCAGAAAATACTATTCTGTTAACATTTAAATCCGAACTTTCTATTTTCTGTAGGTTTGAAATGAAAAAGAACATGTGACTTGTACTTAAATAAAGTTGTCTCTCTACAATGCGTTGCAAAGCTGAAAGTTTAAGTTGATGTAGACTTCATTACCCATCAATGCACTATTGCGAAAAATACTGTGAGCAGCCACTACCACAGCAGAATTCTTTTTCGTCCGACTCGTTATTCTCGGATGTTGTCTAGTTATCGGTCCCGTGTGTGTTTCGAAAGACGGTTTGTGACCCTAGCTGAGTTACGCTATCCAAAGCGTTGACAAACATCAAAGAAAAAGGATCTTATATATGTCCCATAAATCTAATTTCAGAGATTTAACAGCCCATCATAATTTATCGAAAAATCGAAACCAAGATTCAAAGAAAATAATATAATAAATTAGCGAAAGAACTATAATGGTAAATTTGACAACGTTTAACATAAATCAATCTTTTAATGATTCAAAACTAACTCAAAATATTCTTGCTTCTGAAATACTATGCAAAAACATATTTAAATACTTTCCAGAAAGGAATGACGGTCGATTTTGGATAAAAAGTCACCAACACTGAATGTAATTTGAAGAATATATGCTTTATTATTTTATTTCACCATTTTTTACCAATCAAAGTTAACTTTAGCTTGCTGCTTTCTAATTTTCAATAATTTTAGCGTCTAGACCGTGGCGCTAAGATCGAACTTTTTCTCGTAATATTCACTTTTCCTGCGAAAACTGACTCAAAAATTTAAAACGTCCCCCACCTCAAATTCGATTCACTCCGTTGTTGCTGTGCAGAAATTTGTTTAAGTTGAGACACTTTACAGCCTTTAAAAATCTACCACAACTAAAACTAATACTTTACTATTCCACAACCAAAATGTTTTCTTTTAGTAACTTCAATTTTGAATGGTTGTAACTAAAACATTGATAGCGCTTTTCTCAATCTCTTCCTTCTGATCGTAATTCTCAATTAAAGTTGATTTATTTTTGAATTGCAACTCGAATGAGTTGAATGATGTCGGTTGCTGGAATAGCAAGTTTGTTCTTCTGCCAAGCGTATTTGGTCAACCTCTAAAAATGATTGCCCACTCTGCTCAGTACTCTGTAAAAAGTGTTCCTACTGCTCGTTCCTAAGCAGTGAAATCTGGTGGTTGATGCTGTTTGTCAGTCGGTTTGCTTCCCTTTTTAAGCTAGGGTTATTTATGTGCCTAGTTCTTCTCTGACGTAGGTTTTTTTTTTTGAATTAGCTCTGTTATGTCTCTCGGGAGCTGGTAAAAGATATAACCCTCTATGGGAGTTTCAATGGTGAAGTATTCTCTCACCGGGCCTATTTTTGCTAATAGGGTTTCAATCGCAATTCTACTACGTATCAATTCAACTGCCATTGATGGAAAGTTTCGTTTGCCAATGCGTTACCCAAAGCATGTTACTAAGCTTTCCTCTTAAATCTCAGAGAACCGTCAATGTAAACATATTCTATCAAAAAGATAACTGGCTTGTGATGGGATGAGTGTTCATACAGTATTGTGGTCCGTATACTGTATAGGGCATGATTGTTGGCTACTTCGAAGGATCCGAAGAAGGTAGCTTCACTGCGAATATGTGGGCTAACCTGTTTATCTTTGACAAACTTTTTCAGAATGCTTTCTTCGTTTTTCAGAACGGGGGAATAAGGTGGTAACTAATATTATCCCTTCACGAAGATAATGGTGCTCTGCCAGACAGCCTGTCGTTTTGATATGAAGCAAAATTAGGAAAACGAAGATAGTGTGCGGGTTTCAGTAATATTTACTGAATTAAAACTTTGGCAGTCAAAGTGGAACCGCATCAGTTCTCCCGTCTTGTTGCTTATGGAATTCGCATTCCTCGTGAGGATAAAAACATGGCTATGAAAGTTCATTGCAGACGTTTTTTAGTGGGATTTTTTGTACCTGAGAATGCAGAATAAGTGTTCACCACCATTAAATTTGCTCCTCAAATTTGATGAAAATGTGGCTCAAGTTTTCTGCAATCGGTACTTGATTAGAGTTCTGTAAGATTGAGCATACTTTTTGGCTACATGAAACTTTTGTTGGCTTATGTTCAGCGATAGCAGCAAATGTTCACTCCTAAGTGACCTGCGCAAATGATTTCCCGATATTTTTTTTGGATATTTAGGGCATCCTCCATAACTGGGGCGATGTTCTCCGCCGCAGTTTACGCACTTCACTTTTTCTTATTTCGTGCACTGAACCTTATTGCATTTGATATATCTGACTTGGGCCTGATAATTTTTAGCTACCTGGACAGATCGTTGGCAATTTGGCATTATGAATGCTCGCATGGTTGTTTTCGCACTTACACTTTGCAAATGACTTGGCACACATCCTAAAAGCTATAATTATCCTTTTCTTGGCAGGGAAAAGGTATGTTACTAGTTTGGAGGAGCCATTCCTCATTTTGAAGAAGTGTGTCTTCTTTTATTTCGGCTGCGCTGAGTCTATGTAAGCCCCTGATTGCAATGTTTATATTCTTCAAGCAATAAACAGGTGTGGTACTCTATCTTCTCTGTCATCAAGCAATAGACAGGTCTTCTCTGCCATCAATAGTCTGGTTAGTTCCATGATCTTGGGGTTTTTTTCGGGATGACTTGCATATCCAAGTAAATTCTTCTAGCTTTCTCGTAGCCTGTATTAGAATATTGATGATTCTCGTCAATGGACTCCATTTCTCTAATTGTCTTATTATGATTGGCCCTGCTCATTTAGTAGACTGAGTTTTTGTCGTATTGTCAGATACGTGTGTCTTGTTTGTTTTTGTTTGTTGAGAAGGTGGATTGGTTTGAGGAACAAAATATTCTTTTTTATAATGTCCTGCGGCCGTATTCTCTGTCTTCATTGGCATATTTTTGCCTTCGTCTGCAATTGATGTTGTAGAAGTAGGCTCCTGCTTCCGGTTGCGCTTCGTCAGCACTACCGATGGAGGAGTGCTACTCACTCCTACCGATCGAATCAGCATTTCCTTATTTTATCTGATCAGCTCGGTGTTCTGCTTCCCTTGTTTCGACAAAAGCTTCTACACCTCCTTTAGTTGTTGCAGGATCTCTGTCATCTGTTAATTGTTTTGGCTTATCTAAGCAGCAAGATCTGATATAGTTCGATCTTCGTGTGCTTAATCTTCCTCCTCGTCCTCGCATGACTCGCTGTCAGAGCTTGGGTCAGATTCACAAGCTTCGTTATCAGAGATCTGCTCTGAGTGTTCATTTCGTTTCATTCCGGTCGGGACTGGATAATCTGCTTTTTAAGATATATCCCCACTTCCGATTTTATTCAGCTGGTATTCATGAATGGTACTCATGTCTAGCGGCTGGATGCGTGACTCGTAAAAGTATTCGAGTGTGGAATCGAGTGTGGAATTACAACTCACTTTAACCCTGATTTGATTTACATACCTGCTCTCAGCAAGGTCAGCTGAAAACTCAGCGTGTGGTCACGGTTGGTCGTCTGTAGATAAATTCGAACCCAAGACCGTATACACCAGCAGCGAGTGATCTGCCCGCTCGGCTACACAAGCTTTAACAGTTCATTTTGCACTTTACCTCTATTTTTAGTTTGCAAAACTTCCGTCATCAATTCAATTGGTTCAAACAAGTGATTCATTATTATTATTATTATTATTATTTATTTATTTACTTTCACCAAGAAAGGTGCATATGTATAGAAGTATTAAAAAAAAAAAATAATAGTACATGCATAAACATACGAAACAAACTAAAAAAAATATATAGATGAATACAAAACTAATAAATAACGAATAAATAAATTAGTTACAAATAAATAACGAATAAAATAATAAATAAATGAAAAATAAATAAATTAATAGCAGTTAAATATCAAATTTACAAAATGTTTACAAATTAAATATACAATACATATATATTAGTATGGTGGGGAAGGGGGATGACTATGATGCGAGAGCTTTGATAATATTATTTTTAAAAGTTACTTTAGATATCGTAGGAGAAAAGTACTCGTTATTGATTCATTGATTGTCATTATATGAAATAGTTGTCATGTAAAATCAAGACAAACATTAAATATGTATAATTTTAAGAGGTTAATCTATTCATAAATAAATGTAATCCGGGGTCATGTGATTTCAACAAAATTGCTGAAGAAAATGTTCTAAGTGTGCTTTCAATGCACTCGTGCTCTTATTCTACAAATATTGCATACTGGATGAACTAGATAAAATCTAAAATACATGCAAACTAGATATTTCAAAGTCAAAAAAATTATAAAATTTCATTATCCATATTAGAATTACTATTTTTCTACAATCCATGCAGATTTCATGAAAGTAATGCTCAAAGCTAATATCACTTTTCAAAGTAGATAAAAAAATTTTAGCATTGAATAAATTAACACGCATAAGCTTTACCAGGCTCGTAAACTTCATATTCATAATCAGAATAAGCAATCTCGACATGACGAGGACTACTCTAGTGTTTCCCGGAATTAGTCTGTTATTCCTTATTAAGTCTTCAAAATTCAACGTGGTAACAATGATCTGCGGCCTTTCCTCGTTGTTGTTTTTTTTTTTAAATGTCATTCAGATTTTATTCTGTTCTATGAATATGGTTTCGGACTAGCAGTTCTGCTCGCTCTTACCGAGAGCATTTTAATACACTAGCAATGCGAAGTTTATGCAAAAACGAGTACGTTACACATGAAAAATTCAGTGCAAGAGTAATGGTATGAATAATTCATTATAAACTTCGTAATTAAAAAGGTAGATTGTGAGGGGTTTCATAAAAGAAGGAATGTCAAACAAGTGAATATGGATGTATTTCTATCGCTGTTGAATTGGAGGGAGGAAAAATAAAAGTATTGACCGGACACCTATTTAGCTTTTCAACAAAATTTATTGTTAGAAATGCTGAAGGGATGAAAATAGCTTTTATAGATCTGCAGCAGGTTTGCGAAAAACTTTTTTCGTTTTGTTCTTGATGTGAATGAATATGTGCAGGCTCGCTAGTCTTTATCAAGCGATTTTGATTTATTGCCATCAATAGTCAGTTTTGTATACGCTAACACTTTCTCAGTTTTCCGCTTGCGTTTTCACTTTCCGTTACGACTTTTCTACAAACTCTTTTAAATCCTAATCGCATGTATTGCTTAAGTGATTCTGGTCGCCGATGTCGAACTGAAAGACCTGATCACTAAAAAAATTGCACATGCATTCTCTAAGAAAAATAGTTTTATGCTATCTCCACAACACACCACACAAACACACAGTTCAAGCTAGTCGGATGCTATTGACTCGAAATAAGTTTTCGCACCATGACATTTGAGAAATGATTTATCGCTCAGGATAAATGGAAATTCAAAAACATTCTACGAATACATTTCTGCACAGTCTGCGTCTACACCGGGATATAAGAGTATTATAAATGGTGCTGATGGTTGCTGTTTGGCTATCAAGCCATTCGTACAGAGAACATTCCTGGAGAGTTGTTTGTGTTTAGAAACTAAATTTGAACTTAAATTTCGGTTACAGAGCTGGGTAAATGTTAGTTTGGTCTGAATGAGTTAGAGGAGAGGGATATGATTGTAAATCCACAAGTGATATATAGTGTTTCAGCTACCGGATTTGCTGCTGACAGACTTTGCAGCTGACCTGATTTCTAGTCCTGCAGTCTTCACCTTCAAGTCTTGGATGATAAAGACTTTGCTGGTGATCATCCGATTTTCTCGTTGAAGTTAGCAACGTTCTCTGATATGGAAGATAAATGCTATCGGAAGACATGACTTTCTGCTTTTGTAAAATTTTTGTTAGGATAAATATTTATTTCTATGCATTAAAAGAAATAATTCGATCTTAAATTGAATTTCTATTACCTTGATAAATAGCTAACAAAGATGTTTATCCTTAACTTAGAGTTAACTTGGAATTGGTAATCGAATATCACATTGGAAACCAAAACTTATTCATTTTGCATATGGCGTTAGCTCCATGCCCACACTGGGCGCGAAACTAAATTGACGTTAAAAGTGTCTTATGACGTATTATTTTGGTAATTCAATGTATCAGGCGTAGCAAATATATCTAACTGGAACTTAGTAATTAAGATGACATACTGTTTATTGCTATTTTACTTGTAACTTGTACATATTTTAACAATAAAAAAATTTACATTCCCCAACGGATGTCAAATTTATATCTATTTTCATACTTTTTATTCTATTCTACTTTCTATTCTACTATTTTCATACAGCATTTTTATATTATAAATCCAAACAACCATTAAAATTGTATTAATCTCGAAAACACGCAAATCAAACATCCAAAGCAAAACAAAAAATCTCAATCAAATTTACGACTTCCGATTGAACCCTACGTTATTTTGTAAATTTTTACGGCTCATCTGCATATAAACCCCCTATGAATATTAAATTGAGATCGGGCAAGTAGTTGATGGACAGTATAGCACAAATATATGACTAGACTTTTTGGAGCAACAAAATTTTGTCGGTTTGACTGTTCAATCGGCTGGTAAGAGATTCTCATGTACCAAAAAGGAATGGAAAGTGGTCGGTGACCAATGAAATTGTTGGCGGAAATTATAGGGTACATGAAAAACTCTCAAGACAATATTTGCTTGAATATTATTTACTACGGAATGACCACTGGCAGTTAAATGAAATCACGAAAACCTTAAAGATTATGTCGATGAGACTGAGAGTTCGTTTATGTTTTTTAATGCTCGAGATGAAAAATTGTTTTAGAAAAATCGACGAAAAAAATAACAAAGCGTTCGACTCAAGCGGCAAAATGAGGCTTGGTAATTCGACAATAGGCTTGTTTAGACTAGGTCGAATGCTGTTGTTTTTAAAACAGGGAACCACTGTATTTCATCTCATTTAAAAAATCAGAAAATCTAACTTCTTTAAAACATTTATTGGCTAAGATTTTCGAAAATCTACACCATTTTAAAAAATGATTACTTGGCTTAAATATGATTCAAAACTGCGGAGAAAACTAGCTTCATTAACACTAATGCGGTTTCTTGTATTTGGTTTGTTAGTTGAATTCGAGGTCGGTGAATACTATGTATGAAAAAAAAAATTGAAAGCTTATCCTTTCCAAATTTAATGAATGACGTCGTCTTTCTCCCTACTTGTGAATTAGAACTGGTGTTCTATACCTACTGATAATGTATAGCTCATACCTAAACAAAAATTTGTTTGCAATAATCTTAAGCCCCAAATTGCGCTTTTTTGTCTTCTGGGAATCTCATTAATCGCATAACTTGAGACGGGCTTGTAAATAGCCAATTATAAAATCCTTCTTTTTATTTTTATTTTCGAATCGAGACAGCTTTATCATAGCACCAGTCGAAGAAACCCTGAATAAAGTGGCATATTTTTTTTACTTGTTTCGTAGTATTTATCTAGTCTGTCTGTTTCCGAGCATAATTCACTCACAGCAATTATAGCAACCCCTCGAAGTTGATAAAGTTTTGATAAAGTTGTTGTTTCCAAACAAATTTCAATATAATTTTAAAATGTCTCATTGAATTAGTTGCCGTTCAAACAAATATATAATCAAATATACAGAATCATGCATTCAACACAATAAAAATCAAATTTGTGACTCTTCTGGTTTGTTAAGTTTTACAGATAGAGTGATTTCATTTTAAAGATATTTGATTAAACTATTTTATTCAAATAAAAATGTCTAGATTTTTTGGTGACAAAGAACTATTAGTTTAATTGATTGAATGATAAACTTTGGTTTTAAAACGCTACACAAAATCCGCGTTATGTTTTTTTTTTGAAAAATTTATTCAAGTATCGTTAGCTGTCTGAAACTCTTTATAGTTGGTGCATATAATTGTAGCTTAAAAAACATTTAAAGATATTATTGGATTTGAGGATTTAAGGATATTACATTCTACAGCTACAGTGGATTAAATTAGGCTCAGTTTGGGTAATTAGAGTCAAATATTTGATAAACTCATGATATGCTAATGCTTTTGTAATTTTCCACAGTCCCGGAAAACCGAAGGTGCAGTTTTTGTGGAAAAGATAATATTTCTGAAGGAAATCAAATAATTCTGAATCAAATATTATGTCCTCTTGAATCAACGATTAAAAGTATCAAATATGTCGATACAGTTGTTCAAATATACAATACAATTGCTTCAACTGTAATCTTTTGTCATATGAAATATTTTTGAAAAGAATACATTAGAAATTGTTATTGTAATCATTACAAGCATTGGTATCCTTCTAGGTCCGCAAGCAACGGCATCTTTCTTTATTTCTATTTCTTTTGACTACTTCGAACTAAAGACATTCCATTAGACTTCGAGAGCTCGTTTCATGATGAAATTGATTAATTACACCTGAACATGCATGCCACTATGCATCTTGAACACCTGAACGTGCTATTTTTTTTTTGTTTCTTTGTTGTTTTTATCATGCATTTCCATGTCAATGGATTCTAAATTATTCGCATATGAATCTTCCGCAGGCGCAATTTTTTCTATTCATTCTGATGTGAAGAAAGAGAAATAGATTACGTGGTTGGGTGTGGCTGCAAACGGATGAAAAACGAATAGTCTCACGGATGGCACAAGATGAGGTGTGTGTATCCTTTCATGTGCCGAGTCCCAGATCTACCACAGAGTGTCAAGTAGATGATTGTATGGCTTAGGAGTAAGTAATAGATTATCCGAAATGGTTATCGTTACTCCTCAAACTTAATGTACAATTTAATGCAAGATAGCGGTAAAGATGCTACCGAATATAACATTCATCATTATCAAGTGCAAAAGGATGCTTGAACAGAGAATCCGGCATGAAGACAGAGATTGAGCCTCGCCCGGCATTTCACATACGGTTTTGTTCGTTTAACCCGATATTCATCACTTTGAAATTTAATACACTTCCTTTCATCTGTCGAAACGTTGTGATTTCTACTCTTTGAAATTGTGCAGCAACGTGTGAATGAAAGTCGAAGAGATTCATGATATAGAACTGGTTGCGATAGTGGACGGAAATATGATTTTCCAAGAGTCAGGTTTGATTCATTGTGGGTATCTACATACATGCAGATGGCAAGCATATGTGACATTTTGAATTATGTAAAATGATGTGGTTAGTAATGAACTGGCTAGTAGTTTTGTTGCTGCATGAGAAGATACATTTATGCTATTTTTCACTCTTCTCCACAACATATTCACATTTTGAATGCAATTCTGCTAAAAGGCATTTCAATGCAGTATTTTCATTTAGATAAAAAAAAATTGTAAATTACTTGAATCAATCAAGTATAAGCAATCTAGAACGCAATGGTGTGTTCTTATGTGAGAATCAACAAAAAAGACTTCTTAGACAAAAGTCTGAGGCAATTCCATTGTCTTGCGATTCATTTTGAAATACAAATTCATGCTGTCCATGAATTATCCCCTCTTTCCGAATATACTTTTACTTGTTCAATATCAATTCAAAGCATCGATCGACTTCAAAATGATTATCAACGAATAGAACAATATTATTCAAGAATTCCTTTTCATGACCTACTTCACAATCGACTGAAAAACTCATTCAAAAAAATATTTCATGAATTCGCACTACAATAAAACGAAAATATTTCTATTCATTTATTCATTCGTTTCACAGCGAATGATAAAAACGCAATTGCACATACATATGTACATATATCCAATGCACTTTCATATCGAAATGCTGGACGATTTTCATTTTGTAGTCTTTTACCACATCACACTGAACTCGAGTTGGCACAGTTCGAACAAGGCAAGAACCGGAAGGGTGAGCGCATTTCAAATGTGTAATTAGACTGGACTTCATATCCGCGGCTTGCAACTATTATATGGCCAAAGTTGAAATTTCAGTACGTACATTAAACTGGTGCTCTGTCATGCGGATTATTGGACATGTAGATTCTATAATTTTTTGGTAGCAAGTGCTGTGAAGGCGAATAGTATGGATTTGTCCGAGAAATGATGATTATTTGCCAACGAAAAGTTAGAAAATATTATTGAATCTGGATTTTTCGGAGTTGAAAGGAGTAATTGCTGGAAGCTTTGCGGTAAAAGTCGATTTTTAATTGGCTGCAGTTTGCAGAATTGGGTTGCTCTTATGATAGCTTGACGCCAAAAAGTAAAAACATCACTCATAAGTTCACTAAGATTACTGAAGCGGTCATAAAATCGATCTAACTTTCTAATACTTTTAAATCGTGTTTGATCCCTGTCGTGTGCAAAGTACTTTTGCTTTGCATTTTCCGTCCGCATTTTCCACTCACAATTGATCTTCAACTATGACAAAAATGTTAAGCTAACTCATAGAATTCCTATACTTTCCCCGAAAGCTCATTAAAAAAAACTGAACAGAAAACTATTCAGTTTAAAAATGAATAACACCCCTCATCATTTTGCCCGGAATCGAACTTCCGCTTCATGCTGGACTAAAGACTCAGTGAAGAGTTACGAAAAACTTAGCTTTTAACTGGCGATTTTCTATTCTAACGGTACTGCTCCTGCCATTCATTGTGCACGTTTTCTTCCCATTAAGCTTGCATTCATTCATCCGTCCAAAGAAGGCGACGACCATGTGGTGAAGAAAAAGTTTACCACTGTTCGAATACTTTCCGATTTCTCCGTGTATACGCAACGTTGAAAAAATTGGAAAACTTCTTGCTCAGCATAAATTCTTTAAACGTTCCGGTCCGATTCACTTTGAATTTATGTTGGCATATATGCATGTGTATATCATACGGGCACATTTAGAATTCAATCCAGATAGTATAATAGGTAGATAAAGTTCAGAGTCCGCGTTTGTTGAAATATTGGCATTTGATATATTTCGTGTTAAATTTAGTGAAAGCTTTGGAAATAATCAATGGGTTTCGGAGAAATTGTATTTGAATATCATCCGGCGTGTGCTGATCGACAAGGACATAAAAGGAGAAATGTTAACTGATGGCTGATTTCGCTCTAGCAAGTGAATTTCTTCGTATACAACGTCCAATTATTGATCTTTCCTGAGAAAATAGAACTGTTGTTTGCTAATTGCCATTTATTGCTATTTCAGTTATGTTGTCCAGCAATTTAAATGATTGGCTTTAGTTGCTTCATATTTACATATTACCATCGAAACAAGAATTTCAGTTACAGTGACGAGTTCCAAGAGCTATTCGTATTGATACAGAGTATAACAGTAAGGCCAACTATTGCTGGTATTTTTGATATGAAATTTAACGTAGCATTTGCTCGGTTGAAAGATATTCATAATTATTACCTCCGGCTTTATCCAATTACTCAGAGTTCACATCAAAAATTTCGGAACAGAACATATGAACCTACATCAGGTTATTTCAGATCAAATATTGCAAGTAGCTTCAGGATGCAGCTCGAGTTCTGTTGAATTTATGGAATCCAATCCCGGGATCCTGGCCAATTTCTGGCCCCAAAAATCCCAGGATTGATGGTTTCTAATCCTGGGATTTTCGGGACCAGAAATTGGCTGGGATTCCAGGGCCGGGAGTCAAGCATAATCGGCAGTCAAATTCCGACAAGACTCGAAAAGTGCAAATAGAATCCATATTTACGGGAAAGCAATTAGCATGCAGGCTCGCAACAAAATGCGTAAAGAATAGAGCAAAACAAACTGATGCAAAAGTTAACAAGAGAATACAAAGGGGTTTGTAAATAAATATGTATGGACTGTTTCGCATTTACTGTACTCGTTACTTCGAATGATTTGAGTAAATTAATACTAGCGAATGCGTACACAGATTTTTGTCTCAACAACAAATTCTCAACAACAATCAAAAACAAGGCTGTGGGCTATGCAAGCAGGATCAAGGGAATAATAAAAAGTAAGATAAGACAGGCTAGAATCTCAGGTGAACGGTTCAGTTTGACATTTGATGAGTGGACCTCGACTGCAAATATGCGCTATATAAATATTACCATCCACTTACTGGAGCTTGGTGCGAGTAAGGATGTCAATGGTAGCTGCGAATTGCCTAGAAATATTGAAAGAGCTACTTACTGAGTTTAATGGTTCTCTAGGAAACGACATTGTTTCTATCGTAACTGATGGGCCAAACGTGATGCAAAAAGTAGGCAGACTAGTTGATACAGAGCAACTTATTTGTTTGGCGCATAGCATTCAATTGGCAGTTTGCGATGTTCTCTATAATAAGAGGTCCATTCCAGATTAAAGAGTTCATGAAAAAGCTAATAGTTTGGACGATGACCACGAAGATTTGAACGGTCCTGAGCTAGCTTTCCACATTGAACCCAGTCGCCTGCAAGACACGGTAGATCTGACAAATGATTATGACATCAGCGCATGCATAAAGAAAGTTTGTAAGGTAGTTTTATGTTTCCAACGAAACATGATAGCGATCTTCAAAATCTATGTCAAATCCGAGCAAGGCAAAGAACTGTCTCTTTTACTGGATTGCAAAACAAGATGCATAAAATTTCCTTTTAAATTCATTGTGTTCAAAAAATTTGTCTATAATGTTTGTAATCGAAAAGTAGGGGCCTTATTTTTTTTAAATCTAGAATCATTTAAATACAATAGCTGAAATAAACATGCTTATTTTGAATAGTTTTATCTTTAAAAATATCTCAAAAATTTAATGTCAAACAAATTTAATCAGAAATATTATATTGACGTTATTAACTTGTGCTTACATGCATATACTTATATTGTTCGATTTTGCTAACATTTGCTCTTTTTTACTTACAGGTAAGCTATCCTCGTCAAACGTTTAAATCTAAGTGGTGAGTCTATTCGATATTTTATTGTTTAAAACAAACATGCCTGCAACGTGATATGAGACAAGCATCATTCGAAATAAATTTTGACAAACCGAATCGTTCTAAAAATATTTTGGAATTCATCTTTGTACCAATAAACAAACCGACACTTTCTCTGTTGTCACGTGTCGGCTTGCTTATGTCATGCATATGGTATTCTATCAGCTGGCCTAGCCTTCTCGTACTTATCACCGACATTCAATCACATTAACTTTCAATTTATATCAAACTCAAAAGCATTTCATCAGCACCATCAATTTCATCGGTTTTATCATAAAACTCACAATATCCTAGATTGTATCACGTTACACTAAGTGAGACCCGATTTCGTTTCCGTTCACTTTTTGCATTGACAGCTTATTGCTTGCGAAAAAGAGGCGCGCCCGAGTAAATGAAAGAGAACAGCGTCCAAGATCAAACTCTTCCTGCTGGAACCGCCATCAATTTTCTTTCACCCGGCAGCAGCAGCAGCTCAACCCTCTAACCGCACCAGCTGGCCGCAATGGAACGAAGTGGTCGAGAACTTACCCACCACCACCGCATCACCATCTATGTATTTTATTTTGTTTATAACGTTGGTCCTTTTTATTGTTATATCCGCCGTCGGAATAGTATTTTCAATGCGAAACGGAAATGGAATATCAAATTCAAGTTCAGATTATCTGAAAAATCGTAAGGGAAGCTTGAGCAAGTCTAGTAGATCTGTATATGTACGGGTAGGTCATAAACTATGGCCGAGAGTACTCTAGCAAATGGATTTCGTTGTTTTAATTTTATTTGAAAGGGAATTATTTTGCACAAGGCCAGCGGGGCGGAGAGGGTGGAGAGGAGAGGGTATGAAAGATGTGATTTAGTTTGAAAGTGCTATCGCGTAACGAACTCCTGAAATGTATTGGAAGTGTTGGCGGTATGGCGTGAAAATTATTGCAAGAATTAATTCGGTATCTCTAACAGGAAACTCCAACAGGATGAGTTCCGGAAACCACAAATGATGTGTGTTGTGTCTAGCGTTTGAATTATTGAAACAGGGTTGAACGTTGTATGCTTAGAGGTTACATAAAGGCGTGGCTGCATTAAATCCTACCGAATCGAACGGAAAAAGTGGTTGTACCATTATTACCATAACCTAATTAAAATAATCGGAATTGAGAGTGTTTCAATCAAATCATAATATCGACAGAAATGTTGCTGCACATGTGTTTCTTCTAAGAAAACTTTTGAACTTTTGTGCTTGGACGATGCACATAGATGAAAACTATTATCGTACCTCAAACATCCGGCGTATCGCTGGCAAATAATTGAAATAGGAAAGGACTTTACTCGTTTCCGTTTGCGTTCGTCTGGCAAGTGAAATACGATTCAAGTAAATTTCACGAAGTTAAGGAAAACTTCAACGTTTTCTTTGAACGGTCGACCAAGCTCCAAGTCTAACTTCAACGTTCCTATGCCGGAAATCCTTAGAGCGTTTGGCCATAGGAAAAATCTGTACAAATGTAGTCATCGTTCGTCTCGGTACAGCACGCACGCTACAACATTATTAAAGTTTTACGAAAATTCTTGGGATTTCATGTATGAAAATTTGAAAGCCGGCGAGTGCAAACTGCATGTACTTCGAGGTGAGGACATAGTGCGCATTATAGTGAAGGATGGTGTGGAATGTGTTCTGTCAAAGTGTAGTGATATATTCAAACGGCTGGTCGTGGGAACGTTTATGTAGGCTAGAGCTATATTGCTCATATTCAGTGCCACAAAAGACTAATTCAGCGTGTAATTCAAGCCATAAAGTTAATTAAGTAAGCTGTTAATTGTTCATGCACAATTTCTCTGAGGTTTCCGATAACACTTGGGCGAGCTTGTGTGACTGCGGTTAATCTTTGATGTAAACAGAACTTTGCAAGCGGTGCCAGCTAAGAATCAAATTACTGTTTTAATTGTGGAAGCGTTCAAAAGCCTATATCAGCGTTATGGCTGACATTGGAAAATTTCTCAAATGAAGAGTATTAAAAGGTGGTATAAATTGATGCTGGCTCCAATTATAGGCTATATTGCTATCAATAATTTCAAAGTCGAAATATGCTTAAAGCAAATCGTTTTATTTTTCACCGTTTATTTTGGTGCGAAAACAACCCGAGATATACAAAATCAAGTTTGCATGATTTTGAAAACATCAAAAATTATTTTATTGAAAGGTATCTACAAGAATTTTTTCTTTAAAATAAGGCAGTGAAATGTATGTTAATGCCTTTAAAGCTTTTAGCTAAGGGGACCCAAAAGTAAGCAGAAAATCCATTAATATGCATGACACCGAGCATACATACCCGTATCCTAACTAAAAACGTGCTATAGTATGAAAAATTGCCTTAAAGACATTTGAATTGCTCATTCCAAACGCTTTCGCTATTATAAAATCCGACAAACATTATTCTGACAACAGCTGTTCAATTGTTTTCTTAACACTTTCTCATCACTTGTGCTGCGAACGCGAACCACATTACACTCAAATGTGCCACAATAAACTGAACGAAAATGTAATTTTGCATTTTAGCAACAACTGTTGTTTCTATATTGATATGCGAACACCAAAGACACAAGACAAGGAAACGCTTAATATTCAATTGGCTCCGAAGAATGCCCCTGTAGATTTCCTATCCAAGATAATGTAAACTTTCCGTCACTTACCCGCATAGGAACTTGTTCTTGTATTACCGGATTTGCATCAAGCAAAAACACTTTACACTTGTATGCCGAATAAAACAACCGGGATAAAATCCGCATCAATGTCGTGCGGTACATTGCGTACCCGGAAGAAGATCCCAAGCTCAATTCTTCGACTTTTTGCTGTATTGTGTATGTGTGGTCATCAGTGGAATGGTTGCATGCATGAACATTGTCTGTATTGTACTTGAGAGTAAGAACCTGTTGTTGTAACAGAACGATTTCTTAGCATAATGCCGCCTTAGTTCAGGAGATAAGATGACAAACGCGAATGATGCTATGTAGCATCGGCAAAGAGTAAACGATGTTGTCGCAATATTATGGCGGAATTTCCATGCCGAAATCGAGGAATTTTCATATGGAAAGTTCATATGTTTCGCGAGATCGCGATATATGCTTCGCGACCGAGTATTCATTCTGTGGTGGTATCATGTTGATCAAAGCTGAGACGAGATTTTTCGGTCTCACTGTGACTGAGCCGATTTTCTTGCACTCAGCTCCGCGCGAATTTGTTTTGTTTATATTATTTATACAAAAAATAACTGTTAGGCAACATGATGCTCTAGATGTTGAGTGGGAAAATTCGCAAATATGTAAATTCACAATTTTCTTGTTAAGCATAAAAAACTACGATGGAGCGTTCAATATATGGAGACATACGAAGAGAGATTTGAGTTTAAGAAAAAAACAGATATTTTTATTTAGAAATATTAGGTCGTGTTTGTATTATATCAAATTCTAAACGGTAGACTATGTGTCATCTGAAAAATGCATGAATTTGAAGAATGAAGAATAAATAAATGAAAAAACTCAGATCTATAAGCATTGGACTCACCTTAAAATATAGTCCTTGAAATTTCTGAATTCACTTATATCTATGTACTAGACACATTTATCCAGACAAGGTCTTGTATAAGGTACATTATTGAAACAGATCGATTTCTTACCATAAAATCGCCCTGCTGCGTCAATTTTTTCGTCACAGCATGAACATCTGTTTGGGCAACTACGAACGCTTGCCTTCTTTGCAAACTAAGATCAAGCAGCGTTAATAGTTATGTTTTTCTATAGTATATGTACATATATAAGCACACTAATGCTCGTTTCTGCAATCAGTGATGAATTATAACCAGAGTCGGATAACTTTTCATACCAAATTCACATTATTCGATCTGATAATGTGGTTTCCCTAAAAATACATATACTGCAGTCATTTTAAAAAGTCTGCAACGATACATTTTGCAAAGTTTCATTTTAGCCTGCCAGTAAAAATTAAAAGAATAACGCCAGCTAAGATTTTTCGTTACCGAATATTCACCGATTCTAAGTAGTATTCAACGCATGCAGCAGTTCCAACAACAACGACAACAAAGTCAGTGTCGAAAATCATCCCGCCAACAAGTTCATGCTTTGGGTACTGTATGCTTATCTCTGCGAGTTCAATTAATAACAGAACGTCAAGGCGAATGGCACGATTCTCAATCTAATGCATGGAAGTTATGATTCTACACCTGAAGGTGTTTATTTCAGTTAAAACTGAGCTTGGATGTACTCCCTCAATTAATGTGATACATAATCATCATGTGATGCATTAAAACTCATTAAAACTTTTCATTCCGCATCACTATTCCTATTAGTATTTCAGATCTACTGAAGAATCAGTTCTGTTTCGTCGGCGTTTTTCGAGGAGTTTGTCAACCTTACCTTAACTATACTTTTAAAAATTGGCCTTCGATTTGATGCAATCTTTTCATAATAGAAAGCCGCTCAAATCTTCTCAATGCTTAAATCTGAAGATCCATCTATCCAAGAATACACCCTATATCTATCCTACGCTGTATCAAAAAAATTCTTTGGAGGGTTTTTATTATAATAGAGTTAATATTTCTCTGCAGCCTCTGCTTTTCTTATTTTGCTCTCTCATTTTTTCTCCTCAGCATTCGATGCTTTCGAAGGCTATAACCTGAACTATAACCTGCTGTACAATTAACTTGAAAAATGTGTCTGTTTTTCTTCTTAATTTCATAGCCGATCTTGCAAAACCATCGTTAATGGTTCCATTTCTTATCTTTTCAATCAAAAATGTATTCTTGGTATTATGCTTTTCATATTGTTTGTCATGATGTTCCAGCTGTTATCAAATCATACTGTTTTTTTTATGCAGATGATTTAAAGTTATACAGGATAATCAAATCTGCGGACAATTTTCATCAGTTGCAAGTGTAAAAACAATTTTCTACCTCTAAACATCTTGAAATGTCAACAACATCGATTACGAATTTTCTTCCTGTATTTGCATATACCTTATATTTAAGAATATTTCCCTTGTTGTTATCTAGAATTTGGGAGACTTTGGTGCTGTATTTGATTGTAAACTGAAATATGGTATTCATGTGATGTTCAGGACCGTCTGAGGCTGCTAACTTTGCTTTTCGTTCTGCTCCTACTGTCCTTACTCTTCTCATCTTTTCATCCTTCAAATAACGTTTCTTGCTGAATGTTTCCTGTTTGGATTTTCTCGTGTCCTCTTTTTGGTCTTTTCTTCTCTAGATCCAAGTCGAACAAGCCGATAATCTAATCATTTGATTGCGCGCCTGGAAGTCTATTTTTATTCATTTTGGTTGGGTCTTCATTGCATGCATCGAGTTCTTAGTATTGGTCCTCTTCTAAACTCTTTTTTAACCTCAAAAATGGAGTAAATATTTTTAATTTGATTTCCAATTAATTTTTGATTAGTATTGTTACTAATTTTAAAATTTCTAGATTCTTTTCATCTGTTTCGTCTAAGTATTTATATATCATGGAGGCTCGTTTTACTTTTGTCTTTGCAATAAATAGATAGTGTATGCAGCGAAATAAATTAGGAAAAAATCCTTCAGGTTCTACATTAATTCTCCCTGAAAATCTCCTTGTTTACCTTCGGCAATGTATCTTAACGATTTATCTGCTTCAAAATTACAAAAAAAAGTGCGATGTTTCCTTGTTTCTTTCCTTCTGCTATTTTCTACCATAACTCCTTATCATTTTATGATATTCTCTCTTCGGACCATAGCCGTTTGTCCTTGTTTCGTATGCATTATCATAAGTAAGCATTATTATAATGCCTCAATTGCATACATGGCGAACTCTTCGTGTCTAGATTTGACAAAATAGTCGGCGAGACGTTCAGCAAGTCATAGAGTGACGGTGGATTATCTTATGAAAAGATACCTAGCTACCCACACAATGTGCATATCTGTACACTTCAAGTTTCCGCCCTTCCGCATGGTGTGAAATTTAAGTAGTAATATCGTGTAGGTAGGTAGCATTTTCTCTGTTCAGAAATTTATTTACAAACATTCGAGCAGTGTGCCTTGTACCCGTCCATACGCATGTATCTTGTCCGATACGATGCTTCTTGCCCATTTGATAAGCAAACCAAATAGTTTTGTAAATATCATCGGAGTCAACACCAGATTTTTTTTCAAATCCCTTTGATTCGGTACGTAAAACACCGACATCATTTCGAGTGGCCTCGAGGTAAAACAAGACTCTAATAAATACTTATACACCCCCATAAAACGCTCATTATACCCTCATAAAACAAGCGAGAGCCGACAAGGAAACCATGCCATGAGAAAAACAGACGAGAATAGACAAGGAGACCATTTACACTCTCATCTCGTCAAAGTTTGCCATGTCTCGGGGAGACTGTAATTGAGGCTTTATTAATAGAAACTACCAAACCTATCAAACCAGTTTACACGTTCAGATGCAACCAAGTCAGGAAAAATGAAAGAGTTATTGTTCAATACTACTCAGTTTAGTTTAAAATATGTTAACATTAACAAAATGTATGGTCGTTCCCAAAAGTATGATCCACCAAACTAGTAGTGACCCTGATGGTTCGTCGAATATCTTTGTAAAGTCACTTTTCTCAATTTGTTATAATCTTGGTAACTCGTTCAGGAGATTAGCTGATTTTTTTTTCATCTGCTAGGCACTCGGCTTTTTAAATAGATTATACTGATAAGGGAGCCTTTTCTCGTTTCCAACGGCAAATGAACTTACTATCCAATGTCCAACTTACCATCGTTCACTAAAATGGCTTCTTCCGCTATCGACCTGAAATGGCTATTGGATTTACGAGTATGTATGTAATATATACAGTCTGTGCTAAGGTTTTCTATTCAGTAAACTACACAGTCATCCTTTCAAAGCTGCCAATATTCGATACTTCGAGTCATCTTGGCTCCTGGTTTTCCTTTTAGCTATGTGACTGTGCTTGTTTCACAACCGTTAGCTCTTGTTTTTCTTTCCTTTTAATACTGCTTCTAGTGTTCCTTAAGGCTTGATTCTTGGCCCTTTGTCTATTATAAACGATTTTGCTTCTTCGTTTTTATTCTTCCTGTCTTTTGAACGATGTTCTACTGAAAATAGTTAAGGTGATCATGTCAGTGGATGACTGCTTCCAGTTTCAAGAAGACTTTTGCGCACTAGGCAATTGTTGCTCTGTCAGTTCTATTACTCAAAATGCGCCGATATGCTTGCGAATGCCCTACACTAGTAAGATATCTCACCTCACGTTTTTTACTCGTTATTTGCTTCCACGCTCAATTTTATTGGCAATTTCAAGAACCGTGTTGTGACATTTGATGCCTAACATCTTACGTATCACATCCAAGTCCTCTCGATTGTGCGACTTCGTTCTTAGGGTGCATGACCCGTTTGTTATAAATTTCTCCTGTCCACGCCTGTATATTTCCTTTGTATGTAGTGTCCCCAAATGTTGATGTCAAATTTGGTGCTCTCATTAGCTATACTCATTATCCACTTCATAAAAATTGAATTTTGACTAAAAATAAACTAAGTAGAGTCTTATTCCAGCACGACCAGTAAAAGTCATACAAGTGACCTGTATTGTCTCAAACGAGCACAATGTAAGCTGGATCTCCGTTTGACTAGTGACTATTCTATTGCTTTCAGCCGTTTGTATGTAATAACTGCCGATTTTCAATTCAGATTCAGAATATTCAACCGTAGAAAATATCCCTTAAAATGTCCTCGCATTATGTGTTACAGGCACTTCAAAAATTTCACACAACCTCATTAATAACATTCACTTGAAAGATTCTGCTTCGAATGAGTGAGCAAATGTTAAATAATTTCCGCATTACTTATTCGAAAAAAAAACAGTCAACTGACTTTAAGCAACTTCAGGAGCTACCGAAATTATCATTCAATAAATAGAACAAAACACGTGCATTTCGAAATTTCAGTGCATCGCAACGAAGCTTCTGTTAAAGGTTGGACATACCACCCTCAAAAACATAAGATCGAATGAAATAGCGTAAATAAAAAAAAATATATTACCATAACCTCATAGTACCTAAAAATTCAATTTTATCCTGCTGTATTGATGTTTGATCATAAAGCAACTGAGAAATCCATTACGACATGCATACTTCAGCCCAGCAGGATATCATCATCATCTTCGTCGTTGTTATTGTGAATGAGCTACGTAAAGGAAGTTGCTGGAAAACTGTAGTGACTAAACGCGCCCGCAACTTGTCTGCATGTTCCCACATTTAAATACACGTCAAGCTGGCTTATTTGCAGATACAAAGGAAAAGCACCCGTAGCCGCAGTGCCGCCTTTCCATTCAGGATAAGTATTAAATGCCAGATAATAAGAACATACTACGCCTTTATGCTCGCGAAACGCCACGAACTATAGGTTGCTGGGAAGACTCGGGTTGGAATAGCGACGGTACTGCAAGTCTGGATACAAGCTAAACCATCCCTTAAACACGAAGATGGGGCACTGAGATTTCTTTACTTCGTTTTATCAGGAAAAAGGAACCAAGAGATAGAAGATGAAGGCGGACAGATGCGCCCACGGAGCGTGACGTGTACGTGAAAGTATAAATGATTGTAAAGGTAATGCTTTGTTACGGCAAATAATTTCATTTGGAAGCAACGGAATACTTATCATGGTTTGGCCTTTGCGTAATGGGTGAGCGAAATGTTCGCGAAACTTTTTTCGGATTTTTTTCACAAGTTATTGAAAGAAGTGCTATTCATGAAAGCATTTATTTTTGGGCGCTTTGAATATGAAATGGATGTCTATAAGGGGAAAAAATGAAATTATAATATGTTGCATGCTGGATGAGACTCTACATTCAAAGAGGAATTGGAGCATTCGAGATAGGTACTTAACGTATAATAAAGATTTAATGAGGAGGGCGATGATTCATGTGAATGAAATGATATTTCATACATAATTTGAACCGAAAGCAAGAAAATCCTATAATTTGTTAAATGAATAATGCTTCGAATCAAAATTTAATGTTTAAGCTTTAAACTCTTACCTATATTTTTTTTTATCTTGCTACTTTATTCAAAAAGAATGTACAAAAAAAATTAAAAAAAAAATATAATTATAATGCACCTAAAATCACATGTACGAATGAATAGTTTTGCGAGATCAAGTTTTCTTGAAACGTATCAGAGTTTCATTGTAGTACGTGTTTTTATTTCGAAAGCGATCGAAAACAGAAGTCATCAAATGAACCTAAATTCGCTATTTTTACTTGAATTAAAGTTTTGTAATCGAATCAATGAGTACATCGCCAAAATAACCAAACCAATTAACATACCATTTTATATATCAATTTCCTAAAGAACTGAGGTCAGTATGCTTCTCTATTACAAAATTTAGTTGATTGAGACCGAAACCACGCTTCCTCCATTTTATCGTTTAACAGATGGTGGCTTCGATTTCGATAGTGCTTTTATTTCTTTAGTTGAGATAAATAAAGTCGCGGATACAAATTGACCAGCTATCAGAAGTTGGCCGTCATCGATAAGTGGCATAGTTGCTGTATCGATCCTGCCCATGTCCGCAAGTAGTTAAAGTGTACGCCCAGCATTAGATAAAGAGTGATATAATCCCTTTGTCAGGTCTAGTGGTTGAAGTTGGTAGTACATAGTTACTATCAATATATACGAGTGTGAAGCGATTAGTTCTATGACTCATTAGACCCCTGACAAACTTGAAAATTGTCCAAGAGTGCAGAGCACGGTTGAACTCTGTCGCCAGATTCAATAGGGTGCATCTGCTCTGGGTACCGGGGCACTGTGGTGTTGAGGGAAATGAAATTGCTGACGTCATTGCGAAGCAAGGTTCGGGACTTCAACTACGGGGCCCTGAACCCGCCTTGGATGTGCCGACCGCATCTGCACGTGCCATTCTTCGAAAGTGGGTAGATGATGCTCACAAAGATTGATGGACAACTGCTGGTGTGGCCAGACATACGAAGGTCTTCCTCTCAGAACCCAACCATGTGACTGCAAGATTCTTGCTCAATAAGAGCAGGAAAGTTTGCAGAGCCATGATAGGCATTCTGACTGGACACAACTGCCTAGGAGGACATATGTACCGAATAGGTGCCGTACAGGATGACCTCTGTTCATCCTGCCTAGAAGATGCTGACTCTGCGGAGCATTTGCTCTGTGAATGCCCAGCGTTTGCGCGTCTCAGATATCAATGCTTTGGCTGGGATGTTGCACGCCTGAAGAGGATAGCCTCTTTTCCCCTATCAGTGATCCTAGACTTTATCAAGAAGTCTGGGAAACTATGGTAGGCAGGGGGGAAATGAGTACAATGGGTCCTTTGGCCTGACCGCTTAGAGGTGCCAATGCGCCAAATGTTAGAGGTGCCACCCAACCCACATACACACACACACACACACACCCCAGATTTAACTCAGGTATATATTAAGAGCTAAGTGAACTCAAAGCTCGGTGCATGATCACTCATCCGAACCTGCATTCGAATCAGAAACCCCACACACTAGTACTCTAGCCACTAGGCTAGACGAGTTTCCAGGTACTGAGAGCTTATCGTTAATATATCTGATTAAGTCAGTTTCGGTAAATAAAGAGCCAATAATATGATAAACACAAGCGGTGCAAAAGCCACTCATAGTAGCTGTTCTAGTTTACGCTTTGATCATGAGCTCAGTAACTTCGCGCTAGTTTCATTTTCATGCAAATCACTTGTATATTTTCGCTTTGAAAAGTTGGGATAAGGGTCTAAGGCGGAAAGATTTCCGTGGCTACTACCCGTAAAAGATCAGAGCATCTCCTAGCACGAAAATGATGAAAATACTCATTCCTGTCACAAAAATTATGAAAATATTCATTCCTGGCTACAGTTTCATAGTACTGTAACCAAAATTTCGTCACGATTGCTTACACCCTGTGAATTTCCTTTATTCTGGTTACATGCTAAATATTTGTAAAATCTGCAATATTTGTTTGTTACTTATCTTTATTGTAGATGTTTTCCATATTAAAACTCAACGGTAGGATCTATAAGTGCAAAAATGTCAAAAATTCGTGGTGGCAGCCACCCTTTTCTAGCACTACACCAAAAATTATACCAAATTTGTTTTATTGGTGTCGAGGTCAACCTACCGTTGAAATTTGGTTTTGACTCGATGACTGCATTAGAAATTATAGGGATAAAAACCTTTTAAGGGTTACCGCCTGCGAAAATATAAAAATTTTTGAAATTGATACATTGTTGATTTCCACTACAAAATCAGCATTATTCAGGGGAGGGTAAGGTTAATTCGGCGAGTAAGTAAGTAAGATTTTTTTTTAAGATTTAAAGAGTTAATTTATTCAATCAATTTTCATATGATAATACAATATTTGAACAATATTTTCGAAATTTTCATTGCGAAATATTGAAAACTAAGCAAGTGACAGTGAATTTCCGGAGGCACATCGAAAAAAAGTTTTTTTCCGGTGTTCAGCATAACTCACAGCAGGCTCATCTGAAACATAAACTTCAAAGTGCATTTGTTAAAGGATATGTTTATCGAGGAATCCTGGTTAAGTTGTTTCTTTCTCGATTTTCCAATTTTTCGTAGCACTTGGAAGCCAAAAAAACCGATTATCGCGAAAGAAAAAAAAATCGGCTAATTTGTTATTATAAAATTAATAATTATTACAAAAAAAAACAAAAAAGCTCCCAGTGATACCTGAGGAATTATGTGAAAAAGTATTGTGCAATATTTCAAAATGATTGGTCCAGTAGATTTTGAATTATGGTATACAAGGACTTCAAAAATAACAAGTTTCAGAAAAAGACACAGGTGTCGAGCAAGTATAGAAACTCGGCTTGGAGCAACGGACGTTCAATCACTCATAAATTCGTCAATTTTGCTCCAATCGACTTAAATTTCTGCACATTATTTTCGAGAGATTATGCATTCATTTAAACAAACTAAAAAAAAGTTTAAACACCTTACCAATCCCCATTCAAGTTTAAGATCATCATTAAAAAATATCAAACAAATTACGATAGCTAGCAGCTTTATCCTAGTTTTCCAGCCAACTTTCTACCAAACTTATCTTAAGGTCTACCTACTGTGTGAAGTTGGTTTAAATTTGGTGATTGCGTCGAAAATTATAACAGTTATTTTTCTAACGATTTTTCAAGCTAGAATCACTGTCACAAGGTTGCCCAGATTTTCAAATCTGGGCAGTCAGAGGTGATACTACTTAAGGCCAATAAATCCAGTTAATTTCAATCGGATCTAACTATCAGATCAATAGTTCTCGTCAACACAAATTCCGGATGCGATAAATTTGGTGAAGGGTTACCGTTTCTGTGCAAAAAGTAATTTTGAAAATCTCAACTTGACTGTGTGAATTTGTTTGTTATTTCGAACAATTTTTTTAGAGGGTCGTTAAATTGAAGGTTTTCTGTTTAGTTTTTCTTAGCTACAGGTTTGTCAAGCAATGTGTCCTGTAAATTTTGTAATGATCTCAGGATTCTTTGCGAAGTTTAGGGTACATTTTTTAACATTTTGAATTTGTCAATAACGTTTTTAGTGCGACATTTGTGAACCATTATTTTGGTAGCAATTGAATTTTTTCTTTTTTTTTGTATTAGCATGCTGAGTTTTGGCTTTGAGTTTTGCTGCCACCTGTTCACATTTGCTGGACACGTTTGCTTGTTGTCTTCCTATTAATAATAAATTATTATCAAGGATTTGTTAAGATAGGGTTCATATTTTAGTTACTGTGCTAGAGATGCCAGTTTTTTTTATCAAAAGGTCAAACAATTTTTACAATGAGCTTAGCGCCAAGGCCTTGTGAATGACAAGCCACTTTGGAGCTGGCAAGTGATTTTTTTTGATAATTGATTTTTTTCAATGCTATTTCTATTTGTTTGAATGATCATGATGATTCTTTTTCAGATAACCTTTAAAGATCCTTTTACTGCGAATGCAAGAGCCACTTTCGCTCTTATTCTTCGCTGTAGATTTACGAAACAAGGCGGCATGTGTGTCAATTAGGCTTTTTAGCTATTGTGCTGTGTAATTCATAGCAGAGTTGCGCTTGAAGTTATTTTCGCGTTTGTCATGCATGTGTTGCAAAATGACACAGGTCTTTCAGGTCAAAGTGTTCACTCTGCTTGAAAATAGCTTGAAGCAACATCATCATAGCCATTTTCAAAAGAGCAAACGGTTAGGTCTGAAAAACACATTATTTTCCCCGTTATAAATTGAATAAATGCAAAGGTTATAACGAATTTCTTATTTCGTTCAGGAATCGCAGTCAAAAGATTAGTTCTTCTGCTACTAGGATTAGTTCCTATACAGCGGACTCTCTATTTTGGGACTTCAAAAATAATATAATCAACTCTTCTTGTGAATACCGAAAATCTGTGACACAAATAGTGATATTTATTAATTACATAAAAATTCAGATGCAGTTCATATATTTCATCTGTCTCACTCACATACAAGATATTGAACGAAAAAAAATAACGATTTATCTATCCATCAGCCTCCAATTAAATCAACATCAATAGTTAATACTCTTCTCTAACTTTTCAATTTATCCCAACCACTTTTATGCTTCGAACCTAACCATTCATACATAACATAAAAATACATTTTATCCCATCAACTTATCCCTTTCAATCCTTTCCTATCAACCTTTTCACCACCCATGTTAAACCCTTTCTATCATGCAAACTCTTCGTTTCCGGGCCATTTCTAATGAAAACTTTCGTACTACTTTCCGTATACCTCGGGAAACGGTTGTGATAAATCCGGTAAAGTTTCGTCACGCGAAACACGGAATCCCTGTCGAGCGGAAAAATATGACGGCTATCGACAAATGTTTGAAATTTAATTAAAATTTCATAACAATAATTAGAGAAGATGAATCCTTTTCTATTATTTCGCATTTCGTTCGACGTGCCTTCGTGTGCGCCCCCCGCCCCATTTATTAAGTGCTTTGATCGTTGCAGATTAAGTGGCTGTAGTGACAGTAGATTCTTGGGTCGGTGCTGTTGTCCGTCGCCGATCGTTTTATTTCAATTTATATTGCGTGGGGAGGCTAAGAAATGTCCAAGAATAATGAAAATCTGAGATATTCTTCTAGCAATTTTCCGGAGTCATGTTAATATCGAACTTTGGATGAAATTCATTAAGTTAGATGAAGAGGTTGTTGAAATTATTCTGCATGATTCTATGAAGCTTGAATGAAAAAATCCTTGAAATGTCACCATTGCTTTGATCGATAATGTTTTCACAAGTTTATTATTAGAAACGAACGAAATTGCTTGTTTGAAACATTCTACTAATTTTCGTGGCCCTTGTCATCCTGAGAATGATCTGACCAGAATGTAGTGTAGGTTGTATTTACCCTTTCATGTCTGCAAAATTAGGTTCTGTTCTGCGACGCTTGCATGTCCTGCACAATCTTTTGTTGCTTATAATGACTTTAGATCAAATTCATCAAAATGAACGTGTATAATGGCTTCCTCTTAAAATGATTATTGAATCATCTTGAAAGCTAGACGCAAATTAAAGTCATTCCTACATAAAACTGTTTCTGAAACTGTAATATCTACCATCCAAAAGTACAAAACCACAATAATGTGGTCAGCAACACAATTTTACATAAATATTTGACGAGCTCCCTAATTATAATTAATTAGTGACTTTTGTCTTGTTCTTGCCAGCTTATCACAATAGACGTGTTATGTAGGTGAATATTGCAAACTTTTCTTATATCTCTAAGCAATAGTAGGCCAACAAATGAGGATATGTTACCGCCAAAAATGACAACGGTAATAAGGACTCGACCACAAAACTTTTATAGCAGGGAAGTATTTAATAGATGAGCTTAATTATGAATGGCAAACTGAATTGGTGCTAATTAGCTAAATGTGTTGACGTATTTTTCGTCGTTTCCATGTAAACACAATACACAAGGACATGGTATACCCTTTTCTTTGTTGTCGTTGTTACTGTTGACTGCTATTCGAAATGTTGATAGATGCGTTGTAGCTAGGCAAGTCCTCGGAAAAAATGTGCCTATGAAGAGCTTTATGAAAGTTGTCTGGACATTTTGCTGGAAATAGAAGAGAAATGATATATGATATTTGCACTATAATGATGATGGCTATTAGTAAGGACGTAGAGAACTTAGAGAGACGGTTTCGATTACATTTTGGGATAATTGATTAAATTTATTTGTGCAAAATCGATCGAAACGAACATAAATGTTTGTACGGTGTGTAAATCAGTATTAAAGTACTGTTTGGTTATTTTTCCAAAATGCCAAATACCATCAAAGACAATATTTTCGAAACATGTGTAAAGTTCATGTTATATGCTCATTAAAAATAATTAAGATACTCAATAATGAAAATAACAACGTTTGTTAATATATTTTTAACAAATTTATTACATTTTTTCACAAATATTTCACTTGAGGCTTTGCATTACTCAATTGAAAATATTTCGGACTGAAATTACCACGAACGGGAAACGCAATGTCGAAAAAGTCAAAGAAAAGTTTCAGCGTGAATATTCATCATTCAATTCAACAAAATATTTTACTCATTTCTGGAATGATGCAGCAAATGCCAGTGGCTAATAATTGTTAATACATCATTCCACACACTTTCTGTACGTTGTTCATTCAACAAAAGAATGCCTCCAATTAGTAATTCATTTCCATCGCACAATACTTTTATTGTAAGATATTTATATTTTTTACTTCATATCAATTACACAACGGTGGCGATCACCAAACCACAAATTTCATGTCATTCATTCCTGACTAGCAAATATCAAGAGATCTCGGGACACAGTACACTACGTAATTGCTCGTTATAATATGGCGTGTAATGTGGGTCATCTGTTAAATAAGTGCACGGATACACAAAAACGTAATGCGAAGCTCAGCTGATTTGAAAATTGCGGCAAGTGAATAATTTCGAGGATACTTATTTGCAAATATTACAAAAATGTCGATGCAGGGATAACGTTTTACAGTGCTTGTTGGCAGCTCGGTTTCAACATTGTAATGATGACCTAGATATGCTATAAACGTAGCTCGGGCGAATAACTATAAATTGTTCCAATTAAAGCAATAATAATAAAACTGACGTATTTGACTGTTCTTTGCATTTAATTTCGAATAATAACAGATTATTTGTAGACTGTAGCTTGGATGTGATCTCCTCTTTTATAGTGCTGAGTGCCTCTTCAAAAAACAACATTGTAAATTTGATCCCAAGAGGTTTTAGTCGCGATGTGATTAGATGTCAAGTTTGGAAGATTATAAGTCTGGTTGTCTTTTTGTTTTAAAAAATTGAAACATGTTAATATCAGGACTCAATCTACTTTCAAAAAACTCACGTATTATTTACTATAATGCTTAGAATTAAAAAAAAACCTGATTTTTTGGTTGGTTATCTTTAAAATATTTGGAAGCTACTTGGTTTCTCTGGTACCAAATCTTCAAAAAGCTGATCGTATTGTTCAGCATAATTCGAATTTTCTGATACGCGTGGACTGTTCGTTTGTAATTCTAAGCTTGTTCGTTGAGTGAATGTAACGCCAGCGAGTTATGAAATGAAATGTAATAAAATGAAATGTAAAGAATTCGAAATGAAATGTAATGAAATGACATGTAAAGGAATTGGAAATGTAATGTAATGAAATGAAATGTAAAGGAATTGGAAATGTAATGTAATGAAATGAAAGGTAAAAGAATTCGAAATGAAATGTAATGAAATGACATGTAAAGGAATTGGAAATGTAATGTAATGAAATGAAATGTAAAGGAATTGGAAATGTAATGTAATGAAATGTAAGGGGATTGGAAATGAGGTAAATCGAAGGAAATCAGGCGCTCCACCGATGCGAGCGGGTACTCCCCACCGGGTCAAAGCATCGCCGTCGACTCAGATTAAACGGCCGACGATTACCCGGACCCGGGAACGAGCGACCCTTAGCGTAGCTAAGGAGCCAGAAATGCCGTCGGAGAAGGGAACGCCGACTCACGCACTCGAATAAAAATAAAACCGAAAACGCCTGGTGAAATGGGGCGCACGTCCGCCGGTGACCGGTTAATCGCGCCGCGTGAACGCTCCGATATCTGCTAGGCAGAACTCGACGGAAGCATTACCCGTAACGAAGTAACAACTTAGTTCAATGTACAATCATGTCAACATCGTTCATTGACATGATGGTCGTAAACATCGCTGACAGGATGCCCGAGATGACAAGAGACGATCGAACCGCCACCACACGGCAAAAGGCGAAAAGGGGCGCGTTCCGCTAACCATTGTCTACAACTGCGGGAAAATGCACTTTTGATTGCGCGTGCAGCAGTACAAGGGCCAATGCACCCGCCAACATGAATAAGAGGTGGCGACAACGGCATTTTTGATACGAGAGATCCAATCGAAAAGACCGCTAATGAAGGTTTCGCGGCAGGTTGATGAAGTTGGGAGCCTTCTTTTTGGATTGGAACGAGCCCTTAATGAGGAGATAAGTAACGCTGGCGAACGAGTGGAAGTGATTTTGGTCCGAAACGAACTGGCTTGAGTGAGAAAACGAGCAGGCGATACCGAAGAATAACTGAGGAGACAGGACTGTGAAGTCGAACGCGGTTAACAATTCGCGGAACGGGCGAGCGCCGGCAAAGCAAAAGAACACCACAGAGACCATCAGATATAGGATAGAAGATAGAATTCCGAACGCGGCGGCAGCAGAACAACTCTTCGGGGAAGTACCGGGTAGGCGGCCTGCGAAGTCGAATGTACGAGGCGATTATTTCGAGGAGAAGTACCTAAGGTAGGCTAAGTTTTTCATATTGTTAGTAAATTAAGAGTTCAGAAAAAATAGTTACGCGACGCCGTTCTTAGGAGTAATATAGAGTCAATAGTGTATGAATAAACTTGTGATAGAGGTGTAATCGCTGGTGTTAATTTTTGCGCCCTTCTGGTCTTCGATTGCCCCGAGTGGGGAATCGGTAATCGCGGTAATATAGTACGCCACCGTCGATTTCTCGCTTCGAGACGGTGGCATCGCGGACAGTTTCGGTCGAAAATTTAAAGCGAGAGGCGCGTAAAATCGATATTCATAGTAATTTTAAAGATAGATTTGAGAGTAATTCACGCGATATCGGCTGCATGATCACGATTTCGAGGTTGCTATGAATCTTCTTGAAGTTTAAATTCGTAGAAGTAGATAGAACTATTCTCATGATACTATATATATATATATATATATATCTATTTATCTTTTTGAAAACATAATATAAAAGAAAAACTATTTGAATTCTGGATTTGGTGAATCAAGGTGCGTGTCGTAAGGAAAAAATAAAAGGAACGTGTGTGAATGTATATAGGCGAACTATACGGAGTAAATGGTGATTGAAGTGTGAGTGTAGTATAGTATAGGTTAGCTAGTAAGAGGCCGTTCTTTTCCAGGTTTTTAACGTAGAATACGTGGTTTTGTCGCAGCTATTGAGTTCCTGGTGGGTGTTCGGTTGTTAGTGAGGTATCTTGTGTTTCGCGAACTTTCAGGGAATATTTTGCTCGGGAGGGTTGTCTTTTCCTGGCGGTAAAGAAAAAGAAAAAAAATGAAGATCTTGGTAGATCGTCTGAGCAAAGACGAACTCATTTATGAGCTCGCCATCCGCGGGTTTCCAGCAGACACCGTTGACGCTATGAGGAAGACGTTGAGGGCTACGCTAAGGTCTGAGTCGGCATTGGATAGGTCTTATGTTGAACCCGACTATCCCTTTGATTTCGAGACAGACCACGCGGAGATGCGGGCTAAGGTGACAGAGGTAGAGGAATTAGTTAACAAAGTTTCAGACGATGGGGCGAGGTCGGAATTCATGAAGGCGAAAGTGAAGACGGAGTTCGGCTTTCGGCGACTAGCCAATATGCGCGCCATCACTAAGGATCAGAAGGATAGCGTGAAGGAATTACGAAACAGGCTCATCCTGGCGATGGGGACTCTGGTTGGAAAGACCGAAGATTCCACCGATGATGAGGGAGAGACAGGCGTTCGCGAGCAGACGGTACCCGTGCAGAAGGAGGCAAGAGGAGTGAGCCCAGCGGAGGTGGCCAAATGGGGCATCAAATTCAGTGGAGATTCGTCGGGATCCATCAACGCCTTCCTCGAACGGGTCGAGGAGTTGCGTCTGGCGAGGGGTCTGTCGAAGCCGCAGTTGTTCAGGGCAGCTGTAGAGTTGTTCGACTCGCGGGCTTTGATTTGGTTCCGCGCTAATCGGGATCTGGTGTCGTCGTGGGACGAACTTGTTCGGGAGATGAAGGCGGAGTTTTTACCTCTGGATTACGAGGACCGCCTGGGGGAAGAGATAAGGAGACGGACGCAAGGGGAGGGGGAATCTATGGGAGTTTATGTCGCGGTGATGGAGCGGCTATTCAGCCGACTGACAACTAGCTGGACAGAAGAGAAGAAACTGCGCATATTGCGCAGGAATATAACACCATTCTATCAGCAACAGTTGTGCTTGACACCGGTGACGACAGTAGCGGAACTGGTGAAGATGGGTCGCACTGTGGATGCGATGAGGGTGTCAGTGGCAGCATTTGTGCCACCCACGACAAGATCCAGACGCTGTTTGGAGCCAGATTTGGCCTACGTGGGAGTAGAAAGAGTAGAGCAAGTGGCAGCGATGGCAGAACAGAGTAGAGTGAAATGCTGGAATTGCAGACGAGATGGGCATGTATCGAGGGAGTGTCCTGAGCCGCGGCGGTGTTTCGGGTGTGGTCGGCAGGGGGTTATGCGAGCCTCATGCCCTGTCTGTCGAACGAGGGCGAACGAACAGGGGCCGCGGGCACGATCAGATCCACCGGCGGCGGGAAACGACCGAAGTGCTCGCTAGGCGGTCGAGCGAGCACTTCAAAGAGGCCGCAACAGAGGGCACCCTCTCCGACGGTGGGTTACGCACTAGCGAAGTGCAGCCAGGATAATCGTCCGCATCTACAGGTGAAGGTGATGGGCATAGCGATGGAGGGCCTGCTGGACTCGGGTGCGAGCCGCACGATTTTAGGGGAGAAGGGATGGGTTCAACTAAGGAGAAGAGGTGCAACCCTGACCCAGAACGAGATCGAAGAAGTGAGACTGGCAAATGGTGAAATGTGTCCGGTGACAGGAACGGTGAGAGTGATGTTCGAACTCAACGATCGTAGACATGAGTTAGAGGTGCTGGTGATCCCATCAGTACCACAAGAGTTAATATTGGGGATAGACTTCTGGAAATGCTTCGGAGTAGTCCTTGATATGAAGGGTCAGCAGTGGACTTCGGTAGCCGCTGTAGAAACGATGCCGGGAAAGACGCTGCGGAGCTGGTCTCATCTGACAGCAGATGAGGCCAAGACCTTGTCGGAATTGCTGGAGGAGCAATTTGCGTTGATGGGAGATGGTCTGGGCTGCGCAAAGTCGGTATGCCATGTCATCAAGACAAAGGCACCACCGATTAAACAAAGGTATTATCCGGTTTCGCCAGCGGTACAAAAACAGATCAATGCGGAATTGGACGAGATGTTACGAATGGGGGTGGTGGAGCCATCAACGAGCGCCTGGTCCTCTCCTATACTATTGGTACGGAAAAAAGATGGATCCTTCAGATTTTGCGTAGATTACAGGAAGCTCAACGCAGTGTCGGAAAAGGACGCGTACCCGATACCATATATCACGGCAACCCTCGATAAACTGCGTAACGCGAAGTATCTGTCGACCTTAGACATAAAATCGGCATACTGGCAGGTGCCAATGTCCAAAGAGTCCCAACAGTACACGGCCTTTACAGTGCCCGGAAGAGGTCTATTTCAGTTCCGACGTATGCCTTTTGGTCTACATAATTCGGGGGCCACCTGGCAAAGATTAGTCGACACGGTTCTGGGGCCCACACTCGAGCCTTTCGTTTTTACATATTTGGACGACGTGATTATAGTGACTGAAACGTTCGAGCGACATATGGAGGTCCTTCGAGAGGTGTTCGTACGGCTGAGAGAGGCGGGACTCAGGGCGTCCAAAGAAAAATGTCAGTTTTGCAGGTCGAGGCTTAAATATTTAGGGTATGTGGTAGACGAAGAAGGCCTGCGCGTGGACCCAGAGAAAGTCCAAGCCATTAGGGATTTTCCTCGACCAGGCTCCGTAAAACAGGTCAGACAATTGCTAGGAATGGTGTCCTGGTACCGCCGATTCATCCCGGGGCATGCGACGATGGTGTCACCACTTAGCGACCTGCTGAAGAAGGGTCGTAAATTCGCATGGTCCGACGAATGTGAGCGGGCGTTCGAGGATTGTAAACAGAGACTCACGTCGGCTCCAGTATTGGCCTGCCCCGATTTTGACCTGCCTTTCAAGGTCCAAACAGACGCATCGGATGTAGGAATAGGCGCAGTGTTGAGCCAGGCGCACCCAACAGGTGAAAAGGTGGTGTGCTACCTAAGTCGCGCGCTCTCGAAACAAGAACGGAAGTACTCGGCCACAGAAAGAGAATGTTTAGGTGTATTATGGGCGATAGAGAAGCTTCGACCGTATATTGAGGGGACGCGCTTCGTGGTGATCACGGACCATCATTCCTTGGTCTGGCTCAATAAACTGAAGGACCCAAACGGTAGGCTGGCGAGGTGGGCCGTACGCCTTCAACAGTTCGATTACGAGGTGATTCATCGACGAGGCAAGGAGCATGTTGTACCCGACGCGTTGTCCCGCGCAATTGCGGAGGTAGGGGACATTGCGGTGCCCACTGTACCCGACAAGTGGTTCGAAAAGATGGTAGCCAGCGTTCGAAATGAACCCCAGAGATTTGGGAGCTGGCGGTGGTCGGAGCAGGCGCTGTGGAAACAGACTTCGGACGGCAAAGGCGGCGGTAAGAACAGTCTGGGTTGGAAACGGGTGGTTCCGAAAGCAGAAAGAGCGATTATACTGAATCGATGCCACGACGACCCGAAGGCGGGGCACATGGGGGCAGATCGGACTATAGCCCGGGTTGCTCAAGATTATTATTGGCCTCAGATGAGGGCGGACATCAGGGAATATGTTAAGAAATGCAGGGTATGCCAGGCTTGTAAAGTGGAGAGGAGGGCACCAGTAGGGCTGATGGCGACTCGAGCGGGGGACGCAAAAATTCCGTGGGAGATGATCTGTATCGATTTGGTAGGCCCGCTTCCCAGGTCAACACGCGGCAATTCATACATCCTAACCATTCTTGATTACGTATCCAAGTATTCGGTGCTGTTACCCATGAGAAACGCAACGGCATCAGCCGTATTTCGTCTCTTGGAGGAAAACGTCTTCCTGGTATATGGAGTCCCTAGGGTAATCGTATGTGACAATGGGGTACAGTTCAGGGGCAACCAGTTTAAGAAAGCGGTCGAAGAATACGGAACCAGGGTGAGCTATACCTCACTATATCACCCTCAAGCCAATCCTGCGGAAAGAAGAAACCAGGATATCAAGTGTATGCTCAGGTGCTACACATCCGAAAACCACCGCTTGTGGGACCAGCAACTGGCGAGGATAGCTTGCGCCTTACGTACGTATAAACACGAGGTCACGGGTTTCTCACCGTATTTCATAAATTTTGGGAGGGAGATGGTCACTTTTCGGGACGGAATGGAGCCTCCGGTGGAGTCTGGAGGAGACTTCTCCCCCGTGTCGAACGCAAGAGCGTTGGCAGAAGTCCGAGAAGAGGTAGTCCGCAGGATGCAGCGAGCTGCGTCAACAAGTAAACGTCGATACGATCTTCGCCGGCGAACAGTGGCCTTTCAGGTAGGCGACAAGGTGTGGAAAAGGAATTATGTGCTGTCCGATGCCAGCAAAAAATTTTCTGCCAAGCTAGCTCCGGCGTTCGTTGGGCCTTTTATCGTAAAGGCGAAAACATCGGCATGGACTTTCGAACTGTCCGATATGAAGGGAAAGGGGGTAGGTAATTGGCACGCGAAAGACCTCAAGCCGTTCTTTGGAGGAGAACCGGAGGAAGGAGTCATCCAACGTAGGAAAAAGTGAGCTTCGGGGTTTTTGGCTAGCTGATATCAAGAAGGTTTAACCTGGGTGGATTTAGTGAGAGTCAGCGTAGTAGCAAGGTTTCGGGGTGGTTGAAATAACAGATAAGAGGGTTATGTTGGTGGTGGGACTTTAAATAGTTAGGTAAGCGAAACGTAGAGTACTCGTAATTTGTGGATGGTAGCGTAACCAAGAATGTCTAAGGTTCAAAAGTCTTTCTGATGAAGGGTATAGTATCTAGAAAGTAGCGAGCCAGAGAGTTAGGATGCATATAGTGACAGATAAATGCGCCAGGTAGTCGGCGATTCTGACAGTAAAGCAGGGGTAGAAGAGCGAAGGATAAGTGGTCCCGATAGGAGGTGCAGCGGCCGGAATATGTGATGATCAGTGTTAGATTTGGCATAAATTCGGATTGGGGTTAGATATATGTATAAAGAGAGGTTTTATCGTTAACGGCAAACAGAAAATAATAATACCTTCACTTGGGGGATGAGTTCGTATCCGCTCATATTTTATTTTTTTCTCCCTTTTCCTTCCTTTTAGGTTTTTTTAGTTTTTTTTTCGGTTATCTTGATGTTCCGTGGTCGGGGCAGAGGTAGACATCCTAAAAAGAAACAGTTTATCTTACTTTAGAATTAGGTATAGAAATATGGATATATAGGGTAGTTTTATGATACAATAGTATAAGGCTTATTAGGAATATGAAAACAATACCGTTTATTTGGTGGCGGGTCCGTGTCTGTTTTTATTCTGTGTTACTTCTTTTCATCCTTTGGATCTTTTGGGTTTTTATTTCCTTTTACCCTTTTGTTATCGTTTTATTTTTTCCATCGGCCGCGGTAGTTGTAGTCGTCCTAAAAAGAAACAGGTTGCTTCGCTTTAGAATTGGATCAAGATATATATATATGTATATATAGCTATAGGGTAGACGTCTATCAACACGGTACAAATCACAAGAATCGCGGTCGGCAAGAAGTATGAATAGCGTAAATGGGGCGTGAATGTGTGTCCCAACATCAATGATCGCGTCGTACCATCCCGAATTCAAGTAGGTAGGAGCACGATAATGGACTATTAAATACCAAACACTAAGAGCGAGGACATTTACCAAAAGTTACCGGGAATCATAGGCGCGCGCGCGCTTCGCGGTCAGATCGTCAATTTAGGCCTCCTTAGGCAGAAAGTAAGACGAGAATTCCGTAGTAATTCTCTGGGGAAGGGGGTGATGTAACGCCAGCGAGTTATGAAATGAAATGTAATAAAATGAAATGTAAAGAATTCGAAATGAAATGTAATGAAATGACATGTAAAGGAATTGGAAATGTAATGTAATGAAATGAAATGTAAAGGAATTGGAAATGTAATGTAATGAAATGAAAGGTAAAAGAATTCGAAATGAAATGTAATGAAATGACATGTAAAGGAATTGGAAATGTAATGTAATGAAATGAAATGTAAAGGAATTGGAAATGTAATGTAATGAAATGTAAGGGGATTGGAAATGAGGTAAATCGAAGGAAATCAGGCGCTCCACCGATGCGAGCGGGTACTCCCCACCGGGTCAAAGCATCGCCGTCGACTCAGATTAAACGGCCGACGATTACCCGGACCCGGGAACGAGCGACCCTTAGCGTAGCTAAGGAGCCAGAAATGCCGTCGGAGAAGGGAACGCCGACTCACGCACTCGAATAAAAATAAAACCGAAAACGCCTGGTGAAATGGGGCGCACGTCCGCCGGTGACCGGTTAATCGCGCCGCGTGAACGCTCCGATATCTGCTAGGCAGAACTCGACGGAAGCATTACCCGTAACGAAGTAACAACTTAGTTCAATGTACAATCATGTCAACATCGTTCATTGACATGATGGTCGTAAACATCGCTGACAGGATGCCCGAGATGACAAGAGACGATCGAACCGCCACCACACGGCAAAAGGCGAAAAGGGGCGCGTTCCGCTAACCATTGTCTACAACTGCGGGAAAATGCACTTTTGATTGCGCGTGCAGCAGTACAAGGGCCAATGCACCCGCCAACATGAATAAGAGGTGGCGACAACGGCATTTTTGATACGAGAGATCCAATCGAAAAGACCGCTAATGAAGGTTTCGCGGCAGGTTGATGAAGTTGGGAGCCTTCTTTTTGGATTGGAACGAGCCCTTAATGAGGAGATAAGTAACGCTGGCGAACGAGTGGAAGTGATTTTGGTCCGAAACGAACTGGCTTGAGTGAGAAAACGAGCAGGCGATACCGAAGAATAACTGAGGAGACAGGACTGTGAAGTCGAACGCGGTTAACAATTCGCGGAACGGGCGAGCGCCGGCAAAGCAAAAGAACACCACAGAGACCATCAGATATAGGATAGAAGATAGAATTCCGAACGCGGCGGCAGCAGAACAACTCTTCGGGGAAGTACCGGGTAGGCGGCCTGCGAAGTCGAATGTACGAGGCGATTATTTCGAGGAGAAGTACCTAAGGTAGGCTAAGTTTTTCATATTGTTAGTAAATTAAGAGTTCAGAAAAAATAGTTACGCGGCGCCGTTCTTAGGAGTAATATAGAGTCAATAGTGTATGAATAAACTTGTGATAGAGGTGTAATCGCTGGTGTTAATTTTTGCGCCCTTCTGGTCTTCGATTGCCCCGAGTGGGGAATCGGTAATCGCGGTAATATAGTACGCCACCGTCGATTTCTCGCTTCGAGACGGTGGCATCGCGGACAGTTTCGGTCGAAAATTTAAAGCGAGTGGCGCCTAAAATCGACCCACCCCGATCTCCGCGGGAGTTAGCGGCAGAAACTGTCCCCTTTTCACTCAGTCGGGAGGCAAAGGGTGTTTGGCGTATTGTAGGAGGAATAATCGTAACACGTTGAGTGAACTTTTATTTATAACAATCAATGTTTCTAGAAAATATTATTCTATCGATTTCACGTTGAATCATCCCATCAGGAATTCTAAATGAATCATTCGTATATATAATAAATCGTGAATCATTCCATCAGGAATCCTAAATGGAATTTTGAATGTTCAAATATAAATGTGTAGGTGAAAATAGTGCGACGATATGGGCAAAAGATATAAGCAATATAACAAGAAAAAGGTCGATATATCTTGACCAACTCACAATGGGTGTATGTTCCAGCTTTTCTATTTGTGATATTGTGTGTTTGTGTGGGTTGCGGGAGAGGCGCATTGGCACCTCTAAGCACTCAGGCCGAAGAACCCATTGTACTCATTTCCTCCTGCCTTCCACAGTTTCCCAGACTTCTTGATAATCAGTGATAGGGGAAAATATCAGTGATAAGGGAAAAGATCAGTGATAGGGGAAAAGAGGCAATCCTCTTCATGCGTGCAACATCCTAGCCAAAGCGTTGATATCTGAGACGCGCAAACGCTGGGCATTCACAGAGCCAATGCTCCGCAGAGTCAGCCTCTTCTAGGCAGGATGAGCAGAAGTCATCCTGTCCAACACCTATTCGGTACATATGTCCTCCTAGGCAATTGTGTCCAGTCAGAATGCCTATCATGGCTCTGCAAACCTTCCTGCTCTTATTGAGCAAGAATCCTGCAGTCACATGGTTTCGTTCTGTAAGGAAGACCTTCGTATGCCTGGCTACACCAGCAGTCGTCCATCTATCTTTGTGAGCATCATCTATCCACATTCGAAGAATGGCACGTGCAGATGCGGTCGGCACACCCAAGGCGGGTTCAGGGCCCCGTAGTGGAAGTCCCGAACCTTGCTTCGCAATGACGTCAGCAATTTCATTCCCCTCAACACCACAGTGCCACGGTACCCAGAGCAGATGCACCCTATTGCATCTGGCAAAAGAGTTCAATCGTGCTCTGCACTCTTGGACAATATTCGAGTTAGTCTACGCAACGCCATCAGTGCAGCTTGACTGTCACTGCAAATAGCAATTATTGTAATCCGAAAATTCTTTTGGGGGGCAGATCAAACGAAAGATAATGATAGGCAAAACAAAGAGTGATTAACCGTAACGTTCAGGAAAATATTTTAAAATTTAAATTCAAATGTAATGGTAAAAAATTGATCATTAGCTGGGAAAACAGTCGATACAATTTATTTTTTGAAGATTATTCTATTCAAGTTTTGACCGCGGGCTGTCCCTTCTAAACCTATAATTTTCAAACATTCCTTCTAGCGGAAATCGTTGGAACGTAACTCGTTAGAGCGTAACGAATCCATAATGAGTTATAAAGGGTCTCCCAATAGAGACGGACAAACTTTAGGTGAACGCAGCCATGTTAGCCAATCAAATTTTTGACATCGCTTGTCAGTCGTTTTCAGAAAGGCCTACAATTTAATCATGGTTACTTTTATGTCAGAACAACGTTTAGAAATTGATAAGTTTCACTACGCAAACTCGTCATGGTGGTTTTTTTGAGCATGCTATTGTTCGTGTGATCAAAAATTTGAAAGTGAGTTTACACAATACTGCAGAACCTAAAAGACAAAGAAAAGTCAGAAATGTTGAAAATGTTGCTGCTGCTCAAGCCAGTGCTAGCGAAAATTCAATTGTTTCCGTTGTTCGTCGATCCCAAGTCTCTGGTAAGTCTCTCTCTCTCTCGAATGACAACTTGTTAATTTGCCGATTGGGGTCTCGAAATGATCAAATGTTCGATTACTATCGAAAAATCATCTAAAATGTACCCTGCAAACGATGCAGCATTATATGAGGTTCTTATTAAAACCATCATCTGCTAACCGCAGGAGTTCGAGCCCGGATCGCTTTTGCATTACTCCGACTTAGCCTTGCCACTAGGTGTCCCCACAACTCTTTTCGTTCTCTCAGGAAGAGTTTGTAAGGCATCCTTTCTTATTTTATACCGTCTCTTTAGGGACCAAAACACGTACCGAAGCGTCCTCTGAAGGAACCATTGCTTCGACAACCAACGCGCTCCTTGTACTCATCGAAAATGAAGGAATTTCAAGAAAGTGTGCGCTTATTTAAGTGGTTTGAGTTTACTCGCACTAGGACCATGAACATTCAACATGAGTCTTCCTAGCGAGATTACAGTTCCTAATTCCCTATCGCATGCTTTAAGTATGTGCATCCTTTGTGTCAGCTTTGAGCTTAGTTATCGAGCTAGCTTCGATCAGTTGATATGCAACCTTCACAGTCTTAAACACATATTTTTGTATCGTGAAAATAGTTTAAATAAATTAAAAATTCGTTAAAAGCTCAACTTGACCGAACTTTATTGACGCCCGTTACGTTAAATTTAGCTTATAAACGAATTATATACAAATAACTCTATATTACTTCTAAGTGCTTACTGGTGTCATTGGGAGAGTTTGATACGACTTTTCTCTATCAAAGCTCCGTACTAGGCTCAAGTGTACGAAAATTTTTCTTCACACAGAACTGATTTTCATTACACAGTTGCACAATTTGGGGACGGTGGTAAATGACATTCCATGATCAAATCGTATTCAATATTCTGTCATTCATACGCAATCTGTCAAAAAATTCTTATTGAAGCCCTGCCATGAAATGCCTAAATGTTTCCAACAAACTTAATCATACGTTCGATGTATATGATGAATACCTTACGATGCATGTTACTTTAATTGACTTCAATCGAAATGTGTAAAATACAACATATCTTGGATGAAAACAAGAATTCTCACATCTTCAATTAGGAAAAGGGAAGAAATCGTAAACCTTCAATGTCAGAATGTCAAATCTCAAATGAATGCACAGCTTTATAAATAATTTGGAAATAAGTTACAAATTGTCTACTTGAAATGAAATGCAATTGTTCGCTCTTAATATAATGTGGGAAAATAGCAAACAACGAACGAATCTGAATTTTAAAACAATTGAAAAAATATAAACCATTATTACCCACACTGGGCGCAAAACTTTTACACCTGGACAATCTGTTCTTTCAAATTTAACGGAACTCAAATCCAGGATATATTTTCAATTCAAATATTTTTGAAGAATCAATTTAAGGTACGGCTTAAAAACACTCTCCATTAAAAGTTGACAAAGGTACGACCACATTCGTTTCAGTTTTGAATACTAACCATATTCATACATTATATGGAATTTCAGATTGGATTTGGTGAAAACAAGTACCCTCGAAAGTAATCAAAACTTTTACCTGAAGTAGTTTTCATAACATAAGCCTAATGCGATCTCAAACCGTACAAAAATAAGTTGACTTAACTATTAATTATCAAAATCAAGCTACTCTTGAGCAACTTTTTTGGAAATTTCCTTCTCTTCCCGATAAAAACACTTATCAAAATTAGCACGAAGTTTCATTTATGAATCTATCGTAATTTCCTCAAGGTAAATTTGCTAGTTATGAACTTATTTCAACTGCATCGAATATCATGTCTACTTTAAATTCATAATGTGTACTTTAAATTCTTCATTCCGACCTGAACACATTTTCAATCCACAATCATTATCTTTCCTAGTTTATTTTTTTGTAAATTAAAACCCCGCAACTGCAACTCTGCCGACCTAAATTTAATTCAATTTAATTTATACTATTCGTGCACACGTTCCTTGCATCGTCCATGCATCCCCATCGTCGACATGGGCAAATGATTTCATCCGGAAATAATTACTACATCAAAAGTTTATCCTGCTGCTAAGCCCCACTAATGCAAACTAAACTTGTTTGCACATATTCTCGCTCTCCATCATATACATATATATATATATATATATATATATATATATATATATATATATATATATATATATATATATATATATATATATATATATATATATATATATATATATTTGTACGGCATATATACAGTGAAAATATGCATGCACTCGGAAAAAATTATTTATCATAATTAAAAATTTGACTACGTTTTCTACGCTATCCGCACCACTAATGGTTAAATAAACATTTCCCGAGGCGGAAAATAAGTTTTTGCAGGAAAAAATCAGTAAGTGCCGGCTCATTCTTTACGACGACGATGATGAAGATGTCATGTCTCTGTTGACTTCCTTTTCGAAGACAGTTTCAACGAACATTTCCTGCTCTTGCGTTAATTTGGTTAATAAACCTGATTCTTTTGGTTAATGCTGGAGAATGTCCAACAAGGACGCGAGCTTTGCCAAGATATCCTTAGCCTGGCTGCTAATATAATCTATAGTTTTCAGGCACGATGATGCTAAGGAAGAGAAAAACAAGATGCGGTAGCTGATAGAAATGCTTTGAAGATGGCAGTAGTGAGATGAACAGAAATCGGAACGATGACGCCATCGGATTTTTGTTCATTTGGCTATCGTCCTTGCTTGCGACCGTAGTGGACTGTGTAAACTGCTCTGCTTTAACTTGAACTGTTGACATTATATTGTGCTCTTTCCGAATTTTTCACAAACCTACATAATCAGCAGTTTTTTTTTCTTGCTTTTGCTGGTGTCGAGAAGCAAAAGTTGCAAGCATTGAAAGAGGAAGTTGCAGATAAAAGTTTGCAAGTCATGAAATCTCTCCCTTGGGGGGCGGTTGGGTGGAAAGGCGTGTGCGGAAGTCGATCATTGTATTTGTTAAACCATTTCCGTTACATCACTTTTCATACTTTCAGCATTATTTACTGTATCGATTCGTAGTATTGCTGATAAGCATTAGATTTGATTCAAACAATAATCGATGCATGTATGTCATCCTGCTATCTCTGATGATATGATGAATTTTGCGCCGACAGGAGAATATTGATGATCGATTGACATTGTTAAGTGGTAAATGAGGGTGATGAAAACATTGTCATGTGGAAATTGGCTCATGTAATACTGGTTCTTGGAAGCAACAAGTAGATTAATTTGAATAATTTGAGTCGTTTTGCAGAGTCTTGATGCTATTGCTGCAAATTTACTATGTCTAGTCGGGTGATGGATTGAAAGATATTCAGCATTTAGTATCGAAAATGGTTTTCTGAGCGAAAAGACAATATTTCTTCGCTGTGAAATTAACTCATACAAATTAACTACACTTGGCGTTGAAAAGCATCTCGGAGCTTAGCAGTGCCTAATTGCTGTTTGTTGAAAGAGGCCATAACCGGACCCCGGTTTTAGTACCGATGATGATGATGCAATTACCTACGTGTTGTTAAAAGCTACTGTTGCTTTCAATTTTCATTAGAGTTTGCAGCTAGAAGCAAACTTATTACTACTTATACTTATTAATTAACAGCTTTGGTCTTTTCATTCCCAGCTCGCTAGTATACAGTTTGATCCTTGGCTTCCATAATGAAAAAATTTAATTTAATCCAGAAATTATAATCAGCAAATTCATATCGATTTTTGTATAAAATCATTCAGACGTTTTCTAAAAAGCATGCAGGTAGGTTTTCGGAAAATGAATTGACTGGGCAAACTTGTCGCTTTTGCCAGAAAGAGGATTGGCTGGCATTTGTAACAATTTACGCCTGGACAGGTTGTATGGACCAAATTCCAGAAGAGACCCTGCCTGATGTATGATGAAACAAAAGAATTGATTGCTCCGAGAACCTGGAAATGGTCGTGAAGGCCCCTCGTCCGTGGTAGCGAGGTACGTACCCGAAGGATGTTAGTGGCATGCTGAGTTAGCTCTACGCAGCTGAGTTGGGTCTATAAAAAATGAAGTGGACTTGCTACAGGGAAAAAAAGAGAACCTACATTTTATCATCCGTCATAATATTTTAGCTTTTATTTTTGTTTTTCTTTGCAACTCGCTTTTATCATTTCTGCTGAAAAACCTTCTGAAGCAGAATAAAACCGGAATATAAAAAAAAAATTAATATCAGTAACGATTTTTCGTCGAAGCTGTGATTGTGATTTTAATAAAATGAAATCATCATAAAATTTCTAACGGACACTGGAATGATCAAACACTGGGTTTTGACACATAAGGGTCTTGAATAAAGTAACATTTAACTGAGCAGAAAGTAGTGAATCTTACGTTATCCAAAAGTTCTCTCATTTTTCGTGCTTAGATTTTTTAGTCCTCAGTAATTGTTTGAAGCCCATATGATCTTCTTTTACGATCTAATGATACTATCCTAGAACTCTGTTGTTTTTTCTGGGTCTATTGGTGTTCTTTGTCCTCCCTGATTTCTTCCAGACCCCTATGACTTTCTTCTTAGATCTATTGATATTATCCTAGAATTATATTCCAGAATCCCATGGCTTTTTTCTATGATTTCTTCCGGACATAGTGAGGTTTCGTTAGCCCCCTCCCCCCCCCCCCCCCTCCCTGGTTTTTCCCAAAGCAACATTACTTTCTCCTACGTTCTTAAGATTCGATCTTAGATTCTCGGGAGCCTCCGGGGTTTTCTAGGCCTCCCAAGACACCCAGGATTTTCTTCATGAGATTTTGTCCTAAGATTGAATTATTTATTTACTGGTCCTAACGGGGCTTTTGACACTCCATCCCTCCCCCTCATATTTTTGTGATTTTATCCTGGAACCCTCTGATTTATTCTGGAACTGCCGGGTTTATCTTGGCCTTCCTGATTAGCTCCAAGCCCCCATAAATTTCTTATACAATCTGGATTTGATCCTAGAATCTAAGGGCTTTTTCTGGACGTGCTATGATGCTCTATGGCTCCCTAATTTTTTCAGGACCCTGTTATTTTTCCAGGACACTGTACTATTCTACTATGAGCTGTTAATATTTTCATAAAAAATATTATGATATATCCTGAACCTGCCGGGGTTTTCAAGCCGTCCCTGATTATTTCAGGTCCCACAATCTTTGCTGTATCCTAGAAACTACTGCTATTGGATTGGCGAAAAAGCAGTCCAAGAAATTATTGTTGAGCTTGTGATATCAATAGCAGATGAGAACTTTAATCATTTTGCGCAGTGTCGAACTAATTCGCGCACTTGTTAAAAACCTAACCTTATTTCGCGATCACACTTCCCCTCTCATTATCAGTGTCACTTGGTTCCCCTTTGCGGTAATGGCACTTGCTGCTGCGATGTTCATCGTCTTCGTTCTCTGCCCAGGAGTAGATGGGGAGGATGCTGACCGTTTTTCTATTTCAAGCATCTTTTTGCGATAGACTCAACTGACACTTTGTTCGGTTTTGTTCGTTTGTTGCGAAACTTTTTTCCAGAGCGGATAAGACACTAAGTTATTCATTGGCGTTTAGCGTTCCCTTGAAAATGTATGCTTCCTTATGAGTACAAACACATCTTGTGAGAGGATTTCATTCAATTTTGCGAGCCAGTAAAAATATGTTGTCAATCATTTCAGAATATTTCACGTCGGATGACCAAGTGCCTAACACAAGTGGAAACACTTGAAATGTTAGAGCATGACAGTGACTCAGACATTCTGCGCACTCAGGTTTGGAGAATCAAATTTCTCCCGAAAAATCCTTCTAAGCAATGCAGACTTTCTAGTACTGATTTTCCTGGTCCCTCTAAAAACAAACTAATGGACCCAAGCCTATGTAGATATCAAGATATAGAGGTTAAAACCGTTTCCACAATTCTATGGCAAAACGGACAATTTGGACAAACGATTTTGATGTTCAAAAATCTGCCTCAGTGAGTTCACTCAGGCAGGAGTTCGTTGTTGCTTTCAATGCTACTAACCTAGCCAGAACTAAATAGAGTAGCAAAAAACGCGCCTATTATTGATCACTGGACTTTGAAAATTTTGCAAATTGCCCTTCTGGAAGGATGAATGGTAAAACATAGAAGGTAAGAACGAGATTTTTTTCCATTGCATTTTCTGATTCTTCAAAAACAATTATGCATTTGACGGTTTACATTTCACTCATGAAAAGGTTAAACCTTAAGATGTGCTTTTGTTGCAGTAAAATTTGGAAATTTTTTTCAATAAAGTTCATTGATAAATAACGAACTGAAAAGAATCAGCTTCAACTGAGCTGTGTTCCATGTTCCATGTTCCATCAGTTTCGTCCTTTAATTTGCAGAATATGCTTATTCATGATTAAAGTCCGATACAAAAAAAAAGTTGCAATCAGATTACTCATGTCAGTTTCCATGCTTATCTCGATGTAACAACACAATGTTTTTACAATCTCTTCCATATAGAGTTCATCCACATCATGAAAACCATTCAGATAAACTCAACCATCCCAAGTCAATTTCAAAATGCCAATGTAAGCGAGAAATAAAGCAGGCAATCAAAAAATTCGTTTTTCACTCATAAAATATACCCGGCATTTATTCACACGAAACGTCCAATGGTTTCGATTACCAGCAACATTTAATTCGATTCGGCCGGTCGCGCAAACTGAATCGACAGAACGTTGCATTTGTATCCGTTGCAAAAATCAGTGAAATTATGACTTATCGTTAAACGGAAAGTGAATTTACGAGTATCCGTGCTGGTCAACTGTGTCAACTGTGAATGCAGCTCAGTATAAATTTTCCCGTTTGAAAGCTAAAATCCGGAATCGATACACGTGCGAAAATAAATTTGTTGCATATCTGCATATTGCTGTCGTTGATCGTAATTAAATTACAGGACTGGAGCTCGAAAAGGTCATCTGGTTTCAGTGGCGCCAGAATATCTGAATTGAATCTGACGATGAATCTAATACGGTGTAAGGACTCTCTTATTCAGCAACCTCAGTCCACCTCCCATGATGTTGCATGCTCTTCGGGAAGAACTTGTTTCGTACTGAAGAGAAAACTTAGCGCTAAGTATCCAAATTCATGTGCTGAAAATCCCTTTTCTTACCGTTCCGTGAAAAGGAACACTTACTTGTACATCTCCCCAGTCTGTGTCGCGCATGTCCTGGAGAGTCCCCACTTGTAGAAACGCATCGAAATTCAGCAATGTTTGTTTGTCAGCATCATCATCATGATTCTGGACCATGTGTCCTGTTTCGAAAACTTAGTACTCGAGAATGTATCTTTCAGTTCGTTTGCGAATACGGTCCATGAAAATTGATTTGCGCGCGAACTTCGATTCGAAATCTGTTCGTTTGACTCGATTTACAAACGCATAGGACCTACCTTCACCACACGGTCCGAAGGAAAGGTGACGGACGGCATCGGGCGTAAGATAAAGGTGCAATTTTTTTCCGTGGAGGCCACGCACGATAAGACGGGAGCTCTAATGCCCTGAGAGTGTTTGGCGCGAGACGCAAATCTCCGTGATGACGGATTAAGTTTAAATTAAGTGTCTGTTCCGTATTATTTATCGTTTCGGGATTGTATGCGTTGTCTTTGTTGAAGGGAGTGGAAAGAGAAGAATAAATGGATATTCCATAAATACTAAGAATAAGTAGTTGAAGAAGAAGGATAGAAAAAAGGTTCAGTGTTCGGTGATCTCAATACGCTTTTGTGCCTTTGGATACACTTTTCTTTTTATACTTGATGTATACTTACTTACTGTGAAAAGTGATGGCATGGTGACGGTGATAGAAAAAAGTGCTGGGTGCTAGTGTGACTTTTGGAATTATTGCTGTTCGAATGGCAAGAAAAGCAATGTATTGTTATGTGCCTGTAAGACGCCTAGTGCTGGGGGAGATTCGAAGTTGGAAGAGTTGTGCTGACAGTGAACATCACGCTCGTGAATATGTTGTAAATCAGGGCCTTTATCACTTGTCAGCTTTATTTGGCGGATATGTCGCCTTGTGTCATTGAAAGTTGGATGTCTTCCGACTGGTTTCTGTGCATAAAAAATGTAGGATTTACAGCTCGAATGGGACCTTTTAGTAGTCTGTCTTGAACTCAGAGTGAAAGAGTAATACTGTACAAAAAACAATATTCATCTAAAAGCAATCGAATGGAAAGAAGCTTTGAAGAGAATGAATAATTTTCAACTGTTTTTTATGTGCACTTTGTTTTTGAAATGATGATGACTAGTACAGTCTTTGATGTGTAGTTATTTACTTGTCAAATATCCCTCTTTATTTCGCTCGGGGAAGGTACGAAGCCCAAAAGTGTTTTTGGTTATTGAACTGTATACACTTTGAACTACTAATGATCAAGTCAACCGTTTTCGTTTTTTTTTTTGATGAATGTAAACTCAACTAAAATCTGGATAGAAATATCGTACTTGAATGCATGACTATCATTTAGAACGAAAATATGTTTTAAAAAGAATTTAGAAATTGGAAATGCCATTTTCTCAAAGTAGATCGTTTGCTCTGCCAAATTTTTAGTGATATTTTTATCAGCTTTTTAAGGGCTTAAGTCCAACTTTATGATCAAAAGCCCTATTTCTCCGTTTGATTTTAAAAGTGAATGTGTGACAATTTGACAACTTACGAACTTTTCTCTTTCAAATGATTATTGTGGATTTTTCTTCATCAAACATTTTTTCAAAGACATGTAATGTCATTATATGTATTTAAAAATATGTTTTTTTATGAAAAAAATACATTTGATTGAAAATGTTTACATCATGTTAGACTGAGAGATGAGCTTCTCTTCCTTGTAAAGATTGCACCTTGTAGCAGGGGAATATAAATAAGAAATATTCAAATGAGAACTTATAAGTAAGAACTTATGATAAAGTTATTGCTACAAAATTTAATGATGGAAAGGAAGCAAACAAGAAAAAAAAATTGACACCTTTACATGAAAACCAATAAATAATAAAATTTAACTGAACAAAGATACATATGCATAGCAAATTAAAAGGTTTCCTTTTTGCACATTAACATTGATAAATTTCTCCCTAAGATAGATAAAAAAACTTTAGTTTGAATAAAATATATTATTCAGTCTTCTCTTGGACATACCCAAGTTATTTGCTTGCTTAAGTTTACATTAAAAATCATTTAAAAACTTTAGTGCCAGCTTACGAATAATGAGCCTGCTCTAGCTGCGAAGTTCTAAGTGGATTGTGTGTCGAAGCCGCTTTTGGAACCTATTTGAACTTCAATCGAAACCAGTGTTTGATGTATAGAAAGCATATTGCTAGTAACGAGAATTTCTTAGGTTGAATAATACCGATGTTAATACATCCAGATTAATGTTCTGATGAGTATACAAAATGTTGAACACGGTTTGCTTTGCGTCACACTGTCCGGTTCAATTGTCCCATATTCGATGATCAGATAGACAAGGGCAAAATAAAAGATTCTATTGCTTTCTATTTCTATTGCAAAAGTATACGAAAATCAAAGAAATACGGAACTATTTCGATTGATTTACTTCTCCCACCTCAAATTCTGATCAATCACAATTCCTAAGTATTTTCTTTCTGCTTTTCTTTTTAATGGTTGTCAGTTACACTCAGCTTTGTAATTTTAAGAGTGAAGCGTCACAGTCAAATTTCCATCAAAATTTGTCAATATATAACGAAAAGCAGTTAGATTCTTACCACTCTTTATGTATACTTAAATTATACTTTACTTTAATTTTCACTCAAAGCCAGTCTGCAACATCAAATAGTAAAAAAAAATAAAAAAATTGTAATAAATCTCTCAATTGAATAGATTGCTGACATGCATATATTATATACCTTCGAAGTTAACTGTTTCCTGTCTACGCTGTAAAGAGGTAGTTATCCAATATATACCACTCTCGAGTCAAATCCATAGATTTTTGGTATAAATTCATAATATTTTCGAGTCTAATTTACATTTTTTCAAATCAAAGTCGTAAATTCATAAGCTTTTGAGTCAAATTCATAATTTTTTCGAATCAAATTCATAATTTTTTCGGGTCAAATCCTTAATTTTTGCAGATAAAATTCATGTTTCGCAAAATAAATTCAGAATTTTTTCGAGTTGCATCTATACATTCTTAACGTAGGTTAATATTTTGCTCGTCGAATTTGTAAATTATGACCTTGACTTGCAAAAATTGCAAATTCGCTTGGAAAAAATCACGGGAATGACTCGAAAAAAATATGAAGTTGATCTGACAAAATTATGAATTTGACTCGAAAAAATTATGAATTTGTCTCAAACAAATCATAGATTTGACTGAAACAAAGTATAAATTTTACTCGAAAAGCTAGGAATTGATATAGAAAATCCTTGAATTTGATTTGAAAAAATATGAAATAGACTCGGAAATATTATGAATTTTTACTCAAAATCTATAAATTTGACTGGAAAGTGTTACAAACATAATTCTAGTAAATATTTGCAGCATCCTTTTTCGAGCCAATTTTTTATGTAATTGAGTCGCGTGTTTTAGCAGAATCCAAAAAAAACTACAAGTTTTATTTTCTTTATCTATTTTATCTCATTTTGATACCAAATCATCATGAGTGCTATATCCATCTATCAAACCATATTACTTCTCATTGATAATATTGTTCCTTTTGAGTAAATCAACTAAACATGCTTTTGCGGCTTTTTCAAATATTTACGTAACATTCAATATTAAGAAAATCGATCGATAAATTCTAAAGTGCTTTTTGATTTTCCCCTTATTAATAATATATCACAAAATTTGCTCTTCTTCAACAGATTCAACAGGGGCATCAAAGTTTGATTTGTGTGAAGCAGACTACTATTAGAGTTATTTTTTTCGACGATATTTTTTCCCAAGTTGCAGAAATTAATTTCTGTCTTTCGGTCAGATAGCAGCAAGTTATTTATTGTGGGCATATGATTGAATTTAAAACAATTTCCAGTTATCATGATTTATAATATTTTTCCCTTCCTTTCTTTCATCAGTGCAAGAGACTAGAAAAATGGTTTTGGTTCCCAATTGAGTCTTTATGATTTATATCGATCTTTATTAAAGTATCGACTTATATTACTAATGTCAGGGTATTTCTTCAACCTACTGCCTAATCTGTCTTTAATAAGAAATTGAAATTTATCTCAATTTTCAGTAATTGAAATTTATCTCAAACATTTTAATCTAGACACGGTAATTCCTTGATTTATTTAGCTACATGTTGTCTTTCAAAATCGCTGAATATTTTATCGCTAATCCTAAGGACCTTGAATATGTTTAATAGCGCACACAATTGATATTGATCGGATCCAATTGCCTTCGAAAATTTTATCAATAATAAAATATTCCTCGGGAAAATCTGTAGCCTACACAAAACCTTCTAATTTAATTGCTAGTATTAATTCTCGGTTGCCTTATCATTAAATACCATTCTCTTGTTCATTTATAGCATCTCATCTAAAGCATCCTTCCAAATTAAAATTTAAATTTAAGAATCTCGTTCTTAGAATTAGCTTTTTTAATATTAAGTGCATCACGTAAAGGGCTTTCAAACTACAAAAAAAAAATAACGCACACAAACGACTGTTGCCTTTCCTTAATAAAATGCTAGGAGCACAGGTTTTGTCGCCGTCACTAACTCCTCAAGAGCTTCAAGAGAACTTCCCGGGCAAGAACGACAGCCTTCATGATTGCGACCGCTACTCACTCACTGACTCACTCCTAGAACTAAAAGTAGGTCCTCGTGAAAACAAGCATTTTTACTTATCCTGGAAGAGTCTTGAATAAAAGTACTTTTGCAAGTATAAACAGACTTTTGTAAAGTATACCCGCCATATGCTGATTTCAGGTTTCGTTCTCGATGTTGGCGGCAGTGAAAAGATAAAACGAAAATGAAAACTAGACTTAATGGAGCATAAGCAATAGTTATTCAGAATTCTGTCGGAATGAGCAACGAACTGGCAAACGAGACTATGAAGGACCCAAATATAAAAGTTTTCCTATGATCATCGTAGCCCTTTTGAGATTCGTGAGAAAATTTGAAGTAGATTTTGGATTGTCAGAAGTCCCTTCAGAAAGGAAGTGGCTCCTAATTTCAGATTTCAGTTTCAGACAGAAATAATACCGTTCGTTTGGTGGGGAAAGTCTAGAATCTGGCCGTCTCTTCAATATGGTTCCAATGAATATCCTTCCAAATTAAGCTCTTCTCATTTCTATTCATTAGTCCTGAGAAATATGTATGAGGCAATCGTTAGCACATATGTGCGTGTTCGTTGAGCCATAATGAAAAAACACATATTCAATTTATTAACAATGCTTCAAAGAATAAAGCTAATTTCCTGACTTGCTCATCTTTATTTCGTGTGTTTTGAATGTGAATAGGATGGTTGGAGTCGTTAAGCCAACAAAACAATCTGACAGAGAAGCACTTGCCATTGTAACAGTAGGAAGGAAAGAAAAGCAAACTAGCATGTAGCGAGTAGAAATTAATCACGTGCGAAATGGAATTTATTCAGCAGTCGAAACGAAATTCTAACTCTGTACATATTAATAGAAAACTTGGGTGGAAACAAAATAAGTCAGACCATTGGAAGAAGCAAATAATAATTTCATGCAAATATTTCTCCGGTTGCCTTTTGGAAGGCAGGCAAAATATGACTTAAATATATTTTGCTCTATAGACCATATCATGACGATGTCATATAGTGTGCTTTATGATGCGAATTAAATGGATTATGAATGAGACAGAAAGTCTGGTAAGCTGCTTTGTGAAAGTTGTTTAGGGTATGGTGTTCGAGTTGGAGCAGCATATGTAAATGAACTGTGTAGCTCATTAAATGATGTTTCTTGAATCGTTGTAAGGTTTTTGTCTTAAAAATACATATTTTGATGATATTTATTACGGCGCTAGACTAGAAAAAGTTTCAACTTTGCTCAAAATAACAATGACAGCCCCTACTTCTAACTCAAAAGTAGGATAGAGTATGCACTCGTGTAGCTTGATAAATTATATATATAATATAATATAATTATATATAATATAATATAATTATTATATAAACGAATGATGTTAGCCAGTTTGCATCGCTACTTTAAAGATTCTGCTTTTGATTGCGCAACGTAGCTTCTAATCAGTCATTAAATGCAAAAAAAATGGAGCTCCAAAAATTTGCATTTTCCCGTTATGCTTTAAAATAATATCTTATTAATCTCATGAAAGTATCTCTCAAGTCATACGACTTCAATTTGCGTTTTGACCAAATTGGTATTTGTTCAGCACAGCATTATAAAAGCTCGCTCATTTCACTGGCCTTCTTTGCATACGCGAAATTCTCTCAGCATTTGCTACACTAGTTCGCTTCTCGCCACCGTTTTGTCATTCCGCAAAGATATTAGTGCATCCAGAGATATTAATTTGAATTATTTGGCACTTGGTTACATAACTGTAAGATGGCATACGTTACTTTGCCTGGATCGGGCCACTGATGCAAATTATTACGAAACAACGACTGTGCACAGATACACAGAGCTTTCATTTTGATCATCCGCGTGAAAATGCATTCTTAGTGAACTAACGGTATCATAGTCGTGTTCAACTTAGCTCTGGCAAAATTCCATTATCGCTCATAAAACATGGATTCTGGAATATGTTCTGAAATTGGTTCGTAGCATATTTGAAATTTCAATTATGTTATTTTAGAGAAAAATATGGTAGCATCCCTTAGTTTTTGCTGAAAAAAAAAAGTTTAATAAACATCTAGTTCTCGCTAAAATTTGAAAATTGGATTGAAAAGTCTGAAACTATCATGAATCTACTGGATGTTAACTTAATTATTACTTGCAGCAGAAACAATATGATTTGCACTCTCTCCAACTTTTACCCTCAAACGCTTACTCATTTCAAAATCGAAAAATAATACAAACGTGCTATAAATTTTCTCAAATACACACACAGCTTTCAAAAACCAACAACTAAATTCAAACATGCTGCATATAATCAATAACCTCGCCATCTACGTGTCCAATCGACTTTTATGTATCTTTTCCTATCATTCGTCACTGGTCTATCTGGTAGCATCAAGCCTCTTTGGTACATCCTTTCGCAATGAAAAATTCACAAGGCACTCGAAACTTTTATGCCTTTGCATATTTTTCCCGATGATGTTTCTTTTGAATACCAACTTCCATACGTTTAAGATAAATCGAAGGGTTAACATTGCGAGAAACTTTGACGAATGGCGGATCATTTGTTTAAAGTGTGAGATGCTCGAAGTGAGCAATTCATTTGAAATGATACCGAAATCGAACTGGAATCGAATTTGACGAACTTTTTTTTTGTGCTATGAGAATATCTGTTTATTCTTGGCTGTGGTCAAAATGATAAATGTCAATGTGATTTTTACAGTTATATCACGTTCTGATTTGGGTCGGTTTCGCTGCATAAATTATTAAATTCAAAGACTATGGTTGAAAGTGAGGGTAGGTTTTTTTGAAATGATGATATGTGTTTGACCGATTTTATCGATATTTTAGGTAACAAACATTGCTGGAACTTGGTCATCAGCTAAAAGTGGAATAGCCTTGATATGTGATACCAGGCGATTCATGAATTATCTGTTACCAAATTTTATTTTGCCACCATATCTTTGAGTGAATATTAATCTGTCGATATTTTTTTGAAAATGCATCTCAATAATATTGTTGTGTACTTGTTGAAACGCAGCTCGTGGAATCGTATTCTATTTTTTTTCAATCAAAACAACACGATTTTGGTTTTCTTTAATATATAATAATAATATACAATAATTAACAAAGCTCAGTTTCTTGCTTAGGGTATCCTGGTCGTATTTTTACGTGAATTTTCGAATAGATAGCTTCAGATCCTTTTTGGCTAATATGAAAGTGTCTTCGGTGGAAAAATATGGAAAAGTTCATTGCACCACCAAAAAGTTTAACGTCCAAAGCTACCAAGTAACGAAACCCGGTTTTATATGCTTGATTTAACTTTCAAAATCACTCACCTTATTACGCATTTAAATAAAGCCAACGAACATCACCATCACAAATTATGGATGAAATTGTTCCGGATTCAACTTACATAAGCAGTTCGAATACATTTTTTGAGCACAGCCTCGAAAAAATCGTTCTACTTTCATAGTACCGATAACACATTTATTTCAAGAAATCCTTTTTAAATCCTGAGTATTCTCAAAAATAAATCAACCATATAAACACATCATTTCCCACTTATCCCATTACAATTTCAAGCCTTCAAACACAAATACTCGCAGTGAATTTCCATTTATTATACCCAAGCGATAGCAGTCCAACAACCAAAAAAGCAACATCAACACATCACCAATGAAGCAACCAACCAACCAACCAACCAAAAAAAATCTACCTTTAGAATTTCGATTTGCGGACAGGCCCCAAAACAGAAATGCTATTGATTGCGGTCGCCATTATGCTACATACCTACATGATAGTATCGAACATTCGCAGGAAAAAGGGTTTCCTCTTCACTTCATTATATCCATATTTATGTTTGCGCCATAAGCCAGAAACACTACATTTGTCGTCTCGTTCTACATACATGCTCGCAAGACGATCCGCATACAGAATTCATTGTGTGTATGCACAATAAATTCAAAATTGCTTATCAATATTCGAAAAGGTCATGAATTTCTTACCATGCCCCGCAGGATTCCTTAGTAAACGCAAATAATTCATCTAATCCCTTTTATCTTGACGCATAAGAAATTGTTATGCGAAAGACTTATGATGGAAGATGATGTCCTTGATGTACATAGAAGACATGAAGGACAGATATCGGGTGATGATTGTGACTAAGAGTAGGGCGAGAGACCTATGAGTGCGGTGCGATGCCGACTCTGTATCTCCTCTTGACCTTTCTCGTCACAATGCCCAATATCGTCATTATTGTCCTGGTCCCAAACCCGCATCAACTGGGCGACCTTCTCCCACATCCAATCCAAAAACAGGCGAACACATCGACTGCCACCGACACTTTAATCATGTTTTGTTTGCAAAGTTTATCTTAAGCTCTGGAACCAATAACCCACAGGCGGCATGGCATATTCGATGATCCTATAAGGACAGACGAAATAGGATTGTAGCCGTGTGTATAAACTTTGGAGAACACACTTCTGACACATGTACTATGTGCAGATTCGATAGTCGTGTGTCAGCACTTTGTCTTATATCAAGCGCTTGACTCTCCAATTTCCACGTCGCTTGTAAAAGTCGGTGGAGTCAATCGTGGTCCTTGTGTAAGCAAATGATGCGTGTGTCAGCGTCGACCCGTCGATGGCTGTCTATCCAACCTATTGTATGCCCATATTTTTTTGTTTTTTTGTTATTATCGAAGCCTTTGCCGAATAGTATTCAAATCCTTCGGGGATTCTGGTGTCTTGCTGCAGTCAAATTGAACTTACCGCCGTGTGTGATTTTTTTTCCACCTCATACATATAGAATTCACAAGCATCGGCGAAGCTTATTTTTACGAAATCGAAAAAATGAGGAAAAATATTGGGTTTTGGTGCTACCAATTTATGTAGGTATGTTTCCTTTGTAGTAACCATTACTTTTTATAAAGTAATGGGCGACTGGCCAGGCTACGAAATGTGTCTTTGCTATTGACTTTTCCGCTCTTATGGCCTTCGTTTAAAGGTTTAATATATCCCGTTCCTCTGTTGCAACTTTGGCCTTTGTTTCAACAAAAACCTGTAGTCCATGAAAATCGAATGTGGTTTTTCTTCGCTTTCATCCAATCGTCCCTTTTCAAACCAGCCACTTAAGCGTATGAAATCGACAATGGAAAATTTGTTGCCTCCCATCCAGGCGAAATCTTACTACTCGCATCCCACTGAGATGCCTAATGCGTAATAAGAGGATTTCCTCGCGGTATTGCATTTATTTTTTTTTTGTGTCCTGCCGCAACTGTATTTCGTTTGAAACATCTTTTGTTTTCATTTATTCTGCTGCTGTTGTCGGTGTGGGTGAAAATTCTTTTGTTCCAGCATAATTGAGGTCAGATGAGATTTAAGCCCTCGGTTGTTCGCCACTTCTTTATACAATTTTCGTTGTTGCTATGATTTGCTCGTCACACGAATTTCTTATGCAGTGAAGAAAACGAGATTTTCTTTCTTAGCCTTCATCTTTGTTTGTTTGTCTGACGGAGAATTAGTTGAGTGGTGGGTGGAGTTGGTAGATGTGGATAATGAATATTTCAGTGAGTCGAAAATGTAATGGTTTAATTCAGTTGGGAGTTTTTGAAATTACTTTAATTGAATTTTGCCGACATAGTGTGGGTTATCGTTCGAGTTTTGAATTGTTTGATTTTTTGAGCAGAAATTTTATTCAAAAAACAAATATCGAAGAAATTGTGGGATTGCTATTGAAAAAACTCATGTCAAAAAAAAAAAACAACTATGACCTTGAAGCTTTGGAAATTTGTTTTGACTTTTATGAAGAAGACGGATATTATTTAGCTGTTGAGGCTCCAGCGAAGAAACACAAAACAAGTTTAATGACAACAGTAAAAATTACTCTTATCTAATAAATGATGCGGCATTTTGCAAACGCATGAGCTTAAACCGAAAGGATAGGATACACTTCCTGCGTCATTTTCTATAAGAGCAAACAGTGAATTCACCTTATCTTTATTCTCAGTGAAATTTTTTAATTATGTAGTGCAGGTCTAACGGTAGTTTTTCAACAAAATAATGAAATTGGCACAACGAAATATTCGGCAATGTTTGCTTTACCAGTTCAATAAAGGCAACAATGCAGCCAAGAGTGCAAGAAATGATGCTTTGTATAGACAAAACACAATAAGCATAGCCCAATGGCAAGGAGAACTTCAAAAATTCCAAGCCAGAAACTACAGCTTGCAAGAGCCCAGCTCTGTCCTTTAAGGCATTTAAAAGCAATTTAGATAAAATAAGTCGTGAGCGATTTTTGTGTTTGTGTAAAAAAAAATGTCTACGCCGCCAACATGTTTTGCCTCTAGTGCTTCACAATGCAGAAAGTAAATTTTGCTACCTTATGTAGTTCTGTAATTTGAATTCTGGGCGACAAAGGATAGTACTAGTTACTATGAGCTAAAAATCAATTTTGCTTCCATCCATTTTCTGTCTTGTTTTCTAAAAAACATAAAGACTTGCAGCTATTTTTCATTTTTCACAATATGCTGCTCGCAAAATAGTTTCCCGTTTTCCAATTAAATTGAAACATGCACTTACCTAGTAAATGGATAAAGAATACGAACAATGCAATCAAATTATTGCATCATTTTTTCAATCGTAATGTCTCAAAACCTTGATTTATTTAATATTAGAATCGGCATTTTCCACTATGGAGTCAACAATCCTAATAGAACCTGATCATTCCCATTTCATTCAACAACTTAGTTGCGCATCCTAATTTGAATGCTAGGTATCACATCATCTGAATGCTATATCAATTTTCAAGATTCAAAAACGTAATGAATAAACATTTTTCTTGGAAAGTCGACTATTCATTAAATTTTTTGGTGGGAACTTTTAATACGAAATCGACTTTCCAACCGATGCTGAATTTCATAATATTAATTAATTATCAAGATCTGCTGAAAACCTTTAAGTTACCATTCCACATGACTGCAATTTTATACTCTGATTAAAACGTACAGGACGCTGGCACAAAGCTTGTCTTGACATTCTAATCTTCAGGTCTAGTTCATTCAATGGCCTGCAGGTCTACCAAGTTGAATGAAATTCGTACGTTTCACTTTATATTCTCTCGACAAAGGTTTTTTCTCCCAGTATATTCCCATCTTAAAATTCTCTTTTTTAGCTTAAGCTGCTACATTGTGTCTAGTCTAGTTCAAATCTCCTCGAGGCAACACAATTTGCTCCTCAGTCAAATTAAAGTGAAAGTATCTAAAGTATAAAACTGTAGAGTGCATATGATACGACACAGTAAAAACTCACTAGGACGATAAAAGTAGAAAAAGACTTGAAGTAAAATATGGTTGAGTCTAAAGAGAAGATACAAAGAAGTTTCTTAGGTGAGATTAATTTACGAAAATGACAACTTTATTAATGTGGAAAAGTTACTTTAGTGATTAATAACTTTCGAATAATTTTTCTGTTTTGTTCAAGAGTTGGTTGCTTCAGAAGATCTACCTTGTGATTTTTTTAGTTTCAACTGAATGTAAAATCAAGTAGAAGTAAATTCTATTTCTTGAGGGCGAATAAGCCTGATTAATGTAAATCTAAGAATATGTAGGCTCCAGATAAGCCTCTCTTAGAAGTTTGTGACTACTCATTGCCTTATCCGATTTTTTTTATAAAATTTGCCCTATTAATCGTTCGAAATGTTGTTCAGTAATTTTTTCTCTGTTCAATCACGATAGTACAGAAATTTAAACTTAGTATTCACTTTTTCGTTTCATTCATCCATACTTCAAAGAAAATGTTACTACCACTGAGGGTGCATCAATAAAGTTGCACCAAAAAAAGTTGCATCGTTCACTTGTGGTAATACTGATACAAGACACATAACTCTACCGTTTAAGCTCGCCAGGAAATCAGAATAAAATGAACAGCGCGAGATAATTTTTCCTTCTCCATTTTTTTTTTCATTTAAATTTTATTTATGCAGAAGTTGTACTGCACAACTGCTCATCATCCGAATGCACCAGCATGCTTTGCCGTAGTCATCTGGCTGACGGCCTGACTTCCTTGTATCTCTAATTGAACTTCATTGTTGCCCATGCGATTTTCGCATAACTTAATTTTGAAGTAATTCTGCAGGGAGTCCGAGTATTTGGTATGCATGTTTATGCTTATAGCGCTGCAGCGAAATCGTGCTGCAGTTGGTCGAATTGCTAGTGAAACATGATGATTCTAGAAGCTAAGCAGAATACCTGGCTGCAATCGCAGAGAGCCTAAAAAGTGAAAATATTGTTATATTTTCAGTCAGAAAAAAATCAGCTCTCGACATGCGACGAAAGGTATTATTGTTGATAGTTTTCATACTTTATGGTGCAATAGTTTAGAATTAACGATAAACAGGTAACTTTTAACGCGAGTCGTTAAAATATTTCGTTTTTCTTCAAAAAATTATTAAATTAGGTAGTAGGCAGGTATAATATTTAAAGTAAATATTCTGTTTAATAACGGTGCTACGATAAAAGATATTAGTTCTACGCCCAATCTTTTCAATGGTTATAATCAAAATTAAATCTCGAAAAGTAATATATTCTGGATCAGTTAGAATCCTAATTCAGGAAAAAAGACTGGCAGCGCTGTGGCAATAGTCGCTGGACAAGTTCTTCTAAAGAAAAGTCCCATTTCAACTAAACTTAGTGCTTAAACTGGCACTAACGCTAAACACTCAATTTAAGTTTCAGTCTTTCTCTTAAATTCCCCCTCCCACTAAAACGGCTGGCTATTTGTTGTTAATAGTGACCGAAAAAAGCAAACTAACCATCAGGGAAATCCCAACAAGAACTGCCAATAGATATTAAACCAAAAAGATCCAAAAACAGCAGCTCAGTTGAAACTTCGCAGTGCGATTGAAATAAGTTTTTTCAGCCTTCAGTACGGTAGATGGCTGTTTTCCATCTACAGACTGGCGTAAAAGTTTCTGTCCTTCGACCTGAACAATCAACCCGAATGAATTTATCGGAAAAAACTATTTTTAAAAGTCTTCATACCCCCTTTAATTTTTCTTAGGCCTACCTAGCTTTAGTTGATTCCTATAAAGAGATGAACTAGAAATTTTTTGTGACAATATCAAAATAATGACTTTAGCTTAAGAGTCCGCAAAAACAGGTATCAAAATTCGAAGAGGATTAATACGTATGCCCAATCATCATTAGTAAAATCGCGATTGATTGGGTATTTTTTCATTAGTTTCTGGTGTTATCTGTAGTATAATAAAAAGACGATTGGAAACGTAAATTTATTCATTCAGATTTCACTAGTTGAAGTAAAAGCACCGAATTTACTCAAGGACCTTGATTTTAACGACAATTTTTTAAAAGCTAAAAAACTTTGGAAATCTTCAATGGATCGAACTTAAATTTCTTTGCAATAATAGTGGTAAATAGTCAAAATTAAAAATTTTTTGAAATTCAATCCAAGCATCAATTGCGCTACAGCTGCAGCGATATATGTAAAATATTGAAGGTCCATAAGAAAACCGTGAAAAAAATGGTGCTACACCGAAGAAGGAAACGTTGATGATATGAAAAGAAGTAGTCGACCGTGAATACTTTCCACAGAATCAAAAAGAAAGGTTCGAGCATTGGCTGAAAATAATCCAGGAGTAGGAACGCAAACAGCGACGAAACAGCCTAACAACTCCCCGGAGGCCGCCAAAAAAGTGTCCAGGCGAACCGTTCAGCGATTCATTCGATCCACTAACTAGGGACGGCAAGGCTACAGACAACGCATCAAACCCTTATTTTCCGATGAGAGCATTCTAGACCCGCTGAATTTCTGTCAAAAGCTGAAAAACAATGAATTTGCTGATCATGTCCGAGATCGAACCGGATGTGCAAACATCCTTTTTACGGACGAGTCGTAAATTCAATTACATCTAGTACTTACGTAGTCGACAGAATAGGACAGTGAAAACCAACGATGCCGCAAATATTCCCGCAATACAGACCCCAAAATTTGGCTTAAAATTCATGATAGCGGGATAGCATTTTCTTGAGCAAAGAGTATCTATTAGTGGAGAATATCAAAGGGAAAATATCCTCCTTGTTTTTGCATAATGCCTTAAAAATCATCATCAATTTCTGGAGGAAAAGGAACTAATTTTTCTGCAAATTGGAGCCAAGGCGCATTCAGCTTTCAAAACTTTTGAGGCGATTTCTGATGGTTGATTTATGATGATTTATTTACTTTTCTAATGTATGGATTGATTAGCCTGGCAATTCGCCTGATTTAAACCTCATTGAAAATGTGTCGTTAGAGATCTCAGACCAAAAAATAGGCAGGAACTGATTCGACGTATACAATTTGAGTAAGACGCAATTTCGGTAGAATATCTGAGAAATGTGTGTGAAAGTTTCAGAAGGCGAATTTTAAACTGAAAAAAAGTGTTCCTTAATTTTTCCGTAACTTAAAAATGTTAGTGATTAATGTCTGATAAGTGGTTACACCTGTCCAGAAGTACCTTAGCTGTTGACGTTGTTTCTGTGAAATTGAGTTGGGACGTTGCTTTTGGTTCTTCTTCTTGTTTTGAAAGTTTTTTTTCCTAAGGTCTCTTTCTTTACTTTTCTGATTTTTGACAAATTTTCCCTTACCATAGAAGTAAGTGTTGATCCAAAAAATATTGACCCAAAAATTGAAAGAACATATCTATTATTATCCAACTTATAGCGTAGGTCTTTATTTTGCTCTTCGATATTCTATTTAATTTAATATGTTAAATTAACCAAGTAACAGAATCTTCTTGCACAAATGTGACAATTAACTAAGTTACCACATCAACTAATAAGGTTTCTACCCACAATATAACTAATATCTAACATCAAGCAGTGAATTAAACTCCAAGGACACAATATTTTTAACATCAGAGGTCAAGAGCTTGAACGTTTTGAAGTATTTTTGAAGTATATTAAATTTGCAATGATTACAAATGCACCAGGCGCATTATCTTTTCTGGACACCTGCTCAGTTTTCTTGATGTGCATAATTATTTATGACTACGATCCCAACAAGATTTTCGACTAGGAGCAGCTTCTTACAAAACTCACAAAACACCAAACTCACAAAAAACAACCAAGTAAAAATCGATCAGAAAATCCGAATGAGCTATAAAATTGGGTGAGGGTATTCGAAAAATGTCTAGAATATTCGAGACATTTAGCGTTAGCCTATAAATAGTTCCTTAATAAGCATGTTTAGCCTCAAAGATAAACTGTTTGGATTCAAAAACGCCGGGAATCATGAGCCCTTGAGCTGTGTTTCAGGAAAACACAGCAATCTCATCGTCAAGGGCACAACAGCATACAGTTCAGTCTAAGCCTAAAAAGTAAGCAGCCGAGTAGATATGGCACCAGCTGTCAACGTATGTTGTTCCTTGTTCAAAGCCAACCATGATCACGTGCCGAGCTTTAGGTGAAACTATTCAAACTACAAGTAAAGTGAGTCGTGGAGCTGATTGCTCCGCACACGCATGTATTGATGGTGAAATAAGCTTCCACCCTTTATTAAACCTTTTTAATCTTAGTTGGAAACATATCGCCATATAGAGGAAATGATGAAAATTGTAATAATCAATCTCATTCAATTTCGCCTTAGATTTTTTTTTTGTTCTAAAAATCACAGAAAACTTGTTTCTCTCGAGATTTTCCTACTACTGCAAATGTTTCAATTATTCTAACTTTTGCGATAGCTCAGTTCGAAATGCATGTGTACAGAAAACGTATTTCTTATTTTAACCCCGTTTTCTTCTCATTCATTGAATGAATGGGTTTGCACATTCTTAGTAACATGAGCTAAAGTAAACTTTTATGGAGCTTAAGAAATCTCTGAACTACCAGCCTGAATTCTGCATATAAAAAAAAATTAACTTCTGGCGAATGTATCATAAATGAGCTTCAGCATAATTTAAATTAAAAAATTACTCTGAGTTTATAAATACAATCAATAAATCAATATAACATGTAACATATCCGCACACAATTCACAATATATATATATATATATATATATATATATATATATATATATATATATATATATATATATATATATATATATATATATATATATATATGCATTTCCGAGGCACATGTAACTTTTCGTGCAAAAAGTTGTGATTTATTTGCAACGAAAATTATATTAACATAAATTTCACTCTTTAACAAATCTAATTTGCATGTGAACCCAACTGCTGACGAAAATCACCAACATTTATGTAAATATTAAATCACGTTGATAGGCTCGTTAGCGAGCTCAATCGAAATGCGGATGAAAAATTGAGTTTAATTCTCTGCAAGTTAAATGGGCAGTAATTCTAGGTGAAATGGTTGTAATGAATCCAGCTAGACTGAAGACTTTAGTACGGAAGTTAACACAATGTCATTGGGATTTGAGTGTATTGAATCCGGCGGATAGGTAGCCATTTACCATTGGCAACAGTACGACTTTTTCTGTTGAACATAAAAAAAACAATATACGAAGAGGAACAGCATCTTTTTGTGAAAATAAATTTGACTAGCTGTCTCCAGCACCAGCACCTCAAATGAATTTTTGCTGTACAATAACGCTCTCCCATCAAAACTGTCACCATGCTTAAACATCCTTTTTTACATTTTCATTCTACTCTGTCAACAACTTTTGTAACACACTGTTTACGCTTCGATTTACCAATTGAATTATGCAGAAACGACTATGCACTACTTCTGTTGTATCGAGCATGGGCTCTATCTCTACGTTATCGATTCATGATCGTTCAGAGTTTCCTTCTTCACTGTTCTCGGAATATCCCTTTCGAAACGAAGTGATGATGTGTTCTCGGTAGTTTTAAATTTGCAAACGCTTTCCGTGGTAATTTTCGCTAACAACAAGTGTGTATTGTTTCAGCAGGTGATTGTTGTGTTACAGATAAATATTTTAACATGTTCGTGTGAGTCGTTTAAAATCGAACGCGAGTGACAGTTGATTGTAAAGTGTAACGTGAATAATAAAAAAAAACAATACAAAATTTTTATTTCGAAAGCACTATTATGCATCGGCATGATGGAAATTAAGGATGAAGGAGCACTACGGTCTATCCGCCACCGATTGCATTACGATTACCCATTTCTATCGTGGTGCTGGTGGTGACTAGTTTTTCAGCTAGTCGTTCGCGTAATGGTGGATCCTTTAAAAATATTTTGGGTTTTGACGAACAGCACTTATTTAGGTAAATATACGAATTATTTTCATTGCAATGATAATTTATTGATAATATTTTCTAGTTATTTTAAAATTTGTCATAAATGTAACATCAAACATATGTGTTATTATAGAGTTTTACAGGTGAAATTTTTTATTACTGATAATCAAACGATAGTTTTCGATGACTATGTACGACTTTGCATTTATTGAAATTGCATTATTTGTGAAAATCTTGGTGAATTAAATTTAAAGTTAAATCCGATTTTCGGCACCCTAAATAATGCGAACTACCCGAAAGAGTATAACTTTGTCAACAACTTGTCAAATGGAAAGAATTTCTTGGTTTGTTAAGCGAATTTTCGCGAAGTTTTGTGGTTTGCCTATTTTCCCCTATTTCTTCTCCATGTCGAAGTTACGATTAACCAGTACGGGCTGAAAATTCAGAATTTATGGGCATAAAGTACCTTTGCAACACTCCTCATAATTTTATCTTCCACTGAATTTAAATAATTTAAAAAAAAACACTAAATCTATAAAAAATAATAGTAAATCACATTTGACTCATAAAATAGGATTAAATTTGCTTTCATCACAAATAAAATAGCAATCAGCTCAAATATATTTACTGCTTAATTCTATAAGTAAATCTAAACAAAAAAACAAACATCTTATAATTTAACAATGTTAATCTCTGTGTCTTCATTAGCTGTAGTGTTTTTCCTTACCCTTCAGATTTTTTTATTTTATTTCCATGTTGTTTTCTGGCAAATTTGTTTCTAGCAATGTTTTACTATCCTTTGTTTGTCAGCTGACAGAAATAAGCAAATCGAATGTTTCACCCCTTTTACACCCAATTTAATATCACTGTTCATTTCCTGCTTCTCAAGGACTGCCAGACCTTTCAAGATAATGAATGTTTTGCTCTCTTTCGATACTAGTTTCAATTTACTGAAGGACTTTTCTTCGTGTGCATGCATTTTAATATTTTGTTTTCCCTTTATTTATTTTTTAAATTTTTCCTGCTTTTCTGACATTTTTGATAAGATTTTAGTTTTTCCAAGATGTTGATCATGGACTGATTCTCGAGGTAAAACTTTAGAAAAAGGTTTTATCATCTCTGATGTTACTGTTTCAGAAGCCAACATATACGGAAACCCAGAAACGTGTAACGAGAATAAGGTGGAAACACTTGGTTGAAACTGTAAAATAGAAAAAATTTTGGTGACCTACAATAAATATACTTTAACTAGTAGCCAAATAAGATTAGAATATGGTGGGAAAACTTTCCTATGCAACTTTGGAATTGAGGGAGATCTTGGCATTTGAAAATGCTAGACTTCCTTAACTATCAAGTATCTGCCAGTAATGTGTCCCAACATAGTTAACTGAAAAGGGTGTACAACTGGATCATCTAGCGGTTTTTGAAAACCGCTGCGAAAACCACCACAAAAATTTTGCTTTAAAAAACGAACCCTCCAATCAGTTATAAAACACAAGTTCTTTCAAATGTCAAATGACAAACCAATTTTTCAGCACATTTTCGACCATTCAAGACTCTTTCTCACGAATGGTTCGACTAATATTTTGCTTAAGTTCATGAACCAATGCTTTAGATTGTCAGAATAAAATCGAGCTACAAGAAAATTATACGCTGTCGACTCGCAGCTCCGCGGTCAAAAATGCAATGCGCGCAGTCATCGCTTGTGTGGCATGAAGCTGGTTCCTTTTGAAACCGAAGATCGTCTTAGTCTATATCTTCAATTTTTGTTTGCCACAAATATTCGGTTATAATTTTTGGCGCTCTAAACTGACCATAACGGCAGTGCCAGCCTCTGTTTCGAAGAAAAATAGACCAACGACTTCACTACTTCAAAAATCACACGAACCTGTCAATCATTGGGGATGCAGGGATATTTCTGTGGGTAAATGCGGGTTTTTCGTGCACCAGGTGCAGCAATTAATTGATTGATTGATAGCCCGGAGTGGGTCCAGAAGGTCCCTAGCATTGCGACCTCCTGGGTCTATTGTGCCTCCTCTGTGTTATGTCCTATAAGATATCCAGGCTTCTTACGAGCCTGGATGTGTTCCTTGACAACACATTTGTTATGTCCTTGCGCTCAATTCTTCCTGAGCCAATGATCTATGGATTTCAAAGTAGAATGCAATTCTTGCATGGAACAGTATACAAACGAAAAACATTTATGATAATAATTTCGCTATAACTGTTTCAATAAAGTTCTCCAAACCTCTCTATGTGTCCATATTTCGATAGGTTTTGAAATTGTTCCAGCTGATTTTGTTAAACAATTGAAGAATATTGAAACACGACAATGAAGTAGTTTTCCCGCAACAAAATATTCAATTGCCACATAATTTTATCATCTTTAAAGGCATCGAAATTAATCTCACAAAGTACTCCACCACAGGCAATTTTCATATCTTAGGATTTACCATTTCTCCACTGTCATAATCGAATTTTTTTACGAGTGATAGCTAATTGGTCACGCCTCACTTTGCCCCTTATGTGATTCAGGTACCAACTCCGAGCTATGTTAGCTTAAAGCTCGGTGCGTGACCCCCGTTTCGACCTAGATTCGAACCAGGAATCCCACACGTTACATGCCAGTGCTCCATTCATTAGGTTGGACGAGCTTACTGGTTTTCTATTAAAGTTTCGGGTGACCTTATCTCCAAAGGGAATAAAAAATATCATCAAACACTCATTCACTTACGCACCTGCTATTTATCCGTCGCCACGTGGAATACGGGGGTTTTGAAAGCAAAATCATTGTCTTATATCTATCTACAATAACACAGAGCAGGCAATATATATTATCTGAAATCGTATCGTGCATTTTTTTGAAACCACTCAAAAAGAAACTTCGACTGTATTGTGGTGGAACAGCAGAATTAATAAAATATCACAAGGCCTTGGTAGTTTTCATGCTGTTTTTCCCAACTTATTTTCCTGCACGTTTGAAAATTAAAGGCAATGTGACGTTCCGAACCTCGTCCCGCATTCAATAAACATCAATAAATTTAGTTTGGGCGATTGAAGTGAAACAGCAGATAAATAGGATAAGCGTAGGACGTGCTGATACATAAGCCACACTACAGATAGATACATACTTTTTTTCTCATACGCAGCATGTTATTTTTTGCATTTGTTTTTTTTTTTTGCAGAGGAAAAGAAAATATTGTTTCGATATTTCGGTTGCGTGTCTTTCACATGATTTATGGACTCAAATTCATATCGTTTCGTTGTATCCTTTTTGCAGCAATTTTCCGTCGAAGTGGGTCTCACACGCAACAAACATTCATTCGGTATGAGTAAACTCACACGTTGTTGATTTTGATTAGATGATGATAACAGAATGTTACAATTCTGGTGTTTTTGATGGATGAAAAAATGTGTTTGACGAGTTTGTTGAAACATATTAGAAATAGTTAGGTTACCCATCAAATAATGTAAGCTGATGAGAAATTGTGATTGCGAAAAATAATTTTTTTTTGATCGTTTCAAAATATAATCGTTTCTAATTTTGTTTTTACATGCTCATACAAGCATAATTTTGATAAAGCCATAATATTTTCCGGGGACTACATACCTTTTATGTCATAATATTCGCGATATCATATCAAAACTGCCATTTCGAAAAACAGCTATGTCCTTAGTTCTACTTCAGTTTTATTAAAATGATCCAAACGAGTGCATGTTATATATTTTGATGGTCCTGGACTCAATTGCATGTACGTCCTCTGCCACTGTAGGGATACGAAATGGATTCAATACCAATCACGATAAGCACAATCACACTAGAACTCATAGCAGTTACATCCTCATCCTCCATCATTGATACGAATCAGTAGCGAAATCATTCTCTACCAGCAACTCAACTCAACTCAATAAAACGTTCTGGCACTTGTATTTCATATTAATATTCCTAAAATAAATGACCAAGTACTTAATCGATTTTGGTCCTTGAACGTTCACATCGAACAACATCTTTTGGGCATAAATATGAAATTCATTTTTTGATCTTTGGTTTAGTAAAACAACCTATCATATATTCATAAAGGATGTTCGAATACCAGCGCCATGATTCCGAACTTACTGAATGCATATTGACTTCTAGATAATTGGATTTTGAATACCGATTCATATTCAGGTACATATGTGTTAATAAGCAGACAGGATCTATCCGCATCGATTGGCTCTTTGGTCGGATTAAGTCAAGGCGAAAAGCACCCTAATACTGTCGCAAACATTATTGATACATATTCGATGCTCATTCAGTGTTTCAATTAGAAACACTGACTTATCATCCGAAAATGCCTGCCTAATTTAATCGAAAACACTAATTTAAGAGCAATCGCTTTGACTTTGATGTGTCTGAGTGTAATTGTATCTGTCCGCAATAACTTTGTTTAAGCTAAATTGTGAAACAGTGTTTGGTGTAGGCTATATTGTTATGAAATTGGTTACGTCTAACACCAGCGGCCGGTTCTTCTCCGTTGCTTTGGTTACAGGTGGTCTCTGCAATTCTGTAGCTAAGGAGTTTCGGGCTATTTAGTCTGGTGATGTGCGATTCGAAAATCATAGTCTGTCATTTCTATTGCTAAAGATATTCTGCAAGCGTAATACAACAGAGCTCACTTCATTTACAGTACAAAGCTGTAAAAGAGGATAACACTGCATTTCCTTTTATCTAATTGCAATCTATTTTACTCCTATTTTACTCTTATAAGCTTTAGAGGTATGTATTTTGTAAATTCTGGTAAAAGGAATACTACACAATTCGTACAATAATAATGAATTACTGTTCATACTCCTATCATATATGTTATGGAATAGTTTAAAATGGTGGAGGCATTGCAATAAAAAATTATATGTAAAACTCGACTACGTGCCCCGCATAGCCGTTCGAATATTTTACCGATTGATGTCAGGCTGATATTTGTGTGTTTTTTTGGTTGTTCGTTTGTTTTTGGATGTGTTTTTGTTTATCTTCAGTGTGTTGTCTTCTCGTATGTTTTTTGTTAGTTATTCTTTAATTTTTGATCCCTGCTCGTCTTCTGGTGGTAGCATACAAACTTGAAGAAAAATACTCAAAAACATACTGAAACTAGGCAAGAAAACAACACAATGATGACAAACAAACAAAAGCCACCGTCAAAAACAAATACCCAACCACAAAAACATACGAGCCGAACATCTATCGGTAAAGTTGTCTAACAGTTATGGGGTAGTGGGTGGACGTAGTCGAGTTTACCCAAATAATATTAAACTTTTACTTTGATCACTATCCAAGGAAATAATTTTAGAATCGCTAGCCATTAAATTGCATTGCATTAATATTTCAATAGGAATGGGTCTTTCATCTTCAAATAGCGACCAGCTCATAAGTTAGCCCCCACTTATTACAACAAAAAAACTCTGACAAAAAGTTAATTTCGCTTTTTTTTTAATTTAGGGGAAAACTATTTATGGTCCCCAAGTTCCTAGAAGTGGCATCCACATTTCGCCACAGTTAAAGGCGAATATGATGTCAGAGAATGAGATGTCCAAGTTATTAAAACAGACGGCATAATTATTTGGGCTCTAAACTGCTCGAAAATAACAGCTCTGGGTATATAATTAAATATAATTAAATGAAAATAATTTGAGCCAAAAGCCTGAACATATATTTTTTTACCAAACGAAGAGCTGCATGATACATACCACCACTACCATCAATTAATCAATAACATCCTATTTAAATGAATTAGAACAGTTAAATAACTTGAAGTTCAAAGCTAAATTGACATTTCAAGCCTATTTCAAGCCGAAAGGAACATGTTGCAGCTTGATTGGAACTTTCGATGCACTAGTTGATCAGTACTCAACAATACTGCTTTATAAATTCGTGGTTCTTTAATTTAAATCAAATTTGAAATACGCTAAAGTTTAATGTAAAACAAATGGCTAAAAAATTGTTAAATGCATCCTTGCTCACTATGATTCGTATCACAAATGGAATCGCACTAGTGCAAGTCCTAATTGGCAGACAAGTAAATAAACTCTGTTAAAATCTGAATTCTCTTGAAAACGCCTTAATATAATGAATCGAAACAGCAAACTATGTAGCTTTTCATCTTACTACTTTATTCATGCATATTAAGCTCAGGTTAATTGTTGCGTGTTCATAGTTGCGCTCCAAAATTTGGTCAAACCTTAAATTTCGTTTACAATACAGCACATATTTTGAAATTTTCCATTTCGCTGGTTCGTATGGACGGACCTGTGAGGATAAAGATATTCGGAGGGGCCCACGATACGACCATATTCCCCCAAACCCCCTTCGACCTCGCTGATTAATTACTAATTTCGGGGCGAATCTAATTAAAATTGTGCATCATTTGCATATAAATAGATAGAGAGATAGCGTAGTACTCGGTAAATCATTTATGAACATACAGGAAAGTACAGGACCAAATATTGAGACTTGTGGTTTTCGAGATAGGGTTCTTCAAACGTAGACACCTAATGGCTGAAAATAACTATTCTCTTGTACACGTAAGATTCAATTAGTTTTATTACGCTTGGTTATTTGCCAATTTAAGGATAAGCTACGAGTGATTTACAGTATGAAAAATCAAATTAACAGGTATACCGGGAAGTCTTAACCGGTTTTTAATGTCAAAAACTTAAAATTTAAGAAAATGGAAAAAGGTATTTATTCAAAGTATTGGCCATTCGATTCTGTACACTTTGTCCATATATCTGGCAATTTATGAATTTCATCCCAAAAATCAGTTTGTCTTTTGAACCAAATCAGTCATCGAACCAATTTTTTACTTCGTCGAAATTTGCAAAGTTCTGCTCAACCAGCGCGTGTCCCATTGATGCGAAAAGGTGATAATCGGACGGGTGTTACGACGAGTGTGATAAGACGTGCCATCCAAGCGATTTGAATGCTTGTTTCACTGGCTTTGCTGTGTAAGACGGTACATTGTCAAGCAACAAAATCACTTGATTGTGCCTTCGGGCCCATTCTGGACGTTTTTTGATGAATGCATGGTTCAAATTAATTGTTTTTCATTTGTAGCGATCAGTATTACCTATTTCAACAAGTTTCAGAAGCTCATAATACACACCACCCTGGTCTTACCAAACACAGAGCATTATCTTCTTTCCGAAGCGATTCGGCCTTGGAGTCAATGGGCTAGTATGGCCAGGCGACATCAACGATTTCCTACGTTTTAGATTTTCGAAAATAATCCACGTTTTATCTCCTGTCATAATCTGATGCAAAAATGACTTCCTCTCGTACCATTGAAGCATTTCACAAACGCTTTTTCGATTTGTCATTTGCCTATCATTCAATTCATGTGGAATCCATCTTCCCAGTTTTTGGATCTTTCCAATTGCTCGTAAGCGGTCGCTAATCGTTTATTGTGCTACATTTAACGTTTCTGTCAATTGTTTTTTTGTTTGGGTTGATTCTTCATCCAATAACATCTGCAATTTCGTATCCACTTTTGTTTTGGTCCACCCGAACGTTGACTGTCTGTCACATCAAATCCACTACTTGAAAATTTTTGAAACCACATCAAAACTGTTTTTCCGCTTGGATTATGCTGTCCGTAAGTTTTACCAGCAAACGATGACTTTCAATTGCCTTTTTCTTCTGATGAAATAAGAAAAGCAATGCATGCCGCAAATAATCTCTTTCAGGCACGATATTCGACATGCTCACAGAGCTATAACACTATGACGCTATTATTTGGGCGGAATGAAACTTGTGTGGTTTTGAAGATTAATGACATTAGAATAAAATGACATATGTGTCAAATAGTTTTATTCAATACTTACGGCTGGCGACATCTGTTAGAAAAAACCGGTAAAGACTCTCCGGGAAACCTGGTAAAAAGGCTTTACTGCCTTATGTTACTTTATATAGAGCGTTAATAAATTTGTGACCATGTGTAAATCCTGAATGTTCAGTTTCTATAATTGGAGATTGTTTCATTATTACGCTGAAGCAATGAACAAATATCCGCAAAGACAAGTCGGCAGAGTTTCAAATCTCTCAACCTATTTCAGATCAAGCTCAATTTATTTAATTAAAAGCATCAAACTTAATCAAAGAAGGACTCTCTGGCTTTATGAAATGAAACTACCCCGAACAGCTCAATTGCATTCTGAGCAAATGTACTATCAGACAATTTACTGAGATACTGCATCGAAATCACACCGACAAACATCATATATGAATTTGTAAACAAGAATTAAAGGAATTTCCTTCAGTCGAACTAATCCTACGTTTCAATGGTCGAACTCGGCTGCTGCAATAAATACATTCCTATGAAGTTGCATCACTGAGCACTACTCATATTGAAGAGCTCATACTTTCACTCAAAGAATCCCATTGGAATCTGTCATTTTATAAACAACATAAAATGTCTTACAGTCTCTACCGCACCATGAGCACACATACTCAAGAACCATTTTCCGGTTCTCTTCTAATTCTACGAAACTTAAATCCCCTTTCTGGTCCGTTCAGATTTTATAATCCTTCAGGATTCCCGTAATACCACTTTCTACGCTAAGTAACGTTCTCTACTAGCACCAGTGACTAAGTACATTTCGCCGGCAGAGAGTGGCCAATGTAGCTCGGGGGCTAGAAGCAACCTTTCAGAGTCTTTATAAATTTCTTATCCATCCATTTACCCAACATACTCAATACTCGCCTCTACTCAGCCAGTATCCGGATAAAACAAAATCTTCTTCTTCCGGCTGTGAAGTGTTGCGTTCGATTAGGAAAGCGGCAGCAACAACAAGAGAATCAAGCTGAGACCATTTGGAAGAAAACAATTTTTAGATACACGAAGGAAGAAAATGCTAAGGATTTTCTCAGGGTTAGTGTGCAGGGATGTATTCGTCTTTGTAGAGCTGTTGAATTATGTTTCGATTTGATCCGCATGGCGAGTAGCTGCACATATTGTAGTGTTGATCTCGTGCTTTAGACTCTATTTGGTCGATGTAAAAAAATGAAATTCACCAAGATTGAGTTGTTGGAGGATTATATCGATGGAAATACGACAGCGATGGTTTTAAAAGAATTACATTTTGAATTTGAAAATTGATTGATATTTATATTACAAGATATTGTGACACATTCGATATTCTGCTTGAAGTACGGCTGACACATCGTATTTTAAGGGGAAATAACTATTTAAAGGCGGCTTTAGATATGCGGTGTTTGTCAAACACCTCCTATTCGCCAAATACCGAACACCTAGTCAACTCATTTGGCTTGGTGATTGCGAAATGACAAGCACATTGAATTAGACATTCGGGCATTGCCGAATGTTTGCCAAAACTAGAACATGTACGAGCTGCTCGTCGTCGTTTTTCACTCCTGCCATTTTATTGTAAAAAATAACGAAATACTTGCTGCATCTCTGAGTAAATAATTAAATAAATTGATGTCCATTAATATGGATTTGACAAACGCAGAAAAAGTAGCTGCATATGTAGTGGTAGCTTGTGCTGGGCTAACTTTGCAAAATGCAAAGAAAAGAAGAAATAGAAGGTGGTGGATGACGAGCGTTAACAAAAGTAGAACAGTGTATTTTCTATTATTAATTATTAATGAAAACAATCTAATTGGATTTCCTGAAAATAGTGATAATCAAGTCATGCTAAGCGGTGATAAATTATCGCCACAAAAATATTCCACCTTCAAAACAACTTTACGCAAAAAATATGTTGCTTACCGTGCCGGATTTGAAAATTTTTACTCGCGCCACACAGTTTGTTTATCAACAACCGTAACAAATACCGAATGTCTAAAGCGGGGATCCGAACATACCCAAACACATTGCTCGTCTACTTTGATTTGGTTGAAAGTTCCACAAACTACGGAAATAGCGAGCACCCGAATGTTTGTGCTTGGCCTAGGGCAAGCACTAGGCGAGCAACCCAACCACACATGCGAAGTTTGCCAAACTAGGTGCTCGGTATTTGACAAACACCGCATATCTAAACCCGCCTTTAGATTGTCGAATTCGAACTAATCTAAGCTTTGTATATCCCATGTTTCTAATCATATCACTCTTCCAAATATTTAACAAATTAGCTCAAAAAAAAAAAAACGATGGAAAAGTTGAAACCTGGTAATTCTCCACGGCTTAGACTGACTTTCTTCCCCTATCGTAAGATGCAGTTGTCTTGAACCTAACAGGATGCAACTCGATTGAATCTTCCAAATCAAAATCATTTAATCTTCAATATTAAGAGTATGTTTGACTGGATTAATTTTCTAACTGTCAAAAAAAAAAGATTGATAAAATAATCATGCAAGATCAATATTTTTTAAAAACATTCTACTGTTTTCTGTTATTTCTATTTGAAATGAAGTAATGATTGATATTTTTTTCTCTTTTTTCCTTTCAGGTAAGTCATCGAAAACAATAAAAAATAATTGCAATGTACCACTGTGTCATTCTCACAATTTATTAAAAAATGTGGTAAGTATACCCGAGATTGTTTCTCAAAATAATTACACAAGCAAACATTTTCGAGAAACACTATTTAAATAACTAAAACCACAATTCAATTAAAACAGTTGCCAATCTTCCGCTCGAAAAAAATTTTCGCTTCTCCTACTGAAAAGACGTTCCATATGATTAAAAGAGTGAATGATATAACCGTTCAACATAACTTTTTGGCGCCATATCCACAAATAGCCGGTGTCAAATATCTCCCATGCGTGCGTGCTAAACTTTTCATCGTAACTTCTTGAATAAATCGTCGTCATCTTCGTGAAAATGTGTCTTTCCTTCGAAATATGTCCCATATGGTGGTGGCACTAGCAGCTTTTAAGGAAACTTTTTTGATTTGCGAATGCCGGTTTTGTTATTGTAACCAGAAGTATGGGAGAGATAATGTGAAACTACCAAAAGATACATTTGGTGAATATGTGAAGCAGAAACAGGTGCCGAGTGAGAATGTGGACTGAAATAGTTGCTAGGTAAGAAGTTTTGTGTTTTATGTATGAAATGAAAGTGACACATAAAGCAAAACATAATTTGTCGTGCTGACAAGTTAAAAGTAGTTCTCACATTCCTTTGGGAATAAACAGTTTTGGGGAAAATTTCCGTGAAGAGTTTCTGAAGTAAATTGATGTGAAAATTTGCTTGAAAGTAAAAAGGATCGTAAGTTGTATGAAATTATGAAAAGGGTTGAGTTTTGGACAGTTTTGAACATTCAAGTTCTGCTAAGTGCTTGGGAAATATTTAATTTTGTGTCAGTCAATTGCTACTTTGTGTGATGAATTGGAAACGTAATTCTTGTTTAATTCAAAGCAATAAAATGAAGTAGTTCCGGAGCAACAAATCTTTGAAACAAGGAAGAAATTTGGAACGCATTTTTAGGCTCGTAAATAACTTCGTTTTGCAGAGATATTGCTAAAGCAGTTTAAAAAGAAAACAAGCAAACGAAATGAAGATGTATTGCAAATTATCTAACGCAAGTATTTGTGGTGGATAATTTGTTTGCTTACTCATCGATTCTGGCTTGAAATTCTGTGCCGAAAATAGAATTAAAATCACTTTCAAAAAATATTAAAGCCACTCAAGCTTAGCTATCTCTAACAGTACGGCCGAATTGGCGTGACGAACGGCGTGACGAAATCGGTTTAGATCGATCTCGTCGCAACTATCACATTGATGTTTTGGTCACCACTTCAACATAAAAGTCAATGAATATATTCATCGCGCTGTTTGAGTCGAAGTTCTCGTCGCTCTGATTTGGGCTTAGGGTATGGCCAGAGACAAAAACTCCATAAAATATCACCATCATCAAAGGTACTACCACTGGAATCTAATCCTGACCTCTTTAAAAAGTCTTTCCACAAAATCTCATCGTGAGCCGATGTCAGGCTGTAAGGCACTCCTGGTGACATCCCTCCGGCGCAAGAAGGTCTCCCTGGTTGTTGTCTGCCGTAAAATAAATATAATGCCATTAGAAAGATATATGTAAAACCACCGTTAAAATAATAATCCTGGTTGCTTAACTTTTAATATGCATATTTATCCGTAAATAATGCTAAGAAAGAGAAAAAATGTTGAAGAGATTTGTTCGAAAATATATTGGAATCTTTGATAAAATTAGGATTAATCTAGTAGTTGAAACTAATGTCCCACTTCACTTGTAAAAGCTAGTCTCTAGACAACTCTTCTCGGGTCTAGGAGTTGAAAGTGGTTGAGAACTTGATCCACAAATTTACAATCAATGTATGTTGAGTGACAGATTTTGTCCCTGATTTAATTCAGGTACCTACTTAGATCTAGGTTAATTTAAAATGCAGTGCACGGTCCGCTGTCCAAATGTGGATTCGAACCGGACACCCCACACACTAAGTCGCCGCCAATCTACACGAGGAAATTTACCCGCAGCATAATTAATGAATATCAAGTGAAAAAGTTGTCACTTTTAATACCGCACATAGGGGGCCCGGTAGCTCTGCTCGCTAAGGCGTCAGGCCGAAAAGCGGCGTGCTACGAGGCCTGCGGGTTCGAATCCCGCCAGGTTCATTGCTGTAAGTGTGAATGCGTGTGATTGTCTATGAGGGTGGCAAATGGGCCCAAACTGGTGGCCTGATGCTGGCTGCGTTCCCGGCAGCCCTCTTCACTAACCTAAACTAACCTAATACCGCACACGCTGGATGAAACAATAGCTTCAAGACACACGCAAATACCTCTACTCTAATGAACGCAACTAAGTTAACAAATTTCAAGGGCAGAGAGATCAGGAGTAGAGAGATTTTTTTTGCAGCTAAGCTCTTTACGTTTACTTAGCTAAAGCCGCGTCAGTACGATTAAAACTGTAGTCATAGCAGCGTGAGCGATTTCGCTAAAACCTGCCACCAAGTGCGAGGTTTTTAACGAGATCAAATCGGTTTATGGCGAAGGAGTTATGAATTCTACGAATGGGTTTTAAATTTCTGCACTCTATTGTTACAAAGGTCAAAACTCGGGCGGCTTACTATACCCCTGACACCAAAAAACAATCCACACGTCATCACCCTCAGTCAAAAAATTCAAAACTGCTATTTTTGCCAAAAACAATCTTATTTTTCATCTTTTTGGACCAAAAAGGGATTGTGGAAGCATCAATGCTGTTAAATATTCTGAAACCTTAAAAAATTGAAAAGGGCGATTTAGAATAAGCGAAGGGGACTGCTGCGGAAGGGACTCTGCCTTCTACACGACAATTCCAGACCCCAAACGGCCAACGCAACAAAGCAACTTCTGTGAAGTGCGATGTGAAGAAGCATGAAAAATTGATACTTCGTCTCTCTACCTGCATCGTGAGTGATGCCAATTAAGTGGAAAAATAGTTCACTTATATACTGATGTAACCACGTAAAAGTTTTATTTCTGATTAAATTTTTTGAAACCTACAAAACTTGAGTACACTTACTTTCTGGACATGCCTCACAATATATAAAATATATCGTTTTGATTCAATTTGTTTTTCTTTGCACAGGTTTTTTTCTTCATATAAGTCAATTTCTATTGGCTGTGATAAGAAAGTAATATTTCCTGTCCACAGGCCTTGAATATATATTCAATTTTTTTAATTTTCCACGAAATTTTCCCACAAAAATATATTTTATGCGAAATAAAGCCACTTATCAAGTATCATTTCAAGCACAGTCCTTAAACAGATTATCTCAAAAACAAATTAATTCAACCGAAATGAAATTTTCACACACTCTAGTGGAAAACACAGTTTGCTCACCTGTTTCAGTTTAGCAAAGACTACGTGTGTTTTCTGTAAACAAGTCCTCCGAACATTAACACTCCATACATCGACCCAATTTGCCATATTATATCGCACAAATTGATATTCATCAACATGAAATGCTTCCGAGACCTAAGTGCCTGGGCCCATCTATATTTAATAATCTAAAATACGATTTCGGTTCCTGCAGGCTCAGATTGCTTGTGGTTCCTTGGCTGCTTCCATCGAGTTGGCCCGGGCAAAAGTGTTTATGGCTCATAAAGATAGGGCGAATTTCATTTATGATTTCACTTCGCCTAACCCATACAATGGAGTCACCACAGTAGATAGATAGATAGATAGATACTGTACGTATAATATTTGAACATGTTTGTCGAGTATCGAGTCAACGAGTCGCTACTTATCATAATTTCCGGAACATTAATACTGAATATTTGCCACAGGAAATTTATACCACCTTCTGTCTGTATATAACATGGCTGTTTCCCGTATATGTACATGTTCGTGCTCTGCTCTTCATATTCAGCCGAACGTACGACATACAAAATATGCATACGATTGGATTGCACTGATTTCTCTGGCTTCGTAAGACATGGCTAGCATTTTCGATAAATGATTAAGTGATCTAACTGACCTAGTGCGCGCATAATCTAATGAATTTCAAGCAACGGGTAAGAGATATATCATGCTCCTAAAAGTCTAGCGTTGGTCTTAGACTGTAATACGAAAAAGGAAATGTGATAAAATTGTAGTTGGATGCAAAGTGCTGCCTAGTTTGGTGCTTGGAATATTACATGTAAATGCTATCAAATTCGCGCCCAACGTGGGTTTCAGAAAATGATCACCTGTACGATGAAAAAATAATGTTAGGCAGCAACCACCGGGTTCTTCAATACTTTTTGAGTATGCTAAGCATGAAGTGCATGCACTAATTAATTTATCATGCAAAAATCTTGTTCAGTAGATGCTTATACGTCTGCATACGTTACGAGCACCACTGCTTTCGTAGACGTTGTAGGCTGTATTCAAGGAAAATATCTACAATAACGCACTATCACCTTCTTGCTAAGTGCTTAATATGCATAGCGTGGGGCTCCTGTTAAATAGACATAATATATATGGATTAGCCGAAAACGCTCCGTTTAAGTTAGCATCCGTTAAGAGCTTGCTGTCGAAATGTTTCCTGTAGGAAGGCCTCTGCGCAATATTCTGCCAGTTCTGCAGATAATTCGGAAGCGAAATCCATTAACGTAATGGCGCTACTTACCCTAACACATTGCGTTCAATTAATAACGACTTTCGAAAATTATGGGATTTCCTTGCCGAGATTTAAGCCATGGGGCAGGTAATTCGTCGGTTCGATGGTGACAATGAAGAGAAGAGAGATGAAAGAACGGATGGTTGGAGGCGCCGCCACTTGATAATATTATATTATACTACAATTTCGACGGTGTCGTGCTTCGCTTCACACCAAAACTCACCCTCAAGCATTGCCCGTTGCCTCGACTAAAGATATTTTGGCTGACACTACCTGAAGCAATGAGTTTCTTCACTTTGACAGCGCTTCTGCAAATACATTACCCGTGCAGCACGACTTTGTAATCAAATGCTTTCCAAGCGAATAAATTATCCTGTTGGTGTCAAAGTGTGGTTTATTTAACCTTAGGGTTTGAGGGGCTTGATAGTCTCGCAAGGTATGTATGATGGTGGCAAAACATTGATTCTCCGTAGAAACCACAGCATTCTCGCAAACTTCGATTGCAATTAAAATAAACATGAGAAGCGCGTTAGTCGATTACTTTATAGTCGTTTTGTTTATGTGGCTTAATAATTCGGAAAATAAATCCGATCTGCCTAGCTGTTGGGATCATAGCGACTTGTGTTTGTCACAAAGTGGCAAAGGGTTAAGTTAAAATTACAATTTGGTGTAATTTTAATTTGTTTTGTAGATTCTTTGACTTTGAGTCGCGAAGAGGGAAGTTGTTAAGCAAATCGACGGTGTTTGTTGATCAGAAGTGAAGGAGTTTTCGAGGTTGGAAGCAAATGCTGATATTTAAGCGTCTAAAGTTATGTGGAAACGTGTGCTATAGATATTTTCAGTGATTTCCTTTTTCGAAATTTCTCATTTTCGTTTTTCTCATATAAATGCGTCACAATTTCTACAAATTTTTTTAAAACAGCTCACGATTTTTGGCGGCTCAAAATATAATGAAAAGGACAAAAACGTTTTGAAATGCCTCGAATCGCAGAATTACTACCATTAGTTTCTACCCGTAAAATAAGTCATTAGAAACACTCTGATTCTTTTTTGCATCTATATTTTACCTTAAAACATAAAAAAAATCATATTTCGGGCTTGTAGCTCACAACGGGATAAAACATTCCTAAGTTTATGGATACTTTATATGCCAAAGCTTAGCAGCAAGGATCTTTAATTTAGCGGTAAGCATCTTCAGTTTAGCAGTAAGGATTCATCAAATATTCAACGAATATGCAATCTACAGTATATCGTCAAACACTTTCAAACAGTTTATGTGTTGACTAACATATCTTGTAATGTTCAAAGCCTTAATTCATTTAACGAAAGATTCATGTAGATTGGTTCTACTTGATGTGCACTCCTTAATTTTTGAAAAGAGCTGAATATAAATGATTGTAAATCTGTAAGTTTTTTCATTATATAATTATTTTATATGGTAATTCTTATATTCCAATAAAATGTTTTGGAAACAATGAAGACACTCTATTTCTCTGCGGACAAAAATTAATTCAGATGCAACTGCTAATTCAAATACATTTGCTATTTTATTATATTCTTGGGTCATCTTAAAGAAAATATTGTAAAATTTAAGGTAAATAATTCAGCATATGATTCTTTATGAACAATGTGTTCTGAGCCACATAAAGATAATACATATTTTCTTATGCCTTTGAAGTACTATTCAGTAAGTTTTTTTTGTGACAGTAATATTTTTATGATAATACCATTATCCTTTGAAGCGAGTGCTAAACTATGGCTGCGGCAAGAAATATTTGCGAGAAAAATCGCTTTAACAACTCAATTTGAAGCAGCTAAGTGCCAGACTTTTAATTCATAAAATGCTAGTCTTATACCAAAGATTGCCATTTTATTTGTTGCAGCATCCCCCAAAGAAATTGAAAATATATAAAAAAAAATACTGCATTGCTTCAAAAATCCCTCAAATAATTTGTGTCAAATGTTATTTTGCTCTTCATCAATTTTAAAAGTTCGTCGAAAGAAGAGGAATATGAACGTTATGAAAACGTAAAACCGCAATCGAAAATGTGAATGTTATTCTGAAATTTAAATAAAATCAACAGCTTCAAATATTCCATATAAATCCTTTTGGTTTCTGGAAGGTACGAGATCTGTCCGGAAAGTATCCACTCTGCCTTTATTTAAAAGAATTACAAATATCTAAGCACTTAACAAACCTAATCTGCTTCAAAGTACTCTCCTTGAGAACATACACACTTATTCCAGCGATGTTTCTACTTCTTTTTTCAGGATCATCTTCAATTCCTCCGTTGAATTTTCTTTAATATCTCATACAGATTGAAATCTCTTTCTTTTCGAGTGAAATTTTAACTTTGAGAAAAACCAAAAGTCACAGGGAGCTATTTCAAGGCTGTAATGATCCTGGGCTACTTGAGTCGTTTGGTGTTTTGCCAAGAAACCAACGTCGTTTCTTTCTCACTACTTCCCTTAGCCGCCGAAGCACATCACGGTAGTACTCTTTGTTTACTGTCTGGCCTGTGCAGTGTATTCATGGTGAACGACACCTTGATAATCGAAAAAAAGTGTCAACATTGTCTTAACGTTGCTTCGACTTTAGCGTGCTTTTTTTGCTCGCGGAGATGTGGGTGTCTTCCAATGGCTCGATTGAGCTTTGGTTTCAGGGTCGTAACCATAAACCCATGATTCATCACCAGCTATGATTTTTTCAAGGAACCTTGTATCGGTGACACACGTTCAAAGCAGTCCTGGGCAATATGAACACGAAAATTCTTTAGTTGTTGCGTCAGAATCCGAAGGATGAACTTTGCTGCCACTCGCTTCATTTCAAGGTCTCCCGTTAAAATTCCAGAAACAATAGTTTTTGGTATTCCGACGTCATCTTCTAACTCTCTTACAGTCAATCGACGATATTGATTAATAGCTGATCTCACAAGTTCGATGTTTTGAAAGTTTCTGCTCAATAAAAGTCGACCAGGGTTTGGATGAGGTTCACCTGAACCCCGACCTTCTTTGAAACGTTTGTACCAGATTTTTGTTTGAGTTTCACCAATGGCCTTTTCACTCAATTCTCTTTGAATCATACGAACAGTATTCGCCGAAGAATGGCCAAGTTTGTAGCAAAACTTGATGAAAACTCGCTGATGGTCTCCTTGTTTCATAGCAAAACATAAAAAAATCGCCGACTGTGCAGAACACTACCTGACTATTCACTGTCTCGGGACCGACTGAAGAGATTAAACAATGCCAGACAGGACTGGAAATGTTGATAACAAATCTCACGATTTTGACCAGCTGACCGAATCAAACTCAAATTTCCAGTATCCAGCCATAATGTCATGACCACCACATTTCCACTCAAATTTAGAAAAGAAGAATATGAAAAGTAAAATTATTGCTGAAAAAATCGATCATATTCTCATAGATGTTATGAAATTGCAGAAATAAATTCAAAATAAATATGTGCAAGTCAAGCATGATCGATTGTGTGATACTCAGATCATATATATTTTAGAAGAACTGAGAATTTAACGAACTTTTGTGTGATGTCTGAATCAAAAGTATGCTCAAAGGAAAGTGCTTAGTGAGTTAATTTATTTGAAAGCTATAGTCATCAAGACTAGGACAGGACATACATACAAAAGCTAAAGAATAGTTAATTAATAGTGGTTTCACTTTTCTTTCGAAATTTTAATTATTGTTGCCAAGTTAAATTTCAATCATACCAATGTAAAAATGTGATAAATTAAGCTACTACTTTACACTTCATTCGCATTTTCTCAATAAACTTCAAGGTGGAAATTCATAATAAAAAAAACGAAATTAATCATGAATTATATTTATTATTAAAAAATATACCAACATATGGTAAAATATTCACAAAAAAAAAAATTTTAATAAAAATGACTAAAAATTTTGACTGGTTGGTTTAAAATCCCCCCATTATCCCCCAAAATCTATGACTATATTTCGTCTCCCCTATTTTCGCCTCTAAACAATAATTTTTTTGACAAAATTAAAAATAACCGATTCTCATCCGATCAGCGAAATTAAGCAGTGTTGGGACGGTTAGTACTCAGATGGGGGACCACTTGGGACCACCGCATGTCGTTGGGACGTAAAAAAAACTTTGTGCTATCGCTTATACCAACAAATCAGTTGTCTGGGAAGCACTATGAAAAAAAAATATCCGAACCTGGTAACCCTGCTTATAACGTCAGCAGCAACAAATACTAGCCTGAGCAATACGGTGGGTTCGTGGACTGTAGAATACTGCTTCAGACTGACGCACCGAGCAGAGCTACTAGCCCCATTGAAAAAACACACAAAAAACGAACAAAAAAAAACATAGGCGCATTTTTGTTCGGAGTCTCAAAATTCCAAATCAAAGTTTCAAAAAATCAAAAGATTAAATGTTTTGCATGAAATCCTTTTTTGAGTTCTGATGTTGGGAGAACATTATCCTTATTATTACGAATTAGGATTAACGTACATGACACTTACCATATTTCTCACTTAGGATGAGTGTCAGAATTATTCCAACAGCTGCTATGCACGTCTTGACTGACCAAAAAACACTGTTGGCTTCAAAGAAAGTAAATGACAACCAAAAGTAAACCTTGCTTGCATTAAAAATAAACAAATGAACGATGTGGAGCCGGCAAACTAAAATTGTTGTTCCTAAGATATTAACATACAACTTGAAATGAGAATGAGCAATACCATCCTTCGGACCGAACAAAATAATGCACCCATTGTTACAAAACTACAAAAATGTTTGCAATAGGCAACATTTTATTCTGGTAACGGTAAATAATTAACAAAATTTAACACAGATTGTGCAGAAGGATGTACAGAGAAATTTAATTTGCACAATGGTAATGAGAAACAACAACGAAAGATTGTTCTATTTTACATGCTTGCCAAAGTGAACCAAACCCTGAAACTAAAGGTTCAACAAGAGCACATAACTATACCAGCGCTTAATTACAATATTCAGGCTGTTGCGATAGAACGAATGAAGTTTTTATTTCGATTTTCGTAACTTGAATAAGTTGCTTGATGAGCAAAGAACTTTGTTTTAACGCAGCGAAGCGTAGAACTCTTACTACATTCTATTTAGGAAGTAAATTATCAGCAGCGAATGTATGCATCATTTTTTCAGCACTGAATATTTAATAATCAAATAGCCAAGTGATTATCATGCATTTATCAAATTTCCGAAATTTTGACATTTCATTATTGTCTACAAAAAATAACTCAACTGACATAATTGTCAACTAACTTCATCTTTTACGAATCGACAAAGCCCAAAATTTTATTTGCATTTATGCAAAACAATTGCTACAAAATGCAAAAACAAAAAAGTGTTCGCCACAAAACTATTTCCACTTAGAAAATAAGCTCAATCGAATGTGCCTTCCTAAACAAGTTGCAACCATGAACTTACCCGTACCGACTCTGATGATAGTTGTGTGATCATATGGATTGAATGCAGTATGTCCTCAGGCAATTTTCAAATTTTCAAAATGTTTCGCATATTGCATTGCTGAATATTGCCTCTGGTGACTGTATGTTGTGAAAAGTTTAACTTCTCTCGTTATCTGAAACAGAAGAAGAGAATCAAACAGAATGCAGCTATGCATGATGCAGTCAAGCTTGGCATATTACCTGCTGATGCTGTTGGAAAACAGGGAATTTTACGGGAAATATGTTGCCGCGAGAATTGTCAAGGAGAGTTCCTGGAAAAGTTGTCAAACGAATTCTATCCCATTATTGGTAATAATTTGAAATGTTGTGAAACCAGCAACGTGTTAATAATGGAAGATATCTTAGGAGCATGGATGTAATGGGCTAGATAGTGATATGTTTGAGGGGGAAGGTTTTGTAGGAAACAATGTGCTGAATGCTATGCGTCGATGTGAATTAGAGAGTAATCAAATTCAATTGCTTCGTTGAATTTGATATTTGCAATAAATTCTACAAAAGGTAAATTTAGTTTATGGATACAGAGTACGGCAGTGCAGCATTTTATAATGTGTTTGGGCAGTCCAAAATCCTGCGAAAGACTTCGTTTCCTGAAGCTGTACCAATAATAAGCTTATTACTTTTGAGAATTGTTCCAATTTCGTTTGACGTTACTCTAACCGTGTATGATTTATTGATAACTAGCTAAAACTAGGTTCACGCTGCTACACCACTGAGGAGACGAAATTTGTATTGGGCTATCGAGTTATCCATGCGGTTTTTCAAAATTTATGAGCTACGAGACGGAAAATGGGATTGAACCCAGAGGAAAGAACACCTTATTATAACTCCTAAGAAGAAGAAGAAGCTTAGAGAAACTTAGATCTGGCCATTCAAGCATTCATCGACAGTTACATGCCATCAGGAAAGTCAACAAGTTAAGTCAATGGGTTTTTTCAGCTACTTTTGAAGTCTAATATGATAGTATAGATTGATAAACACTGAGAAAAAATGTTGCGCTAACAAGTTCGAGCAGTTGTTCTATAGAATCGTATATTGTTACCCGCCGCGTGACATTTGACGTTGGCTCGTCAATGGCTTTCGTGGGTATTTTGTAGGTGGTCCTTGCTATGTCTTACTTACCTGAAATGCGAACCAGCACACAAGAAAACACTTTAGGAAAAAATAAAGAATCAGCGACCGATCAACCTACCTTATCTTAGTGCTGACCCATAATAAAAAAAAACAATCCACTTAAAAAAGAAAGAGTTTCTACTTTCAATGTTTTAAAACCAATATTATTGACAAGTTTTCGGTCTTTAAGTTCAACCACATTCAGTTTTTACGACTGTTGGAAAATAGTTTTTCGGACAGAAAACCAAAAATAAATTTCCCACTATAAGCTGTTTGTACACTCATGAAGTCTACTTGCACAAAGAAAACTTGATAATGAATTTTGATTAAATACGTTTTAATTTCAGAATTCTAAGCTCTTGTCCTCTTTATGGTGAGGTTGATTTTTTGGGTGTGGTAATTTCAACATACGATAGCTTGAGAAACAAGTCAACCCGAAACACCCGACCCATCGCTACCGAGCTAGATCGACAAGGGTAGGTACAATGGGAGAAAAAACTGAGAAGTGTATTTAATTAATATGCAGCACTGGCAATGGCTCGACAGAGTTATGTTGGGTGTAACATCTTGTTGCTGATATCTGAGTATCAAAGATAAACCTGGTACGTTTCTTTTTGTCCTTTTTTGCCTTTTTTCGATATTTTACTAGTTTCAAACAATCGAAGGTATGTTAACTGCTGCTTCTCAAAGTATTGCTGCAACTGGAGTATCAATGTCTATTTGAACTACACATTCAGTTTTATGCATAGAGATGTAATTTGTCTTAATTTGGATTTTTTCTGGGCTTCAAATGTTCCAAACAATCAGTCAGTATTATCAAGCATAAAGCTGCAAAATCATTTTTTTTATATCAAAACTAAAAAGTACGATTAGTTTCATGTAATGCCTAAAGCATAGTACTGAGTTCGATTTCACGTGAAATTTTCATACAAGATTTCACGTGAAAAAGAATCAGCTTGAACCGACATTGCATTCGACGGAAATTTAGCTTGAAAATAAGCAAGAGTGGTACTCAGTTCTTAGCATGAAAAGTTGCTTTGAAGTAGAGATGGGCAAAATAGCTCTTAGCTCACCACTCATGACTCTTTTTTACAGTGTTGCGCCGTACTCTCAGTATACTTTTCGCTGCACATTTCACTAAGTTTAGTCAAACCAGACCTTTCGTTCGCAGACTATGCTTTGCTTTTTTCAGGCGCTGCACTGTAAAAGTGAGTGGTGAGTGGTGAGCTATGAGCGCTTTTGCCCATCTCTACTTTGAAGTTACTTTCGCTTTGAAAATGCAGATGGCACTGACACATGTCTCCAATCATTTCACGCCAATTTAGTTTGAGCAGTTTATTCTTTTGAGCTAAAAAGTGACATTTGGTGTTTCAATTTGAAAATGGAGCAGCGCAAATGTCTTTCGAATAAGAAAATCGATCGAAAAGTGAAATTCTTGACATTTTATCCGTCAGAAATGAGCAGTGTCTCTGCTTTTCTCCATCGCCAAAATTTCCGCTCGAAAAAATGACCAGATAATGGAGACATGTCAAAATTTACCTTCATGATTAGCTCAGTACCAGCCTTAAGCACCTAATCAGCGAACTCAAAGTTCGGTATTTGGCCCGTCCTTTATACCTGGCTTCGAACCTGGGACATCACTCAGTAATAGCCAGTGCTTTATCCACTAGGTTAATCGAGCTTTCAAATTTTTTACATTGAAAAGGTCGTTACATAATTTATTTTACAGCTCATAATTTAAATGTTGCTAGTATGTAGGGAAAGTATCTTGTGTCCTTTAAGCAGAAGTTCTGTATCGGGATTATCTTTACCGAAAAAGCTCACTCTTCAAAAAATCTCAAATCTGAGTTTTAGTGAAACATGGAAAAACTAAAAACTAAGCTGATGTAATGAGCCTTGAAAGTGAAATACCCGGGCCGATTTAGTTGCCACTAAAGTCAATTTAATTTAACCATATATTATTTCTAAGTAATTAAAATGTCAATGAATTAACCAAACGATCCTTGTAGATACTTATCAACCGTAGTTACTTATTTCACACAGTGGATATCAGTAGAAACTAGTCACATGCAGAGTACATCGGTTCTTCTTATTACAAGCGTTTTAGCGGTATTCCCAGAACAATTTCCACGTCCTCATAATGACTGAAATCCAAAAACCTTTGTATCCGATCCCGTCCGCCACTAGGACGGGTTTAAATTACAGCCATCTAAACGAAGCTCTAGCTTTATGGCAATGCTTTCGAAAATCAACTCCGACACGTATATAAGTATGTATATCAGCTCCTTAATAATAGAGCTTTGCATAATCCCTTTAAAACAAAATCCCGATGCGACATATCAGGGGCGCTTCACCACCGAACCTTCGCTCATTCTCGGTCTCGCGCACACTATCCCACCATGGTAAAATTCTATTTTCGTGTCTTGCATGTCCTTCTATTTGCCAGTGAGGCAGCTAGTCATTGCCGTCCTAATCTAGGAACGCTCCGGATCCGATCCGGGGGTGATTTGAATTCTGACATTGCACGATTTCATTACCATAGGTGTATTACGATTTTCATCCCTCACGGACTCGTCATTGTGTTACGTGGTTAGGTTTCCTGAAGAGAAACACGAAAGCAATTGGCTAGCGATATGGTGTTTCGATTTCAATTTTTTTGGCAGTCGAACATGAGCAGGATGCAGACTCAAAGTTATGCAGACATTCACAAGCAGGTATGTATGTGTTTGTGCATGCCGCGCATCAGAAGTAACATGAGTAACATGAGTGGTAAAGTTATCTTATCAAGTTTCGCTCGACAAAAAACGGCCTTGTCAAAAACTTCCAACAGAAAATTGAAAAACATTTGACGTTAGCGAAAGATATTTGAATATTGTACTGTATCGTAAGCTACTCGTAAGAGTATTTGCCAGATATATCTAACCTTGAGGCAAGACTGACGTGCTTCATTAATTTTCGTCTACTGTGAATTTGGCAAAACATGGAAACGTGGCATTTACGACCGATTTTGCGGAGCTTCCGGGGTAACATAAGAATGAGTTGAAAGCTGGCTGGAACTGACGAGTGTAAAGAAAATTGAAATGAGTCTATGTTGGTCGAAAAGTAAAACAGTGCGCTGAATTTGAGCTTCATCCCGGTGTGGTACAAGCCTATATATACTCTCAAGTTTGATATATTGTAAAATTAATTACCAAAGACCGGTGTATTGTTATTGCGAAACATTGTTCAATTCTAATTAATTAAAAATCAAGACGTCATGCAGAACTCATTGGCAGTGCCGTCAAAGGTAGTTGTTGTTGTTTGTAGAGATTATGTTTCGCATATCCTCCGTAATCGGATACCATTAACAAAAAGTTCAAAAAAATATTTGATACTTTTCCTAGTAGATGTAGAGCAAGACTATCATCACCACTTGTAATTAAATGTTAATTGAATTAAAATTTTGAAAATTAATTAATTTAACATTTTGATGATAGGCAAGCCTGTTTGTACATTCAAATAATTAAAACGAAAAGTTGAATGGTCTAATAAATGTTCGCGCCCAATGTGGGTAAGTAGGCCAAAAATTAATTTAGTTTTCAATTAACTTTCATTTTAATTTTGAGAATAATATATGAAAAATAATCATGGGCTGTAGAAGCTGATCATATTTAAAAGCTACTGATACAGTGTAGAAATAAATTTGATTTCTTGAAAACTTTTTCACTAACCTAGTCCATACGTCAAATAGAAAAAGAAAAGAATTTTGTTTTCTGTAATTTTCAAAAACTCACTGATATGTTCACTTTCCCCCAGTATTGATTCCGGTGGTTTTGGTGTTTTTGCTATTTATGATAGTTGTTCTTGGCTTCCGTTACAAACCTAAAATTTTCCAACGTCATTTCGTAAAGGTTTTTATACTTTGATGTCAGTAAAAAATACCTCTCGCCAACCACCTGCATTAATAAACAATTTCGGGACAAACCGGTACTATATTACAACAATGAAAACAGTAATTGGTAGAACAATATATCCAGGATGAATTTAGAGATACGATGATTCAAACATGATTCGCAAACAAATGGTCAAGTCAAATTATATACATGATGAGTCTAGCAATTACAACTCGAATCCCATTCAAAAAATACTCTTAATAAAATAATTATGATCACCACTTTAAATCAATTTCCTGGTCCTTACTTTCAGTCACACTCACACATATTTTTATTGACCCATTTGCGCTGTCGTAAAGATAAAATACGATTCAAAGTATCCTTGTGTTTGGATCCTCTGGCGCCTCGCAATGTCATTATAATTCTCTTTCCCGAAAAAAAATAACATGAAAAACTGCGAACAAAAAGGATATGCCCGTTATACGCGCTCGGTTCAAATACATTGTTTTATTTCGCCAGTTTCTGCGTGTGGCCAGGCGAGCAGAGCATGATGGCAGCAGCGGATCGAGAGAAGCGCACAAATTACGTTTTGTAATTGAAGGCAAAACGTGTTCCGGCTATGATTAAGATACCCTTTTTTTATGGCCGATAACAGACTCCGAACAAAGCTCGGCACAAAATTAGAGACTGTGTGGCGGAAGCATAATAGAGTGTAACACAACGGTATACAGACGCGATAATTATCATTTCACTTAATTAACACTTTCGCGAGAACTGAAAGAGTATAATCCATGTTTTAGCTCCGAACATAATATTAGGCTGCTTATTACACGTAGAAACCAGCTCCGGATGAAATGTTGCGAATATGACTTCAAGGATCATTGTCATCGACGACAACGGAGGCGGTGGTGTCGTTAGGCAACGGGGTTGATGCTTTTATTGCGTTTAAGAGTGCAGAAGACGGCCATAAAAGAAATCTACGAGCCAACGGTGCGATTTATGGAATGATGAAAACGCTTGTGCGCATTGCGTCAAGTGCTGATTAATTCGGTTTATGGCTTGTGGCCGTCGTTTTCGTTAATGGACATAAATTGGCTTTTGTAGTTTTTCGGTCAAACATACAATCAGTACCTATTATTTCAGGTCCTCGAACTATCGTAAATTGTTCTTATATATATATGTTATTTTACGATTTGATGACTCTATCGAAGTGGTTTTGTTTAGCAACAGTTGGATCTTTTTATCGTTTGTTGATGAACCTAATTAGAAGAAAATGGAGGAAATTTGAAATACACATGATTCAATTTAATTCGTGTATTAATGTGAAATACTTATGAAGTTGTTGATAACGAAAAGTGATTTTTCAGTTGTTTATCTAAAACCACAAACTTCTCCTCACACTATGCAAAACGGTATGAGCATAAGCCATATAAATGATTAAATTCATTAATTTTCATGATAACCATCATTTCACCATCATTTCAAACATCATCATAGGCTGAACTCGTGGCACCTCAAAACGTTAAATATTGCATTTCATCAATTCACAGATAGATGATAGTTTATAAATCACAGTTTCTGACAAGCATGTGTATCTTATTCAAAGGATTCAATCAATGTTCCTATATAAAATGCTATACCTGGAAGCTTTTCATGCAATGTGTGAGCTACCTGCCACTAGATCGATCATTAATATGATTGATTGCATCGGAAAATCTCGACCACGATGGTATCCACATACTTGCCACTGAGTGGACGAGGCCAACCATACTCATACTCTTTGATTAACTCATGTGTGCCTGATGACCGTTCATTTCGAAGAAACGTTCACACGAAGAGAAATGGAAATTTTGCAACTTGAGTTCAGTTGAAATTACCGTTAAGTACGGACCTTACTGGCGCTTACATATCCGCAAAATAACTCGTCAGAGGAACAAGCTACTTTGAATGAATTGTTGGCTTATGGGCGAAATTGTTTAATTTAATAAATTTAAGTTCAAGATATTCTGATTAATTTACTATGTAAATGTAGAAAATGAAAATGATCTTAAATGAAATAGAAACAGGAGAATCAGAAATGAATATTTTCTGCAAATTTTTGTATATCTGTGATATTAAGGGGTTAGTCCACTGTTAAACTCCTAAAAATGAACTTTTTTTTTAAACAGCTACAAAAATAAAACTATTCAAGATATCGATTTGAAATTATACATACATCTTTACTAAAGTTTAAAGTTAACATTTTCTTTGGAAAAAAATATTAGAAAGCAAAATGGCGACCGTCTCAATGGATCGCCGCAGCACCGCCGAAAAAAGCAAATTGCGCCTCGTAAATTCCTGGACAAAATAAAAATCTGTGAACAAATTACCAAAAATATTTCATTAGTTTTGAGTATAAAGGACTGCACGGGCCTAAATTTGTATTGTTTCATATCCGTATTACGCCGAGGCCTCATACAGTGGCCTCGGCGTTAGATCGAAACTGTTACATATAGATTTCTCTAAATCATTTGACTATGTCAATCTTGAGCTACTTCGACTTAAATTAAACCACTATGGTATCTGTAATCCTTTACTTATTTGGACATTTTCGTACTTAATTAATCTCACCTGTTTTGTCTCCCTCTCTGTCGTATCGTCTTCAACCTTTCCTCCTCTTCTGGTGTACCTCAAGGCTCCATACTAGGACCACTCTTATTTAACCTCTTTATAAACTATTTTCCAAACATTTCATCGTCATTTTGTTTACTTTAGGCAAATGATTTAAAAAACATTCGGGCATGCGAAATCTCAAATGATAATCTGCTTCTTCAGGGAAATTTAAATTCTCTTATTGCTTGGGGTAACTCTAGCTACTTATCGTTCAACGTTTCCAAATGTTTTGCGATGTTCTATCTTCATCCATCCAGACTTATGCTTGCCTTTACTTGACATGTGAAAACGTCCTTGGCTCTGTGGAACATTTCACTGATCCGGAGGTCACGTTCGATCGTAAAATGTAACTCGATATTCATTTTCGAACCATTACTTATAGTGCCTCACGGATTGCTGGCTTTGCTATACTTTGCTGCCATAATTTATTGTCAAGATATTTGTTACCCTAGTTCACTCCAAACTTCAATATAGTAGACAAGTCTGGTCTCCTCGTTTCAGATACCTTTCCGGTGCTGTTGAATCTGTTCAGCTGAGGCTTACTCGCACTTTACTTTTTAAATATAATCTTCCCAACATGCCATAACGTTTATCGCTCCTTAATCCCCTTCTCCTAACAAAACATAGAGTTCACGTAGATGATTGCTTTTTGTTCAAAATCAGCCGTGGCTATCAAAATTCATCGAAAGCATCTTTGATTAACGAACGGCAGTGTGAGAGGCAAATTAGGTCCTCTATTGTCTTCGAGGTACCATTTGCACGAACAGATACTTGCTTTCATTTTTCTGTTTTACGCTTTTTACGTATCCATAACAGCCTCCAACTCGATCCTCTTCCCCGCCCTAAAACTACTTTTGAAATTAATATTCGTAACACAATATTTTCTGCTGATTAAATAGCCCATCTCTTTTTTCATTTGTGGTTTCGAATTGCATAAATCAATTTTCTCAACTTTATTTTCTATTCTTATTTTCTGTTTCTATCTTTAAGATGTCACATTTGTAATTGGCTTTGATCAACATGTAGGCTGTTAGCAATTAATATGTTAGCAATTAATATGTAAAAGAAATTGTGAATTAACAAATAAATAAATAACCCGCGTTAATAATGTATAAATTTATTTAGAAAAATGCGTTTTCATTCACTCATTTAAGATATGAGAAGAAAACACATGTAAAGACATATTATTACGGTACAAATACAGTATTTGAAAAGTTTTCATAGACTGATTTCGTCATTGCTTAGAACATCGACTTTATTTACATTCATATTGAAAAATTGATAACAAAGATAGTGAACTTTTTTGCCTACTAATGCCGGGTCATGTTATGGTTTTCTATTCACAAACGACAATCCGATGAAGATCATTCTTAAGCATTCCATACCAACTGCTCCTCATGACAGATAAATGTCCTAATATTAGTTTTATTTAAAGGAATTATTTCTTTTGGAGCTCTGTTAATGATTTCGGTCCGAATTTTCAATTCAGAGTAAAACCATTTTCTTTCAAAACATGTAATAACCATTTCGACTCCTTAATAATTCCTTCATCCCACTTAATGAAAAACCAATCATTTTGGCAAATTGATGCAGTAGCACACACTGAGAGTGAAACAAGTAGCCACCTACTACACCCTTAATCCCAATATACGTTGTCATTCGCCCAACTTCAAGTCATTTAGCTCCTACTATATCATTAAGAATCTTAATATGTCTGTCATCTCCTTAGCTGTCACCTACTATCAAAAACACAAATATCATTACGTAAACTATTATGCATGTAAATAGGATCTATTATTTCCACAAACCCCAAATCACACTGCCAGAGTCCCTGTTTCCTCGACGTGCAGACATCAAACCATGCTGCCGGAAGTTTATTCGCAGCCAAACAATAAGCATGTAGACGTCTTGTCACCCACATTATGCAACGCTACAGTTGACGTTTTACCCTCGTACAATATTAATGCCGTGTCTTATGTCCTGGCCACAACTGTCTTTAACAGGGATTAAGGCATTACAAACGAACTTATCCTGGCCACTAAATTAGTTCAACTCCCCGCAAAATCCGATCCCGGTTGCAGTATTTACACGGTAAATGTTACTCTGCCACCGGTGCTCTACACTGACTATAAGCAACCTTAACAGATTTGAGATAGGAAGCGAACGAGTCCTTGTCAGATTCGAATCTGTGTGACATAGTTGTCTGTTAGAGGTGTACGATTTAGATACATGTAAAATTAAAGGAACAAAGAATTACTTGTTGTGTTCATTTGATTAGCGAAATGCGATTATTCACGTCACAGCATTCATGTTTTTCATCTCGAGAAGGAAGGGATAAAATTGCATCAAGCGAATGCAGTACGATAAATTAATCAACATGCACAAAAAAAAAATTAAATTTACTGTATGGCTATTAATATCAGCGATTATGCCTGCCTTTATGGTTCGCAATGATTTTCGATTCCCATTTTTATTCATGCGACACATACATCAAGCTCTTGAAAATAAACTCGCGGCTTCGATGTCATGAAAACTATACGAAAAATCAAACAGATCAATAGTCGATTTACTGCAAGTGAATTGAAATGGCATCTGTATTATTTAGTGAGAGACCTCGTTAGTTATACGGTCCAAAAGTGTACTTTAACCCATTAAATGGATTTGAGAATTCAGAAAACATGTCAAAAGTAATCGAAATCCGCAGCTTAGGTCCTTATTTTGTGAGTGACAGAAAAGTATTATTTCAAACATACGTAGATATTTAACTTTTAGTTTTAGGCTCAAGCTCACAAATAATTGGCAGTAGCACTCGAGCTAAAAATCCACTTCTGTGCTGCAATCAAATATATTGCAGTTTTATATCAATTTTTTAAACGTCTCTGAACAATCCCCTGCTGCAGTTCATATCCATTCTGTGAATAATGATATGTATTCCTAACATTTATCATATCTGAATTAAACTCTACTCATGTCCCACTGCCACTGCAGGCCAACTAGAAATTGACATCGAAATAGTAAGCTGTCCAGATGCTACTCACCAGCCGTACAACTCTAACTTGGAATCGTTTCCATCATGGCCCCAAAAGGACTAACTCCATTGCAGCTTGTAACACCTCGGACCTGTGGTTTCGACCCAACTCGACACACTTTCTTTCGCATCGAAAGCGCGATGCTCGAGAATGTTCCGATGCTTTCAGGTCATTAAGTCTTCATTAGAGCCGATGCAAAGGAGTGAGCAGAACAAGTGCAGCTCGTGTACATATTTTTATTTCCTGCTAAGTCCTGCAAAAGCAGGACTTTGTTCTGGTCCTAAACGGTTGGCGACCGAGCTTGTGACCTTTATTCGTTTCCATTAGGAGTGACGACAGTAAAATTGCTATTTCACAAAGCAGTTAAGCAGCTTTTTATTACGATGAAAGTCTCATTTGGCGAGCTGTGGAGCTTAGTGCGGGATCACTTAATATTCGAGCAAATAGAAATATTGTGTTTTTGTTGGGAGCGTGTCGGTTCGAGATGAAGTTCGAGGACAACCAGATGGCTATAAACGGACGTAAAAAATGAAATGGTCAAATATTTTTGTTTACTGTGGATAAGTTTGACGAAAGTTATGGATGCGGTTTGGTAGCCTAAAATATTACTTGTTCAACCTATCATTGATTCGCGTAAATTTATTAGAATAAAGAGATATGTTCGTGCTGAATTTGTTTTGATATTTGAATTTGATCAACATACGAATGATGCAGGGTTTTTTCCTTACAAATGAAAAACCATTCGGTTCGATAAACTCTTTACCTATCGAAAGAGTCAAATCTGAGGTGTTATCGAACAATTTCATGCAATGTGAATTATCCAAAGTTAAATTATCTGGCTTCACATTCAATTCAAAACATTCAAGTCGGTGCGAAACAAATGTTAACAAATAAAGAGTGAAAGCTCGATTCATTCAATGAATCACCTAATTATCTCAATGCATTATTTATATGCGAATTGCCTAAATTAAATGTTTGCGTCATACGAAATCCCCAAATTACTCTAAATACAAAATGCAACTCGCAACGAAATGCATGGATTCGTAGCACTATTTTCGAATTTTCCGCATTCGAAGCTGATGTTGTGGCCTAAAGCAATTACATGAATGAAGATATATCGAATGAAATATTCATGGCATTCAATTGAATCGAAATGTGGCGATCATTTGCCTAGCAATCAGTTTACAAACACCAATCAAAGGTACCGAAATAACATATAGTTCTGCGTGAACTATTCAGCACTAGACTAATTGATACTTATTAGGTATCAGAAATTAGAGTTGATTTGTTTCGATTGAAAAGTGTTTCGATTTGTGGTAGGCACCGACTTTTGAATATATTGCAGTATTGATTTAAGAGGCATAAATAAGGGCCCTGAATTTCAAAAAAGTCTGCTTATAAGCAAGCCTATGTTTAGTTTGTTTTGGCTGTTAGTAATTAATATCTAACAAAATAGGGGCCAAAAAATCATATTTTTGGGGTTTAATTAAAACTTAGCACGCGGTAAAGGTTAGAGTTTCTTATTGCATTGTGCTATCTTTTATAGAAAAAGGAAAAAACGTGCGTAACAATTAAAAGATGAAAAGCAATACTAATCGTTAATAGTTGATACATCAGCAGTTAGTAAGGTTCTGGTTTTTAACTGATACAAATGGCCCAAACATCTGTTATACAAGACATTTTTTTGCCAGACTTCATGTTCATCAGCTAAAACTGAAACGTTCACAAAAGTAATTAGCAAATTTTATACGCGTGTGGGAGGTGGAATCTCAATACATGTTTCATCCCCAAAATGAGTATAGGCAGTAGGTATTAGTGATCAAAATGACACTCCATCGAGCGCAATATGAAATCACAACGTTTTACGCAATGATCCTGATAGACACACTCTTGATCTTAGTCAATTTTGGTTACGAAAACATTTTCGAACTAGCCCAGCGTTTAGTGAGCGCTATGAACGCATATATTGGCTCTCATACATTTATCCAATCTGGGCTGCCAACGCTTATATGCGATTGATGCTTGTATGCGGTGAAACCTTAACAGAATTAAGGTTTTCGCAGTAATTGCTCAAACTATTTCAGTTACAACCAGCATATTTTGCATTAAAAGTAAGAGTAAGTCAGCATAACATGAGCTTCGTCGTGAAAATAACACACGTTTACTGTCGCACAATTTAGTGCTTATAGGGTTATGCAACACTTTGAAGAACCAAAGAAGCTAAAAGAACAACAAAAAATAGTTTTACATAAAATGTATGTTCTTGAAAGTGGACGAACTATAAACATTGACCCTTATTAATGAGAATAAGTGATATTTTCATAAGAATATTTTGTTCAAACGTTTGTAATACATTTAAATAGCACAAAAAAGTAAAACAAATCTCCAACGTATCAGACCCGCTTGAAAACTGATTTTCGAAGAACTTATCTTTGAGTGGCTAAAAAATGTGCATACACCGAATACAATTTTTTTGTAGCATAATGCCAACCATTTCTTACATAAGGTAAATAGATGAGAAACACTGTTTTATGGCTACATATATCCTTTGATTTTCGTTTTCACCCACGTCGAAAGTTTCAGCTATAAAACGATGTTTGGGGCTGTCATACGAAAAATTTCCAAACCTCGGAAAATTTAAACATTGGTTGCTTATTTTTATTGTAAATGCTTTGGATGTGAAGATATAATGTTCTTGCAATATTTACTAAAATGTATGGTTCTGGCAACCCTGTGTTTGGACGGCAGCCAAATATATACCAAATTTACTTCACATTAAGTTGAATCCATCATGTAAATTTTGTTTCATTGGATGACTCCACTAGAAATGAAAGGGGAAAGTTTTTCGAAACCTAAATATTTATTGTTAATTGTCATTGCAGGATTATTCCCATAAAAAAAATTGTATGACAACATTGCTTAGTAAAGAAATGCCAAAAAATTACAAAAATTACCATACCAGGCAGCCCTTTCATGATTTTTCAGCGAAATTCTTACTGAATTTGGGTTATAATAAGGTTCACTGACTACATGAATTATGTTTTGATTTCATGACTGCACTGGAGCTATAGGGGGAATAGCTTAATTTTGCTGAGCAAATTTACAAGATTTAGGATAGACAATATAGCTGGCAGCTCTGTCTAAGTTTTCAACCAAATTTCTACCAAATTTGGCTTAACAAAAGGTCCAGCCACTGTCTGAATTTCCTAAGAATTTGTTGGTTGAATCGGAAGCTATGAGTACCACTGCCACAGGATTGCCGGCATTTCAAAATCACTTATGTTAGATCTGGTCCTAGTTAATACCAACACGCTCTGTAAATTTCATATTGATCGGATTATCCGATCGTCCGTTATCGTGAACAGAAGTTTCGGATGCTGAAAATAGAGGTAATTTGGTGATGATTCGCTGTTCTTGTGCAACGCGAAATTTTGAAACTTTTGATTTGGCATGGTGAATAAAGGTTAAATTTTATCAATAACTTTTCAGGAGGGTCGATAATTTGAAGGATTTTTACATGTGCCTGCCTTAACTACAGGACTACCCGCACAGTCTTTAAAGTCAACGTGTATATAGTCTTAGTACACAGTATTATGCTCCGCGAATTTCACGATGATCGAACGTTTCTGTCAAAAGTTATGACAAATCGAAAATTGAGAAAAATATTTGCCTACTTTTAGGCACTATAGGCGTACCTCAAAATTTACTAAAATGCACGCCGTCGCCAATGATATCTTAATTTTAATCACTGCACTAGTTCTCATATTAATCTATGTCTCAATCTGATGACGTACTCCAGAGATTATCTCCCTTAATCTTTTTGCTGATGTATATTTATATATATATATATATATATATATATATATATATATATATATATATATATATATATATATATATATATATATATATATATATATATATGTATATCTATATAAATATAAAGAAATATAAGCTTCGAAAATCAATCAAACTAGTATGATGCAGGTAGAGATTTCAAATTATTGGTGGATTAGTTTAGGTCATCGGAAAGAAGAATAACAAGTAGTCCGAAGGTCCACAACCAAGCAGCAACGCAACACCAGCCATCGCAACCCATATTCCGGATTTCCACTCAAAACTACTCTGTATTATTAACACATTTGTATTTCCTTGTTATAAAACTATCTTCTCTAATCATTGTTAGTTAATGAAAAAACTCTTTTATAATTTTTATGAATTTACCTTTTACATGAATGTTACACATGTCTCTTCTTTAATTCATTGACTTTTTTCACACATAAATTTTTTTCTGCTCTGATAGACCTCTATAAAATAACTTCTTCAACTAATAGACCTGTCCACACTTGAATATATTATTTTATTTTAAAATATATTTTACTTTGGAAACATAAACTGTTTCCATTCCAAATTTTCCTTGTAAACTGATTTCAACTGAAATATAGACTGAATTGATTTGATTTGGGTCTGACTTGAAGTTGCACCAGAATTCTGATATTTCTGAATTCTGATTTTTAGGTTCTTTCGTTCAAACTTTCCACTCACAATTTCGTGATATAATTGCTAATTTTTGATGAGCTAACTCTGGGAATTAATTTTAAAAATGTTTAGCATAGCGAAAAATGCAACCACAAACACACCACTTTGTGTTCTTCTAGTTTTCTTTCTCTTTTCTAGTTTTCGTACAATTGCAACATAGGCCAGTATTTTTTGCTTCGATTCACTTTCAGTGAAAAAAAAGGGATCAGCAAACCAGTTTACGGCATAATGTGCTTTGTTATTAGCTTTGAAACTACCATCATTTTGCGACCATGCGTTAATTTTCAAGTCAAAGGAATAATACGTTTTGGCGTCTGCAATAGCATATATATTTATTTCATATTTACTTGGTTTTATTGCCAAAAAACCCTTTGCCTTTAAAACCTGGAAAAATTTCGTCAATGATGGTTTGAAAATTGCTAAATTTTTTTTAGAAAGTATAGCAAAGAGGAGCTAGCCGGTTTTGTCTTTTTTAACAGCCGTTGTTTCACGGTTATCAAAACGAAAGCGGCACAAAAAAGTCTTGGAACTTTTGATGAATCACAAAGCTAAGCTTTTCGACTCCTTTCGTCTCCCATAGCTCTTCCACACTCTATCTTATCTGTGAGACCCTGCTAGACAGCAAATGCTCTGATTTCAATAGTGTTAGTAATTTTCACTTGTGATACTTTTTATATACCGATTTTGAACTCAGCTATACCAGCAAATAAGTTACTCCAACATCCAACCGGAGTTTTTGCAGGTTTGGCTTTTCCATAACACCAGGCAACCCAGTGATTAAGTTTAAAGATGCTTTCGAATTTAACTATTCTGGGATTCTCTTTTCCACTTGATCACTTTGTCAATACCCATAAAAATGCTAATACTTTTTGCAGATTCTTCCATTCATTCATCTGATTTGCCATCATCCTGCTCAATTTCAGAATCCTCTTCACATTTCTGTACTAAATCTTCTGAATCAATCCAATTTTAACTTCCGGTATTATTATTCAAAATGTCTTCATTGAGTCGGAATCGGGATTGCCCCCAAGATTTAGAGGATACGTAAGGCTAAACACTTCTCAAAAAAGCCTAAAATTGACTAATACAAATTATACCTTTAATGAAAAATATTTTTTTTATATATTTAACGCTATGGTACGAGGTGTGTTCAAAAAGTAAGATGGATTTGTATTTTTAGGAAAAAATATTTATTTGTTCGTCAATATTTATGTTGTCCCCTTCAAAATAATCCCCCTCAGATACAATACACTTGTGCCAACGCTTTTTCCAATCCTCGGAGCACTTCTCATAAGCACTTTTCGGTATAGCCTTGAGCTCTTCCAGCGATGCAGTCTTTATCTCCTCAATCGTTGCAAATCTCCGTTCTTTCATAGGTCTCTTCAGTTTTGGGAACAAGAAAAAGTCACATGGGGCCAAATCCGGTGAATATGGTGGCTGAGGCATGATTGTGGTGTTGTTTTTGGCCAAAAAATCTCTCACAAGCAAAGATGAGTGAGCAGGTGCATTGTCGTGATGCAACAATTCCGGACGTTTTCAACAATTCCGGACATTTTCTCCGTATTGCTTCTCGCAAGCGGCGCATAACTTCAAGCTAATACTCTTTATTGACAACTCCTGATGCACTACGCCACGGTAATCGAAAAAAAACAGTGAGCAAAACTTTGACATTTGATCGAACTTGGCGTGCTTTTTTTGGTCTTGGCTCACCTGGGCTCTTCCATTGGGACGATTGGGCTTTGGTTTCGATATCATAACCATATACCCATGATTCGTCACCAGTTATAACCCTTTTGAGCAAATCAGGATCATCATTGATGCGATGCTCATGCGACGATTCTTTTGGTCAAAATTAAGCAGTTTCGGAACAAACTTCGCTGACACACGTCTCATGCCCAGAACGATCGAAGAAATTTCATGGCGCGAGCCAACCGATATGCCAACACCCTCAGCAACTTCTCTGATAGTTATTCGACGGTTTTCCAAAATAATTTTCTTCCCTGCTTGAATGTTTTCATATGTTGCTGACGTGTTTGGGCGTCCAGAGCGAGGCTCGTCATTGGCATCTTCCCGGCCATCTTGGAAGAGTTTGTACCACTTGTTAACATTTTTTTTACTCAGAACAGTTTCACCGTATGCCACTGTCAACATTTCAAATGTTTTGGAGCATTTAATTTTATTTATTACACAAAATTTCATGCAAATTCTTTGATCCATTTTTGTCGATAGCAAAAAATCGCCGAGCACGTTAAACACTTTTAACCGTTATGCCTCTCACAAACAAACTAAACATGTTATATAGCTGAAACTGTAAATATATGTCCTTGACAAGTGTTTCAACATTAAAAAAAATCGATAATCGAATTTACGTTGCCCGCAAAATTTGAAAAGTCACCTTACTTTTTGAACACACCTCTTATATATATTACAAAATTTGCTATTTAGCCATAGTAATTTTTAATAGAATTTAAGGTAAATATTAAACTGTCTTATTAAACTATCGAATATCGAAATCAATTGTATTCAAAGCGATTATCAAACTAGTGCCCTGGTCTTCTTAGGAAAGAGGAGTGAAACTCAGTATGGAAGCTGAGCTTAACATTGTCGGCTGCGTGCGTAGGATGGATTATTCAGCTCAAAACATTGGTATGAGTTTTGACATATAATTTGTATACAAAAAACACCGATTCGGACAGGATTGTTAGAAACTGCCCGAAACAAGATACCGTAAAATTTTGTCCGCTTTAGTTGCAGAATAATGCTCCTTAAGCAGGCTATGAACAACGAAGTCAACAATGGTAACAGCAAATTTTATGGTCGAAATATTTTGAAGTTTTCTGAAACTATTTTTAAATCAGTTTAATAAAATATTGAAGCTAATTCGATAAAGTATCCTAAAACCCTAAACAACTATCCCTCTCAAATTTCATATCTAAACTGACCAAAACCCTCGAGTTAAATATAAAAAAATATGACAAAAAATTTAGATAACAAATTTTAAGTATAGTTATTACAACGATTAAAAAAATAATCTTATCGAAAAGCAATTTATTGCCTTCCGTTAATTTCATTTGCTCAAAACAAAGTATCCAAAACTTAATTACATTCCAATTGATTATGCCTTTTTCGATAAAAGCCTGCAATAAATGAAGGCTTTCATAATAAATGGAGGCTTTCGTTTATGCTTGGAACTATTTATTCTTCATTTTTATTAATTATTGTCCGATACCGTTTTACTGGTTCAAAACAAGCATTTTCCCTGAGATTCCGTTAATTGATAAAAGCGACAAACGATAATTCCAAGATTCATCAATCACTTTCGCAAGTCTTATCATGGCTCTCGCACACATTTTTACAAATACATCATGGCCCGACGAAATCACCGATGGCTCTCTGTTCACAGATTTCTATCTGCTTTCTAGAAAACATGATGATTTAAACCAGGACCCATCACTTTCGATGAAATTCAATAAATCACAATCACGGAATGTCGACAATGACTAGCTTAGGGAAGCAAGGAACGTCAAATGTGCGCCAAGAGAGAAATCTTTCGACACTTTCTTCGTTTCCCCATACCATCTGTCTAGGCTGCTGCTACTGTATTTGACGGGGCACAGGGTCGACTATCTCTCATCTATTTGGGTTATCGTAGTAACGACATCTTAGAATGTCAGCCGATGTCTAACCCCAGAAGCCTGTGGTAAAGTGAACGAACGAGTAATACCGACATACGATGGCATGGTATGCCACTCGAATGGTTAATGGACGAACTCGAATGAATTGTATAAGGCGTTGTGGCTGAAATTTACTAGGCCAGGCGACAATATAAATTATATAAGTGACATGGGCAATTAAGGGAATAAGGATGCCTCAAACAAAACACACGAGAATAGCTCAGTCATGTGCTGAGGTAGCACAGAAGCCGAGTCACATATCGAGCATTGCCATGGAACTTAAGTGTTGTATGTGCACGCTTTGTCTTAGGCATTAAACACTTGTCATTGTTTCTCGATGACGGGTCGGAGCAGCAAAGATATCCATTGTTGAAAAGCACACTCGTAGATAGGATTTCGAGCGAAGTGACGAGAAAACGAGACCTTTGTGTATTAACTGTCTCATGCAGCACGTGGAAGAAACATATGAAACGTTGCGCTCTAAGGTGGCTTTTGTGTTGAGAATGTCACATTGGTAATGCGAAGTGAATATCGGTAACATTCTGATTACAAATGCAAGGTTTTTTCACCAATCATAATATGCCAGTATCTAATTCATATTAGCAATAGTGAAAAATTGGCACCTTCCAATATAAAATAAAAAGTACACATAAAATGTAAAAAAATTTCATTTTTTCGATCTCTTTTGATTGTTTACTCGCAAGCATATAGGACACATAAAAATGAATGTATATGTTGTTCCGTAAAATCAAACAACGAAAAAATTACTGTCACAGCATTGAATCAATCCAAATGAATCTCATGCGGTGAATTCCTGTCACGAGGGTAAAACATGGACAAATGATATTGCGAAAAAGCTGACAAAATATTATTCACTTCGATTGAATCCTAATTGTAACGGACAACTCAAATACCAACAACGATCGATAAAACTATCCGTGTCAAAATGAAAATATATCTTTCAGTTCGATGTGAGTTGCGCTTGCAAGTGCGGTTTTTGGTTACATCAACATCATTGACTAATTGCATTTCTGTAATTATCAAAGAATAGCGATGGAATTAAAAAAAAAAATTATCGAAAAAATTCTGAACCCTATCTATTTCACCTCACTTAATTTATTCTAGAGTCGATACCTTTTGACTGCATCATTGTTTCATTCATTCGATTAGGTTAATAATAAAGTATGGATAAGACCATTGAATCAAATTATTAACATTGGTCTATTCCAATAAGGTCCATAGTACCAAAATAATTTTTAAAGAGTTAAATTTTGCATTAGTGTATTTTGAATTTCGATAATTGACATTTGCTAGCAATAAAAGCCCATAGAAAAAATAATGTGCTCTCGATTATGTTTGTCATTTTTTTTTTGTTTTAGGAAGGAACATCGGACGCAAACATTAAAGTAATCGGATGGCCATTGGCCAGCTTCCAAAAAAGTAAAGATAGGTTTTTGTGGGTTAAAGAACAGTAGCTTAGTTTTTGTTAGACAATCAAGACAATGACTAGTAGTGACAATCAAGACAATGACTTCAATAATATCTTCTGTGTATTTTCCGTCCCACATTTTTATCTTAAAAATAAATATCTATTTGGGCAAACACAATAGATTCATAAAGCATACCACCCAGGCAACAATGTCAATGCCGTTGATCGAAATGCCGATAGTTCCGCGATTCACAGATGAAGATTCTTCTACAAACATTAACCAGATAGCATTGTTTCTTCGGGAAGGGTAGTGAAAACCTTTATAAGGCTTCCTACGAACGAAGTAGGATTATGTGAGAGTCTTACCGACTAAAAGTATCACTGACAGAACACAGGAGTCCAAATCAGAACTGCTTTTGCATGGCATTTATTCGGCTGTCCCATTAGCACCTGCCAGTCCCAAAAGCTCATTTTCATTGTGTCATGCTTCCAAGAGTCTGTGAGGCACTACTCCCATCTTTACTCATTTTTCTCTCAACACTGATTTTGTATATACTGAAGCTGGCATCCTCTGACCCCAGGATCTCCTCCACGATTTTCTCTAGCCTTCGAAAGTCGATTGCAGAGAAAACAGTTTTTATTCCCTTCTGAACGCGGGTACAGTTGAAAAAAGATGCTAATGCTTCATCGCTTTCGCCACTACATTATTACCAAAAATTTATACTGACTGTCTCCATTCAATGAAGATGTTCCTTAAAGTAGCTGTGACCAGATAGCAAATGGCTCAGAGAGAACATTTTTGTATCATTTTCTTTTTGGAAGCTACGCCATAAATGCAACTTTCCTGCTACTGCGAGGTCTCTCCCGAAATTATTTTCATAGTATGCAACTATGCATGTAAATTCTTCTCATAATTCTTACTCCAAGTTTTATTTATGGCCATAAAAAAAAATCGTCCTGAAGCCCACACGAAAATAGAAAGTACAGTGCTCAAAGTACGAAACCGAAATGGTTTCAATCTGCCACATGTTGAATAAACGGTTCAAGTTGTTGGGTTAATTTTGCAATGTAAATAGCGCTGCAAGACATGTGCACGGTAGCTTTTGTCTAGAAAAATTACACAAAATGTGAGCTACCGGAGAAATTATTAATGTCGTAAATGTATTTGTTTGCTATCTACAAAAATTTGGAGTGAAACGTGTTTATTATTGTAATAAAGGATAGAAAGTATTGTTTCTTTTCTTGTCTTTCAGTGTAATTTTAGTGTTCGAAATGATGTAAAGAAAACTAGAATCGCTTGCTCATGATATTTTGGTGGAATATGACCTAGGCCTTAAATCCATTTGTTACGTCAGGGTGGCATAAACAATAAGTCTACTTCGTGTCAAATAATGGTTAGAAACATTAATTTTTAATTTATTTTATTTTTAATTTATTTTATCATCGATAAAATGACCTAAAATATAAAAAAAAACAATCAAATAATCTGCAAACCTTAAATTGTTATCAATTAAATGCTTACTGTACCCACTCGACAATGGTTTAGCAAAAGTTAACAAGTCCAATATTCAGATCAAGAACAAATCCAATTCTATTCTATTACTATGTGACAACGTAGTAAAGTAAAAAGACAGCTTCAGTAGCCTAGTGGGTAGAGCACTGGCTTCTTGCGTGTGGGGTCCCTGGTTCGAATCCAGGTTCGGACGAGGGTCCGCGCACCAAGCTCTAAGTTCACCTAGCTCTGATTAGGTACCTGATTTAAATCAGGAGTAAAGTGAGTCGTGGAACTAATCAACGTAGTACGCTTAACGAGTACTACGTTGTTTCCAAGAATCGAATTTGACGTGCTTTGCTTTAGCTTTGCAACTGTATGTTACAAAGCTTAAAACATTGTGTGCACTCAAAACTTTTTTTTCTCCTGCATTAAGGTAATCCTTGATTTCGTATTTCGAGTTGATGCATTAAATCTACTACCTAGACACTAGCATTTCACTATCCAGAATTTTCATTGTGTTGTACCTATACTTTCCTGCCTCTATCCGGAGCGCCCAACGTGGGCAAATTCAAAACTCTTACTGCAGTGGTCGAGAAAATCGGATAGATCTGAGCGTACCTTCGGTCGTAGGCTTCTGCTTGGAAAATAACACACTTGGATGTATAGATTCGAAATGATTTTGCTTAGTATATTGCTGTTTGAGCTTAGTGCTCACTGTACCGAATTATGGTCACGATGCTTTTAAAAGATGAAAATCTCGGGTTGTTGGTAAATGTCTGAGTTTTCGGGTTTGATTAGTTTTATGAATGATAGTAAACTAAGTCTGTTTTGAATATATTTTATTTAGGTTGGCATACTTCGAAAACAATAAAGTCTTATTAAAGTTAAGCTGTTAAGCAAAAACGAAAATCTCATCGCTCTTTCGTCAATGATTTTTGCATTTAAAAATCAATTTTTCTTTATGCAGCTAGGAAATTCAAATAAATCTAGCTTTGAAAGGACAAAATGGTATTTAAATTAAAATATTTGGTTTCGAAAACTAGAAAAAAATTGAATCAAATTTAATTAATGATCTGATCTCTTTTGATACTGGATACTAGCTGCTATCGTCAATTTTTTTTTCGTAATAACTGACAAACTGCTCATTTTTCAATTTCCCTGCATTATTTACATTCCACTCCATTTTAATGCTTTCCAAGCTTTTCTGCACTGCAGTGCAAAGCAATACGTTTCAAATGAACTTTGCGTATGAGCTGAATCAGCATCGTCATCAATTGGTATTCAAGACCAAGAGCCACTAACATTCGAAATCGTAGTCTTCACAATGGATTTTTCGTGAAATCGGGGTCACAAGATTCTTTGCACATAAACCATAACCGACAGACTTGAAATCAACAATCAAATACTATACATTTTCTTCAAATCCTACAACTTGTATGCAATGCTTAACTCTAGTTGACACTCTATGTCTTTTTACTCTTTCGCCACTTAAAATATTGTACATGCTCGATGTCAGCCTGTCTATCTGCTGCTGCAAATGTACATTGCACATTTATTTGTTAGCGAAGATGCAGTGTCTTCTTGCATGACCCTCAGTTGCATCCTCAACTCAGCAATACAGGGACTATTCACACCGAGTGATTTTTATTCAAATTTACGGTCTTGATTCGTCTTTAAGTGAAAAATGCAAAGCAGACGTGAAAATGCGGAAACCGGGGAAAAAGGATTGTGATTTTCCTGCTTGCAATTTGACTGTTGCTCTGCTACGTTGTCCGTGCAAGCTCACTGTTCGATCTTTCCATGTATACTTATATATTTTAGGGTTTTTTATGCACTACTGAACGAAAAGACACAATCTCTTCAGTTTTCATCATGAAACGAACAGTGCCATATGGATAATGAAATGAGAAAAGATTGTCAGGAGCAATCTAATAAAAGCTCACTTTATAAATGAAGTGTTTTTTTCGTTGAAAGTACTCGATTCGGGGAATGAAATGCGGAAATGAGCATTGCAAATGCTTTGTGAAAAGAATTTGAAATTCCGGATATCCATCGATAGTCAGAAGAAAACGATTTTTCAAATAGAAACAGAGAGAATTGTTGAGAATAATTAACACTCAGTAGTAAATGAACTTAGATTAGTTGCATGTGATTAGTTTCATATTTTGCTATAAAAGTGTTTTGTCTCAAAACGAAAAACAAAAATTTCAATTATTATATTGAATAGTTTTTTTCAAATACATTAAAGAATGATCTTACAGTAGGGAAAAAAATAACATTTGAAAGTGTTGGTTGAATATTTTATATCTTCTCGGGTTTTTTAATTTCTTAAATTAAGAATTATTTTGATTATGCGTCATAGCCAATTAAGTTGTGTACCATTTTTTCCGCCAAGATCGTAACACGGATTCTGCTGATTGAAGGCTATCCCATTAATTAAAGAAGTAAATTGTTTTATTTTTTTTCAACACCATGTACTGACATTTACGTATGTTTAGTTCTTGGCTATTCTGCTAGCCAAATTCATAAACATCTTCAATATTAAATAATATAGACCTGATGAAACGAAAACGAAATTTTTTTTTCGTAAAAACCAAAAATAATAAAGATGTCAGACAAGAGCCTTTTGGCACGCCTGATGTGGGAAAAGTGTACGTGAAGAGTACTTAAAGTGAGCTTGCAGTATATAGTGTGCTTGAAGAGACCATGAAAATTACTTCATTTTACAATTATGGCGAGGCACCAAAATTTTTCTGGCAGATTAGCTTTCTCTACAAAACCCGTGTTGGTTGGATATAATTAATAGACTTAATAAAAACGTAATAAATTCGGCCAATAGTCACTCAAACATATTTGGAAATCCAGATAGTATGTGAATCGGTCTATATAGTTCTTTTCATTAGCTTTTTTCCCATGCACATAAACTAGAATGATAAAGCTTTTGATAAAGCGATGGTTTTTTTCAAATAGCCTAATGTAGGAAATATTCGCTGGTCTATTCAAGACCAGCGAAAGCTATGACCAACACGTGTACACCTTAGTGGTGCAAGATGGTCACGGCTGGCCGGCGTTAATCCAACTTCGTTCTTGAGTCGATTTTTTTGATGAAATATTATCAGTGTAAGCTGATTTCTTTGATCAAATGAGAAGAACTTGTTCAAGAGCGCTCTAAATCCTTTTCAATGTTCAAAAATAATCTTATGAAGTGAGATTTATAACAAAGATCAAGCATTTGCTTTCAATCTGATCTAAATTTGAAGAATATTTTACAGTCTTGAATTTCGTAGGGTCGATTTTTTACTGTAAGCACTTCTCTTCAATTAAGCAGAGAACCAGCTATGCAAAGAAGTATCAGTTGAGCATGCAATAAATGTAGTTTTCAACTAGAGAAGCCTGAGTATTGCATAAGTAATTAACATAATGAATCAAAAGGTAGATTTTTCAACTCATCAATTCAATTAATTTTTAATAAAGTATTACTAAGAGCGCTATACTAATTTTTGTTAATAATAAAATTTAAAAACAAACTTTTCATTCATATCTTAATAATTTAAAACTGAGTGAAATATATATATATATATATATATATATATATATATATATATATATATATATATATATATATTTGCAACACATAATGATACAATATTATAGGTATTAAATCTAATATATAATTTGAAAAGCTTTTGATGTAATGTTGCATCCGACTAGACTCTGTCGAGTTGTCGTCAGCACAGTATGATTTATTTGATGGACAATCTTGCGATCATGCTGAGCATGGGATTTTCCAGCTGATTAGCTCAGTCTGGCGTGGATATATGGGCATATTATTTTAGTTTATAATGAATAGCAAGAGCTTGAATGTCCTCGAAAAAGAATATCCGCTTATTTGTTGCTTTTTCTTTGGCTCTTCTTATTAGCCTACTTTGCCAGTGGTCGATGATTCCTTTAGCAGTACATCTATTATTTTTACAAAAATTTCCTTCCACTTTAAAGATATTACTTTCCACCACGTCGCTGGGCCCATCTTTTTTGTTCTGTCAATTTTAAAATTTTTGACAGTGGACTTTGAATGATAAAGTGGGCTTGGGAAAATGGACTTAAGGCAGTATTCTGGTCAAAAGGCTCGATGGTGAAGTGATTTTACGGACGCAATAAAAAAAAACCAGAAACATCAGTTTTTTATTAACATTTTAAAAGTATAAAAATGTATTCAAAAAAACCAAAAAAAAATGATTTAGATACAGGCCGGCATGATTTCAACCTTCCTGTTGGTCTGAAACATACATTATTGGTGAATTCTGTAAAAATGCGATTTGAAAAACCTTTTTTTCTCAAAATGGCGTCCATGTAAAAAAAAGTCGTTTTTTGCCTCATTTTTTCAATTTTGGGAATTTTTTATAAATAGTAGAAAAAAAAGTTTCGAAAATCTCTACATAAAATCTAATAGTGTTAAGAGGGTTTGTGCAAAATTTCACGTAAATCGGTCCATTACAACTAGAGATATCATGTCAACCGTATCGAAAAAAAATAGTTTCGAGAAAAACGCGCTTAAAGCTTGGAGTCTCGTCTCGGGCAATCTGAGTCGTTTAATGGTATGTTATACTTCGATTTCTTTAATTAGAGATCCCCGTCTCATACAACGTTCCTTCTTCAACTTCAAAAGCGAGATTTTTGGGAGCTCTTTCAGCCATACGAGCAGTTCGAACTTTTTTAGAAGCTTGAGAAGTTCGTAACTCGGAACGGTTAATTCGTTGTTGATCGCGTTTGTTAGTTTAGTTGCCGTGCCACAAAAATAACTATAACTCCAAAAATAGTTCGAAATTCTGAAAATCCTTTTAAAAGCTTATTTATAAAGGTCTAAACTTTGAAAATATGCAAAAAAAATCGATTTGATCAAATTTCTGGACCAGAATACCCCCTGAAAACGTACTTTGAAGTTATTTTTAATGTCACAACGGGTCTTCAAAGTAAAGTTTGGTTGCCGATTGTCGTCAAAGTAGACTTTGATCATACCAAACTCATCATCATTAATATAATTCATCGAAAAATGGTCACTCGTTCGAAATTGAATCATATGACAAAGTGGTTGGAAAGCTATACAATCAAATTTCTGGAGTGCTACTAATTCGAAGAAATGTTATGCACAATTTTTAAAATAAAATAGCTTAAAAAAGCCACCACTAAGCTTATGGTGAAAAAATGAACATTGAACACTAGAAACACTCGATGTTTACTGAAAATTGATAGAATTGGTGTAAGAACGAGGCAATTAGCTAAGAAAAAGATAAAGTCAACTATGCTCATTCACCTTGCTCGAATTCCAATTTGACCGTGTTGACACATGTTTCGAAGTGGATTTGGACAAGCTCATTCAATGTGCACTCTCTCAAAGTGAACTTTTCATCAGCTGAACCCCCTCACTTTTTTTCCTGAAATTTTTTACAAAGAATCAAAATGTTAGTTCGTTTTTTCAGTTTCAGACATCAAAAAAGTACATCACATTTATATCCTTCTGATATATAATGAAAGATCTTCGATTCAATATCGGAATTTTCGTAAATGCAGAAAGTAATTCGACGTACTTTCAATTCTAAAAATTCTTACCATCTTCCAACTCTCACATGTCTCTCTCAATCTCTTTAACCATTCCTTTAAATCGAAATTTGTCTCCAATCGCCAACAAACTTGAATCCAATCCGAAAATTGTTGTGTTCCCTTAAAACACGTTTTGCCGTCAAAGTTCCTCAAACTGACTTCGAACCATTTCCTGATCTGCGACTTTTATTTCTTCGTCTGGATTGACTTTCAATTCCCTCTTTCGTTATTTTGTTTCCCTCGTCGAAGTTTTCCTGATGACGACAGTAGAAAAATTTTATTCAGCATTTACCTGAGCGTACCCAACTGAAACTGGACGAAGAAAAAAAAACGAGGGAAAAGAGCTTTAAGCGGTTATTTCCGGACAAACTGTCGTCCAGTGTTCCACTAAAGTTTCCAAGAGAGAGCCTGGCGAATTCTTGAACAACATGCACTCGAAGATGCAGGCAACTGGCCATTTGGGACAGCCAGAAGTTTAGCTGGCAGGTAGTTGTCCTTTTCAGTATAATATAAATAGTGTTCTTCTAGCAATGAACACACCAAGAATTCCGGAGCAGCAGCAACGGTATTCGACAGGATGTTGTGTTTAGAATTTCAAATTCTTTCCGGTTCCCGAAATTGCTTTGAACGATGATTTTCTTTCTTCCCGTGGCTGTTTGCGCTGGTCCTAGTTTGTACATAGTTTTTCTAAGTGCTTCTCTTGTTGACTCCGAGTCCTAGAGTCGAAAGCGTTGATGATGGTGATGTGAATGACTTTGGGTGCAAGTAGATGCCGGAATGGTGCCAATTCGAGTGACTTTGTTGCTGGTGTTGTTTCTCGAATAATTCAGAATGCCATGGCGAACAATAGTGCTGACATTCGGAATTCAACCCTTGCTTGTTCGAGTAATTTATGAAATTAATGTACCGTAGGCGAGCTACTAGCACTTTCCACCGTTTTCGGTCGGTCGAAAGGAAGTGATGCAATAAAACGTCGACAATGATGACGACGACGACGACAACGGCAATGTACTAGCAACGTGTAAAAATGCTAATTGAAATATTATATGGGAAGTCGTTGAAATGTCGAGAAAAATACCAAGGGACGAATAACGAGAACAAATTTTCGTTCGTTTGAACATTGCTTTTGATAATTACCATACTAGCTGTTATTGCGCTTCTGAACTAAGTGGGCTTCGCTGTCAGCTATGTTGTTTAATTGGCCATTTTACGAACAGTAGATTGACTTGCAGAACTTGGTTTGGCGTAAGTGCTGTGTGAAAAAGCAATTTTCTTGCAATGAATGTCGAAAGTTTATTTTCTGTATTGGTACGGGTGTTTTTGTATAAATAAGTGGAAATCATGCCGAATCAAATTAAAGCCAATCTGCATAATCAATACTGATTGGAAAAAAATTAGTATGTGTTTCAAGCCTTTCACAACATACATATACGCAGAATGATTAGGAAAATGCTTAATGAGAGTATTTAAATGAAACATAATGGATTCTGAGACTCATTTTAATCATAAATAGCAAGTTTTACTTCAATCGAGCCATTAGTTTATATCTATCCTCGATTAAAGACCTTAATCTGGAAGAAAGTGTAAAATATGGAAAAAAAATCGAGTATGGCGCTGTTATAAAGTTCCTCACCAAAAAAAGAAATTCAGCTCAAACCATAATGACAGAGATGGCATCCGTTTACGAGGATTTTTTTCCAGTGGCATAGTTCTTTTAAACAAGGAAGGGCCTAACGAGAAGACGACCCACGACCAGGACATCCAATCGAATTGATCGCTCCAAAAATTGCTCAAAAACTCGAAGAAGGAATATTGGAAGGTGCTAGACGAAAGAAAAAGCACCGTGCAGAAATGGTCAGAGCATCAGCTACAGTCGATTCCAATATTTTTCAAGATCATCTTGGTAAGACTAAAGTCAGCGCAAGATGAGTACCGAGAATGCTCACGCCGCCTTAAAAACAACAGCGCATGGAGTGCTGTCGGACGTTTTTGGAGCGCTGTAGTGAAGACGAGGATGAAGTCGAATCGTTACTGGAGACGAGACTTAAATTCATCAAGATGGATCTGAGTCCGAGCAAGACTCTATGCAGTGGAACAAAAAAGCACACCATCACCCAAGAAGTTTAAGGTGTCACAGTCTGCTGGAAAAGCTATGTATACCGTTTTTAGGGATTCAGTGGTAATCCTATTGATTGATCTTAAAAATGAGAGCGTCTCGATAACAAAAGGAATTTCATGCGAGAAAGTTTTCAAACGATCAAGAAGTGAAAGACATAGTTTCGGCTTACTTTTCTGACAAGGTTAGGTTAGGTTAGGTTACTGAAGAGGGCTGCCGGAAACGCGGCCAGTATTAGGCCACCAGTTTGGGCCCATTTGCCACCCTCATAGACAATCACACGCATTCACACTTACAGCCATGGCACTGGCAGGATTCGAACCCGCAGACCCCGTAGCACGCCGCTTTTCGGCCTAACGCCTTAGCGAGCAGAGCTACCGGGCCCCCTTACTTTTCTGACAAAGACAACATATTTTTCTTAAAGGTGTAAATACTAATGGAAAGATTCGAAAATGTAATAGATTAGCAGGTGAATATATTGAAAACAGAAAAATATTATTGCATTTTTATTTGCACTGCCCACTTTCAACTTTAGCTCCTTCGAAAGCGAAAATAAGTAGAGCTCATTTTAAATTAAACTTAAGTAGCAGCATAAATTTTGAAAACTAAATCTTTGAATTGAGTTATATACGTAATACATTGGCTGATTTTTAATAAAGTGTTTTGGAAAATGGTTTGAATACACTTTCATTAGTTACGAGGGTTGATCCTATGCAGTGATAATCAACTATTTCCAGCTCGCATAAAATTTCAGAACTACCTCATATACCCACTGTCAGCACGAAAAAAAATACAAATAGACTACGATTCCAGGAAGGTACATTCCATTTGAATACGAATATTGGAACAAAGAACATCAAAATGGAGACAAACGAAATTAGAGTTGTCATTAAGAACTTTTGTTTGAAAAAAATATCAACCAAAGACATAGCAGTGACTTGGTGGAAACACTAAAGGACTCTTTTTTTTCATATTCCACCGTTGCACGCTGGGCCACGGAGTTTAAGCTGGGAAAAACAGCTACTGATGGTGAACACCACGAAGGACGTTTATCCACGTACCTCACTGCAGACAACGTGAAAAAATTCAAAGATACTGTGTTGCCAGATCAAAGAGTGACCATCAGGCATGTAGCTCAGGTCACAGGGATCTCGTATGGCAGTGTTCAAAGAATCGTTGCCGACGAATTATGTATATGCATTGGGTGCTGAAAATGTTAACCGACGAGCAAAAAGAGAAACGAGTCGACATTTCAAGGATGAATGTCGAAAAGTTCCAGCCAGATCTGGAGAAGTTTTTGTCACGTTTCGTAGCCATAGACAAGACTTGGATCCACCATTTTGATCCAGAAACCAAACAGCAATCAATGACAAAAATTCTAGGTTTCTAGTTCAGCAGGGAGTGGTATGCATCAGTTTTTTTGGGACGCTGAAGGAATTATTATGGTGGAATATTTGGAAAAAGGCGCCACTATATCAGGCTTTTGCTACGCACACCAAATAAGAAGATTCCTAGAAGCTATTGAGGAAAAAAGACGCGGAAAACTGCGCACCGGTTCGCAAGGCTGCAGTTCCGATGGCTGCAATTCAAGAAACAGGATTCGAGCTGCTTGATCGTCCACTCTATTCGCTGGATCTAGCTCCCAGTGACTTCTACCTCATTCCTTGCCTCAACGAACACCTTCGGGGCAAACAATTTGAAGATGATAGCAAAGCAATGGCCGCTGTTGGGGCGTTTTAAAAGAGTAAAGGCAAAAGAAATGTTCTAAGGGTATCCTGGGTTTAGAAAATGTATTAACTTGTTAGGAGACTATGTTCAAAAATAAATATTTATTTTAAGAGTTTAATCACCTTGGTTTATATTGATTTACTTTTGCATCAACCCTCGTAATTGTGCAGAAAAAAACTGCTTCTTCTACGTTTGCATGAGTTAACTGTTGAACTCTTTGTGCTCCCATTTTAGGATAATATACTGAATAAGTAACATGGGCTGGAACTTCGTAGACAACTAGGCACCACATCTTGCACTCGCACTGTTCTATTGCTATCGTTTGATCATCCTTCCTTATGATATTGTAGTTCCTCGATAGAAACTATCAGCAAGCTGTGGTCGCTTCTTAAGTAAACTTGGGTATAAAAGTTCCATACCACAATAGCAGCTCGGAAGTTTTAAAGTGTTTGCAAAGCAATTTCGTATTGATACGCTTTTATTTCTTACTACTGCTCTCGCTATGGAATCCAAGGACATTATGCTTCCAATTTTTCGATTCAGCCAAGTTTGGAACATTATCCAATATGCTCCACTTAGCAAGTAGTATTCAAAAGCTCATTTCGCTTTGAATTCGTCATAGAAATTCGAATCGAAACATCTATCCCCGTTTACATAACGAAACACAATACATATGTGTGTATGCAAAACAAACTCTGTCAATATCGCACTTGCTTACTGCATCGATTGCCTGTCCATCGTGCGAACTGAAAACATGAAGAAAAATTGAAACATCCGTTTTGAAAGCGTACATACTTCACTGCACTTTAATTTTTCCTGCAGATTTCGACCGTTCCGATAAAAGACTCAATGCATGCATTCGTGCATAGTCAGATTGAGCGAAGATATGAATGCATGCATGCAATTGGAAATTGGACCGAAATCCTAGGACAACTGAAGATTCTCTAGAAGAACGAAGTCTTTGCAGAACTTGGTGCATTTGCGTCGGTTGAAAAGTCTGAAGGGTACTCTCTTCACGAAAGTTGAGAGAAGTGGGTGCTTCGAGAAAGTAGTCAGCAAATTTCTATTTATTTATTTCCATTCAAGATGGCACACGTCGTTGTCAACGTTGATATCGAATGATTGTGTGGCTGTTATTTGGTGCAGTGGCCTACAATTGAATGCAGTAGCGAGCATCAAGCCAATGCGGCTGCATTATGAAAAAAGCAGCGGACAATGACATGTTTTGAATTAGACATCGAGTTGAATTCCAGATCTATTTCGAGCATAAGTTTATACTTGAGAAGTCCTCCAATTATACTGAATTTATTGTTAGTAGTAAAATCGTATCTTGTAGCGTTTTTAAAGTTGGGAAATATCAGGAATTGTAGCTAAAACTCAATTTAAATTTTAGCACAAATTTAAGAAAAACTCAAATTAACCACTCAATTTTCGTCACGCAATGTTTCGTGAAATGCTCAAGTGCTCGTAACAGAACATTTCCAAATTCTCCCCAATTTAATTCTTCTATTTTTATCACGCAACCAGCCGAAAATTCGTGGAAACAATCGTTTATGACAAGCACTTGATAGACTATTCGAGCAATGTTAATGACGAAAATGACGTAAGACATAAAATGAAAGAATTGTTCCTTCGGCTAGAAACAAGAACAAATTTCAACTGTAACTCGAAAATGTGTTGTTGTTTCGTTTTGCAGCTCCGATAAATCTGATGGGAAACTCGATACATTGAATAATGATTGAAAACATAATAAATTACTATTGAATGTTACGTCAAACGGGGCGTTGCGTAAGTCAGATTCAATGATGAAACATGAAATGTTCAGTGGACTATGTTGTTTTCTCTAGTCGATTTTTAAGATTCGGAAATCACAAAGCTGCTGTACGTTTAATGAGATAAAAGTGTGGGAAATAATGCGGAGTAGCATGAGTACTTTTTCGGATGATTTATAGCAGGATTATTGTATGGCAGGTTATGCGTGTTAATCGTTAACGAACAGAGCTAGCCAAACTCAAGTGAAAAGCTCGTAAGAAGGAGATGAGGAACCAAATATGAGCAACGGTAAAATATTCAATTTCTTATTTAGCCTGTGATAATATTCAGCATCTGTTGTTTTGAAGGTTTAGTTAAGGGGCTAATAGTTCAACCTACTATCGAAATGATTCGGTGAAAAACTCCAGCGTATTAAAACCACTAGTGTTGAAAGTTAGCATGCCACTGTTGAAGTTTGTGTCCGTACGGTACGAGAACTAAGGCATGACAGGGAAGAAGAGGAAAAACTTTAAAGTGGACGGGGTTGCATCGCTATTGTATTCAACAATTTCAATAAAACTATTACCACACTAGAAAGACAAATTTTCGATTAAAACTAGAGTTTCAAATTTTATCTCGATGAAATACTTATGAATTCACTTTAGTTTTTTGGCCAAATTGCCCAGTCACCACCACCAAAAGTCTACTAGGACAGGTTTTTAGAGCCAACCTGTCCACTGAATATCTTCTTCATCCGAAATCCGAATCGAAAGTAATAGGGGTGGCAAGATTATCAGTGTAACCACTCGCAAAAGATTCACCCAGACATTTGTGGCTTATTTCCTTTATAAGGTGTTACTCGTATGAAAATTCGATGGTTACATGATTTGTTACGAAAAATACAAAAATGCCCAGCGTTTCATCAGTATCGCGACGAAAAATCTATTAAACTTGCCTCGCAATAAGACCAGCATGAATTATGTTTTGAATTATGTTTTGATCCAATCACTGTGTTGGAAGTTACAGAAGTGTAAAGATTTTAGGGCTGCTACCCGTACAAATTTCATTATTTAAGAAATTGAACCATTCGTTGGTTCTATTCGGTGTGTTATTCTTATGAAAATTTGTAAATAGCATGTCTAAGTATGACCAAAATCTCTCAACCAAAAGGACACCGGTTTTTTTTAACATTGGGCTTAGCCTATTCTGCATCGGATGTTGTAATGAAGAAAGCTCTGATTTTTTTGAGAGCTAGTATAACATGGCACCCCAGCAACAGAATTGCCAGCATATATGTATATTAATATTTTATAAGGCCTGATCCTATACTCGACCAATCCCATTGTGTATTTGATTTTGATGTAACGATCCAATCGTCAGTTCACGAAATTTGAGGTGCACGAAAAATGGGTTATTTGGTGAAGGGTTACACGAACGCGATAATTGGAAGTAGTTCTTTTCGCTCCTATTGTAGTTTCAAGGTTGTCGACACATTCATCATATATTATACAGGAGCATTCGTTTTTAACGTCAATATATCCTGTGAATCTAAAGAAATGATCTGCTTATTCTGTCAGAAGCTGTTTCAACTCAAAATTTTACACAGGAACCAGATTTGCTCATATGTTATACAAAATAAATAATAACCATTATTTCCTTTGTTGCAATTTAGATTTCTGTGTGCAGAAAGGGTGCTTTGTATCTTACCTTTTTTGAGTTTCGTAAAGTTTCTGAAAATTTACGTTAGAACTACCTGATCAAAGCTGCGAGTGCGTCATAATTCATAATGGCTATCGGAGAAATTTTTATTCGATCGTTTAGACTAAAAATACCACTTGTTTCTTTACTATAAGTTATTTTTTTGCTTACTATTGCTTATACATACAAACTGAATTTATTCAATATATTATATACACATAGAAAATGAATCAAAAAAAAAATTTAAAAAAATCTATTGAAGTACTACTAGCTCTCATATACCATAATTGGCGAAAGCTATCTTATAAGTGGCTCTTGCGTTCAATCGCTTCCGTTTAAAACGAAAATCCTTCGCCAAACAAGAAGGTAACACAGCTTCAGAGCTGGTCAAGATATTTCACCAAGAAATTAATCTGAATATATGATATAAAGAAAGCAATATTAACCGACAGTACGGAAAATATCGTATATGAATTATGTTTTCTCATACTAAATTTTATTCTGTAAGTAACTCTCTTTAAACATATCAAAAAAACCACACAGTTCGCGCTTCGTTGCATCTAAAAAAAGGGTTTTCAAATCCGAATAGATTTCAAAAAATGACGGTAATCCTTCAAATACAAATATTTTCCATATCATCTACAACATATGACTTGACATTTTCCAGATAACCCCAATTGAAACCACAAATTGATAGATGAACATGAAGATAAAGTAGACCGCAAAACTCTTTCTAAAAGATATATCTATTGAACACTTATAACAAAAACTTTAAATTTTGATTGATATCTGAATCGCAGTTGTGATAAAAATCGAATTAATCATAGTCGTTTCATCCGCATTTCAATAAATCAGCTTCTATAACCTCTTGCATCTTCTATCAAATCGAAATCCCATTTTGTGAGGAAGCACTTCAATCTTTTCATCCTCCTTAATAGACGTCTATTCAGTCATTTGATTTTCATATCTTCACTAAGCTCAGCTTGATAGCCAGCATTGCTTTTCTTCGGAACACAATAAAATCAAACACAATGAGAACCAGCAACTACCAACGAGTCTTTCTTTGTTCCGTTTTCACTTTAGGCGGACATTTTAACTTGAACATTTTATAGCATTTCTAGCCGTTAAACTAAATCAACTCTTCGATATCTTGACCTTAATTATGACTTTAGGCTTTGAATTTTGAAATTTATTGTACTTGAGCACTAAGAAATTCATCATCTAATATTTATTATTTTCTCTTGAAATACTCGTGTGAATAATAGCAAGGATCTTAAGTGTTGTCGAAGCTGTTCCATTGAAAGTGTATATCCTGAAAAATTATTTGCAATGACTTTGGCACAGTAAAACTAGTTAGCTACCACTGGCAGTCGCTGTGAGAAAAATTGCGTCCTTGATTTCGAGTTTCTATTGCCGTTCATATAATCAACAATGTTAATTAATTACGAAAAGTTTCGTTCTATGGCCTTAAAATATCGATGTCAATGAGACAGCAACGTCAACGACGACAATAATGACAAAGGTGATGAAGATAAATTTTGCGACCCGATACAATGATGTTGTCGGGGTTGAGTTTTTTTTTCGTCAAAAGGGTCAATCTGTGTAGATCATAATTTATAGTCTTATGATGGAGCCAGTGATTGTTTTTCGAAAAGTGTTCGAGATTTTCGTCCGAGAAAATTTTCGAGGTGAGAAAGACAGTATTCAAGGCAAACAAATGATTAAGTGGAGCTGGCTGAGGAAGATAAATGAAATTTGAGAGACAATGTTGCTTGGGTCGAAGTCTATTGAGCGATAATTAAAAATTTAAAGTACGTTATAAAGACAGAAATTATAATCCAACTAATTAATGTACTACCCTGAACTGTGATCGTTAGACAGTAAAATAAATTTTCATTTGTTTTGATCGATAAATAATTTTTTACGTAGTGAAAATAAATAAATTTAAGATACTCAATTTCTTTAGATTTATTCAAATACGCTGCACTTTGCTGCTGGTTATAAGCTATCATATCTATGAGGCCGATTATGGTCCTTTTCTGGGCTACTAAAAACATTTTTCGGTCATATAGTGACCTAAATATTTTCTAAAAACATGATCCATCTAAATCTTTAGCTAAAGCCCATCTTCCATACTTTTAAAACAAAGGAAATTTAGGTGGCTCAAATAATAGTTTTTTTTATTCTATAAATTGTTCATAAAACTATTCCAAAATATGTTTCTAAAGTTTTTGATTTGTTTTGTTCCTATGAGAGGTTCAGTGAACGTTCGTCGTTTAAATGTCGGAGCTTGTGGCAGGTTATATGGGGTTTTACGTGCTTTTTTGAAACGCTATTCTCTTGAGCCGACTTTTTCAATTTAAATACACTTTTGCTTAAAAAGTTTTCAACCTATAATATTAAAAAGCAATAGTTTCTTCACAAATATACCTCGTATAAAAACCTAAATTTAGAGAAGCATAATTGTTTATGGCGTATATTTTTTTTGCAAAAAGGTTGTAGAATGAAAATAAAAACACGCTTCCATTTAACGCCTCTTAAAAATGAAAAGTTTATTTATGGGCCCAAGTTGAGTTCATATAAACGGAATACATGTTTCTGAAGTAAATTTCAAACTGTATTGATTCAGATGAAAAGTGGCTCAGAGAAAATTAAATAAATAAAAAAACGTCTTCCTAAACTGTTTTCCCCTTTGAGGATTGCTTCTTTGTATAAGTATTGATTCAGTTATTTCGTCAAATTTCGAAACTCTCAAAAGAAAGCCGTACTGCAGTTCATCGATCGGAACATATGACAATCTAAAGCTCCTCTAAGTGAACATTTAATTTATTTTTCATTTTATATTCAAATAAATAGGTTGATATTTTTCAAGCAAATTCTGTAGAAATGAGTAATATTTAAGGCATTAAACAAGGCTTAAACAAATAAAATAGAGCGCTTAGATTACAGCTGTTATAACTAATCACATTTCAAATGTGCGTAAAAAAATATATATATCAACAATTTGGGATTGGTTACTATGTTGAGAGAATTGGTTTTGCGAGCATCTGTCAATTGGCCCTTTGTTTGCATAGACAGTGTGGTGTTGGCTCCGAAGAGAGAGATATAAGGAAATGAAAATGGCAGTGAGAATTGAATCTGAGCGTGAGTAATAGTGAGGGAATTTGACATTTATCTACTCCGCGAACAGAAAGATAGAGTGAGATAAAGAAAGAGATGGATAGAAAAACCCAAGCGATAACGTGTACATAAGCGTGTTGAACAAAATGTCAAAAGTTCCCATCGTTTCGAGTGCTGCGTTACTTTTTATAAGGGGTCAAAGGTCACCAAAAGTGACCTTTCCTAAATATCTCAGTAACGGTCACGTTTTCAGAAAAACAATGTATGACGAATTTGTAGTTTAGAAAATTTATTTTCTTGTAACCATAACCATTTTTGAAATAGATTGATCTAAACATTTGCTACTAACAGCATCCTCTTTCTCAACGGCATGTTGATATTATCCGATTTTGACTACGACTTGGAATGCTTATGAGTTTGCTTTCCTATGTTTAACATGTAAACAAACTTATCTACCAGACTTCAGGGTAGGTGAAAAAGTGTGAATATGGTTCAAATGAGACGCCTGCAAGAAGAATGAGGAAGTTGTCTTTGGAATTAAGGATCTATTCGCCTTAAATGAGGATCGCCTTAAGGATCTATTCGCCTTAATTTTGTAACAGTGGAAAAGCAGCTACACAGCTAGATCAGTTGTCACCGACAAAAAGGTCACGTCTGCAATCATGACATTTCAATTCACTTCTTTGCACTTGATTAATCAAATCCAATACCTATGTGCCACAAAGCAAATATTTGCCCACCACGAATGATTTGTAATTTGCCTGACACCATAAGGCATGGCAAAAAATCCATAGGAGCATGCGCTAAGTATTATAGCTTGCAAAGCCATTAATCATACCTCCAAAGCTTTTTACTTTAGGCCTTTCATGCAATATTGCCCTAATAAAAAGCAAAGTAAAAGCGAAAGTACCCCCATTTTACACGGTTTTTGAATTTTGACCGCTGTAGGTGGTGGACATTTCTATTTTTATTATTGAAATTTTGAGACGGTGTGCATATTTTAAAAAACCCCATAATGCATGAGGATTTGGCTTTTTTCTTCATATGGCCTTGAGTGACTAGATCAACGTTCAAATTTGATGGTCCTGCAACAGCTGCATTGTAAACTGGCTCCCATATTGCTAATAAATTATACGAACCAGATTAAGTTTGCCTAACAGAATGATCAACAATAGTGTCTGGTTCAACATTTTCCACACTGAAAGAAAAACTCTTGGTTGGTTCAACTATTTTTAATAGTATTGCAACGATTCATTCAAAATCGTTAAACGAACTACGGAAAATAGTTATTTTTACTATGTTAATATAGTTAATTTAACGATATAAAAGTAGTTGGCTCTGGTTGTACAAAAAATATCGCAACGTTCATGAAATCAACTGTTTTAATTGTTTCATTACCACGAAAAATAGTTGATCAACAGAAAAATATTTATCAATTCACTCAAAACTTCAACGTTTCGAATTATCAACAGTTTTTATGGTACTTAAACTACTTTGCAATAGTTGATTTCAACAAACGTAATTCAGTGAGCAACGTCTTTGGAATTATTCTACGCAAAGTAGAATGGTTTCAACATTTGGACGTTTTTCATGCTCCGAATGAAATTGTTTATCAACCACGCGTCATGGTGCATAAAAGTAATCAACGATTTTCTTATGGTTGTTTTAACTATAGCCCTAGTTGATGCAAAAACAACGTTTCAACGAAGTGTAAGGCAAACTGTTGATTTTTCATGCTCCTCATACTCATACTCCTATTCTATCATAGAAGTTTCATATACTACATGGCAAAATTGTGTTCGGTTTGCTGTTCGATATAATTCATATTCATGTTATGCTGTGAAGCCTTTATATTACGCTTTTGTGCGATTAATGTATGCATGTAAAGGACACGCATTGCGATGCAGTGCAGCGCCGAAGTAGTGAGCGTATACAGTGTATATGCTCTGACCTAGCTTTTTTTCTTATTCAATTAACTGTGCCGCTTTTATATGGCTGTTTTGAAAAATATTAAGAATTATGGGCTGCAAATATTTTTTTTAGTCTTTTGGCAAAACAGTAGGATTTTATTAAACCCTTTACGTTTACTGCCCCGGACAAATGCCCGGGTTGTACGTTTCTAGAGCTAACCCTGCCCGAACACACCAAAATGGGCTATAGTTATTTCGTACTATGTACATTGTTGGAATACCATTGTTTGTGGTTGCTTACTTTTTTTGCCCCACGGACGTTGTTTATCAACCATGCGTCATGGTGCATAAAAGTAATCAACTATTTTTTTATGGTTGTTTTAACTATAACCCGTAGTTGACGCAAAAACAACTAAGGAAAATTGTTAATTTTACCAAGATTTTTCTTTCAGTGCAAGTTTGGTTCTATTTCATCAGCTACTAATAATCTGTCAGTGACAAACAAAAAAAGAAAATTTCTTGCAAAATTTTCTTACTAAATGTAACGATAACAGTTTCGTCAATCTTGCTCGGGATCAACGCCAAAGGAATGGAAACATTAGCAACGGATGAATATAATGAACCGTTATGGTTTTGGGGTCATTTATTCGTAGCAAACCGTCTTAATATGATTAGACTGGTTAACTGGCTTAATCGTAACATTATCATATCATTATTTTTATCAATGACCTCTACATCCATGTATGAAATATGATTTCGTTACAATATAATTTCTGGGCCATATAGAGATTGTTTTGCATGATCCATAATAATTCGAAATTATCAGTTTAAAGGGTCATGAAGAGCAAAGAAGTTATTATAATAAATTCACGGAAATGCAACCATGGACGGGATTGAGCACTCATACCAGGATTCCCCTTTCAGCAGATGTTAGAGCCGACTTGCTTTAAGCGTTTTTTATCCAAAAAATTTTCTTGGCTTTCGCATAGTAGCTCCATATGTTTTGTCACAGTTTCTTCCAGGTGTAGTCCTTATTGCGTTAGGTCTTAAACAGTTAAAATAGGAATCAAATTAAATTACTCTATCCCAGAAGTTAGAGTTCTTGCAGCCATGCTCTTAGCCAAATGTTAGCCGACTTTACTAATTTTTCTTACTTAATGGTTTCTTATGAGCTATTTTAGGAAATTTTAGGACGATTTCAGCACTTCATGGTATCGTTAATTATTGCTGAACTTCAGTAATCAGTTTTTGGGCTTGGCAGTTTCGATTTTTCTTTGGCTTTCATAACACTGTGTACGCGAATTTGACAAGTAACAACTCAGTACCAACTAAAAGCTCGTAGAACTAAGGTATCGGGGAAACCAAGGCGAATATCTGAGGCAGCAATTCTCTCGATTTGCTCTATTTATAGATTCTATCTTTGTAGTAACATTGCTTCACTAAATGTACAGTGTACAAGGACTTCGTGACCCAAAGGTTTTTGGATTCTTTTGAACATTTTTTTACTGAATCCCAGCTTAGTAGGCTTGCGTAAGACTGTGTTATTCTAAATTAAAACGCAGCTTTTTATTTGAAGTTACACCAAGGTTTATGATACTGTCAATATTATTTAACGCCATGTTCATGTTGCGGTAATCAAAATAAGATTTGGTTGTTTTACGGGTATATTTCATGTTTACGGCTGCATATTTCATGTTGAAATTTTCTTCTTAGATCCACTGCTCTTAGGACAACAGTTTTAATTCAAAGAAAACTGAGCCCTATTGCAGTTCAAGTGTAAAGTACATTATCAGATAGTTCGGATAGAAAATGTGTAGTATTCAGATGAAACATAAGACTTCAGAGAGATCTGATATGCAATTATTGAATAAAAGATGTTATAAGTAACTACCTTGAGGTACACCGGAGGAAATTTACTTTTTTTTTGGTGAATACTCTGAAACTTAAAATTCTGGGCTCTGTTACAAAGATAAGAGTCTCACCAGTTTAATCGGGACCCCAAAATATCAAATTTATTTCATTTAATATGAAGAAGCAACATGAAATCAAAAATTTTGCTGAAATCTGTGTAGATGGTATCAACAAAATTAAAAACCACAAAGAACCTCCGAGATAAGATTCAAGATCGGTTTTTTTCTAAAACCATGTTTTTATTCGTTCATTAGAGGTTTATTTGAGTTGTGAGCTTCTCACAATATCATATTTTTAAACAGCTTTGATAATCCGGCTACTCTGGCAATTACAATTTAACTTGCAATTGCTCTGTGGAGGTTATCCAAATAGAGGAAAAACACCAAAAAATAGTAGCTTAGTATACAAAACGGAATTGAAATTGAAACAGTTGAATGGGACACTTCAAACAGCCCATTTACATTCTATTGTTTCGTCTCAATCCCAAATCACTCCAGCATTGTATCTGTAACTAACAGCTAATCGTAAATAATATGCACGGCAAGACAAACGAACTCATTCATGCATTCACGTTTGAAACTAGAATGAAGTAAGTCAGGTTCAGTACCTTTGTTGGCATTGAATTCGTTGATTGCCTGTGCAACCGTCTCTCTAATTAATACATTTCATTATTAAATACATTTCATTAACGATAATTAACTAACGATAATTGGTGGGAATGCTTGGGACGATACAACGTTAGATAAGCTTGTATACGAATAAAATAACTTCTTGGAAATGGACGGCAAACAACTCACGAATTTCTTGAAGGCTGTATGAAATATAATTTTTACGTACGTCGTTGTAGGATTGCTAAAAGTTTTTCAAATACAAATACTTTTTAGGATCAAAAATTATACTTTCACCATGAACTTAGCGTTCATATGCTTCGCGGGATTTATTTAGGGATTCTGCTACGTGGTTCATATTACGTAGCTCGCTTCCAACGCATTCTATGTAAATTGATTTCATATGCTGCCCACTTTCTCTATAGAGTTTTTTCCTTATGAAACCATACTGATTCTTCAAATAACGATTTGTTTGCCGTGGTAGCTAAAGCAAAGTTATTAGTTTATGCAAATGGAACCCGGCTTCAGATTGCAAATATTGCGAACAAGTCAAAAACAAAATTACTAGTAGAGAATTCAGTTGTTTACAAATTGGGAGCATAAAATCCTTTTTAACTATTTATATCAAAAAGATAGCTACTGAACTGTTTGTGTTAAATATCTCAAAAAGAAAAGTTTTGCGAGGACTCAGCGTGCCAAACAGTTTGAACTGGATTACTGCAGGGCGGTACTGTACTCGCGATGAAATTTTTTATGCGGACGATTTTGTCTTATTGGCTCGCAGCGCAACGCACTAGAGAAGGATGCCATCTGCGCTTGAAGTCCCCAGTGGGGGAAATCAAGCGCTAGATAGGGCATCTATCTCTATCTGGTAAACCCTCACTGGTAAATTATGATTTGCATGAATTGATTAAATTATATTTACCAATATATAATTGAAGAGTTTCACTGCGACATTAGGCCCTGGCCTTGTATTACGACTATGGAAAGGTAATCCAGTGTACATCTGTATGAAATAGACTTTTCGTGTCTTCATACATTAAAGATGTCCTGCTTCACCCGAAAGAAAGAAGGCAGAGGTTTTAACGACTTACATGTCTCAGAGTCGGTACCGCGGGGGCAGGTGTAGCCCACACCTACTTGTAGGTGTATCCTGTCGCTGGGAGTGGCCCCCTTTGTGGGAGCTCCGCGGGGGCTGTGGTTTATAGGCTATCTGCTATAGAAATGTTAGGCTAGTGACAGCCCATCATTTCTGGATGCAGCGCTTGCTTAGGAGTGTTGTGAGCGAAAGCACACACTCCGCCTGGACCCGGGTCAATGGGCAATAAAAAGCCGCATGAAGATAGGTGTGCTATTCTAACATTAATAAATCATTCTCCATAGGTTTGATCAAAAATGGTAGTCCTGTAGTGCACAGGACGATGTTGTCTGACATTGTCAGTCCCTGTCCTAATGGTGGGCCGTCCGATTAAACTTAACAGTAGGTACGGACGTTAAACAACAAAACGGGCTTTTCATGCGCTTGAAGAATACTATGACAGTGGACTTCTTGTCAATACGATCAAAATGAAAATTACGGTATTTCGCAGTTCTGGTCAAATTTCCTGTAACCACGAATTCGTTCATAAAACTGAACCAATAGAAATATTCATGATGTACGAATATCTGAGCGAGCATATCACTCAGGTCTTTTCATGAATCCGGCAAAAGAAAAAGCAATTGTTTAGCTACCTTGTCAAAATATCGGGAACAAGACTACTTCTTTTATGTCACAAGCAATTGTTTGTACTCAATGTGACCGACGACGGAATGCGAAGAAAATAAAGCTAAGCGAACTTTCTCGAACTTTTTAATTCTAACATTTCAATGTCTTATCTTTTTGTAGCATCCAATTATCAAGCTTCTAAACAAAAATTCATGAAGTAGTAATTGCAAAATCCCTTTCATCATTGAAATTTCAATAGCCTTTCATTAGTTCTGACAACTTTTATTTTATTTGAGCTATTATTAAGGCTGTGGCTACGAATCAAGCAAGTAGACGAGTGTGGCGTGTGAGAGTGTACCAGAGGGATCAAGCTAGTAATTATCGCGCGTGTATTGTGGTTACAGATACAGCGAGTTGATGGAGAAATTTACCTCTGTTGTCAAATTAAACTAATTGCCATTGAATTGTGATTTAATATTTATACTAAGAGCAAATGTCTTTAAAAGTGTTTCTTTTGGAAAATAGTTATTTTAAATATAAAATGCAATGTAAGCATAAGAAAAAAACCAAAAAAATATTCAAACATCGTTTAGCGTATCGAGAATTTCAAAATCTGTATAAAGAATTATAATCCGATAAAATTATGTTTTACGAATACTACAGGATGAAACCACATACTTTCGAGTATATTTTAAATAAAATCAAAGACAAAATTGATAAAACTGCAACTGACCCTTCAAAGATAATTTGTCCAGCTGAAAGACTTCATAAGTTCAAGGCAAGAAAAAAATAATCAAGAATTATTATTTTCTTCATATATGTAACAAAAGCGTATGAAGTATTAATATTGATGAAAAGAATGTGTAAATTCTACAGGAGTCTGAACAACCTGTGAAAATTCAGCATTTCTTGTTGATGGCATTTCATTTACTCTAATGTTTTGATCAAAACTTGCCGAAGATATTGATAGTGTTGGTGTTATTGATCTTGAACCTATTGAGTGAAGATGCTTTGTCACATTTTCTTCACTTTGTTTTAATTCAAGCAATAAAGCTGATGTTTGCATCCTAAATTTTAAATTCCTCATTTGTGAAAAGCTTTTCAAATGGGGAAGTAAGCTCACGAAGAAATTTTATAGTCAGCATCATTTTTCATTTCAGTTTTTGCTTTCAAGAGTCTCTTCTCTCTCCTAAGTTAAAGAAATTCACTTGCCTCTGCATTGCTCTTGGTTTTTTTTGTAGTCCTTGTAGAATTACAAGGACTCCAAAAATACTACTTTGGAACAGACCGTTCGACATTGCTGTTGTTCTCAGACTGTTCAGCCTGTAGTGATTAAAGCACGTTTGTTGAGTTTGTGCTGCCCTCTATAGCATTGAAAAGGCCAATATTTTCGATAGAAGCAAGACGCTTCCAAAAGAGCTGGCTCCAAGACATCGCGAAGAAAATTCAAAGTTTCTGCACTTGCAACTGCACACGAAAGAAACACCGACCTTTTACTTCTTTGCACGCGCGAGTGAAACGAATTTATTCATTTCACACGCCAATCGCTCTCACCCTCTCATACAAGCGCTTGTTAAAACTTGTGGTTCAGAGCCACTATCATTACTTCGCGTACATTTAAAAACCCTCTTGTACACTCTCACTCGCCACAACCGTCTACTCGCTTGATTCGTAACCACAGCCTAAGGGGTGTCATCATTTTGCAGCAGAGTGTACGTTTTTAATCTTTCGTTTTGTAATCGGATATAAACGGATCAATTTTGCATATCAAAAATAAAAAGATTTTTACCGAAATTCGCAAATTATGATAAATACCAAAATAGCAAAAAAAAACATGTTTTAAGTTGCATTCAGAATCGCAAAAAAAAACGATTATTTTGTGAGATGGAAAGACACTGCATGTAAGCCCAACAATTGACTTGAGACATATAAATCAAATATAATCCTTGTAAATGCTGCATTCTGAATATGCTAGGATTGTTACGAAAGTTGCTATCAAGTACTTGCGTCCATAATTGGTTGTTTTTATCGACTATTTAAGTAGTTTCATACTTGCAAATAATATGCAATAATTTCTGCAAACGTTGTAAATCCCTTTATTGAGCAGCACTGAATGCAGCAAATAATCTTGATTGTGTTTGCAATGAATGCTTATCGAATAATGCTTCATATTTAGCGTCTTGACATTTTTTGGTGGTTTTAGTTTAGCTATACGTGTTAAAAATCGTTGTTTTGAAACCTTTTTTACTAGTAAGTAACTGATACGTAGCCGTAAATCTCTGCGAGTAGCGGATACGTTTCTGTAGCAGCTTTTCTTGGAGTAAAATAAATTATTGTTAAAAATAGATTTTGCAATATTCATCCGAATGAAACTGATTGTTTACGCCCCGAACACATAACACATACTACATACAAATGAAAGGTTAATCTCACACTTGTTAAATGCAAGTGATGCCAAATGTCATAAATGCAAGCAGCAGGTTTGGCGACATCTTTCAAAAACACATGAAAACTCATTTGTGCACTTAGAATGTTTGTACCTTAGAAGCAACTTCAAGGCCTGTTGTTTAGACTCCCAAGTTGAAGTTGGGGTTTCTATTTTAGTTGAACTTTCCTTTCCTAATTACAAGCTACCAAATGATTGGGAAAAAAATCAATTTTGAAAACTACGATTCAATTTGAAAAAAATACACAGCTGTCAAAAAAAACTTTCCATTCATCTCACATATGATCATTGTCTAATGCGAAATTTTCTCTATATTGCGATTTCTGCGAAACGAAAGTCATTATTCGAAGATCTTCCAAATATCAATTTATGACAGAGGCTAAAAGTGCCTGTCTTTCAAACGAACAATTTCTGCTAATTATCAAAATTTCGAACAGAGAAGCTTTCGAACATTGGATTACTGAGAAAACAACTAGTATTTTCATAAAAGAACCGGCATTCAATCGCTCCACGAACCTGAACAAATATAGATTGTCGTGCATTAACCAGCCCAAGTGGAAAAATATTATTGCCCCAGAAATGTTTCTCAGTACAATCTTTTCATTCTTCGGAGATAGTGTGAAATCTGAAAATCGAGTCGGATCCAAGTAATTAACTAAAAACGAAAGAATATCCAAAAGGCGTGATACAAACCAACAAAGATACATTTCGTTTCGTTCAGTTTGCCTGCCTTTCCAACACTTTTTTCTGGAACCTACGCGTAGGATACTCAAACCGAAATGAAATACCGACCGGACGACCAACTGAACTGAAGAGGGAGTGAAGCAAAAAGTCAAAGCTGTCAGAGAGGCAAGATGAATTCTCTTAGCAATATTGCTTAGTTTCTGGAATTGTGTCTTTGGGTGGAGTCCGCTGGTACAATGATGACCTAGATAACCGAAATGGCAACGAAATTTCAACGAAATGACAATAGCTGGTCTTGTGTTAAATATTTTTCATTAGAAGAGATTGTTAAAATGGGAAATGCCTTTGCCCGTTATGAAACAAACTGCCAAGTCTTATGCCCTTGAAGCCCTGTCATTTCAAGTATAATTTCCTCGAAGTGCTCACGCTGAGATAGTGACATGATGACATCTGAATTTCGCCCTATATCATCTGTAATAATATTTTGACAGACAATAGAGTGTTAGTTTAATTGTCATTCGAATTTGGTTTGTTTTTATGTGCGCTGTTGATGCTCATAAAAAATCATTTAAAGAGTCCGCTTTTTCAACATAACGAATCTTCGATAAATCAAGCTCCGATTCGCTCTATAATATTAATCTCTGTACAAGTGATATTGCTCGAAACAGCGTATTTTACTTTTGATCTGAGAGAAATTCGAGGTGCAACATATTTTCAATAGTAAGTAGGTTTTGCAATGGTTTGCGCAGGAGTATAATTTAATTTCAAATGATATTTTTCGAATAATACGGTCAGTTTTATTACAATTCCATTGAGTCCAACCACATATATCGCTCCTCAAATTTCACTTGAAGCAATTTACTCTATTATGCAAAACTTTAGGAAACCTAGTCATGTCTTAAGGGGTTATATATATACAGTCACGTTATAATAGCGATTTTCCAAGAATTTTTCCTACAAAAATTTCGATTGATTGGCATAAAAATGTGTACACATATTGTGGTAACTGTCAACTTTATTTTGCAATTTATACATATAAAATAATGATTTCCAAAGCTGCTAAAGCCAGTCTCCGAGAGCTCCTCTCTCTCTGGATTGAATCATCTCAAATGAAAAAAGTAAAAAAGATTTCGCTAACATATAGTATTATCTAGTGATTAATCGAAAGAGTAAACAAAATATTTATTTTTTAGAAAATGGCAGCTTCCCGAAAAAAATTTCAATTTTCAATCAAATGTTTGGCCAAAAATTGATTCTAAGACATCCTGCTCTTTCTAAGATATCCTGCTCATCGACTCAAAAAAAAAAAACGTTTCGGGAAAAACGCGTACAAAGTTTAAAAAGGCTCGGAAACGTCTTTATAAATATGCGAGTATCTTGGAGAACATTGGTCAGATCAACATGAAATTTTCTCTGTATATACTTAAATTTGTGTACATAAAAAAAACAGTTTCAAAACTAAACAATATTTCTAAGGGAATTTTTCTTACATTGCACAATTGAAATAATATTTTTCCACATCTTAAATGCGTATAATCGCTTCACTTATCCTCCTCAAGGCGAGGAATTTTCACCATTCACTAAACCATTCAAGCATACCAGTATCTTTTTCGACATAATCTTGAGAGTTTTACTGAACCGGCACGGCATTTTAATTCCAATCAGCACCCCTATAAATCTGAGGTATCCTAACAACGCTTCAAATTGCAGTGATTGTCTTCGGCTAGAAGAAAATTAAATGAACCATAAAGATATGTTTATAGGACATTTTCAAATTTAAGACAAACGGGCATATAAGATACCTAGGTCTTCACTGTAATCGAGATATCTTGAACTTATCTCAAATATCTCGAAATTATCTCAAATTAGAACTTACGCAGCTCCCCTCATGCAGGGCAGAATCCATCTCCCTGAGAATCGGGTAAAACAAAGACATCCGCACCTACATACAATTTTTTTTTCCTAATCATGAGCATCCTTTACAGAGGGAGGTTCAGTACATGATTGATTCGATTTCGGAATTTGATATCGTTTTGTAACCGTAGGTATTAGTCACATTAAAATCCAACTAGAAGGCAGCAACATGATTGATTCCGTAATAGAATATATCAAGGCATATAAGCACAAACAGATCTATAGGCAAACTCGCAGTACTATAGAGACACAAATGACGAATATCTTACAAGGAGTATCCTCACTATAGTTCGAGGCAGATGCCTATGACAGCAATTCTGAGCGTAGAAAGAAGAAAGACCCAAGTGGTCCATGTCGGGAAGGACGTGACATGGCTTAGAATCTATTACAGTGCTCTTGTTTCCTTCCGCCATAGATGTTAGTGAAGATATTTCAGATTCATGCTCGCGCAATACGACCAGGCAACATGATGGCATCTAAAGATGAGGTTTTTTTTGTGAAGATGAAAAAGGAAGTAATTATAGCCTGGATAGCGTCTTAATTTGAGGCGGACGCGAACCGAAAATCAACCAAAAGTGAAGCGTATTCAATTTCTGTTTTTTTTTGCCTGGGATAAGAAGCACGTTTTGTTTATTGGCAAGTGTATGTACGAGTACTAAATATTTCTATGGTATTTCAGTTGAAATTCTCATGTGATACTGAGTCTTAGATGGATTAATAGATGATGATAATATGAAACTGAACCATTCCTGTGCTTATGGTTTTTGAATTGGTGGACGTGAGTTTGTGGGAGAATAAAAAAAATCGACGTTTTTTTTCGGTGAGTAAAATCGTAATGCATTCAACTCGGGGACAATGAAGAATTTTATGGTTGTGGAACATAAATTTTCAGTGATGATATCAGCTTTCATTTCAAATTTGATTCACGAAAAACCACTTGACTTGTTCTTGTGGCAAAAATACAAAAGAGAAATACTAAATATAGCAACTCAAAGACTATCTTCATTTTCATGGCTCACCTTTTGAATTTTTTCTCCAATTCATTCATTATTTCCGATGAAAAATCGGTCATACTTTGAGGTACAGTTTTTTCACGTCAACATATTTTTCTTGGGGTTTTCCTTGAAATTCGTAGCTGCTCGTGCTCATCGATTTTAATTTTTGTTCAAACGGCAAAACTTTCTGCAGTCCCGGAGTAGGATGTACAGGCAGCAATCAAAACATGCTTGTCATTTTTGCATAATGAATGTCTTTCTATGAACTGATTGTGAACAGTAAAAGCTTACTTGTTTTGATGTTTCGCTGGGGCTTTAATAAGGTAACGCTGAAACGGTAATAGTTTCTAGGCGAATAAACTTAAATTTGAATAAATTTAAATTTAACTAAATTTATCAACATCATTCTATCTGCGACATTTCTATCAGCGTTTGTAGTGGTTTGGAGTAAATCTACCTCATCTAGGTATTTGATTAGAACTTATGGGCTCCAACAGGGATGCAACAAGAAGAAGAAATATATATATATATATATATATATATATATATATATATATATATATATATATATATATGTATATATATATATATGTATAAATTTGTTCAAATATATTTTTTTATTATTAATTCATATAATCAAACAAAAAATTGTTTGGCGAGCGTTTAGGTAGAAATTATACAATAAAATGAAAAGTCGAACTCGTTTCCTTTATTTCTACCAATTTATTTTTCAAAAATCCGTATACCAGTATTTCGGCTATCACTTATAGCCTTCTTCAGCGATGTTTCTTCGACTGAGGAAAATAGTCCCTAATCGTCCTATTTGTAGATAAACTTTTAAGTCTCCTTAAGCGTTTTCTTTCCGTCTGGGTATTTCCCCCATCGTCGGTAGGTGGGGCGCTAATTAAATCCTCATTAGCAGCCTCATTAACTGTTTCGTTAATCCTTCTTACCTGGCTCGTGGGTGAGATGTTAATTATCGTGTTATTATGATCTCCGGTTGCCCTTGCGGTACTTCTTCTAATCAATTTGAACAGTGGGGAATATCCGTTTCCCAAATCCCTGTTAAGGAGACACTCCCGTGGAGCCTTGAATATCTCCAAACTTTCCGCTACATCTAGCTTTCTACTATCTCCCACGTTGCTTATCAGTGAGAGGTTTTCCACCGAGATGTTGTGGTCTGCTCCAACCATATGCTCCGCTACTTTAGATTTGAACTCCTTAATGTTTTTCCTCCTTGCTGTTTCTGCTTCCCTCCGATGCTCCTTGAAGCGAGTAAGTGCACTTCGTTTCGTTTGGCCTATATATTTTAGGTCACAATCCCCGCATTGGATCGAGTATATCCCTGCTTTTTCCAATCTTTCTATTGGGTCCTTTGTTGACCCAAGTAGAGTCTTCAGCTGGTTGCTTCTGTTTTGGAATACAACCTCTACGCCCCATTTCTTCAATTTGGGCTTCAAACCCAACGAAATCCGATTATATTCTAACACGACCCTTCTCAGTGGGGGCTTGTCCTCCTTCAGGTTTGTCAAACCTTTAAGTGCCAGGTTCCTCATCCGTTTTCCAATCAGTCCTGTTATCCGTTTGGTGGGGTATCCATTGCTCTCAGCTACTTTCAAAATGTGGGATGTTTCCTTCTTTAATCCCTCGGACGATAACGGTAGGGTCAACATACGATGGATCATGTGGTTGAATGCAGCCATCTTGTGCTGGTACGCATGGTTGGAGTTGTATCTGATGACGCGATGTGTGTCTGTTGGCTTCCTGTACACTTCCAGCTCTAATTGTTTCTCCCTCCTCATTAGCAATAGATCCAAAAACGGTAGCTGACCATTTGTCTCTATTTCAAAAGAGAAATCAATATTTCCATGCAAACCATTGATGATTTCCACGGTATTTTCAACTTCTTCTCTTTTTACAACCGCGCAGATGTCGTCCACATATCTCCTCCAAAATTTCGGCATGAGGCCCTTTTCTTCTAGATCCGCTTCTAGCTTAGCCATAAAAATCTCGCTAATAAACGGTGACAGTGGGTTGCCCATCGGAGCTCCTTTCAGCTGCTTGTAATACCCTTCCCTGAATGTAAAATAATTTTCTTCCATACACAATTTCGTTAGCTTGATGTATTGTTTGACCTTCGTCTTCGAAAGTGCATCATTTTGTTGCTGAAGCAACCAGGTCTCTAATATAAGAATTGCTTCCTTTATAGGTACGCTCGGAAAAAGAGCTTTAACGTCGAAGGATATCAGAATTTCATCCTCTTCTAAATCTCCTATCGATTGAAGATGCTCACAAAATTCTTTCGAGTTTTTGACCGAATATGACCTAAACTTATGCTCCATGCTCTGGAATTCCTTGACCAACCATTTTGCAATCCGATGCGTTGGTGATTTTTCCGCTGAAATTATCTCCCTCATTTCTTTTCCTGGTTTATGAATTTTGGGAAGGCCCCTTATCCGTGGCAGCGCTGGATTTGAGACTTTCAAATTGTTGTTGGATAACACCTGTTTGCATTCCTTCAAAACTTTATCGACCTGCTTAATAAGTGGTTGTAGTGGATCGTTCCTCAGTTTTCTATACGGCCCATTATCTATTTTTGTCCTCATTCTTTCATCGTAATCCTCCTTATCGAGTATAACTACTGCGTTTCCTTTGTCTGCCTTGATATAGTATACCGGTTTACTTTTTAACTCTTTGGCCATTTCCTTTTCTTGGTGGATACGTTTTCCGCTGTGACTGTTGTTTTTCCTGATAGCATCTGTTGCTGCCAGGCGTATGCGTTCTTTCCCCTCCCCTGAAACTGGACCATCCAATGTGTATGAGTTGATGCCTGCCTCTAAATCCACGATTAGCTGAGGTATATTCGCTTTGTTCCGAATGGCGAATTTTAACCCATTGTTTAAAAAATCAGTTTGTGCTGCCGTGAAGGTCTGTGATGATTGGTTTACCACCAACTTGCCGGTCTCCTGGGTGCTGCTTCTTTCTTGTGTACCCGGCCTCCGTTTACTCCCTTCCAGAGATTTGAACTTCTTCTCGAGGTGCTCCCTTTTCCTTTCGCCTTCAATTTCCTCCGCTCTTTTAACTTTAGTTAAAAATAAAGGAAACTCCCCTGAGTACTTTTGAGCTAATTTCAAATGCAAGCTGTATGCTTCCAGAGTTTTTTGATTTAATTTGGATCGCAGTTTTGAAATGCTCTGTGTTATGAGTCCTCTTTCCCACGTTCTGATGTTGTTGGATGCCATCGGTGATTTGATTCTGATTTGGTGACTTTTCGGAGTGACCCCGGCGTCTCTGCACCTGCTTAAAAATCCGATGTCCTTACTAAGTGCTGCAATTGATTTCCTCAGTGTAATGAATTTATTTGGCTCTGACCTTGGCTTGGTTGCCATTATTTGAACAAATATAATCAAACAAAAAATTGTTTGGCGAGCGTTTAGGTAGAAATTATACAATAAAATGAAAAGTCGAACTCGTTTCCTTTATTTCTACCAATTTATTTTTCAAAAATCCGTATACCAGTATTTCGGCTATCACTTATAGCCTTCTTCAGCGATGTTTCTTCGACTGAGGAAAATAGTCCCTAATCGTCCTATTTGTAGATAAACTTTTAAGTCTCCTTAAGCGTTTTCTTTCCGTCTGGGTATTTCCCCCATCGTCGGTAGGTGGGGCGCTAATTAAATCCTCATTAGCAGCCTCATTAACTGTTTCGTTAATCCTTCTTACCTGGCTCGTGGGTGAGATGTTAATTATCGTGTTATTATGATCTCCGGTTGCCCTTGCGGTACTTCTTCTAATCAATTTGAACAGTGGGGAATATCCGTTTCCCAAATCCCTGTTAAGGAGACACTCCCGTGGAGCCTTGAATATCTCCAAACTTTCCGCTACATCTAGCTTTCTACTATCTCCCACGTTGCTTATCAGTGAGAGGTTTTCCACCGAGATGTTGTGGTCTGCTCCAACCATATGCTCCGCTACTTTAGATTTGAACTCCTTAATGTTTTTCCTCCTTGCTGTTTCTGCTTCCCTCCGATGCTCCTTGAAGCGAGTAAGTGCACTTCGTTTCGTTTGGCCTATATATTTTAGGTCACAATCCCCGCATTGGATCGAGTATATCCCTGCTTTTTCCAATCTTTCTATTGGGTCCTTTGTTGACCCAAGTAGAGTCTTCAGCTGGTTGCTTCTGTTTTGGAATACAACCTCTACGCCCCATTTCTTCAATTTGGGCTTCAAACCCAACGAAATCCGATTATATTCTAACACGACCCTTCTCAGTGGGGGCTTGTCCTCCTTCAGGTTTGTCAAACCTTTAAGTGCCAGGTTCCTCATCCGTTTTCCAATCAGTCCTGTTATCCGTTTGGTGGGGTATCCATTGCTCTCAGCTACTTTCAAAATGTGGGATGTTTCCTTCTTTAATCCCTCGGACGATAACGGTAGGGTCAACATACGATGGATCATGTGGTTGAATGCAGCCATCTTGTGCTGGTACGCATGGTTGGAGTTGTATCTGATGACGCGATGTGTGTCTGTTGGCTTCCTGTACACTTCCAGCTCTAATTGTTTCTCCCTCCTCATTAGCAATAGATCCAAAAAGTGTGTACAATATGGCTGTGTAAAACGACATGTAAGTACGGGGTAATGACGAAAATGACGAGAATGGAGGAACATTTTGAGCTCGATTTGTCATCATGACGTTTACGATTCGTCTTTGTCCTTATTTCTCTTATTTCTCTCTGTATATCTCGTTCGTGAACTCGGGAAAACGTCAAAGCTGGCATTAAGTGGAAAGTATATGTGGAAAGCGGATAAGAAGTCGAAGGTGGGTAGTGAAGAGTAGAGAGACATAGAGAGAATAAAGAAGTATAGAAAAAAAATTGAGTAAGGAAATATCCGCCACGAACAAAACTTGTCCAAGTAAAATCCGTCGTTCGGACTTAAGAATCGGTGACGAAGTTGCGTCTACGAAAAAACGTTCCAGGCTGTGGTGATATCAAATCGGAATTCGTACGCTGTCTGTCAACGAATATCCACTTAGATCCCGTGCAAGTAGTAAAGTAGAAGAAAACCAAAGCAAATCAAAATCCTCCTCCATGGCCGACTGTGGTTCGATTGGTGAAATGTGATGATAATTTCGTTAAATGATCAAGGTACGAGCGTGAAAAATTTGATGAAAATTGTGAAATTGCGTAGGGAAGAGTTCTAGTAGTGAAGTGCTAAGTAATTCGTTGTGTATATCGACGTTCGATAGGAAATTTCGCGTCAATAGTTGTGTGGTGCAGTTGCGAAATATTGAAGAACAAACGGCAACGAAGACGACATCGACGACGTCAACAGCCAGCCGGAGTTGAGACGTGCAGGAAAAATCCGTGAAACAATGGGTGAAGGGGCATTTTTTGAAGAATCGACAAGAATTAGCGATTTGTCGGTACTCCTGGGTGACGTGCGGCAGGTGGAAACTGGAGTTGGCCAGAAATTTGCTTTTGTGCATTTGTGCCAGAAATTAAGGGAACCGCTGATCGCTTGGTGCAGGGAAAAATGTCTAGTTGGCACTTTCAATGGCACAAAAGGACCCAATAGAAAGATTGGAAAAAGCAGGGATATACTCGATCCAATGCGGGGATTGTGACCTAAAATATATAGGCCAAACGAAACGAAGTGCACTTACTCGCTTCAAGGAGCATCGGAGGGAAGCAGAAACAGCAAGGAGGAAAAACATTAAGGAGTTCAAATCTAAAGTAGCGGAGCATATGGTTGGAGCAGACCACAACATCTCGGTGGAAAACCTCTCACTGATAAGCAACGTGGGAGATAGTAGAAAGCTAGATGTAGCGGAAAGTTTGGAGATATTCAAGGCTCCACGGGAGTGTCTCCTTAACAGGGATTTGGGAAACGGATATTCCCCACTGTTCAAATTGATTAGAAGAAGTACCGCAAGGGCAACCGGAGATCATAATAACACGATAATTAACATCTCACCCACGAGCCAGGTAAGAAGGATTAACGAAACAGTTAATGAGGCTGCTAATGAGGATTTAATTAGCGCCCCACCTACCGACGATGGGGGAAATACCCAGACGGAAAGAAAACGCTTAAGGAGACTTAAAAGTTTATCTACAAATAGGACGATTAGGGACTATTTTCCTCAGTCGAAGAAACATCGCTGAAGAAGGCTATAAGTGATAGCCGAAATACTGGTATACGGATTTTTGAAAAATAAATTGGTAGAAATAAAGGAAACGAGTTCGACTTTTCATTTTATTATTAATTCATATTATTCATATTATTATTAATTCTTTTTGACAACCTTTGGTTTTTGTGTGCCGCCTGATGCGCTGATCTTTGACACCAGTACAGCATTTGCTAAATGCTCTGTCGATCGTTAAATCGGCTGCAGACATTCATACATATGCATAGTATTTTTGAAAATTAATATCCATTTCTAACAATTTTTGCAATTTTTCCGAAATTCTGAAAAAGCCAATAATATGATAAAGTCCATTGAAGATTTACGTTGGTCATGCAAGTCTGGATGAAATATCTACGCAATGCCTACTGATATCATAAGTCATGGGTAAAAAAGTGTCTTTCAAAAGCTCTCTTTCAATCGCCTAATTGATTTATTCTCATGGTATAATTTCCTGCGTTTGAAAGCAATCTCAACCAATTGATAACTTTACCAATGCATTTTCCAAATAATTAAAGTTTGAACAATGGCTGATTGAAAGAACTAGATTTAGAACTAGAATAAACAGAATATACTCTACGATAGTTATAGCAGCCTCGAATATTTTTATTATATTAGAGAAGGCCGATTATTTTGGCACCGGACATCAAAAGGATCATCAAAATTGTGTATGTGAAGCCCTCTCTCTGATTATCTTTATGTACTAATAGATTTCTCGAAAGCGAAAGTTTCGTGGGGATTATAGCATACAATTTTAAGAGTTCTTTGACTCCTTGAAAAGAGTTTACCAAATTACGCTCTTCTATATCCATTTCAGTTCCATTTTGTTTTTCTTTTGTATCATTATTACTTTCGACGAAAATATCACTGTTGCTGCCTATGCTACCATTTTCAGGAACATACCAATCACTGCATCTACTTGACAGACCATCGGCAGATTCAGGTGGTTCGAGAAAAGCTGCGATTTTCGCCTCACTTAAGCCTAAATACATTATAGAATCGTAAAATCTTTAAATTCGAGCTCAGAATGCAACCATTATTCTGCCTCGAAAACGCTACTTAGGGGAAAAATAGGACAAAATAAGCCCATCCAAGTACCCTGCTAGTACATATGTCTCTATACCATTGTTGAAAAAGATACAGAAAATGCAAAACCAAGCATATTATTTTTCTACAAAACCATCCCGTTCACTTATTTGAGAAAATTTGCAATCAAAAAGCAAAATTCACTGACCAGATTCATCGTAAAACGTACTCAAGTGATGTCTGAACTTGAGACTGTGAATGTGAATGAAACTTCACAACATCTGATCGCATTGACTTTTATTTTACTGTAAGCGATACGAACTACAAGATGAGATACATTTGATCCTCTTAAAATGCAAATATAACATTTTTATCTCAAATGAACTGAAAGGGTTAAACATGTCTTCATAGAAGTATCAAGAAGATTGCATTACTTTCGACGATTTTCTTGTTGTTTTTCCAGAAATTTTTCGCCGTAAAACCTCTATCAGGCCTTGAAAAATGTTTTTGGTCTGAAATTGGAATATTTTATTCTCCGTGATAAACAGTTATTTTTAACAACAACCAACCAAAAAATGTACTGTTTCATGCATCTCATTTGCCCAAAATCTGTCTGAAAAAAATGTTAGTAACTCTGCGAAATTCGCTAAAACCAATGAACAGGCTAGAACTGTTCGATTTATTTAGTTAGGGGGCTCAGCAAATCATGCTCAGGAGGAAATAAAGCCAAACATCGACAGGAAGCTTTGTAGCTTGAATGTCGCCCTGATTCCGGAAAACCATAAAATATATTATTTTACATATTCGAATAAAGGACTCGTTACACGATACCGTTCATCCAGTGGCCGCTGGTTTATTTGCATTATAAACGGTGCAATGCACGAACGCGATTGAATCGTAGCTTCGTTAGGTATTTATTTTCTTTCACTTGCCAGCACGGTGTGAAGACGAATGTGTGTCATCGTCCCGGTTTCCTTGTATTGAAAAATGCAGTACGGGAATTCGTTAAAATGTCCTGGTTATGTACATATATGCACATAGATAACGAGTAAGCTCTTAGTTTGCTTAAAATCTATGCCATTCATTCACATAGTTAGATAGGTCATCATACACACCCACCTTGTTTGCACGTTTAAATCACTGCTGGATGTGCCAGTTACACTGGAAGATATCGAGACTTTTCCCATACCAGACCTCAGCAATACTGTCATCATGGATACAAATTGTATTGAGGTCGGAATTGCCCATAAATAATGTAACACGGCCGACAAGTAAAACGGGTGAACAGAGATCAAATATGTATGTGCGCTTGTTAGGCTTCCTGGATAGGGAAGTGTGACACAGATGTATAGAAATAGCTGCAGATTTCAGACACCTGAGCTCATGTCCAACATCCCGAAATGCAATGCATGACAGTGCAAAATGCCTTCATCATTTCGAAGGCAAAATTTTATGAGTATATATATCAATGTAAACAAATACAAACTCTCCATACATTTTCATAAAATATTGAAACATATACATATTAATGAAATATAACTCAGCAGTCATCTGTTCATGCATAGTTTACAGGCAAACCATGGTAAAAAAAAAACTTAAAAAAACTCTCGTCGCACTAAAATCACAACAATGCTACAATATTTACATTTTTTCGCCAAAAGGGACATTTTGGTTTGGCTCGATATCCTGCTGAATAATATATGAGTACTGTTGATGCCCTTGAACGTAATTTGAAATAAATATTGCAAGTTATTTGCGGTCCTTTCTAATGTTTTGCTCGTACGATGTACTGTTTTATGTGCACCTTTGACCATGGAACTATCAAAAAGTCGTAGACAAAGTACTTGATGAAGATTCAAAATTTAAAAGATTTAGATGATCACGAGCAAGATAAAAATGGACCCAAACATTTTAGACTTGAGAAGTGTAAATTTGGAGTCCGTGCAAAAAGGAATATCATGTCAAGTCGCCACGATAAGCGCGCAAGGACTATAATTCGCCTGCGATCATAAAAAATTTATTAACTGCGTACACAGCATTTAAATAAAGTAATAATCATCTAAAACGAAGGATGGCTGTATTATAGTGAAAGTAAATTGAAAAAAATTGACTGAGCCATGGCTACTTGAACAAAACAACCCTTTAAATTGAAAATAATATTAGACAATGAAACCATTTATTTTAATGGTCTTTGTGAATTATGTTTGAAGATGTGGCGCCTCGTCGCAGTGATTATAGATGTCTCTTCTGTTTTGATAAAAAAAACTCTTGTATCTACCTTTGAATAGAATTGTATCTACCTTTGAATAGAAAGGTTGCAAAGAAGCTTTCGTTTATCAAAGTCAATTTTTGGATTATTCAGAACGGATTGTAGAGTTCTTGTGAATCAAGCTCATTCTTGTTTGAAAGTGAAATATGAATCAAGCGAAATGAAATTAAATTAGATTTAATTTTTACTAATGTTCGAAGATATATCATTTTGCTGATATATATATATATATGTATATATATATCAGCAAAATGATTTTCCGAGATAATCTCTGGAGTGGCTGATTCGATTGAGCTGAAACTTTCGGAGAACGTAGATGTGTATAGAAGGTAGGTCCACGACTTTCTCAAATTCAGATATTCTAAACCTTTTAGCGGCGGCGAGCGTTTTAGTGAATTTTGAGGTACTTCTATATTTCCAAGCAGTGTTAATTTCATCTCATTAATTTCTCATTCTTGTTTGAAAGTGAAATATGAATCAAGCGAAATGAAATTAAATTAGATTTAATTTTTACTAATGTTCGAAGATATATCATTTTGCTGATATATATATATATATATATATATATATATATATATATATATATATATATATATATATATATATATATATATATATATATATATCAGCAAAATGATTTTCCGAGATAATCTCTGGAGTGGCTGATTCGATGGAGCTGAAACTTTCGGAGAACGTAGATGTGTATAGAAGGTAGGTCCACGACTTTCTCAAATTCAGATATTCTAAACCTTTTGGCGGCGGCGAGCGTTTTAGTGAATTTTGAGGTACTCCTATATTTCCAAGCAGTGTTAATTTTCGTTAAAAAAAAAGTATTGGGAATGAAAACTAATTATGTTCTAAGCTTGTCTATGATAAAGAATTGAAATTTTTGAGCCGTGTGTGGGTGCTAAGTGCCTAAAAGTAGGCAAGGATTTTTTTTCAAATTTTGATTTGTCATTACTTGTGATCAAAACATCGGATCATCTTGAAAATTGGAGAGCATATTGATGTTGACTAGGACTTAGCATATGTGGGTTTTCAAGGTTGTACGGGTAATTTTGTAGCTACGGCAGGCTCCTGAAAAAAAATCCTTCAAATCATTGACCCTCCTCAAAAATTTTTGATTTTTGGCAAAAATTTCAAATCATTGATAAATTTTGACTTTTGTCCATCATGTCAAATTGAAATTTCGAAAATTCCTATTTGCACAAGAACGGCAACCCATCACCAAATTACCTCTATTTTCAGCACTCGAAAGTTCTGTTCACGAGAACTGACGACCGGATTATCCGATCATAATGAATTTCACAGGACATGTTGGTATTAGCTAGGACCAGGTCTGATAGAAGTGATTTTGAAATGCGGGCAACCCTGTGGCAGTGGTACCATCTTGAAAAATCACTGAGAAAAAAAACAGCTTTTTGGCCTATAACTTCCGATTTAGCCATCAGATTTTAACAAAACTCACACAGTACTTGAATCTTACTCTATGTAATATTTGGAAAAAATTTGGTTGAAAAATTAGAATAGGGCTGCCAGCTATGGTGATTTTTGTCTCATAAATCTTGCAAATTTGCTCAGCAAAATAAAGCTTTTTTCAATATAGCTTCCGGTCCAGTAAAGAAATCAAAACGAAGTTCATGCAGTAAATGGACCTTAATGTGAAGTAAATGTCGTAGGAATTTCGTACGAAAATCATGAAAGGGCTGCCAGCTATGACCATTTTTATATTTTTGTGGAATTTCTTTACTGAGCGATTATGTCATTAAATTTGCAAATGGGAAAATGAAAATTAACAACAAATATTAACGCTTTAAAAATTTGAAAAGTTTTGAGGGTGGCAACCCTAAAATTCTTTTCACCCGTAAAGCTTCCAGCGCAGTGATTCAATCGAAACGAAATTTACTGGTTGGGTTTGACTTAACGTGAAGCAGATTTGGTATATATGCTCTGCTGCTGACATAGGGTAACCAGCATTAGCCATTTTCGTAAAGATTGCACCAACAGATGCTTGAGATTACATACTGATATGCAAAGCATTTGCGATAAAAATAAGAAACCAATTTTTAAATTTTCCGAGTTTTGAACATTTTTCGGATGGCAGTCTCAAACAACGTTTAACCGCTGAAACTTTCGATGAAATCCTCCGTTGAGAACGAAATTCAAAGGATAGGTTGATTAAGCACGATCATTTTATGGTAGAGTTATTGCTGCTTCATTGGGAAAGTGTTGCCAGCACTGAAGATTTTCATCATTTGTGTTATAGCTGAGTTTTGTTGCTTGAGATAAGGAATGGTTGATATGATTCTACAAAAAAATGTATTACGTCTTTCCAAATTGTTTGGTCACTCAAAGACAATTTCTTCGAAAATTAGTTTTCTAGCGGTTCTGATGCGCTAGAGTTTTTTTAATTCGGTTCAAGATTCATCTTTATTTTCACGTATCATGAAACACGGTATGTACATAATAGCTTAAGTTATAGATCTACATTGACATCTTTACAGCTATATTTGATTTTCTATAATCTACCTAAATAACATTTGCCTGGAAAAATCATGGTACTTGCAAGCAATTAAATCTACACGGTGTCTATACCTCTTTTAATATGTATACATATTGTAGGCTTAAATGGATTATTCATACATTTGATCATTCATCATTCAAAAAAAAATTCAATTTGAGGGTGGCTTCTCATTTTGTTCCAGAACGTACATACATACGCACTAGCTGTTGAATTTATTTAATATATTTTGAGTAAACTTTAAGGAAAATTCACAAACCCTCTGTTGAACTTTTATATAAGTAATAGAAAGAGGGAAAGTAACTGCGTTGGCTAACCAAATATTTGAAAAAAAACAATGAAATAACAAATTGGAATTGTTTTTGCGGGATGATTAAAATTGAACAACTTTTTATTTACATTAAAAATTTTAATCTATTTTGTAAATTCTATTTTGACAAAGTGGTTTCATTTCAACAGTAAAAATGACATAAAAGTAAGAAGAAAATTGAAAATGAAGCTTTAGCTTGGACTTCTAGAGAGAGTACTCAAGGGTTTTTAGGATTTAATGATTGAATGAATTTTTTGGTCCAGCTTAACCCGGTCCGGGTTTAACTCGGGAATGAGCTATCGGATCGAGTTGAAATTTTCAGGAAACATTGATGCACTCAAGTCGTAGGGTCTTTCAAGTTCCAACAAAATACCTTTAACTCTTTTTCAACCATATATCAATGATAATATTATATCTATGTTGCTAAGAAATTTGTAGAAAAACTAGGGTACAACGTCAAAATTCGTCATGTTTTTGCTTGGTGATGATCGCGTTTTAGATATCAAGTCTGTTTTAGGTCTTCTTCGAGTAAGTTAGAATGCCCGCAGGTGCACAATCTTACCCAAAATGCGCTCCCTAAATTATCCGTAGGCGAGAAATGGCGTCAACTTTCGGTTAGAGGAATGTTCCCGTCTTGCCAGAATTTACTCGAACTTTTTCTGCTAGAAATTTATTGCAATAAGGTCCCGCAGTCAAGTATTCCCGCAGCTGACAACTTTGCCATTCTTTATGTGAGAGCATTTTTAGACGACTCAAATCAATACGAAAAATTACTTTCGATTTTCTTTTAAAGTTGATTTTACCGTTTAAATAGATCAACTCAATACCCGGATTGGTGCGTTTTGTAACTCGTTTCCGGCAATCATTTTTGTGTGTACTTTGCGAAGTGAATGAAATTTCTGAATTTTGATAAAATCTAGCCGCGAAATGGGCAAAATTATTTCAATCTTGTCGCAAAATATTCAAAAAATGACTCATCTGGGACTCTGACACAAAAGAAGATGAGCGAAGGAAAAACATCAAAAAGTTGATGGCACATGAATCAACTTACCCAACTATTTCCGCTTCACCTCCGCCCTTGAACCTTTGAACCATGTAAAAGAAGTGAAACAGATATTTGAAAGGCGATGTCACTTTTGGCTCTTCTTCTGCTTTTGCCAGTTTTTACTCAAAATCTGTTCCTTTACTTGTTTGGTTTTCGGCAATATTCTAGAAGTAAGTTTTTACCCGAAAAAGTTTTTACCCAAAAAGTAAGGAAACATACAGTGGCTCACAGCTTATTTGATACAGTGCTTCTTTAAAAAATTAAGTTGCAATAACTCAAAACATAATAACAATATCAAAAAAATTTGAACACTATTTTGAAGGCAATTGTTTGTTGTTTATTAAACAAGTTTATATTTGTTACAAAGTTGCTGTTTTACATCTTAAAAAACAAAAAAACTAAAAGTAATAACAAATTTCATATCACAGCTTATTTGATACAGTTTGATTAAACATTAAAATTGTTGTGAATTATGAGGTTTCCAGTTGATTTCAATACTTTGTATGATAGTCCTTAGCATTAAGCAGAGTCTGGAGCCTATTTGGCAGTGAATCAACGAGTTTTTTTGGTGAAAATATTGTTTGGCGCATTTCTCCTCTTATTTTCTACCCGATTTTCGAGTACGAAGCGCTCAATTATGTGCTGCACTGTAGAGACATTCAAATTCATACTTTCAGCAATTTTTCGAACTCTTTGTCCTTTTTTAAAGTGGCTTAATACCAATTCGCGCTGTTCAATTGCGGTGCGATGACCCATTTTACAATTTTGGCTCATTTTGGCACTTCAGCTTACAAGATCTTGCTAAAAATTACTTAAGCCAATGTCTAACACAATCAAAAATTCAAGAAACAAAAACAAGACAGATTAACAGCGCGACAAATAGAAGTTTATTCGCATTGAAGTGTCTGTATCAAATAAGCTGTGAGCTGCAATTTTTCTGCGCCAGTGGTATTTCTCTTTTACCGGACGCCGAGGAATATTGCTGGAACATTTTTGGTTTGCATTGTATTCGTTGAACATGCATCTAGTCAAATACGTTTAAATTTTTTGGATAGGGTTCTTTATTTCAAAGTTACAGTGTTTTGCATTTTTAAATAGTCACTGTATCAAATAAGCTGTGAGCCACTGTATGTATCTATTTCTAACGATACGTAATATCTCTTTGCTCATTCCCAGGCATATTTTGCAGTAAATTTTACACTGTAATCTTAAATTAACATATTCTCGCGTTAAAAAATAATCAGGCTCCTACATATCTAGTTTATGTGATAAACGTGTACATGATTCCAAGAAATTTCCCTGGATTTTCCCGGCAGATGTACAAAAATTTCAAGATCTAGGGGAAACCTCTCTAGGTTGAGTATACAAACCTCGTGTTTAGTGAAACGTAATTCAAACCGTGTTTAGTGAAACGTAATTCAAACCTTCGAAACGTATTTCAGCTTCAGATTTTTACTTTAAATATTTGCCTTTGTGATCAAACAATGATAGTTGACTGTACGATTCGAGATATTGTCTTTATGTATCTTTCAAGAGTCAAGTCAGAAACGTGAATTAAGCTCTTTAAAAATCTACCCTGCGATCAAAAGTCAGGATAATGATTCTACATTTGAAACACCTACTTATAAATGCACGATTTAACTTACAAGCATTAATTATACGTGGTCGCATTCGTTGGCATCATTGTACTACAATCAATTCCATTATCCAATCAACTCCATCGTGGTGTGAAAACATCTTCAGCATGAATGAAGCACAATGCTTCATCGAAACGTTGTTCATATAATTAACTATCCCATTCAAATTTCTGGAAACTAATTAATATGTAATTAGATTTACATAGCTCTATAGTGTCTGAAGTCGACAGCCGTTGATGGCTAATAAGCATTATCGATTTATCTAACAATAAATTGCTTGTCCATCAGATATTTTTTTTACATGTTCAATCACCATTTCACTAAACTTGAAACGATTAAAGCTTGTCCAAAACAGTTACTAATTCCACAATTTAATTTTCATCTTGCCTTGAAGTTTCAGTAAAAGACATCGATGTCAAAATGATTTTATGATTGATTTGATGGAAAAATCTCGAAATAGGCTGAAAATAATTTTCGATTTTGGTTTTCTTGCTTATAGACGAGCTCCTTTTTACTTCTCATTCGTTATAGCCGCCTACAAATTTTAAGTTTGCTTGAAATATTCTCACTTCGGTATTTTTTATCATTCTAAATTAATAAATATCCACGTCAAAATTACTAACTATATTCATTTGGTATGTTTAGAGAGTTTCGTATCTGAGTAGCTAGAACACCTGATGCTAGCGTGTCTCTTTCGTTCCTGGTTCCAATCCGACCATGATCACATACTGGATTTTTAGTTCGGTTAGCTATGAGTGGGTATTTTAGTCAGATGAGGAATAAAGTAAGTCGCGGAACTAATCACTTCACATTCGGCTGCTTTGATTGTGAATAAAGTCTGTACCAATTTCACCATTCTTTTTTTCTTTTATTTTAATGCCACAGAAACGAGTAAATTTGACATATATAGAGTAATCAGGATTGTTGCTATTATTATATTTGGTTTGCTAATATTATTTTCACGCAAATAAGGGGGAAAACATGTCAGGAGTACGCTTTTTGGTGAAGATCATTATAGTTTATTTTTGAAAAACTAGAAATAAATAGAATTCTTTCAAGCTTTGGGAATGTTCTTCACATTTATTCAAACAATTATTTTAATTTGTATTTTAAGTATTTCCTGCGCCCATCGAAGATTGCCATCAGACTTTACTATTTGTGCATTTTGAAAGCCACGTTTTTCGTATGAAATACAATCTGACTCTAAGACAAAAAAGAAAACTGGCCTGTTAGAGGAGTTTGAACAGGATGGTATCTATAATTTCATGCTATTATTTAATAACCTTTGAAAAAACACCAAAGAATGTTTTTGCAAATCATGATATTGTCCCAAACTAAGGTTTATACAGAGTGTACTTGTATGGAAAAAAAACCTAAGAACCACTTTGTAGAACTAGAGGCTATAAACTTTTTGAGTTCGATTGTACACAAATTGAAAAAAAAAATCGTATTGAGAGAAGCACGTTTGTAGCCACCTCTCATTCCGACACCTAAACGAGGGACGTTGACTTAGCCGCTCATAGCATCAGTACGAATTGAAGTTTTTACGTAATTTTCTGGAATTGTCTTACTAACAATTTATGGGACAAAAAAAATCGATATTTTGAATCACTTGAGCTGTCTCCCATTTTAAACCAATCGCTTCCACAAAATTTCTTGGAGCTCATACGAAATGTTTCCTTCGCAAAAAGCAGAAAAGCTATTAGGGCATAATACTTGAGTCTCTTTTAGATGAATTTGAGACTCCTACGTATTGTAGTGCCTTAAACTCGCCTATTGTTTCCATTGACAAATGAAACGACCCAAAATGAAAATGTGACGCACCTGCTCGCAAACTCATAATAATATGAATCATTAAGAAAATTGAGTAGAACATAGACTTACAGATAGCAGAAACGGCCACGAGCTCGTTTGTCTGCGTCAGTCCATTGAAACAATAAAATATTCCAGTAACGATGAATTTGAATAATTTCACGTCACAGAAACCAGCATCATTGATAAGAAGAGCCCTGAAAAATATTTCTATGAATACTTGGTTTGTGTGTGATGGTTTAAGTGGACTTAGAACTAGGGCGGAGTCAAACATGGTACATTTATTTGCTAAGGAAAGTTGCGAGTAGCTATGGGTCTATTTTCTGTTTATCTGTTTTTCTGGTAAATACTATACTGATAGGAAACAAATGATTCTAGACAGCTTTGTAATATAAATCGTATTGTATTGTGTTTAAGTTATGCGAGAAGCGGTTGTAACATTAAGCTCAAATTGAATGGAAAATTCTTTTTTTATGTTTCACAAAATTTCATGTTCAACAAAATCATTCATACTGATATTTTAAATTATCTCCATGGTATAGAATTTTTAGCTCTATAAACATCAAATGAGTTTGTAGTAATCGTTTGTTTGTTTTTCTTTTCAGGTAAACTAAAACATTCTGGCTGTAGAATATTTTATTCTAGTTATGTAAGTAAATAATTATAACACAGCACATGGTATCGTAAATCATGTTGAGGTAAGAATTGGTAAGTAGAAATCCAAATAAACAAATTTCAAAAACGTTTTGAGTATCTGGTAACCATAAAGTGCATGTTGCAATAATTCTCTAGTACACCGTTTTGTTTTCATGATCTTCAAACGCGAAATCAGCTATTTTATTTGCCCAAAGTTACTTTATGTGGTCACCACATTTTAAAATGGTCTACTTTGCAGATGAAGTGAAAAATGGAAATTGATATGCCGCTGCTACCTTTGAACATTTGTTTATAGTTGGTAATTGGGCTTTGACTAAGTAGCGGAATAACGATTTGCCCTAAATGTGAGCAATTGCTTTGATCGCTTTTCATCATTAAGCTGACCAAATAACAACTTCCGATATAAAAATATCACAAATAGGAGGCCAATTATATTAAATTCACTGGAATATTAATGGCATATTAATGGCATATACATACACTAATCTTCTATAGTGCACACAACTTTGCGTCGAAAATATATAAAATAAATCAAAGTAGCATAAAACCAAATAACAAAGGACTGCGAAATTTCACTTTGAATTTATAGCGCTGAATTGTAAACTAAAAAAAAATTGATTTGTATTATTGTGCAAATACCGTTAATTGCATCGTTAAATTCATTTAAATATATAAAAGGAAGAGAAAGAAAGTATGTTGCGAATTTATGTGATTGATAGAAAAAACCAGGTTTTCAGTAATGCGTATAACTTCATTTACGTAATACTTGATGCTTCGAAAATTTGGCCAGGCATGGATTTATACAATTGTCCAAAGTAACTTAAGTTCATTTCATTGGAAGTCGCCACAATCGTATCCAAGAGTTCATCTGTATTGTAATTTTTATGTCCGCCACCATAAATTTTTCCAACTGTTTATATCTATAGTATATTTGTTCTTGCAGGGGCCTGAGGCTGTCTGCCACTCCTCAGGCATATTTCCCCCTGTTTTAGATTTTCATTGATGTTCTCAGCTCCCCTTTTGAGATGCTAGCATATATGTGCTTCGACACGTCTCGGCTGGGTTTGGCAAGCCAGACCCATGACTGAGAGCTGCTTCTGGTCCTTTACGGACAGAAGCCGCTTCCTCTTTTATTGTTTATTTGCGGCTAGTATATTTTCATGACGAATGAAATATACGTAGTGTCCTCCTTTTTCTGAGAGGCAATCCACCCCATTTTCTATTGACCCACCCCAGCCGCGTAAAGCTAGCAAAGTGGCACACCAGCATTCCTCGTATTAGGATTAAAGCGTGCTCCGCCTTATGCGGATGAAAGGGCTTCACGGCCATTTCTAGGGTACCCTGCTCTCAGGGCACTTCTTTTTTTCTGATTTGATGGCTAGCCATCACACACGATGCGTGTCCGCCTTGACCGGCCTTCCGTCTGGTTGAGTGCTGGCACTGGCGCATCACTTTCTTTCGAATTGCTACAGTTCATTTATAGGAATAAAATCAAAAAAATTGTTCCTCTAATATAGTTTATATTGACACAGACGGTCTCAATCTAACCAGGATCTTGAAGAAATCCCTACATACAATTACCAAATCCTAAAATCCAAACTAAATTAATTAAAATCAAACTCTAATTCCAAAGGTTGGCTGATGCCTAGGGATTAGATAGCCAGGACATTTATGTGGACTTTCTTTTTCTAAATCAGTTTAGTCCTAGTTTAGTTTTGTTATCAATGTATAAAGTCACAAATTCTAATCATGCTCTCGTTATTTTATATTTCTTATCTAAATCACAAAATCGTTGACACTCGTCAAACTGAGCTTATCAGACCAGCAACGCAACTTAGGTTCTCTAGCTTATCTCATGGAATACTAGTTACGTGCTCAGAAAACTTGTGTCTCGAATTCGTGCTCAAATGAACATTCTCTAAAATTATATTTTGTGTCGTAAGTTGCAAAGTCCTTTTTTCTCGTCATCCAAACATCTCCAACAACGTTCTATTCCACATGTATGTATGTTTTTCCTCGGAAAATTTACTCTGTTTCGCGACAACTACAACTGTGGTTTGGGTAACATCATAGCAAAAAGCAAACTCAATCTTACATTCTTTTCTCATTTCAATTCATTTTCTGCCGTTTTTATTTTGTCTAGTGGCTTTTGAAAGATTTAATACGGTAGCTTGTTTTTCATTCCCATTCTACGATTCGCAGCTCTTATTCCAAACTTCATTTTCAATGGTTCTAGGTTGGGAGTTCATTCGTAGCAACTGAGAAAAGTTGATATTTGTGCAGACGATAGCCTTGTTTTGTCGCTAAGAATTTATTTTCATTCTGTATTAGTTACATTCATTTCATGTAGAACCAGCATGCATCTAAGACAACAAACGAGTGTCAGTTGCAGTTATTTCAAGCGAGAATGCAGAAGATTGGGAAGAATAGGAGCGGAAAGCAACAGAACCAGAACTCCTATGTACGCCGGAAAAATAATCTGGATATTTTTGTTTACAGTTTTCAGTAGCCGAAAAACTTATTCTGGAAAATTCACGGTATCTTACGGTTAGGTAATCCAATCCTTGGCCCCGGAGAAAGTTGTTAAAATAAAGTGGAAAAGTTGTGTATTTTCTTGCGCAACGGTGTTTTCACGGTTCCACCCAAAGAATTTTTCAAGTACATACTCTAGAAAATTTCTCAGGCTTTTGTTCGTTGGACTGCATACTCTTGCCTCGCTCTGTTTTTTGATTGCCTGTTTTGTTTTTTTGATGTTTTTACTAGCTGCACTCCCTAGTTGCATGCTGATTGCAGAAAACTTCTATTCGCAATTTATTTGATAAAGTTCGCGAAAATTCCCGCTTTAGTTGGCTTCTATTTTAAAGACGACTAAGTGGCGAAGGTTAAGACAAATTCGTGAAAAGTTTAGGTGAATTGTTACCACTGCACAGGAATGATTTAAATTAGAAAGTGGAAAGTTGCTCTGCACTCGAGATGCAATCGTAAGAAAGAAAGTCAAGGGAAGAGTCCATTTTTGGTTTGAAAGTTATACAACAGGGTTCGAAGTTAGTTTTTTTCGAGGTAGACTCTTATTCTTGATTGTTATTTTCGCTGTCCAGATTGAACAGGAAAGGTTAGGGTACTTGTCTTGTGGCTTAGTAGTTGTTGTGTAGCGGAGTAGCGGTAAAATAAAGTAACAGTTTGGTGAAATTGACTGGGACTGTATTTCAATTTTTTATGCAGACTAAGGGCCTCAAAAATTGCAGTGGCATCAAAGCAAGGAAAATGTAAATAAGTTTAATCAAAACATTAGCTACCATGTTTGTCCCAAAAACTGAAAAAAACTAATAGGGTGCCAGTGCCTATTTGGCCTAGCTTAACAGGTATTAGCTTGCAGTCCCGGTTCACTTCATCGCAAAGTGCTTAGCACATTTGTTTTTTTCCCACCTTTATAGCCTCTCATTTTGTGCTGTATAGTCCTGAAACTAACAACTAAACAATCAGTTTTAATTCAACACATGAATATAATAACTGTGGTTCATCTCCAATGGTTGAAAGAAGTCAAAAACAATTTTCTAAAATTTTCACGTGTCTGTTTTAAATATATTATGTTCCACAAAAACGTATCTTAAAAAAAGCATTAAAAACCCAATAATTAGGTATTTTCCGATTTATTTCTTAAAATATACACTATTACAAGTTTCGCAAATTATGTTAATACGGATTCCAATCGCCGTTAGTATTTATAATTGCTTCGCATCTTCTGCGACAACTTTGACTCAATTTTTGAGCATAATCCACCCTAAGATGTTGCCAAATATGTTTCAAAGTGCGTATAATTTTCCGTGTACTGGATATTATTTGCCCTTTTAGTTTAAACTTCATTAGCGTCCAAAGTTTGTATCCCATTTTCCTCCTTCCAAGATGTGCAGAAACGACTTCGATGCTTGCGATTATTCGCTTGTAGAATCCAGTCTTCGTTTTCAATTCCATATAATTTCTCTGCATATTTTATAATCCTTTTTTATACGAAGTGAGCATGAAATGAGCATCCAAGTTTCTACCGATATTAATTAACTCTCCAAATCCCTTTTCTTAGAAGCAGCCATAAACATGCACTTTTGCTGGATGTTTAAGTGTACGCTGCAAAAAATTTTTGTCCAACCCTTTCGCCAGTAGTTGTAGACAACAAAATATGATTCGTCGGTAAATATAACTTTGCTCCAATCACGTTCCAAACTCTCCATTGCCCAGCTCAGCCTTTTTTATACTTATGTTGCTGTCAGTAGGGGTTTAGCGTTCGTACTACGGTTTTTTATGCCAGATTCTTGAAGTCCCCGTCTAATTGTATTAATTGAGACTCAAACACCTTTTCCAAGAAGTGTTTCTATGGCCTAGCTCAGACTGAGCGTAGTGTTTTTCTGAAACATATCACAAATCACTTGATGAACCCTTCTCGGAGTACCTCTAGTACGACCTCTATCTGGCTCATCATCCACATTCCCACATTCTTTATACCTCTTTATCCACTTCTTCACAAACGAAACACTTGTTTTCGTATATTTTGCTGTCTCTTTTGTACTCATTTTGGGACCTTTGGGATGAGTAACTCAAAATACAATTTCAAAACGCTTCTTGTTCGCGGTACTCATGTTTTTAATATGTTTTCTTCACGAAAATTCAAACTATAAAGACAAAATTAATGAGGTGCTAAATTGGTAAAAATGCATTAAAAGTAATTTACTGTTACACGTATGTAGGTGTGAGAACACGAAGGAAAAAATAGCATGAGCCACGTTTTGTGGAACCACACTGTATGTCTATATCCTTTCACATTTTATTCACAGTTCGTTCCAACCTTTCCATGAAGGAATTAAAAAAACAACTTGTTCTATTTGATTTTTAAGCAAAAATATCAATACAGCGAAAAGTCTGATATTGTATTTTCGAAGAAAAAAATTCTGGAAGCTGTACAATATTTTTCATAAAATTTTACATAATTACTCTAATCAAAAGTTTTACCAGTTCTGAGTAATTTATATTTTCAACGGGTAATTGTAGCTTATTTATGTAACGTAAAAATTGATGTTTCAGAGACTACAGAATGAATTTTATAATTCGGAAACCATACTACTGAAGCAAAGGTCAATTTACATCTAACAAGAGACAAATATAATGTTTTCGAAGTAAAAAGATTCGAAAACATTTGCGTGTTACAATTGTGTAGGTTAATTAGTGATTTCTTGTAGCTGCGCCGAGAAACTCAGAGTTGAACAAATTTCACAGCAATATATTTTTTTTTATTCCAAAGGAAAATAATTAATTGTATACATATGTATGTGAAAAACTAGTTCAATGTTATGAATAATACAAAACTGAACGGTGGAAAATATTAGCTATATCATTGAAAAAGAATGATGACATGCTGCTGCGACTTTCATAAGTCTCCAGAATCACACGTAATTTCTATTGGCTGTTTCCAAACGTTGGCAATAATAAGACTTTTTCGCTTCCATGGTGATAAGATTTAATTTTTTTTCCTTTTTGTCATACTCTTGTTTTTTTTAAGTATAATATTTGAATCTTTTTTAAATTTTCGGTAATCTAAGTAGGTGCATTTTTCTGAAGTTTCAATTACTAGACTCGTCATTCACGTACTGTGCCTAATGCGTACAACATGTTTTTCGCAATTTGTTGACATGTTTTTTGCAAATTGAATAATTATATTAATTCCTCGAAACTGCTAACATCTGAGATTTGACTTTCCGCCTTTGGAAATATTTTCTTTTTTTTTCCTCCTTCCTTCCACTCTCTCCATCATTCTATCTTATTAGTTACATGTTTACTGCCCGAATTTGTATTTTTGTTATTATTTCCAAGTAAGATTTGTAATCACGTGTCCAAATAATTTGCTACTTATTGCATATCGATTATAGATGTATTGTTCGATACAATTACGAACAATAGGGGACAGAAATAATATGGCGATGTAAGTATCTACAATCGTTATCAAGTGATAAGGAGTAGATGCTTTCTACGCCACCAACTTTTCCTGACTGCCTGTCGCAAAAATAACTGGAATTTGATTAGCCAAGAAGCCGCTTCGGAAATCGCAAAAAATACCTGCGTCAGCAAATATGATCTCACGTTGCATGAATGATATTTTTAGCGACATTGAATCAACGATAATTGAAAAATTAAGACTACTGATATCAGTGGCTACGCCCATCTCATCTCAAGATATTTATAAAATATATAAAATTTATTTTGTCTGCCACTACCTAGTTCTACCACTAGAAAGGTAAGATACCAGTACTTCAGTGAAACAGCAGCTATAAGGAGAGAAACTTGGGGATGTATAACCAAGGCTTCTGAAAAACACCTAATATTAAAAATGTACATTACTTTTTACACAAGAAAGGACTAATAACGACGTCTACGCCTACACAAAGTCGTCAAAATTGTCAATTACATCAATTGTTTAATGCAGTGTGTCAGGAAATGGGAGTAGATCATCAGTCACTTCTGTTTAATACACAAGTAAGATGGCTTTCTCACGAAAAAGTGCTGTCTCGGATTTATGAGCTAATAAAATGAGATCCAGACGTTTTAGAAGCCCAGGGCTCAGATTTTTCTGCTATCTTTAAAAAAGAAGATGGGGAGTAAAACTTCTATATCTGGTGAACATATTTGCTAATTTAAATGACCTCAGCAACAAAACCGGCTTCATTTGGTAGTTGCATCTTGAACATAAAAAGTTTGCGGAACACTGATCTAGGTTTTTAATTTTAGTTTGTGGATTGGAATTTTCAATAGGATTCCAAAATTTTCTGTAGGGTTCTTTATTTGTGATGAAAAATTTACTTTGTTTGTGATGGCAACACCCAACTTTCAGCTTCTTTCTACGGAAAAAAAATGCAAAGCCTGTTTGATCAGTCATTCACATACACACCAATACTCCTTCAGACGCAATTTCCTCAATCAGCAGTTGTTCCATAGGTAATATATAATGCTTAAAACTGAAAATTTTTAAATTTGAATATTGTTTTCAATTGACTAATTCTCTCTATTTAGATAACGTTGACCACGGTAGATTAATTTGACAGATTCTAGCCTCATAATGTGGTTTTGTAGTCCATTTTTTGCAGTATGTGACATTTTTTTACTTAAATGGGAGAAGATAATTGAAGAGATATAAAAGATTCTTCATATGATTCAGGATATTATAAAAAAGCGACTGAATCAACAATGGATTTATTTCTAGATTCTCTTGCCCAGTGCATATGTATGTAAAAAGCAGTATTCATAGATTCAGAATTATCTTCAAATTGTATCTACTGTAAAATTCAGGGTGCTTTTGACTTCTTTCGAAATATCTAATTATACATTGTACACTTAGCAGTAAAATAAAACCGAAACCGAACCTCTCACCAACCTCTGAAAATACTTTAAACAACCACCCATCAATAATCTGAAGCCGCTTACACACTTGATTACACCTCACCACACCAATTCACTCGAAGAGCAAATATTTTCGGAAAACTTCTCGGCTAGTTCAACATAAATGAGCTAATATTGGACCAGGTTAATTAGTCGATTGCCAGTAAACAACCTTGTTTCGATCGAATGACATTATATCGAACAGAAAATTTAAATCTAACCGCGCGAAACGAATCAGCCGCTTTCCTACATTCCCTATCCAAGTTTGGTGTGGCATTTGCAATCATCAAACTACACTGTGGTTGTACTGTCTGCATAGCAGCGGCTCTGAAGTGAATATCTAATCATTAATTACAGTGCAACCCGCAAAACTTCAATTACACTAGCGACCAAAGACTCGATATCAACTTTTATGCGTGCATATTAGGGATATGGCTGTATCATAGTTGTAGCTGTACATAGATTGTGGTGAGTTGGCCAGGACCTCGGATCCAATCAACCCGCTTGTGATAGAGCTCTGCTACAAATTAAATTCGTGTAGAAAACCAATAGAGAGCAATCTGAAACAACTAGCCACATACTAAAGCGGTGGCGAGCTTCAAAGCAGTGGTAATTCAAATAAGCGAGGGGTAAAGGAAGATCGTAGCGTGATGGTTTTCCGCATTGTGGGTGAACCGAGTGTGATCAGGTGGCTGTGGTCTCGATTAAAATATTGAACATTGAAAAGGATAATCGTTCCCTCAGTAACGAAACGGTTTTAATCCCATGGATGCAAAAGACCTTGTTCCACTCCAAACTATTTTTTTTTTGTTCAAAAAAAAGTAGAAATCATCCTTAAATGTCAAAACTTACAAATAATCTTTTGCAAATTTCCCGCTCAAAGAGATGTGCATCAACAATTAACATTCACTACCAAAGTCCTAATTGAACTTGAACTTTCTTAATGCCTATTTTCTCTGGTTTCATTATACATTTCATAGTGGCACGGTACCTCGACCGTTTAAAAAGTCATTACTGTCCACACAGCGCTTTTATTCGTTCTTATCTATCGTGCCCATAAACGAAAGGTAACGACCCTTTGTCCAACATTATCACAGCATTCATTTCAAATATCCTGCGGTGACAAACTTGTGGTATGTCACCCCGGTATTTTCGGATGAGCCTTAAAAACGTCTTTTCTTTGTGCGATTCCACCACCCAAACCGAAATTCAGGCGAATCGACAAGAAAGCCGACCGGCCGGCCATCATAGTCCTTGTACAGTCGACATACACGAACATATTCAATGAATTTCATTGTGAGATAAGTAAATCAAAAAAGTACCCGGCTCGAGCAAGAAGGTAGCATTTGACCGGCACAGTCATTATTTTCATTTCATTTTCTCTTCAATGCAAGCAAGATTTCTTCCGTCGGCGTTTAAAGCAACACTCTGAAAAGTAACCGGTAAAGTGAAATTGTGAAGAAAACTTGCGGTGGGAAGATCACATTGAATCGTAGGCTTTGAGGAGAAAGTGAACTGAAGTGGGCAGCAGGAAGTTGACGAGTACAATAGTAAAGGACTCGTGGTTGTCGTTTTCATTGAAGACTTAGGGAGCCTAATAAAAAGGTTTTCCTTAATTTGAAAGATTTGTGTCGTAGATAATGGTTGAAATGGGCGAGATAAGGTAGAGTAAGTAGCAATTTAAAAGCTGTCATCTGACGTCGGTATCTTTTGTGCAAAGATGATGCCATGTTGCGTTAAGGCTGCGGCCGGAACCAAATGAGACCTAGCTATTCATATCGGGGTTTCGTTTTAAATGGCTTTAGCTTGCTTGGATTGAAATGGAGTATCGATTTAAAGAAGCCAAACAATTGCAGGAAGACAATACGAGGATTTTACTAGCTTGGTGCCTCGCTCTGGCAATACAATATAGTTGAATGATTGCAAAAGTGCAACGAAATGGAACTGTTGATAATATTAAGAAAGCAAAACAGCTTTCATTTTCTTAGTAAAAATCAGAGTTTACTATTTCCTTTTGAATAGGCGTCGCTTTTTTCGCCAAATTTGCCGATGTTTGCTTCAAATTTGAACTTTATTGAGAAAGAAACTTCAGCAGTTAATAGATTCATTCAAACCTCCATATCAGCTTTAATACTATCCAAGCGAAAATTTAAATAGCGTAATATCCAATATCATCCCGCCTGCAGATTAGCCTTACTATCGAGTGCCACAAACATTGTACCTTACGTAAAGTGTATGAAATATTAATTGCAAATGCACATAGTATTTTCACCAGGGCTGTGAAGTTTGAGTCGTATGTATACCGTTTTCGAGCCAAATTCAAAAGTTTTTGACACAAATAATAAATTTTCGAGTTTCATTAATATTTTTTCATATCAAATTCTAAAATTTTAGAAAATTTTTGTTCTAGTCAAATTCATAATTTTCGCAAGTTAGATTCACACATTCGTGAGGTAAGTTCATATTTCGCGCATCAAATTCACATAATTATGATGTTGATTGGCAAGGGCTATATACTCGCCTCGAAAAAAATATATGTAACTCGAAAAAATTATGAATTTGACTCGAAAAAAATTGAATTAGACTCGAAAATCCATGAATTGGTATCCAATAACTACAAATTTGATTTGAAATAATATGATTTAAATTCGAAAGTAATATAAATTTTTACTAAAAATGTATGAATAAGACTCGAAAACGTTAAATATAATTACCATATGAATAAGACTCGAAAATGGTAAATATAATTTGACTCAAATTCCCTTAAAAAGTATTCATCGTCACGACCCGGAATCTACCGCTCTAGCAATAACATTGAAAATCAATGTTACATTTTTACATTCCAAAATTATACATACAATTCCTTCTTCCACAAAACATTCAATTGGACTTTGACATCACCCAGAATCATCATCATCATGGTTTCGACAGTTTTTTTTTGATGTCACAGCAATGACGATGACAAGAAAAAACTTTTACCACTTCGATAAATCATGCAGACTGAGTTAAAGGAAAACAGGAGATAATTTTCGATGAAAGTTTTCCCAGACGAAAATGGAAAGGACGGAAAAGACAAAGAACAAACAAAGTTACAAATCATGTCAGAGATCAGAACTAACATTGAATTGTTTTCGGTTTCACTAATATTTACCTTGAAATGAGGGCTGACAAAGTTGATTTCGATTCTTATGGTGATTTTCAGGAGCCACATGCTTGCATATGGGTACTGTCAACTGACATGAAAAGTCAAGTTCGATGTTTAAACGAAATGAGGCTAAAAAAGTTTCACAGCTCAACAAGAATGAATAATTGGCTTCCGATGAAAGAGTTTGAAAGAAACATGTGATTGTGCCCACGTTGGGCGCTTAGATGAAATTCATCGTGGGAATGCATGCTTGTAAAGTTTTCGCAGATATTTGTCAGATAACTTAGTTTGATAAATCAGAAAAACAATTTAAAACTCTACATAAAGAGGTTTTCTGCATATACACTCATCGACAGAAAAATTATGCGCCTCCCTTTTATTATACTTTTGTAAACAATTGATTCATTTGTTTTTTTTTCTCTCGTTATAACCGTGACTTCTCGTCCAACTAATGACTAATCTTAAAACAATCCTATTCTACAACTGATCTGCATCGGAAATAATGCTCATAAATTCTGAAGTAAATAAAAATAAATAAGTACAATGGTTTTAAATTTCGAAGACTTTCAATAAAATTTCAATTTTTTATCAAATTCAACACATTTAATACCAAAAAAAAGGGTTCAACCATCAGGCAATTTTTTTAAAAATTAAATCCGAGTTTTTAATAACACGTTTAACCCTTCGAAGCATCAATTCTTTCGTATGCCAAATCAATTGCAGAGAAATTTCGTTTTCTCAAATCCTACTTGAAGTTGATTTAAGGTCCGCGATTATCCTGCGATATTCTTCACCTTTGAATTCTTAATCGGGTTGAAATTCGGACTGTTACCTGGCCATGGTAGCGATATTATATCAAAACGTTATTACCATTCCCTTATCTGGAAGGGCAATTTTCATTTTAATAAAAATAGATCGTCCTTATTGAAAAATAGCTTATTGATCATGCTCTATGGCAAAGAGCTGAGCCATATGTTCGATAGTTGGCAGGAAATGATCCATTCTGGTGCTGTCATATTTTTTGGTATTCTGTATATACTCTCCATAACTATTTATGGACCCAAACTAGATATGGGTTGTATTATTTCAACTTGATACTTTGTCACTGATACACGAAAATTATATAACCCAAATGTATCAAGTATTTTCAGTAATCACCATTATAATGATTCGATGAGTCAATACGAGGTATTATACTATATATGAGTATTAATCAACAAAGCATTCACACCTAGCCAAATCAAAGTCTAACACAAGCTGCAATATTTCTAATTTTTAGGTACGTGCAATTTGCATTCTATGCATCTTGAGATTAGATGTAGAAACGTAAAGCATACAGGCGTACGACTTGGATGGTGCGTTTGTATTAATGCTACTTTATTCGCCTTGTCGTTGTCCATTCAAACAGTATCAATGACAAAAGTAGCAGTATCAATTTGTACCTAATACATAAAATTCTTGTCATAGCCCATCTGTTGGTATAGTACGCATGCTGAGAACAGGCATAAAATTCGAATGGATGGACCCATTTGAGGGCGTGTTTGCTTGCATGAAAAAAAGTCATAAAAAGTATCAGCGACCAAAAGTATCAGTGGCAAAAAGTATCAGGTAAAAGTATCAGTGACAAAGAAGTAACAGTATCAACTGGTACCTGATATAGATTTTCTTTTGTCACATTTCGCCTCTAACTCAAATCATTAACCGTCACGCATCCGTTAAGTTTAGATATCTGCCAAACTAGCCATGATCCACGCTTCTGAGGATTAGAACCATGTAGCAAAATGGAAAATGTCGAACATATGATTCAATTATTTTTTAGCACCCTCTTTAAATGTTCTTTGATCAGATGAATTAGATTACTTTCGATCTTCAGTATACTATTAGTACGAAACTTTTAAAGTGATTCTGAAATATACATATGTATTTCAAAGTGAAAAATTTTGCTATTTTAGTGCAAATGTTGTGAAATTTGCAATGATTGTATGGCTTAATCAACAACAAAAAAAAAACGTCGAAAGCAATAATTAAATAATTATCGTGACCCAAACTCCTGAAATATACTTTCACCATTACTCTAAACGATCTTTCGACTAATAGTCATAAACATAATCGATGTACTCATGTTTTCGCTTTCATTGCAATCTTATTTACAAAAAAAAAGAAGGATTATGCGAAAATCTTCGATTTGTGACAGGCATAAAAAACACAGCCTAAACGCAATAGCAAATGTCTACGTCTTCTACAGACAGTAAACGGTATTCACCATAAAATCCTCTGAAAAAATTGCGCAATATTCGTAAATTTTATGTTACCATAAAAAGCACATTAGATGGTTTTGTGTGCGCTTTTGTTATTATGTTCGGTGGCATACTAAAAATTGCCGCAAGCTTCATGTAAGCTGAATACTTCATTTAAGATAATTACGTTAATTTATCTGTATTACGAAGTAAGTCGTCCAGTTCGTCATTCCGTGTCGCGGTGCGGCTCCGTTGCATGATGCGATCCACAAGAAAAAAGAACAGTTGTTTTTATTCAGTACTCTATAACTGTATTGTGCCTTTTCATAGTTCCTCTATTGGCTCAGAAACAAACGAATGGATGCTGGCAAAGCAGAAATTCATTACATTAATTTATGGCAGCTGAGGAAGATTCACTGTCTAACGTGATATGTGCAGCTAGTGTACGAGCATACGTACGTTCTAAGCCACATATTATGTTTTATGCTTGAGAACTTCATTTTGCCTCGACTTCGTTTTACTGATGGGCTCCGAATACAGATATTTCTTGTGTTTCTTCCTGTCCCTCGCATTATCCTTTTTTCTAGCCTTCATTTCTCTAGGATCTAAACCGGGCAAGAATTGTTTGTAGATAAGCTCATTGAAGTGCTCACGTAGCTCGCTAAAGGCCTAATCCCATGCTCATTCAATTTCCTCCCCGGCATCCAGTGTGTGCGTCGATGTCTTCTGCCCAGACTGAGAGCCGTAATTAGTGTGTGTTTGAAGAAACACTTTCTGTTCGTCTGTCTGTTATTCAACTGGTTCCTTTTGCTACTCAAAAGACGGACGACAATAATACGCCCGACAAACATAATATTGCAATACACAAGCAAACAGAAAAACAAAAGCACTAATCCAGATATTCGTTGATTAAGGATCAAACATTCGGGGCAAACGAGAAACTATAAAGGATTTTAGAAGGTTAATGTGTGTCAAAGGAGAAAAACCGGCTCAGCGCTACGATGCAAATAAAAACAGGCAACAATAATGACGAAAAGGAGACATGGTCATGGATAACAACGGCAATTGCGATAACGCCTATGTCCTTAGTCAAGTGTCATCAAAAGTTTTCGTGCCCGGAATACGAAAAGACTAACGAATTTGCACAGACCAGTGTAATTCGATGGGGCCCCAGGAAGGATTCGAAATCCACGAGAACAACATGGCGACAAAGTGACAACGAGCAAAAAGTCAGGTCAGAACAACACGAAAAGGATCCAGGATAATTTTTGATGTGGTGTAACTTTTGACTGTATCTATCCTTGGGAAAGTATTAAGAAACTTTTCAGCTTAATTCGTTTTTTTTTGTTTAAATGAGGCGGGAGTGAATGTGAAGTTTCAGTTCTCGTGGTGGAAAGAGAGATTTTAATTTCTGAATACGAAATTAGAGAGATATTGTTAATTTTGTCGGGTGACCGTCGTCGTAGTATAAAATCATGTCTAGAGAGTTTTTCTGGTGCTTTAATTTTCGAGTATTTATGCGATAATTATATAATCTGATATTTTAAAAAAATAATTATTACAATAAAATGCGAAACTCAGAAATATTTGGGGAAAAACTGATCATGGGATAACATATTACAGAATACTTCGAAATACAAACATCAAATAATTTATTAGTTAACCAAACTCAAACAATTGGTCATTGCTCCGTTAAAACATTGTCAATGTCCTTATCGTCACCCACCCGAATAATACCGTCATTCAATCAGCAAAATATGAATGCTTAAAGAGTCATCTGGAATTTTCTAAATTGATTCGACGATGAATAATTTATGAGCGGGTAGGATCTCGCAGCTATCTCCACGTCAAGTTACTTCACCAGAACCGAGCGAGAGAATTTCATACACATCACCACTCTACGAAAAGTGTTCAAGGAATTCAATATAAAAATTGGTTTTGTTGTTTGATTTCACACGTGGGTTCTTCTACCGACATGCGGTCATACATAAAAATTTGTATACATGTTCATATGGATATCAATGCCCGCAAAGATGCTATAGTGTTTTTGCATCTTTTTTCCAACTGTCAACCTAAATCATTTTTGGCGGCGAGAATCGAAAGGAACAATACAACAAAAGCCAAGGATAGTTCGAGTAATACAACGTTTCTGTTATGACTTCGCTGCCACTTTGGCAGTAAGTGTGCAGATGCCACAGCCATGATTTGCAATATCATCACGAAAGTCGCTGTCAGAATCATCGGTCAGAAGAACGAGGACAGGACAAGCCCAGCTCTATCGAAGAATTCGCGTGCTCTGATTCTGGTCTGGCCAGGAACTGGAGAAGCAATATATGGCTGACGCGTATGTGAAATATCTCTCACGAAAAGAAACTAGTTCATTCGTCACATCAGTAGCATTGTACTTCAACTGAAATTCATTTCATTCCACAATTCCAGGCCCGGAGGGAAAGGAAACATTTCTAGCAAACAATGTTTCATCGTTGTCCGTGGATGCCAGCCGGATGATGAGGTGGCAAGGCGGAAGGATATTCTGCGAAGGATATGTCAGAGAAAATCTTAGAATTCGTTTCCGCTAGATGTACGTACAATTGTGAAACCAGAACAAGTTACATGTAATTTGTGAAATTCTTGGAAGGTTTCACATTTGAAAAGTGGGCGCGCTGGCTCTAAATTTATATGTTTGTGCTTTCATATGCTAGATTATCGAGAATTATTTACAACCTACGCTTCAATTACAGCTAACGAGCCAGATATACTGCAATCAACTTCAATTAGCCTGATTCGGTATTGTGAAAGAAAGAAAAGTATATGAAGCAGACGAATACGTGAATAGTGAATAATAAATCCAATTTATTTCAAATAAAATAGAATAGAATCATTTGATTCAGTATCTTTTAAATGACTTTAATTCACTTATTTCTGTATTAAAAATAACAATTTATACTTTAAATATGACATGCTTTTGAATAGTGCCTATGCTTTATTTCCTCATACAGACTTATCGTTTATAATTTCATTCTTAAAATCTAACAAAACAACGTTCAAGTTATAAATACATGCATACATACATACATACATACATATATATCTCTGTGACAAATTTGAATTCGTTTGTGAACATTTTTGTCTGTTTTAGACCAAATTTCGAATCAAATCAACCGCAAATTCAGTCAACTGTCCTACTCTTATACAACGGTTTTCATTCAACGCGAGGAATCGTGACAGTTCTGTTATAACGCATTACTCTTGTAATAAAGTTTCTGTTTAACAAAATATCATCAACTTGATAGGCTTGAAGAAGCGGCTAATTGCAAAAATGAAACATAGCTAGAATTTCGGATTTAAGATACATCGGGTAAAAAATTTTAAGATGCATACATATGTTGTAGATGGACATGTGTTGTGGATATTTTGTGAACAATTTAAGCCATTCCTGCCTCCTCTCGAACTTTCTTTTTGCCTAACCTCTTGCACTATGATAATCTTTTGGTGCATTTTTCGAGAGAAATAAATGGTTTTTGGATTAAAATATTTGGCTTGAACTGACAAACCCTCAAAAATGGCATCAATATACATTTCCAATTTTGATGGCGTTTACTGGCAAGTCCTGTTTTGTTACACTTGTGTACCATTTTCCTATGAATAATTTGAAAAATGTTGATGAATATTTCTCTATATTCGTAAGTCAAGGGACTAAAATTCTATCGTTGGATTTTCAAAAAAATGATCAGTCGCATATGTAGCTTTTCCAAAGTCAAAAAAAGAATTGAGAAAAATAAAAACTTCATAACTAATAAAAAAAAAATCTTAACAGTAGAATTGCAGTTGACTATATTACAAAACAAAATATTCAGTTGGAGCTGAGAAAAGGTTACATAAACATTGATGGTATTGTATGGGATTTGGAACGACCATCCACCTCTTCAAGACGGTTTTCTGCAACACGAACTTTTCTCAGTGCTAAATTTTTACAGTTGGAGTGAACGGAGAGCTAATATCTGATGAAGGTGCATCACTAGTTTCCAATTTTAGCTATAAATTTATTCTACTTCAAAAAAAATGCAACATTGTCCTGCTCTAACGCATACAACTGCAGTCTAGAATATCATGGCCTGTTGCGTATTTGCGTGAAATTCATTATCCAATAGCGCTACCACACTACTGTCGTCAAAGCCTTTCTCTTTTGTGATTAGTGTTTAAAGAAATGATTTTCGTTCGCTAAATGTATGTTTTTGTAATCGGACAAAATTATACAACACTCTAGACGACATAAAATATTTGATGTAATATTTACCTGTGAATAATTGTAACCTATAGAACCGCATAATGTCAGACAAAAAATAAGTAAAATAATAGGTAATAAGAAAGTTTGTATACTTTGTGGACAAAATTCTTATTTTAAATCGTTTAGAATATCCGAAAAAAATATCGTCTGCAAAAATTGTCAGAAATTTGTAAATTTGAATGAATCTACTAGCCAAGTTGAATGAGTGAAATGAGTGAATGAGTGAAAAATTAGAAAAAAAATTAGAAAAAAAAATTAGTAGATGGCTGCCCGTCTGGGGTATGAAGTATTAATGTACTTAAAATGGAGCGAGCATTGATAATCTAGTTGGAGTGCTGTGCAGCAAAAAAAAAAAAAATTGGCATGAGTCGAAATCTTATCAAATATCAAGCACGTCAAATATACGAAGATTTCATGTGTTCTTCTGCGTGGTGAGAAAACCATTCATTAAGTCCATGTAGGGATTGATTTGAAATAGTGAAAAATTAACGAAAGCTCCGAAATAGCAATGTCTGTAAAACAAAAATTAAAATATATATATTCTAAAGGAAAAAATGAACTTCAGCAAAAAAGAAAAGCTTGTATCCACTGCACAGTAGCAAAGTTAAAGGAAAGCAGGCCATGTATAGACTGGAAAAGATCATAAACTGAGCCTAACTTGCATTATCGATGAATTAGGATTTACGTCTGATCAGATTCTTGTGTTTTTTTAAACAATCTTAACATCAAAAAATGAAAGACGTACTCCGAAAGCTTGAAAACTATTTTTTGATTCGGCTAGCAGTGTGAAATCTTAGATATCATCGATATTCGTAATTCGTGTTTGAGAGTAGTGATGGGAAGTTTTGGTCATATCATTGAATGATTTGGAACGGGCTACTTTATTCAAGTGGCCGATTAAACGAATTGTGTCATTTGAGTCTTTTGGTTCAATTGTCCAACCATTTGCGTGTCACACATTCCGCAAGGCTCATTACATCTTTCAATTTTTGCAAATATAACTATGCCAAAATAATCGTAAGCAAAATTTTTTAAGATAGAAAAGCATAATTTGAGTTAAATAAATGGGAAAACTTTTCGACTCAGTATTTTCTACTAACGATGAAGGTTGATATTTCTTGGCAAGCATTTTATCAATGAAGCAATCAGTTTGCTCGACTACTTTTTTGAACACGGACGTTCTCAATTATTCCTTCATTGAGCATGGAAACTTTGAAATTATATTAATGATGCTAACCTCACATCTACATTGAGCAATATTACAACCTCATTTTACTTTCATTTTAACTTTCTACTTGAGAGCTGAACTCTATAGTAGCTCCTTTAAGTCAAAGTAATTGTTACGACATTGTTAGTTGTCAAGTAAGAACTCCAGGGGCGAATTTGCGGAAACGCAGACTTCATGATTCAAAAAATGTTCGCAGGCTTGCATTTTTACTCACTGAAAAAAATCCACATATCGCATCTTCCTATGCAACATCGCTTGTTGTCATATGAAACACATCGCAGCATTTACAATTGTACTCCCTATGAAATATAGTTCTGGGTGCTATAATATCACAATCTACATATTACATATTCCTATGTAACAAAGCGCATCATATATGGTCGCATGCACTATTATTAGTACGCTGAGCTATATAATATAGCTACAAGTATCAAATTTCCACACATTATGCGCTTTTCTGCTATGCAACATAGCTCCTACTACTATGAGCATAATCTCGGCGCGTAGGATTAAAATAAAGTAAGCTAGATAACCAATTGGGTCGTGTAGCCTAGTGAATAGATCGTCGGCTCTGAAAGAATAGGACCAATGGTTTGAATCCGGATTCGAACAGCGTTTATTTGAAACAATGTAAAAAAGTAAAAAAATGGAATTTCAGCTGAACTTCCGGATCCCGAAATTGTCTGAAAAGGGGACAATTACGATTTTTCTTTTCATCAGGACTATAACGCATGGTGTTGGGGACTGTAACGCATGGCGTTGCGGGCTATAAAACATAGCTTTACAAGCTAGAATGCAAAGCGCCCACTCCTACGAATTTTTCGGAATGCATTATGGGTGTTAGGTGTTATGTTATATCACTATCCAGAAATCAACAATGTACAGTGATTAACAAAAGCGGATACTTAAATATAAATTCTTGCTAAAATTGATGTAACTTTTTTTTATTATAGATAAAGAAGTAGCTATTTTTGCATTGAATACTTTAAACTATCTCCTTCAGTTACTAAAAACAGAAAACAAAAAAACTCGTCAAAAAAGTGTTTCCACTAAAATTTCAGCGACAACCAAATTTGAAATAACTGTGAAATTTTTAAAATTTGAGATATCCGTGAAAATCTTGCATTTCATCCTGAGTCGAAAATAAAATACTATCTTTAAGCCGAAATGGATATTTCCTGTCGGAAAATAGCAGAATATGTCGCTGAACCAAGGAATGATGGCGATGATCATTTGATTGATGATGAGTATATTCAAAGGCACCAAATTAAGGCAAACGATAAAGCATGGCGATGGGCATTTGATGACGTAAGCCCAAAACAGGATGACTGCGAGAAATTCATTCGACGTTGTTGATAAATGTACGTATCCAGTAGACAAAACAGTGTTTCAATAGGGTGGAGACCCTAAGCAGACTGTGATTATTGTAAAAAAAATTGGCTTGTTGAGCAACAATTACAAACTGTGCAGTGCAAACAAGCGTGTTCTCGAAAATATAGCCAAACTCTGCGAAAGTGCTAATAATTCGAAATCAAAGAATACAAACTTAAGTAGAAAACATATGAAAAAAAAGTGAAAAGTGTTTAAGCTAACAACGGATTTTTAACAAAGTACTAATTCGCCAAAGAATTGATATGGACAAAACTGAATAAATGCAGCTCATGAAGCTTTTTGTTATATGAAATATTTTTGTTTTCTTTTTGTAAATTTGAAAAGATTGTTTAAAGTAATCGATGCACAAAATCACTTAATTGTCTACAATAAATTTAAAAGTATATCAAATTTACTAAGAATTCACACATTAAGTCATAAAACCTCAAGATAATTAGTTCCGAATCACTATCTTCAACCAAGCAGAAAATAGCGCGGGATTTCGCATCATATATGATATTGCTTTTTATTTAGTTCAGCTAATGTCTCATTCCATACGTTATATAAAGTAAAGCAATCTTACGACAACCCTTGTATGGGTCTAGGGGTTGAAGCTGGTAGAGAGTTTCATTACAATTTTTTTTTTTAATCATTGTGGATACGAGTGTGGAGTGATTAGTTCCACGACTCACTTTACCCCTGATTTAAATCAGGTACCTAATCAGAGCTAGGTGAGCTCAAAGCTTGGTGCGCGGACCCTCGTCCGAACCTGGATTCGAACCAGGGATCCCACACGCAAGAAGTCAGTGCTCTACCCACTAGGCTACTCAAGCTCCCCATACGTTATATATGCGCATATTATTGAAGAAACCACACTATGTTCTTCAAAAAATTATGGTCACCGAAATATAGAGCACACTTTTCGTTCAATTCGTATCCGAAATTTCTTCCCATTCGATCATAAATTATAAAAGCAAAGCCATTACGCTGCAGACCACAAAGCTAGCAAGTCGCTCATCGCAATCGACGGAGCTGGTAATGACCGAAATTCGAGTAATGTTAATCCGTAGTTTGATGTTTGCGAGTCTGACAGACCAGGTCTGAACTGACCGATTGAACGATTCGGTATTTTTGTCGCAGACAGTAACTGATTCGGTCAATTTGAACGAATCGTTCATGGCCGAGACCCATCATTACTAGAAAGAATGCACCATTCACCTAGGCTAGGTGCCTACATGCTAAGCAATACACCAGTCACTTCAAGTTGAATCGCGTGGTGGTTAGCATTCATTGCTTTCTTCTAGAACTACATTAATCGGGTTTGTACCAAATCTACATATGTTTTTTATAGCATGGTTTGTGTATACCACGCCACTCTTTAACCAAATTTAGCTTAATGAGCAAGTACATTAAATAATTTTCAACGAAAAAGTTTTAATTCAAAGATTTTTATAACATTTACAGTGATACCACTAATAAAAAAAAAAATCCGAATCATTTTTGCGCTAACATCTCTTTTTTACTTCTCTTTTCAGTGACAAAGTTCATACGTATTGGAATTGCTGATAAGAACGATAATCCTCCATATTTCGATAAATCCTTGTACGAAGCCGAAGTCGATGAAAATGAAGATATTCAACATACCGTACTTACTGTTACCGCCAAAGATCACGATGAGTGTAAGTATCCAAAGTCGATAAATAATAATGAAAACATATAAGCCAAATCTGGAACAGTCCATGTACCCAATGTGAGAAAAAAGAGATTAAAAAGAAACTATCGGGATGCTAGAACCACAAATTCCGCTTAATCTGAATATTATCGTTTTGTTTTCGTCTCGTGGGAAAGTAATGCAAACACGATGTTATTACACTTGGTGTACATGCAATGCGAGGTGCTGTGTCTGAGCTGCAAAAGATGTTTAGATTTCTATGCTAATCCGAATAATTTGTGATTTGCATTCAAAATGAGTTTTTATTGGTACAGAAGCTCTAGTTTTATCAGTAATCGTTTTATGAATAGTCGTTGATTCCATTCAAAAAATAAAATCCTGCAATTGGATTTTCGCCAGCGGAAAGTTTATATCAACTGTGTGTTTTGAAAGTGGAGCAATGCTTAAATGATCTTTCGCTAATTTGAAGTGTTGTTAACGTAATATGAGTTTAATGCCAAATTCAAGACCGGAAGATACTGTGAATTCAAACTTGAGATAGCTGTGCAATATTTTTGATTACACTTGAATTTATTTCTGAATAAAATTTTTAACAATTATTTATATCATTTCATTTGTCTTTAATAGTGTTAGAAAACAAAACTTAAAGATGCAATAATTTAAAACAGTTTCTAATTTGTAATTGATGCTGCTGATTTATGTGTAGCGATTACAAATACCAGAATCAAGCATTAGCAGAAGAAAAAAAAACAATTCGCTAGTTATTTTGAAAATATATTCATCTATTCCGAGAATTATAAATTCCTAAGATAAATACTATGTGAATAGTTTACGATTTGCAATTACTTTTTCCTTCAATCATTAAAACTCTATTACAAGTCATTAAGTTGAAGTATTTGATCACATTTGTTTCAAAAAAATATTACCAATAAGCAGCTTTGAGTTCGATTCAGTATGTTGTATATAAGTCAGTTTGATTCGAAATTGTCGTGGCATAGTTATGAAAATGGTTTCCTAGACAATAACTTATTCTTGGATATTTCTACACTTCAAACAGCACTTCAAATTTCCAGCAAGAAAATTCGATGTTCTTAGTTCCAAGAACATATTTATAAATTTCAAAGCACGTAGCATCTGTTTGAAAATTACCTTCTTAAGGAAAATCCGATCAATTTGAATAATAAAACTTACTGCTACCATGAAAAGTTTTAATGTTTTTCGTTTGAAATATGTATCTATCTATTGGTTTCAAATACCAAAAGCTGCTTGAAAATTGAGGCTTTCAAATATTCCAAGGTGTTCAAGAGCACTTGTTTAACAGAAAGAAAGACGAAAGACGAAAGTGTTTTTGTTGGAATTGTTGCTGAATAAAAAATCCATAAAGCTGAAAAGGAATTCGAAGAAATAGTGCCAGGGAATTCTGGTGTCAGTTTATACACTGCATCAAAAAATTGCACGTACACCACCTTATCATAAATTAAAACTCATTTATTTTTTTAATAAACAAAATTTTCGTCATTTTTATTAATTTCATGAGTTCTACACAACTGAAACTATCTGAAACAAAACAGCATTCCGTAATATTAATGTTAGTTTTGAAAATTAAGCTATAATTCAAGTCAAAAAATTGCACGTACATCAAAAATTTCCACATACATTCAGAAAATTAATTACTTTTTCTACTTCTAATAGCGTGTGTGGTGTCCTTTCGCTAAAATTACATCCTTTAAGCAATTGTTCATTGAATGAGCTAGTTTTCTAGTAATTTCAGGTGTTATTTTTTCCCACTTTTCTCAAATAACCTCCTTGAGGTCAGCTCGGCTTATAATATGATGTTCCCGCACTTTTTTTCGGAAACATCCCAAAGATATTCAATGGAATTAAGGTCTGGTGATTGGGGTGGCTGAGGAAGCACAGATTTCACGTTATACAGTAACCACTCTTTTACTCGATGTGAGAAATATTTTGGATCATTGTCATGTGCTAGTGAAATTTCGTCGCTAATTCCAATTTTGGAAGCACTGGCTCTTAAATTAGGCTTTATTATTTCTAAGTACTGATGCTTGTTCATAGTGCTTTCCACAAACACCAAATTTCCAACGCCATTTGCTTCCATCGCTCTCCAAACCATAACATTTTCATCTTCGTGTTTCTCAGTGGGTCCCAAATTTTTTGACTCCAACGCTGATTGACTCTCTGCCGAACAAATCGCCGCCCATCAGAGCCAAAAAGATTATACTTACTTTCATCTACAAAAATAACAGTTTCCCAAATTTAGTCTGACTTTTTTACATACTCTCTGGCACACTCAAAGCGTCGGGCAACATTTTTCCTCGAAATGAACGTTTGTGTTCTTGCAATGCATCCCTTGTAACACTTTTTATGGAGAAAATTTCGCACTGTTTGGGCATTCAAATATATTCCGTCGTTTCTTTTAAGGTCTGCAGCTGTTTTGGGAGCACTTGTTTTTGGATCTTTCTTAATAATTCTCTAAATTTTTTATCCAATTGCTCAGCTAAAATTTTCTTCCGACCTCTTCCTTGGGCAATTGCAAAGCTTTTGTTGCTTTTTAACATTTTTATATCCGTTCGCATGGTCGAACGTGGTGTGCCACTGATCCTTGATACTTCAGCATAACTTTTACCTTCCTCCTTAAAATTTACGATTCATTTCTTCACTTCAACAGGAGCATTGCGGTGTGTTTCGCCTATTTCAGAATTTAAAAAAAAAGAATTACTACACTGCTCTATTGAGCATTTACAACTACTACCTTCAATAAATGAGGATAGTGTGTAAATCTGCACTGGAAACTAAGTACCATTACTTTTCTTTTACAAGAGATCATAAGTTAATCTTGTGTGTATGTGCAATTTTTTGATGTACGTGCAATTGTTTTAAGTATATTTTTGCTGTAATGTGACAGTAAAAACTAATGTAACAAAATACTGTTTTGCTCTGAAAAGCTTTAACAGTATAGAATTTATAAATACCTAAAGAATGAAAAAAGTTTTTTTTGTTTAATAAATAGAAGAGTTTTTATTGGAGTAAGGGTACTGTACGTGCAATTTTTTGATACAGTGTAGTTTAGATACTGTGCAGGATCACATCAAATATCCTCTACTCCAACTCAGTTTTTGCCAGACTATTTAGAATTTTTTTATTCTGAAGGCAGCAGTATTGAAACATCTGATATTGTGCTAGTTTTTTTTTGTATAATTTTCAAACGTTAGACCCACACTAGTTTTTAAAAATTTAAATTTCGCAGGTATAAACTGCGACTCAATAGGTAATCTGCACTTCCTTGAAAGGTATTCAGTAAAATTCTCGGTCGTGACATAGCAATGTCATATTCCATTGAACTTTGTACTAAGCTGATTGCTAGGCTGATAATTTTGGGAAATTAATAACCCATAGACATTGGCATTATGGGAGCTCTTGAGTGTTTCATGGCGAAAATGCAGGAAAAAAACAAAGTAATTTTCATCATAATGATTTCCATAAAATGTTCTCGGAAAGATAATATGATGAAAATCATGGCATCATTCTTTTAGCAATCAAAATAACGCTTTGATTTCCCTGCTCGGCAAAAATGCGAAGACCCATTCAGGATAAACTAGCCATGACATTGCACTTTCATGGTTCATTGTGTTATTGGCGTCAACTAATACAATCAACGTGCAAAATGCCTGTGTAGATTGCGTTTCAGTGTTTGTGAATGACTCTGTAAAACATAAATTGGTGCAAAAGCATGAGTGGTTGCATTGTTTAGAATATGTTAGATGAATGAAAAACAACTTACAGTTAGCTTTCGAATGCCAATTATGTGATCTAGTGTAATAAATCATGCTTTTCTTGTGTGGTGGATGCTTGTTCACTGCGGAATTTTGATCTGCCATGCATATTTTGTAAGCTCTTCGCTTCTTTTTCGAGACATCTATGTATAAATTTTTTGGTTCTTGATGATATTTTCCATAATGAGAAACTTACGAATGTTCAAAGCCAATGATAAATCTCAAAGAAATAATAACCCACGCTGGGCGCAGATTTTCAGAAACATATTAGCAACACATATCAGCTTCCTACATTCATAAACTTTTTTATTTCACATTGATCATTAAATTTGTTTTCTATTCCACAGCCTCGCGTATTCGATACGAGATTACAAGCGGTAACATAGGCGGTGCATTTGCTGTGAAAAATATGACGGGCGCCATTTATGTCGCTGGTGCCCTTGACTACGAAACCAGGAGAAGGGTAAGTGCCAAGCCTGTAACTATACTAACATGTGACATACTTTTGAATTTGAAATTGTTGAATTCAAAGTTCCAAAAACTCAAAGCATACTTAAAGCGAAATAACAGACATATAGTTTGGGTCTCTTTAACCGCCAATGATGGCACATAAATTCATCGATGATTGTACACATTTAGAGTATTTCCGTTTCTTAATTAGGTAACAAATTTTACATGAAATTCAGTTATTACCGCTTTCGAGGGAGAAACGAAATGCGATTAGTTATAATTACGTCGAGGAACTGTTGCATGAAAGTGAAATCAGTTAAGTGAAAAATTACATGAACGATTGCGTAGAATCTTAAGTGGTTTTTATGTAATCCTTCTGAAGCAGGAACTGAATATTATGTTCCAGGTTTCCAGGCTATGATCGTAACAATTAACTCTCTTCTTTATGGTACGTTCAAACGAAACTTATCGGAGTGATGTGAGTCTAATAAGTGTAGATGATGCAATAACCCTAAGCTACATTGCTTCCGCAGTTTATAATTAAGAAAGCTTTATGAAAATCTTGTGAATTGCATGCAGATACATATGGGCTCATATGTATGAACTTGTTATTAAAATGTGAAATCTCAATTTTCTGAAGTTCAATTCGAAGAGCCTTGTGAATATCTCAAAGTACATTTGAGGGTGAAACGAAACTTATCTAAAATTAATTAACATGCAAAATCATTTTCCAAATATTTCAAGTTTAATGATCATCTTCCAATTAAGGATCCAATTGATATTCATTTTAGTAATAAAAAAATAATAAATTCGTCGAATTATTTTTTCCATCAGTCTAATTGTGACAAGAACGCATAATGGTACTCATGACCGAAGATTGTTTTTTACGTTTTTCCTACATCCATACATATTTACAATTGTTTACTTAAATCGACGGAGAGACATTTTCAACGAACCACTTCATCAAAGTCACTTTCAATTCAATTTTCGTAAAATGTCAGTGCTGTTTTCAGAACTGAACTAGAGTTATGTCTTGTTATACTATGGAAAAAGGAACTTGAATAGTTTTTCATCGAATTTAAGAAGATTTTTCTGTATTTTCTGGCAGATTTTCACTAGTGATACGTGCATAAATATGAAATTTTTGAAGCATTTGCAAATACTTGAATGAAGTTAAGTAATAGTATTCGTTGGAAAAACGTAGTGTACTTGTTTTTAATGACAAAAATGCATAATGGTGGTTGCTAGAAAGCTCTTAACATTGAAGAATAGCATCATTTGTAATGGACTGTTGAGTGCATACAAGTAATCTCATCTGGAAATGCTAGTGAAGTGACTGAAAATGTTTTACGTTTTTGAAAATCGCATTGAAATTTTTGGACATTGACAGTATTTAATAGACAAATCTCTTTGAAATTAAAATAATCATATTCTGCAATACCATTGCATTATTTTCAATGACCTTTCATAATTTTCAACGATGTATACAGGGTTTTTATACGGGGTATGAAGATGTAAGTTTTTTATTTTTATTTTTGTGAATTTTAACGTAATCTCCTTTTAGTATGCTACACTTTTCACAACGTCCCTTCCATTTCTTCAAACCCTCTAAAAATTACAATTTCGCAAATTCTTCCAAATAGACTTTTGTTTCGACAATGACCTCCTGGCTCGAGTATAATTTTTTCTCCACGAGTCACGCTTTCATGTTGGGAAATAGAAAGAAGCCTGAGGGAGCCAGTACGGTGGATGTGGCTGCAATTCGTAGCACAACTCATGCAATTTGGCCACGATGATTCCGGATAAGTTAGCTGGTGTGTTGTCGTGGTGGAACAGCAGTTTTTTCTTTGCCAAACGGGGCCATGTTTCTTTCGATTTCTTTATCGAATCGACCCAGGGATTCACGGCAGTATTGTCGCGTGATCGTGTGTCCGTTTTTCAAAATGTGCATGAGGACTCAAAACAAAAAAAAATTGACCTTCCCGGCCGAGGGAATAGTTTTTGTCTTCTTCGGAGCAGTTTCTCCTGGAGAAGTCCAATACTTTGATTATTGCTTGGTCTCTTGCGTAGAGTTCATCAATGGTGACAACTCGATGTCAAAACTCCTGCGGATTTCACTTAAAAAGGTCCAAATACTGCTTCGAAATTGACAAGTGTATCTGCTTGTTGTCCACCGTGAGCAATCGCGGCACCCATGACGCCGACAGTCTTTTTACTTTTAACTTAACTTTTTAAAATGTTGATTGGCAATCCGGCATCAACGACTTTTGCTATTTCCCGCACTTTGGTTCGGTGATCAGTGAGAATCATTTCGTTGAACTTTTCAACGATTTCCTCAGTAACCACGTCGGCCGGGTGGCCTGGGCCATGCTCATCAAAAACAGATGTACGGCAACCTTTAAATTCGTTGAACCATTATCTCACGGCTATCATAGATGGCCAAGGAGGATAGATAGCATCCAACTTCGCTTTTATTTCTTCGTACGTTTTTCCATCCAAAAAATAAAAATTGAATAACGGATCGACATTGCTCTTTTTTCCATTGTATCGAAAAACACCAAACACGTTTAATTCAAACAGCTGCCGAATCAACACTAACCAATAAATCAGCCTGAAATTTTGTACGCCAAATTCCCTAACAACACCACCTGTTTTCAAACACGGGTCTTATTGATTCACCCCGGACCTCTTAGAACCACAATTTAGATAGTTCAACTCCTAGCTCCATAATGTAGACATGTACTTTCGAAGCTTGGTATTTGTTATTTCTCGGCAAAATACTGTCAAAGGTTTTTTTTTTGGGATAATTACATTGCCTTGCTGTTGGTTCGTTTTCTTTAAAATTTTCGACCTATTCAGGATTTTTTTTTTATCTTTTTGTTCGTGAATTTAGCAACGAAAAAATTGCTACGAATAATTGTCCATCTTAGTGTTCTTAAGTTTATTTCTATATTTTCGAATATAAGTCCTCATCAATAGTGTCCGATTTTTTTCACGATTGCCTCACTTCAAACTTTATAGCTGAACTAATTTCTATTTTGCACGAGCAGGTCTCAAAATAAATTGTATTGTGAAGAGATTTAAGCTTTTTATTCGATCAAAAGTGTAACAAATAATAAACATAAATATTAGCAACACAAAACATTCATGGTCTTGTTGAAAAAAAGCATTCCAAAAGCCATTATGCTGAAAGTAAAATAATTTATTCAACTAGATTAAAATTCATCAAGCTTACAAAATAAACACTTTGCTTTTAAAGATTTCCATAGTTACGAAGAGCTCTTTTCACTTTATAATACCCTCCAATCCTGTTTGCTTGCCTCTCTGGTCACGAAAACATCCTATTGCCAAACGAAATTTCTTCAAATTAGTCTAACACATGTCACTTCACTCAACATTCTTTTCAATTCCTTTTCCTATTCAAAGTTTTCATCCCATTCAAATGTACAATAATTCACCGAAAATATACAATCACTTGCTCCCCACTATATATTACTATCTACAAAGCCTCCTTGCTTTACACTACTCCTCTTCACACACGCAAACTGAAAATTCCTCAGTCTGCATTCGAAATAAAGTTCAGCGGCACATCACAGATCCATTCCTCCCCGGGAATAATAAATTGGACGTGATGTTCTGGCTAAAAAGTAATGTTTGAAGCTATTATTCTTTGCTCGAATGCTCCATCAGGAGCAAGCAGCGTCGAAACAGGCCTGGAGAACATTGAGAAAAACGTGAAATGGACGGAAGTTAGTCCTGCCTGGATAATGCACTCATTTTTCCATCAAGTTTTGGGGGCGAGTGGCGCGTGAGACTTATTTGAAATTTAAAAATTTCCCAAATGAAATTTAAAGGAGAGTGTGGAGTGGAGTGAGAGCCGTAACAAAACCGGCATAGCAGAGTTAGACATTGAGCTCAACAGAAAATGTTATGTACATTTGCGTCGCGGTCAGCCCGTCGGGGTGAGTGTTTATTTGATGAAATATTTTTATGTCTGCCACGGGCTGAAGTGTAATTAATCTTGTCCAGAAATTTATTTCACAGAATGATTCTATTGTCGTTTTGCTACTCTTTTAGGAAACGTAGTTGTGTCGATAATTTAACATAGCAGCTGACTGGGTAGTGAAACAGTTTGTAGTGAAACAAACTCCATTAGGCAAGTCCTGTAACGTTAAAATTTTAATGAGTCCGAAATAAATTGATATTTACGTAACTGAATGATAAATTGATGATGCTAATGGATTATAGCTAATAAAATATTCACGTCCATATTTTTTATAGTTGAAACGTTTCATGTAAAATTTGTTACTGAATATGAAATACTGTAAAACAAATGCGGCATTTTTACAAAGCCGTGTATAACTGTGTAAACAAAGTCTGGAAATAATTAAATAGGTAAGTTAATTTCACCCATTAATTTAACCCAAATAGTAGTGTCAAAGAGATCCAACCTATATGAATTGCAATTTGTGAAAATTTATCAATTCAAATCAATTTTATTCACCCATCTTCACTTTAGTATGAGCTTCGCCTAGCGGCATCCGATAATCTTAAGGAGAACTATACGACAGTAATTATTCACGTAAAAGATGTTAATGATAATCCACCAGTATTTGAGAGGCCGACATATCGTACACAGATTACCGAAGAGGATGACAGAAACTTGCCGAAACGCGTTTTACAGGTTAATAGTTATTCGAGAAATGCTATTGAAAGTTATTGCTTGGCAAGCAGTAGTTGTTCTTTCAAAACTCTGTTCATTTTAGATGTTTTCCGAGTTATTATGCTTATAATGTTTTCGTTGATTTTGAGTTTCATGTGTTTGATTCGAAAACACGCATGATTTACGAGTGTTTATGCTATGTTTCGTGTTGAATTTTTGAAGTGTTTTTGAGCTTCTATGAAAAGTGTTATTGAGCTTTTTTGTGACTATAATCTAGATATAGATTCTCTTATTAATGACGGCGTATACAGATACCGTCGATAAATTAGCAGATCAAATTTCAATTGACCTAAAAGCAAGGATATTTTATTCGCAAATATATTTCAGTGTTCAATTATTTTTACGATACGATTAATGACGCTATTCATTTCTGGCATTCTAAATATATACTTACATATATTTATGTATATTAAGAGCTAGCATCAAACTTGACGACACACAGTGAAGTCTTTGAATTAAAAAGCTGAACAAATAATTTTATTATAATTAATCACCTGAAATAATTTAATCATCTGAAATAACTCCTAACTTTTCCGTGCTAGAAAAATAGCATAATTTTTGCTAACGTCATAACACCTCTTTTTGCAAATATTTGCACAAACTTTACTCACATCCCTTAAGCGGTTAGGCCACTCTTTAGGTCGAAAAAATATGCTTTGTGAAGATTTTTTTTCAGAAAAACTACAAAATAAATGGAGATTACAAAAAAGGTGTTTATCATACATATCAGTAACTATAAACAATAATTTTTTTGAAGCGATTAATTTTCAAATGGCAGTTGTGCAACGATTTTGCAATGGTATCAAGGTCCACGGCCGGACAAACAGCTCCTGTATTTTTTGAATTATGATGAGCCAAGGATTTTTTTTCGATTATATACAACAACAGCTATAGAAATATGTAGGGTTTTTCTCTCGACACATTGGTTTTTGGCCAAATGGCGCATTTCTAAAGAAAAAAGTGAAAAATTATCCTAAAAAATCGCCAGAAAATTGTTAATAACAAATGAACTATGCAATATAAAAAAAATCTTACGTATTTCCATAGACAATATATTTTTCAAGATATATTCAACATTTCAAGTGAACCGGTTGAAAATGGTCTGCTATGTTTTCGGCCAACTTGAATTATGCAGTTTTGCGATAAACGCGTTTGAAGTTTTGAGTTGTAGAAAATCATGAATAATTTTGCAATATCTTTAATCTGCGATGCCTGCACCATACAATTGCCTTTCAGATTATCATCCTGATCTTGCATTTCTTTTCTACGTGATCTTGAAGCGATCCTTGCCTATTTTGCCCTTTCAGACAGCGATCCCTCTGCAAGCTTTATGCGCTTTTTGTCGATTTCCAGACACATTTCGTAGCTGTTCGGGCTGATTTCCAAGTCCATTGCCTCTATTATGTGAAAAACTGAACAAAATTAAACTGCAATTTTTAAAGCTACATCCAAGATTGTTTTACCACTCAAAATGGATTTCGGGGCCAATGTCTACACACTAGTTGAAGCTTTCGTTACTGTTTTTTGTGTAACCACCGATGCATCGACTAAGAAGATCTTTACTGGTCAGTTCTTCATAGACTGGTTTGATAGCTTCATGACTTCAATTGAAAGAGCTGGATTATATTTGTACTCAACCAAAGTGTTTATAGGCTCAGCCAGTTGCCATGAGCACCAACACGACATTTGTCGTGCTGCGGTTTGGCATCAGTATATAAGTTATAATTCATTGTAGCTCAAATATTGCAATAATCACTGTTTCTACGAATCGCTAATCCATAGTAAAAAGATAGCTCATCTATAAATTTTCCAGCCAATCTGCCCCTTCCACCGAGACCTTTTGTCTTTTTTTTTCAAATTACGGCTACCCATTCGCTTTTGCACGTGATCTTTACACTCTGTCTTTAGTGCTGTGAAATGCTCATAGGGCTTAGCATCTGTAATGCCTATAAAAGGCTTAGAATCACCGACACCAATATAGTGAGTGTATTTGACCTGGTGCAACATTTCAGAGCGCCAAAACATCTCAACAACTGCATTGACTTTCATTTATCCTGTGGATCCATTATGACTCACTGCGCATTCTTGTGCATGATTTTCTAATCACATTCTTAATTTTATTTCGGTAGCCTTACAGCATTTCGACTACACAATCAACGATTTTTCCACATTTATTGCCAATAAGAGGCTAACCCATACAAAGACGTAATTCCACGTCCTTTTCACGAACCATCGCGTGATACTACTATTCCATTTTCTCCATTTTCAATAGAAATTGTTTTCTCTTCGTCCGCAACTCTCATCATCCTGTTCTTGCAAACTGGATTAGTTGCAGTGGACATTCTTTTGACAACATTATCGTAGAATGAGCGGAAGCTAGGCCGAGGTAATTCCATGAATGTACAGTATTTTACTATTCCGTACAAACCAACTCCAAACAATCGCATGACAATTATGATTGTACCGTTGTTTTCATAGCCTTTGTCAACAAATGGACAACTCGGTATCTCAGTTTTTCCACGATTCTCCCAGAATACTACTAGTTTGAATCCCAAACGGTGCTTGCCACTTTCAGTAAATTTCACTTCCGGTTGACTTTACAAACAACAACGTTCGAAATACTGCAAATAAAGCTTATGATACGATAACCAAACGCTGGATTCACTTCGAATTCATACAAATTTTCCAATTGCTTCAGTTTTTTGGCGATTCAATGGTCTTCTACGAGGTGTTTTTGGTCTCTTGCTGTTACCAGATGACGTTTTCCCTACTTTTTTCCCACTGTATACCACGTTGTCACTCATTTTAAAAACAAATCAATAATTACAAAGGGGAAAAAAATAATGAAATGAACTAGTGTACTTCTCAAATGCTTGGCTGTGCCTTACGGACTGAAATAGACGTTCGACAAGTCTAAATTTATCTAGACTAGTCAGGTAACAAATGATTTCAATAACATCTGCCGTATACCTGCTCTAGTCGCCTAAAGTACCTTCTCCCTAGCGCTCATAAAAGGCGCTCGCTGCGGACCAGGCGGTATTGCCAACATTTTTGAGGTCCTAAGGGACCATTAAAAAAAAATCGAATTTGCGAAAATTCTAGAGTGGGCTAACCACTTAACTTCTTGGATAAAAATTAACCATTGTGATGAGGATGGGGTATTTCAAAAACTTGTCAACTAAGAAAAATTGCCAAAAGTGACATATTTATCGATAACTTTGTCCTGTCTGGGTGTCGAATGGTTTGACGGAAGAGCATATGACGCGTCGTGTGACTTGGTGCGGAGAGATGCTGAAAATTTTAGATAAGGGACAATCTCAGTATGTAAACAGCATCGTGACAGGTGACGAGACTTGGCTGTCACCAAGTCTCATCACAAATTTTGGGTCTTTGATGATGAGGACTCACTTGTAGCTGTCAGAATATCCCGATCTGTTAAGCAAAAAATTATAGCTGTATTTGTCAAACCCATTGGAATTGTAGAGAGTGCCCTTTTCGACACACAGAAGACATGAGTGTCTTGAGCTAACTGGTGCACTGACCTAGACAGTGCCTGCCTTAAGTCATAGAATCTATGAAAAACCTGCGGTCAAAGTCAAGAATGAACACAGGGCACCTCCATCATAACAACGCTCCATCTTGCCGCGCCAAAGCCTGCATCGAGTATTTGACTACTACTGGACTGAAATTTCTTGAGCACCCTCCTTACAGTTCAGACCTTGCGCCCTATGACTTTGCACTGTTTCCGCGTGTGAACATGAAGCTAGTAAGAAAACATTTTTCTAGTGACTAGGACCTTCTGAAGGCTTGGGGCAACGAGTGTGGCTCACTCCCGGATGAAACTTGGCAGAGCTGGTTTAAGGACTAGTTTCAGTGGATGGAGAAGTGTATTGAATTTGGTGGAAAATACTTCGAAACATTCAAAAAGCTATATTGCAAAACTTTTCTAGTATCCTTGGCCTGCTTTCGTATCATTGGTGTTCATGGCTGGGCTTTAGGTCAAGCGCATGTGCACTTTGTGGTGACGTTAGATATGAGCGGAGGGCGAATTTCGCAGAAGCTATGCTATCAGATCGACGATCTATCTATCCAATCCCGAATTACAAATTCGATGATCTTGTCACTCGCAGACATACATTAATATTAAAATGACGTAGTTAACTGAAATATCATTTCCATGTTCAACATACACAAAAATATCCAGGTATGTCCCTCTCTTTCAACACTCTCATTAACTTTCTTGCAATGAATTCGATTCAACATAAAATTGAACATTGAATTATTAAAGATGAAATTGAATATGAACGCACCGAAACCAATTCCATTATTTATGATAAACATCGTAAGCGAATTTCCATCGACATAAAAATGAACATAATTCATTGATTCGATTCTTACATACTTTTATTTTATCGTTTCATTCGTAGAAAAAATATGTTTTATGCAACCTGAAAAACACATCGACAGGTTTTAAATACATATGTACATTCGTATGCAAGTTCAGGTTGCTACGAAACGAGTTTTGCACGAGAGATATTCGTCTTTAAAATTTACTTGATATGCGAATTTATGCTGCCTACTGTCGATAGTATTGCCATAGCTTAAGAACTACATATAGCTCGGAAAGTACGTGAATTGCGAAACAATTGCGAGAAGTAGATAGCAATATCTAAGTCCAAGTTGGAAAAAGACACAGAGTACCCCGCCAAGCAACCCTGCTACGATCAAATACGTTTCTCCTTCCCACAAGGCAATTCACATGTGCTTTGCCAAAGAGACTATTTTAACGAATGGAGATTTATGCAATATTGATTTTCTTAAAGTATTTTCTGAGTATTAAAATGGTAAGCGATAAGGTAGTTAACGCGGAATACTACTTTCGATACCATATGGCGAGTAAAAGGAATATCTTCGACACTTTTATGCAACCCAATACAGGGAATTTCGTTTGCTGCCAGTGAATGTTCGCTGCGCTTACTGTTTCTTGATGGGATTATTCGCACGCCAACACACTCTCACCTATCAGCTCACACGGATATATACATTCTCACCTGTCGTTTGACATTATATTTTCTCACTTTCGCATGTGATACAGTGAACATATTTTGGTTTTATCTCTTTTTACGTGCCAGCTGATGGTAAATCCTTCACTTCCTGCCAATCTCTTCCATCAATAAATCACGTACTTTCAGCCCCCTTATTGCTGTAATAAATAGCTCATTTCAAACTACGATAAAAATCATAATAAGGGTAAATGAACAATAGCGAAATGCGTTTATTGTATGGTTGGCAAAATACATTTCAATTAATTCACTGTTACACGTATATTCTTCATGTTGCGAGAATTGCCGATACTAATTTACTGTTTAATTGGTTTGCACGTGTCCACCCAGTCCTTTAGGTTCAGCAGATGTATGTTCCCACATGCATCACAGATTGTAATATGACATATTATGCATTTAAATCATGACTTTCCACGGAAAATCACATCATGATGATTAATTCGTTGCGCCTGGATGACCGAAAAATTGTATGAAAACACGATACAGGACAAGAAAAAATTTCAACTTTTTTTTTAATGAAATCCAGTCTGATCGAATTGTGTGGATGTATGTACATGCATATGCTGTTGAAAAGCCAAAAAAAATGGAAACATGAATGACGAGGTAGATACTTTGCAATTGATACTGCAATATCAAAAATATCAGCTCATTCAGTCCACACCCGCGTTGGTGGCTTCGAGATAAGAGGCAATGGTTGCCATAATGTATGCCTTTCGCGAACGAGTTAATCAAACTAATTGTTTTAATTTGACATTTTACGTTCATGTAGGTACTTATATTGTTAGGATATCAGTTTTTTGGAACTTTTGGATTCAGTTTTCATGAATAATTAATTCGTTTTGAATTATTTCATTCAACATACATGAATAGTAAGTAAACAGAAATCAGAATGTATTTTGATTTGATTTTATATATATTTTCATGGTGGTAATTTTTCAACCAGTAACTATGATTTCTGTTTAAATTTGATTTTTTGCATGAAATATTTTTTTTGATTGTGTTGATATCGTTTTTTAATTTTATTAAGTATGAACTGACACTGGTGGCTTCGGATAGTTTGAACGAGAACGAAACGACGATTTTAATCAATGTGAAGGATGTTAATGACTTACCACCGAAATTTCCGAAAAATCTATACGAGATTACGTTAGACGAAGAGATGCCGATACCTTTTACACTTATTCAGGTTTCGATCAGATATATTTTAGCTTAAGGGAATATCTGGTATCTTAAAGGAAGAAATCTAACAAGTTACTTTAACTATCACATTAACTTAAAATAAAATTAGAAACTGTAACTAATAATTAACATGAGAACGTTAATTCAACTTTAATGATTAGATATTTCTGTAAAAATTGAAATATTTTCAAATAGTTCGCATGCTTGTTTGACATCGACTAACCACATTTAATGCTGTAGCTAAGATTGTTTGATTTGCGAGCACGAATCTCATTTTGATCATGCATCTATTTCTAACAGCAGAATGATATTAGTACATTATTCAGCATCAAAATGTCCTGAATCATATCTAAATATTCTGGTGTGTGATGTAAATATATTTATAGTTATTGTCTAAAATATCTCTAGTTTTTGTAACGGCAGCCAAAATGTCCCTAAAGTGAAACATTTTCTTCTCTTCTTCATCTTGCAAATGTTAGCGTGGTGTATTTTAAGAAAATCACAAGTTCATTGTGTACAAAACAAGATTTTTTCTAGAGTATCCTCGCCAACAATCTATATTACCAAATAAAGAAAAATACGAAGAGAATAGGAAGAGACCTCTGACTCCTGCTCCTATCCTAGTTGTGCTCTAGTCTTTTTTTTTCTTTTTTTATTCTGACTTGTGTTGTTGAACGAGTTATTCGAATAAGTTGGGAAAATTTTACTGTGATTCGCAAGTTGATTATGTTTTTATAGGACTTCCTATCGAATCGATGGAATTTTCCAGTGTTTGCTTGGCGGTAAATTCAATCGATTATCTAGCTCATTGCCATTCCTTATGGTCGGGTTTGTAAGAATTTTTTAAATCCATTAGGAAATTTTCGTGAATATTGTAAAATTTAAGGCATTCTTTGCTTTCACCTAAGAATTTGAGATTAATTAAGGTAAAAGCAAAATGCTCACCATGCTTGTGATATGGAAATTTTCTTTTCAAACGCAAATTTATGTTTTTCTTCGCTCTTAATTTATTTAGTATTTTTTATTTTGTGTACCTTTTGAAAACATATTTTGGCTGAGCTTTAGGAAATTTAGTAAATTTATTCGTTGCTTCGGTTTTTCCGCATATTAAGCATACAATGGTGATAAAATAAAAGAGTCCTGGAACAAATGTCAAAAAACTAAAAGAAATTTAGTATTCCTTAGTATTCAAAAGTAAAATGGCCGTGAGTAGACGATTATATAGGACCAAAATCCCTATATAATCGTCTACTTATTTTTGTAGGGTGGACGATATTTTTCGGGTTTTCCCCGGGTATTGAAGTTTCCACAAATGAATATGTACTAGAAATGAGAGGCTTTCGAAAAATTTTCTAACATTGTCACTTTCTGATGTGAGGAGTTTCGGTTGACGTAGGTGCCTATTAAAGCAAAGTCATCACCGAGAGTTACACGAACGGTGATTGACTCTAAGCATCTGAGGTTGACTATGAGGAGCCTTGAGATCTTGAAGTTTTTGTTTAAAGAACATTTGTGAAAGATACACTTTTTTGACAATATTGTCAAAAGCGGCAGTAACTAAACTCGGTTTTTCTTGTTTTGCGTTTAGAAAAGCTTTGCACCTGTTCTAATTCTTTGACTGCAGTGATTCACGATAACTACTTGGGTGATCAGCAGCATTGCAATTGATGCAGAAGGCTTCAGGGGCTCCAGCGGGAGTAAATCATTTTTTTAATGCCGTGATTTTTGTCGCATTTGACAAGTGTACAGTCGGCCGTGACATAGCAAAGCCGCTGAAGAAAAGATTCTCGGTAAAAACAGTGCTGCACTAAAAACTTTGCACTCAAAATTGCATTTTTCTTAGTATCGGAGGTAAAGTGCACACGGACAGAAATGCTTTCCTGATACCTAAGCATCTCCAAAAAACTTGTGCAGCACGGATTTTGAATCTAGCTCAACAAAAGATGGATGAACTCCTTTGAGAAGAAAAGTAACTGCGGCCGTTATATGCGACTGCATATTCTTTAATATTTTCGGGGAAGAGAGAAGCTTTTGCAAGTCTATTTACTTTGATGTCTTAGGAAGGAATGCGTTTGTAGCTCAAGGTTCACATTTTCACTTTGAATGTCTTAAAGTTAGGTTTAAAGCAAATTGTTGAATGGACTTTCCAGGTGGTATCTTATGTATTTCAAGAAGAAAGTTTCGCTCTAGAAGCCAAAGATTTTTTTAGATTCAGTTCAGTGACGCAGCTTTTGCCTTAAAATTATTGTGAATTTGACTTTGCGAGACTTGTTTGAAGCATTTGCGTTACTAGCCTTAGTTCTGGCCACCAGGACCTTTTAGAACGTTTAGTGGCAAATTGTAAGTTGAACGAGACAAATCGCTTTTTACTTGTAAGTGTGGATACTTTTTGAGACTATTTATTCTTGCTAAGTGTAAGTGACACCATCGAAAAATCAAAACCATTTTCCGTGCATTTTTTCACACTAACAAGATTTTTGTCTCCTCCTTCCCTTAGCCTGGTTTTTTAATCAGCTGCTTGATTTGGTGATTTAATACATCTTTACTGCTGAACTGCTAGCTCAAAACACCCTTCATATGGATTTGGGCCTAATTATTTTTCTCTTATTTGCAAAAGCTCAATTCTAGAGAAAAGTCCCTTTCCTGAGAAACTACATGTAACAAGCTCAACTAATCGGCCATTGAGATTATAAACTATTTAGACTATGCCCCGGGCCAGAACCTCTCCCTAAAAGAAACCATTTACGAATAAAAGCAACTTTCCAATCGGCTAGATCTATTTTTAACATATCGTCCCGAAAAATATGTAATATCTGTTGCAGCTCCTTTAGGCAGCTCAGACCATTGTTTAGTTTCGCCCCGCTTCACCACAAGCTCTCTGTTCAATAAAAATGTATCTAAAATGCATCTACCATCAAAAGATTGCTATGGCACTTTGCCGATTGGGCCTGGGTCAATAAATTTATTAGAGAGCTAAACTGTTCAGCATGCTTCTCTATAAGAAACGTTGATGAAATAAGTGCCACCATAACCTCTACCATATGCCTCGGGATGCATTCTTTTATTCCACATAGCTTTAAAAGATTTAAACCTCATTGTTTAATAACGATTTCAAAAAAACTATTGGGAATAAAGAAGCGGCATTCCGTTCATATTGGCGATGTCACTCCGACAAATTACGGTAGAGTTACAAAATAGCGCGTAGCTCCTGCAAATCCACTATTCAAAAACATAGTCTCAGTTTGCCCAAGGCATCAGGAGGAAAATCTTTGCTTACCAAAAAATTAGCAACTGTTGGTCACTTGTTAAAGCCGTGAAGAATAATTTCATTTTTTCTTCCGTGCCGTCACTTTTTCATCGAGACCAAATTTATAAAGAATCACTGAACAAAGTTAATCTCTTTTCTGAATTAAAACTCTTCTTTGCTTCCATCTACGCAAAGTTCACCTTCGATCCCCTAGTGCAATTCAAATCAAGGGTTTTTACATTTTCGTACTAAGCAAGTTTCTAAAGTGCTCGCAAAGCTTGATGCATCTGAATCTTTTACTCCTGTTGATATCCCACCCATGGCTTTGAAGCGCTGCGCCTCTTCTTTAGCTAAACCTCCGTGCAAATTATTTCATTTATTCTATTCAGAAGGAATTTATTCATCGAAATGAAAACTTGCTCATGTTTATCCTATCCCCAAAAAAGAGAGGCTTGTGATCCCTCTAACTATCGACCAATTGCTCGTACTTTGATTCTGTCGAAGGTTTTCGAAACACTTATTAGTTCTCAATCAATGAACTATTTAGTTTCCCATTGGCTAATCAATGACAAACAGTACGGCTTTCATTCTTGCTGCTCCACTGGAGACCTCAAGACATTTCTCCCTGAGAAGTGGAATCGATGTCTCCATAATTTTGGTGAAGCCAAAGTCATTGCTCTAGATATTTCAAAGGATTTTGATAGAGTCTGTTAGTCAACCGCTCGCTTCAAGTCGTCCTTGATAGAACTGTCAAATATCCATACCATTAATGCCAGGGTTCTTCAAGGCACTGTCCTTTCTCCAACTCCGTTTTTATTATTTATTAACAATCTGCTGTCTAAAACATTCAATCCAATCTATAATTTTGTTGATGACTACCCTTGATTTTACGCACTCCTTTGATTTTATTGAACCACGAAAAATTATTCGTGATAACCCATAAAAATGTTAAAATGTTAGTATTTAAACAATTTGTTCAAAGCAAAATGAACAGTGGCGTAACGTGTTGTTATATTTGCGCCTGTCCTTGATCTACAACTTTTAATTTCCTAGAAAACGAACGTAATGAGTACATCTCAAAATTAGCTCTCTAAAGAAAATAGGCACGAAAAGTACTAAAACTAAATAAAATTCAAAGCAAAGTTATTTATTGTTCGCCCTTTTCAAATTCTGAATAGCTTTGATTTTCATTCCATAATTCAGTAGCCAACCAAGAAAAATGCAAAGTTACCATCACCACCGTTTCTATACTTCTTGGTATTATTTAGAATCCTAGCTATTTTAATCTATGTTCTCAGCAAAGACTTACCGCATTTCACCGTAATCAATTGGAGACCGTTCGTCTATTCCATCCGAATTCCGGGTGTTTTCTCTAACAGGCTACGGATCAAGGACGACCCGAACAGCATGAACAAGCTGAGTTGGATGATCTCCTTGAAATGAGATGATTTCATTGTGACCGAGACTGTTTTCAGCTTATGAATATTGAAAGGTGAAAGGGACTGGAGGTCAAGACAACAGAGTATAGGATTGGAGAAAAAGGATATTGTTTGATTCTGTCATTACCGGAAATGATATTAGAGATTGTTTTTCGATGAAATGCTATATTTTCAAGGTTTATGTTGATTAAGGATTGATGTAATATTGTGCCGAATAAAGTCATTAAAATCATCCTTTTTCTTACGATACATCAACTATTACTGAAAGTCTTGAATCCATCGTAACTATAAATTTTCGAAAATTGATGGCTGTTTTTTTTTTAAATAATTTCAATTTACCTTGAACTTATCTTTTTCTCTCTACTGCATCCGTATTACAAGCCATTCTACCCTGGAATTTATTGAGTTCTAAATTGTAATCTCTTGTTTCAAATGAATGATACAAGCTTTCGCAATGTCTTTGAGAAAATATTTTTTTTTCATTTTACCCTTACGAGATTGAGTCCGTTATCGTTTCCCCCAAATTAAAGCGCATTGTTTAACCTGGCAAAAAGTTTAAGTTGATCTTGGTTTCATCTCTTGGAATTCATTTTCAAACTTTTATATGCCAGCTTTTTAAGATGTTCGATTCGTGATTGCATAAAATCAAATTCATTAAGCGACCATCTATCAACAATGAATTATGCAAGAAATATAAAGTATAAGAAAAACAATATTCTAAATAGACCCCTTTTAAGTGCAAAGCATAATCATTGTTTTCCATTCTTCACCTTGCCCTCTTTCTTTAATCAGCATATTCTCACAGTCCGGGCAGAAATAACCTTCAGCATAAAGTCTATCAAAAGTTTGCTCCATCAATATCATGTCTTCTATCAACAACTTCAGAAATAATAGAAAAAAAGATTCATCCGAACCCTTCTCATAACACCATCCTGTAATCTTAAGAAATCAAAATTTCGCTCTACAAAATCCAAACCGGACGAGCAACGAACAAAAAAATCGAAAAACCTAACGAACCCCTGGCTAATAACTTTACAAGGTACAAACTCAGAATCTCATTAAGGATTATCTTCACGACCCAGTGCTCGACCAACACCGGCCACCGACACAATTATGTCATCGTTCATCTCTTCCTTAGTCCTAAACCCAAATTCCATTTGATTCGCACCAGCAATTTAGAAAGTATGCATAGAGGGAAACCAGAGGGAAAACCGTCAAGACGAAAAATGATGAAGCCTGGTGAAGCTGGTGGAAAGAGATCAGCTTGTGAAAACCGCATACATATGAAATGATAATGCCGTCGGAAAAAATAGGATTTTTTTCTTGGAGCTTACAGTCAACTGTAGTCTCCTGGCGAAGGCTGACCGAAAGTTTTACTTCAAAATTTTCATGAGAATGAGATCAGACTTGGATATGTGAAGAGCAAGAAAGCGTATGTGCAGTGAGAGTCTTATCTGCGGAATGTTCATCTGTAGAATGTTCATTGCTTTTGGGCTTATTGGACCTGTAGCCGTGTATTCATGGCTGCCCCGAACGCATTCATGTGCAATGAATGCAACCTGCCAGAACCTGCTCCAGGGCCAGTTACTTGCATTGTAATTCGAAATAGTAGCAGCTAGCTATGCATGCACAGCATGATAACTGTCACTGTGAAGAAGAGCAGAAGGAATCAGGGTCAGGCTGGAGAAGCGTCTCACTTTGATAGAGAATTTCCGCTCGCTGCTGGTTTTGTTTCATTGCAAAGCATTAGAATATTTCCGAACTAGCAACGCCCGTGGCCGAATTCATAGAGCGTACTCCTTCACTGTGAAAGCAACACAATGATCTGGACATGGTTCATTGTGCGAATTTCCGAGCATATTCCACAAGGCTGCTGCATTATGGAAATATACTTTGTAGAAGAAAATGTCTGCAGTAGCTTGTCTTTATTTGCATTCCAGTGATCCAAGTGCACAATGTTCTAGTCTCTTTACATGCTCAAATGGCGCTCGAAGAATGCAGTTGGCATTTAGAAAGTGAGCAAAAGTGTGCAGTTTGATTCGCAGTTCACTGGGCTCTAATAGCGAGCTGCCTTTTTCAATTTGAATCGACGGGCTCGTAAACTCAAATGTGAAACATAGGCGTGAAAATTGAAACCTTGGGACTCAAACGCAACTGAAAATGAAAGGGCACAAATACTTGACAGTTGGGCTCTCATAAATACTATTTAGGAGATGAATAGGCTGCTCGAATCCCGTTCCACATGCTTTATTCTTATACACGAATTATGCCCAAGGACTGTCAGCGAACTCTCATTTACTTTGACACTTACGAGTACTCAAAAAAATGCAATCTTTGCACTCCGCTTCATGCAAATTCTTCCAAAGCTTTGAATTCTGCATGATGTATTGAACGATTCGGATATTGTTTTCAGCAACAGATCGTAAGTAAATTGCATGTCATTTGAAGCAAATAGTAAGTGGTGGAAACGGTGAGAGCGGTTCAATTCAAAGCACATATTTTATGCAGATGCATCCGACAGGTACTCTTACTAAGCACCATTTGTGCTGCAATCCGTGCTCCCGGTACTAAAAAAACACTTTTCGTACAATGTTAACAAGATTTACACATGCATGCATTTTATCGATTTCGCACGTACAGAAAGCACAATTTAAACGCTCCGTATTTATTTGTTCGCTTGTAGTTTGCTTGCTTGTTTGCTTACTATCTCCTCTTGCTGCGACTGCTTGTCTGCTTCTATAGTTGCTTGCTTGCTTGTACGCTTTTATTGGATTTGAATTGTATCCTGGTTTGAACGAAACTCACGACTTAACGCATATTTTTCTTGTGTTTCTTCCACTCATAATACGAAACAGGTGATGGCAACAGATGGAGATAAAGATCGGCCACAGAATATTGTGTACTTTTTAACCGGACAAGGTATCGATCCAGATAATCCTGCCAATAGCAAATTCGATATTAATAGGACAACGGGGGAAATATTCGTTTTGAAGGTAAGTGCAATGATTTTTTATTATTATTGAATCTAATATTGTGGATGATTTGGAAATGGAAAATATGTGATTCGATTTTGATGGTACGGAATAAATGTGCACAAAGATGTTCTTTCAAGCAATAGAATTTTGAGAGGTGAATTTGAAAACAAAACACTGGATAGAGGTGGCTGTTATATTATATTCTCAAAGAAGTCAAATGCTGACTGCTTTGCGAAGAAATATTTTCGAAAAAAAATCGCGGGGGAAGTGCTAGCTCTCTTCAAAAAGTATGTTACTTTAATTCATAATATTAATAATAAAAAAATTAATAATTCAGACACAATATTCTAACACTACTACCCTCTAAAGTAATTTTTATGTGCTGCCACATATAATCTCCTTACGGCTGTATCACTACCGGAAACAACACTTTGTTTTATAATGTTTCCCTGGTATGACACCCGGGCCTCCTCTGAGACATTTTCAGTTTGAGAAAAGTCCAGTAATCACATCACCAGTGATCCTTGTGCTAGGAAAGCTGTGGGGGTCGTTGTTCACAATATCCTACAAGTCCTTTCGGTCCTCCAAACGCCGCTGCTTCAGCTCAATCGTTAGCAATTTTTACACAAACTTAGCTGAGACCCCCATGATTGTCAAATCTTAAGTTAAAATGGAATGATTGGATGCACTATAAATGGTTACTTCGTTCGCAAGTTCTTTGTTTGTGACTTGAAACATCAAGGTAACCACCAGAAAACTTGCTTGATCAATTAGAACCTCATTTGCTTATATTGAGAGAATATTAGAATGTATTTCAGTCTTCACTGATGAGAGCCATTTTTAGAGTGGTAATATCAGTCCTCAATTGGTGCCCATTGATTCGTCTGATAACAGTTACTGAACCATAAGAATGGTTTCGACTTGAGCATCATCATCGTGGGTTTAACAAGCGAGATCTGGTCATGGCCTCCCTCTGCAAGGGTTTCTACCGGTTCCAATCAGTCAGTTAGACACGACTAAGCTCCGAATGTCCATATCAGTCCCATCCTTTTAGCGGAAGCAAAACCTCCCCCTGGAATTTGCCTTAAAACCTACCTCAAATGTTTTTCACTACCCTGGTAGTTTGACCCGCTTTAGGTTTTCTTCCTACAGATATCTTCATCGTGTTCTTCGTCTTTTCTCTAATTATGTGGAGCTTCAGTTTTTTTCCTCTCCCTCTATCTGCATGAAGATTTCTTGTCCAGTTAATTGAGATCTTTCAAGGATATCATTATAATTTACATAATCCAGTATCTCGCTTGATTAATAGGAACCGATTGAAGATGTTAAATGGTCTGGGTAGGAATCCGGTTATTTTTACTTGGCTTGTTACAACGTTCATGGTCAACCTATATAATCGTGTAAGTTTGTTTGAGATTACCACTTATTTCCTGGCTTTATACGGTTGAATCTTGCCTATGCTATTATATCAGAGCCTTAAATGATATACATATATGGTATAATGGAATATTGAATTCCAGAAATTTTTTAATCCACTTTTTTAAGATTTGTTTTTTCAATGGGTTTCGAAAAAACTTCATAAGGTTTCCTGCCGAAACTGCTTCTGTATTACTTCGACTCGGCTCTATCACTAGCACATATCAGATGCACCTATGACTATTTTCGTTCTGTCAAGAGGAGTCTGCAAGATAAAGCTTATATTTTTTCAGCCGAAATACACACATGCTGAAACATGTATACTTTTGAATGAAGCATCGCCTCTTCAATCTTCTTCAGCGTCACAGGGCTGCGTGCAGACAAAAGCATTTCTCCTTCTCTTCTAGAGCAAAGGCACTTGAAAAATTTGTGTAATGCATCATCGATATCCTTAATGCAGTATTCCATCCTGACTTTCCGCATTCTATGAAGGTACTTCCAAAAGTAGCCATGATCTGATAGAAATTGGCTAAAGTAGAAATTTATTTCACGGTGGTCACGTCTATGGCACGAATCAACCTAGTCGCACATGCTCTCATTTTGCTCGTAGCCCAGCGTTCCACCTAAAGCTCAAGCGTTCGCAATCCTGCTTGAACGGCTGTTATCCCTCCTCTCACTTCTGAGTTATTCAGAAATACCTCCCTATGCTCCTTTGCCAATAAGTTGACTGAGATTACCCCTGCTATGGCCAGCATTTTGCAGGCCTGGACCGGGAATGGACCCTCGAGCTGCTCTAGCAATAATATTTTTGCGGACATTTTTTTGCGCGTCTGATATTTTAAATTATGATTTTTAAGATAATCTCAAACCATGGCTAACATATAGTTCTCTATCTGATAATTCCGCTCAAAGTTCTCTGAAATATCTGCCCATCTCGCTGAAATAAAAACGTTTTGAACTTCCAGCATCGCTAGAAACAGGAACGGTCTGACCCGATGACATGCGTCCTGGGCGCGTTCTGCTGCACCGATTACTTCGTCGATGGCACTTATTGTCAAGTAGTCACTATGGAACCCTTGTTGATTCTTCGAGAGACCACCGGTCATTTGTAATACTGCTTTAAATTGTGATTTCAATACGCCTTCCAGTATTTTCCCTGTCGTATCAAACATACAAAGAGGTTTGTACGTAGATGCTGTGTTAGGGTCCCATTTCACTTGAAGATCGAAACAAGTTCCGCCACTTTGCAAATCATTTAAGCGTGATTAATTCGTTTGGCAAATCATGAAAGTGATCTTCTCATTGCTCCAGACAGCCTTTAGGATCAGTAATTGGATTAACCTCCTTGTCCAGTGCATTATGTGCAACGTTGTGTGTAGTACTGCGCCTTAGAACTTTCGCGCCTTGTATGGACCTCGCTCTGTAATTCTTTCATTGGTCAAATATTGCTCTCGTCAGTCAAGTCGCTTTTCTGTTCTGCCCCCATGCTATGAAATATAAATTCTAGTTTATATTTATCATGTAACAAAAAGTCCATATGCTTCTTTTCTCAACAACAAAAATGTAAAATAAAATAATTGTGCCAGGTGCAGCAAAAATGACACGTGTTTCGACCCAACAAATAACCATAATTTATTTTCGAAAATGAGCTACACATGCCTATATAATTGCTATATATAAGCACCATATGAATACTAGAAAAGTATAGCAAATCACGAAATCACAATTCACCAGAAAACAAGTCCCTTGATACTAGTTTAAAAACACATATACCACCTCAATCTCAGCTACATTTCCATACAAATCTCTAATAATCTTGGTAAGCATCAAAGCTTTTTATTGAAGCATGTGTATGTCATGCAGTGTAACGTAATTTACCAATTTAAAGCCGAAATTTATTTTTTAATATTGAAATTCTTTCGCAATCAAATACAGTCTCGAGGACATTATTTGAACTTTATACTGCCGTCGAACACATTAAAAGATCCTTGAAATATTTTCACGGAAAGCCAACTTTCTACATAAAGGCTGGTACTGAGTTCGAGTTCACGTGAAATTTTGACATGTTTCCATTATCTGGTCATTCTTTCGAGCGAAAATTTTGACAACGGAGAAAAGCAGAGACACTGCTCATTCTTGACGGATAAAATGTCAAGAATTTCACTTTTCGATCGATTTTCTTATTAGAAAGTCATTTGCACTGCTCAATTTTCAAATTCAAACACTAAATGTCACTTTTTCGCTCGAAAGAATGAACTGCACAAACTAAATTTGCGTGAAATGATTGACAACATGTTTTAGTGCCATCTATGTTTTCGAAGCGAAAGCAACTTCAAAGCAACTTTTCATGCTAAGAACACAGTACCAAACTTGCTTATTTTCAAGCTAAATTTTCGCCGAAACAGATTTCACGTGAAATTTTGTATGAAAATTTCACGTGAAATCGAACTCAGTACTATGCTTAAGCCGTTACATACGCAATAGGCTCAGCGAAACGCGAACAGAATGCTGTAAGCTGTTGGCAGAATAAAAAATAATTTGCATAGAAAATAATTTGATAGACGCTGCAGGCAGATTCTTTTGAAAAGAAAGATGTATTTCCAATAGAAAGTATCTCTGCCATTCATCTGCCAAAGAAAATACTTATTTTTTTCTTTACCTAAGCGAGAGAGAAAAGAAACAATAGATTCTTTTTAAACAAAAGCTATAGAAAAATTAACATTGTATCAAGACATCTTATCTGGATAGAAAATGCATTTTCACAAGCCTTACCACATGCTTCGCTACGGTTTTCTTTTCATTTGCAATTCTGCAATTGAACACAATCAATTTTAATCTTCTATTCTCACAGTCGTTTGATTAAAATCGATACCATTCTTTGGCCAAGACCACAGCAATCCATTATCGCACATCCAACGGCAACCATATCGTGGAATTTGCGGCTGACCAGATTGAGATATCTAAGCGAAAATCAGTATATTTTTCTCGTCAAGTTTAAGTGATTTTTTCGCTTCGAGCTATTCATGCAACTCAACTCAACCACGCTGGGCGCAGAGTAGCAAAAGAAAAGTGGAAAGTACAGTACAGTTTCGATTGTAAAAAGGACATGAATTGAGTTAGATGATACCACAAATGGAGAGAATCAGGACCATGCGAAAAACCTGTAGATAGTAAGGATAATCTCCGAAATACTGTTGGTCAGTTGGTTGTTCAGAAGATGAAAATCCATAGTGAAGATAGCTCCATTATTTACAAAGTGGTTTTAGATTGTATTTAAAGTTTTTGGTGTTTCAAGTAATTACCAATTTGAAGTACTGAATAATTACTCAAAATTACCTTGGATTTGAGCTAGATAGAATTTGTTGTGAGCTATGTATCGTCGTGTACTATATTGTGCTGGAATTAGGGCCTGAAATCTGAGTCCTTTGCATATTGCAAGAAGAGGAATAAATACATGGAAACAATGTAGTACTAACTTTTTGAGATATGAGCTGGCTATATTTAACAGAGGTATAGGAATTGATAGCTACGACACAAGTATGATCAACAACATAGGAAGTGAACCAGGAGAGTGGAGGACCAGAAATACCATGATTTTCAAGCTTCAAAAGAAGAAGATCAAGATTCACAGAGTCAAAAGCTTTAGAGAAATCTGTATATATTACTTCTGCCTCCTTTTCCTGATCCAAGGCAGATGCAACCACATTGGTCAAAGAAAGCAAGTTGATCAATGTAGATTTGCTTTTTATGAAGCAAGAAAATATTGGACAGAAGGGTAGATTCTTTTGTAAACTACCCTTTCAAGCAGTTGACTGAAATAGGAAAGGAGCAAAATGGGCCGATAATTAGAGATGTAAACATGATCACCAGCTTTATGTACGGGAAAAACGTTTGCCGTTTTCCATTGGAGAGGGGCTCTATCCGAAGTAATGCTTAGATTGAAAATAATTAAAAGAGAAGCACAGAAGGAAGAAAATAAAAACTTAGCTAGGATATTTGGAAAACCATCAGGACCACAGCCAAGGCTAGTATCAAGGGAGCACATTAAAGATTCTACTTCACTAGGATGAGTACGAAAACAAGATAATTTTGGAGAGAATCGGGGGAAAAAAAGTAGTGGAAGAAGGGAGAATTTGTTGTAAAAAGAAAAATACCGAGCAAAAAGCTCGGTAACATGTTATGAGGTGTTACATCGTTATACTTCATACAGTTGGGAATACCAAAATAGCTTTTAAAAGAGTGAATGTGCGACCAAAAGGAGTTAGGCTGATCAGATTGGATAGATGCTTCAATGTGATTGATGTAAGATGGCATAGCGAGCTTTGCACATTTTTTCGTTTCGGAACGGAGCCTGTTATAATCATTAAGGTCGTTTTCAGAATCTGTAATTTTGTATTTACTACAAGCAGCGTCTTTTGTTTCAAGAGCTCACAGTGTCAGCGTTAAACCAGGCAGCATCATTTGTTTTAAACGAGCGGTAGATTGGGGTAAAATTCGAAATCAGATTAGAAAAAAATGGGTAAAATTTTTTTCATCAAGACCACAAAACAAGGAGAACCAATTAACTTTATTTATTTCAGCGGCCATCGCTGAGAAGTCAGCTTTGCGAAAATTGAAACGAGAGAGTATGTATAACAGTTGAGGGAGATTTCTAAAACAAAGTGGAGGATGTTGTACATAAAGAGAAAAGGCTGTAATAACCGTTACAGACACTTAGGAACATTGGACAAAATAAGATCAAGGATTTTATTACTAGAATGTGAAAAGGTATTGAATCGAGCTAAGGAGCACAGTGAAACGAAAGAAGAGGTAAGCAGTGATATGCTGTTGGCAGATACGATAGTTGAGAATGCAGCATCCCAACCGACGGCTGGGGAAATCTCCACATATTAATAAATAAGCAATATGAAACTAAATTAAATAGGGCTGTTCAACAGATATAGATGGACGCAGCAACTAAAGTTTTGGATGGACCTAAGGAAAAGCGAACAAGAACACATTCAATAGGAGAGAGAGAAAGGAACGAAAGTGATTGCAGATTATTCCATTGGGTGCTTTATTTACTCCGATTAGAACGCCACAGCCAACTGATTTGCCGCAAGCAGCGTGGTCGCGATCTTTACGGAAGATATTATGTAAAGGAATCAGTTCACTATTATCGAAATCTTCAGTCAGCCAGGTTTCTGTTAAGCAAACCATATCATCTTAGGCTAGGGTAGAGTTGAAACTGAATTCATCAGTTTTGGTCCTCAGACCGCGGACGTTATGGTAGTAGGCATTCAATGCGGTTTTTATGCTACAGAGATCTTTAGTGTTGTAGGATGAAAATTTTTACGAGGTCTCCTGGCGAGTTCCTTAAACAGAACGCCTGAAAGCCAGAAGTTTTTGTGAAGCAGAACATCAGTGCCACCAGTTATCGTTATTTCAAACGATGCGATTTCTTGATTCTGCAGGTTATCTAGAAGCAGAGGCGATGAGTAGCCACGTTTGGCAGCGGAGTACTCATTGATTGTTTCCACTGAAGTATTATATGCAAAACGCAATATTAGCACTTGTAAAATTGGCGTTGCAACAACTAGACGCGGTAAAGTACGAGTAGGCTAATGAGGCTGAAGAAGTCTTTTTAAAGGTCCAGGTTGGGTTGTTTTCGGAGCATAATCTGATAGCAGAGAATCGCCGGATGAGGCAAAAATAGCATCAGCATTCCTAGAGGAAAATATCGGAATTTTAAGATATAAATGCTACACCTTCCTTTTTTGTCCCAAACCTGAGGATTATCCATTATTTCATCAAATCCATATTTTTCTCAAGTTTAAGCAGATAGTTCTGAAGTGGTGATATGAGTATTCCCTCATTTAAGAAATTCTGGTTTTCAAATACTTTCCTGTGCAGGAACTCAATACTTTTCTTGCACGTTTCTTCAGGTTTTCCTTGAAGATTGATCCTGATCAAAAAGCCATAGCTGATTATGGGCCTGATCTGCTGACGGTACATTAAGAGCTCTGTTTTTTGGCAAGTGTGTAGGACTTTTTCATTACAGGATTGAGTTGTAGCATATTTCTCCTGAAGAGATGAACTTATTCCTATTATAGGCGGTGACTTCCAGATTGGCTGCTTACTATAAATGATAATGCTGAGAAAAAATATTTGTTTTTGGACATGAATTCCGCCAGAGTTTAAACAAAAAAGTGGATGGCGAAAGGTGAACCTCAAATAGCCCACAAAAAATTGCGACTTTTATGAGTTGGAGGTTCGTACAGGTTCGAAATGAAGGTTGACACGTTTTGATACCTATGGGCATGATGTTGTGTTCGGATTTTGTAAGCGTTAATAGTGGATTCAATGGCACTTGAAACATTTAATACGAGAGCATTAGTGTCCTGATTCTGAAAAAAACTCGACCAAACTTTTCGATACCTGACCGTCAGTAACACGTAACTTGCGGACATCATACTCTAGTCTTGTAGATTCAGCGAAGAGGCTCATTTCCAAGAGCAACCCATTCACTTGACATTTGCAGTGACAATATTATATTATATATCTACAAAATAAATATTTCACATCAAATCGTCATTGAGTTGGGCTTGGTTGAAAACCTTCAAAAGATTCCATTCCATGTAGAACAAAAACCGTAGGGAAAATGTATTAAAGCGCTTGAAAATACATTTGCAATGAAATTATAGAATCTATTCATTTCCATACTCTGCATTTTACTTCATCGTTTGACCCATGCAAAAATCAATAGGTACTGCTCATTACCATTTTCCTGAAATCCCCAAAAGTATAAATGAAAATTAGTCCAAGGTAATATCAACAGAATCCTTTTCAAAACACATATGTATCTAGTAGATTTCCTCCAATACAAAGCATGTATATTGATCTCAACGGGAAAATTCCAAATGATATCAGAATCGTAACTATAGTAGCTACACCAGCCCGGTCATATTCAATTTTGTGTTGTTATAATGAACTCTCGTACCAGCAACCGTTATGCCCTTGTCGATACCAATCCCTTTCCAAACTACTGAAAGTTTTGCTTCCTTTCAGATATATGTATAGTATGGCTGCAGTGCTTGATCGTAGCCATTGTTTAGATAAGAAATCTAGGCATGTGTGCAGGAAGTCCTAGAAGCAGAATAAATGTGGAAGAAAAAACATCAATTTTATAGAGATATTCGAAAGCACTGAGCTCCTCCTGGAAAAAATCTTCTGATCGGGAAACGTAATGAATGCTTAGCCTCGAAAAAATATGGAATTCATATGAAAACATGGTCACGGGTTAGTCGCAAGAACGATGTGGAAGTGTATGACTCCATGGTGATTCGCTGGCAGGACATCCTCTCTATAAATCTCTATTCACTCGAAAACAAGCACCACGACTCGCCGGTACTCGTGAAATCTGAACACTTTGTGCACGAATACTCGTAGCGTCTTACTGTCTCTAGGGTGTGATGTGGAAATCTCAGAACAGAATAAACCGGAACTGAAAAATGCATCGGAAAAGCGAAAAATCGCTTAAATCCAGCAAGGCGTAGTCCGACTGCATCTGAACAAATGTAATACGAGGTTTGGTTTTGCGTTGAATTGTGGTCCACTGGTACTTCATCTATTGACTCGTTAGTTTTTTTTTGCGTCCACCACTTACTCACATAGCAACCGTTGGTTGCAGGCATCACGAAGGAGATCTGGACCATGATGCTACACAAGCACATCCTCATTCCATATTTTGTGTGCAAAGGCTGTGAATTGATTACGTTTTCGAGATACTGATTCTATAAGCGCACATACGAATCCTGATTTTATCTGCAAACGGCCTCCCGTAAAGCTCAGGGGTGATTAGGCAAGACTGTGCCTGTATGAACTTGCATGAACGAATATAGATATCATAGGAAGCGGGCATCAAAAGCTATCACTGCGAGCAGTAATTCTCTTTCAAATCTAGTTTAGGATGAATTAGATTCCGAATTCTGTGACTGACAGAGTTCATATGACAAAGACCCGTTGCAATCTGCCGTCGGAATGGTACGAAGTGTGCTAAAACGGGCTGGGAATTCGACTAAAGAGTGAAGGCGAAATACAAGCGACTAAACACGATTAAGCTAATTACTTCCTTGAAATGAAAATGTAACGAATTTTCAATTATTTTCACCATCGTTTACAACCAGGCCAAATTAAATTAGTTACCACCACTCATACCAGTTGCGATTCACATACATATGTACATGCACCCGACAATTTCTGTCTTCCTATGCCAATTTAATTTACGCTTGCAAATGCTGACGCGAATTCGGTGTGGGTTTTTCTGTAAGTGCATCGCCTCCTGCTGGCGAAAACGAATTTTAGGGGTAATTCACGCGACTAAGTTTGCTACATTGTATGTGTACTTTGTATTTTCGCATAGCTCTTGAGTCTATTGCGTGGCATGGAAGTGACTAGCGTGGAAAGAACTAGTCGAGTAAAATATATGCAAATCCTAGCTTGCGTTAGTTTCGGAGTTAGATATAAAACCAGACCATTGGAACAACCCTTGCTCATTCATAAACATGCGAATGCAAATTCAATCAGACAAATCATATTTCTGATGTACGAAATTAGCTCGCAAAGCAGATTAGACTTCAGCACTTTGCAGTACAACCATATGCACGTACTTTCAGTGATTTGTCGTAGATGTGAGATTGAAGAGATGAGAGAAACGAAGCTAATGGATAAATATTTGTTAATCCTGTTGGGATTTCCGAAGAGCAGTTGCGACCAGTTTCAAATGGGAATTTTCCGATTTAGTTAATGCTCATTTCAATTTCGATGTTTCAATGAAATTAATTTTATATTATGTTGTTGTTATGCATTCGAACAGCTATTAATATTTATTTTTGAGAAATTCACATGAAATTGTCGTTCGATTATAGCAAGCTAGATGTTTTACAAATATCCAGGGTTCGCAAAATTCAAATAATTAGAGTCGTGCTGTAATATATATTTGAGATAAAACCATCTTTTCGAATTCACTTTTGAATGCCACGACGATTAAGATTAAGACTTCGTTGCATTGGCCAGAATAACTCATTGTTTCAAGCAAAGCCGATTAAATCGAATTGTATTTTGCGTCATGCGCTGATTCCCGTAGGCCCTGCATTTGCTGTTCATATTATGAGGACTATCTATTAAATTATAGCACCTTAGCCCAAATGATGTTTCTAGCGTTTACGTTTTCGCATTCATCGTTCCAATCCACGTTCGGGGTAGGTAGGTAGGACGTCAGAATATAGACTGTGCTATAAAATCGAATGAAGTTAACCTGATACCTACTATTGTTTATTTAAAAACATGCGGTTCTGTCAGAAAAATCTAAGTGAAGGTTCTTCAACGGATTTAATTTTACCGGGTCCTGGAAAGCACAATGAAAAAAGTCGTTAAAACTCGACTACGTGCCCCCATACTCTCCTACTAAGCATAAAAGTCCTATCTACATTTTAGTACTTTCGAGATATTCAATGATTTCTGGTTTGAGTTGTACTGGAGGGATATGCAGAGTACATTTTTCTATATTGAACATACTTCCGCAAAAAATAGGTTTTTCAAATTTTGCAAAATGATGCTACAGAGTATGCTTTGGAATCTAATGTTGACTCGAAAATGAGAAAAAAGCAGATAAAACCTTTATGCTTATTAGGGCAGCAAAGCCATTAGACAATTTTACCGATTGTGTTTTTTTTGTGTTTTTGTGGTTGTGTGTTTGTTTTTGGGGGTGTTTTTTGTTTATTTATTTATTTATTTATCTCCAGTGTATTGTTTTTTCGTGCATTCTTAGCTATTCTTCAAATTTTAATTCCTGCTCGTCCTCTGGTTTTAGGAGGGGCAAAAACTTGAAGAATAACAAAAACGTACAAAAAATACACGAAAAAACAACATACTGAAGATAAACAAACAAGCAAACAAACGAAAACACCCTCAAAAACAAAAACACAAAAAACACAAACCGTAAAATTGTCTAACGGCTGTGGGGAGTACGTAGTCGAGTTTAGCGTTTATTTTCGTAGAATACTCTCTGTGAATAAAAAGCTATAAAATTTGTCTTTGAAGTGTAAACATTTCCTTCTGTAGCAAATATACTTCTATTTCAAAGATATGGTATTAAAACCATTTATACTGTCTCCCTACCCGCATATTGCATAACATAATTAACACTTCAATACTCATTTGTACATTAAAATTCATTATTTTTCAAAAGTACATATTTCCATCATACGTTTTCCACTTCACAATCAATTAAATCCACAGATCCATCTACGATTCAAATTAAAGCTCAAATGTCTATACAACAAAACTAACTCGAAACATTATTTATTTGCAGCCCCTGGACAGAGATCAACCGAACGGACGACCACAATGGCGCTTCACCGTATTTGCACAGGACGAAGGAGGTGAAGGACTGGTAGGATATGCTGACGTGCAAGTGAATCTAAAGGACATCAATGACAATGCACCGATGTTCCCGCAAGGCGTGTACTTTGGCAACGTAACTGAGAACGGAACAGCCGGAATGGTTGTTATGACAATGACAGCTGTGGACTATGATGATCCGAACGAAGGTTCGAATGCGAAGCTAGTGTACTCGATAGAGAAGAACGTGATTGAAGAGGAAACGGGGTCACCTATATTTGAAATCGAACCGGACACAGGTGTGATAAAAACAGCTGTGTGTTGCCTGGATCGAGAACGGACACCGGATTATTCGATACAGGTTGTAGCGATGGACGGTGGAGGGTTGAAAGGAACGGGGACGGCTTCGATACGAGTCAAAGACATAAATGATATGCCGCCGCAGTTTACGAAAGATGAATGGTTTACGGAGGTTGACGAGACCGACGGAACCAATTTGCCTGAAATGCCCATTCTGACGGTCACCGTGCATGATGATGACGAGACAAACAAGTTCCAGTATAAGGTCATCGACAACAGTGGCTATGGAGCAGATAAATTCACAATGGTGCGAAACAATGACGGAACTGGGAGTTTGAAAATCGTTCAGCCGCTCGATTATGAGGACCAACTTCAAAGCAACGGATTCCGATTCCGGATCCAAGTAAATGACAAGGGTGAAGATAATGACAACGACAAATACCACGTGGCATATTCGTGGGTGGTAGTGAAATTGCGCGACATCAACGACAATAAACCCCACTTCGATCGAGCCAACATCGAAGTCTCTGGGTACGAGGACACAAAAGTCGGTACGGCTTTGGAGCGATTCAAAGCTACCGACCCTGACCAAGGAGGCAAAAGCAAAGTGTCATATTCAATCGATAGGTCGTCGGATAGACAGCGTCAGTTCTCAATCAACCAGGAAGGAACTGTGTCGATTCAGCGATCGCTGGATCGTGAAGTTGTGCCTCGGCATCAAGTAAAGATCCTGGCAATCGATGATGGAGTTCCGCCGAAAACCGCAACTGCAACGCTAACGATTATCGTTCAGGATATCAACGATAATGCACCAAAGTTCCTAAAGGATTACAGGCCCGTGCTGCCAGAACATGTTCCGCCCCGAAAAGTTGTTGAAATACTGGCAACGGACGATGATGACAGGTCGAAAAGTAATGGACCACCATTCCAGTTTCGATTGGACCCTGGCGCTGATGATATTATCCGGGCGTCGTTCAAAGTAGAACAGGATCAAAGTGAGTATGGTTTTCATGTACATTTTACCTTAGAAAGATTAGGAGCTCAAAATGTATCACATCAGTCAATGGATGTTATTTTCTAAATACGTCATCAACGAAATGATTACTACAGAACAATCATGCATGAGATTATTGAGAATAATTAATCGGTTGAATCAGTCGACACTATTTCAACGGTATGAGTTAAGTGTATCCCTGCAATTTCTAGGCCATCAGGTAGAGATTTTGATCTCCAAATTCTATGTATTGATTAACAGTGAAACCACTCAAATACATGTCGCAAGCAAAAATTTTTGGCAAACTCTCTTCCTGAAATATTCGTGATACCACATCGCTTATTGCGTAATCGGAATCCTTTTGAAATTTTACTCAACATGATTGAATGGTAATAAAAGAATAAAGCGTAAGAAAAAACGACGATTTCGATCCCGAGGCATTGTGGAACATTAACAGATTGCAACCGTCACAAAGAATCGAAATCTAAAATGCCATTCCAGCATTCTGATGTAGCATCAGATTCTGTTTGAAGAATAAGAGATGAAAAGAATGAAAATATCTGAAATGAATTTAAAGTCGAAATGTTTTTTCTTAGACTCGCTGGAAATGCGATGAGTTCTGTTTGTAAAGCTGGAGTACTTTTTCGGTCGAAATCTGATCGAACCGCTCAGGCATATCTGCCATTCGTCTGTTTTGCTTATGGCGAAAAATTCTAAACACAAGATTATGTCACATGAAAAAAAAAACTTGGATACTACTACATACTCATATATGTTTGAGCACTAAGTTTTTGTTTCATTGTAACTTCCACTAGATTATCCACTTTACTTTTGGCGTTGAATACACCCTCTAGACTGCACGCTAATTTATCCATTGATTCCTGTCCAGTTTTTCAGAACTTAAGTCCGCTTCCGTTGAAAATATATCTACTGATAACCGGATGTGCCCTGCTATCGAAAGCGGAAGTGATTTTCTTGACTTCCTTCTGTCGGATCTGTCAATTTCTATTGAACGTTACAAGTTTCTGAAGTCTGCTGAGATTTCCAGGATAAATAAGTTAATTTTCGCAAGTTTCCGTAGTGTTCCCTGAATTTTTCTTTACTTCTATCTTCAACTTTTACCCCTATTGACTACAGAAATATTATGCTTATCCTCCTTTCAGTTATGTCTGTTTCGTAGAACATACCTTGTGTTTTTCTTTCTGAAAGCATTCTCCATTTATTGAAATATCGAAAACTTATTGAATTATTCCATCGATTCTCTCCCGTCTTGAGTATTGTGGAAATTTATTTTGCTGAAGTATTCGACCACATAAAGAGGTCATAGTCCATTGGATTGCCTGATGGAGAAAAATTATCTTCAGCAGTGGACACAGATCCTTTTCAAATCGTTCTGAACTGAAAAACTGAACTCGAATGGACATCTAAATGGGTTGATATGCATATGGGCGAAAGTCAGGAAGCAAACATTTAAAGCTCTTATCCCACATTCTGCTCGTGCTTGTGTTCGAGTTGACTAGTTCAGCGTGGAGTCAATTTTCCATATAGTGTCACAGAAGCGACAGCGATGCTAAGCTAGAATAAAATAAATATGATGATGGAAAATATTTTCTTAGGATTATGATGAAAACTTATGGCAGAAAAGTAGGTTAGATGGGATGTTTGATTTGCGAGTGAGCGAAAAGAAAACATGGAACGGAAAAGGGAACATGAACTGATTGTAGCCTTGTAGGGATTTAGCATGATTTGGAAATGGGTCTGGCGAGTAGACGAGATCTGAAATGAAAACAAAAAATTAATGAGTCGTATGTTAGAGCTCCAGCATTTTTAATATGTGCGAGTAGAAGTCTGATTTATTATTTTGTTTTCTGGGACTGATTAAAAAATGATATTGTGCATCCAGAGCATGCAGTATTATAGGACATCAAGCGATTAGAACTTGCAAATGAATGAATCTTAATAAAAATAGCCAGTTTTAAGGGGTATAGAGCTAGAAAAGCTAGTGCTTGTGTTAGTGAGGGTAAATAATTACGGTATGTTCGGGATACGCCCGCTAAATTGATCCTGATTTTAAATGGCGAAAACCCGAAGTGGCACCCAGTTTATCAAGGACTCAGGGTGGCTGTCCTGTTAATAAAGGTTGCACAGTACACAATACCCTTGTGTGCCTAAGTGTGCTTTCTCCAAAGTCTGCCTAAAAGGGCAGCCGCGGAACATAACCTAGATGGCGATAAAATACCAACTGCTAGAAAAATGTTGCAAAATATTTTGTGAAAAATGGAAAATTTAAGCTCGGCTCTATGAACATTAAATTAAATTAAATTAACGGAAACCTATTTAACTTTGCAATAATCTGGTGATGTTTCTGAGGCCTGTTCAATTTTTGCAAACCAAGTTCAAAATTTGAGGGTTAATTATTCAAACTTTATAAAAAAACTTCCAAGCCATATATTAATTAAAAGAGTTTTCGAAACTTTTTAAGAAATACATGTTAATTTTAGGAAAATTCGAACTTGAAACTTTTGCAGAGTAGTATGAATACCTGGATCCTACACATATGCATAAAAAAAATCTAACACAAATGCTGCAAATGTTGCAAGTACATGAATGGTGGTTCTTATCCTTATAGAAAATGAATTGAATTCATAATTCACCATCGTCGAAATTCTTCAAATTGTCAACAACCGTAATAGAAGATCCGTGCAGAGCGTAGGAATATGTTAAAGGTAGCATTTTAGACGTATAGGATATTTGATGACTTTTGGATATGTTCAAAGTAAGTGAGTTTTAAAGGTCCAGTCGCACAGAATACAAAGATCATTTTGAAGTTGGAGGTAGACGTCGGCAGATTCAATTACTCTGAACACCTTGAAGTCATCGGCAAACAAAAGGCAGGGAGAACGAATAAAGAAATGTATAAAAACTATGAATAATAATGGACCAAAAATCGAGCCCTGAAGAACTCCGAAAAGCGGACAAAAAGGGAAAGACGTGATGGAATGCACAGTTACAGCACTGGTACGACGAGAAATATAGCATGAAAACCAAGACAATAGAAGATCAGATACCCTAGAGCCTCAAAGCCTCGCAAGAGGAATTTTGTGATCAACAGAATTCAAAGCTTTTGAGTAGTCGGTGCATACCACATCGACTTGTTTCCGTTGGTCTACAGCAGAAGCAAACAAGTTAGTAAATGATATAACATTAGAGGTGGGAAGTCTTTCTTTGATGAAATCATATTGCTCAGGATCAAGGAAAGGATGTAGCAGAGCAGGCAGCCTGTTGTAAACAACTCTTTCAAGAACTTTCAAAAACAAGGAAGGAAATGAGAAATGCAGCTTGGGTCGTCAGACTTGTAGATGGATGAAATATATAAATATAATAGAAAAAGGAAAACACAAGGACTATGAAAGTGACATCAAGACATTCAAGAAAGGATTCAATTTCTAGAAAATCAGTGTGAATGAAAGAAAAGGAAGATGAAACAACATGAAGGCGCTCACAAGATAAGATTGGGTTGCGTTGCGAAAAGAAGGATGAAAAATATTTTGCGCAGAGGTCGCAAATTGCTCGTGGATTAGAGGTAGTAGTATTATCAAAGAACATGGAACCGGGAAAACCTGGGGAGTTTTTTAGAGAACGGACAAAGGATCAGAAGGGTTTTGTTGATTAGAACAAATAAAGTACTTAATGCTTGCAAAGTAGTCGCAGATAGACTGATTGACGCCAATTCGGGTGGTAGAACGTAGCCTTGGAGAAAGTCACCAGGAGAACCTTTATTTCTAAATCTAGCTCGAGCTTGATCTTTAGCTTTGAGTGCAGACGCCACATCATTCCGAAACTAAGGAGCGGCATTAGATTTGCGAGGATGGCTGGAAGGAGTGAAGCAGGAGTTAAGTTTGGATAGGAAGTTATAGAATTTCATAACAAGTTCATCAATATGTTAGAGAACGTTATGTTATGATGTTAGAGAACCAGTTAACCAAGCTCCTTTTCATTCGTCCTACCAGCGAAGTTTGCTTGATGGCAGTTAAAGCGCACGGCTCGAGAAGGAGATCTATTGGTTTGAAAATCTACATGAAGTGCAACTTATAGATGAAGGTGATGCAAGTCTGCTTAGACATAGCGAAAGGGAACATTGATATTATGAGAGGGAATATTGGATAGGATGAAATTTAATATTTTGTTACTCATATTGGGCACAGAGTTGAATTGAGAAAGAGGACGCAATGAAAGAAACGATGAGGTTAGCAAGGCAATGTTGTTGGATGAGATTAGAGAAGAAAAAGTGTGATTCCATACCAGGTTCGGTAACTTGAAATCTCCACATATTAAAAGCAAAGCAAAGGAGAGACTATTGCTGGATAGTTCATCGAAAAATTTGTTATATATCGCAACTGAAAAAGAACATATACTGATGAAGCAATGAGAACTTCGGAGAGAGCAACAATACAAGCACAACAATACACTCAATAGAAGGAGATGGAGAGAAGTCTTTACAGAGTGTTCCTTAAAGAGACACGCGAACAGCAATTAACACACCACCGTCGTTGGCGACAGTGTGTTAATTGCTTCTTTTTAATTGCTTCGCTTTTGCGCACGATCAATGCGAAAGACTGTGTGAAAAAGGAAAAGCTCGTTATCGTAGATATTCCCAGTCAGCCATGTGTCGGTTAAATAGATGATATGGTGGGAAGAAAGAGAAGAGGAGAAATTCAGCGTGCTAACCATAATCCTCAGTCCATGAACGTTCCTGTAGTATATTCGTAGATAGATTTGACTGAGTTTGTTAATTACGAAAATTTTGCGATGCGTTAGAGAGGTCCTGCGAGGTCTCGGAATAAAATCCTTTACTAAGGTGCCAGGTGACCAAAAATTATTTCGGAAAACTTTATCCAAATCAGAAGAAACAGTAACCTGGACTAAGGAGTTGGATTGATGTTATTGATGTCCATTTGTAGGCGAAATGATATTTTCCTCGTTTGCCTGAGTATCTTTTGAAGTATGAGCTCTTCACCTTCTTTACTATGATATACATCGAAAGTTAAAGTTTGAATAGGGGGTTGAATAAAGTGGTAAACAAGGTATCTCAACGTCCATGTTAATCATTTATATGTTCCTTTGTGCGTGCTGCGCTTATCAAGAATGAAGGAAATTGAAAATTAGTAAGCTTGGTATTCTTTACAAAGTGTTTAAACCAGAATGTAAATAAACTTGTAGGTATCCATCCAAGTGGATGTTATTTACCCAAATATGAATATTTTTGTTTGGCATTTACTCGAATTATTTTGCTTTGCACAATGTGCACGCCACTTTTGTCCACGTTCAAAAAAAGATACGCTCACTGATAGAAAAACTCTTGGTTGGTTCAACTGTTTTTAATAGTATTGCAACGATTCATTCAAAATCGTTAAACGAACTACGGAAAATAGTTATTTTTACAATGTTAATATAGTCAATTTAACGACATAAAAGTAGTTGGCTCTGGTTATACAAAAAAATATCACAACGTTCATGAAATCAACTATTTTAATTGTTTCGTAACTACGAAAAATAGTTGATCAATAGAAAAATATTCATCAATTCACTCAAAACTTCAAAGTTTCTAATTTTCAACAGTTTTTATGGTACTTAAACTACTTTGCAATAGTTGATTTCTACAAACGTAATTCAGTGAGCAACGGCTTTGGAATCATTCTACGCAAAGTAGAATGGTTTCAACATTTGGATGTTTTTCATGCTCCGAATGAAATTTTTTTTTGTTTATCAACCACGCGTCATGGTGCATAAAAGTAATCAACAATTTTCTTATGGTTGTTTTAACTATAGCCCTAGTTGATGCAAAAACAACTAAGGAAAACTGTTGACTTTCCATACTCCTCATACTCATACTCCTATTCTATCATAGAATTCATATGCTAAAATTGTGTTCGGTTTGCTGTTCGATATAATTCATATCCATGTTATGCTGTGAAGCCTTTATATTACGTTGTATGACGTTTTTTGACACGCATTGCGATGCAGTGCAGCGCCGTAGCAGTGAGCGCACACTGAAAGAAAAAGTTGTGGTTGATTTAACTATTATTTTTAGTAATGCAACAATGCATTCAAGTTTGGCGAATGAACTACGGAAAAAGGTTCTTTCTATTCTGCTAAAATAGTTCATTTGACCATACAAAAGTAGTTGACTTTGCTGATACAAAAAAAACAACAAACATAATTCCACACCACAGACTATAGTCATTTATTATTTCGTACTATGTATATTGTTGGAATACCATTGTTTGTGGCTGCTTACTTTTTTGCACCACGGACGTTGTTTATCAACCACGCGTCATGGTGCATAAAAGTAATCAACTATTTTTTTATGGTTGTTTTAACTATAGCCCGTAGTTGACGCAAAAACAACTAAGGAAAATTGTTGATTTTACCAAGATTTTTCTTTCAGTGCTGGGTAGTTGCGCTTACGGTCTTTTTTTTCATGAATCTGAAAAAAATGGCAACTATTTTTCGATTTAAGATACCATCACAATTGGTTGAAATGATCTAAACAAGTACGGCAACCATGCCAGATTTGAATATACAGAAAAATGCCGCGCATTTAATATGAAATCAAGGTCCAGAAAAGCAGTGGAGTTAATTGGCAAAATGGGTTTGCAATGCTTTGAACACTTCTTGAAATTTTTTCACAGAAGTCTTATTTACCTTTTCCATGTTAAGTAACACAGCTTTATAGGTAGGCTAAACCCCAGTTTATGTCTGTTGACTGCTTATTTTATCCCAAACGGCAACCTCCTCTGCACATCGATGAACTTTTCAGCTTAAATTTCACACAAATGCCATATGGGGCATACTTTTGAGTTGCTTTCTAAAATTATGACGATCGCTAGCAGATTTTGCAAGTAAGGGTTCCATATTACCATGAAAAAAAGGAAAAAACCAGGGTTCCATAAAGCCATCCCTTCCTCTCTCTCAAAGCAAAATTTTCCGCTACTTTTTATTTTTTTAAGCTCATGAGGTACCCTTTCTCATTATCAGGCGCGCGGTAATCAGACACACACCAATAAAATTTCAACTTTATGTTCTTCCAATTATTTCAAAACCTGTGTAGAAAAAGTACAGTTCACTGAAATGAATGAAGTATAAATACATCTATTATCTGAAACGGACACAGATTTTCAAATTCATTCATTTTACATTTATATCCAACAATACATAGATTCAAAATTATTGAACTTCATGGAAACATAAATTCTGAAATTGTTCTCTAATAAAACTCCTCATTTCACATAATCAATAATAAAATTTCAATAAAAACAAGTGCACTCACGAACTTCCCACACAAAAAAAAACAGATAACCTAGTTCCATTTAATTGAATAGAAATCCCAGAATATACATTTTTAGAATCGCTTCAACCAACCATTATCATATCCGGCATCACGTTTATTATTCCATTTGAATAGATTATGAATAATTCTGCCAAACATGCTGAAATGAATGATATAAATTTCCGCTAAAAACGTACTCCATGAAATATTCATTCAAATTTACTACAAAAATTACTATACATATCTATTAAAACTGACCTGTTTTGTCATATTTTCCATATTTTTGCAGAGGGTGCTAATGGAGATGGTATGGCAATCGTTTCGTCGTTGCGCTCATTTGATCGTGAACAACAGAAGGAGTACTTAATTCCGATTGTTATCAAGGATCACGGAAGTCCAGCAATGACGGGCACGAGTACACTTACCGTAGTTATAGGCGATGTTAACGACAATAAGATGCAACCGGGATCCAAGGAAATTTTCATTTACAACTATCAGGGACAGGCGCCTGACACACAAATCGGTCGAGTGTATGTGTATGATTTGGACGATTGGGATTTGCCGGATAAGAAATTCTACTGGGAAGCACAGGAGAACCCTCGATTCAAGCTAGACGAAGATTCGGGCATGATAACGATGCGACAAGGCACTCGAGAAGGACGATACCACTTGAGATTTAAAGTATACGATAGGAAGCACACGCAAACTGATGTACCGGCTAATGTGACGGTTACAGTAAGGGAGATACCGCACGATGCAGTGGTTAATTCGGGGTCGATTAGGATATCGGGGATAAGTGACGAGGACTTCATTCGAGTGTGGAATTACAGGACGCAGAGCTTGTCACGAAGTAAACTCGATAGGTTCAGAGATAAGCTCTCTGATTTGCTGAACACTGATCGCGAGAATGTAGATATATTCAGCGTGCAGTTGAAGAGAAAGCATCCTCCCTTGACTGATATAAGATTCTCTGCTCACGGATCTCCCTACTACAAGCCAGTGCGACTCAATGGTATTGTACTGATGCATCGCGAAGAAATCGAGAAGGACGTGGGAATCAACATTACTATGGTTGGAATCGATGAGTGCCTCTATGAGAATCAAATGTGCGAAGGATCTTGTACAAACACTTTAGACATAAGTTCACTACCCTATATGGTGAATGCGAACAAAACCGCCTTGGTAGGAGTTCGAGTAGACACGTTGGCCGAGTGTACGTGCGGCGCTAGGAACTTTAGCAAAGTAGAATCGTGTAGGAATAGTCCTTGTTTCAATGGTGGCAGATGTCTAGAAACACGATATGGCCCGCATTGTTCATGTCCGGCTGGGTACAGTGGTCCGCGGTGCCAGCAGACGACAAGAAGCTTCAGAGGGACTGGATGGGCTTGGTATCCACCGCTGGACATGTGCGACAGCTCGCATCTTAACCTAGAATTCATAACTCGCAAAGCGGATGGCCTAATCTTGTACAACGGACCTATAGTTCCCCCTGAGCGTGACGAGATGTTGATATCGGACTTTGTATCGTTGGAGCTAGAACGTGGTTTTCCACGGCTTCTGATTGATTTCGGATCCGGAACGCTGGAGCTAAGAGTCAAGACAAAGAAGACGTTAGATGACGGCGAATGGCATCGAATCGATTTGTTTTGGGATACCGAGAATGTTCGGATGGTAGTAGATTTCTGCAAGTCAGCCGATGTATCTGAAATGGAGGACGGATCACCGCCGGAGTTTGATGATTCATCGTGTCAAGCACGTGGTCAGATTCCACCATTCAACGAGTACCTGAATGTGAACGCACCGCTGCAAATCGGAGGACTTTACCGCGAGCAATTCGATCAGTCTCTATATTACTGGCATTTCGTTCCGACGGCTAAGGGATTTGACGGGTGCATTCGCAATCTTGTCCACAACAGTAAATTGTATGATTTGGCTCATCCAGGGCTTTCGAGAAATAGCATGGCAGGATGTCCGCAGACTGAAGAAGTGTGCTCGCAGAGTGAGCAGACAGCTCGCTGCTGGGAGCACGGCAGCTGTGTAGGTAGTTTTAGTGAAGCCCGTTGTCAGTGCCGACCAGGCTGGACTGGACCTGCTTGTAATATAGCCACCATTCCCACAACTTTCAAGCAACAGAGCTACGTGAAGTACGCTCTCAGTTTCGAGCCGGACCGATACAATACTCAAATTCAACTAAGATTTCGAACTCGGGAGCAGCATGGTGAGCTATTCCGTGTCAGTGACCAGCACAATCGTGAATACGGAATCCTTGAGATCAAAGAGGCTCGTCTTCATTTCCGCTACAACCTAAACTCATTAAGGACAGAGGAACGTGATCTTTGGCTGAATGCTATTACGGTGGACGATGGACAATGGCATGTGGTACGAATCAATCGTTACGGTTCGGCGGCTATTCTGGAACTGGATGGCGGCGAGGGACGTCGCTACAACGAAACTTTCGAGTTCGACGGACATCAATGGTTGCTGGTCGACAAGCAAGAAGGAGTGTATGCCGGCGGCAAAGCGGAATATACTGGAGTTCGGACTTATGAGGTGTACGCTGACTATCAGAAGAGTTGCCTGGATGATATAAGGTAAGATTATAGAGTAATTTGGTAAGCTTTAGGAATTGGTGTAGGAAGATCTGATTTTACCTGTGAGTTTTTGCAATGAATGGATGATTGAATCTTAACAGCATATCCTTAATTGAGTTTTGAAAGATTTGAATAATTGCATTCACATTGAATACATTGCCATAACTCCATTCTTTACAGTAACAGTTGTTATTAATTTTGGATTTATTCCACAACGGTATTTTACAGAAATATCCGAAGAAGTAATTTTCGTTCTTGTTCTGTTTTTATCTCTTTTCTGATACAGATTGGAAGGTAAACATTTACCATTGCCGCCAGCCATGAACGGAACGCAATGGGGCCAAGCAACAATCAATAAGAACTTGGAGCGTAATTGTCCATCGAACAAACCTTGTTCCAACGTAATATGCCCGGATCCGTTCGAGTGTGTTGACCTATGGAACGAATATGAGTGCACGTAAGTACTACTTTCTCCATCACATGACTGTCGATTTATACAAAGTTATTTGAGATCGGTAAACAGTTTTCAATGGCACTAACTTGGAAATGGAATGTTAGTACTCTAATAATTACATCAAGAGATGGGTAAACATATTTTCTGAGCGTTAATTGACTTGAACTCGTAGGAGTTAACAGGAAGGAGATTTGTACATTTTTTGATTTTGATTTTTAAATGAAAATATATCTAATTGTCAGATAAAGCTCTTCGATTTATTCATTTTCGCTATACGACGCGAATTAATGATTTGTCTTACAAGACCCCTCCTTTTCATAATTTTTATCCGAGCTTAATAGTCTTATTCAATTTGCATTCTACACATTTCCAGCACACACGCGACCACTTTATAATATCTCTGAGAAAAAAACTGTAAAACATTTTCACAACATTCAGCTTTCCACCATCCCTCCCTCGTCTTGTCAGCATCACAACGTTCTCATAATTAATCCCAATGTACCAAATAAATATATAACAGCATTGCGTCTATCTGGCGGTGATGTGATGTTTTCATGTCTGTTGAGACGGAACGAAAATAACAAGGCCTCTTAAAAAGTTGAAAGTTGTTGAAAGAACATAATTTCCATCCATTTCGGACGCACAAGCTGAAAAAAACAAGAGGTAGACAATTATTTTTTTTGTACAAATGTACAAGTCCCCATAAAATGTAGGACCTACTTTAAAAATATTTTTACTCAAATCGATTGCTGACGGAGAAAGTTGTTGAAACTTTTTTTTAAGTAGGCGGAAGAACATACAGGGAAAATGTTGGGGCTAAGAGATGGAAATATGAATGTAGAATGAATTTGCAAACAGCATAATGTTTTACATATCTGCAAGGAAAAATGTATATGTATGTCGGGTTTGTGCTGTATGTTTCGGGGAGAAATAATGAGTGTCCATGTTATGAGCATGCTTTTGAGTATTTCGGACTTGATTGAAGTGTACCAAGTCAAAGATTCAATGTGAAAAATATCAATTCCAAGAATAAAACTTAGAAGCTGGGGATGAAGTGGTGACAAATTTTAATTGATAAATAACTTGTAAGATGACAAATAATTTGTAAGTGCATCTTTGTGGCATGGCTTAAGTTTATGATCCAATTTAGTCTATTGAATGTGAAATTCACATTAAAGTCAATCTTACTCCATCATTTTATGGAATCGAAATGATGGTAAAGATAGATGGATAGATTATGATGAAAAAGCGATGTAGACATCACAAACGTCTGTTTCGATAGAAATAGCACTAAACTTTACAAACGATTTTATGTCGCAACTTCTTGTGACTCATTTTATGTTGACTCGCGAATGATCCGAATCAATTCAATGGTCCCGAAGAAGACTATTCTAACTTGAGATAAGATGCTTCCCTTTTTAGCCCTTGAAACGATATTTGTGACGTGAACACATGTGTACGTATGATTTTAGTTGAACTATTTCGAAAGGAATTAAATGAACTTTGGAAATTTTTGAAGATCTCTATATATCCGCCTTAAAGTACTACGGGGTTAAACCAAGCATTTGAGGATGTTTTTTCAAGTTTTGATTATTTATTTTTAAAAACACTGGCTTTTTTAATTGGCATCGTATATTTCATGGCGAAAGGTGGAACAAAACGGGAGCGACAATATTGTCTAAAGTACTATTCCTTGTGTCCACTCAAAGGTGAAACTTGAATAACCAAGTAGATAGGGCACCGGCTTCGAGCGTGGGGGGGTCTATGGTTCAAGTCCAGTCATGATCCCACATGGAACTCCGAATTGACCTAACTCTGAGCTCGAGGTACCTGAGTTACATGAGGAGTAAAGTGAGCAGTGGAATTTATCACTTGTAAATTTGTGGATTTATCACTTCACTTGTGAACTCCACTTGTGAATTAGGTTAGGTTAGGCTAATGAAGAGGGCTGCCGGGAAAGCGGCCATCATTAGGCCACCAGTTTGGGCCCATTTGCCACCCTTATAGACAATCACACGAATACACACTTACAGCCATGACACTGGCGAGATTCGAACCCGCAGGCCCCGTAGCACGCCGCTTTTCGGCGTGACGCCTTAGCGAGTAGAGCTACCGGGCCCCCTCACTTATGAATTAAGTCTCTATCAACTTCAGCCCCCAGTCCCGATGGGTTGCAGTGGGAATATTTAAATTTACTCCAGGGCTAGATAAAACATAATGTGCTTCTAGTGATTCCTCTTACGTTTCTCAAGAGTTCATTACTAACCATGCTATTCTACTGCATTACTTACCTCCTGTTTACCTTGTTTAGCCTGATTCTCTTTGATATGCAGATAAAGTGTTGTCGCTTCAGACAATGAATTTACTATGATTTACAGTCTAATCAGTCTAAATTCAAATGAGTGATGCTCTGCCAACTTCCTTGCTTTTAATGTTTGTAAGTGGTTCGTGATGCATTTTTCCATTTTGATTACTATCATTGCTTTTTTTCTGGTTGTGTTCAGGAGCATGTAGATAAACATAAGAACCTTGGCATCGTTTTTGATCGAAAAAAAAATTGACCTGCATATTTCCTGGACTTACCTGGTTCGAATATAGCTACAGACGTTGTATCATACTCTGAGCTTTAAACTCACTTGGCTCGAAGTAGGTACCTGAGTCGGACGATTATAGTCAGGCTTCACATTAATCGTGTCACACTAGTGAAAATTTCCATTATGAAAACTGAGTCTCTACTAGCTCTTCTCCCTCCAAGAACCTCATTGGCTTGACAATTCAATCAATGACAATCCAGTCAGTACTCAAAATTTGCCTGGACAAAACTAAAGCACCCCAGGCTTATGATCAGACATTATACTAAATGGTTTTTAGTTTTAGTGTTTCGTCGCACATCTTTTATCTTTAATAGCACCAGCACATCTTTATGGCATAGAAGATATTAAATTGTCAATAAAATGTTCAAGAGTATTTTCTCACGCTGTCTTAATAACCTCAAAAAGAAACATTTATGTCCTGCAGTTTTCCCTGTTGATCCTCTTGTTGGCAATTTTCCACAAGTTCTAAATCGGGCTGATATCAGAGGATCGCACAGACCACTCCAAAACCCAGCTTAGTGGTATGCTTGGGATCGTTGTCCTGTTGAAATCTACATTTTAGAGGCATATCCTCTTCAGCGTACGGTATCATTCGATGAATTGGCCTAATACCTTGTCCTGAAAAGCAACTCCAGACCGGGGCACTACCTCCTCCATATTTGGTTGTTGGGATGCAGTTTTTAGGGCACCATTTTCGTCCTTTTTGGTGTCGTGTACATCATATTCCGTTAGAATACTTTAAATTACATTTCGATTCGTCGGAAGATAATACAGCTCTCCACTTTTGAATACTCCAGTCTAAATGGTCCTAGGTTTAACGTGGCCCTCCTGTTCTTCTCTGAGATGAAAACCTTTTTGCAGGTTGCTGGCTTTACAAACCAGCTTCTTTCGCTCTTTTCTTAATGATCCTTGCACATACTAATAACTTTAAATCATTTTTGATTTACTTAGAAGAGGCGCAAAGACTGTCACACAAATATTGAGACTTCTTATAAGTTTTTGAACAGAGTTTTTGGTCTTGGAACTTGTGCCAACACGAACACAGAAACAAATTTACAATGTTTTTCATATATTTAGAAGTTCAATAAAAAGTATACAAAATATATCAAGTATGCGTTGATATTTATTAAAATTTGAGTCTAAATCATAACACAAGCTCACAAAAGTATTGACGCAGTAGCTGAAATATTAACTTTTATGATGAAAATGGTAAAGATAATATTTTAACTGATGTTTTGTGGCGTATACGTTCGCGTATCAATTGCTCTAACCTTTCTGTCAAATCCAGACTTATTTTACCCAATTCTTCTTGAATGCGGGCTTTTAACTGATTTTTGCCGGATATTTTGTGTTTGTTGACCGAACCCTTCAAATGAATCCATAAATTCTCGGCTGGATTCGTATCCGGTTCTTGTTCTGGGGTTCTGAGTTGTCCAGTCACATTGTAAAGTATACACTCTCGCACAATACTCGCTCAATATTTGGGATCATTGTCTTATTGAAATTGAAAACTGTCAATCAAACCCAATTTGGCGGCACTGTCTTTAAAGTTTTCTTTAAATAAGTTGTAAACTGTTTTCAATCAAATGCAGTTTCAATACCCCTGTTGTCGAAATGGCGCCCAGATCACCACCATGTTTCACGGTTGATTTTAAGTTTCTTCTTTCAAATTAATCACCCGGATATCTCCACACGCGCTTTATTCGAGGTGACCCGAATAACTCTATTTTGGTCTCATCACTAAACAAATCGTTTTCCCAAAATTGCTTGTGTTCATTTGTACGCTCCTTTGCACTATTCACTATTCACTTTATTTGCCCATGATTGCGATTCGATCATGTAACCCAGACTTTTTTATCACACTCCTAACTATCTCTACACTCAAGTCTTTATTGGTTACATTACGCACTTCAGCACAAACTTGTACCGATGAAAATTCTGGATTATCCTTTATACATCTAAAAATGCGCCGTGCTGCTGTATTGTCCAAAATTTTCTTCCGGCCTTTTCCGGGTTTATTTGTTTGCTTCCCTATATTTTTTACCATATTTTTTCACAGTGGCATATCGGCTTCATTACCAATTTCGCGCTGCGAATATCTCTTTTTGAAAAAGGATATCACAATTTTTTCCTGAACGGTCCTTTCACGTACTTCAGTCATATTTCTACTTTCAAAACTACTAAATGATCGCATCAAAGTACTAGCGAATACTAAATTTGGCAGCATTTAGTAATTCTAAAACGGTAAAAAAAATAAAAACTGAGAGCAAATTTTTTTCATCAAATTTTCCTGATAATATATGAGATACCCAGAGCAGAACTGTTATTTTTCACAAAGGGACGCTTTAGTTTTGAGCAATCCTGTAAATTGAAAATAGCGAGTTCCGATGAAAATCAACAAGGTCGAAATTATTGGAGTTTTCATCCAAGATACTATTTTCACTTCAAATTCATAATCGAAAAGTAAAGATTATATTTTGCCTCTGGTTGGAATAAAATATGAAAAAGCAGCTAATACTATTATTCTATTATAGTAAGCACGAAAAACTTTCTTTCGTGCTCTGCATTTTGAAACACTTTCTTGATAAAATTTACTGCTTTTCCTCATTCCAATCAAAAATCTTTTACACGCTTTATGCAAGTGACAATCATCACGAAGCACTAGTGGCTTGTCTTGCATCTTCCTATTTCTTCGAGAGCTATTGATTTGGTTGAAAATTGCAGTCGTGTCTGCGATTATCTTGCTCTCGAGATGCAAAACCAGGTATCGAAAATTGAATTAAAGTTTTAAATGCAGTCCACCCCGCACTCAGGTGCAACGATGAGGTGATCTGAACTGAACAGCTATCGCAAAAAAACCACAACTTTTCTTCGAAAGCACGACTCACCGCATAGAAGAACAGATAGCAGGCTAAAAGTTTTAGATAAGCAATTTGTGGATAGTCTTTTTAGTGTTCTCCTTTGCCCTGGGACTGTTTCGAAGTTACTGTTTTTTTGTTCCGTTTTCGGATCTCTCAACTTTTGATTCTTTTCATAATTTTTTTTGCGATGAATTTAACTGAATTTTTTATATTGACTTTATAAATCGCATGAAAATAGTTAGTAAAGAGTTAATAAGATTGGCTAACAATTAAATGAATAGACGAGTTTGAGAACTTTGCGGTGAAACTTGATAACCAAGTTTAATTTTTGGATGGAAATCATAACAAAAGTCTTGAGGTTAATAGAAGGATATTACAAAAACACGAAAAAACTACAATTACCAGGTAAAAACGTACAAAGGAAAATAAATGTCACAGAAAAGAGTATTGTCAATCGAATCAATTATATGAATTCAAAAATTATCATGGAACTCAAGAAAAAATAATATATATTCGAAATTAGTATTACAACGAAAGCCATTGAAAACTGTTTACGGTGCGCAAAACATATATTTCAGAAAAACAATCGAATCATATGCTAAATTTCAATATTTTGTTTATAATCAACCCTTTCCATTCCTTGAATTTCCGTCCCAGTTCACATTGTTCCTGCGACCTGTATGATTTCCTGCGTATTTAAGAACCCTTTTTTTTCTCATGATGTTCATACTCAATTAGCACTAAATGCCGACTAATTACGATACTAACAACACTTGTTTTAATCATTCAAATCAAATAAGACAGTTTTGTACTAAGTGTGTGATTTTAATGTTTTTGGGGGTTGATATTTAAATATGCTTAGCAGTCACTCAAATTTCTCAGCAATGACACTTACTTTGAGGCAGTTGAAGCGAACTTTCCAGAAGAGTGAAAACAGAGTGAATAAGTGTGCTTGTGTGTTACTAAACTTATCTATTTACATTAATTGTATTAATTTTTGGCTTTGTGTGAACCTGAACCTCACCACTTGAAGATTGGAATACTTGAGTGATTTTTTTTTTTAATTTTTAATGAATTTGTTTGATTGACGTAGCTAGTAAATTATAATTTTCGGTAGTTAGAAGTTAAAGAGTGGAATGGGGCCTATTTTTATTTTATTGTAATATAGTAAAAAAGCAAATGGTGTCGGCATAATGGAAAAGCAAGTTTGTGGTTTTTCAAGAAATAAATATCTCAAAATGAGTTAATTACTGTTGAATACCGTGAGGGGATTCAAAAAATGGAAAATCCTATCTTATCTATTCTAGCAGGGATCTGGGAAAAAATACTGGTAGCTTCGGAATCAGGGCCTCAAGTAAACATTTTGCGAGTCTTCGAAAAAATCAGGGGGATTAAGGCAAAATTCTGGAAGAAAAAATCAGGAGTGCTTACAAAAAATCAAGGAACTCTAGAAAAAAATCCTGCGAGTCTAGGAAAAATTACTGGGAGTTACGCAAAAATCAGGGACCATCATAAAAATTATAGGAATCTTAGGAAAAATCATGAAAGCTTAGTGAAAATCAGGGACTCAAGAAAAAATTCTTGGTTTCTAAAACAAAACATGGAAGCTTAGGAAAAATCAGGGAAATTTTGAAAAACTTCTGGCAGTCTTAGCAAAAATCAGGCGACTTTTGAAAAAATCCTCGGCGTGGCAGTAAAAATCATGGGAGCTTAGATAAAATTCTGAGTGTCTTAGAAAAACCATAATAGCTTAGAAAAAATAAGGGAATCTAGAAAAAATCCTTCGAGTCTAGGAAAAAATACTAGCAGCTCAGCATAAATCAGGGCCTCTAGTAAAAATTCTGTTAGAAAAAGTGTTAGAAAAAATCATGGGAGCTTAAAAAAAATGCTGAAAGTCTTAGAAAAAATCAAGAGTGCTTGAAAAAAATCAGTGGTCTCTAGAAAAATTACTAGGAGCTTGGGAAAAAAGAAGGGCCTCTAGAAGTCTTAGAAAAAATCATGGGAGCATACGAAAAATCTCTAGAAAAAATCAGGGCATCTAGAAAAAATTATTGGAATTTAGAAAAAATCAGGGCGTTCTAAGAAAAATTCCGAGAGGATTTTATTATCAATTAGCTTCTGAAAAACTTTGTTCGTTTCGGTTTCGAAGTCATCTTAACAACTACGAAAGTTTTTCGACGATGAAAAAAATAGTCAGTGCTTTTTTAGTCAGTGTCTTTTAAATGCTATTAATGAAAGACGGGTTTTCAGGTTAAAGAGCAACGAAGAGTGTAAATAAAAAAATGCTTTGTTTTTTTGCGTCGATAACTATTTGTTCCTAAATTTGTGTGTCATTTTAATTTGATTTTTGTTGCGTGTGTGCATTGTGTGATCTATTTGTTCTTATAGGACTTGACAATAAACAGTATTATTGGAATTAAAGATTCAACTTGGCTACAAACAATACGTTGCCTAGTCACTCACAAAGTATACAGCTCTAGATAGAGGTGCGCTCTTGTATCTACAAAGTATCGACAAATTGTATCTATTTGAATCAAGGATTTTCCAATATATATCTCAATAAATGCCATCAATGCCTAGTTGATCAGTGGCTGCTGAAATATTTTGATCTAACTACTGAAATTTTCCGACGGAAGCAAATGTGTAAAAACAAACAATTTCCTCGAAAAGGTAACTGAGTGTTGTTTTTACATTTAATTTTGCAGGATTTCATAATAAATTCTAAGGGGTAGCTCTTTTAACTATATCTATAGTATTTGATAACTATTTTAACTTTAGAATCAACCTCTCCACATAAGCTAAGTTAAATCTTGACCCTCATAACTAGAATCGCTTTACGATAGCAAAGCTTTAGAACTTCCAATTGCTCTTTTTTTATCAAAAAATATTCAAATCGCAGACTCAAATTATTAAGCTAAATAAAACCAAAATTCACGAAGGATCGTTGCTTTTGTTTACACACACCTCCTTCCGCTTTCTAAACTTGCATTCAATCTCACATCTTCCATTGAATCTGTCACAAAATCTATGATTAATTGAACAAGGAACTGATAAATAGTAGCGAAACGAATAAAACAACTAATAAATCTTCAAACTACGACACTCATCGGTCTACCATAGCTTACTGCAACTACCATTCTCTAACCACGTTTCCTTCCGCAGGGTGCTTAGATCGCATTCAACTCGAATAACTTAATTCCGTTGAATAGCAGCAGTTGCTATTGCCTTTATTGATATGCTAACTGCCTCGGGTGCTGTTCGAAATGTGCATATTTGTATGTGTGTGTCCATTTTCGTGTTTAGTGCATTTGATTTTTCCATATCAGTCATTGTTCTTGTCTATGAAGACTTCACTGAATGAAAGAGGATACGTAGAACGAGATAGTGTAGTGCACATCCACATCCGTCGACTGTAACCCGATAAATCTTTGACCCAGTTATCATTTCGAGCCCTTTGTTTGGTTTTATTCTGTTTAAAAGCTCTACGACCTAAAAGCTGTGAACATGAATATAAGGTGGCAATCGATGGTATATTCTTGTTTTGAATGCTCTCACATAAAATCTGGTTTCACTAAGAAAGGTGTTTGGATATATATCATTAAATTTTCAAACGATAATTGTTATGACCTATTGGTAGGTAGGTTAGGTAGGTTGAAGTGTTTATGACCTATAAATATGAGGCATTTGAATTATCAGTTCATGAAGGAAACGTTGTGTAAGTTGGCCCTTGGTAAGATCCTAGTGATTTTTATAGGATAAAACGTACTCATCTGACTGGGGTTTTGTTCATTGAGAATTGTAATGATCACTTGTTTTTTATAGCGCTGTTCAAACTGGCTTTTTAATATTTTATCTTGAGTACATCCCCTACTGGAATAAATAATCCAAAGAATTTTTAACCAATATATAGCCTTCGATCGTAGCTTTTTGAATGGTTGGAACGCTATGTTCTTTAGGATATGAGAATTCTTTTGAACATGCCTATGACCGCGGATTAAACTTTTCTGACGTCTCAGTAGGAGGCAAGAGCAGAGCCAAGAAACTCTAAGCTTCATCACGCTAGCACTTTACAATGTGAGAGGTGTTCTGCACTGCCTGCAGTACCAGTGGCAGTTTTCCGCTCGTTACTTATCCCGTAGAGGCTTTTTTTTTATAAGGAAGGTGACCCTTTTAGGCTCCACATAGGGCCCTCATTATGCTTTCTTGGAGAGGTAATGGGTAATCTCTTTAGATGAAATTGTTTTTTGAGATTATCAACAATTGAAATTTTGACGAATTGGTCTCGAATCTATTTAGTGTTTTAAACCGTTCAGATTTAGCCAGTAGCTTTCGACATTTTTCTTTGTCCATGTTTTAATTTCTTTACACACACCAGCCTTTGAAAAGCCGCTGTACAAAATACGGGGTATTTTAATTCCTTCTTTGGCTTTAATATTAGCTTTCTCGTTTCGTTGGTGCCTCTCAATCAACTCGAGGTTGTGCAGTGCCCCTATTTTATTTGAAACCTGTCTCGCTTCTAACAGTTTGACTGAATTTATCTGATCACAATTGATAACTTGATCGTCGTGTAGCTTTCCAATAGGGTTTCAATCTTGTAATATTTATTTTCTTGTAATATTCATTTTCTTTACTATATGTACATATGTATGAACTATAATTCTGTTTGATATGTAATAGCCTTCTGGGGAAGTACAAATACATTTCGCACCTAAATCCTACGATTCCTGCTCTTACTTCACAATCCATGCTTAAAGCATCCATATACCAAGTTTTCGCCTATGTATGCGTCTATTCTCCCACTTTGTCTCGAAAATTACCTTATTTTTAGAATTCCATTAGAAGCCTGACGTGGTCGAAGATACTGTGAACTCTTAGATCTCTTGGTTTCTACCAGCAGGCATGTTGTAGGCTTATAGCCTGCTTTACCAATTCCGTGAATCTCGAGGTGTAGCTGTTCGAGATTTGGAAAGTCCTGAAGTTTATTTTTCCTGTTATCAGCAGGCAGGTCATACTTTATAGGTTATTTAGCCTGTTAACATTAGTATTTGATATAGTTTTATATATATAGTATAGTTTTATATATATAGCAACCAAACTCCAAACTTCTGTTCCTAGAGGATGGTAGATTTCACCAATTGTTTATTGATAATCCATGATTGCGTTCAAGCATTTTATTTGTTCGTGGCTTCCAGTGTCATTTTGCTTACAATACTGTACCAAGTGAGATTATGTTCCGGTAGATTTTTATTGTTTCTGAGAAATGGTCCAATGCTAGGTTTCTGAGGGTTTACGGAGATACTCTTCTGGATATTCATTGTGTTATTTTATTTAATACGATTTGCATTTTAAATCTCCAGGTATCCGAATGTGAGCCTCTTATTATTGCTGTGATGTCATCTGTGTATCCGAGATCGGTTAGGCCTTGGCACTTGACGGTCGCAAGAAGGTCATCAACCAAAGAGGACTGTAGCAGGGAATCACTGCTGCAGAAATCACCGCCTAATGTCTGCCATTAAGTTTGCTTTACCCAGCTCCACGAAAGTACCTCGGCAGCTTATTACTTTATTAGCCCATTTCACTGCCTCTCGAGAGACTTTCCCCCTTTGGAGTTTTGCATTATCAAAGACTTCTTCTATGTCAATGAAAGCGTAAAGTAAATTTCATCACTCTCCTATGTTTTTTTTTTCAACTATTTGCTCCGGATTATAATTGACTAGGCTACTTTGTCCTTTGTGTAGGCAAATCGAGTTTCGTGTAGTAGTATCTTTCCTAAAAAATCACTCCTTGTGCATGGATTGACCAGTTTTTCCAAAATCTTTAATATGAAAATGCTTATTGACTTTTATGCTTTTGTTTGGTCACCCGGTTTGTTACCTTTTCTGAAGATGGACATCACATGCGCCAGTGCCGACGATTCTGGTATGTAGCTGAATTTCAAACTCACTTTAAAAATGTGTACCAGGATGCTTTTCAACATCACTGTGTCCTTTTGAAGAAGAATCGGAATTATCCTATTTGATTTTGGCGATTCAAGTTTTTTGAAGATGTTTATTGTCCTTTCAACTTTTTCAAATGAGATGATTTATTTAATCAGTTGTGAATGCGGTGGCCACTTAGGGCGTTCATCTTCCTCTTCCGCCTCACCATGACTTATTTAACACCCTGGTAAGTGCGTTTTTAGCACTGCTTCCACTAAATTTTCTAAGGTAGTCATCATTCTTCGACTTAGAGTTCGAAATAGTCCTGTATGCCCTTGATAACGTTTAGACGGAGCAATCTAGATCTTAGCTGTCTGTGAGATGCTGTTGAAATTATCAAAAAATGTACTCCAACCTTTTCGTTTTGAAAGTTCTTTTTCATATGCCTCCCAGTTTTCTATGTTCTTGGCCTTGTTAGACTCTGTTCTTGCGACTCCTCTAATTTTTCTTATCACCTGTTCCATCATGACACCCCAGTATTGAAGGCACTGGTTTCTCAAGACAGTTTAGGATAGGTAGATGCGATTCAGGTGTGATTTGAGGACTACTTTTATAATCTGTGTCATCGTGCCCTCAAATAGCGCATTTGTAGTGAAATTCGGATGCTGGTCATACTTACAGGCAATGGATAAATGCCCTTCTATCCAACGTTATAGGTTCTATAAAGCTGACTTTCAAAAAATGACCACTCTAATGAGTCTCATCAATTGGTATTCATTTTTCACAATATTGGATGCTGATTGTGTATTCTCCAAGTTCTACTCTTTCTGTTTTAATCTTATCTTTTGCTTTACTGCTTTCAAACGTCATCTTAAACCTAATGCTGTTCCTTGAAAATTTCTGATGCTCTAGAAGCGAAATGCCCCTGATTTTCAGGAATTCCGTATTTTGCGTTCTGAAGCTAAAAGAGTGTTCAAGCAGGCAATGCGTGATTACTTCTTGATCATCGAAGCTTCAATCTGTCCTAATCGACCAAAAATCCTTGTGGTCCTACATCTATTCCCTTAAGTGCAATGCCCCAGTTTCTAATTTTATGAATTTTGATGACGCTATTGCTTCCAATCCTCAGGCTATGTCCGATTTATATGTTACTCTGTTTACTCTTTCTTTTAAAAAATGATCTAAATACCTCGATATCTTCTGTTTCTTTTAAGTCGCCAATGTCTTTCTTATCTTCAAATTTGATGAGCCATCTGTCGTTTCCAACTATCGACCTATATCGCTCCTCTGCTATTTCAATAAACTCCTTGAACGCCATGTCTATAATAGCAATCCTTCAAAAAAAATGTATTATTTTTTTTTTTGTATTAATTTTCTTTTCTTGAATTTCTGACTGAAAATTTTCACATTTCTTGAAAATTCTTGAGTATTCCTTATAATTAAGTGGTCATTGCCAATCTTCTTGGATATTTCTGTGGCTGTGGAGTTCATGGAACGATATAGATCTAGTCTGCATCAAACAAATATCCCTATTTGGTTAATTGTTTGGAAGCTTATAACTAAGCTTATAACTTGCTGACAATCTATCAGATATCCTCAGCCTTATATTTTTCAGTTGTTCTCCTGAAAAAAGTATGAACTTGAAAAGACCATATTTCACATTAAATGTGGAAAAATCAATCTTCAATTTTTTCATTATTATTCAAGTCGGAAATTATCTTATATACTAAAGGCCCGCACAGGTTTTATTTTGTTCTCGGGCGAGAAGCGAGTACGTTTCTCGAAAGACCATTTTTTATTCTTTTGTAGTTAACTTCTTTGAAACCTTACATATTGCCCAGACGCATGCGAAAAAAACCTTAAGCATCTTATATCACAAACTCGGCGTACCTATTTGTATAGCGAAAAAAATTTTTTTTCGAAAACTTTCCATTGCAAAAATAATATTTTATCATCTACATATAACTCTTTACACATATACGTTTCATTTTATTTGAAATCATTTTGATTCCTTTCTCCCGCCCATCAAATATATATCAGGTCGATATTGAATACATTTTGTAATTCTCTTTGATTAAAAATTGCAATCTTATACTATTATGATATCTATCTCTGAAATGGTCAGATGCGGCGAGGGACGTATTATGTCACCGGATGGCAAGGGCTGCATGGACCGCAATGAGTGTTTGGATTTGCCGTGTTTGAATGGTGCCACGTGTATTAATTTGGAACCACGTTTGCGATACCGTTGCATTTGTCCCGATGGTTTCTGGGGTGAAAACTGCGAACTAATTCAGGAAGGGCAGACATTGAAATTGAGCATGGGCGCGCTTGCAGCCATCCTAGTTTGTCTACTAATTATATTGAGTGAGCATTTTTTTGAAATAAAAGAACAAAAATTTTTAGCATACATATGTATATGGCTAGCTGTAGTTTGAGAGTATGTTTGCATGTAGTTTATATTGTATTGATAACGTTATTTGCATGGTGTGACCGTTCATTAATAATTTCAAATACTTACATATGTAAATACCAGCAACTGGTAAATCTCTGTAGAAAAAAAGATTTTGCTAAAGTTGAAGCTATCTTAACATAACCACCGTAAACGTGTCTAAGAAGGTATGTTCTTCCGACACTAACAAAACTCGCCTCATATTCGATATGTTTTCACCATCCGCTTTCACTTTAAAATTTTTATTTATAAGTTTCTCCTCCTTCCCATCAACCTTCCAAACTCAAACTTTCAAATTTCCGTATGTCAAAATAACGTCGATAATATTTCGCTATAAGATGTGCATCGATGTCAATGTTTTCATTCAGGCGCATAAGACCAAACTTCAATCAGCTGGCAGAAAGAATGTAGACTTTATTCCAACTTGAGTAATTTCCTGTTGAGTTTCAACAAGCACGTTTAGCTATCGTTTGCCACCTGAATTATTCAGGAGCAGTCGAAAAAAAACAATTTCCAAGATAGATTCATCTATTTGATCTTTTTTGGACATCCATTGTTGCAAAAATATTAAATGATAATTTCATGCATCCGCTAATCTGACAAATTTCTGCTAATGGGTCTTTGAAACTCAATGTCGAGTGCTGCAAGTCTCTGAGCTAACTACGGAAACATTTTTCTTTTTTTGCTTTCGTGAATAGCTCCATACTTTCACAATAGAGATAGACTGAAATATGTAAAATGCGTAGAATATTCTATTATATTTCGTCCTGAAAGCACGTTACCAGCCCACATGAATAAAACTTTTCACTCTGCATCTTCTCATCTTTCCATCCTATCCTCGTTCATCCTGGCGTCCTATCAAAGTGCTTCTTATCCTGAAATTAAATTTTCTTTTACATCTAAGTTCAACCAGTTATTACGTTACTTGCTATCATTGTTACTACGTTGAATATTGAAAGCGAAAAATGTGTGTGGAAAATTTCTAGATGTCCTGCTGGCTATAAAATGTCTGGTAGTCAATGTGTAAACGACAATGAGTGTCTACGATTCCCGTGCCAGAATGGCGGCAGATGTATAGATTATAATCCGCCGCGAAAATACGAATGTATCTGTCCGATGGGATTAACTGGCATGCATTGTGAATTGGAATTGCTGGCGTCGGGCGTTCTAACGCCATCACGCGATTTCATTATAGCTCTAGTCCTGTGCACAAGCACTTTGATTCGTAAGTATTGTATCCTATGCAGCATGTGTGTTGTATCGAAAGTCGGATTCGATTTGATTTGATGGGTCCTTGATTGTGTTTTGTGTTGTTCTCGATATCTATAGAAAATCGAGTGTGCTTGTGGCTTATTTATTGATGATGGATGAATGCGAAATTTCGATGTGTTGAACTGAATGTTTTATTGAGGTGCGAATGGAAGTGGGGTAAGTACATATGTAGAATGTTAAGTCGATCAAAGAACGTCGTGCGAAGCTGTACTAGGCGAGGAAAATTATATAAAAAAACCATAAAAGTCGAAACAATTTCGCTACCTGAAGGCCACACTGCTTAGTATTATGTTTTTATCCTTACGTAGGAATCGATAATGCGCTTATTGATCTAAAATGATGTTTTTCTAGTATTTGAGAAGCTCAAAATCAAAAGCTGATCGACGTAAAATGAAGGAAGAAAATAAAAGAGAGACGTTTCAATTGCTCTGATTCAAATTTTTTTGTCAACGTGATTATTTGTTAAGAGATTTTGAGAATTGAGAATTATAGTGCTTCGAAAAATCATAAGTACATTTTTGTTTGCTGTCACTCTACAAAGATGAAGTCAAAGCTGACAAACCAACAGCATTATAATGAAAGTTGTCTGGAATGCAGTGTTGGATGAGAAAATTACGGTGTAGTCGTGAGCCACTAATACAATATTAGCTACTTGAAAAGTTTTTTCTCTTTTTGTATGAAATATGGATCGTCAGCTTACGGGTTTCTTCAAAGCAATATAACTGTACTGCCTTGATAAATCAAGACTCCTAAAGCGTTTGGATATTTATTGAATGTCTCCTTCGTTTGCTCTGTTTTTCCTGCTTGACCTTTTTGTTAGAGGCACTGCCGCAAAAGCTGCTGTTATGCTTCGGGAATCGGGACACTACGAGTCATGATCCTTCGGCCACAGCAGCATTTAGCAAGCGGGCATATCAAGCGACTGTGGGTGATGGGTAAAAATGGAGCCAGCAAATGGGCGCAGCAGCTCTAGCATCTACACTGACGGCTTTAAAACAGCTGCAGGAGTGGGTGCCGCCGCGTATTCCGCAGAAGCAGCTATGGATCCAGTTTTCAGGCATTACGCAAAGCCGCAGATTTAGTATATGCCAGAGATACTACAAGTGAGGAAATTAATATGTTTACAGACAATCAAGCGGCGGTAAAATCTCTGATGTTTTACACACACAAATCGAAGTGTTACTCGACTGCATTCATGCCTTAAACAGAGTGAGCAACAATAGAAGAGTCTAAATTTTATGGGTTCCCGGTCACAAGGGCATTAATGGAAATGAGAGGACGGATTTGTTTGTCAAGAACGGGGCTAGTCTTCCCCTGACAGTATTGGTAGACATCCCAATTCCTATCCAAACAATCAAGTACTCAATCGCCTCCAAAATGATGCAAGGTGCGATGTGCAGATGGCGTGCAACTCAGACCTGCAAAGTAATCAAAATCATGTGGGGGTCATGCAATCTCACAGTGACTAAACTCCTGCTCAAATTAAAGCGGACTGAGTGGAAACGGTTGGGACTCCTAACCAGCGACACCTGTAGGAAGTATGAGCAGCCAGGGATTCCAGAAACAATCCAGCATCTCCTGTGCAACTGCCTGCCACTGGGGAAAACCAGACAGCGCTTCTTCGGTGAGCCCTGACTGGTTGATCCCTTGTACGTGGCGGAGCAGAGGCTGAAGGACATCTTTCAGTTCGCGAAAAAGTCCGGGGCCTTCAATGGCCTCTTGGACTGAACTTTCTTTCTCCTGGTCTATTAATCTGGTATCACCATGCACCTAATAAGTCTATGTGTGGCCTTGTGCCAACCAGTTTAACCTAACCTTACCAAAAGCTCGAAGAGCTTAGGTAGCGGAGAAACTAAAAGAAAAATCTGAGGTGGTAATTAAAAACTACTTAATAGTTTATGTTTATCGAAGCAGAAGTTAAAGCTCAAGTGACCTCACATATAGCGGATTGTGTTCATTTCAATGCACAATAAATTCATTATAAACGAACCATATATGTAACAGAATACTCAGTACAATTTATTCAAAGATAGAAAAACATTTGCATTATTATTTTACGAGATAAATTTTTTTTTATCCTCATGCATATGAACACTAATTTCAGTCGGCTTTAGTCCATCATGTTATATTTTTGGCTCATGAAGGGTGGCTACCAATGAAAACTTGTGCCACTATTCTAAGATTTCAAGTATATTGTAAAAAAAATATTTGATACGTTAAAAACTGTACTGTGTTCATTAAAAAGCTACACTTTGTTCTATGAATTGAAACTTTTTTCTAGAAATACGTTCTTTCTAATTACTGAACCACAATAAGGATTCATCTCACAATAAGTGCATAAACTAATAATGCCATTGATGTTTCACCTAAACATTGGTTATTTTCAAAATCTCTCAAAATATGGTGACCCATGGGGGGAAGCAGAAATAACCGACTCATTATTCCATAAAAAGTTGTAAACTTCATACAAAATAGTTTAACAAATCTACGAGACAGTAAAAGGTGAAGAATTGTTAACGAAAAGATTCTAGATTCTGTCTGAATCACCGATTTTGGTATCAATAAGTTCATGTACAATCTGTTTGATTGTTTTTCTACAAACAGTTACATCAAGATTCAGAATTTCATGTATGAGACTATAAATGTTTTATGTGCATTAAATATGGATTTTGATGAATTCTCAAAAAAATTATGTTTTCTTTTTTTTCATTTTAGAGCGAACATTTTTTTTCCAGTAAATATTTGACCGCTCTCTAATCAAATTGGTCCGATATCTCAACCATTTGGAAAAATCGATTTTTTGGATTATTCGTCATATATTTATAGAAAACAAATTGTTGTGCATATTTATTTTATTTTGATTTTTGATGTTAATATCTTAGAAAAAAAACCGTCTAAATCCGTTTTTTCTTATTTTATCACCAAATCTAATCAAATTAGAAGATTTCGATAAAATTAATATTAAAATATGTACTAAAGTAAGCTGTTTTCAATAAATGTTTGGTTTTATTTGCAATGTCGACTTTTCGATATCTCCCGTCGGGGATCATCATATTAAATCTATCAAGTGAGTTAAAAGCTGCCAGGGATTCAAAACGGTCATTCAGTCTCTCTAATTGTTGATAGACGTATGGAAAACCAAGTAAGATATTGCAAAAATATACCGCAAATTTACTAACAAGAAGCAAGTCATCTGCTTTTAATCCATTGTCGCGATAATATTCGCTTCAAAATATATCACTATCACAATTTTTCATTTAAATTGTTCCACATGCTCACCGGTGCTGCTACTTCAGAGCTTTCATATTGTATCCAAATTCATCAAAATTAATAAGGGAAACAATCCATCGTATCAAAAATTTTAGCAATGAGTATCAAATTGATAAAATTGTTTGTGTGGGTTGATTAAAATTGAAAAATTATTTTAACTAAGTGATTTCAAAAGTATGCACTGCTCCTCATCAGACATCAGCTCATAGTACATACCGGACTGATGTGACCACTTGCAGTGGGAGATCATTAATTTTCATTTACGTTAGTGTGGCAAATTTTAACACCCTCGGCTTATATCCAACGATATAGAAATTGATACCTAGGTATAATAGCTTTGCATGGCTCTGCAAAATTCGCTTAAAATCGACAATTCGTACCACATCATATAACAAAATTGAACATATATTTTTATCAAAAAATCACATTCATCTTTTAACAAAGTAAGTGCATAAAATTATTAAAATTCTGACCATTTTTCAACGAAATCAATCATCATTTGCTAAAAAAATTATGCATAATTTTCAGCTAAATTGCGAAATGCATTCAGTATTGAAATAAAATATGTTTCAGCAGTGGCCTATGTATTTTGGAGGTTGAAAGGTTGAAATCCGCGTACTTAGCTCGATATAGAAATTTAGTACAATTTTTGTACTTCCTGAAATAGTTCTTCAGATACATTTACTTCTTGAGCACCATCATGCTCATGCCCACTTTGCCACAACGCCGAACTATTTCGTAAGAAAATACTGTTACTTCAATTCGAAGTGGATAAAAATAACAGATCTTATGGTCAAATCTTACAATGAAATTTTTCTATTTGAAATAAAATATAATGGAAATTGAAAAAATGACACACATTTTCATGGAAGAAAACTACAATCTATAAGAAAAGAGACCATTTCGGGAGCAACGTATCATCATATCATTCAGATTTTTCAAACTTGATTCGTATCCAAAATGATACGAAGATATCCAAAGTGACAGCACTGACGCTCACTCGTCTAACAACTGCCAAGGAACTGATTGGTTTCGTCTAAATTTTTCGGAGGAATGCATGACCATGATGAAGATCAGTGCTGTCATATATTAAAAGTGAAGTGAATTCATTTAATATGAATTAAAGTTTCAACTACATTTTGGTCATTCTATAAGACAATAATAAAATGCGTAGAAACTGATGGATCCATGATGGACACATTGTTAGGAAAGCCAAAGAAAAATCGAAACTGCCAAGCCCAAAATATGGTTACTGAAGTTCAGCATGAATTACAGATGCCATGAAGTGCTGAAATCATCCTAAAATTTGACTTGAATTGCAAAATAGCTCATAAAAAACCATTTAGTAAGAAAAATTAGTAAGGTCGGCAAACATTTGGCTAAGAGCATGCCTGCAAGAACTCTAACTTCTGGGATAGAGTAATATAAATTGATTCCTAGTTTAACTGATTAAGATCTAACGCAATAAGGACTGCACCTGGAGGAAACTGTGACAAAATGTATGGAACTACTGTGCGAAAGCCAAGAAAAGTTTTTGGATAAAAAACGCTTCTGCTGAAAGGGGGATCCTGGTATGAGTGCTCAATCCCGTCCATGGTTTTATTTCCGTGAATTTATTATAATAACTTCTTTGCTCTTCCTGATCCTTTAAACTGATAATTTCGAATTTTTATGGATCATGCAAAACAATCTCTATATGGTCCAGAAATTATATTGTAACAAAATCATATTTCATACATGGATGTAAAGGTCATTGATAAAGCGAAAAATAATGGTGTGATAATTTTACCATTAAGCCAATCAACTAGTCTAATCATATTAAGACGCTTTGCTACGAATAAATGATTCTAAAACCATAAAGGTTCATTATATTCATCCGTTGCCATTCTTTCGGCATTGATCCCGAGCAAGATTGACAAAATTGTTATCGTTCCATTTAGTAAGGAAATTTTGCAAGATGTTGAATTTTTTTTTGTTACTGTTGCAAGACCATCCAATTTGAACGTTGATCTAGTCACTCAAGTTCATACGAAGAAAAAAGCCAAATCCCCATGTATTATGGGGTTTTTTTTACTATGCACATAGTCTCAACTCCTGTGTAACATAGCTCGAACTGCCATGGACATGATCTCGGCACATATAACTAAACAAGGCAAAAAACTGGAGCTTTCTAAAATAGAGGCTTATCTAGCCTAGTGAGTAGAATGTAAGTAGGATAAATTTGTAATAATGTAAAATTTGAGGAATAAAATTTCAATAATAAAAACAAGGGGGCTTCGCCCCCTGCTCGCTTCGCTCACCAACCCCCAGACCATTTACGATTTTAAATTGTACATTTTACTGGACGTAAGTACTAAAGCCGTGCGAAAATCAATAAAATTTCACAGTCGCAGTACATATATATATATACATATATATATATATATATATATATATATATATATATATATATATATATATATATATATACATATATATATATATATACATATATATATATATTTACACATACATATATATATATATATATATATATATATATACACATACATATATATATACATATATTATATATATTATATATGTATATATATATATATATATATATATATATATATACACGTCGGATTTCGTACGTTTATGTGTCTACTATAAGAGAAAAGTAAAAATATAATCCGACCAAATTTCCAAAACTTTTTTTATTAATAGAGAGATAGAGATTTCCACCACCTACAGCGTTTAAAATTCAAAAATTGTATAACACGGGGGTACTATCAGGGCAATATTTCATGGCGCTGATGGCTAAAGTAAATGGGTTTGGAGGTATGATTAATAACTTTGCAAGCTATAATACTTAGCGCATTCTCCTATGGATTTTTCGCCATGCCGTATGGTGTCAGGCGTCATGTTTTATAACGTTCTTAAACTTTACTTTGTATGAAACTCCAGAAGTATATAAATTATGGACAATTTAGAGATTGCAATCTCTACGTCGATCGACATAGACAGTTCAGAGATTACAAATCATTCGTGGTGGGCAAATATTTGCTTTGTGGCACATAGCAATTGGATTTGATTAATCAAGTGCAAAGAAGTGAATTGAAATGTCATGATTGCAGACGTGACCTTTTTGCCGGTGACAACTGATCTAGCTGTGTAGCTGCTTTTTCCACTGTTACAAAAAGCAGAAGGTTTGGTCAGAGCCCCAAAAGCCTTCGACGTATTAATCACCGCCTGGAAATCGTTTCTCAAATGGAATCTGAAAGGACTCTTTTCTGTACTTGGTGAAATAACCACTTGGTTGTTTAAAAGAGCTCAGCTTAGCTGGCTGTTTCTTTTCCAATGCTTTGAATAGCCTCAAATTCTTTTTCGCACCCTTCAGTCCCTCACAGAACGATTAAAAGATTCTCTCTTGGGAGCTCGTCATCCGGTCTTTGTAGGTTCTTTATGAGATCCTGTAGACAGTCAAGTCATCTCCTGTAGACAGTCAAGTCATCTCTCTCTGTCTGAATCTGCCTGAGCGTGGTAGCATCAAAAAGATCAGAAAACAGAGTGCTGGCCCTTGGTCTTGCTGGCTTTTCTTTCTTATTTTTAGGAGGATAGATCCTTAATTACCAAGAAAACTTCCTCATTCTACTCTTCTTGCAAGCGTCTCATTTGAACTGGCCAGAGTTGCATCCTTCAGTACTTCCATCCTCCTCCTCCTCCTTTGGCATAATGCAGGAGGAACCATATTTTCCCCTGAAATGACCTTGGTCAAACTTTTAGCTCGTACTGTACTCACTTTTCTCGGAGCCTGCTACCAATCCGCTCGCTGGCCATGGGAATTCTCCACAATAGCAATTTGTAAACTTTAACCGAAACCAGGGTCATCGATTGCAGCTGCACGCACATAAGGTTGATACCTGCTGAATTTCATTCCCTGTCGTAATGAGCTTGTCCGGCAAAAGGTAGTTTTCTATTTTAAGTCTGACTGTTACCTGCAGAGATAAAATCCTTTGGAATCGTCGTCATGCTCATTTTTGGGTACTGTTAGTGTAGTAATTTGAAATAAACATAAGTACTTCCAACATAGCAGGGTGTCATTTTAACCGTTATTTTAAGTCTGTTTGGGTATTTTGGTAAATATTTGGTGAAGAATTAAATTATTACAAGTATGTATGGTATTTATATGATGAGAATTGAGATGCAAGAAAGAAACTTCGCACTAATCAGAGTTTGGATAACAAAAACAAAATTCGGAAGGCGGGGGACATTCGAATGCATCAATTCGGATCATCTAAGGAACAGACCTATCCAAAAGCTTGCGAAGCGTAGGAGTTACATGTGTTGAATTATGTGTTACATTGCTGGACGTGGATTCTCATCGTATTCCGATTTAAGGGTTTAATTTAAAGTTCCTCACATGGATAAAAAATGTTCATCATTGTAATGTGTCGAGCCAGGGGAATAAAAAGATGTTTGTTTTCGAAAAATTGCATTTATTATTCAATATTGTCGTATTTTATCTCGATAAAACGATTCCAGCAGCTTTTTGTCGTAGTCGGCATTGAGCTCCTTAAACTAGTAAAAGCTCGTACCAGCGAGCTATCTCTTCTGAAAAGGATGTGTGGAATGATTTTGTGGTCTAGTTCGATCTCTCGATCTTTGTTAGCCAGCGTCTTTTTGGTGAAAAAAAGGTTTTTTTTCGTCTTCGCATAATAGTGCCATTAAATCAATCCAATAGTTCACTTTGAAACTTACTGATGATTGTATAACTATGCTCAAAATAGTTGTTTTTTATTATTCCGCGCATATTTCGTAACACAATCACCATCACCATCACCTTTCCAGCCGGTTGTTGTGATTTTGAACGCTTTGGTGCACTTTCATCTTTTTGATTTGACTTTTGCGATTTATCAGAATAGTGGTGTATCCAAGTTTTGTATACGGTCACAAATCGGCGAAAACATTTCTTTACCTTCGGCGAAAAATGGCAAAATTACGCTCGAAAACATCAATTCATTCTTGTTTTTGAGCATAAGTCAACACACGTGGCACTCAACGTGCGCACAACTTTCACATGGTCAAATATTGACGAAAAATGTGGAAAACATATTTTAATGATATGTTTACGATGCGGGTTATCTTATGCAATTTGAATTTTCGATCCCCGGGGATGAGAAGTTCGATATTTTTGGATCATTTCGGCTGTAGGCACCTCTGAGGCCCTATCTGAACGTTCTTGCATCCACCATTTAACTATTGATAGAGCAGAGTTAACTATACTTCCCAAGCTTCTCCTTCGTTTTTCTCATTTTCTTCGACTTTTCTCTTAGATTAAGCAGGAAAAAATATTCATTTTGCTCGATTGTTTTAAAAAACATTAACGTGCTATGATCGATCACTGTAAAACACAAACTACTTGACAATTGCTAATAATATTTTATATGTGGTCTTTTGAAGGATTGTACTTGCCAAAAACTATGGTATTGATATTCGTATTCAACAGCCTATCACAAATGTTTCGAATCGGGAGTTGAATCATTCGTAAGACAAATCAAGAACGAATAAATCAGGATTCAGAACATTGAAACTTCTCTTTTCATTTTACACGTTTTATATCATATTGTATTTCCGCTTCATGTTTAGCTCGGAAAAATGGGCAGGATGCATTGGTATTCAGAGCACATCACATAACAACGAAAACACATTTTCCAAAGCGCTACCTGACGCCATGTCTCAATATTCTTTCTTAATATAGAATGTATAGAACAAGCATTTTTCATTTGATTTTAGATCAATTTCTTGAAAATTTTAGACCAAGAAATCACGATAATAGCTTTTTCACATCTGAAAAGTGATACTGCTATTTATTTAGTATTTTCTTTCAATCTCAACGTTTCCATAGCATTCTTCCGTAGCTAAGTTCGAATTTTCCTACCGTTACTTGATGAAAATCTTCGCTGTGTTTCGATATTTCCTTGGAAAAAGTGAAATTAATTTCATCCTTGAGCGTCAGTAAACTCTGAATTATAGTTCCTTTTCGGAAAAACTTATCAACATCGTCTAGTATGCTATCTCTTGTTACCATGTCCAACTTATGTTCGATATCAAATTACAGCATGTATACAATTTTTCTGACACGAAATGTAAAGGTAAGGATGCGCCTCCATCCAGAAAGCATATGTAAGCGAAATATGTACGATGCTGTTAAAGCATCATCTGAAAACCAATCGATCAAATCGCTATCAAGAAAATTAGATACACACACGTTATAACGTTGCTCTTTCTCTCTCTGTTCCTGACAGATACATATATGTATCTTAGATCCATTTACTTCTCACAAAAACACATTCGTCCGTTTGTTTTTTTATTCTTCTTCTACTCGTGAAACGGGCGCGGAATGTTCTACTCAATTTATAAGCGAGTGCAGTATGTATGGAATTTTCTATGAGAATGTGTGTAGATAAATGTATGTAAAATATGTTAGTGCATGTTTTGCTTATCTAAGACATAGTTACAGTAGACTAGATAGATATAAGGCAAAGTATTCAGACTTTTATCAATTGCGTCTATGCTTCACCGTTGGAAGATATAAGGTAAGATATAAGGTAAGTCAAGCCCATATTCTAAATAATAAAAAGGAAATGCCTTCACATGAATATTTCAATGGGTGTTGATATTTTCGAATAATACTCTTAAATGCAATTAATTTCGAATGATATTTTCAAATTCAAATAAGCTTCATATCAATGAATTAAACCAAATGGTATATTTGTGCCGAACTCATGAATTTCCAATTATTTTTTTGAAATTTCAATGTAGCTCAAAACTTTTACCAGCAACCTGATTTACTATTTGTTCTGTCCAATCTGGAACATCATTAACAAAATAAACAGAATAAACTGGCCGCTCTCTCTCTTTCTCTAAAAAAAAAACCATTTAAATTCCTCGCCTTATCGTAGCTATGAATTAAAGTCCAAAGAAATGCAATAGATCAATGCCAATAAGCTGTTCATTGCCATTCAGTCGATATTTTCATGAACGAAAATGAAATTTTATGAGAAGCCAGCCCTCTTTCCCTCTTTCATCGGCTTTCATAAAAAAAACTCATTACGAAAGCACAACCCGAAAACCGAAATCAAATTTGTCGCTTCGTCATGAGCCCATCGCAAAATACAAAAACCCTCGGAAATGCGAAATCATCACCGGTTACACTGAATGGCAAGCTAAGTCTATAATTGCCATTTAAACGGTTTTAGTGAAGGACGAGAAAATTATCGTAAACTGTTTTTCTTTCGCTTTGGCCATAGCAATAAGCGGGCCCCTACTTCTAGAGCTTCTGAATCTTTCTTCCGCTTCGTGCCCATCTAATCGAATTAATCGACGACGACGAAAGGAAATGCACTCCCGCTGTAGACGACGACGAACAAGGTTCACGATCAAACCGTCTCCTTCCGTAAAAATTGCGCTCCAACATAGTTGCGTTTCTTGTGCCTATTGCCGGCAGCTGCCGTCTGACTCGATGCCAGCTTTATTTAATAGTATAATAGCTGTCGTTCCAAAACTCCTTAAATCTGCCGAAACGACCACTCAATCTTCTTCTTCGCTTCGTTTTTCGTTATCATTCCGTAACCATTGGATTCATTTTAATTAAATGAACTAGTAGTTCCAGGACACACTGAGTGTTTGTATTCACTCGGATGTGTCCTGGGCGGTTCTGGTAGTGGGTCCATAATAAAGTCCATTCGGTTCGACGATAAGTGGCGACAATCCAAAGAAAGCAACGAGCATGGTGGAAGTTTACTAGCATTCGAAAGATTCGATTTAGCTGAGTCGGATCAATTCAGCGTCGCGTTCGTTTCTACGTGACAAATAAGATTTCATTTCGGTGACGGAATTGTAATCAGCTCGTGAAAAATGAAAGCGCTACTTCAATGAAATTGTCTGCATCCCCGCCATCTTTTTGTTTTTTATTTTTGGTTTGTCGGCAAAACATCTCAGACATGACTTTTCTTGTCAGGTTGTATAGCCTAGACGAATTGGGGCGAGTATTTTCTTGTCCACTTTTTAACAAGACTTCTCTCTTCAGTGAAATTTTATCCCCTGATTTCGAGTATTTTTTTGTTCCTAGACCCGTACGTGGGATGTCGCGGGATTATTTTACTTTGTCTACCAGATAGATACATTTTTTGTCCTTAATGCGAACTGCCGTCCAAGCTGGGCAGTTTGACTGTCAGTCAGGCATTTTTTTGTTGCTTTGTGAAATAATTTAATTTTGGATGAAATTTTTGGTGTTCCGTTAGTACTTCAAGGCTAATAAAGAGTAAATTTCGAATGGCTCTAAAATATCAAATTATATAAAATAATTATACCATGAAAGCATGTCAATCAATTTGTTTGGATGACTGGCTGTAGCACAGCCTTGGTGGAAGGAAATTTACGGAAAGAGAGAAAAGAAGGGTTGAGCTTGCAGAAGATTTCGGTGCACGATTCCTTTGAGCAACTGTAGCTCATAGTTGGCAGGGAAAACAGTAGATGGTAGGCTGTTCCACAATCGTATTGTCCTAGATAAGAAAGAATCGTGAAATTTGACGGTACGACTGCACTCATCGAAAGGGTGTGGCGTGAGGGCGTTGAGAGGCTCGGGTGCTGCCCTTAGGAGGTGCTCTACAAGGAATCAGACTTGATATTTCGTTAGAACAAAGACAATAGTAATAGCGATAATGAAGAGAAAGGCAACCCATATCACGTCAATACTGAAGGGATACAATACGTCAAGTAATGGTTTCATCGCCAATAAGCTTGAAAGCTTTGCGTTGGACTTTGTCTAGTTCCACTAAAGCAGTGCGTCCTGCCTCAGCCCATATATGGGAGTTATAATCAAGTCCTGATCTTATGAGAGTCTTGTAGATATTTAAAGTATTTCTTGCCTCTCTAAGGAAACCTATGTAGGCGTTTCATGTTATTTTTCGCAATTTGGAAAATGTGACCGGTCCAGCTTAGTTTGCTGGAGATGTGAAATCCTAATAAGTTTAGCGAAGATGTTTCAGAAACATATACTCATTCAAAGTAAATATTGTGGCTAGCAGAAGTAGGGTAAGGCGGGAGCGAAAGCTGACTGTATTCGGTTTTGGACGCATTAAACACAACACTGTTCGCTGAGCCCCAAGCGATAATACTGCGGCGATGCAAACATGCGATCTCTACGAGAAGAAAAAGCGTTCCCATGAGAGTCGAACACTCTGCCAAAAGAGTATGCGAAATCAAGGGTGGTATCATCGGCAAAACTATGAATTGGATTGAAAGTCGAGAGAAGGAAGTCCTTTATAGATAAAAAGGAAGAGAGTTGGTGAAAGAACTGTACCTTGCCGAACCCCGGCATTGGTGGTGTAGACACATGATTTGATCCCATTCAAAACAACTTGAAAGAAACGATTTACGAGAAAAAATTCAATCTATTTGACGAGGACGGGCTGAAGACCAAATGTTCGAAACTTGGCTAATAAGGCTGGATGCCAGACTCTGTCAAATGCCTTTGAAATATCAAGATAAACGACAATTGTTTCACCAAAGCTATGGAGAGAACGGTTCCATCTCTCAGTTAGAAATGTAAACAAATCTCCAGTGGAGCGCCCAGAATGGAAACCGTACTGGTGGTCGCAGATAAGATAGTTCGACTCAAGATATTTAATTACTTTTGAGTTCACGAGTGATTCAAATACCTTAGACAGAACCGAAACAATTGCAATTGGTCGATAGTAAGAGGGAGGGTAAAAGGGTCTCCCCTTTTTAGGTATGGACTGAACATGTGCAAGCTTCCATGAGGAAGGACATGTTCCAGTCTAATATGACAGGTCAAATAGTTTGCGCAGAGGCTTAGCTAACTAATCGTCGCTGCCCTCTTATAGCTTCTTTGAGCGGCCCAAACATATAAAAATCACAGGAACATAGGTCCCGGCTATAAGGGGGAGGATCGAGTGCTCATAGTAGTAAGCAGCATTGATTGTTCGTTGCTCACACCGAAACTCAATAAGCAAAATGCCTCGCGGTCAAATGCAACTGTTGCAAGAACCTTGCCAGGTGAAAGTCGAGTCTTGACTGTCACTGGGGCCTCTATATACCGGCTCTTTTCGAGTCGGAAGTATAATGATGAACCCACGTATTGTCACATGTGGCGTTTCGGCTCAAAAATGCATCACCTTCTTCAGCAAACCTTATTGTAAATGTCCGACAAACCGCCAAATGTCTCGACTTCTGATTATCGGTCAAAAGGCGAAGGCCCATCTGACACACACTTTGGGGGATTCTAAGTCATTTGCAATAACCGCTTGTCACCTTCCATAACTTTTTCCGACACTCTCTGCAATTTCGGTTACTCCGATTCGTCTATCCTCTTCAATAATGTCTCGAACTGTTCGAATGTTTTCGCTTTTGGTGCTGGTCCGACGACGACGATCGTATTTCTAATTTTCCGGTAGTTTCCGTCTTTTCTTGAGCTTTTTATGACACCCGCAGTTTTTCAGGAACAAAACCCACGTGTAACTGACCATGTGAAAAGTGTGGATTTTGCAGATTTAATCAGCACACTTCAAGCGATTGACTTTGTATATTGTATAATCACCTAGGAAACGTCGTTTTTTTCAACCAGAATATGTCGTCAATATTTTGAGAAATTTCAATCCTGCAGCAGCTTCTTTGCCCTTAGTGTGCGGACTGTTGCTACAGCTACCAAGCTTCCTTTTCCTGTTTTGGGCATAGTTTTCAAAAACTTTTATAAAAGTTCGTAAGTCACAATCTGAATTGCATTACATTTTTTGTTAAAGCAGCTTCGCTTTAGGCGTGAATTTCGAAAAAGTTGTTTCATTAAATTTCGTGGTAGTGGGTTCTTACAGCTTTGAGTTACTCTAGCTCGTGTAGGTACCTGACTGAAATCAGAGGCAAAATGAGGTGTCGTTCCCTTAAATTTCGACTATAAAAATGGAATCTCTATCACTTCGAATCCTCAAAACTCCAAATGATTTACAGCGAGACATCTTTTTGTTACAAATACCAAGTTTTATGTCTCTATCTATAACTGGTACTAAGATCTATCAACTTGTGCTGAATCTAGTTCGACTCTTTTCCGCCTCCTTTGAGTTTACGTTTCTAGAAACGTTTCTAGAGCCAAAGCAAATGGTTTCTAATGTCTCTAGGAGTCTGTGTCGAGGACAGGCTGAGTTTCAAGTGTCTGGCTAAACCCGTTTTCAATACATATGAATTAAAGCTAACGTTTTTAAAATATAAAATATAATATATAAAATATAATAAAATAGCAACAATCAAATTGCCAACAGTTTTTTTCAACTATCTTGAAATTCACATATGCATTCCACAGTATTTCCACTAAGCGATCCTTCCCAAAACATACACAATAAATAATTCTGATGCGCTTCACATAATATATTATTGAAATGCAGAAACAATTGTATGAAAGGACGACTTTCGACTGCGACACTGTTTCAGAATACCACTTCTAGCCATTGTTGTGGAACAAAACCGAAGGAATTAGAAATGTTGTACACATCGCGGATTTCAATTCAAAGATCATCGAAATTAGAATTCTGTCGAAAGCTTGCCTAATTCCTAGCCCAATTGTAACTACCATTCTGCTGGTCGATCAGCCTATCATCTGCCAGCCTGCACGGCTGAAACATGGTTTGGCCTTGCTCGAGGCAACAGGAACGGAGAGAAGAGAAAACGAGACTCAGTCCTTTTTGAGCCATCTCGATTCCTTTTTCCGATTCTGAATCTGAATGTGTCGGCTTGTTTTATTTGCCTTTTTTATTTATGGTGTTTTCTCGTATAGCTGTCAGCAGCAGAATTAATCGAATTTCGTCTGCCGGAATTCCTCCATTTCTGCCATCAAATGCTGCGATAATAGGAACAACAAAAGCAACAGCCACAATCACTAATGCTATATGTGTGTAGTAGCGCTCCCCTGCTACTAGTACGAATGCTACAGCGGCAATAACGATAGGCCCATCAGAATAATATATTTTGGCTAAGATTATATGTTCTGCGTGTGTCAGGTATTTAATGGAATATTTAGGTGACACATTATTTAGGACCAAACACAATTTGATGTATAGAGCGGAATCAACTTTTCATATAAAACAGTGATTGTCGAATTTCTGTAATTAAGATTAATTCGCATATGTAGAAAACGGTGATAAATTTCATGGATTTAAATGTGTGGGTTTGGTCAATATACGTTTGAAACTGGAAGCGTAAGCGAAAAAACTCATGATCATATTAAGAGCTTCGTGTCTATTGAACTTTGAAACCTTTCAAATTGTGCGACAGTAATTATTTCCTAGCTATCTGCACAAAATTCACCTTTTGCTGAATGCTTCGGATCGGTAACAGCTGCTTTTTATAAGATCACTCTTCCATAAATAAATTGCCTAACGAAGCAAATTCCCTCCAAACATAATTTATATTCGATTGTCAGTGACACGTAGCTGTTCGCATCAGACGTACTTTTGAAACAGGCAAAGCAAAGCAATACGAAACGTGATGATGTCGTTGTCTTTTCCACAAATCGAACTTGTTAGCGAATGGTCAGAACGACAGGCAAAGACAGCTTAAAGTATTAATGAGTTTCTTAAGCAATTAGTAGCAGTTAAGCCTAGCGAAAGCGCATATATTGAAAAAATGGTATTGATTAGTTTCAAATCACTATAAATAAGTCGATGCCAGTTGCAGACACTATTTAAGAATACGTCTAATTCGATGAAATTTAAAACATTGGCTAACAGTGCTAACGCAGCTTCGATGGCAATAGAAGATCAGAAATTAGAGCTGCTGAAATTTACACAAAAACCGCTTAAAAAATATTTTAGGCATTGTTAGCTTAAGAACAATCAAGCTTGATGAAGAGAAGAAAGATATGTGACACAAAAAACACAAAGCATGCATAAAATCGTAGAACTTTACTTCAATTCTCAAGAATAAAAATATATATGTGCTGCATTAGAGCTTCGCTAAAGCGGACTTCACTTCTATGTCCAATAAAACTAATGCTATTAACTGGTTTGTTTTTTTTTCAGAGTTCTAAATGTTGATGTTGATGGCCTTCATGTGTTCTATGATTTCCTTGTTCCCTGTCATAATTCCACTTTTCCTGATAGAAAATGTATTAATCCTCCTTAGATCTTCCTTAGAAAAGACTCGGTGCGTCGTAGATTTCGAGGCCCCGGCGTAGAGGTTGATCTTTCTAGTTATAAAAACCTACGATCGTGTGCTAAAAAGATGATTAAAGATACAATGTATGCTTACCTTAGTCACATTGAAGCCTCCATATCATTCTGTCTTCTGACCCCTTCTGGTCCTATATCCGTTCCCTTAAAAATCTCCTCGATCCCTTCTGTAATCTAAACGATTTATTTACTTCCTCGCCACAAGAAGTGAGCTGTTTGCACATGTCTTTTCTTCTGCTACATTTCAACTTAGTTCATTTTTCTCTGATAATATTTCCTCTTCAAATATTGATAGTTTTTGTTTGTTTTCGACGAACCCGTTATGCCGAATTTACATTCTTGCCAAGGAATGCCAAATGTAGACAAGGTCTGTGTGTAAATGGTCTCCTTGTCTATTCTCGGCTGTTTTTTTCATGGCAAGCACGCGTGTGTAAATGGTTTGCTCGTCGGCTCTTGTTTGTTTTATGAAGGGATAATGATCCTTTTATTGCTGTGCCTGAGTGTTTATGACCGTCTCGTCCTAGCTCGAAGCCGCTGGAAGCGAAGTCGGTTTTATGCATCGAGTCAAAGGGATTCGAGAGGGTAGCATGTGCTCATTCACATTTTCGAATTTTTCGCTGGGACTTCAAACATGTCTTTGCGTGTCCCAGATTGAAATCACTCAACGCACACCAGGCAGTTGCAATAGCCACAACCTGTACCTCAGCCATCGTTCACTGAACTGAACAAAACAGCTCACAATTGTCGAAAGATGCATGGTGCAATATCCTAAGTAAACAATTCACCCTATGAAAGGTGCATGGTGCAATATCCTAAGTAAACAATTCACCCTATGTCTTGCTGAGTCTCGTCCAATGTCTTGTTGAGTCTTGTTGACTCTTGTACACGAGACGCTCGTCCCAATGTATAAATCCGGCATTAGAGGTCCAAGGTTTAGACAGTTGCGCTAGATGTGGCCTGCAAAGTCACTGTCATAATCCTTGTGATGATAAGACAGATATTCTTTAACGCTAGTATTTCTTCCTCAAAATTCGCAAATATTTTTTTTATTTTTAAAGCCGGAGATTCGTACTGCGTCTCCAATTATCGCCCCATATCGCTTCTATCTTGCCTCAGTAAACTTCTCGAAAGAATTGTTTACAATATAATTGGACCTCTTCTCACTTCTGTGCAACATGGTTTCGCCAAAGGTAGGTCAACAGTTTTGAACTTACTGTCGTTCAGTAAAACTGAAGCGTGCGAAATACACCAGCGAAAGCAAGTGGATGTATTATATACAGACTTTTCCAAGGCTTTTGACTCTGTGAACCATGAGATCTTCTTCTCAAAACTCGGTGGTTTTAATATTTTGGGTTAACTCCGTTGCTGGTTTGCCTCATACCTTCGTGATTGTACTTGTTTCGTAATGGCTAACTCTTCTTCTCCCTTCTATCTTACTTGTGGTATCCACAAGGCTTGATTTCTGGTCCTCTGCTTTTGCTTTTCTGTTTGTCTTCCTTCTCTCTTTAAATCCCCGTGGTTTTCGTACACTGACGATCTGAAAATATTCAGGTTGATTGAGTCAATGAATGACTACTCCCAACTGCAAGATGACTTGTGTGCACTGAGCAACTGGTGCTCTGTTAATTGTATGGTGCTAAATGCTTGCAGATGTATTTTACATGTAAATTATCACGATTCCATCATTGGCTATTTCCTCAGCCCTGTTGATAATTTCATGGACAATGGTACTGTGTTTGACACTGAACTAAAATTTCATGTCCACATCTCTTTCGTGCGTAATGTTCTCAAATATTGTTGTCGAATTCGGTGTCGTTATTATTGTTTCCTAATTAATGCTACGTTTTTCCATCCTTAGAATCACTACCTCCTGTCACGCAGAGTTTATTTAAACGAATGTATCCTATGCAAAATTATTAATGGTTCTGTTACATATATCTCCAGTTTGCAATTTTCTGTTCGTGATCCGGTACGTTTTACCAGGTCTTCATTTATCCTCATCGTACCGTTTGAATAAATAAATAAATAAGACGACCGTGACACAGCAAAGGTCTTACGTGCATCCATGGAGGTTCAGAACTGTCTTGCGATTGCATACAATAATACTTCAACCAAGGATCTCTTAGCGTCCTCGAGATATTTATGCCTGATGGCTAGTTTGACCGAAGACATCGGCGTTCCTGTAAAGAAGGGACATGAGATTTTCGGCATTAATGCGTCAATTGTTACCAGTTTGTAGGTCAGACATTTCTCCCGGATACCCGTTTGTCCAGAAATATAAGAGACAAGAGAAATATAAACTGATTTATTTGAAAGCCACTCTTTAGTCACCACTCAGCATAAATTATCATCTAAATGACGAGTTTGCGAAAAATATGTGAACTAAAGCTCATCATTTAAAAAAATGTGACAGAATCTGAATTTAATAATCATTTACTTCAATATAATTTCATCCAATAATTTTTGCAATATTAATGCTGCCCACATTGGGCGCCAAAAATATTTTCACTTTGAAAGTAATTCCAGCCAAAAATAAGTTTTTCCTGCAAAATCATTCGAAACACATATTCATTAAACTATTTGAAACTATTAATCGGGATTGAAAGTTTAAGCTGATTTTCTGAAATTTCGTGCTATTAATAAAAGTTTAAGTATTATCATTGGATTTATTTTTCAAAAACTCTTTGCTATAGAGTAGTATTCGTAGTTTCAATAAAGCTTATTAACTTTGCGAATTTAAGTCAATTTTCAGAATTCATCGCAACACGGGTAAGTACAAAATTAATGATTATCTTCATTACTCTTGCAAATAGTTGCTTCAGCATGGATGACGTTTGTAGCTAGCCAACACACTTTAAATAAAATTGTTCAACGAGATAAATTAACCAACTAATTTCTTTTTTCTCATCTTGTTTCCCTCTCCATCTCCACATGATACCGAATTATACCAACAACAAAAAAACAGTTCTTGTTCTCGTATTTGTTGTTTACAATCGACGTCGAGAGGCTCACATTAAATATCCTGGTCCGGATGACGATGTCCGAGAAAATATTATCAACTATGACGATGAAGGTGGCGGTGAGGATGATATGACAGCATTCGATATAACACCTCTACAGATACCTATAGGAGGACCGATGCCAGATATGGCACCGTGTAAGATGCCAATTATGTGTAAGTATGCAGAAGAGAATAACTTGTTTTGCGTAGACTTATTGATTCATTCGATAAAGTGCCATAAATGTTTGAGTACCAGAAATTTATCATGTTAAATGAAAGTGATATTGGTTTTCATCCTACTTGCTAATGCGATATTGATAAAGAAAATGAGTTTTATTTTCGGGTCCAAATAGTAGAATTCAAATGGTTTTGTTAAAAAAAAGATTATACAAAATATTTTACTTGCTGGTCTTAAACAAACGAATTTCACCTTTTTTTAAAAATTCTTACTCTCTAATTAAGCTAAGCAATCATCAAACTACGTCCGTTTACTCTGCGCACATCAATTTGCAGCCTTTCTACTTTGACCTATGCTTTTGTTCCTATCCACGAGCATTCACTCTAGGGAAATCAGGAATTTGAAATATTCTTCTTTGGCAAAACCAACACAATTTTTATCCATTCCACCGAATTTCTCGCTTACGTCCAGAAAGTATGCTTCCAAGCGCTTCCTATAATTTTCTTTCCTCGACCGAAACAAGGAATCCGCTATCTGTTTGCTTAATGAAATCAAATTTTTGAAAGGATAAATGCAACTAAGACTAGAAAAATCTTTCAAAACATAGCTACACATCCTTAACAGCTCAAGCTAATCAAAGGCACGGAACGAAATCTGAAAACAGAAGACACGCCACATCACAGCAAAAACTCTAGTGTACATGCACATTGAATTAAAACCGGAAACCGAAAACGTTTCGGTGAGTAGCATTCGAGAAAACGGACGATGTTAAATCACTTAATTAAACGGGATCTGTTGCTAATGTTACCAAGCTGTGCTGGCTGGTTGCTTGTCTGTTTTATTGCCACTAGTTCTGCTGAAACAAACCAAATCTTGTAGATATATACACACTACAGGCTGCTATCTCCTGCCTACCCACTGAAGGAGCTTGTTAGCAGCAAACTGAAAAATCTGTTTCAAACTTGAGAGCGCATTCATTGGCTTCAAGAATAAGTGACGCTCGTGGAATCGCAAGAAACGACGTAGCTGAAAAACTTGAAAACGGTTCGCAACTAAAACCACCAAAAGTAAAAACAATTTCACATGAACAGATTGCGTTGAATATATTGCGATTAGTAATGACACAGACGGCAGGGCGGCAGACCTGCTTGCCTGGGCAATTAGTCTAGACTTTGAGAGTTAATTACTTATTTTATTCTTGTGTTCGGACAACCCAAATGGCTTGAATTTGTAATTAGAAGCAAAAGGTTGCGTTTGATTTCAGGAGATTCTTGTTTTAATTCGGCGAAAAATGTCGTCGCTCTTGACCGACACTGGTTTCAATAGAATCCTTTAAACCAAAAAAGCTAGTAGAATTATTTTTTCGGAATCTTCTACTTATCGCTGGAATTCAATGAAAAATTTCAAGTTTCTGTTGAAAAAACCTTTTATTTTATTGTAATCACATAATTAATTTTATAGATCCCGTGCTGACACTGGGTGCCGGTCAGGAGCCTAACGTCGGTATGTTTATCGAGGAGCATAAGAAGCGAGCTGACAGTGACCCCAACGCGCCACCATTCGACGACCTAAGAAATTATGCCTACGAGGGTGGTGGCAGTACGGCAGGATCTTTAAGTTCACTTGCGTCGGGTAAGTAAAATTAAATTTATTTATCAAAAACAACTTTAGCTATGCATAAAATTTTTGAAAATGTTAAGCTATTGTTCCCTTTCTGCTACTGAAGTGTGCTTAATCGTTTCCTTTTTACATGATCTCAATGTATGAAATGATAAAAATACTTGCTGCGATATAGTATTTCAGTCTTTTTGAAACCTATCTGACAGCCAAGTTTTACTTTGAATCAAAAGCAATATTTTTTCAAATATTCTTCAGTGGTTTTTACTAATTCTCAATTTTGAAGGCATGAAAGCCTATTCACATCGCCACAAAATCACATGCTTTTCAGAGGATTTCTGTTTTTCACTATAATCAGGTTCAAAATCATATGGTTTTCCATACAAATCAAAAGAAGGTATGAAAGATACTTTTGGCGAAAGCGTGTAAGCAATCGGTTTGTGCCTGTGCTATCTTAGCGCTGAGTCAAATATTAACAATTCAGCACTGCATTTACACTAGTTGCCATTACAACCTATCAACATAAATACATCTACTTCCCGAAAATTATTTGTATGCTGCGAGCAAATTTAAAAAGATTTTCATTCGCTTAATAATGTATGATTTAAGCATGTCTTCTTCTATCTTTGCCTTGGATTTCAGCAAAACACTATCATTGGTGCAAGCATGTCCATTGTCCCATAGAATTTGATTTCCGTATTCGAACCGAAAATTAATCGAAGTCAGATACGAACAGCATCTGTCGAACAAAAGCACCGAAGTGCGATGTAAATGCATTTTCCTGCTTTTGAAAGCAGATATCATAATCAATAGATTGTGAGTGCAATGCAAACAGACTACAACGGTATCAGGGCAATTTTCTGATAAGTTTTTCTGTATCCAATAATGTTTTTCAAATAATCACCGAAATAATATCATTTATTACACTCAACTCCATTCCTTAATAATTTGCAGGGCAAAGATATATTGTTGATCAAGCATTTTTACAACATAGAAGAACTTTTTCACGAAACTTAACTTATGACAGGCCTTATTTCATGCAAGGTATTTAAAAACGCAATTAAATATATAGCAGTATTTATCGACCACGCAATATATGTATAACAGAAACGCATCTATTAAAAGCCATCATAAAAACGCATTTGGTATAGTCTTGACTTTGCACAATTAGTTAAAAAAAAAACAGCATTGTAGGTCTTTTTTTAAATGCGATGTGTTTGGGTTTGAATGTAGATTAGAAAAGCCATTGTACATAGATTAGCGCTCCTTTCCCACTTCTAATCCACTGTTTAGTTCAGCTTAAATCATGCAATATTTTACACCAGAATTTTTTGATAAATTTCGCAAAAAATAACTTGACTTCTCGACCTGAGTATTCGCTATTTACCTTTTGAGACTTTTAAAGTAAGACCACAAATAGTGTAATCTTTCTGCTCGGGTCAAAAAAATGAATATTTCAGCTCAAAAAATCATCACGCTTGTTTCGATTTCCATCAATTTATCTCTTAATCAGATTTGGAATTTGTTGCGTCGCTTGTTAAAATATTTTTAAAAGGCAAACATTTGAAGGTTATTTATTGTGCTCTTTTCTATTTATATTACACTATATTTTTCATAAAAACTTATATGGTATTTTTTGAAAGATATGATGGTATGAAAGATATGATATGCCAATGTAGATGAGACATACTGCAATCATGTTGGCGTCTCAAAGATAGTATTTTACATTAAACGCAGCTCTGATATTTGCTTACGTGTTCGTTAGTTTAACTCTATGAACATTCCAAATATTCGAGCGCGAACACCGAGCCGATCACAACTTTGGCAAAAATTCAAAATCCATTATATTTTCGACTTTTTTTCAGTGAATGTCGACTCGAACTCTGAATTACTCTTTTTTCGAACAAAAAAAATAAATAAACTATTATATTTTTCAAGGAATTCTGAATTTTATTGGATCAAAAATGGTTTCTGTAAATTCTAAATATCAAAGCAGCCCACGTTGGGCGCAAGAATTATTTTCACTGTAATTTGAAACATTCTCCATTAGTAATGATTATTTGCCTGAATCAAAATGTCAAAATCAAAATACATTAACGTATGAACTTTTTTATAATTGTAATAATTAATTCGCAAAAGACCGTGCGTTGTATTTTTCGAAAAACTATGTCATACAATAGTATTAATAGCTCGAACTCAGAATTCAGTCAAATTAATTTTTTTCACACAGTTAGGATGTCCCTAAACGGCCAGTTTGCTTATCGCAAAATTATTTCTAAAATACGATTGCAATTTCTGTCGCACGATTTAGATAAAATATAATAATTCTTACAAATAAACTTAGATTTAAACTAACGTTTTTCATCGGGGCACAAAAGTGTGTCGTATCTGCTATTTTAGGAGCGCTAGGCTTTTTATTTGAGTTAGGAGTAATCATCTAAATTGAAAACATAGAAAAGACTTCATTATATATCAACTAACACGCTTGTGATTACGAATTCATTAGTAGTTTGTCAATTTCCAAAGAAACTAATATGCTAATTTAGGAATGGTGTGATCGTTATAGGTAGTAGTTGTTACAAGACATTTTGCGGTAATTATATTATTTTCGATTAGTCCAATGAATAATCCAAATTTTCAGTTTTAAAAGCCGTATGCAACTATGTCGAAAATCCAAAAAAAAAAAATGCAATTGAAAATTGAAATGAAGTGGCTACAAATTGTCGATTTTGTAAAAATTGAGACCAAATTTGTTTCTATAAAACCATCAGTTTCTGAAAAGCAACTTTATGAGGTAATGAAATAGGTTTTTGCCCTTTTTTCTCCAAGTTAATTTATTGAGCAATTTTTGGTAAAATAGCAATAATTTTCCCAATATTTTCCGGGTAATAAGTCGATTTCTTTGTATGTAGAATAAATTCCAAACCTTTCGATTCGATCCAATTATGAATAAAACGGGACCAATTGGCGCACACCATGATCTGGCTCGTTTAGGGTTGCCTAAATAGATCAATTTTTTGTCACTATTAACAATTCAATGCAGAAAAGTCTTCCTTTGGTGCGGGTGAAGCAGTATTTCGTACGTAACCAAAGGGTTTTCAATGTATTGGACGACTTTTCGTGCGTTTGGCATGACTCTCGTCCAGGAATTCTTTCAATTCAATCTGTTTGAATTTTTAGGGGCTCTTAGGCATTCTTCGCCACCTAGTATATCAAAATCCTCTTTTAAATCGCCGAAACCATTCTACGCTGGTACACATTTATAAGCAAATGAAATTTTTTTTATCAGTACTTTTATGCTAAATTTCCACACTTATATCAAAACATGTTATATCAAAATCTTTTGAAAGAAAAAATGGATTGAATATCGATTGATCCCAATTGAAGGAATCTCCGCCATTTGGCGCAAAGAAAAAGCCCGATCCAAGTATTGCCACTGCGTAGATCATATTGCTACTTCGATACTTCAATGAAATCTATGAAAAAGCTAGAAGAGCTGACACGAAAAAGTAGAATGATTGAACAAAAATTAATCTCCTGATGGACTGTTGGGCGTAGTCTTTATTCAGAATTGGGCATGGTCTATATAAAATGTAACGATTGCCAATCCTTTAGCACTACTTCACAGGCTGTGCGTTTTAAAAATATGAAGAAGGGAACAAAACTTTCAAGATCTTTGTATGTCATTTACTATGTGTCATGTGTCATATACTTTTGGAAAATTGATTAGAAACATAATTAAGTTCAAAACCATAATTTGGACTTTTCAACGTCAACAAAGAAAAATGCAAAGGTTAAAAACTTCATGATTAATTCAATAAAAATATTTAAAACCCCTAACGATAAAATTGCAGCTGACTGTATTGAAAACCAAATAAAATAAAAACTCCAGTGCATTGGAAATGCTAGAAACACGAAATATTCTGCTAGAAACAATGCATATTCTTATTACAACCAACCTGATTCGAAGGTCATATACCATTTTGATTCGGAGACTGCATCGAAACTCATGGGGTAGAAAGTTTTTCATGGTTACCACTTGCCTGAATTTCAAAATTTAGAAAATTGAAACACTTGACACTCATGTTCAATATCAAAAGCGGCACCTCCTATAATTTTCATTGCTTGCAAGACTTTACCAGCATCACGTCAAAACTCTTTAATCGTGTGAGTCCCTTTTTCATCCGATGATTTAATCGAAAGTTACATTGATAGAAATATGTTTGGGGTTGCCGTTCGAACAGTTTTTAAATTTTAACATATATTACTTATTTTCGTTGTAGATGTTTCCCACATGAATATCTAATGTCTAATCTGTTGTTACGGAAATAACAAAAATGCCTAGTGTTGACAACCTTAAGCTAGCACCAAATCCGCTTCACGATGAGGCCGACCCACACTGAGAGTTTTGTTTCGATCCGATGACTGCATTGGAAGTTATAGGGGTAAACATAAATTTAAGGATACTACCCGCAAAAAAATTCAATCTTTTGAGATCCTAATATTTGCTGTTTATTTTCGATAAAAGATGATTATCATTTGAAAATTGTATGATAACATCACTAAATAAAGAAATGACAAAGAAAAAAAAAATACCTGGCAACCCTATCACGGTTTTTCAGCCAAATTTCACGTATCGTGAGGTCCATTTACTATATGAATTTCGTTTTGATTGCATGATTGCATTAGAAGTTCTGGGTTAGAAAGCTTAATTTTGCTGAACGATTTTCAAGATTCAACAGACAAAAATTAGCATAGCTAGCAGCACCAACATAATTTATCAACCAAATTTCAGTTACTGTGAGAATTTTGTTAAAATTTAGTGTTAAAACGGCATAAAAAGATGTTTGTCCTTAGGGATTTTTCAGGGTGGATTTTTCAAGGTTCAAAATCACTTCTATCAGGCCTTGTCCTACTTAAGTTTAAAACGATCTCGTGAAAACAAATTTCGGGTCTGAAAAATAGAGGAATTTCGATGAAATATTTCCGTTTTTGGTCATAAAGAAAATTCCAAAATTTTATATACATATCTCTAAAAATATTCGACCCTGTAAACAAAGCATGAAGTTTATTAAAAATTTGCTTTTGTTCTTTGAAAAGCACAAAGTTTTCAAAAGGGTCGTTGATTTGAAGGTTTTCTGTTTCGGTACCTTCCGTATCTACATGGTTAACAGCACATTCATTTAAAAAACACACGCATTTCTCATAAACCCATGAATGGGTCCTGCAAATATCGTAACGATCTGATAATTCCCTTTTGTAGTTTTAAATTTTTCTCTTTTTAATTGAAAACATTTCTTCGCCTGCTTTCAAGCAATTAACGCCCACAGAGGGTTTAAAATTTAGCATGATCGGATGACGTGATTTAAAAAAAAAACGTAAATAAATATTCTGTTGATAGCGAAATATGAATTTTGGGGCAAAGTAATTTTGATACTAATTTTCTTCGAACATCGAACAAGATCAAGTTCACTGAACAATATCCAAGTTCAAATCCAATTTTCTTGCTTGGAGCAAGAAAAATAAAGCAATAAAAACTACTTTTATGCTAAAAACACCATCCAGGACAGAACTTGCACCTTTAGGAGAGATTGATAAATTCATTCATTCAAAATTTCGAATTGTATTGCTGCCCACGCTGGGCGCTAAAAGTTACTTTCACTTCAATTTGAATTTTGAAGTCTTTACCTTTAAAATGGTGTTCGTAAGTTAAATTCAGACTATTATCAATTTCATATCAATTAGTTTAAAAGAACTCTAGTGCCCGAAAATTGTTTTAACTTGGAAAATTTAAAGGTTCTCATCAAGCTTCTACCTTGAAAGAGTCTTGGTCTTTATAACATTGTTGGAGGTTTGTAGTGAACTTTACTCTCGCAAAATAGTTTCAACATTACAATGTTTTCTGTAAGAAACACATAAATAAGGTGTAGGAACAATATTGGAATCAAGATACTGTTTTTCATGTGAATACAAAAGTGTGCTAGATATAGTATTTTAGGAGTAAATTTAGTATTTTATAGGGGCTGAAAAAAACCATTCAAGCACAAACCATAGGTAAACCCATCATCGTTAGATAAACTACCTTCAACATGCTTATAATTTTGAATTCATCAGTAGTTGCTAAAACATAATTAGAGCAGTGTAAAGCAGCAATTGCTGTAAGTTTAGAAAGCATCCCGGATACATATATATTGCACTTTAAGTGAAGTAAATTACCTGAAAAAATTAAGAAATATGTCATATTGTCTATACTTATCCATGAAAGTTTTCTTGAAATGCTCTTACTAACTTGCCATTTCGTTTCTAATACTCATTACAGGTACCGATGATGAAAATCACGAATATGACTATTTGGGACAGTGGGGTCCGCGCTTCGATAAGTTGGCCAACATGTACGGTAACGATGTAGCTCCCGAAATCGAAGACTTGTAAGTCACATATTCCTTCTTTTTTAAATAAAACAATACACATACGAAAACGAAACTTTCTATGCCAATGAAGCGAACAAAACGTTTATAATATACAAGTAATTAATTTTTATGAAAAACTTACGAAACCAAAAAAGAAACAAACGAACATGAATGCTACCACGAAAACTAGAACGTATCAATTACTCAATTGTTAGATGAGACCTAACACCTAAAAATCATTCAAATATCACAGCGTTTACGAAATGAATCCTTTACCAAAGTATTATACATCGATCGAGAAACGTTTTAGGCAAAAATTTCAGTGAATATTTCACTAGTCGTGTGCATTGTACTTTCCATCATGAATTAACATATTTCTATTTCATCAATGGATAAAGCATACCGAAAATTAACTTTTTTTTTTTTAAAGACGAAAGCACATAAATTCTCAAGATTATCAGCAATGAAAAATAAAACAGTTTCAATTAAACATGAAATTAATATTATTATTCCAGTACACCAGAAAAGAAATAGACATTTAACTGGCAAAGGTAAAAAATTATTGAAAAAGAAAAGATTCGGTTTAAATGATCTTTAAAAATGAAGTGGGGATTAGTTTTATACTCTCTATAAATATGAAGTGGAAAAATACTACAAAAAAAATCGACACAAAGTATAAAGTCAATGTGCAACTCGAAAATAATTTCAAAATGTGTCGAAACAAAAAAAAACTTAAAATTGATCCTAACCATTATTCGAAGGCTAATAATCGTAAATTAGTAAGACAAATTTAAAAATTGAGTTGCAAAACAGAAACTACTTTGCGTAAAAATACCAAAAATGAAAAGAATGAAAGTAAACCAGAATATGTTTTAAATGATGACTTAGGAGTTAGTTTTAAGCAAGTACCTACTGTAAATGTATGACTAAAATCTAGTATTATGATGAACGTATTAGAATTTATATATAAATATATGATAACGAACGATATATATAACGAACTATAAGTAATGAATGAAATTTAACGTCAAATTGAAATACGATACTACAAAAAAGCAAGTAACTAATTTCAAAACACAACAAAATATTTTAATGTAGAATGACAGACAAAACTTAAGGCCATGTGAACGAAGTGAATTAATTCAAAGAAACATGAATGGTGAAAACATTGAATCAACTAGAATCCCGGAACATAAAAATAAAATCCAGTTTGAAGTAAAATTCATGAAAACATAAAAACGGCGATTAAATATAGAATAATTATGTTGTTTAGAGTTAAATGAACGTATCCAAAGACTGTTTCTGTTCTATCATTATAAATATAAGTGAGAGATGAAATGAAGTGAAATGAAAGTGAAAAATAAAGTAAATACAAGTATTTATGATGAAATTAAATGTTTGCTATTTAAGTAATAGTATATAAATATATGAGTCTATGATACATATATAAAACATATATATTTAAATGAAAAAGAAAGAATGATGAAAATCAATAGTGAAGTAAATTCATAGGAAAGTAATGGTTTTCATTTGAATTAGATGAAAATATTGCAAGATTTCATTGCAACTAGCTTTAATTTTTATGAATTTCTTATTTTGTTGACACTACACTGCCGTTTTTCATTATTAATCTTTACGAACCAAACAATAGGGAATATTTGCAATAGCTTCTTGATTTATGTTGATTTTTTCAGTGATTTGGCCAACACTATTCGATATCATCAAAACCTAAGAGATGCATTTAATTTAGTGTGAAACAGTAACTTTTATTCATACGATAGAAAGCCCATCTTCTTTTACTTGCATGATTTGAAAACAATTGGTTACACAACGAACTTCAAATCGGCGTAGTTTATATATGACTGAGAACTGGATTACCCGATGCAATTCTAAGCAGATCCGGCCAAGAATATCATGCAAGCCGGTGGCCAGCTTGCTACACGTATCTCACCCAAATTGCCAGTCAAAGACAACTTATTTAAATATCAAGTGAAGAGCTAATGCGGGCAAATTTTTATGAATTAAATATCAATAGTATTCATTTCCTTGGTATTATTTCTTTTAGTTTTGTAATCTGATTAAATTGCCTGCTGGAAAAATTTCAATTTTTCATTTCGAACTTTGATTCATTTCAACCATCTATTTTTGTGTTAAGATACGACTTTCTGCAGCAGTATCTAGTACTTTCTACGAAACTGTTAAACTATAACCCGCTATACACAGCTTCATACAACAACAACAAAAAAACTAATTAAACTTTTTCTATAACCTTACACATATGCATCCATATACACACATTATATCGATACCTAGGTGAAATACACACTCTTCGAATAGGTTTTTTACGAAAAAAAATTAATAAATCAGACATAACTTTAAAATGAAACAGATCAAATGAATTTCACAAAACTCATATAAATCCAAAAAAGACACAAAAACTCACATACATCTAATCCAAAGTGAAAATTACTTAAGACTTGAAAACTTTCAATTAAGGAATCATTATGATTTTAGTGAACTTAGATCAATTTATAACAATGTGTACATAAGCTAGACGAAATATAAAGAACTAAAACATACTTAGAACGAAACCGTTAAGAAAAGGCAAATGATAGTGGATGGTAAGAAGCTGACAACAGCAGTCGAACCCTTGTTCAATTTTGAAAAAATAAAAATGAAAGATATGTTGAATGATTGTCCAAACCTTTTAAAATATTTTCAAATAACGTTCGCTTGAAACCAGCAAAAAAAAAGTTAATAAAGTTCACTGTAAATGGTTCGATTTGGTTGTGTACATGTGTCGCAGTGGAGAGACTTCGATTTTCAAGCCCAAACAAACATAAAATTTGAAGGCTCACGCCGATCAGAACTAGCAGTCTAAGGTATACATACAAATGCGAAAAAATGAGAGCCATTGAACACGAAAAACATTAGTCACATAAAGATAAAGTACCCCGCCTACGTGTTTAACACATGGGGTGAAAATACACGACTCTGCGGAATTCATTTACAAAAAATATGATATTTCTCCTTTAAATGCCACTTATTTTTTATTCGAAATGCTTTGAATTCTAAAGGTATCTAAAGCCTGACTGCATCAAATTGAAGTCATTATTCATCGATTATCCAATAGTCAGCACTGGTAGGAAAAATATCTAAAAGAACGGAAGACGAGCGATTCTTCGCTTATTCGCTGGAGACCTCATCTACCCCTACGTACTTTTAATGTATAGGTTAAAGTATAAAAGGCTCAACCACCTAAACCTCTCGCTATTTTTCCCGTTCAAGGTTTTAGAGGACGGTAACCCTTCTTCAGCATCTCATCATATCTGCATTGCTGGTTAAAGTATTGAACGGGGACCACTTCGCATGACTTCCTTGTAGTAGCGCGTCTTGTGAAAGACGAATGCAATCTCTTGTTGAGCACTAGCAGCAAAAAGTTAGCTAGCAATTTCTCATCTCACATTTTCGACCTGAGTTGACCATATTCGCTCATTAGGTGCAGGACGTCCAGAAATCTTGCTTCACTAATTACCTGTGTATTTGGATCAGTCTATTTCATTCTTCTTGGACACATCGTCGAATTTTTTCAGTCCTTTGGTAGTGCAAAATCTAGGATCAGCTTCGATCTGAACGATAACAGCATTGAACTGCACGGATGGCTATTACAATTGCAGAATAGTCCGCCTGACACTTAGTACCATAGGATAGTGCTCTCACAGCTTGCGACGTCCTTACTCTTATTCGCATATGCTGATACTGAATTTAATCCCTACTTTGAAGCAGTGTACTTTGTCCACACTTGCGTCAGTCTGTTCTATCGTTCGGAGTATTGAGTGATACCGCCCACTACCAATTTATATGGGTTCTTGCCTTCAGCGCACTATCATTGCACTGTCCATTCCATTCCACTCGTTTCGGAAAATCTTAAGTCTCAAAAAGCTAATACTGGAAATAGACTAAAATCAAATATCATTCGCGAATCTCCAATGTACTTTTTTAGCTAGACACTTCATGAAAAAAGCTCGAAAATCGATATTATAAACGATTTTAGTTTATGTCAAAATTAATGTTTATGAGAAGCAAACACGTAATTAAGCTTTTGGTGGGTAATTGAATCTCCTTCTGAAAATATTTTGTGAAATCCGCCTTTGAATCTCGTTCCAAACGAGATTCAGGCACACAAACTTCGTTCAAACTCGAGTCTTCTGGTCTGGCACCAGCATAAGATGATGCTACTGGCTCAATGATGCAAAACTTTTGAGCATCGTTGATGATGATTAATTAAAGGCGAGTAGTCCCAGGTCTATTATAGTTCGAAGACGTCTTTGGTCAACCTCAACGCATTGTGCAAATCCACATCAAAAGCTTTTAGTTGTTTCAGGATTGAGAAAAAACTGTTACTCTTTTGAGCTGTTTTTGTTGCTTGTGCCAGCCTAGCTAGGTGGGTATCAAAAATTTGCACTCAAAACCGGGATCTTTAGTGAGACTTACTGACATTTCCTTTGCAGCAGAGGTAACAAAAAAAGCAGCAATTTTCGAGAGTTGATTCCGAGTCAAAGTTAATTAGCTTTTTCTTCCGTCACTTATACCAAATATAGTAGATGCAACAATTTTAGATGGTAGAGAATCTAAATATCTATTGATTGAATCGATGAATTGATGAAATCTGTAAAAGGTGCTTCCTTGATAAGCATACTGAAAATATGATATCAAACTACTTCGATAATTTTTTGTAATCCCAATATAAATGCTCATCTGGCTACTCAATTTGGAATTATCACATAATGACTCAAAGTGCATTCATCTACTTTGTGTTCGAAATCACAGTTTTGGTCTATGAGAATAGAACAAAAGCTATTATCGCTGCATCACAAATACCTTTCTTCTAATTAATAAGCTGTATTCACTTTCAAGTTCTGTCATTGCGACTATTCTAGTCCAATCCCAACTTAATGTTCTTTGACTTTTCAAAAACAGAGCATCGCATCCTCACAGAATCATCCAATGGCCATTCAATATTGCATCAGAGTACATTAACTCATTTTACGGCTTCTATCAGAAGCCGGGCAAATGCAGAGCCCAATAAACATATCTTTTTATCGATTCATTATTTCGTTTTCGTTAGCATCGATAAATCCTTTTATGCTTTCCAAATGAAGTTTTAATGGACTTCCCGGACATAATACATTCCACTATACAAAGAGCAGAGGCGCACAGCCGAATAAATCTTTTCAACAGGAACCATATTAAGGAGATCCAGCAAGGTATTACTAAAATGCCGAACTAATGCCCTACAGTCTCTTCGAACCTGGGTGTAGAGTATCGACAGACGCACATAATTGTTAGTAACTCGATCTTTGGTGCTCCTCTTCCTGCGCGACTCCTGCTTATAATACTGTGAACCAAAACAATGCTGTAGTCACAACAGCAATATAGATTAGTTTCGCAGTGTTTGCCAATAGCAAAATCCTCAGCTCTCAGCACAAAGACATTAATTTCTGCATCAACATCTCTGTAGAGATTTATCAAAAGGTCGAAGCTGTAAGTGAATGGGGAGAACAAGGGCCAAGTGACGCATAGAGAGAATTATTATGTTATGCTTTGTGTAAACGCAAAGAATTTCTACATTCTCTCTCTAATCGATAACAGAATCAGTAACAGCGTGTCTAATGGAGTGAAAACATAGTTTGTTTTGTACGTAAACAGGAAAATCGTACGAAAAGCTGACATGATGGTTCTGTAGTTGCAAACACAAATTAAATCCTTACTGACATCAATTGTTTTTATTCTATATCCTGGTGGTCTAAATAGAAACACGAATACTTAGAGTCGGTGGCGTGGAAATATCGATAGAATCTGTTGATTACTAGTAAGCACGTATCTTTTATCGTATTTCCGTTCGATGAAAGCGAGTAAAGAAAATCTATCTGATTATTTACTTCAAAGCCCTAGTATGGCCCGAAGGCACGGATGAATCGTTATTGAAAAAACAAAGATCTATGTGTATATTTTCGTCTGGGGATAATTTAACGCCGATGAAAATGTATTTCTGCAGAATTCATCGAAATGCCTGAGGAATCGTGATATGCAAGGAACAAAAATCTTTCAATGATTTCAAATATGGACGGATATTGAATGTGTTTACAGTTTTATCGGGTTTTCAGATTAATTCTGGTCAACACTCTTTTCTATAAACATCATAAAACATGTGAAAAAACCTTGCAAAGAACTGAATTGTACTCAACCGGCGGGGTAATTATCGAATATAAACTTATTAAGGTTACCAATTTTATGCTCGTATTTACCTTTACCAATTGATCGAAAATTTAACGAAATTCATGTTCCTACAAAAAGTTACAGCGCTCGAACTATCTGATTCAAATAACTTTTTTCAGATCTTTTAATGAAAATATTCTTCCATTTGTTTTTCATTTATGCCACCATTCCGACAACTTCTTCTCAAAATAAAGAGACAAATTATTATAACAGTAATTACCCCTGAAAGTAGTTTCATTTCAATTCAACAGAAACATTCAACATTCTTTTTAATCTATAATTAACGGAACACATTCAAAACTAATCTGAAAAAAATTTTATTTATTTTTAATAAAACAGACAAAAATCAACAAACTAAACTACTATCGCTGAACATAACCACTTTTTTTCAAATTAAAACATAGAATAATGTTGGCGTGCATAAAAGATTTCAAAAAATTAATCAATAAATCTTTTATTAGCATGGAACTCAGCAAACAAAGCAAAATCCAAATCAATTAAACTGATAAACTGCTAAAAGAATCTAAAGATGAAAAACAACTAGAAGAAATGATCCTTTACAATCCTCAAGAGTGACTAAATATCGAATACAAAATTTCTTAATAATCGCTTGATTGAAATGAAATCCACAAAGTAACATAAAGTACACTTCGGATTGAATGAAAATTTTCAAAAAACAAAGCAAAGAGTGGAAAAATCAACTGAATACTATCTACACTCATAAACATACAAATTAAGTACTCTTAAAATAATTAAAAAAATAAACAAAACAAAAAAAAATTACGACGATAACGATTATTAAAATATATTGGCAATTTATTTGAATCATTAACGATTGAATTCAGGGATGAAAGTTGATTGAATGTAGTAGCGAATGATGATGTTGATGATGATAATGATTATGCTGATTATGACGATGAATTTACTATTAATGAAATTATTATTACATTTATTACAATTGTGCATGAATTGACGATTGAGCTCCATTAAAAGATTCCGAAATGTAATCTTGTATACTTCACATATTCATTTCTTTGATTCATCCATTCATTTATTTAAGCAAAACGGAAACGAAACCGAAACCGAACAAACCACAAATATATACATACGTATAGACTGGATTGTGTATGATTTGTAAATTTCTTTTGTATGTAATTGCTGATTTATATATGTGTACATGTAACAATGGAAAATTCAATTTTTGTGAATATAGTATCTATAATGATGAAATATTCTTTTTGAATAATTTGTAAAAATATTGAAATGAAAAAAAATGGAAATGGCATTTTTATTTCGAATTTGATTTGATTTTCACTATTCATTTGAGTGAAATCCGTAGAAGAAACAACGGAAATAAGAAAAAAATTTACAGTATCTTGGTCTGATTTTCAGGTGGTAAGTATATTAAAGGAAGACTAGCCTTTTAATTTTTTAACAAGTGGGATATACGATACTGGAGCTATGAGAACCCCAAACTCCTGTACTCGATTAGGTAGTATCCAGAGTAGGCCATCAACGACCTTTATTTTGTTCAACACAACAGTCATGCCGAAATTGTGAATTTAGAACACTACCGGACTAGACTCAAGGAGATTTTCAGCCTGTACTTGAGGCAATGCAATTAGATGATAAGTGGTTTCAATAAAATGATGCAACAGGGCACACATTGAGAGTTTTCATGGAGTTTCTGAGACAAACATTCCCCGAGACGGCTCATCTGCTTGAATGGTGATCTCAACTGGCCTACATGCGTTCCTGATTTAGACCCTTGCGATTTTTTCCTCCGTGGCTATCTGAAGTCAAAGGTCTATAGCATTCTTCTCCGAGTCCTGGAAGCACTACAGGACAACATTCGGGCTGACATAGCCGCTAGACCCATTAGAATAATTCAAAAAGTGCATGAAAACTTCGAAAAACACAAAATACACTTTTAATTGTCAATAATTTTAAGTATCCAACTTTGTATTATTTGCAAAAATAAAATAAAAATGATTTTGAAATGTGTTCTGTTTATTTTCATTCCCAAATAAGACAAGTGCCGCGTGCCACCCTGTTTATTGAAAGTTTATTTAATATATACCTCCTTCAAGGTTTCTAGAGTAAACTTTCAAATGTGTGCAAAATATTCGACAAATCAAACATATATTTCAGATCATCATAGAAAATAGCATAACACCCCTAATATAATTTCCAAAACAATCCACAATGAACGCTTTAGTGATTCTAAAAAAACAGTAAAGAGCGAAAAGGTATGCCTGTTTGATGTACAGAGAACCCTCTACCCCATACAGATTGAGGGTTTGGTGTACAAAATAATAGATAGTAGGAAGCTTATTTACGGATTTTTTTCTAAACGAAAAAAAAATTGAAAAAAAAATTCAAGAATCACCTTAGTTTTTCGTCCTAAAAGAGTTTAGGACGTTTAATGTTTTAAGATACGCAATTCGCAAATCTTAGTTATTGTATAAGCTGAGTAAGTACTGCTAGCGCATATTAAACATATATCTTGTAAAATATGAAGAGAAAAGTATCCTATGCAAACTCAGTAAAAACTCCAAATTTAATGTTTTTCTTATGTATTTTTCAGTTAGATTAAGAATGAAAAAGCATAAAATATGAAAATAATTTCAAATCAATAGGGTAGTGCAAGCTTTATGAAATCAAAAGATACAGACGTCTTAATAGATTCGTAAGCTCGGACAACTTGAACAGAATCCACAGCTTTCCTCAAAGCAAACACGCACCGAAAGTAATCTACAATAGTTATATATTCAAAATGTCAATCCAAAAATATGGTGTACTTTCCTTTTCTCACATTTACATGCGAAAATCCTTCGGATGATTCGAAAATCGTTCGGATAATCCGAAAATACGGATGACCAATTCCGCTTAGTTAATAGTGGATACTTATAGTGGATATAAAATGCAAGAAATCTTCTGGGCACGTTGGGATGTCTAATTTCATTATTCCTAATTTCAGCATCTACCACTCTCTATATTCAGAATTCTCTCTATTGTTTTTAAAATTGCCCCGAGCATTGAAAAGTAGTGGAAAGTATTGGAAACTGACATCAGGAGTACCACAAGGTTCTGTTATTGTACTAATTCTATACACCATATTCCCCGCTGACCTTCCCATTCCAGGGGCCCAGCCCGAAGTCTAAATCCACCGATACGCCGATGACATTCTCTTATTCACATCGAGCTCAGACCCGCTCAAAGCAACGTAGAATCTGGAATACTTCTTGGTAGAATTGTACAAAATAACTCAGAATTGATTTCCATGAATTGAGAAAAATCACAGCTGCCAAATTTGTATTTCAACGCAACCAATCTCCGTGTGCCAAAAAGATGAACGTGACCAACAAAGCTAAATTCATTTGCTATCAGACATTCATCACTTATTCATCCCCATCCTGTAAAGTAACGTAGTCCTACGACAACTTTTGTTGGGTCTGGAATGGAAACTGGCAGATAACTTCATTCACAAAATTACAATATATGTGAATACGAGTGTGGAGTGATTAGTTTCAGGACTCACTTTACTCCTCAGACCTAGTTGAGCTTAAAGCTTGGTGCGCGGTCCTTCGTTTGAAACTGGGCTCGAACCAGATGCCTCAGACACAAGAAACCAGTGTTCTATCCACGAAGCTCATTCAGCATGTAATCCAAGGACTGTCATGGCAGAAGCCTAGATATTTGAAAAAAAAAAAAAAATCCAACGAACTGATTCGGTCAATGGGATGTACATTTATTCGCCCCGCGAAGATAGTGTCGAATGCAGGTCATGGATGCGATGTTTAGTGCAACGAACATGAAGGGATACATTTAAGGCCTACGTTAAAATTTAGGTTTAATTATCTCTACTAAGATGGCTTAGCTCGTACCTCCACAACCACTCACAACATGTGAAATTCCAAGGGCTTATCTCTAAAAAAAATTCATGTCAATTCAAGTGCACCTCAAGGTAGCCATCTTGGCCCTTCGTTTTTTAACATTTTTACATCAGACTTGTCAGACGTTTTGTCTGATGTACCTCATCTACTCAATGCGGATGACCTGAAAATTTATTATAGGTACTATAAAGTCGCCATCAGATGCCAACTTTTTTCAACTAAAACTAAATTCCCTGGATCATTGGTGCAGCGTGAACAACCTACCTCTCAACATCGGAAAATGTCATGTGATTATCTTTTCTCGACAATGTACGCGCGTACATTATCCATTCCTTTTAAGCAATACGGCACTTAGTAGGGTCGACAATATTTTAGACTTCGCTGTGGTGCTGGATGAAAAGCTCTGCTTTAATTTTCATTACGACAAAATGATTTCTCAACCAAGTAAACGACTTGGCTTCATTAAGCGACGCGCCAGGGAGTTTCAAAACCTTTAGTTTACAAAATCTCTATACACCCCGCTCGTTCGCTTTTTTCTTGAGTATGCTTGCATTATCTGGAACCCAGTTTTCGAAATTCACAGCCAGAGATTGGAATCTATTCAAAAGCAATTCTTACTATTCGCTCTTAGAGGTCTTTACCATCCTTGTGATTCTAGCAATTGACCGTCATATGAATTTCGCCTTAGACTTTTAAACTTATCACCTCTTGCATTCAAAAGATTAATGTTATCTGCCTGCTTCAGTTTCGATGTCTTTAGAGACGCTGTTAATGTCGACTATGTACAGGAAAGATGTGTGCTTAATCAGCCCGGGAGAGTCACTAGATCCCGACGAATGCTAGTTGAATATAAGCATAGCACCGCATATGCTGATAATGAGCCAATAAACAGATGCTGCAAAATATTCAACAGTATGAGCCAACACTTTTCTCCCACGCTATCCAAAGCATCCTTTAAAAACAGAGTTACCAAGGCTCTCTTATCCTAACCTCTCTAGTCTACCGGCCTAGTATCCTCTTATGACTTAGGGCTAATTAATTGTATAATTGATTAATTTTTATAATTGGTTAATTAATTAATTAATTATTTAATTTCGTTTTGCGTGTTTAATATTGTGACCTACATGTGACTTAGTTATTATGTATTTATTTATTGAATGTTAATTTATTTATTTGTATTGTATTTATTTGTATTTTAATTCTTTTTTAAATCTGTTTTTAAATTTGTTTATTTTTTTTTATTGTTATATTTATTTCATTTGTATGTAATATTATTATACCTTGTTTGGTGAAAATAAAATAAAAATAAAATAAAATTCGGCACAGATTAGGTCTTAATTGAAGTGTAAGGTAGATTTAAAACAAATCATTGGGCAGATAACCCCAATACTTCTGCAGACTCGGTAGTATAATTAGTGCTCAAGATAAAAACTGTGCATGAACACTAAAAATAAATGAGATATAAAACAATTAATAGCCAGCAGGTCAAAATGGTATAGCCGCTGGATTTTAAGTCCTGGTTGTTAATTAGCCTTTAAGCTTCATGGAGAATGTACAATTAATATAAAAGAAAAATCTTTTCAGTTAACATTTTTCCAATTCATACCCATTTTTACTACTAAATTAAATCAATATACAAAACTATTCTTAATGCGAAATTGCAGATGCATTATTTCACAAGTTTTTTATGAATTTTAAATTATTAAAACCACACATCAAAGCATGATGTGTAATTTTCATTCATCGGTCACACCTAAAGCCTTAAGGGGGGAGATACATGTAACTGCTAAAACAAAAACGATTTTTTTTTATTGCATCAAAGTGTTCGAAATACTCTTAAAATATACCAAAAGAAGTTTTGAAGCGATATTCGTATTAGTTCTCGAGTTATAGCCAGTTATAGACAGCGCGGCGTTCCCCAGGTCGGTGGAGCTTTAGAACTTTAAACGCGTTTTTCTCAAAGTAGTACTTTTTCAATTGCCGTACAAGATATCTCAAAAAATATTGAACCTATTCGGCTCAAATTTATATCACATGTACAAAAGAGTATTATCTCATCGTTGAACCTACATTTTCTTGTAATTTCGGAAAAATAATTAGTTTACCAATGTTTAAAACGTGATTTTTTTGAAAAAAAATCGATTTTTTTTTTAAATCTAATATTAATGTAAAAATTTGATTTTTTTTTCTAAATTTTATTGGTTCACCTATGAATTATAGATCTCATTAGCATATTTTTTTTTCTCTGAACGCTGCAAGTTTCTCAGAAAAGGCGTTAAGTTGTACGAGGCTGTTTTTGATGTGTTTTTTTCATTTGCTCGCATCGCCTCCATTTTGTGTTAAAAAGTTATTAAAAAAATATTTTCATTTACTATAAGATATGTACTTTGAGGATTTAATATTAAAAATTTTCTGAATAAACAATATATATATTTTAAGTCAATCTGAAATTAGCAATTTCTTTTCCATTTTACATGTATTTCCCCCCTTAAGCTAGGCATCACAAATGCTCGTAGTCCTAAAATCACATGGGTTATTTTATTCCGATGGCCTCATTGGGAGAAACCATTTCAAAACACCTACAAACCTGTGGGTTGAGCAAAGCAGTATTTACCCTTACTACAATGTAGCCCCTAGTATCAAAAGTAATCTTCTATCTTACCCGTCAACGTGCCTTATTTATTTTTAAAAAAAAAAACTGATATTGCTTAGCCTACACATCGTCCACTTATTTGCATATTTATATTAAAAAAGTACACTCAATGTTAATAAATCCAAAAATCATTGACCATAATATCCAAGCATCCGACATTTTGACATAAATCTGAATGCACTTGAAAACGGTTTGTATTATAAATTCCTTTCGGCGAACCCTTTTTTTCGCAACTCACACTTTCAATCTCCATAATGCTTCAATGTTTCACCGAAAGTGTTATCATTTGCTTCTTTTTTCCCTCGAGTGGATCCCGACATTCGTCTTCGTAATTCACACGATGAGCAACTGATTAGCAATTCAATGAGCAAGTTTTCCTTCGTCCATTCAAGCTGTGCCGTTGACTGTTTATATCCTTTTCATCCTGAACACGGAAATCTATCATTGTGGTTCTAACCCGAATAAACAACACAACCTTTTGTTGTGAAAGTGGTTAAACGACACTTTTTCCTGTTTTATTTGCTTTCGCCCATCTACAGGTCATTCATTTGGTATTTATTGGCAAACTTATCAGGAATTTATTCGTGTTTTTTTTTTGGGTTATTTGCTGCCATTATGACGGCAACTTGTATGGTTAACGTATTTTCTGTGTTATCGTGATATTATTAAAACGATTATGCTAGATAACTAATTCGTTTTCAACTCAATAGAGCCTTGTTATTAGCATAATCTCCTGGTGCGAAGAAATTTCCAATTTAGCAAGGAATTTGCAAGACCAGGCAAAATAAGTCCTGGCACGCTATGCATTAGTTTCATACAAATGGTTTGGTGCCTCGACGGGAGTCTAGCTTGTAATGTTCTTGTGTGTTCTGTGCTTTGAACAAGATTCTATTTTCTCCAGGAGGAAAATTCAGCACGACTGGAGATCAAATCAATCGAGATCATGACAACGTTCTGATATTGTTCTGAATATAATTTTGTCCGTATCTGTCAGAAAAATCGACTTGCAGCAGCTAATGAATTTAATGAAGAAATTGAGATGATTATATTGCTTCAGATCATTGTCATCCATTCATGTGGTTTGCCATTGAACTTGATTGATGAGCCTCAAGTTGGTTTCCTGAGGAACCGTAATTGGCTAGTCAAACCAAACCGAATTTGAAAATGCAAAGCAACATGATGTCAAGATCAAATTTTAAAGCTAGAAATCTTTTGTATATTTAACTCAGAAGAGAGAGATATGTATATATGGAAATGGAAATGAAAACAGCAGTGAGAAGTGAAGCAATTTGCCTGAATCTGAGCGTTAGTAGTAGTGAAGGAAAACAATTCTACTCCGCGAGCAGAAAGATAGAGATAAGGTGCGTCTTATTATAGATCCAGAGTAGTGCAGGATATCGATTTGCACACGAAACAACAACAACATCCAGAGTACAAACACTAGTGAATTCAGTGGAGTTCGTACTCGTGCTCTCTGTGGAACGTATTTCGAAAAGTCATATCAACTGGAATAGTTGGAATTTTCAAAAATTTCCATGTCACCCTGGCAACCAGGATAAATAGTCATACATTTGAAAACGGCGTTGGTTATATGACAGTTCAAATTTTGAAATGACAACTGTCTGACAGAAAAAAACTCGCGTGCTACTCTGGATCGTTTTATTATGCATGCAGGATACCTACTACACTCTGGATGAAAATAAAACGCAGCTATAGTAGGTCATGTGTACGGGAATTTGACAAGTAAGAACCAAAAGCTCGTAGAACTTAGGTAGCGGAAAAGCCAAAGGGAATATCTGAGGTAGTAATTCTTTCGATTAGTTATATTTATAGATTTTATCTTTATACTAAAATTGCTTCACTAAATTTCGTTTATGTATACGCTTGTTTCATTTCTTTAAACCTCTCTATTCTGAGGTATTTACCTTGTTCCTGTTTTATCTGTCATTACAGCGTTCCTGTTTTATCTGTCATTACAGAACAATCGTCTTCTGTCAGTTAGCATACCACACCTAAAAAAAATTACCCCTGTGATCTGTTCGGAGTTCTGTGTTTATGTCTTTCCACCATTCAGGCTCTTGCGCTCTTAATACAAAACTTCGTCAGATCTGTATGCTATGCGTAAGTAAATGCGATTTTCAATGCCTAAATATTTGTCATCTGAAAGGAAGTAAACTTCCTTGAATGTCAATTTGACATATAACAAATTGGAGTGGTGATTTTTTTCTCAGCTGTTTAAAATTGAATTATCTGCGTGATTTTTTTGAATTGTGAAATTAAATCAGTTGTTAAATTAAATTTTGGGTGTGGTGCCTAAGGTGGACTTGAAGTTGTTTTTCCTTTTTGAGTACTGCTTTTGCTTCCTGTAATGAAATTATGTTTGAGATAAGAGTTGTGATGGTCTCGAATGACCATCAAAGAAAAACGAGTCATTTGTCCGTGCAGGACTGAGCTACTCGGAGTAGCTACGACTCTCACGTGACAAGGAGGTCGGCACATGCTGGTCGGCACATAATGGTGTCCCTGATAGAATAAAGCAAAAAAGAATTGTTAACGACACCTACCAGAAACATTTAAATAATGAAACTTTTTCTAAATACATACGTTTGAAAAACAAGGCAAGCAATGCAATAAAAAAAAAGCCAAAGAAATTACACTTAATAGGAAAATTTATAAGGCGCACGGAAACAATAAAATCAATATGGTTTCCTTACTGGAAGCAATACAAGTGCAACGCTCATAGATGCACAGCATTATATCAACCTTTGATTATAAAGATATTAAGATTGCCAGAAACGCACATGTAAACGCATGTAGATGTGTGTCTCGAGATTGTGCTTTTTTCTTTGTATAAACTTTTTCTCATTTGCATTTCTCTCTACCACTATACGACAGCAACAAATCCAAAAGCTGTTAAATTCTGCCAACCATGTAAAGCATATGTAAGCAACCGAAATAGATAGAAGCAACTAATAAACAGCGAGTTTTTGCAAAACATATAATAATGATATGTATATGAGAAAAACGTTCAAAAGCACCATAATATTAAAAATAGCAGCAACAGAGATTAAATAGGATTGAAATTGGCAAACGCAACTGAGCAGCGAAACATCGTTCGGACAACTAACATTTTTCCGTTGCTCAAATATTATTTCACATATTACTTTACACTCCAACACTTTCTGTAAGGTTTTAAAAGCAATCCAGGAAATTTCAAATATAATTAACACGCTAAGTAAATAATTTATACCGATTTACCGATCCAATTGACGAGTGGGTTCTTTGAAAGCGACAATTTGGAAACAATTTGACAGCAGATAATGTGATAGGTATGTACATATATTAATAAAGATATGGCTGGAATAAAAAATTTAATATAATTGCTAATGGCAACAAAGTAACATTCAAACGCTATATTTTAATGAATTAGAGTGAATTAGAGTCAAAGATATCAAGAGCCAACTGGACAAAGCTTTATATATTACAGCCATATTTTCTTACCTGAAAAAAGCATTCGACACAGTTGATCACAACATTTTAGACCATATTTTAAATGAACTAAGTATCCGAGGAAAATCAAATGAGTTGATAAAAAATTACAGATCCAATCGGACCATACGTACTAAGTTAAAACGTGAAACTAATGATAGAAGAATGATAAGCATATGCATTCTTCAAGGATATATTTTGGGACCAGCTCTATATTTGCTCTATGTCCAGAGTATGAATAATTGACCAAAGAAATGATGTCAATGATCAGAGAAATGCATAGCTATGAAACAAGATCTGGAAATTCTTTTAGATTGCCTCTAGTGAGGACCAATAGAGCCCTTAACGACCCGATTCTTTCAGCTATATCGTTGTATAATGACATGCGTGATGACGTCAAAAAACAATCCATCGTGTTTCGTTACTAAAGGGAAGTTTAAGTAATATGTTCTAAACGAATTTTAAAAACAAATTAAAATGTTGATGTAAATAATTTTTTTAATTTTGATTTTTTTTTTTATATTCTTAGTTAGCTTTTATTTAATTTTTACCTTTTATTAAAAAAATTTAATTTTTAATTCAATCTGTTTCATATTTCTTTTTTCTCTCCATATTTTTTAATATTTTAGTATTGAAATTTCAATTCTAGTAGCTATATAAAGAATAGTTTGATTTACAAATTCTTGCCCGCTCTCATACCAGTGTTCGATACTACCTGAGTGGCAGAATGTGAAAAAGGAGATTATTTAACCGCATGCAATATAATTTAGTGTTTTTTACATGCGAACTGTATATGGGTAACTTATTTTTCGAGTATACATAGGTACTTTGCAGCTATCACCACATTTTTATTTTTAATTAAAACAAACTCATCTTCGGCTTTGACTCGAGTTTGAATTTCATGCAAAGCAATTTTTGGAATCTATGTATTACTTATTAAAACCATTCTCACTTAATTTTAGCTTGGATTACGCCTATGTACTCGTATTGCCATCCTATTCACAGACTCTGATAGAAGATTTCAAATCACTTCACGTTTTTTGAATAGTTGCCTAAAGATAACTACACTGTAATTTGCTTCATTGATAAGGATACATGCATTCAGTGAAATTGCCTTCGTCAACATTCATAGCATGCTCCAGTACATATCATTTTCAGAATTCCACATTGGCATGTGCTCTCCCGAAGAAGCTATGCCATTTCTTCTTTATGAATATCATTACTATCAATTGAGTGGAGATAATTTTATGTTGACGTCATTGGTAAACATGTATTAAATTGAAATTTATAAAGTTTTGCGAAATTGTGAAATTTCAATAGATCCTTAAATATAAGCCATCACAAATTATGATAAGTAGCTTTAACAATTTGGTTCTACTGCATTACTGTTTTCTTACGTTTGAATAAGTAACTGAATCATTCCAGGAATGTCTCGTAAAATCCAATTATCCAACATAATTATAATATTTCAGCGCGATATAATTACAGCGTAACACTTCAATGAGAGAACAAAAAATCTGCATAGTTAATGTTATGTAATTTGAGTTGCACGATAATTTCATGGAACTAATTACGACTAAGAAGCATTGTAACTGTTTGATTGCGCAATATGAAGGATAACAAAATACCACTCGAATGAGTACTCCGACGAAAGTTATAAATCAGCTCATTAACATTCCTATGAAGACTTTATAATGACGAGCTGTAGGGACTAAAAACCTGATTTCATGTGAATACGTATACATGCACGTTAGTATGTAAAACAGTTTAAAATATATTGGTATATTTGATAGTATTGTGCTTCATACAGTAGAAATAAGTGTGAGAAGGAGAATTAAGTTCAAAGTATTGATTCGATCGTGAAATTATTTTCAATAAAATCAAATCGATGGATCAAATCAAATTGAAATAGGAATAAGTTTCTGAACAAGAATATATTTCTCAGTATGTTGATCTATGGATGCAGAAAACCAATATTTGAAGAAATCGAAGAAATAATTACCTTTTGTCCGAGAAAAGTTTTTTTTCAATAAAAATAATCATGCAATAATTTTTATACAGCTCGTGCACTCATCTGATTGCATCTGAGAATCAAACCGAGGTAGAGCTACATATACTACAGACAGATACAATTCTAAAACGTACTACTAGGCATTGAAATTTTTATCTTATCTTTTTTTTCTATTTGACTTTCAGAAACGCAACTGTATTCTGATTCCATTTCAATTCCAGCAGATAATTTGAATGCCACTTAAAAAAGCAAGCTACATTTTTACTGAAGAAAAGAAAAAAAAACAGAAATATGGAACAGTAAACGCTCAAATGGGGACAAGAAAGGGCAAATTGGACAACAGGCGATTGAAAGGTGATCGTTTTTTCTGATGAGTCTAAGCTTAATATCTTTGGTTCTGATGGAAGAGGCAGTGTTCGTAGGAGAAAAGGTGAAAATTTAAGGTTGAATGCATCACAAAAACTGTGCAGCACGCTTCATATGTCATGGCTCCTGGTTTCGGGATGTATCACAGCGCATGGAGCAGGCCAAGTATTACTTCTAGAAGGTGCTGTTCATGCAACCAAATATTAAGAAATCTTGGATATTGGACTGTCACTAAGCATCAAGCGATACAGTAAATATTCTGAAAACTTCATTTTTAAGGACGATTCTGCTCCCTGCCATCGAGCTGGCTGTTTAATATTTTCTTGAAACTCACACTTTTATATGTTTAGAAATGACCTATGCTTTGTTTCTTTTTCTAGATAAAAGAATATAAGACGTGATCGGGAATACAGCCGTTGGACTGACCTGCGAACAGACCCGATCTGAATTTAATTGAAAACGTTTGCGCAATAATGGGCAAAAATATGAGGATCCAAGCCTATAACAATAAGAAAAAAAAATGGTTTAGTTTGAAAAAAAAATGGTTTAGTGATTTTTCTTCAGATTATGTTCAAAAATTTTTATAGATCTATGTTCAAACGATTTAAAAGTGTTAAAAAGGCTAAGTAAGGATCTATCTATTACTAATCGGCATATTAAGTCATTTTTCAATAATAAAATGTTTTACAAAATTAAAAAAATCTGGCATTACGCAGGCACCAGCTGTTTGCATGAGAACACTAATAGCAATGAGATTTAGCATCGTCAGAGAACTTGGTCGTTGCGAGTACCATATTCCAGCGTAAATATATCTATCAAGCAACCTAGATATCTCGTGATGGACCCACTTTTAATCAGATAGACCATGTGTTGATAGACCATAGCTATTATTCAAAGAACGTACCGAGCTGGAAAAATAAACTCGGTCCACTTTCTTGTTGGTTTGTTTTTCCAAGCGCGGACCAGGTTCGAATCAATACGGTTGTCTTACGCAATGGAAGTACCAGTAACATCTTTAGTTTTTCCGTTAGGATTTGTCTTCAAAGAGTTTGATGAAGAGAGAGTAGGTTCTAGGACCAGGATGCCGGTCGTATATGAGAAGTGGACATGCATTAAGAATGCTGCCATAAGTACTGCTGACGACATGTAAGCAGTATTCACAGGGATCGCAGCGACTGGTTTGATGATGAATGCAAACTAGCGACTGAAGCAAAGAATTTTGTATGCAGAGCCATGCAGCAATATCATAGAACGAGCACACAATAAAATATAAAGTGCTCAAAAAGACAGAGAAAATACATCACAAACGGAAGCAAGATGCTTGAGAGAAAGACCTGCTCTATGAAATAGAAAGAAAGAACGCGTTGAAGCACTACCAGAACTACTGAAATATGACGCACTATACATCACGCTTCACATACTCTAATGACAAAAAGGACAATCTAATTGCAAGGGTAAAGATCAACATCTTGAAGGCATTCTGGAGCGATGGGAAAGTCACTTTAATGACCAAGAAATTTGAGGATCCATCAATTCAAGAAGATAATCTTATGCTGCCGCTACCAAGCATAGACGAGAACAAAGTGCCATTAGTCGGCTGAAATTTAATAAAGCTTTTGGAGCCGACAGCATACCGGCTAAGCTAGTTAAATATGAAGGGCCCACTCTGCACTAAGCTATGTATGAAATTATAGAGCATGAAGTAATGCCAAAAGACTAGCGGAAATGTATAATGTATTGTGTATATAAAAGAAAAGGATATAAAATAACGTGTACAAACTATAGTGGTACAGCATAGTACTTTCTATAAGATACTCTCCTCTATCCCACAAGAGTGGATAGCCCTACACACTAAAGTAATCAAAGAATAATATGAATGGGGTTTCATCTAAGGTAAATCAACCTCTTAGACAGGGAATGGAAAAATGTCTGAAATTCAATATTCCATTAAACCATCTACATAGTTATTGATTTTAAGACCACACACAGATGGTACCATAGGCAATATAGAGCTTTATTAAACAATTAGAGAAATCAGCATCTCAAACAAACTAACTCGATTGTGTAGGTTGACTATGACCAATGTAACTAGCCCAGTAAAAAAAGCTACATTGCTTTCTAGATCGTTCAACATCTTCAATAAGCTCCGATGAGGATATGGTCTGGCCTATTTAATTTTCAACATGGCGTCGGAGAAGGCAACCTGAAACTCTGCCATGTCAGCGAGAGAGGCTATCATCACCAAGTAAAGCCAGATACTGACTTATGCAGATAGTACTGACATCATCGGAAGATCTGATCTAGCTGTCCAAGAATCATTCATACAGACCGAGCCGGTGGCACAAAAGCTGCTTATAAATGAATCAACGACCATCATCAAAAGGAAGAACACCTGGATTTGGGGTAGTGGAGTATCAATTTGACGTTGAGCGTTTTTTCGACTGACTTGGGTTAATAGTAGCAGCATTTAACAATATGGAAGAAAAATTACGTGGGCAGCTGCCCAAATTCAACAAAGTCAAGTGTATTCTGTCAAGGCTATTTAAATCTTGATCTTGTCAGGACTTACGTATGGATCTGAGGCTTGGGTGCACAATAAAAGACACTGTAGTTTCTTAGCCGCGTTGGAAGAGAAAGTTTTGCATAGGTTTGTTGTCCCTATATGTGAAAAAGGGCGATTCTGAAGACGCTACGACCATAAGTTGTACGCTATATTTGGAGTAGATTTTATAACAGCTTTGCGGTAGATTTTATAACAGACAACAGCAGAGGAAACTTTGTTTTCGTTGAAATGATGGCATTGACGAAGACGCTAGGAGGTAATTAGATAAAATCGGCTCGCAATCTGAGCCGTTGGAAAAACTTGTTGAAGGAGGCCAGGACTCGACCCAGTTGCAGTGCCGATGATAATGATGAGCAGCTAATCAAGGCATTTGACTAATAGCTCCAGAATTCCCAACTAGTCAGAATTCAAATTGCCTCTCATCGTAGTAGACTGGATAGCTCTACTGCTTTTTTCTGCTCACTTGTTGCTAAAACTTCCAAGCCATATGCAGTTGCTATTATTATTCACGATTTCGCGGATTAATTTTTCCTCACATATTTTTTTTACTTTCGTTTAGTTCTTGACTAGTTGGAGATTGTGATAAGTCACTTCACGTACCCGCGTTTTTCGGAATTGTGGTAAGGCACGGTATACAGCATCCCACGGTCAGATAAGGTGTCTTTAGTCAAACTAGTCGTCTTGACCGTGACCATTGACGGAGTCTTTTGGGGTTTTTCAGATATCATCAACTTGAGCTTCAACTATATGGCTAGTCAGATGATTAGAGATTGTGGTATTATATGCTCATCACCTCTTAGAAAGTGATCAATAATAACAGAATCCCAACTTAAAATTAGAAAGATCGTACTGACGAAGATTAGAGAAACCAGCTTCACTGAGATAATGGACATTAAATTGTTTCTCACTTTGCAACTATTGCAAAATATAAGTCCGTTTCTCCAGCTGATTAAAGTTTTGTCAAGTTCATCTGAATAAAAAAAAACTCATTTTCGTTATAGGTCGTCACATGACTTACTCTTCAAAAGTAATCTGAACTTGCATCTATAATATGATGTAAAAAAATCAACTTTTTCATTTGGTCGAACGGGTTGGTAATGATAGCTAGCCCATTTCAAAATCATACAGCTTCCACATTCGTAGATGTTTGGTTTCAAATCACTATACCATAAATCTGTTTTTAATTCATATTAAACCTTAACATGGCATAGTTACCCCACTTCCGAATCAAGTTCAGGGCAAAGATCTATTCAGGGTGTATAATCTCAAAAGATGCTGTTTATCCAATTGTATCATAAGTGTTCAGCACCCATCAGAATCACCAAAACTCTACATGAGTACGAGTTTTAGCTCCCGAACCACATTCGTCGTTCAATTCGGCAACCAGACATTAGTTCAGCCATGCATGTGCGATGATAAAAGTGCTGATTGACAGGACCCTTGAGCCCATATATTCAGTCTACACAGTTCTTGTGGATGCTCTGCTACACATGTTTCCTATCATGTTCTTTAAGATATTCCGGAAACCGTAAACGGTGATAGCATGTGCGTATCTATAATGGAAAGCTGAATAGAAGGCTGACAACGGAAATCTATCAAGCTTTAATCGATTCGACAGTTTCGACTCGACTAGACTCCGACTTAACTCGACGACATGAAAAGATACTTTCACGGTTTATGAGGTGAAACTTGTGTTCGCGATAAAGACTTTTTGGAGAAAATGAGATTTCAGATGTTGAGTGAAAATTGGAGGAGGGCACACACACGAGCTAGTCTAGCTAATTGAAAGCGGTCGCAATTCAGTTTAATTGAAATTTGGATTCAAAGTTCAATGTGAAAGTGGTGGAGTGAATGTGTATATCTTCAGGCAACGACAAGGATATGTTTCCACCATAAGTGTGATTATGTGAATCGTGGAAAATCGATAGTCTTAATTAACTGTTTGCCAAACAACTTTTGAGATTTATGAAAGGATTAGTTGTTTTGTATAATGGATGCATTGTGTTTAAATTCCAACGCGGTAATACAGACAAATGAGATCATGTGTATACGTTTTAATGCCGTGGAATGTTGATTGATTGCGAGAATCAGGGTTTCACAAATGAAAACAAACTGTATAGGTATATCGAAATTGAGTTATCACATTAAATTATCAGTTGAATTTCTAGATGGATAGGGAAAAACTACAGCAGCCTAAAACTGATTCTAGTAATCAAAAGCTCAGAGCAACATTCGAGAAACTAACGGAAGAAACCCGATATCAAAAAAGTAATTTTAAAAAGGAGTGACATGCAAATTTTGGCATAATGTGGATGAAATAAAACTTTAAAAAGTATAGAAAAACTTCGTTCCTATAAAACGTTCCAATAACCTAAAGAGTGGTCAAGATGGTCAGAGGCATTTCTAGGTGCAAAAAAATAATTTCGAAGGGCGTTAACACTAACAAAAAATCAGAATGTTGAGAAATGTTTGAGAAATTTCCAGGCATCGGATAATAACTTTTGAATTGAAGGAAAATTTCGCAAAGCTGAAATAAATTTCAAACGAGTAGAAAAAAATCAATAAGTCTAGGAAAAAATCCGGTCGTCTCAGAAAAAATATATATACATGTATATGAGAAAAACTCAGAAGACTTTGACGATTTTTGGTGATTAGGGGAACAATTTCGCAGTTTAAGAAAAACAATCTTGAAATTTGTATTAAAAATATCACAAAATAAAATATTTCTTTAGCTTACTTGAATTAGCGCTAAACCTCTTGGATGCTTGGAAAAAGTCCATAAATAATGTTTTTTTGATAGCTGTTCCAGTACCTGTTCTATTATTACTACCTCTTCTTCCATTTTTATAGGTTTCTAAAAGTTTGGCTTCTTAAAAAGTTCTTTTGAATTTTTTTGCTTATATTCTCTAGGCACTTAGATTTTCTGTCTGTTAAAATGCAAGATAAATTTTTTCAATAAATTTTGTGAGAATTTTTCATAAATCCTTGATTTTTTGTGAAATTTTTTGTTTGGATTTTTTTTTTAAATATTTTTTCACACCCATAGAAACCATTATTAATGGTTTTATTGGGTTTTTTATAGTTTTAAATCTTAAACTTTTTACAAGGCATCTTTTCCTTTCACACTCTACATTATTCAACATGCACGATCCTCATAGTTGTGTGCATGCTAATATATAAGTAATTTAAAAAAAAAAATTCTGGTCATCGAAAAAGCTGGCCCTGAGCAATTATTGCATTTTTGGGGATTTTTATTCAATTCTTGATGTCAAAAAAAACTTGCAGATGTCTTTTTACTTATACTCGATTTTTGAATTTTCTCCAAGTTTTCCAAGATTTGTTTTTTAATTTCTTTTGAAAATATCCGTGACACTTGAAATATTTTTTTGATTCTGCACATCTTTGTAAATACTCCTCAATTTTTTTTTACTCAGAGATTCAAAAAATCATAGGATTCAAAAAAGAATTAAATAGGCGAAAAGAATGAGAAACAAAATATTCGATTACACAGAAGAATTTTCTTGAAATAACATGGATTATAAAAAAAAAAACAGAAAATACTATACAAAAAAAAAATTTTTAGTGCGAAATATAATAATCTACGGTAAAAAATACTACAATTTTCACCATTTTCCCCAAACCACTGAAGTCTCAAACGACCTCTGAATTTTTTGTGAAATACATAGCAAACTTTTCTTAAGTCCACTGGAACTTTTCCTAGGCTGCTTGATCTATTTCCAAATAGTATTTTTCTACAAGGGCAAATTTGTTTTCGGTTTCCGAAATCATTCTGAAGACTTCTAGAACAAGTTTTTAAAAAAATATCCATGTTTATGATTCCCTGTAAACTTTGAAGACTTTTATAACTGTTTCTTGACTCCTGAAGTATTTTTTTTACTATTCGAAGTGTCTTTAGATAGGGTTACTAAAAAATTTTAAATGTGCGGAGGGCAAAATACTGAAATTAATCATAGGCTTTCGGAAATCATGAGAAAATAATGCCATTTTTCCTACATCTGTTTCAAGTATTTTAGATTTTTCCGGTACCTCTTCAAACTTTAGTGGGCCTGTAGAATTTCTCCTAATTTTCTGTATTATTTTGAAGTCAAGAAACAATTTCGTCTATCCAGCCGGAATTTTTTCTGCTTATTTTCATTTTTCTTCATTTTTTTCTTCCATAATTTATGCAAAATTTCTAAATTTTGGATTTTGTCAAAATTATTTGTAAGCAATCTATAAGTTTTTTTCTTCCTATTTCTTATATTTGATTAAAACTGCCTGTTGACATGAAGCATTTTTCCCGCGATACATATACATTTTTATACTATTTAGACAGAGTTATACCAATACCATTTATATTTTACTTCTAATAATATTTATATTCATATGCAACTTTTTTATTAATATCTGCCGAGAAATTGAAACATATCTAGCTTCGATAGCTGAAAACATCAGCACTGTCTAAACAGTAGAAAAGAAAGAAAGAAACGTTAAAAAAAAGTAATGCAATGTTGGTCCATTAGACCACACACTTTAGTATTCGATGCCCTTACAAGCTGTATTTTGTGCGCATTAAAATTAATACAGCAACTCGAAGATTATCCAAAAATTTGAGAGCAGAGACAATACTGTAATCGTTTGTTTGGCTTTAGCTCAAACCCACGCTGGGCGCCAAATGTATTTACAGATAAATTGAGTTAATTCTACTATCAATAGCTGAATACGCTAGACTATAGTAAAATTAGAGGCCTAAGTAGTATCTGAGCCAGATTCAATTAATAATAAAAGTTAAATCAACAAGGTTTCTCTGCAAGAGTGTACCTAGCTTGTTACTGTAATCCCGTTACGTTCATAATTATAAAACGCATGAGTGATGAGACCAATAAAATATTGATAACGGCCAATGAGAGTAAAAAATTATCCAGAACGAATAAATAAACCGAACATATAACACGTCCGATGTTAACTCACCAATGTTAAGATACGGTACGGAAATGAAAAAATTGATATGGCAATCAAAAAAATATCCAGTGCTGGTAGCCCCTCGCCAGCATCGTATCCTTATTGAATTCGTCTCATGTTTCGACCAACTCACTCTCGCTTTCTCTGAGAAATTTTGCTTGAGTAAGATCACTGCATCGGATATCATAAAGGTGGAAAGGTTTTTTGGGTTCTTACAAGCAAACAATTCAAAATGTACAAAATTTAAACGTATCTTACTGATATTCATTGTAGCGCGACTGCAATGGAATTTTTGTGTTTATATCTCTGAATGAAAAAAATGACCAAAACTAACGTAGCTGGAAAATCGATCCTAATTTTCCAACCAGAAATATTTCAAAACTCAAATTAAGATGAAGGTACAATATGAATTTCGTTTTAGTCTGGTGAATGCATCGGAAAAAATAGGGATGATTTTTTTCCATGACGATATTTCAGCATGGTGCGACAGCCACAGTGTTCACCACATTTTCAATTAACTTCTATTAGACCTGGTCTAACTTAAGACTAAAACATCATGTGAACTTCATATGGACAACCGAAATTTCGAATGCTCAATAACTAAGTAGTTTGGTGAAGAGATCCTTTGGGACGCAAAATTTCGTAAATTTTAAACTAACAGGATAGACAATGCATTAGTTACATAAATTGGTTGTTTTTTTTTTCTTTCTCAAAAGCAAAAATTTTTCAGGAGGCTCGATGATTTGAGGGATTTTTCCTCGTGTCTGCCGTATGTATAGAGTTTTCTGCACATTCCAAAAAAAAATCAGACAAAAATTTCTACTGAACAGTACCTCCAGGAAATTTCATAGTGATCTGATATTTATGTCAGAAGTTATCAGAAATCGAAAATTCAAAAAAAATGATCTGCTGTTTAGGCACTCTACGGCCCAAAATTATGAATTACGACACAAAAAGCGAAATCGTTGCCATAATCATGCTTAAAAAATTGTTTTTCTCAAAATTCTTTTTGCTATTGAAATATGGGGGCACTTGTAAATTCATTGAAGAGCCGGCCGCTGCCAAAGACTTAAAAATATCTATAATACAAACTAGATATGCGCTTACTTTTTACACACACCTATTTCTTCCAATAATTTAAGTTCACCCTGCTGCTGTTGCTGATATGTAATTAAAGAAATATGAATTTTTGGTAAAATTATTGTTCGGATATCAATAAAAATCCGTTTGGTTTTATGATATAAAATAACGCATCAACACATGGAATTTAAGCCTTTTTTAGGCTTGGTATATAGCAAAATCTAAAATCTATCTACTGTTTTCCTAAAAATAGACTAGCAATACTGATGAGAAATCATGCATGAATATATTTTATTTTTTTATTTTCACGCTGTTTGTACATCGCTTCTTTAAATTTGAATGAACTGCTAATAATAATTCAAATTATCTTTGAACTTTAATATTTTTGAGCATGACAACAAAATTCAAAACCGGATTCCGTACGCGAGCACAAATCGTTTCTTAATCTCATCCCTCGATGGTTTCGCATCCTCATCGCCTTTCTGTCCTTTGATCATTTCTCTGCATGAACAACTAATACAGGTTCAATTTTAAACCGAAAAATCTCCCAAACTAATATTTCATCAGACATAAGATAAGATTTTCGACATTTCGAAACGCCAACTTTATTAGGAATACCAAACACCGATAAGAAGTTAATCCTGTTGACGACAAACTTCCCAAGTCGCCTCACTAGCCACCGACAAGGTATCCACTCGTATTTGTACGTACTTAGAGAGACCTGCTAAGTAATTCGTTTCATACTGAACTCGAAAACACATTTTGTACCTAGCTTGCATGAATCTTCTTCTTCCTGCTTTCTGTTGAAAACTTTTGATTTATGCTGACTCTAAGGAAACTTTCGTGAGCAACCAGAGCAACTAGCTCAAAAGAAGGATCCGACCGAGAGTTATGTTGACCAAAAAGTTATTGCATTTAATTTTATGTTTCGATTTATGTTTTGTTCTGGTACGCCATTAAGATCACTTTATAGTTTCCGGAGAGAGAAAAAAAGTCACATTTTGGGCGGGTTACGTTGGCGGCAGTTAGCATCTTGAATTCAGACGCGGAATATCTGCATCGAGTATCCTTTCGATTTTTAGTTATGATGGAAATTTCGAGCAGTGAGCGGAGGAAGCCCAAAGAAATTGCTTCTGAATAAGTTAAGGGGTGAATGAAAGTAGAAATTTATGGCTTCTTGAAGGAAATTACTGCAGAGCTGCGCAGTTGAGCTATCCTATAAATATATATTTCATAGCTACGTAAAGGACAATGGCTTTTGATGGCTATATAGATGAACGAATGTAATTAAGTAAATATTTGAAATGACGAAAGATAGCTCAAATTGTTGCCCACATATTTTTTAATTGTGATGTAATAGTAATGTAATTATGATTTAATTGTGATGCAATGTGATTAGAAATTTGACTGAAGTTTGAAAGAATTTTTGGTTGGAAAGAGGTTTCAATGCACAGACATGCATACAGGACTGCATGTCGATTCAAATGATATATATAATTTGAATCTCAGGTGTATAATTATATAATTATCAATATAATTTAATGTACAGCAATAATAGCGAATACCCCTACAAAAGATGTAGTAATAAACTACAAATAAATAAAATAATTTAATCGAGAACAAGTCCATACAATTTTACATTTTCCTTTTTTTTGTCTTACTTCTTGCACTACAAGCATCTTCTTTTAGAAAAAAATATAGGTCTTTAAGTTAAAATATTTGGTTTAAAATGAAAAATTCTCAGAAATGGTTTGAAAAATGTTGATGAAAATTTTTTCTTGTATTCTTAAGTATAGTACTAATATTCTAACTTGGGGTTTTTTGTTGAAATCTAAAAATTAGCAGTGCCATAATTTGTTTATTCAAAGACAAAAAGAAAATTGCAAAAATTGAAAAACATCAAACTCATTTTTTAAATTAAATTTGTGAAATTCTGAAAGGTAAAATAACAGTAGACTACATTCCAAAATTAAATAGCAAAATAAGAAAAAATTTTCATCTGGAGCTGAGAAAAATGTGCATACTAATTGATAGTTTTTGTATGGGAGCTCTTAAGTTAGCTACAACAAACGTTCACGTTCCAGCCGAATCGGTTTCGACATCAACTGGCTTCACGGTTTTGCGTCCGAAGGTCAATTTAGGTATACGATAAGGGTTTTCCCGGACGGTTTGTTAAAATTTCCGTCCGGGAAATCCCTAATAGTATTCCATAAAAAGTAAATAATTTTGAATTTTCTGTGCGTATGCTTTGGTTTGCATGGCTAAACACAACTACATGCCCCCATAGCCGTCAGCCAATTTTACCGATAGATATTCGGCTGATATGTTTGTGTTTTTGCAGTTGTGTGTTTGTTTTTACTTGTTTTTCATCATCGTGTTGTCTTTTCGTTTAGTATTCTTCTTCAAGCTTTTGCCCCTGCTACCGCTATAGGACGAGCAGCATAAAAAATACGAGAGAAAACAACACATTGAAGATAAACAAACAAAAAACACCCCCCCAAAACACACAACCACAAAAACACAAATTTACCAGATAGATATCAATCTGTAAAATTTTCTAACGGCTGTGGTTAACGTAGTCAAGTTTTACCTTTATTTTATTAATTTTAGCATATTTTAACATTAAGTACATTACTAAAAGTTCATTATAAAATTTATATAGCTTAAAAAACAAAAGAAACAAGGTAAAAAAAAAGTCACCCGCTTCCAAAACGCTGACGTATTTCTTTGCGAACACCACCCGGTTAGTTCTATTAACTCTGGAGACAAGTGGCTGCTGCTACGCAAACAAGTTTGTGAAACTTTTGCTCAAAATAATTTGCAGTGCCGATACATTTACACGAGGATTAGCTTTCACAGATAAGATAATACTGCGTGTTTCTCTTGTTGACAGCTTTGGTGGATGTCCTGATCTAAAACAATGTCATCCTCAGAACAAAATCACTTAAGGAAATTAAACAATGCACGAAATATGTACGAAATTTAGTGAAGAAATTTCACTACAAAGATAAAATCCATAAATAGACCAAATCGAGAGATACATCAGATTTGTTTTTTCCGGCTTCTTGTCAAATTCGTGTACATATGACCTATTATCTCAGAGCATATGGCGGCCATTTTCTGTTCGCGTAGTGGAAGACTGTCAAATTTGCCCATAGTCCCATAGTTTCGCTCGTTTTCCTCCACTACTACTAATATTCAGATTCAGGCAAATTGCTTCAAATCTCTCTCAGATCAATATAGATGCTCGAGCCATCATGACACGTAATTATCTTAGTTTACTAGATTACTCAAAAAATGTTCGTTTTGTGAGTGGGTGCGTTATAAATATAATAATCAATCATAATTATCATTTTGGCTTATGTTAACTACTGGCATGTTATACAATATGTAAACAAAACTTCACATACACAATATTATATACATCACTATAGCTGATGATGACCAGGAAATAGCCGCATTAATGTCAACTGGCCTATTGATATTAAAGAGCTAGTTAAGCATATGCGGCAAAATCCCAATCAGTTCATTTCGGTAATACACCGACACAAAACATCACACAACCTACTATGGACACTTTCACATTTTGTATCGTGTTTCTTACACTTTTCGCCAAATATCGCATTAATTCTACTTTCCACTATTTATTAGCACTGTTCCACTGAACTCACTTCAATTTTACAAACATATTTACCGCATATCCCATGATATTTGGTTTTTACCACGAAGCGTAAATTGCATCGCACGTATTTTTCACGACACTTTGACCACTTACTGTGACGTCAACATTTTGCCTTTTCTGCCATACCTTTTTTTGCCATACCCAGGGTTGATTTTTTAGACATTTACTTTTTATAATTATTAGGTTAAAATTTAATTCATGAAGTTTATCTATCAAAATGTAACATAAATAACAAATAGACATAAATAAAACAGTCTTTTGAACCTATTGTTAAAATATTGTTCAAATACATTAATCTAAATCGTACTTCACCCTATCAGTCCCAGAAATATCGAGAAGCATCGAAAAATATCTACTCGAATTATCGTGAAACAAAACGCCCTAATTAATTTCACCGAGACAGTTTAATGGGATATTTCATGTAAAAATACCGATAAAAACTCCTAGCAGCCAAGACACATGTAAGGATAAACAAATTCCCAAACAAAAATTGGAGCAAAAGAAATTCAAAATAGTCTAGAAGTATGAAATCGATATTTGATTCGACATTCAAAATTTCTTATTAAAAATTTTAAATTGCATATTCCTAGAAGTCTTTTTTACAGCCGCAAGTCTAGTATTGAAAGCTTCAGAGAGTGCCCTTCAGCCTTGAATTCGAGGATTTCAACAAAATTTCATATTCAATCCTTTGCTTTATCCGTCTATAAAAAATATGTCGCCCCCACGCAAAAAACGGTAATCCGTCGATCTGAAAATCAAATGACTTTCCACAACAAAATCAGCCCAATCTCAGCAATCAGCTTTATTACATCTGAAATTTATATTACCTTCATTCGGAAATTTTTACATCCCTAGCTTTCAGTAGGATTCAGTAAATTTCACAATAGAACAGCGCATACATTACTTGCACACTCACTATCTAAAATCAGAGTTTTCAACGATTCGCAATTTAATGTTTACGGTGGACCACGTATGTAGCTCTTTGGTCGGAAATTTCTTTCTATTTTTAGAGCCGCTTTCTGCTCTCATAGTACAGGCTTTCGCATAAACTTTCACTATTCTTTTCATGACGTACATTTGTTTTATTATTCTTATGTTGCCGGGTGTAGAAGGGGAAAGAAATAATGCGCGATGAAATGGTTGGCTCAGAGCAAATATGAATATTTTATGGATTGAGCACGAGAACTATCGCAAATAAAACACAATAAAAACATTTACAAGCCATATTCATTGATATATGGGGCATTTCACGTGAAGCGGACAACGAAAAAAAATCGGGGTTCTAGATTTCGTTCATATTGTGCATAATGGTACTTCTAGAAGATACGAATGTGGATGCACAAGTTTTTGTTTCTATGAGGTTTAGTTGCCGAGTTATGGGCTTCTGAATAATTGACGAAATTGATAAAAGGTTTTTTTGGAAGCGGATTCTGAGATTCAAAACAAACTCTAAAAAACATTAAACATAATGATTGGTATAGAAAATTAGCTGTTCTTTTTAATTTTGAAATTAGATTTGAAAAATAATTTTTTTTTCCTGTGTGGAACCGGAAGTAGACACTTTAACTCGTAATTTGAATAATTTGGACCAGGTTAATTTTGTTTATTTTTATGACAAAATAAAGCTTAAAGTATACTTATTTTATCATAAAAGTTTTAGAATGGGATGGCCAGTAGTTTAGGAGGTAGGTGAATTTCAATACAAAAAAGTCGCATGGGGCGTGGTACAGGGAGCTTGATTATGATAGCTAGTGAGTGTGAAAGCAAAATATTTGTATTAAAACTATTATATATAACTTGTATCACTTACATATAGAATATAAAATATTAAAAAATGATAATGCTGATTTACTTAGTGAAAAAAAGGGTACTTGTATTTAGACAAATGAATTTATTTCACAATTTTTACAATTTTACTTTCGTTTCTTAAACTAGTTCTTTTTTTTAATAACTAGAGGTGTTTCTACGATCAGTTTTTCCCAGCAGATTCGACATAATTTATTTTCTGCTAATATTTTTGGAATTTTTCTTAGGTCTTTAGCCTTCCGATGAAACTTCAAATCGAATGGATTGAAACATCGATAGCCGAACGGAGACATAATACACATAATTAAGACTCTTTAACTTATCAACGAAAGTAATAGTCATTGCAAGCGTTGAACAATAATTCGAAAAATAACGGAAAATTTGAATTGGCTTGGCGTCAAATATATTAGATATGCGTCATATATTTTAATTAGGTTTTTATGGGAAAATAAAACCTTTTTCAAATAAGAGATGGCGCTACTAATCACATTTCAAATCAATTTTTGTTTTCGAGCCAACTAGCTGCCCTAAGCAAGCTCTCGGTACCACGCCCCATGCGACTTTTATGTATTGAAACTCACCTACCTCTTAAACTACTGGCCATCCCATTCTAAAACTTTTATGATAAAATAAGTATACTTTAAGCTTTATTTTGTTATAAAAATAAACAAAATTAACCTGGTCCAAATTATTCAAATCACGAGTTAAAGTGTCTACTTCCGGTTCCACACAGGAAAAAAAATTTATTTTTCAAATCTAATTTCAACATTAAAAAGAACAGCTAATTTTCTATACCAATCAATATGTTTAATGTTTTTTAGAGTTTGTTTTGAATCTCAGAATCCGCTTCCAAAAAAGCCTTTTATCAATTTCGTCAATTATTCAGAAGCCCATAACTCGGCAACTAAACCTCATAGAAACAAAAACTTGTGCATCCACATTCATATCTTCTAGAAGTACCAGTATGCACAATATAAACGAAATCTAGAACCTCGATTTTTTTTCGTTGTCCGCTTCACGTGAAATGCCCCATATGTCATATGAAAGGAAAGCTCCTTGGTATATTGAGGTTGAATCAAATAAATTGCTTTTGTCAGTAAGTAGTATATGTATATCGTGCCATAGTATTAACGATGGTATTATTTATGCAATAAATAGGAATTAAGTTTGAATGTGGTGTAATTTTCATAAATCATTGGCGATTGATAGCAATAGGCTTTGTATAATTATAGCAATTGAAGCAATTGTTGAAAAATAAATATCCCGGAAGCATGTATGATAATCTTTTATGTAATTCAAAAAATGGCAAAAACATCCCAAATGCGAAACAATATGTTCCGGCAGGTGATAGACGGTCTTCTGAACCTGAAAAGGATCTGGAAGTTATGGAAACTTGTAGAGAAAATACGAAGAAAGCTGAGCTAGCGCTGAGACAAATGGAAGGAGATCAGCCTAGAGAGCACAGAGCAAAGGCTACTATCGAAACTCCATCCACTGTGAAAGCCAAAGCTCAAAAACTAGCAAGAACCTGAAGTAAGCACCACCGAACAGCACCCATGGATGACTGTGTTGAAGAAGCTGCAGAAGAGCACCGGCCAGCAGGATAGATACACGAATCCTGGTTCATCTAAGAACTTGGCGTCGAATTTGGAGCCTAAAAAAACCTAAAAATCGTCCAGGGCAAATAAGGAAACGGTGGTAATAGAGCTTACCCAAAGGATGAGCTATGCGGAACTCCTTCAGCATATCTGCGCAGTGGTCAAGGAAAGTGGGGGCACAAATAAGCGAAATTAGAAAGACGAAAATGTGAAGACATCACGAAATTCGGCGATGCAACCCAGATAGCTGTAGGGAGAGGTTCAAAGGCTCGTCTCCAAACCCTAAATTGAAATTTTCAAGTTCGACAGTCTATTGGCAGTGGAAGAAGTGACAGCAGCGATTTGGGAAGAGGGGATTCAAAACCTAAAAGTTACTTTATTTCCCCCGAATACAAAGGAACAGAGGAAAGCCGTCATTGAACTGGAACGCTGAATTTTGAAGCTAGTTTATACTGGACGAATAAGAATTGGTTGGACTAATACTAGGATAAGAAGCCGGCCTGAAGTTATACTCTGTGTCAAATGCAGGTGGCACAACCACACAAAAAAAGGAATTCAAAAGGCGAGACCGTAGCACTAGCTGCTGGAAGTGTAGATAGGTCGAGCACCTAGTAAAGGGATGCTCGGCTGAGCCATTTTGCTTGCTGTGCAACGACAAAGGCAAAACGGGAGAAGTCAAGCAAGTTCTAGGGCCAGAAACATGCAAAACTTTCCGACAAGCGCTCGATGCGTAGAAGAAGCTACTGCGTAGATAAGCGTTCTCTAGGAAAATCTGCAAAGATAGCGCACTAATGCAGCTTAAGCACGAATCTAGACCCTGAATCGCAATGATCAGCGAACCATATTGAAGGAGAAATCCAGAGAAAACCCTTTCGGCTATGCAGCGTTCTCGGTTGCAGTCACTCAGGAAGTCCGGGTTATTCAGCGACGTTCGGGCGATCGATATGTGTTGATGAAAACCGAGACATCAACTTTGTCAGCTGCTGTTTTTCACCGAATGACACAATAAGGGAATTTCGTAGAACAATTTTGGAAAATGCTCTTCGAGATCTCTCTGGCAAGCTGGTGACTTCAATGCGAGAACTTTAGAGTAAGAGATGACGACTCAAAACAAAAGTCGGCAATTGATTATGGAAATGGCGTCCAGGCTGAGTATGATCGTGATGAACAAGGGCTCGACAACAACGTATCGCAGACCAGGTTTTTGCGAGTCCATTCCCAATGTAACTCTTGTTTCAGAGGGTTTGTCCATGATAGCAAGGGACTGGAGATTGATGGAGGAGTACACTGGAAGTGATCATAGCTAAATCATCTTCTTCGTTGTCGGGGAAAATATGGAAAATGGCAAAAAACTCGCAGATGACCGAAATTGTCGCTACTAAAATATAAAAGAAATCCCACCTTGCTTGATATTTGATGAGAAACAGTGCATACTTTCGAAAACACTTAGTTGAAATTCAATTTTTGATAGTCTCGCTATCAAAATTAATTCTATATGAAAATTGTATATTGCAAAAACCTAGAAACTTGTTCTAGCCATGATAATTTGGAGATAATTATGTACGTAAATAATAATTTCAGAAATATTTCCTAGCAAAAATGTGATAAAAATATTACAAAATTATATAGCGAAAGTCACAAGTAATTTTGCAACTTATTAGCATGAACATTTTGAATTAAATGTTTACAATTGGATTTTATTATATTTTTCTTAAACTATTTTCTTTATAAATAGCACAGATTTTGCTTTTCTTCAACAAACAGCGTTTTCATCTTTGAAAATTGCTGCTTTAGTTCCGTTTTTAACAATTTCAGCTCCAAATCTAGTCTTGCATTTTCGTTTTTCAGCAGTGTGTTTGTAAAATCAATTTTGGTTTCACCAACAAAACTGCTTTTATTTTTCGCTGTTCTCAGCTGAAAGATTAATTTGTTTTGAACGGGCCGAAACTTTGGTTTTAACATATAGAAGCGTTGGTTTTGACATATAAAATTTCCATTTTTCTACAAGTGTCTTCATCTGTCAGTTCACTGATTCAATTAAAACCAGCTGTAAAAACTCATATTTTAATTTGACATATTTAAATGTAACTTTCTCATAAATTCAATTACAGCCACAAGAACTTGCGCGTATTATATGAGTGTAACATAAAATTTTGAGTGGCTATACAATAACATAAAAATGTTTGTACTGTCGGAACAAATTCATAAATATAATTCAGAAAAATTAGTTCTGTGTATCAAATTACCGCTAAAAATTCTGACATTTAAACAGTCGCAAAACTTGCAGTTTGTCGTGTATATTCCGATTGAAATTGGTCCGAGCTCTTGAAATTAGTACTCAAGACGAGAAGCATGACTTCGGAGACATTGAATGAAAGAAAACTTAACTGTCAGATAATGATACAATTGAAATGGTTTCATGTGATGGCTGTCGGAATTGGTTTCATTTTAAATGCGTTGGTGTTGATGTGGATGTACATTATGTATTAGGTCATTCCATAAGTCCACACGCTTTTTATGGTAATAAAAAGTATAGAAAAATTAAAAACCATTAATTTGAATATCAATCTATTATATATTTTCCTTCATTACCTATAATCTCTTCCCACCTTTGTGGTAATTGTTGAATTCCATCGGAATAAAATTTATTATTTTGTGAATTAAAAAAATATAGTTAAGTTGATTTAGACATCATCTTTGTTTTGAAGTACGTTTCAATCTAAAAACGACTGCAGTCTTCTGAACAAATGAAAATCGATTGGAGCAATATCTGGGGTATATGCTGGATGAGACATAATTTTCCAGTCAAATTTCTTTAATTTCCAGGGTAACTTTTGCAGGATGCGGTCTGACAATATCGTGATAAAAAAGAGCCTTCCTCTTGTCCACTAGAAAAAGGGTGTATATTTAACCAACTTTGCATTCAAAGTACTCAGTTGAAGACAACACACATTCGCTGTGTGCAATTGTTTCCTTCACCATTGACATACATACATATATAAATGTCATTATCTTCTCTATGCATTGTTTCTCAACTTGATATTTCGCATAAACCATCACCAAGGGTAGGTAAAAGATTGCATTATATTACGAACTTTCAATGCAATACTGTCATTTCCAAATTCACTTCAAACCAGTACTACACAGTACTCTATTATTTGAAAGCAATTTTCGCTTACAAAGCTCTCAAGGAATTCTATAATTTGCACGTGAAAACGTTCTCCATTTGCTTATTGATTTCAGTATTGAGGATTATCATCACCCTTTTGTGTACTTTATATGAATGTATACCTATGTACGCACCGGGCTTACACATACTGTTCATGTACCTATATATCCGTACATTGAATTTATCATTTTACACTGAAGCCGTCAATATGTCATACTCACCAAAGTGAAGTCAGCAGCACCTCGTTTATGATACACCTGACAGATAAACACGAGTAAATAAATCCGTGATATAAAAATGGGACAGATAAGAACGGAGTGTGCGTTTGTGTGAACGGATGTTCAAATAGGCTTACATGGAGAGACACTTTGAAGCACAGTGTAAAATCAGAAATTTTTAATACATATTTTAAGCAGAAATATTTTCAACTCACAAGTATTTATTACACAAATTGTTTATTTTGACTACATAGATTTCGCAGTAAAATTGTCAATATATTTTATTCGTAAACCTCATTTGCACTTTTAAAATCGAGATGATTCTCGAGAAAAATGTCTAGTCTTTTCTCAATACAAGGCCAGTGTTCATTCAAAAGCTGAATTTCTTTCGTTTCATCCTCGTGCGAATAATAATACAAAATATTACAGCTTCGTAGGTACGAATTCGAAAATGTTAATTGACTTTAGAAAACTCACAAATTTTGAAAAAGATATTTACATAAATCTATTCAAATAATTTCACAATCAAAACTCAACGAAACACAACATTTTTAATTTAAATATAATCTGGTATAACCTTTGATGATTTCAGGCATATTTACGAGCTGTACATACGAGTTTTTTTAAATTTACTTATACATTAAGTATAATAAAATAAAAAATAATTTTTCAGCAATGTACTTTCTGAGAAAAAATATACTTACTGCTCTCTGATAGATAATTTCAATTCGCTACTGTTCACATCATTGGAACACGTACGATGATGTGTATCACGCATAAGCTCTTATCCTATTCCTTGTGGTACATGAATTTTCATGAATTTAAATCGCTATCGCCACTGGTTTATTTTCTACTGATTTTTCGTAGATTATGTGGGTTATCTGTTGGCTTCATGCTTGTAAATATTCCACATATACATATACATGAACATTTACCGTTACTGAAAATTGCATTGCAGTAATTATTGTGTTGAAAATTGCTGAAAGTTTTCTGCTGAATTAAATTGGAAAAGTATTTAAAATGATTAAAGTAATTTAACCCCATTGTTCGTAAAAAGTAAATTTAAAATAAAATGAAATAAGTCAAAAAACTTCATTAACCGTGAGCTCTAGGCTCATAGGAATTCAGGTGCTCAGTAGAGTAGTTGCCATAGTCATCGGCAATAATACTGGCCAAAGGAATGGCAAAGGAATGCGACTGACTTTACCCCTGACTAACTCAGGTACCTATCCAGAGCTAAGTGAACTCTAAGCTCGATGTGCGGTCCGTCGGACCAATTATGTCGATGTAGGTATCCTAAAAGCGTCCGAAGACCATAGAAAAGATTCGACACAGGTTCGTTAACGTGTGTGGTAACCATGAATTTTTAACAAGATAGGCATTCTTGGGCCCAAGTCTTAATGTCCTTGCTCATCAAAGACCAGAAGAATTTGGTTGATATCTACTTCCGTTAAGCTCGTATCAAGCAAAACACATGTTTCCTAAGCACTTAAGATATGTTAGTTCGGATGGTTTTGTCAGATACATCACAGAAAATGTTGAGGTTGACATCAAAGATTGGTTGTAATCTGAAAATGTGTGGGAAGTTCTGGGAATTCTCCTGAAATTCTTTACCCAATTCTTGGGACCAGAATACTTCCAAAATGTATCACAAATAGCGGATAACGTGACGAGCTGCCTTGTTTGACCGAGTAATAACTAGCGAATTGATTTTCTGTAGAGCTGCCTTAACAGAGTTGTTTGAAGCGTCTAAAAATAGACCAAGCTTGACATTTGAGTCTGAAAAAACCAATCGAATGGCTTCTGTGAAGTCAATCTTGACGTAGTCGAAGGCTTTACCAGTTGATATTACCTAAACTGAATATGAGAAGAGATTGATACCTTCTGGCGAATCTCATGACTCAAAAGTATGATTAAAGTTGGAAGGATTTTACAGTTCTTCCGGTTGACGATTGAACCATGGCCTGCAAATCTTTTGAACAGTTGTTCTAGGTGATCTATGTGCTCATCATTGGAATTCGAAGCTACCAAAATATCGTCCAGGCAAACAAAGCAAAAATAGGACCTCCATATAAGAAACCGCTGGAACAATTATACCGTTTCGTAAAGTGTGAAAGTCATTTGGGTGAACTTAAAGAGTCTAATGGGTATCAAAATGGCGGTCGTAGGTCCGTCTACTGTCTACTGTGGCGGCTAAAATTGAATTCGATTGACTGCCACATCAAGGTAGATAATCATCATCGGGGTCCGATCCTGGCTTCTATCAACGGTTTTTTTCCATCGGACCCGGTCAAGAGTCGATGTCATCCAATTGGGCACCACGAAACTCCGAGCGTCCTAACCAACGCCATCCCTCCAGCGCAGGCAAGATCTCTCACGCTGTCGCACAGTGTTCTATTTCGCGAAAAAGGTGAACTTTATTCATGAGAACCACTATATGTATGAAATTGAGTGTTTCTTGGGTTTTCCAACATGGGAAATCCATTTCTGGGGTTGTGTTGGCTCCAACTTTTAACAAAAAGTTTCCAAAAAGGGTCAACATTTGGAAAATTTCACTTTGAGGAAAAACATTTTTCTCGTTAATAAACGAGTGTATCTTATCATTTTCATAGTATTTTTGCTGGCTGAACACGAAACCGCTGTCCAAATCCGCCTATCGTGCCTCAATGTTGAGGAAAATATCATTTTTAGAATTGTTTCCTGCTGACGCAATTTTTATCAATATTGTGACGTGATAGCCAAATTTTGGATCACATTCGTGACAGCAGGCAAAAATGCTGTGGAAATGATTATTCAAATTCGTTTGACACAAATGATGTCGGACAGTATTATTAATTTGATTTGCACCCCTACCCACAAAGTTTAATCGAAACAATTGTAATTATTTTGAATAAATTTTTTTATAATAATAAATCAACTAAACAAAAATAACATGCGGTATTCTATATACATATTTGAAGTAGTGAAAAAGGCCTTTCTACAGCATATAGCAAAACACATATCGAATTCACAAATATTATCATTCACCCATGCATGCATATTTACAATTTTAGCAACTAATACCTGGCACAAAAATTTTTTGTACAGGTAAAAATATATTTTCGATAATGTTACTTTGCATATAATTTCAATACTAAGCATACACATACCTGAATTACTCTATGATCATACATGAATTATCATATGAACATATTTCATTGAATTGAATTCAGAAGCAAGTTGGGAAATTTGATGATACAAAAGTACAGGTGAATGGGTAAATAAATGTATGAATAGCCAAATAAACATACACTCCGCATCAAAATGATAGGACACCCCTGAAATTTTCCCATTTCTCAAAACCGATAAGAGGTAGAAAAAACTTTTATTGTGGGTCATATAGTACATGCAAGGAATATTCAGAATATTTTACGTAATGGCTCCTTCAACTAATATCCTAAGAATTTTTCGTATTTACCTGAAAAAAAGGTGCTTCAAAAAGATAGGACAGCTGAAGGTATTTAGAAAAAAATCTTTATTTAAAAATAAATTTAAGTATATTATTTTATGCTTTAATAATGTGTTGCCTTTCCTTGTTTTGCTAAAACAGTTATCATTCGATTTGGTAGAGATTTATATAAATTTTTCAGATATTTCTGCGGAATTAGTCTCCAAGCTTCTTGTATGGCATCTTTAAGCTCCTGGATTGAATTGAACTGTTTATTTCCCCGATACACAGCACGGGATAGTTGACCCCAAGCATTCTCTATAACATTTAAATCTGGAGATCTAGCTGGCCATGGTAAAATCCTAATATTTTTGGAGGAAAAATATTCCTTTACAATACGCGCTGTATGCACTGCTGCGTTATCCTGTTGGAAGATAAAATCTTCTTTAGAAATCCTTGTTGCATGTGTCCTGATTTGTTCATCTATTAATTTTATATAATCCGGACTTTTCATTTTTCCATCCACAAAGCAGATTTCGGTTTTCCCTTTGTATCCGATCCCTGCCCATACCATGACACCTCCACCACCCATTTGTCTGCGAACTTGGAATAGGCGATCTTTCCTTAAATCATGAAAATAATATGACCAACCGTCGGGTCCATCCAAGGTGAACCTTTTCTCATCCGTAAAGATTACATTCTCCCATCTTTTCTTCCATCTAACATGTTCCCGAGCGAATTTCAACCGTTCCTCAATATGCTTTTTTGTTAGCGGTGGTTTTCTAAGAAGTTTTCTTCGTTGAATAGTGGGTGCTTTTTTCAAAAGACGTTGGACATTTAAAATGTTTGTGTTCACACCAGCTTTTTCCGCAATTTGTCTCGCTGTTGCTGTTGAGTTTGACGCTACTCGTAATATCGACCGCTTTTCACGATCACTTAGTGCACTAGGTCTGCCTGGACTCTTCTTTTGCCCGTAATTTTCAGGATCTTTTAGTAAATTCATTACAACGTTTCAAATTCGTTTTACAATTTTCGCGATTTTTGCGACACTTAAACTCTCATTTTTCAGATTTAAAATCGTTTTTATTTCACTTTCACTTAGTTTTTTACCGCGACCCATTTTTGCAACACAATTTACTAGTCCGTACTGAATAAATATAGAAATTTTTACGAAACGACCTCAGTTTATCTAAACACGTAAACACTAAACAAATTTCAGACTCACTTCATGCACCAAATGCTTGCAACTGCACATTTATATACCCTGTCCTATCTTTTTGAAGCACCTTTTTTTCAGGTAAACCCGAAAAAGTCCTAGAATATTAGTTGAAGGGGCTATTACGTTAAACACTCTGAACATTCCTTGCATGTACTATATGACCCACAATAAAAGTTTTTTCTACCTGTTATCGGTTTTGAGAAATGGGAAAATTTCCGGGGTGTCCTATCATTTTGATGCGGAGTGTACATCACTTGAAACTTTGCCAATAACATAAGAAGTAAGTGTAGGGTTTGAAAACTATTGTTTTATTTATGAAATTCAACGTTGTGTTTATCTCAATTTCACGAGCTTCAACCTGGTACAAATGCTTGCTATTGTGTGCTAGTGCAAATGATAAGAAAATACGGCAGAGCACGCGGCCTGGCGCAATAAGCGCGCAAAATGTTGCATTTTAAGCAAGGTCGCTGAACTTTGAAAGGAGTTTACGAGCGTAGCCGCAGCTAGCCGCAGGCAAATTAAGTTTTGATAGTTACTTTGGACTTTAATGAATACAACTAGACCTATTTCGTAACAACGTTTTGTGACGCTCTAAACTTAAAAGGGACTAGAAGTTTTAAACACCGAATTTCTATACTATCTGCAGTATGAACACGATGAGAGGAGAGGAGGCTAAATCATCAATATCTTTCATAGCTTAATAACACTGTATTACTCAAAGGTATTTTGATCTTCATATTCTTAATTTAAAAAATAGGTTAAAAGACAGATGCAATTTTTGGCTGTTTTCAGCACCTGTGCTCTTACCCTTAAACTTATGAAACCCAATTACTACCTCAAATGATGGGGGCCATATAGGACAATATTACCCCCAAGTTTCAACTTCATACTTAAAAGTCCATAATTTGAATAAAGTTCACCTTTTTCGCGAAATAGACCACTGTGTGTCGTCTGCAGTAAAATATGCCAAAAGGCTTTTTCGAGCCGGATCTCCTTCGAACATTGATTAATGTAAAGAGGATTGCCTTGGTGGATGCCACTAATTTACTTAAACATAAATATGGGTTTCCTGAGAATGTTGGGCTATTTGAAATATAAGATAAACTGAATATGATGCAGGTAGAGAAATGCATTTGGCATAGCAAGAGAAGAGAATAGGAATCCAACTTTGGAATGATCCAAAAGGAAGCAGCTTGGTGGATATGCAATTATAATTATATGAATTTAATTATAAGTACCAGCTCTTAAAATGGCTATTTTCCAATTCGAATCTTGCGGGAATAAAATCCTGAATTTTTTCAAAATCTATTAAAAATGCATTTAATTAAATTGGTTAATTAAAATGAAGAAACAATTACATTAATATTTTCATCAACAAAAATCCATTTCAACAAAAGCACTCTTGAAAAACGTTCAGATCAAGCTTTCCTCGATATTATATTTGCGCATTCCATATTGACAAAAATTGAATGCTGCTAGTTTTTCATGAATCCATGTCCATAGGTCAGGCAATATAAATCCTCCCTGGAAACATATAATTCTTGAAAACTGAATCCAATGTAGGAGTCGATGCACCGGGATAACTCTTCCGAACTTAATTAAATTTCATTTTTAACTATGCTACCATGATTCGCATAAACGATCAATCTGCATTTTTTGTGATTTTTGAATTAACACCGGAGTCGAAAACTACATACTCTATTACATCGTTCTACAAAATTGGAAAAACCTATTTTTTTGTGGAAGTATGTTAAATTCAATATTGAAATATGCACTCTCCATACATCTCCAGTACAAATCAAAACACAAATCATTGAATATCACGAAAGCGCTAAAATGTAGATAGAACGTTTATGCGAATCACGGCAGTATGGCTGAGATTTCACTTGCCATCAAGTGAGCTCATGTTGACTTTAGCATGAGTATTAGAGGGTTTGTGTGCTTTACAATGAGGAAAGAAAAAAACTGACCTATGGATGTGGATGCGGTTCGATCGCATCATTCTCGTTTTTCTGGATAGTTGGCAATCAATTGAGCACGGGTTTCTCATCGATATGGCAAGATGACATTGGTGAAATTTATGTTTGCCTATATATTTTGGTGGATGGCACGGCTTATTGCAACACTAAGATATACGCAAATAGCGCAGCAATTCGAGCTTGTTTGCGCCGTTCGTCGCGTTTATAGAAAGCTAAGAAAGCCTTGATGATTTGTAAGATGAGAGGAATTTGCTGTTGCACTCAGCTTGAAACTTGGTTTTGTTATGTATGGTGATTATCCCAAAAATCGGCCACCTTCCTCCTTAAGTCGGTGTTCCGCAGCTGTTTTTTGCCAACCCTTTCTTGTTTCACAACACAACTGTCAACACGACTTGACTGTTTTATTTAATTAGTGTTTTTTGGTTAGAGCCAGCGCTTGGTAGCCATATTGGCCACTCTTTGAATTTGGATACGGCTTCAAAATCTCAACTGGCTATTTGTCAAAATTTGACAAATCAATTGGATTCCGGATTGATATTGTGACTACTCGACTCACAAATCTATGTGTGCACTGTTTCTATTGCAAAGCTATGCATAAATATTCTTTGACTCTCAGTCCAAACCGAGAATCCCAATCATGTTAACAAGGAATATTTACAATCCACTGTGTATTTTGGCCGATTTCGTACCTGTGCTATTTCTGCAAAGAATCGATATCCACTTGCTTATTGATTGCACCACATCCTGGTGGGTATTAGATGACATCATTATTGTCGTCAGCATTGTATTCTGCACAATAGTCGCTATAACGTATTCTGTTAGTTTGTGAAAGATGATATGGTGGCAAAGCATAAAGTTTGTAAATATTCGTTTGGAAACTCATTCAGTTGATTTATCGCAAGATGGTAGCTACGAATAAACAGTTATGTAGCAGGAAGCATCAGGATGAATATGGATGATTCACATGACACCGAACTTTAGTGAAATTATGGCTGAAACTGAATAGACAAGGGCTGCGTTAGATGTCAGGAACGGGCTTTACAAGACAGAGATTTTCGGTTTGTTTTTACAACACGTAATATAATTGAATATTCAATTATATAATTAATTGAATTGAATTTAAAAATTTTTTTATTTTATATTAATTATACATTCTTAAGCTAGCTTAATTTTAATTAGCAATGAAAACTTAAAATCTAGCGGCTATACTATTTTTCATGGATTGATCTTTTATCTTACACAATAATAATATTACCCAGCCCGTACAAGTGCTGGGGCTACCTGGACAATATTTGGCTTAAAAATTACCTTACGCTGCAATTAAGACCTAACTTTAAGCTGCATTTGGAAGACTATTTTCGCAGGGCGCATAAATGGCTCATTCGAGCCATCTGTACGCCCAAGTGCTCAGTCCATTCTCATATCCGTCTGTCTATCCGTAGAACCTTGTCGTGAGTTCCACAGCCCGGTCTCTAAGTGGCTTTAGTTCAAACTCCTGATACAGAAGAACGTTCTTCGGCCACTTCTTAGTATGATATAACTAAAAAAAATTATTGCTGTCAATAATACAAGTAGAAAGGCAGGATTTCATATAAAGCTGAAAGAATGCATATCCGTTTTTGCTGATGTTAACATTTTAAACAAAAAGAAATTATTCATTTCCCGTACAAAAAATGACAAAAAAAATATTTTATATGAAGAATAAGTAATGGAGGCTGCAATATGCTTGCGGTTTAAGGCTGCAGGCAGTTATAGATAATTTGAATTCAAAATTTCTTAATTGTGGAAAATGACAACTTTTAAAGAGTACCTTAAATAGCAAACAAGTAGTTGTACATATTTCATACCATCGCAGGTGAAATCAGATCTTCATCAACATGAAACACTCTCTGACTCCATACGACATCAACCGAAATTCTTTTAATCTGCATGTACTACCAACGGCGATAAGTTGCAGCATCAACGGTCTGAAAAACTATTCGAATTCGAACCAAAGACAGAACGAACTTCACTATACGCTCCGGTAAACTGCCACTTTGACACCGATAGCTATCTTCCGATGATAGGTATATGTGCTTTTTGGGACCAATAATCTTTCTGGCTATTTTTTTTAGGCCAACTGCGAAAAAATCGATTGCTGATTTCGATACAGCAGTCGTTACAAAACATTTTCTATATCACAATGTATGTAATTGGAAACTGTTCTAGGTTTTTGCTCATCTTTTCAGCTAGTGCTTGCACTTTTTATTCTCGCCCTCAGGAAAAAAACTGAACTTATTGAACCGAAACTGAATACCGTTTGTAGTCTGATTCTGATAGACGTTATCAGGGCTTAAAGTGTTACTCTTCACAGGTCTGGGGCACTTGTTTTTAAACCTAAGTACACATGTAGAAGCACAGTGGAGAACACTTTGATGAAAATAATGTTATTATGGAGTTCGTTTGCGATAGCTAGTTGACTACAGGACAGTTTGCAATATTACGTCTGCAGAGAGATAAAGATGTATGGTTAATTAAAGATGGGTTTTGTGTAAAAGTTATTTGTAAATGCTTCTGAAACAGAGTTATAAATGGTTTTCATTACTTTTTTCAACACGTTTAATCATTGGTAATAAATAATTTTCTACCTGGAATTCTCTCAAAAAATAATTTGTGGGAAATCAATATAATACTTCTGTCGGCAATGTGTTGGATGTCATTGGTTTTTTTATCAAACTTTAAAAGCAGTACCTCCAATAATAATAAACAATGAAAATGCTTGGTGCGAGCAGCAATTTATGACAGCTGCTTCACGTCAAAATCAGCCTATCCTATGAGTTTCATTTTCATTCGAATTACTTAATCGAACGTTACAGGGGTAGAAAGATGTTTGGGGTACAAAACTTGGAAAATTTTAATATTGGTTACTTATTTTTATTGACATATTTAACGGATCAATATTTTACGAAAATAACAAAAATGCCTGGTACTGGCAACCGTATAATTCAAAAGCATACCAAATTTCGGTGTTTTGTTTCTTCCTGTATTTTGTTTTAATCCGATGTAATTTCTGTATTTTGTTTCAATCCGATGACTGAATTGGAAGTTGTGGAGATGAAAATATATTTAGGGCTACCACCCGCAAAAGTTTTCAAATTTTCGAAATTTCAATATTTATTGTCTACTGTTACTACTAGATTTCTACAATCTGAAAATTTAGTGATCACATCGCTTAGGAAAGCAAAAATATACAAAAATCACCATAGCTGGCAACACAATCATGTTTTTTCAACCAAATTTACCCTATAATAAAATAATAGGTCTGTTCCCGTACTACGATTAATTGCGATTAATCGCGATTAATTGCAATGAAGCCGTTCCCGTACTCCGTTTTATTGAAAACTGAAAATTTCCCCTCTTTCAGTAAAATTCAGTAGGGTCTGAGCTACTGAAAAATACTGAAAAGTGTCAAATGGTGTGGTGCGAGTAAATAGTTTCAAATGTGCGCGGCAAGCAACATATTTTTTGCATAATTTTGCTATGAAGGTCGAACATTTTTGTGGCGATAATTTATCACCGCTTAGGATGACTTTATAATCACTATTGTTCTCCCAAAAACCGAAAACTGACACTTTCGGTTGTCAATTTTCAGGAAATACAATGAGAGCGTTCCCGTACTTTTCATGAAATTCCCCACCACATGATTCAGGAAAATTCAGTAAAATTCAGTTACTGAAAGTACGGGAACAGACCTAATGTCTATCTGCTATATGAATTTCGTTTAGATTTCATGACTGCATGGGAACTTATAGGGCAAAATGGGTTTGCTTTGCTGAACGAACTTTCAAGATTCGAGGAAGAAAAATTGGCAGAATTTTTCAACCAAATTTCTACAAAAACTTGGTTTCGAGTAAGGTTCAGCTACTGTGTGAATTTCGTTCAAATTTGGGGACTAGATCGGAATTTATAGGCCAAGAAGTATTTTTTTTGTTGCAATTTTTCAAGATAACACCACTGCCACATGGTTGCTTGGATTTTTAAAACACTTTCATCCGATCTGCTTTAGATCAAAACGTCCTGTGAATTTCATATTTATCTGATTATCAGTTCTCGTGAACAGATTTTTCGAGTGCTCAATATAGAGCAATATAGAGCTAAAATGATGCTGAGCCGCCAATCGAAATTCACAGTGCAGGTTGATTTTGACGTAAAGAAGTTGTCGTAGATTTGAAATTGAAATTTAGCATTGAGCATGTCCATATTTTTTACATTAGAAGATGCTTTGATCACATTTTCACAAGATAAACACCCTATACTGAAAATATATAAAAAGTGCTTTCCTGAACTTTGACCTCTTGCAGATGATAGCCCTGCAAATCATTCTTAACGCTGTTTTCCAATGCAGTCTTTGTATCAAAGTGATGCATAAGGTCTGTTCCCTTCAGCAAACTGCAGCAGTAACAGAATTTGGCAGCTGGCTTCTTTTTGCTGCAAAATTTGGCTTGCATTTGGCTTGCAGCAAAAGTACGAAAACGACTTGCGGCGAATCTATTTGAATATATTATAATAGATTCAAGTACGGGAACAGACCTATAGTCTTCAGGTTCGTCATAATAAGGAAGACGTTTGGTAGAACATGCATTCTAAAGCTACACAATTCACTAAGTCGCAATATTAGGTAAGTTGTATATAAATATATGTAGCCAAATGTGATGAATATAATGTGTTCATTATAGATATGTAACTTCTACCTAGAAGTACGATGATTTTTTGTTAATTATGTACTTAAAGGGTAAGATGGCATATGGGTATACCGTCTCACTCATAGATTTGAATAAATGATTTTCTAAACTAAGCAGTTACTGATACTATTTTGTTTTGTACCTGAAACTTCAGCCACGATAGTAATCTAAAATGTACCTTTTTCATTTTGGAATGGCGCCATACGTCAGAAAATCAGCAAAGCAGGCTTACATCACTTCGAATATCACTTTACAGGCTTACATCACTTCCAAATACCTGGAGCTATATCAGCAGCTAGAACGCGGTGCTTGAACAAAGTTCAACTGCAAACTTTTTTGAACTTGTTCATTGATGCAATATAACTTTGAACCCCATCAAATTTGGAATGTTGACGAATCTGAATTTAGCACAGTACCATCACAAAGCCCAAAGATTTTTGCGACAAAAGACAGAAAACAAGTAGGTGTGCTAAAGAGTGCTGAAAGAGGTCAGCACTTTATAACGGCTTCCAACGTTAATGCTCTTGGAAGTTTTATCCATCATGCCTTCATTTTTCCAAGGAAAAATATGAAAGTAGAATTAATGTATCATGCTCCGACTGGCGCTGTTGGTTTTGCTCAAAAAAAGATTTTGTGAATGGGGAGATGTTCCTTAAGTGGATACAGCGTTTTGTTAAATAGGCAACTCCGTTAAAAGAAGCTAAGTTTATGTTGCTTCTTGAACACTATAGTCACAAAAATTTGCAAGTATTAGCTTATGGCAAAGAAAACAACATCATCCTGTTTTACTTTCCACCTCACTGCACGCATAAAATGCAGCCACTATATGTCAACTTCCTTGGCCCGCTCAACACGTTCTACAATCAATAATTGCATAGTTTGCTAAGAAACCATCCAGGAAGAACTGTCACATATTCAAAAGTGGATAATTTATTCAAGCAAGTTTACATTCAAGTGGCGAGTGGTATTTTCACTTCAAACGAAAACATTTTCACTGAGTGGCGGTATGCCCCTGCAGATGTCACAGATAATGACCTTGAGGATTTTTCTGTCCCTTTAGTGTCGGATGACCGTGACGGTGCCCAGAAATATCAGTCGAAATATCAAGCTGAGCCACAACATACAGAATCTGTGAACTCTGTCACAGATGACAATAGTGATGTTCAGAACTTTACGTCAAATGACCAAGCTCTAAGCTCTCAGTGAAACGAACAAGCCGAGGTAGGGCTTTTAGAACCTGCTGGTTTTCGTTCCACCGATGTTTTAGAGGCAGAGTCTTCAGAGCCTGCGAGCTCTCAGTTAAACTACCAAACAGAGCTAAACCCAACCATACCAGGCATTTCTCTGTTGCCAAAATCTTCACAAATAAAGCGAATAAACCGTAAAAAGGGGAAATTTTATATAAATGAAAAAATTCGGAATATTGAATGCATCTTCAGATATAACACAAATGAAAGCTATTCTTGCAGAAAATGAAGTTGATACCCAAGTTTATATTTGATTATTTTTCTAAGAAATCATAGTTTTTATTGAACTTTTAGATTGTTTATTTGATAATAATAAACTATTATTTGATATACAATTTATTTTAAAACACTGACCTGTTTAATAATGTATCCTCCCAAAATCTATGCAAAATCAGACCCCATTCTCCAACGCCTTACTTCATTCCAATACCCCATAGGTGACAGCCGAAATCATAGAAGCTTAAAAAACCATTTGATATTGATTAATTGGAATATTTTTTGTGCTTAAGGAAATCGAGAATGAGTCGAATTTCAGGTTTAATCAAGTAAAGTAGTAGAAAGACTTTTGCCTGCCTCATTTGTATTCTATTGCTTGAAGGCTCTTTGATGCGTTTTCACTATATTAATTTTCATTTTGTTACCAAAAAGTCATTTATAGTACCTCTGCAAGGCCATCCCTTACTTTGGCTTTAATGTATTAATAGCCTAGACTGAAAATGTAAGCTCCTAATTTGCTGGCGTGAAGTAAATACAAAATCCCAAATTCAATCTATTTATATTTTCTTACTAAACAGTCATTTTATTTCTTCTTTAAAACACTGCCATAACACACTATTTCAAAACACTGAACATTAGTATTGAAGCATAAAAGTAGGTGGCTAAGTTATTTCTACCACATCGGGATGCTTTAGTTTTCTTCGATCTGAGCGTTCTTAATAAAGGCCACCCTTTCTTTTGTTGGTCAGTCTCTTCAGGCGTAACATTGTAGGCGATGTAGTAGCCGGGTCTGTTCATCACATTCACCCAAGACGTTAGGGCTACCAAGCGATTCTGGAAAAATATAGGATCTCCAGGATCGTCATGTACAACATTTCCGTGAGGGAGATTTTCCTTAAAGCACCACCACTTTCGATCTCGAGAAACAGATGCACAATACGTTTTATGAACCATCACCAATTCTTGAAGAGTTAAGAATGGTACTCGCCGACCATTTGTGTTGTGTCCATAGCCAAATGTTGTTAAAATTGAGCCAACTTTGGGTCTGACTGTTTTTTCACGAATATGAGGCAGCCTAGTCAGTCTCACAAACTGGCTTTCGAAGAAATCTCCTTTTGTTTCAACGAATGCGACGTCATTAACGTACGGCGAATTTAAGTTCTTAGGTTTATCAAACATAACCAATGTAATGGGTTTCACTTGCATGTGCGCATTCTGTTGAATCCACTCTTTCGTCGGTGCTTTTGACACTGCACTGTGCGTTGAAGAACGTTCGACTCGTTCCGTTTTTTTATGTATCACAATTTTTAAAATACTACCAGCAACCATTTCATATCCTTTATGACGACCAGCGTATATTGTCACATTCCAATTTCGGACACATCGAGCTGATGTCATTGCGACATTTAGTTTTATCAAAGCCCCGGCACATAAAAGTTCGGTTGTAAAGCAGCGCCGTATATAAACGTAACTACGATCATTCTGCCAATCTATCGGCAAGTAAGATCGTCTTTTTCCGTCGTCAACATAATCGAAATATTCTTTTTCACCACAAATTTTCGAAATTACTAGGACAAATAAAATACATACACAATATATTGACATTTTATACAGCTTGATTTTATTCGAGTTTAGAGGCAACGTCAAATTTATTCCAAGAAAAGCGTGCCTGTCAGTCATATTGAAATCAAAGTTTATATGAGTATAAACAAGAGTCGAAAAAATCGAGAAATCAATCTCCAATAACTCATCACCTGAAATATTAAACCTAAATTAAATCAAATAAATTCGAATAAATATTTTTTATATCCAGCCTTCAAGCCTGACCCGAGTAGTATATTAGTATCATCCAATCAATGAACTTTTTACAAAAAATGCCCTTTAGTTCCCTGGAATCTTTGTAACATGAATAATAGAAACTCATAAGAATTCTTCTATTCGTTCTCGACAATAAGATAATCGGTAAAACTTTCTTCACATTTCCAATGGTCAGAAGTTTTCAAGATACACTCATATGGTATAGAAATACTTGCACATGTTACGAAACCCCTTCAAAGCTAGAATGCAATTGCCAAGAAGTTTCCTTTGTGACTTACATTGAATGCTGCCATGCCGACTTCGGATTATATTAAAAGCACAAGAAACCCAGAACGAAATGCGTTGTAACTTTTTCCTTCGATTTAAGTTACTTATGACAAAATTGGTTTTTAGTTTGAATTATTCGTTCCTTTTTGAATCGTTGATGTGATTAAGTATTCTATAATGTGAATCAAAAATTCAGCTCAATTTCGGTTACAGTTTTTATGCGGTTAGATGCTATCTAATTTGGTTGACTTGTTCGCAGATTTGTTGGAAGACATGGTAGTATTTTTCTGCTATTTCAGATTGCAAATTTTATATTTACCATATTCCACATGATTAGTATATTTATTTATTATTTATTAGTATCTAAATCAACATATACATATCCAATTAAAGACTAGACAATGAATAAACTTCAAAAACAAGAAAATAATGAAAATAAAATAAAGTAAAAACCTTCAAAAACGGAAGAATATAGTATGGGAATTCCGAACTGGACGAATAAGCGAGCGAGTAAATTTTCGTTGCACAGGCTTAACAGCATCCATTAGGAAACGATAATAAGGATATACAAACTACGTACGAAGGAGATATACAAGCGTACACGCGAGAAAATATCAGCAAACGGTCTGAATACTCTAAGAATGAAGCCGCATAAACGCAAGGCCTTGGATGTGACACGCAAGATATGGACATCAAATTTTAGTTTAGTGTCAAACAAAACACCAAGGTCCTTGAAATTATCAACAGGACTTAGGAATGAATCAAGGGTGAAATAGGAAAACGTTATGCGGGATAATTTAGAAATAAAGGACATCTGGAAGACATATGACAGAGCACCAATTGACAGAGCACCAATTGCCCAGCACACAGACTGATTCAATCAGCCTGAATATTTTCAGACCGTCAGCGTTCAAAGGCATGGGGGGTCAAAAAGGGAATTTAGATCATTTATAAACAGGATGGAAAGCAGAGGGTCGAGATTTGAGCTTTGTGAAACATCAGAATTGGGATAGAAAGGGGAAGAAGGAAAAGAGTTAACCGGTACGAAACAAGAATAATCACGAAGGTGTAAGAGATTGAATTATAAAAGGTACACTCAGAAAAATGCCATTTAATAGAATCAAATTTAAATCAAAAGTTGAAATCACTTTGAAATAAAAAGCGAATCTTATTTGAATTCCACTTTATAATAAAAATTTTATTTTCAAATCAAAATTTTTCATCATTGAATTAAAAAGAAACATATACGGAGCCAAATCATATTTGAAAATTTTTGAATCAAAAATGTTCAAATATGATTTGGCGCCATATACGTTTCTTTTTAATTCAATGATGAAAAATTTTGATTTGAAAATAAAATTTTTATAATAAAGTGGAATTCAAATAAGATTCGCTTTTTATTTCAAAGTGATTTCAACTTTTGATTTAAAGTGATTCTTAAAAAGTGTTAAGTGGTGAAATTTTTCTGAGTGTACATAAAATTTAGCTAGCTCCTATTTCGTACGGCGTACACTCTGCCTCGACAGCCTCCTTTTTCGACTTTCTTTATGCCTTACTTCTTGCACAACGATTCATTCTTTTTTGAAATAATGGTCTTAAAATTTAAAAATAAACTAGTTTAAAATGATAATTTCTCAAAAATGACATCAAAAAACATTTCCAACTTTGATGACATTTCCCGTTTTGCATATTGTTTCGCACTTTCTCAGAAATGGTTTGAAATTCCAAATTTTTCAAAATAAAAATAAATTGAAAAATTAAAAAACTGCATAGCTAATTCTTACAAAAAGGGAAAAATATTCAGCAAGACCTGGGCAAAGGCACATTAATATTGATAGTTTTGTCTGGAATTTAAAGCCAATAGCCGCCCCTAAAGTAATAAAGCTAACGATATCGCTTCAAAACTGGTGTACAAATTATTTAAAATATTTTCAGCTCTATGTTCGAAAATGAAGTTTAAACTAGCGATTTAATTTAAAACTGTTGCTGTTGAAATAGAGTGGACGCTATGAAAGATCAATAGGTAATAGTTCTATTTTTCAGGATGACTGCAAGATAGGGAAGGGAGTTGATATCGATTCAGATTATTTTTAAACTAGTGAATTTTTTTATGTTTAGCAAAGGTTTCGAAAGAACTAGCTTCAAACGATAGGCAAAACAATGAATACAAATTGCAGAAGAAAAGCTAAAATGTTCAAATATTTGCAAGTCATTAATATTTCCCTACCATCAGGTCCATCGTAGCGTTGCTTCGCGTTCATCACCATCACATCATGTCCTAATGGTTCAATGAACTGCCTAACATATTTCTACTAGTTTTCCATTTGCCAACAAATAACGAAAAGCAACAACAAATTGAAGCGTAGATGAAATATCGGTAGTTTTGTCCACAATAACTGAAACAAAATTTGCATCAGCAATTTATTTTCTAATATGTTGCTAAAGTTGCATTCATGCTGTCTGCTAAATAATTTTTTGATGTGCCCCTAAAAACTGTTGTTTGGGCCAGATGATCTTATGATTATGCATCAAACTCTGCTGAAAAATTAATCAAGGATATATCAATACCAGGATTGAATGATTTCTTGATAATATGTATCGGTTTTCCGACATTTGCTCGTATTTTTGACACTCAATCGATAGGCATTGTCGAGATGCTGTCGAATATCAACCTTATCTAAGAGGTTAAACTCTAACGCCGAGATTTACCTCAGAGCAAAGTATGAGAGGTCAGATATGCCAAAACTAACCCAGCTTGAGTCCCCATTTTTTTCAGAATGCAGGAGAAAAGACATACAAAATAGTCGACTTGATTGCCCACAGCAGCAAATCCAATCTTTTTTGTCATATGTATATCTTTCGAATATCCGCTTATTACATTTGCTAATTTGTAGTATTTGTACTTTTTTTCTAGTACAAAGCTCAAATGTGGTATTTTTTCAATTCCGAGACTTTGATCATGTTGAACGAAATTAAGTGGCTGTGTAATGTAATTATGGGTAAATAAAAACTTACCCTGCCTTTCTAATATAAACTTATTTACATTATTAATAATTCTCAAAAAGAACACAAGAGTATCTCACGAGAAATGCAAAAGAATAAACATCAATAAGCATACCAATCACATTCACAGAATGATCATTCACCAAATGATCATGTACCAACATGCATCGCTCATAGGAGCACAGTGTGATCACAGTGGTAGCGAATTCATTTGTATATTCTAAAGCATAGTACTGAGTTCGATTTCACGTGAAATTGTCATACAAAATTTCACGTGAAATTTGTTTCGGCAAAAATTTAGCTTGAAAATAAGCAAGAGTTGTACTCTATTCTTAGCATGAAAAGTTGCTTTGAAGTTGCTTTCGCGTTGAAAACGTAGATGGCACTGAAACATGTCTCCAATCATTTCACGCCAATTTAGTTTGTGCAGTTCATTCTTTCGAGCTAAAAAGTGACATTTGGTGTTTCAATTCGAAAATGAAGCAGTGCAAATGTCTTTCCAATAAGAAAATCGATCGAAAAGTGAAATTCTTGACATTTTATCCGTCAGAAATGAGCAGTGTCTCTGCTTTTCTCCATTGCCAAAATTTTCGCTCGAAAGAATGACCAGATAATGGAGACATGTCAAAATTGAGCTTCACGATAAACTCAGTACCAGCCTTAAGCCGCTGTAGAACCGAAATAAGCGTTATCTAATCGCACGTGCGGTTAAGATTTTGGTGGCATTTAGCGAAAAAGTTCGATATATACTTTTACAATCTGCTGTGAATTTGCATTAAATATTTATGGATATGCGTATTTATAAGGCAAAACATAAGGCATGTAAGCAGAAATTTATACCCAAATATATCATTTTGGGGTTACAGATCAAAAATACTTGTGGGTTCACGTACTCTTATGGAGTAACGGCCCCTGGTTGATAGTTATTAAATTGAGAGAAATTATGGAAATTATAATGAATTTAGAAAGCAAAAGTAGGAAAATAATGTTACTAAGTTTATACTCTTGGTTTGGACGCAGTCAACATAGTCTCTACATAAGTAATTTTGTAATCATTGATTTCAATTTCGGGAAACACTACTGATATGTAGTTTGTAGATTTTAAATGGAGAGAACTAATGAAGATTAAAAACATATAGGCAAATTTTGGAATTTCGGCCTTATTATTGAATACAAATCTGGGAAAACATTCTCAACTGTGTGTATTTACACTGAGAAAAATACTTCTATTTTTTGAAGAAAAATGAACACATTATCAAAGAAAATAGGCAATGATTCTGCGCCAAAGAAATATTTACTCAATCCAAAGAAAGAATTTTTTTCATTTCAAAGAACAAATATTGTACTTGCCCTGAGTAAAACTTGGTATAGTTTCAAAGAAATATTTACTCAATCGAAAGAAAGGAATTTATTCATTTCAAGCACTGATATTGCACTTGCCCTGAGTAAAATTTGATATAGTTTCAAGAACATCTGGCATCTGGCATAAATCGGTTCACGTACGATCACCGAAGTTCAGCAGTGCTGGGCACGGTTACTACTTAGATGGGGGACCGCTTTGAAAGCATCGCATGTTGTTGGCACGCAAAAACTCTGAAAAAAAAAATTTCCATTTTTTCCTTTTTTTAAAAAGTGCCACATTTTTTTCTTATTTTCTGAAGCGCTAGTATTATTTATGCCTAGTCGCCAATTTAAGCTATAATGTGACACTTAATCAGTGGAGTTAGGACAACTGAAGACGAATAAAGTCAGCCATGAACCCGGCGGAATTCGAACCCACGAGCGGTAGATCGCTGCTTTGGATTGACACGTTAGCGAGCTAAGCTATCGACCCTTTATTTGTGAAGAGGAAATGTTGATAGAAGTCATAAAAACTATCAATTTTTTCGTCGAATATTGAAGCATGGTTGTTGTTGAAACATAAAAAAAAATATTCGCGGTGTAGATATAATTTACTAAATTCATAGACGTAATTTACAAGATTTGAGGAAATTACTTACTTGAATAAGGTAAAGCAAAAATTGTATTCCGTTGAATGTAAGAAATTTTTCAATGATATTTATACAAATTACTGATATCAAATAAAAGTTTATTTGATTTGTGGAAGATTTCACATCTCGTAAACAAGTAAATATTTTCTTTGATTTTCGGAAACATTTTTTTCTGAGTGTATTTAGGACGGGACTTCCGGCCAATATGTTTTATTAGATACACTGAAGTCATTAGACGGTGTAGATCGCAGCACCATCAGGGACCTGAGCTAAGATCCGCCTTATGGATGAAATCATTTTGCCTTAATTTTTTTGTGTTTTTTATCGGCTGGATCTGGCTTGGCAGTCCATGCCTCAGAGCTTTTTGGTACTGTACGGAACAGTAATATATTGCAGCTACTATTTGGGATTCCGTGACAGATGAATAGTTCCGAATGTATCTGTTTTCATAAAGTAAATCCAGCGTATTTTCCTATGACACACACTAGTCGCGTAGAGTTTACAAAGTAGCACTCTAGCATCAGTTGCGCTGAATTAAAAGATGGTCCGTGAATGCCGAAGGCCTGCCTGGCCATTTCTAGGGCACCCTACTCCCGGGGCATTGTTTTGTTTTGCCTCTTTGATGGGCTGCCAATCACACCTGTGACCCGGCTCTTGACTGGACTTCTCACCAACCTCCAATAATTATTACAGAATAGCTTTTTTGCTTCGGAGCTGCCTTGCGACTTTCTAAAAATATATGTTGAGATAATCGTGAGATACCTTACGGACACATTTAAAATTGATAAGACAAATAATAATTCCTTTACTTCTAAGATGAAGCTAGCCCTGAAGCTCATATACTTCAGCTTCTTAACATTGCCCTATTTCCTTTGACTATATTCTACCATACAAGAAATGCACATCTTGTAACGGCAAATGAGCATTCAACATGCTTGCAACACATTGTATCTTCCTTCAAAATGCAAATCTCATTTTCCGTGCTAAAACATCACTTTGCATATCATCTTCATCCTGATTATTATTACTGTAACGACACTATCACAAGCTCAAGGTAATTTTCCCGTCGACTAACATGTTTTCTCCACTTTCGTCTAAATACATATCGTGTTACAGGTGTAATGTTGCAGGATACCGAATCTTGTGTTGCTGCATTACATCCGAACAATTGTTCCAATAGCCTGGAGCACTTGCCACACTCCGGATCAGGATAATGACCATCTCCACGAGCTCATCATGCAGACAAGACGATTTTAAGGAATCAAATTGCTCTAGTGTGTTTGAATATTAACAAGATTTGCAAGCGAACTACACCTCCAACATCTGCAGCTGTTTCACTTCAGTTTTTCGTGTCCTCGAACAGCTAGCGAACATTCATTGTGGAATTGTTTGGTAAGAGCAAGATAGAATGCGTACGTACATACGTAGTTTCCACCAAATTAATTTAATTTGCTCCAGTGCTGGAATTATATCTTAACTCTAAGCTATATAACGCTCTTAATAGCAGTTGTGTACATGGAGTTGTATCGCATACAGCCACACAATGGCTTTAAATATTCTAAATATGCTAATATTCGATGCTGAATGTGAATTGTTTGCAACCAGAATATTTGAAATTGTTTGAATTTGTTCTTTCTCTCATGATTCACATTTACATTTCAGTGAATGGTGAATGCTCGAAATGGAATTGTTTTTACAATGAAGTCAGAAATTCTAAGAATATTAAATAGTTATATTGGACAAAAAATATGAATATCAATATGTGATAAATCATTTTGTGTTTACAAATCATTCTTCTTTTAAAGCGTACAGCTGTAGTTTCTTTTTCAAAAAATATCAATAGAACTTACATAGGGCAAATTATATTTTTTTCCATTAAGAAAAATTCATGAATTTCTTGACATGACTAAAAAATCAACCACAATACAAAAAGCAATTATTTGATGAAATCAGAAAATCACGCGAAAATAAATTAACAAAGATTGAAGAAAAAAAATTATCCTGGATATTTGCTCTTTTATGCATTATTTTTTAACGTTTTATCCTAAAGAAAATAACATTAATTTTCCTAAGATACAATTTATATTTATTCTAAAATCGAATCAACTTTTTTACAATAAGAATAATTAATCTTTTTGGACAAATTTCTCTGATTTTCTAATGGATTTTTTGTTAACTTTCTAGATATCATATTTTTTTAGACCACTTGTTAATGTAGATAATTTTGATGGGGGTATGTTTAGTGTTTCCGGAGAATTGTGGACTCTGTTTGAAATAAAAGCATATCAACAATCTCAATCTACAATGGTCTGCTCAATTAGCCTAGCTATTTCGGTTAATTCAAGTCATAGCCGAGAAAATTGGCCAAAGTGGCTTTATACACCAAATACCAGAGCTATTTTTCAAAATCACCAATTCACGTTATTCACCACTTTAGTCTAATTACTTCCAAAGTGCTTCTAGTTGAAATGCGATTCCAACTAAAAGATACTGTCGCCGGTTTAATTAATCATACCCGTTTTGGTGCAGCGTATTTATTTCGAAAACTTTCACCGATTCACCTATCAAACGAACAACCAAATTTTCCGAACAGCTCCGTCAGTTTCGTTTCCGGTCCTTAACTTAATGTTGTTCCTGTTTCTACTCCGTGGATCGTAAATATTCTAATCATTGACGAATACATTTCAACCAATGCCACGTCGACTGCTACTGCTAGTCTTTTGTTTGCTCTACGTTGCAGCCCAATTCCCCGTTCTTTTTCAGCGCGAAATACTTCGCTGTTGTGATGGCTATTAACTTTCTCGACTTCTTCAAACTAATTTCCGTAAGTCGTAAAATACTGTCAAGGATATATATTTTCTCTTTTCAAAATGTTTACCTGCCGATTTGATCTTACGTAGGTATCGCATTGAAATCGATGGGTGACAGCCACCCTTTTGAACGCGAATGGGAAATTGATTGAGAGAAATATGCTGGTGAAATGTTGGGGTTGGGGAATTAAGTCAAAGTGGGAACCTCGGTCGGAATATCTGCTGAACGTGAATCTAGAGTCTTTGAGCGAAAAGGGGCAAAACTGTCAATATGCCACAAGAGAACATAGATGAAGAGCTGATGGTAAACAAAGCGGTTAATGTGTGGTTAATTGAGTGCACATAAATTGAACGAAGCGTCAGTGAAGCGGAAATGTTAAACATTCTGTTGTGAAGAATGGTGAGGAAATGCAAAAGACACCACTGAGCTTCGAGGAATGCGGATAGGTAGTCGGATAAGCTTGGGAAATGTGTCTGATGCTTTGGGGCTGGCTTTGAAAAGTGCAGGATTGGCTGGTCTTGATCTGATTTACATATCATGCCTTGCCTGGTAAACTGCTTATCAATAGCTTGCAATCTTGTTGTTATCCTGCAGAACGTGACTTAGTTTCGCGTTAAATGATTTTTTTTTTGAATGAACAAAAAAACTTTTAAAAAGTAAACGGCTTCCAGATTAGAAAAAAAAAAAATAATGTAATTACGGCTTTGAACTTAAACTGGTTTTAGCGAATATTTTTATAGATTTTCAAAGAAATTTAGTACAGTGAAACTTAGCCACTGGCATTTCCGGAAAATTTGACAAACTTTTAAAGGTGGTCAACTTACAAGGGTTTACTTATTAAAATCTTTCTACTGATTGTAAGCCCGTTTTCCGTTGTTTATGTTCTGAAATTGTTATTCATATGCTAACATGATGCATTAAAAACAAAGTAGAAAGAATTCATTAAAAACAACGTAAATATGTCATTATTCACTTTAAATATTATATTTAATTATTTCAACACATTAATACAATATATAGTTTCCGTAACATGTATTTATAAAAAACCTACATAACTTCATTTGTTTCAAGGAAATCATTCAAATATTTTTGGCTTTAAACTTTAGATTTTCTACTATAATGCTCAAAACATCCTGGATAAACTTAGAGAAGAACCTAATTTGCATGAGAAATAGCATCGGTTTCAGGGATAGAAGGGTAGGTAGTTCAGTAAGTCAGTGACTTTTTGAATGAAATATTTTTTTTTCGGCACATATGCATTTTATTTCTCAACATAGTCTCCTCTTAGTTCCATACGTTGAGTCCAGCGTTTTGTCGATTTTTTCATTCTTTCTAAATAATAGGTTTTCTCGAGACTATCAAAATAAACGCTTGTTTCAGTGATGACCTCGTCATTCGTCATCTACTTTGCCGAATTGATCAACTGCTACAAAGTCAGGCTGCATCTCTTGAGATAAACTAGATCCAACTTTTTGCAGATATATTTTCTCTGCAACTTCTTCAACAGGTGAATTATAATCAGAAAAGCATTTTTGTATCGTTGTAGTTTCGATTTCATCTTATTACATCTAACACATTAATTGACTTTCAAAATTCAGTTCTCGAATGACATTCTTCGACTTTTGAAACGAATAATAAAAGCATTTCAAACCTGTACTTCACCTTAACATTTTGAATTAGGCCGTGGTTTAGGGGTTGAACTTACAAAAACTTAGTGCAATTTTTAAATACTCCTTCGTAGATGTGTGACTTGAGACATTGTCGATCAAAAGAATACTTTATCGATTTTCCGCCTTCATACCGTGATTGACAGAATTTACATAATTCTCGAAAATACGTTTAGCAATCCACGCGTTTTGTTGTGTTCCCATTCGACTGGAAAATTTTCGGCATCGCTTTTGTTTAGGCGAGAAATTCTTGGTTTTGTGGTGTTTCCTATAAACAAACGCTTCAACTTTTCTTTATTCTAACTGCATAATAATGAAAAAAAAATTCAGTCGTTTTTTCTCAAGTTTACCTCCTTTGCATGCAGCGCCTTTTCCAACCAGACTTTTATTGGGTAGCTGGGGATAACTCCAGTTTCGTCTGTGTTGAACTAACTTTCTGGCGGATAGTCTATCAATGCATTGAGAAAGTGATGTTTCCAATCGGCAACCGCTCCTTGACTGACATGCGCTGCTTTCACGAGTTTTAATCTGAATGTTGTTTCTAATACAAAGCCAGCTATTACTTGCATAGCCAGCCATTATTTGCATAGAAGTTGTCCGCCTTCATTTCCTTCGCTATTTTTTCGCCTTCGTTTGTATTATTCAGCTATTCAAAGGTATATGCGTTGCCCTACACTTATTAGCAAAGATAGCACGCACTCGATATCTTTGAACCAAATCTGTCTCAGTTATCTTTTCCTTTTGTTCAATTGGTTGCAATTCAAAGATTGCTAAATTGACTTTTTTCGGGCTTTGATGTTCCTACACGTTGACTTCGAAGTTTGATATTTTGCCGGCAACGCTCTCTGTGAGTATCTTTCGTTCAGGTTTTTAAGTATTTTCCCCTTTTTGACTAATATTTAATCCCTTCAGTAACTTAGATAAATATGCAACTTCAGATAAATATGCGGCTAAAGATGCACATTTCTTTGACTTGGACATAGTTACGCGTGTTCATAATCCGACATTTTTACTGTGAAATTATATTTCGAAGACTAAACTTTTGAGGATTTGGCCAAAATTAGCAGTGATTTTTAAGATATTTTGCAAGGATTTATTTTACTTAAAAGGGTGGCCAATTTCGTAGATTTTACTGTATTGGAATCACTTTCTCCGCAAATTCATATTTTTAGGTAACGAGGTTTTTTTCATAAGAACATAAACATTTTGTATTTTAATAAAACTCAGAATAATTAAGATATCGGGCTTGAATTTATTCTAAATACAGTGCACATGTTACATTTAAGTATGAAATTCGATTATTTTTATATGACTACCGGATGGATTCTGGCCAGCCAATTTTCCACCACTCCTAGCGGGCAATTAGCGCACACAGAGGTTAATAATTTCCAATATTCAAATTTATTTCCCATTCTTGAATTTTCAAAATATATTTTTGATAGAATTATAAACATACTGAAATGGCTGCCGGGGTGAAAAGGCTAATGATAAACAATCTTAGGTGAGTCCTAGACCTAAAATTTCAGCTCAATCGGATGACACGTTCACGAGATACGGTGCTTAAAACGAGGAACTTTCATTAGAACTTAAAACTATCTTTTTAATTTTTTTCTTTGAACAATTGTCGAACAAGTGTTGCAACCGCATGCGAGTCTAATCAAACGAAGGCAGTAAAATATGTACTTTTTTATGTTGTTTCCTCAATTGCAAATTAAATGATTCAGATTCCTTCAGTTATGAGACGTGGGCGCTGTACGAACTGTTGTCATTATTGCGTGGTCGTTACATGCTTTAAATACAAAACTGTATTTATTAAACCTATAAACGAGTATTCACACACATGTTATATTATGCTCTACTGTGTTAACACAGTAAAGTTAATTACGTTTTCGTGGAAAAAGTGTCGTTTACTTTTTCCGCAGTATTTCCCTTTCAATTCTTGTTATAGAAAGGGCTCTTTTGTGAGTATATCGACAGAGAATTGCAAACCCAATATTCAAAAAAGTACTTGCAATCATATTTAATTGTTTTTTCATTAGTTCAATGGTAACAGCCAAATTATTTACAGCAAATAAATATATAAAATAAGCAAACTTGTAGTTTTGTAATAGTAAAGTTTTAGCTATGCAACGAAAAGTTAAAGGAACTACGGAAGGGAAAAGAAAAATAATCCTGAATTTGCATAATAAGCTCAAATCCTAACGTAAAGCTAGTGAAATAGTTGAAAGACCACGTTGGACTATCAAAAGCGTCATTAAGTGACAAGAGAAGTATAAAAAATAGACCAAGATCGATCGACCAAAACTCTTAATGTATAGAATTCACCAAAACGATGCTAAACAAGGCAATATAATTCTGGGAAAAAGTTATATTTGCTGACGAAAGCAAATTTAATATATCAACAAACAATAATTTTTCACTGCTTTACACCTGTCACTGTTAAACAACTTAAGCTAGGCTAAGAATGCACAAATCAAAAAGAGCATTTACACTCAATTCAATTCAACGATTGATAGATTTTATACTTTTTGTACATAGTGCAAATAAAATTTCCGAAATTCCTCATTGCACAAGAACAGAAAGCTTTCCTAAATTTTCCTATATTTCAGCAACTCAAATTTGTGTCGATCAATCGAAATTCATAGAAGGCATTGATCTAAGTAGGATTAGATTTGACAGAAGTTTAATAACTATGCTAGCAACCTTGAAAAATTGCTCGGAAAAATTAAGGCTTTCTGCTACACAATTCCTGACGCTATCACCAAATTTAAACGAAACTCACACAATTCACGGACTTTATTGTTAGTCAAATTTTTTGGATTTTGGCTAAACAAAAAATCAAGTTAGGGTTGCAAGCTAAGAAAATGTTCTTCATTCGATACGACCATTAAAGGAGGGATACGATATAAAATGATACGACCATTGGAATCTGAAATGATAATGACCGTTTAGTTATAATTAACAGTAAGAGCTAAAATTCTGTAATTTTATATTTTCCGTGGGTGGCAGCCCTAAAAGATTTTCTCCTCCTACGACTTCCGACGCAGTCATCGAATTGAAGCAAAATTTGCAGGATAAGTTGGCCTTAATGTGAAGCAGGCTTGAATACTTTTGACTATGCAGGTAACAAAGGTTTACCGAAATCAGGCATTTTCATTATTTTCACACCAACACATACTCTAATTTAATGTTCAGACGATAAAGATATGTAATGAAAAAAAAGTGCGCATTTTTAAATTTATTGAGTTTCGGAAATTTCGCAGATGGCAACCCCAAAAATAATTCTTCACTGGTAACTTCATAAGCAAAGGAAGTTCGCACGGTGTGTTGAACTTAACTTGAAACAGTTGTGATAACCTTCTGGTTGCAGTGGTTGTAAAGTGCTGCCAGCACAGAGCATTTCCATCATTTTTGTAGTGATGTCATCAAATTTTCATATGATAAGCATTCTAGCATGAAAATAAGCACCAATTCCTAAATTTTGCAATTCATGCGAGTGGTAACGTTAGAAATACAAATTTCGATGTAGTCATTGGATCAAAGTGGTACATGGCCTTCAATATAATTAGGTTGTAATAAGGAGACGTTTCGGAGGACATCCATTCAAAACCTACTACAAAATATCTATATTTTTCTGCGAAAATCTGTATAATTCGATACAGGTTTTTTTTATTTTCAATTATGTTGGCCAGTTATCTGCGTTTCTGTCTAGAACAGACTCATCTTAAATGCTGCCAAATAAAATGAAAAATATTGAGCTATTCATCTTATTTAGAAAATCATCTTCAAGCTTTAATTTCATGTTGTGGTTTGATACTTTGCGAACAAACAATATTTTACTTTATGAAAAATATCTACCTTATGAACGAAATTTCGTTATTTTGACGAACACGTCGATTACGTCGATTATATTCTGGGGAATGAATTATTTTAACAACCACTTAAGACCATAAACATTTATTTTGTATACCGACTTTCAAAGGAAATTTAATTTGATGCGAATCGGAAACGAAGTGAAATGAACTTCATTTAAACGTCTTCAGCAAAACTTATTTGATGACATACAAATAATGTTGCTGCTGAGCTGCTGAGTTCATGGAACCAGAATGTAGGAAGCGGTCGTTCGTGAAGCTATTCAACTTTTCTATTCGCAATCATTCACACAATAAGTTCTGAATTTTATCTTGATAGATGTAATTCTTCCGACGTATCCGGAAAAAACATTTCAAAAGTAAGCACGTAAGTAAAATACGGGGGCGAGCAGGATCGTCTGTTGCTAGATAGTACACGTATAATAGTGATGGTGGTGGTGCTTAAAATTCAAGAAGTGCGCCTTATTACCTTTTGTCCTAGTATCGTTCTTCTATGTAGATGCACGGCTTTGCAAAACTGTACATAGTTCGACTCGTAGTCGTGGCGCTGTTGGTCATAAATCTAATGTCTGATCTGGATTCTGTTTGCTACTCTAGTACCGTTACTTCTCTATCGTTACAATGATATCGAGTCACGTTGAAGTAGGTTTGGTGCAAGTGACAGAGACAGGGAATATGATAATATAATCGTCATGAGTTAGGCAGTACAGTAACTACTCCTTCATAATTCTTTAAGGATGAAAATATTTGTCAAATGAATGTAGAATATTAGGTATATCAGTTACATGCAATGGAGATAAATATGTCTATCATTTTTTGAAAAGACTCATAAGGGATCCTGTTGATTATATTTAAAAACAAAGGAGTCTCCATAATCAGAGGATACTACGTTTCAATTCTAAAGCGATTGAATGAATGCATCAAGGTAAAAAGAGAAGAGGAAAATTAATCAAAGGTGTCCTCCTATCGCACGACAACGCACTTGTGCACAAGAGTCGTTTTCCTTTGGCTGACCTGCATACGGTGCTCTTCGATATTTTAAAACTGAGAAAGGAACTTCATGGCAAGAGCTTTTCGAACGATGAAGAACTAATAGACGCAGTATAATCTTACTTTTCCTGTAAAGACAAAACATTTTTTTAGAAGGTAGACTCTCTGATTTTTTCCTACGATTCTGCAATTTTATTGGAGATTTCCAGTATCTTTCCTTGACTGGCCTGATTTTTCTCAAGCTCCTGAGATTTTTTCTACGAATTTGTGATTTTTTTTCAAGCCTGCCAGTATTTTTCCTAGACTGCTCCGATTTTTCTCAACCACCTAAGATTTTTTCGACGACCCTGTCATTTTTTTTTTAAATTTTCAGTGTTTTTCTTTGACTGGCCTGATATTTCGAGCGCTCCTGGGAGTTTTTTCTACGCTTGTGTGCTTTTTCTACAGACTTCCAGTAATTTTCCTAGACTGCACCAATTTTTCTCAAGCACCTAGGATTTTTTCTTCGATTCCGAGATTTTCCATCAAGATTTCCGGTATTTTTCCAAAAGCTCAAGCTCCAATGATTTTGTTACGATCCTGTGATTTTTTTTCAAGGCTTCCAGAATTTATTTCTAGGATTTTTTCTAGACTTTTTATTTTATTATTTTTTCTAGACTACTCTGATTTTTTTCAAGCTTTTAAGACTTTTTCTACGATCCTGTATTTTTTTTAAGACTTCCAGAATTTTTCCTAGACTGCCTTGATTTTTCGCAAGCTCATAGGAATTTTTCCCAAATTTTTTAGGATTTTTTGCAGAACCCTAGGATATTTTTTACGATACTGTGATTTTTTTTAGATACTTCCAGCATTTGAAAAGCGAGACTTTCAGCTTTCAATGCAATAAATCCGTTTGAATTTGAATTTAAAGCTCTTGGCTAACAAACTTGGAGCAAAAGTAACGAGTTTTCCATTTTTCAATGCAGAGACATAAAAAAAACAATTTTAAGCAAGATATAAAAATGAAATATTCTGAAAGTATGTGTCTGCTACTAATTTTTGTAAACATTTTAGAGAGAATAATATGTTCGCTTCTTTTGAGCAAACAACTAATTTAATTGAAATAGCTATTGCCACGTCATTCACACTGTAGAGTCTGAATGATGCTTTTGTATTCTGCAGAATATTGAAACAGCAAAGTGGATGCAAACCGTCTCGATTGCCTACAGTATTATCTGTGTGCAAAGAATATTGAAAATTGTAATGAACAGGAAATAGCTTTATTGGCTCAACAAAAAATATACGCACGGAATATTTATATAAATAATAAGTACAAGCGATTTTAAAGTAATTTTTATGCTAAATTTATTTACAATGCTGTTAAATTTATTTACAGTGCTATAGACCCCAAAATATTTTTCACATTTTTTTCAAAGCATTTCTATTAAACGAATTTTTATGCACTGAATATGTTATTTGGATAATCTCAGAAAACCGTTTGAAGTATCTACCTATCTCTTTATTTAAATTACTCTTTATTTCAATTAATATTATACAGAGTCTATAATTTATCACAGAATTTATTTCGAGTTTTTATGATTTCTTTTTCTCTCATTTTATTTTTATTATATTATTTAAGAAAATACACCATTATTTGAATTTATTTCCTTTTTTATGAGAAACCTAAAAATATGTTTGAGTCTATAATTATTCACAACACTGTATATGTGCATGCTATTGATTTTAACGATTTTTGAAAATCTCTGTGTATATTTATAAGAAAAGCATTACTTTCTTACTAGTGGAATAGCCCTAAAATAGTTTTTATGCTCCACATTTCATATATAAACGAATTACATTTTTTTCACTATTTGTACTTTTTTTTTTAATTTTCGACGTCAACACTTTCTGAACACAAGAACACTTTTTGGGAAACTGTGCACTTTAAAACCTATTAACGCTCAGAGTGCGGTAGTCCTTGGGCGGAGTGGTAGCCCTTTATGAATTCCTAGTATAAATATAAGTTGGAACTTTACCTTGAAAAATAGCCGCTCTTATGTTGACTCCCACGAGCCGCCACTAGTTCAAAGATTCTAAGAAAATATTATCAAAGTTTACCCCACACAGATAAAATAAAAATATTCGTAGCGAAATCATAAACACTGATGTAATTGGACATTCTAAGTATGCAATTTTTTGGAGAAAAATCCTATGAATAAATGAATAAGAATTCTCATGGTATGGTAAATATGGCAAGAATTATTTTAATAAATCGCACGAAGAAGTGGAGCAAAGCGATGATTCGTACATGATGATCTTATAATAATCCAACTAACATACCCATCAAATTTACTATACTAGCTATCGCATGCCCTTTGGTCTGCACAAAGCCTGTAGTGATTGTTAGAGAAAATGCATATTTTAAAGTTTATAATATAGTACATATTTTAAAATCTAAAATTCTTCAGGAGAGAAGTAGGCCAGTAGACGATAATTGACAAAAATTATTGAACGATAGGTCAAAATCGATGTCAATACTTTTTTTAAAAAAATTGCTCAACTCAATGTCTCTAAGGCTTAACACTGTAATCACAGTAAAAGGGAATCCGGTAAAGTATTGGGCAAAAAAAAACAGAGTTCAAACTATGTATTTCGCTAATATGTCAGTAATACTATATTGCAGCATTTTGAAGACTTAGAAGTGAATGATATATTAATATTCTAAAATTTATAAACAATTGTTCACATTAAGCTTTACGAAATACCTATTCTGTAAACTAATTGTTGTTGTTTTGTTTTTGTGTGAATTTATGGCTAAGCTACAAGAATCGTTTTACTATAGTTAAGCTACAGAAGCCTTAAAACTACAAATAAAATTGCTCAACACTGTGTACCCTAGTTTTTCGGCAATGACACGCAAAACTACTAAGCCCTCTCAGCTAAGAATTAGACAAAAGAACTGTCAACATAATCGAAATGGCAATTCATCGGAGTTACAAGCACAATATCAAACAAAGGAGACAAGTTTTCCTACCCGTAGCTCCAAAATGAATTCCTAATGGTAAATGTCACCTACTATCGTGTAGCAGGTACCTAGTTGACAACCGACCTAAATTAAATCGTCTTCACATGTCTCTCTCGGTGCACAGTAATCACGTTAAGTACTTTTAAAAACATCCGCTCTAATAGCTACCACCCACCCCGTACATGAAATTTTTCGAAAGACCGCATTCCCATTCTAATTTGTCGACAGCGGCAACAAAAACTTCCGAATTCCACATTTCCACAATGTCGCAGCAGCTCCTCTCGTTTCCGACTAAATTATCCAGATAATGCACTCACTTTCACCGAGAAGACGGCTCTGCATTCGCAATGTAATTTTAAATGAATTTTTCCAGAAAATTCAAGCGTCTTCTGCTCTGAGCGTTCTTCGCCAAGATTAAATCCCATTACTATGCAAGGACATAATTGTATTTACCAACCACTGACTCACTCAAGCATTTCACATGTGTTTTTTCGTGCTGAACGTAATTTTATTGTTTAATTTGTTGGTTCGTGCTACTGTCTCGATATGAAGGATTTCCGTATGTACGTGAGCCTAATTCAGACTATAACCGCTCATACGGAAGGACAGTGCGGACAGGACAGCCAAACTGAAGCAGAAGAAACAAAAAACAGTCCTGCAGCCGAGCTTTTGCGGATAAAAACTGAACAGCAGCACTACGATATGCCTTGCCCGTCCAAGTGTTTATCACACACATTATGACGTTATCTAGGACTATGAGGCTACTGAGAAATAAATCGTGTTGTAATCCGATTTCACTCCTTTCGAGTGCTCAACAATCGTCGTAGCAAGAATAATAGGCTTCAGTTAATTTGATGTGAAATAACTCATTTTTTCGCCTGTTTTCCTTGAAAGACTGCTGCCATTTTTTACTATTTTCCACTTGAAGTAGTTCGCATAACGAAGATTTATGAAGATCATTTCGGTATGATTCGTATCACGGTTTTGGCTTATGGCTATTTCGGCTTTTTGGTAGCTTCAACATTTTATCATTCTGATGTATACGGATCACAAGCAGACGGATGAATGAACGAGCGTACGGACAGACGACGACAAATGGACTTTTACGGAACGTTCAACAAAGTCCTGTGGGCAGTAGTTGTTGATGCTGAGATTTCGCAGTAGAATTGAATGAATAGCTGACCTACATGGAGATATAATGGAATTTATTACGAACTAATGGGTCTTGTAATTTGAAGCTATTTTTGGCGTATGTACAAAGATGAAGAATAAATGCAAGCAATAGATTATTTGCAAAGAGTCAATGCACTCGAGCTATTATTTGAAATGATATTCTGTTCGGTTCAGTTGGAAGCGAATCAAATGAAATTTTAAAAAAATCTCGAAGTCGAAACACTAGTATGCAAAAAATAATAAATTTTGTTTGATATTAGAAAGAAATAAAAGAAAAGAGTGCACTTCAAAACAAAGTCCTAGCAACTCACATTCGGTGCAGGTTAATTTGAATTGAGTCGTGGGATATAATGCTTTGCTTTCTATTTTGTGTTCTCAGCTTTTTCGTGTCAAAAAACTATACTAAGAAATTAACCTTTTTATAAATATATGTTATACAGGGTGAGCCAGCCTAGATGGACCCATCGGACAACAGCATAACTATAACATATTTTGTTTGACAACTGTCATACAACACTTTCAAGTTACTTCAGACTAAGAACAGTTTTGCCATGGAATAGAGTAGATCAACCAAACGTGCTGAAATTTTCCAGCAATACCATTAAAAATGAATTCTCTATTGTAAAAATTTGATGTGCGTGGGAAAAAATAATAACGTAAAGAGTGCGGCGTTAGAAAACATAACTAAGCATTGACAAGAAAGTTTTCTGTCATTCTTCATTGCAACATTTAAGTTGAAGTCGATTTCTTTAGCGTGCCAAACCCGCCAGCTAGCTCTTTCTGATGTGGGGTTTGCGACGAGCTCCACGTCCGTGCTACGGAATGCATATTAAAAGAAGAATGACGCACACACGTATGGGAAGAGAAAAAGCTACGACAATCAAGACATTCTTGTAGAGCGAGACAAGAGGTTGGTTTGCTGTGCGAGTTTAACACATATTCATTTTAACGATAAGCTGCCTCCATTTCCGACTTAGTAGTAAAATGCAAAATGCATTCAAAAGAAACAGAAAATCATCGAAAAAATTAAACGCGTAGCATTTCAAGTTGATTAAAGTTCAAAAAATTAAATAGCATAAAAATTTAAAAAGATAATATTGAAAAATATAATTACATAAATTTAAAAGTAAACACTACAATGTAGTAAAGTAAACACTACAAAAACATATAATCAACATAAAACCTCAACATAAAACCTCAATAATCAATGTAAAACCTCAACGTTTGTAGCACATTAATTTGTATATAAGAGTTTTAGAAATAAATTTCAAATTTGCTAAGTCTAACAAAAATAAAATTCAAACCCGCTTGCTCTATGAAACAATTAGCACGATCACGCAACACCCTAAGTCATCTTTCGACATTCTTGAGTTTCAAATGCTTAGCAACTTCGCAAACTACCAGTGGACCAACCACTCCACGGCAATAAGCTGATCTTCCCAACTAGTTCTACCCTTCTTTCAGTAAAACTTCCCTGAAAAAAATTTATAGTTAGCAAAAAAAACACAACCCCGTTACCCAAGGCGAATCGTCGCTTCGCCCATGTTGCGACAATATGAAAGGATCAGCATCAATAGTTCAAAGCATCAATAGTTCATCAAAATTAGATTACCGAAATGACGTCTCCACAGACTTGTGGCACAAACCAGTACAATTTCAACATCTCGCCGAGTACTCCAAACAATCAACATCACTTTTCTTTTGTTTTTTCCTCCGCTAACATCACAAACCTTGATTCGCCTACGGCCCAGAAGTGGCTGTAACTAAATTTAGAACAAAAGCAATTTGAAGGAAAGACATTTGCATAGATTTGAATAGTTTCCGGGCGGAAAAAGCAAGTAAACATATTTCATTTGGTTTTGATTTCCAACTGAATTGCACTTCATAATAGTGTGCGCCCAGCGTGGGTTTTATAATTTTCTAACGTCAAGTTTTTTATTTGATTACGAGCGTATCCGAAGATTATAAGAGCTATAAGCACTGATATAGTAGAAATGGAGTGGACATCGACGGTATAACTTTCCCACTAATAGCAAACCACAATTTTCTCACGCACAAAACGCGTTTAAGTGAACCTGTCAGCTTGACAATCAAGAGTCGACCCGAACGAAATTCGAGGAGAAATGCTTGGATTTGACAGTGAAGAGATGAAAATGTACTACCTTCGCCTCCAGTGTAAAGCTTATGGGCATGTCCTGTCCATTTTCACTTTCTCAGTGGCTATAAGTGAAGCTTATCATGCGATTTAAGTGTCACTTTAGTTGTTCAAGGAGTTTGGTGAACGTGTCATTCGCAAAAATAGGAGTCCCCGCTAGGGATCTTCGTTTTTTACTCAATAGAAGGTTGGCTACTGAATATTAAGAGCAGTAATGGATCAAGTGCGGAGCCCTGTGAAACTTCAAAAAGAGAGTCAAATGGGAAAGAAATAAAAGAATTCACGCTTACGGTGCCGTGCGGGTACATTCAGAAACATGGATGGGGGCCAAGACAAAAGTAGCCTAGTAAGAAGTAGGAAGCAGCCTATTATAAATAACTCTTTCAAGTACCTTACCGAAACAAGGAATGGAACGATAGCTAGAAAGGCAGACTTAAATCAGTGGATTTATGGATATGCGAGATATAAGCACATAACATAACCGAAAAGAGCCAGAAAAGAAGCTAAGGATTATAATAATAGACAACGGGACACACGTGGATAATGGAAGAGACTTAGGTAATAATGTATGATGGCCGTCAAGTCCGCAACCGTTAATACCATAATATTCGAGTAAAGACTTAATATATTAATTTGGTCTGAATAACTTAAAAATTGGTATTAAGACTTGCAGAAATTCATGAAATGTAATCGGATTTTTCTGGGAAAAGAGAAAAGAACAGCATGCAGGAAAAAGTTCACAGATCTCTTGCGGCGCGGAGCCGTGATATCATCAAAAAATCAGAGATACATCGGGATTTTTCAGACACATATTTTTTTGATACATGTTGGTAACATATGAAGATTAGCGCTCGGCTGGCTTCTACAAGCAGGCAATCTCCGAACTGGGTAAACTATGGGCAAGTGCCAAATTAAAGGTGGTGACAAAGGGTGAAATGCACGAACGGCATAGATGAAGATTCATAGATTCCCTGCTTCCGTTTTGATGCAGAAAAAAATCTGGAGATAGTCAGGACATTCAACCGTGATCTTCTGATGTAGGTTCGGAAGTTTACCGAAATTAAAGAACCTGTTGAATATCGATTTGATGCTCACTTCATCCTAAATTAATAGAGTAGCATTGAGCACGGGTTCGAAAAATTGCCCATTCGTGTATATAGGAATGACAAGGCTTAAGATATGTCTGTAAGGGCTCTGGGTTTATCGAACAAAACCCGAAGGAGGAGGCTCTGTCAGTAGAGCAGTCATCCAGCAAAGGATTCATCACTCTTCCTGGGGTGTATCTGAGCGAGTATCAAATGTGGAGTCCCTGCTGGTGATGGAGCTGGTGCGGTCAGTGTGTCGGCGCTGCCTCTGTTTTCAGGAGGCTGTCTAGACGTTTTCACCTTGGAAACAGAGGAGGGGAGTAAAGCAGCATTAGCGCCCCAGGAAGACTTCAACTTGATCCTTATTGGTAATGGTACTTGCCATACTACTTTTTCTTTTGAGCTGTTATGGTGCTACACTTGTCAAAGATAGGTTGAAATTAATATTGATCCAAGAACCATAGACTGGTTACGCTCCAATGGTTATACATTGATCACACCCGACAATCTGGAACTACCAGTCTGTAAAATTGCCAAGAATATTGTTCATGTCGTTCTCCTTAATGCATGTGACAAGGATAAAATGGCTATTGTAATTGTCCATTTATACTTGAAAGACATTTTAATTGAATTCGAGGTATAAATGGAACAAAATTACTTCAGTTTATTTAAAAGTTTCGAGTGAAAATCAGTTTGTCCCAAGATTTCAATTCACCTACGGTGACAGTTACTGCTGTCGCCAAAGGTTGTAATTCAACTCCTCCCTATCCAGCCAGCTTGAGACAGCATTAGTTAGCATACCACTAATTAGAGTACATGTTTCACTATCTCGTCAATGCAGAATGCAAAAAATTACGGCCTTACGGGCCAGTGTTGAAACCTCTCCAAGAACATCATATCGACGTCCTTTTGCGCAGTTAGACATCTCTTACACCACTTTACAGCGCGTACAATATCTGTTGATTTGCAGATTTTCCCGTACAAAGTTCAATTGACTCAGTGAATCTTGCCAACCTATAAATTTGGTCGCTGGGTCCACCTAATTTGGTTCACCCTGTACTGTTGCCCGTTGAAAAATCGTTAATGCTCATTTGAAAATTTGCAATCATTATTTTGGGATTAAGATACATACTATATATCTTACTGTCGCTATTATGGGCCATCATGTGGTCCATGCAGCTATTCCCATTGTGTACACGGGTGATGGCTTTTAATGGCCGACAGTGGCGAGGCATGGAAATGGCGGGCCGAGGATGGCTTTCGGAGCGGTTTTTTACACACATCAAAGCGTGCCATTATGAACAACCGGAAAGTTAGGGTTGGCCTATCTAGTGGCCATTGTGTGGAGTCAACTTTGTGTGATGGTGGCCATCATTGTAACCATTGCAGTGCCCGATGATGGCCCAGAATGTGGAGGTGACATAACGTTGAAGTTACACTCATAAGATACCCAATCCTATGAAATGAACAACGAAAACATTTTGTAATTTCGAATATAAGCTTCCAAAATAGAAAAGCAATCTCATTTCTTCATGCATTTCCGTTTCATTTCTTCTTCTTGACGGCTCCTATGAATCTGATTGAATACAATAGCACTGCTCGTTGCACATTCAGTTAGGATAGATTCATTATGTTCTTTGTTTCGCATATGAGATACGTTTGTCGTGTGCACTTATTCATTTTGTTTGAAGTCTTGAGAAGTCTTGAAGTCATTTTGTGTTTCAATAAAATACATTTCAAGTAACGACAGAAATAAAATATTACAAATAAATATCGCTTTAAATTCAAATGTCTATCAATTGAGCTTTTGAATTCACGTGCTCCTTTCAAAGCATTGCACATTGTGTCGCTCATTTATTTCAACGCGAAATAATCATGTTGGTACTAGTATAGCTTTGATATTTATAATAATTTATTTCGAATTCATGCATATGTTTCTTGCCGCTGTTTGCAAAAGCTTCAGATTCCCTAACATAAATATTACGCCAATCATCATATAACAACTCACAACCTTTCATTCTACTAATTAAGAGAAATTTAACACTAAATTCAAGCTTTTGCAACTACAAAGCCATCTGAAGATAATTAACAACGAAGCGAAAGTAATAAATCCTTAAAGTGCACTTTCGACTGATTCTTAATTGGCTCGTGTAAAAATCACACTTAAGTTGCAAGTTTTCTTGCCCTCATCACAGCTTCTCTTAGATTCTATTAGTATTTGTTCGTATTATGCACTACTCAGCAGAACAGTTTCCAAGTGAAAAGTGTACGAAATGAATACTCCTTACACGACTGTCTTTTTAGAATACATACGAGAAGCTAAAGGACTACTGCTTATGAACTTACTTTTACACCTACGTATTCATTTTCGGCAAATCTTTTTGATAGAAGCTTACGAGAAAGTACGACGACTTTCAGGGCACCTGACATACTAGTTTTCATGTTGAAATTTGTTAAAATCAAGTGAAAATGTAAGATGTTTTCCCGAGTCAAAATTAAGATGAATTTTCATTTGGCCAGGAACTTTACCGGAATGATTTTAGCGTGAAGATTTATTCAATCTGAAGTTGAAAGAGACTTGGTTTCTTGTTTTTGCTGGAGTTTTAATCACATCAACAATTTCATATGAATTGCTACGCTTTTTGAATCCGGTTGAATTCCGAAAGCTGTGCTAATTAGCTTTGCGAGAATTTCATCATTGAAAGATGTTTTTCTTTCGGTGCATTGCAGCCGTAAGTGCTTGGTGCCGCAGCATTTTCTATGGAAAGCATTTGAAAGAATGGGAAAGTCTTTGAGTTTGAATCGCATAAGTTATTTTGACTGTAAAAACTTAAGTTACATACCTACTGATGACAATTTATTTATGTATCCCTTGAGCTACAGATATAACTCCAATTACAGTGTCAAGAAAGGAAAAAAATTAGACATAAAGTAGAAAAAGAAATACCAGAAATAATTGAGTAATTCGAAAACTAAAATTAGAACTAAGGTAAATAGCAATTCAAGGTAACATTCTAAATACATGCTTGAATTGTAAAAAAGATTGCGGAGAGAACCAAGCTTAAGGGCATTGTGCGTCTGGGTAGACGCAACAAAAGCGAATGGAAATAGACTTCCGTACGTGCAAACGGAACAGAGAAAACCTCTGATGAACGACTTCAACGACTAGATTCGCGTCTGGTTATCTGGGAACCAAGATCCGACGAAAAAATGCCTTGGCAAAATTTGAAAAGAAAACACTCATCGAGCAACAATCTCCGTGATTCCAACGAGGGCATACGAAGGATGGAAAGACGAGAGGAGTAGGGACAATAGAGAATATTAAATTTAAAAAGGAGCGAGCGAGTGAACCTATGCTTAACAGATTAATTGGTTACAGATAAATACTGAAAGCGCGGAGACCAGATTTGGCACGCGTATTCTAGAATACTGAGTCCTAAGGAGACAAATAAATGAATACAGGAGGAAATGTTGGTAAACATATACAAACAACGCAAGACATAACCAGCTATCCTAAAGGCCCTGGACGTCATATTCATAACATAAACATCAAATTTTCATTTAGAATCAAACACCATGCCCAGGTCTCTAAAATGCTGGACAACTGACAGGGAAACACCAGACAAAGAATAAGAGAATACATGTGGAGTATTTTCTATAAGAAAGATATCTGGTGACACTTCAAAATGTTCAGTGGCAAGACGTTGTTTTGATACCAGAGGTTAAGAGCAAACAAGTCAGCTTGTAATTGGTGATAATCGTTCGCAGACTTGATTGCTTTGTATAATTTGAAGTCATACGCATGTAAAAGACAGCAAAAGTTGATAACAGAAGGAAGGTCACCTAGGATATAACCTTGAGGAACTCCGGATGTGGGAAATATAGGAAAAGAAATGAAACCATTTAAAGTGACTCTGCAGGGACGACTATGAAGATAGCAGGAAAACCAGTAGAGGACGGGACCAAAAACACCGAACCCATTAAGTTTAAGTAGCAGCAGATTAAGGTTCACAAAAACTCTCCGAAAAGTCTGTGTAAATTACATCAACTTGATGTTGACAATCGAAGGCAAAGGCGATAAAATTAGTGAACTCCATAAAGTTGATCGATGTAGAGCGATCCTTGATGAGACCATGCTGCTCAGGAGCAAGTAAAGGTTGCAGACACGGATAAATTCAATTGTAGACAAGGCGTTCAAGGATTTCACTGAAACAGCAGAGGAGGAATATAGGACGATTTGAAGATTGGGAAAATATTGGCGGATTTCCATAAAGGACCTAGCAAGAGTACAAACGCCCCAGACAATTTTGATGATTATTATATTCAATAATAATCATCATATCAGAGCAACTTATTTCTTAATAAGATGGCCAAAAAAGTATCCACCCAAAAAAATTTCCCAGTTATAGCTCGAATCTCTTATGACATATTCATCTAAAAACTTCTTTGATTACTCTTTAGATGCATGCATTAATTTAATTCACGTCATATCCCGAATGTATACTTGTCCCGAATGTATACTAAATCTCAAAGAATTCCCAGAATATTTTAAAAACATTTTCATCATCTATAAATATTCATTCGAAACCGAAATGCAAATGAACTGAACCTTGAAGCTAAACCATGAATTGTAAAGATTTTTATCAACAAAATTTACATATTTACATACACATTTTCACACACTCATGTTTAAATTACGCATTTCCTAATGAATTTTATCTCACCGGACCCTAAATTATTTCCCCGAGTACCTTTCAAAGTACTGCTCTAGAATATATAATTCACTTCAGTCATCGTACCCTTTTTTTTCAAGTCGATTTCATTTCATCAGCAAGAAAACTCAGTTCAAACTTTACTGATATTATTGATTTCGAACAATGTCTGCCACGAGATATTCGAAGAGTGATTGCACTTGCTATTAGCAAAAATGTTATTATTGAATTTTCGAAGAAAACGCTCGATCAAAATGCGAATACTTCAAGTAAATTTAATAATAAAGTCCTTGACGTAGTTCGCTGTCGTTCAATCTATTGATTTCGAGAGTAGTAGATAAAGTTGAAAGTACTCATGAAGTGAAAAACTCAATAAACTCGACAAGTCTGCGATTGGAAAAAAATTAATGTTAATTGGCTCTCTTTACAATTAAATGTTTCGCCGACTCGCAGAAATATTTTTCTCTCATTCGAGTGTCTGGGCTACTTTGTTTTATGATTTTAATTAGATTCCTGGTGTATGCAATAAAAAAAGTAAATTTAATATTTAATCAATGTCAGTATAAAAATATTCTCTATACATTTCGAATACATCTCCTAATGAAAAGCTATGAAATTCAAACCCCAAATTACTCTCGCGCACTCTTGAATGACTGAAAGGATCGTCTCGATGCTAAAGAGTATCAATTATCATTAAAAATCATTAAGTTTCTCTCTGTCGAATTCATCGTCGTTGTCGATCTTCTCATCAACGTTGCGAATAGATAGGTCTGTACATACATAGATTGGTTTAACGCTGTCGGCGAAAAGTTTACGGTGCTTAATAAACCGTTGAAAACAAATAATAGCGTGATGCAAGTCGAGATGCTTCATTCCTTGCAATAGTCGTTAATGAATGAATACTGATGTTTCAGTCGAAGCTATGTGTATGGATACCTACTTGTTCGAGATACAATTAAACTTTCCTTAGCAATTAAGCGCTTCCGTTAAAGAAGATATTGAAAAGTTGTAGATGATAATTGCTAGGTGCATAAACATTTTCCGGGTGCGTTAAATAAAGAAACTTGTTCATTTTAAAATCTCCAAGGCATATAATACTCAGGTCCTTAAAAGAAACAAGATGAGGAGAGTAATTAAATGGGAAGAAGTCGCAGGTGATTGGCGGCTGGAAAGACGGTATTATTTGTTTATTTCAATATTCATATAATGCAAACTTCATTCAAAAACATAGAAAACTACAGAAGGAATACAATTTTACGTAGGATTCACAAAAATATTTTTTCTAAGACGATGTACTCATATTGACATCAAAGATTTCACAATTTCCCTTTACCCTTCATTTGATTACACTAATAAGCCTAAATCTAAAGTAATTTGTGTTCAATCCAAACCAAGTTGAATGGTATATTTACTTTTTGTTAGGAGCTTTGTCACAAAAAAATATCTTTCGATTTTATCTATTCAGCTTTTGTTGACAGCGACCTGCCACGCGGACAGCCAAAAAGGAGCCATTATTGTAGCAAAAGCAACAAACTAGTCCGCTGTCCGCATGGCAGTCTGCTCTTTGCTAGAATAATGGCTCTTTTTTGACTGTCCACGTGGCAGTCCGCTGTTTGTATGGCAGTCCGCTGTTTGTATGGCAGTACGCTGTTTGCATTGCAGTACGCTGTTCTGCTGTCTGCAATTCGCCGCGACTTCGGACAGCGGGCATCAATGTGTACAGCGGACTGCCACGCGGAAAGCCCATTAAGTAGCTATTATTAGGCGCGCTTTTTCGCTCCTCTATCCAGCACAGAACAGACTCATTTGAAACAACAGCACTCCTGTCCCAGTGAATTCACTAGTACAGAAATTCTGTTCTGCGGAGGTAGTTCCCGTGCTGAACTATAGAATATGCTGATAGAAAAAAGAAGAGCTCATGAGTAGTTGCTTTTTTTTGCTGTGAGGTGGCTTTGGATTTTTCAAGGTTATGTTGAATGTTTTGGTAGTTAGGAAATTAGAAAAAACCCTCATAATGTGCAGAAAGGTATTAGAGGTAATTTTCTGTTAGTTCTTTTTCTATTTTCTATCGATTGTAGTAGTTTATACTTGTTATTTTCTCCCTTTATTTTCAGCTGTTTTGCGCTACCACAGTGAATACAGCAACCTATAGAAAGCTTAACGAATGCATCAGCTGTTCTGTGATGGATCGTTTTTTTGCGTCATTTTTCTATTCTGCTCTGCACCGGAACAAAAAAAACGCACCTATTGTAGCAAAAACCATAAGCCGTACGAAAAGTTCTTTCAATTAATGTTTTGGGAGTGGTGCAAAAAATTGAATATTTATGTATTTTTTGTGTTTTGTGCATATAATAAAATGGGAATCAAATTCAATTGATTGAATTTGATTGTTTCTTCTTGGATGGTCCTATACTGGAGAAAAACTTGGCAAGGAGCTAGTACTTTTGGAACAGGTATTTTTCTGTGTTCATACTAGTTATGCCTAGTATGTGAAAATCATAGTACGATCCATCTCTAAGCCTGTTAGCCTTACATTTACGCCATTTGCAAGAACCTTTTATCATTGTGATTAATATATTTTCGTTAGCTTTAGCGAACCCCTTTTGTGCTAGAGAATATCTTTTTTGCTAGGCAACCGATAGACATATCTTTGGTTTGAACCAACAGCAGAAATACTTGTGATCCAACATCTTCTAATGACAGCTCAAATAAGAGTCTGTCCTTTTCCTTAATGTAGCTAACGAAATCAAGACCAAGACCGAATTCGAATGTAAAAGTGCGCTTATTAGAACTTTATCCTTGTCTTCACACGAACGAGTTAATGTACCGCTTGTGATATAGCTCAAATCTCCCATTCAGAAAGTATTAGCTGCTTTCTTTGTGTCTTATATATCCCACTGCTTTAGTTTAGAACTTCCAAAATATCTATGGAATTCCAACATTTCTCTGAAATGGCTTTGGGTTTGAAGTCTTTTTGTAAATAGCCGGCCTGGATTGCTTTCAAGTTAGAATTCTGTATTGCAGAATATTATAATTATCTAGGTCATCATGTTTTACGAAATCATTTCTAGATACAATTTTAAAGATTTTAGCATTATTTGCATAAAGTAATATGAATTACCTATTAATATTTCGAAGATTTAGAAGCAGTTTCAGGTGGTCCCACGCTTGAACAACCAAGGAGATGATAATTGGAGGACACCATACGCCAAAAAGATATTTTTATACTGTACAGTAATCTAAATAAAAAGCGATCAAATAAACAATTCATAAAAGGACATTTAAAGTAACTAGTCTATCTAGCAAAATCGAATGATCCAGCTTGTCAAAAATCTTCAAAAACCCTTGTCAAAAACAGTCAAATATCTGACCATATTCTTATCGCCTTTTAAGCTTGCCGGTATAATTATAAGGCTTAAACATGTGCGACAAGATATGTCAAAGAAAAGCTCAATTTTTCAAAATATAGATGATGCCAAAACTGAAAGCGAAAATGTAATCCGATTTGGTTGAAAATGCTACAATGGTTGTCTCGTTGGTAAAAAAAATGTGTTATTTTTCAAATTATTACTACAGAAAAATGCTGGTTGATAAAAATATGATTCAGTGTCGGTGCTAATAGTGCCCGCCATCTTCTTCGTAGAAGTGATTAGCAGACTTATTTTTCATAGTCAGTTAATTATGCTTATCATATTATCCAATATAAAGGCATAAAGTGTGATAACTCTTGGAAGTAAAGATATTCCAAAATGTTGTTGTGATTCCATTCTTTTTCTGTATCTGCTGTGCGAATTTCCCGTGAATAAAACAACGGCTTAAAAAATGCAAGGTACAGAAAAAGATGACATACATACTGTTTACTTAGTATATTCTACTTCATCTTCCTCCTCAGCGCCGAAAGTGTGTTCTGGTCCTAACTTCTCTGAATAAATTTCTCTATCGAAACTGATTGTGCACCAATGTCATCCAGTTACACACCCTTAAGCTCTGAAGGTCTTAATCCACACCAACCCTCCAGCGAAAGCAAGGTCTCTCTCGTTGTTCTTTTCCACAATATCTTCCACAAAGAGTATTTCTGAGTATGCTCCTCTTCGCTGATACGAACTAGGTGCCAATCCACCACAATCTACCGAGATTTTAATCAATAAACTACTTAATAAGACAACTAGATATCATCACCTAATAATTTGATCAGATTTCTGTTACTCGGAGAGTTCACTTATATTTTTTGATTCACGTTGCTGATTCAATTCATTTTAGAAAATATTTGGATAATAATAACTTGCAAAAGCCTCAGCACAATATTTAAGGATTCGCAAACAAATCGCTAACTAAGCTTTATCAGATAAGCGGTAACCAATCTTGGTTACTAGCGTTGAAATAATTATAAATTGTACACTTTTATGCAACGCATGCACAATTATTTAAGAAAGAAAAAACGGTAATCGTTTTTTTCTTAACGGAACGATATGCTTTCTACTTTTTTAAAAAGCTTTTTTTAAAAGCTATTAAGGCTTACTTTTTACCGCTATATTTGTAAAAATGGTAAATGATTAATCTATTAGACCATGATATCATCCCTAGCGAAAAACACCACCAAATTCCATCAATGTCACGTTTTTTTCGAGGCAAAGAGAAGAAACATGGATACACAATTTCGATTATACTCGGCTCCCTTGACAGTAATTAGCTTGAAGCTGTGTACGCTAATCCACATCAAAGGAATTAGCTTAATTAAATACAGTTTCGAATTTATTAGGATTTCATTTGTCGTCGTATACGCTGCGCGATATGAATGGAATCTGACACAAATCTGACTCCAAGTCGTTAGGGAAAGCTACACTTAAAGCTGTTTTAATGCGATAATACGTCATAGAAGTAAGTATGTGATAATGATTTCGGAAATCCGAACGCTCCCTGTGAGTTAATTTTTTTTTTCACTCTGAAATGGATTTGGAGGAGTTAGACTGTAACGATTTTTATATCAAATTTTCGCCATTAAAATTTTTTTCGATGACAACCAACATTATAAATGCATAGTTTTTGCATTTTTATTTATCAATAATATGATTGTCGTAAAGAATTTTGGATACATTTTATGCAGTTACGGGTTTGTATGTTTTTTTTTAAATATGTCTTACAGAAAAGATATTTAGGTTTCAGTTGAAATGTGATTGCCTCTTTTACTGCTGCACATTGGTTCTCCATTAGGAGACGGTTCTTGGAAATTTAGATTGTATTTCCAGTTTTCAACCTTTTGGACACCCATCCTTGATTTTTGAAAATTCTGCACAATGATAGCTACCAAGAGGATCACAGGATCAAAAAAGAGCATTTGTCCACGAAGTTTGAATTTTGAACTGATATGGGTTTCGAATAATGTGTACTGGTAGACACATTTTGAAAATTTACCACAAAAAGTTAGTCGTCAACTTTCTGTGACCAATCTGTTCTTACGTCATCGTTGGGAAAATTTTGCTGCTACTAGTCTCGGATATTGGAATAAAATGGAAATATATGCTCGGTTAGATAAATGTGTTAAATTGCTATTACCATCGTAATTGAAATATTTCAAACACATGCACACTTTAGAATTTTCAGAAACATTACAGCACATTACTTGCCCTCTTTTTATCAGTTCCTGACAATATTTTATTAATTTTTGTCACATTTATGCAGAATACACATGAAATATGAAACCAGCAGAGAGCATATTCGCGCAATTTTTCAAATTTCCGACCATTTATTACCTTATTTGAATCAAGTCTTGCAGGAAATTGTTTTCCTATGATATATTTCAACCGTATGCCTCTGTGAGTCGCTGACATAAATATTACCGAGATTCACGCCAGTAATGTATCGACTTCACACACGTTACGCACACACATAGTACATTTGTCGCATATAGTAGTCACTAAAAATAAGAAGCATCTAGAAAAAAAGAAACAAGATAGACTATCATCACGGGTACACTGTCAGCTGCAGGCAAGAAGCTCGTAAAGTCTCGTAAAACTTCTTAATATCCGTTCCATTGGAATTTCGGGATCGGTTGACTAGATCTTTCCTTTCAAGCCATCTCTTCCACATACTTTCTCGTCTAGTTTCGTATACAAATCGAAAAAGACTTTCGACTCCAGGATACGCCTTATCGGCTCTTTATCGTTATGCTGATGATAACTTCTTAGCATAATCGATTGATTCGCTTACTTCCCAGCAACAGTTCTTGTCGTTTTAGTTCAATGCGACATTTCCCCCTATTCTTAGCTTTTCAAACTCTTCAGACCTTTCAGCCACTCGTCAATAGTGTTTGTCGTTCGCGCCAATAACATTGAATCGGTGAAAGTGGGAGCGTCCTCATTGCGCCATTTCCTGATGGCGACGGTAATAATGACAACGTTTACGGCGTACGAAAAACAGCAATCGAGTGATGGCAAGACGATTTTTCGAGAGTGGAAAAGGGTATAACTGAATTTTAATTTATTGCCAATAGCTGGGCCCTTGCGAAAAAGACGGCTGTTGAGCAAGAAGTATGCAACGAGCGTAACAGTAGATGATGCTTGTATTTATTTGGGACATTAAATCTAAACCATCAGATCAGTGTCTCATTTGAAAGATATTAAATTTGGACTATTTAGGATATTGGATTTTTTTTTCAAAAATAAATCAAATTAATTAAAAAATGATCCTGGAATTATTTAGTCATTAAATCAAAATCCATTGAAAAAGCTATCTGTACTTGGGAATGCTAAAAGATGAGCCTCGGTGATATAGAGTGCGATTATAACTAAACATACATACATGGGACAATGGTGCTTAACATTTTCTCGGACTTCAATCGAAGCAATTTTACTACAAACGATGGGTCAAAAAAAACTTTTCACCTCCTTCAAAAAAGCATCTTACTGCCAGCATGAACTCATTTGGCGTTCACACAAGCAACAATTATTTTATTTTTTACTGATTTATCAACGCTCCATTGCACGCTATTGAATCTTTCATCTTCTACCTCTAAACGTTGAGAAAAAAATACCAAAATGTTGCGCACACACGCATCGAAAAATTCATCTTGTTTCTATTGTAATTTTGGGAATGATTTTACCCCAATCAGGAAGAAGTTTTGACAGTTGTCAGTAGTGTGCGATATACATATACAGAGTTTTGATTTTTAATTTGCGTAATTGAAATCGGTTGTTTTGATCATTTTTCGCAATTATGCTTGGTTTTCAATACACTCATTATGTGCGAAAATTCGTTCATCATTCGATACGTAAATTTATTGTGTTGCATTTTTCAGGAGTTTTTTAATATAATTTCTCAATTTTTTTCCCCTAGTACACTCAGAAAAATATGTTTCCGAAAATCAAAGAAAATATTTACTTGTTTACGAGTTGTGAAATCTTCCACAAATCAAATAAACTTTTATTTGATATCAGTAATTTGTATACATATCATGTAAAAACTTCTTACATTCAACGGAATACAATTTTTGCTTTACCTTATTTCAAGTAAGTAATTTTCCTCAAATCTTGTAAATTATGTGTATGAATTTAGTAAATTATATCTACACCGCGAATATTTTTTTTTATGTTTCAACAACAACCATGCTTCAATATTTGACGAAAAAATTGATAGTTTTTATGACTTCTATCAACATTTCCTCTACACAAATAAAGGGTCGATAGCTTAGCTCGCTAACGTGTCAATCCAAAGCAGCGATCTACCGCTCGTGAGTTCGTATTCCGCCGGGTTAGTTGACTTTGTTCGTCTCCAGTTGTCCTAACTCCATTGATTAAGTGTCACATTATAGCTTAAATTGGCGACTAAGCATAAGTAATTCTAGCGCTTCAGAAAATAAGAAAAAAATGTGGCACTTTAAAAACAGGAAAAAATTGAAAAAAAAATTTTCACAGTTTTTGCGTGCCAACAACATGCGATGCTTTCAAAGCGGTCCCCCATCTAAGTAGTAACCGCGCCCAGCACTGCTTAACTTCGGTGATCGTACGTAAACCGATTTATGCCAGATGCCAGATGTTCTTGAAACTTTATCAAATTTTACTCAGGGCAAATGCAATATCAGTACTTTGAAATGAATTCCTTCCTTTCTTTCGATTGAGTAAATATTTCTTTGAAACGATACCAAATTTTACTCAGGGCAAGTTCAATATCAGTTCTTTGAAATGAAGAAATTTCTTTCTTTGGACTGAGTAAATATTTCTTTGGCGCAGAATCGTTACCAATTTTCTTTGATAATGTGTTCATTTTTCTTAAAAAAATAGAAGTATTTTTCTGAGTGTATACATGGGCAAAAAAAGTCTGCTCTCCAGATCCCCGGGTGACTTGTTACCACGGGGTATGTGAGGTTTGACTCACTAAGAAAAATACCATCTACAAGCCTACGAAGTCCAGAGGTGGGACCCGCCTAAGCACTGCTTCAGCCCGGTCGTGTTGACTCACCTATCGGTAACCACGGACTTCAGAAACTACCACAGCTCATGGGTCGGTAAGGCAACCCTCCTCTCGCTTCATGCGCAGTACTTTCTCAACGTATGTCCCCTAATTCCTGAAAACTGCCCTAGCACAAAATAAATCCCAGGGGAATATCGTGAGATTCAAACTCTGGAAAAGAGACGATACTATGAAAATGACTCAAAGCACCAAATCATATCTTCCTCAAAAGAAAATCCACGATATATTTCAAAATAGCCTCATAGCTAATGATCAATCCACTCAAGAACAAACTGAATTACTTTGGAAGCATTGACAGCTGTTACAGAGTTGAAAAAAAAAATATCTTGCTTCCAAACATGCAAATTGATCTTGAAATTGTTTTTAAAAATGAGTGACACCTCTGTAAATAATAACGAATTCTTCCAGCACCCAACAATATTCGATAAAAGTCATCTACATAGCCATCATCGCAACACGAAACAACACCGCTCCCAATTACAAAACCTCTGATATTTCTAATTAACTGCCGTGCCAGATGAATCGCGCGACATGACCCGGTCAACCCAGCCGGCAAGCTCGAAACAAAATGGCAAAATGTAGTTATATTTCACTGGTCGATCATTTTATCGGATAACGTATTTCAATTTCATTTCGTTTTGCCGTTGGTCAAATGTGAAAATATTCCATAATAGATGCTGCACATTACTTATATTAAATTTTCAAATTCGTATCCACTCATTCGTTCATGTATGCTCGTGAGCTTGAGTGTGGCTGGCGAGGGTGTGACAATATAGCATTTTAGAAATTAGTATCTGACACAGAATAGCATTGTAATTGCACCACCATGATTTACAATTCAGCTCTTGCAAAATACGAAATTGCATAGCATATTAGGCGTGACATTGCGAAACAAATAAATGGTTATTTGTGACTTAAATTTAACGATCTCAATGGCTCTTGTTAGAAGCTAAACATCACGACATTATCGATTTGATAGAAAATTAACGACATTGGTGATGGGTTGGGGTTTGTCCGTGTGAAATTCTATGTTCAAACGCTAGTAATATATTTATGCAATATAATTGAATATGCATAAAGCTTGCGTATCGGCACATGAAAGAAGAAAATCGGTTGATAACATGTGTGGTCCCCGGTTCAAATTCGACCATTACCACATACTAGGCTTTGACATAACCCAGTCTTGAAAAAAAAACATGAGTAAAATCAGGTGCAAAGTGAGTCTTCGAACTTATCACTCCATACTCTTAGACATTGACTGTGAATAAAGTCTCTGTCAACTTCAAACCCCAGACTGAAAAGGTTTACAGTTGAATTCCTTTATATTACTTCGATATGACGTAGGCAACTGAGGCAATTTCCAACCTTTCCAACAGGTCCTTGTATAAACTTTTTCGGAATCAAATACTAATTTGTTTGAGTTAACTAATATCGGCGCTAAAGTGGTTTCATCATACCACGTAACAAATTAAACTTCGTAACTTTTTTCGCCTGATTATCCTCCATTAAGCTGTGATTTTTAAACTAGACAGTTAAAATTCAGTCAAATACGAAATATGTACATTTCAAATCCGACTGGTAAGGCTATTTGAAAACTATCAAAGCAAATACTGAGTACCGCAAATATGAATAAAGCGAAACAATCAATGTCATCTTCGTGCTCAACATCGCAGCAGCATCAGCACTTATATTCTTAAATTCACCAGGAAGAGCAGCTTCGCCTTCAGTCTAATCAATCTCAATCTCGACATGAAGTAATAAATAAACCTGGTTCATAGGGAAAAATCGCGAAAACATCCACTCCAATAGTTTCTCCACAAATATTTAGACATTACCTCGCCACCATCAAAGTTTCATTTCACACCTCGGCTACAAAATAGCTGAAGATACTGTTCAGCCCATGCTATACAAAAATTAGGATACGTCCCCAAGCTGCTACTGTCAAAAAAAAGGTAACGCCGGATAAATAAAATCATCAGGAGATCTTGTCATTTCGTTTAAGTCAGTTACTTTCATAGTGTTGAGTAGTCCATCTGCTTCACTAGCCAAAAGCCTTTCTGGTATTACTTGAGCCCCCTTAAAAATTCATATAGCATTCCAGTAAATATGCATCTTAATTATGTTTCCGCTTCCAATGTCTTCGGCGTTTGGGAGCTTTTTCGAAATATTTTTCCTCTTTCTGTATCCAGTCTCGCACACCTGCCTCGCATTATGTTTCCTTTTCCTTTCCCAGTACCAGTGTTTTTTTCTTCGTGCTAAGCCTCGAATGATTGATTAACCGCCTTGATAAAATCACTGGATGTAGCTGCGGCGGCATTTTTAATGTATTGGCGAAATTACTTTCTACCTTCCCTTTGTGTATTCCTCTATCCATACTTTTTAATCAAAATCTAACCACTGGAAAACCGCTTTCATCATGTTGGAAAACTGTAAAGATCTTCCCAAAACATAAGTCTGGCAACCGTATTAGCACCTCTAACTACCACCCCATCTCCCTTCTTCCGTGCTTCTCGAGGGCATTGCGTATAACCAGCTATATCCTTTTATTCAGCCCATCCTAACTCAAGAGTAACATGGTTTTGCTCAAAAATCCACTCTTACAAACCTTTTGCCCTTCGCAAACACTGTTGCATCTGCTTTGCATCAATAAGGACAAGTAGATGTCTTACATACTGAATTTTTGAAAGCTTTCCACTCCGTTGGTCATACACTACTGCTCCTTAAACTGGAAGGCTATGGTTTCTCCAATTCGCTCCATTCTTGTTTACCCTCTTATGTGCATGACCATATATGGTTAGAACCTACCAATTCATGTTCTTCAGCTCACTTTTCGTCCCATATGTGGAGTACCGCAAGGATCCATTTTTGGTCCCTTACTGTTTTTGCTTTTTACAAAGGACCATCCTTAAGCGATAAACTCATCTTGCCTTTTACATGCAGATGACTTCAAGATGTTTGTATTGATTCATTCTCATGGAGACTGTGAATAAATGCGAAATAGGCTTCGCACTTTGAACTGCTGGTGCTCTGCCAACTTTCTCGCTCGGAAACTTCTCGAAATACTGTAAAATGCCTTGCACTCTGAGAAAAACTCCTTTGTTAGAGTTTTATTTTCATTCTGACTCCTTTCTTGATGCGGTCGATAGATTTAAAGATTCCGGTGTTGTCTTTGACTCACAAATTAAATTTGACCAACACATGATTTCAAAACATGTTGCAAATATTTTTACACCTGCGCGTCTGTTCCTATCGTTTGTTCGCAATATTCTTGAATACTGTTGTCAAGTGTGATGTCCGCATTTTAGGTACCTTTTAAGTTGTAACGGTCTTATATTACGTATGGTGAACGTCTAACATTTCAACAAATTCCTTCTCTTGATTCACACAGACTGACCCTTGATGGATGTCTCCTTTTCAAGCTTCACCACCAACTTTTGCTGTCTGATCTCTGTTTGCAAGTTTTTGTTCTTGAATCAGATCACTACAACAGCTCTACTAATGAGTTTAACGTACGAATGTATATACCAATAATAACATAACAATCTTAATCTTGGTTCTATGCCCCAATCAATGTCGCCATCTGATACTTTTTTAAAAAAAAATACATAAAAATACACACATAAATATGTAAAAAATAAACAAATAAATAACGATACTACTTGCGACATCTATTACTTCATACTAACTAAAAATGAAAAATGATGTCCCTCTGAACTTACAGATTCAAAAAAAGCTTCCTTATGTGAACCAAATATTTTTCCCTATATATGAATAAGCAACTTTTTACTCTATTTCCCAGACACACTTGAACTAATTCGGAGAAAAAGCATCGCAAGCCTAGTTTCTTTACCATCCATCAAGGACATTCATTCGGGGAAAAACAACTAAAAAAAACTCATATTGACAGAATTCCACTCATATAGGTTTGAGAGCTACTGTTGATAGCTCTCCACAAATCATGAAGTCCACGAACATCGATTCCAGGACACACTACTTGCATGATAGTCCCCAACTACTCGCAATATGTTGCGGAGACGTTTTCAGCAACTTTTTCTGTGAACAGACATTTATTGAATGACAATTCAATGGTTCATAATTTCAAAATCTTCAGCAATTATTGTTCGTATTCGCTTAAATCTTCATTAAAGTTCATACTATTGCAATTATTCGTAATTCATCGATCCTTTAATCTCGTATTTTCAGCCATAATAAATACAAAAACATATATGTAATTACAGATAAATACCAGCTATCCACTTTTGAAAATGCTAACGTTCAGACAGAAACTATACTCAAGTCGAAGGAAAACGAAGGCATTGAATGACTTCGTACTCCTTTTCAGTTACAACAGTACAACAGTACAAGCAAGTACATTACAACAGTACAAGCGTAACCCCCGGCGTACCTACGCTTTTGCGAAGGGAAAACGGGGATTGGGTGGAGGACCCGAAAGAGTGCCTGGACTTGCTACTGGAAACTCACTTTCCAGAATCAGCCTGCGTGACACCGCGTAGTGACGTACTTCGTGGAACCCACCGGGCGTCTGAGCGGCTGATCAAGGAAGTAGTGGACGAGGTCAAGATTGAATGGGCTATTGGCACATTCCGACCTTACAAAGCTACAGGGATTGATGAGATATCACCTATCATGCTTCAAAAAGCAGATAAGGCCATCATTCCCATTCTGCAGCGTATTTTTACCGCATGCCTCCGCCTCGGGGTAGTACCCGAGCAATGGACAAAAGCTAGAGTGGTCTTCATTCCGAAACCTGGTAGGTTGAATCATCATTACGTGAAGGACTTTAGACCAATCAGCTTAACATCGTTTCTGCTCAAAACACTAGAGAGGCTTGTTGATCTGCACATCAAAAGCTCGATTGATGTCGCGAGAATCTGTGTTGATCAACACGCGTATCTAGCGGGCAGATCAGTAGATACGGCATTACACAAAGTTGTCGGTACAATAGAAAAATCCTTACGGCAGAAGGAATTCACGTTGGCAGCCTTCTTAGACATTGAGGGGGCCTTCAATAATGTCACTGTCGCGAGTATCATTGATGCCTTGGCTCGATATGGAGTGGATAAAACCCTGGAGACCTGGGCATCTGACTTGCTCAAGAGCAGGCGGATTGAGGCTACCTTTTTGGAGGCCAAAGCGGAAAGAACAGTCGGTACCGGAACACCACAAGGAGGGATTATATCTCCCCTTTTCTGGATCCTGACAGTCAACGAAATACTGGAGAAGTTAAGGGCCAGTGGCTTTGAGGTAGTGGCGTATGCCGATGACATTGTGGTACTTGTGAGGGGTGCGTTCCCACAAACTTTGTCGGACCTTATGCAATCGGCGCTGGACCATATTCAAATCTGGGCCAGAAAAGTCGGTCTTAGGGAAAACCCGACAAAAACCGAACTTATGCTCTTCACAAAGAAACACAGGGTACCGGCTATTGCCACGCCTAACCTCAACGGAATAACATTGGAGCTTGCTGATAGTGTTAAATATTTGGGCCTTATACTAGACAGGAAACTGAACTGGGGGGCTAACGTGAAGCACAGAATTGGTAAGGCCCGCGCAGCACTTTTCGCTTGCCGGTCCGCCTACTCCAATACCTGGGGTCTTAAACCTAGGGCGGCCTATTACATATTCACATGTGTAGTCAGGCCGATTTTGGTGTATGGAGCGGTCGTGTGGTGGAAAGCAGCGGAGAGTAAAACTAATATCAAGGAGCTAACAACACTGCAAAGATTAGTTTGCATATGTATTACGGGCGCTTTAAGAACCGCCCCAACGGCTGGGTTGGAAATGATTTTGGGACTCATGCCCCTAGATCGATTCATCTTTAGAAGCGCAAGCTTAGCGGCGATACGCGCTAAAAGTTCTGGCATGTGGAACGATTCAGATCAGTGGGGCCACAGCGGTATTCTTATAGAATGCCGCAAAAGATTTGGACTCGTTGCAGAAGACACGGACCACATGAGCAAAATAATACATCTTGGCAGGAATTTCCAGGTCAAGATACCCACAAGAACAGACTGGAAGAAAAAGGAAGCTACCACCGATAGGGGCGCCTGGATTTACGCGGACGGGTCAAAGACGGACACAAGAGTTGGCTCGGGCGTGTTTTCTACGGATTTGAGCCTTAACCTGTGGTGTAGACTGTCGGACCATGCTACCGTCTTTCAGTCTGAATTACATGCTATACGCATGGCAGTTGAGTCCATTAGCGGAATATCAACCAGACCAATGACCATTTGCGTCGACAGTAGGGCAGCCATTCTCGCTCTTGCGTCTTACAGATGTTCTTCAAAAACTGTTAACGCTTGCAGAGTGGCTCTCAATGAAAAGGCAAGGCATATTCCTATCCGGATTATGTGGGTGCCAGGGCATAGTGGGGTCATAGGCAACGAAAAAGCTGATGAATTGGCGAGGAAAGGTTCAGGAGCTAGCAACTGCCCCTGCATCACTGTACCTCGGTCAATCGCGGACGCCACAAACAAACTTGATGCCGCCATATGGGCCAAACTAAAGTCCGAATGGGAAAACAGGCTGGACTGCAGGGTGGCCAGGACATTATGGCCATCACCTGATCTAAGCAAAAGCAGGAAACTGCTCAAGCTCAGCAGGAACTGCTTGAGAACCACGGTCGGCTTGCTCACAGGGCACTGCCTTACCGCATCTCATGGGAAGAAAATGGGACTGACATCCAGCAGTTTATGCAAGAGGTGCGAGATGGAAGAGGACACCATCGAGCATACTCTCTGCGATTGTCCGGCCCTAAATAATAAACGCCTCAAAATTTTTGGTGCATACCACTTTCAAGGGTTAGCAGAGGTGGCTGGTACCGTCACGCTGAGTCAGCTGATCCAGTTTGGCGAAGCGGTCACTTGGCAGCTCTAAAAAGCCAGCGGAGGGTGGCAAATGGGCCCAAACTGGTGGCCTAATGCAAGCCGCGTTTCCCGGCAGCCCTCTTTACTAACCTACTAACCTACCTACAACAGTACAAAGTATTCTTTCCGTTTATGCAGTCGGCTTTCACTTCTAATTATTAAAGGTATTATTTTATTCAGTTCATTTTTGGGGATGTTTCCACATACGTAAGCTAATTATTCTTACTAATTTGAGTCCCAATGATCATCCTGCAGAGTTTGTTCTATATGCAGAGCGTTGCCACCTTCTGGAAATTCATCGACCTGAGCAATTGCTCTGATTGCCCCTGCGGTAAAGATAGCACTGATTTTACTCCTCTCCTAAAGCGGAAACACCCAACGAAGTATAAATACCCCCGGTGTTTATCTTTGCCAAGTCAGTCTTTTGAAACGAGGCTTTCGAAGCGAGGCTATCGAAGCGAATCTATTTAAAAGTGCATTTCCTGATGGGTTTATTTCCAAGTAAGGTGATTGCAACGCAAGTGACACTGATATTAGTACTACAATAAAAGTGTCGTCAGTGAATTGTAGAACGTAAAATAAAGTGATTTAGTTGTAACAATTATTGTTTTTCGAATAAAAGTGTATTTAGTCGCAATAAGCGAATTGTTTTATTTCACAAACGCTGAGAATATCGAATCCACGAAGTCTGTTTTCAGTGAAAGGATAAAATAATGCAATCGAGTCAAGCAGTAAAGACTAGTACATCTGACATGGTAAAGTTCTCAGCAATAGTAGCATTTAATATCCAGATTGAAAAGATTTGCAGTTATGTTTGTCATCATCAATAGATATATGAGCCACTTTACGGTGTTTAATGTGTGTTCAATATTAGAATATAAAATCTGCATTTGTGTATATAGTATTTGAATGTTTTATTACGAAGATAGGATTAAGTAGGTTAATATTTGTATTTGTATTAAGCTTGCAATAATGTTTTGATTACATCATTTACATTCTATTTTAGCACGCGCGAATATATGTTTGCACATCAATGTACTACATTTTGAATTATTGCACAGGTTACGAAATACTATTTTATTACTATTTTACGCTTATGAATTGTTATTTTGAGCACAGTTATTTATACTTTCCTATGTTTGTAAATTCATGTCAGTAAATTTAGCTTCCATTGTAGAAATTAAAATTTATTGTATTTTGCAACTATAAATTAGAGTATGTTAATGGAAATAAATCACTTTCAATCCATCTTTTGTGTTGTTCACTTAAGGTACTGTAAAATAGCAAATAAGTGTCGTTGTTGCAGCCACATATCAACAGCTGATTAATCGATGTCTTATTACGGTTCAAGTGTCGTTAATATTTTATCATAATCAGTTGACTGTGTTTTAAAGACAGAGCTCGTCCGTTTTTAATAAACTAGTATATCGGTTGAAGTGCCGAGTACACTAGAGCAATCTTATATCCCGGTGAACGTACCGGCGGATATAGATAAGGTGGAAAATTCAAATTTCACATTAACAATGTGAACATGCCTTTTCACCAGTCATCATAGAAGGGGACTAGTTGCTGATTGAGTTTGGATGCGAATCTACTGAATTCACCGTTTGCTCAGAATGTGAGCCAATTTTTGCTGGGATTTTTTTGGTTCGAAATTTATACTATTTATGCTTTTGTTTATCATACTGTTCATGCATCATGCTAGTGTATACCATTAGCACTTGAAGTTTATACAAAACCATAATTTCCGCCTACAAAATGATGAAATTTATTTTGAGTGTGAGCTCAAAGCAAAGAAAATATTTAACACCTTAATGCTACATTACTACTCTCAATGTCAATAATAAATTATCGAATTAATCAACCTCTCTGCCTGGCACTTCGAGGTTCAAGATCCTTATAATCCGTCATCTTCGCTCGGCTGATTGAAAATCAGCCCGTGCGACAAAAAGTAATATGTAATCAATTTCCGAGCTGACATCGGTGTCATTGACTCCACTTAATTTCAATGATTTAATAAGCCAACGAAAATTCGACCAGAGCGTCAGCATATCGCACTTATTATTTCGATTTTATAGCCTTTGTGAAACATTGTGTTCTCCGGATACATAACCAGCATCCATACTCCAAATATGGTCGGAAAATAAGTACAAAGCTCCAATTCGTCCCGAAAATTGCCGTATCGAACGTGACTGGGTAGCAAATCAAAGAATACGTTCTCCTCTCATCCTGGTTCAATCTTCAGAAGGATGCCAATCAGCTAGGAAACAACCAGACCAGCCACTTCGAGGATTGAGCTTCCACGTTAGAATCGAAAAATTTCCGAAAGCTCTCCCCCCCCCCCCCCCAGAAAAAAAAGGATACTAAGGATCTGGTTGACTACTGGAACCAAACGATATTGCGCGAAGCTTTACATACGAGTCGAAAGCAAATGAACTGTGGAATGTATTCCTAACACCTTTAAAACAGCTTTGACAGCTGAATGATGAGTTGAGTCCGTTAAATGCCAAGTTCAAATGACGACGAGTTGTTATTGGTAACGGAAACCAAGTGCTTTGATGATAAGACGTGGGAAAGATGGTGCGATTAGGTTTCCCCGAATGAACTAATTTAATTTTTCAAATTATCTTAATTTCCTCTCTGATGTCAATAATGTCAGACTCTTTCCATTCGGAAATAAAAGCTGCGTAGGTTGATATTGCTAACAGGAGTTGAGTTGTAATTTAAAAACCTTGTACTTAGATACATATTTCGAAATGGCTTATGAAATGGTAAAAACTTAGAAAGTTGATTGAAAAATAAAGGGGACATTTAGGGGTTCGCGAAGCTATCAGGTACAAACGCTATTTATAAATTGTGATTTGAATCAAGAAAATTCGCGACAGTTATTTTATGGTTATTTGCAACCCAGAAAAGTTGGATACAAGCAATTGCTAAAGCTATTTGTTATTTTTTTATAAGGGTGCATAGCTCCAGTTTAGTAGAGTTACCAAAGTCTGTCAGAAACTATTTTTATGTTTTATTGAGAAAGGTTATGCTGTTGTGGAAATGTCATGCGTATGTCCTTATGATGAAATTATGATTTTCTTTTCGTATTTTTTCGTATGCCAGTCATAGATCAAACAGTAAAGAGTTCTCCATATATTTGCACCACATAGACCTTAAGCGACACAAGTCGATATCATAAAATCATATTAAACGTAAAACTCTTCTGAATGCAATGTCCTGTGATAAATATGATTTGTTCCGAATGATGAAATCTGATTCCTGTCGGCGAGTATTTTGTCGAACTTTCAGAGAATGCCATTTAAGCAATGAATATCAATGATACAACAAGCACACACTGCCGCTTCCAATGGTTCGTTATATGATAATGCAATTTTTCCACTCTAACGGTAATTGAGTACATCCGGAGAGAAGTCTTCACAAAAAATCGTTGGATATTTATATGAATTTGAAGATTCAAATCACTTGTCGTGCCAACAGCATGGTGCATAATGATCCGATTTCCGGAACAAAGGACACGTGTGTGATTTTGCGCTTTCTCTCAACTTAGTTGATTTGATAGCCGTAGATTGCGATGCCGGTAAAAATCGTGCTATGTGGCTGGAATATGCATAAGTTGAGGCAACGAAACAAAAATGTGTATGAAAATAAGTGAATGTTTGCTTGATTTTTATGAATCGTTAAGATGTGTTTTATTACAGTCGATTTCATATAATGTACTTGACTCGTATCGCATTGTGCGCCGAGTGTTTTGAAATTTCCTTTGCTCTGTTCCGCTAAGAGAGGGAACAGCATTGATGCCATTTCCGTGTTTCCGCTTGTCTTGGAATTTATGGTGTTGAATACGGCACTCAAACAGGGCATAAAATCGATCGTAAACATAAGTGTTATTCTTGCAGTTGTTTTGGCGTTGCTGTTATAAATGTGTTTTGATAGACGGATGGTAAGTATGTGAAAACTGAGAAAAATCATGTTGTGAAGGGTTATGGTGTCAATTGCTGTGGTAAAAATTTTATTTCGTTTTTACGTGAACATTCTAGTACTACTAAGAAATATTCGATTCAAGGTGGGGTGAAGATTACATGCAGGCGTAATAATCTGATGCAAAGACTATGAGTAGCAAGATTTAAGCCAAGCAAACTAAAAGCGTTTTCTGAAACATGACCATTGGTCTCTTTGCTTTAAACTATGTATCATGGCCGTTTGAAATATTGTAGCCTTGCAGTTATATTTTGTTGTTATTTATTTATTAGTTAGATCCACGTATTAAAACACTCCCTATCACTTTTCTACTCTAATCTATGGAAATATGACCAATGAGCCATCTCCACTTTTTCCCAGCACATAGTCAACCACTGCTTCAAGTGGCACCGGAGCTTTGGTCACCAAACCTGCCCCGGAGAAAGTCCAGAATCTCGGCTGTGGCCAGGATGGCGAGAAGGTTACAGTGAATTTGCTAGTCCGACCATCAACAAGTACTATGTCCAGTGCATTCCCTCCTTAAGCACCCAGCGCTCATCAGTCAACTCTTACCGGGAACTCACGGAACTAGGAGATAAGCCTTCAAAGTTCTGAGGAAAGAAAAAAATCCCTTCAAAGGTCAACAAAATCTATCGAAGCGGCTTCTCCTTAGCCCTATAGATCCGGTTCAGAAACGACAGAGATCAGTGCAGGCAAAGTTGCAAAGAGCCGAAACTTATAGCGTCTTTTAATCAAATGGCCAAAGATAGCCTTTTTTGGGCTGTTCTTGACGCTGGCAAAAGAGGTGGAATCATCTCTTCGGAAAAATGGCTCAAAATAAGGCAGACTTTTCGGCAAGCGGCAAAAGGCCACCTTGGGACCTCCTATATGCCTACGATGAATGTCACAAGCTGGTATAAAGGAATTAGGCTCGTTGCAAGATTTCTATGAGCAGACAATTTCTGAGCTGGGGCAACTATGACCAAGTGACAAATTAAAAGAGGTGCGAAGGAACGAGATACCTAGTCCTAGATGCAGGCCATGATTTTCTGTTTTTATTCAGATCCAGCGGAAATCCTGGAGACCCAAATCTCTCTGGAGAGGTTGAAGAGTTGTAAATATTGACGAGGCTGTCGATAATCGACGGGAGACTCTCTTTATGATTAATGAAGGGACACTGCCGATTTTGGATGCCCAAAAGTGCTTTATTGATCGGTCGTGCATTTTTACCAAAGCGACAGCGCAAAGAGCTACGGGTCGGAAGATGCCAAGCTTGGCCCAAAGCAAGTCGCCCAAACAGCTGAGAAGCAAATCAGTAAGGAGTCCATGTCCTGCCTGTTTGGGTAGCATCTGAGGAGGAATCAGCTGTGGAAATTCAATTAGCAGATGGGGTCAGCATTGGAGCTTCCACCGAGTTAGGTAGGTATCTTTGCTTCTTTACTCTCAAAACAGAGAAAGCGGCTGATACAACTATGGTGTACGAGAAGAAGGACTTCGACCTAACCCTAATCAATAATGGTGCAGATTTTTCACGTAAACCTTTACCATTCCAAAGAAGCATCAGCAGCCCTGATCATCTGCTTTTTTAGGACAAAGGAGAAGTTAATCTAAATCCAAGACTGATAGCACCTAATGGTTTACAGAAACCACGATTCTGCATTCTTGTTAAGAATACCTTTAATATCTTTTTCCTTCACAATTTCTCAGAATAACATGGTTATTGCAGCGGAAATCAATGCTGATTTGGTTCTTGCCACATGGCAGACGATCATGGTAATAGCAACAGTCTTACAGCAGCACCTGCGATATCGTCAAGGATGTTGTAGCTGAAACCAAAAGAATGGATGGAGGCTCTTATTATGGGGGTTGACTCTAATACTCATAATGAAGTGTTAGGTAGCTTCAACACGAATGGATAAGATCAAGTTTTGGACTTCGTCCTAGCCTACGACCTTTTCATTGCCATGCTGGCACCGAAGGGAGATTGTTCATGTTACCCTTGTCAATGGATGACACTCGCACCTTCTCCGTTTTTAGTGGAGTGGGTTTTAACGGAATAGGTTTTAATGGAGTGTTCCCTGCTCCGCATCTAGGGTAGCGTGTGATACCCCCACAGCCACGAAAAATCCTAAGTTTCATAGAGCAATATGGAAGCCTGATTGGTATTTGGATTAGTTCAAAGGCAGACACACTAACCGTTCTTATCTTTCTCTAGAAACAGACCATCAGCTTAATGACGTTTCTTAGGATATCAAAATCCCAATTTAGGTTGCCCATTAACTCATTCGAGCCATTTAAATCTCTCGGACCTGATGGCGTTTTCGCAGCTGATATCCAGCAGTCTACAGTTACAGCATGCTTACATCAAAGGAAAGTCTGTTGAAACTGCGCGTCACGTCTTCATTGAGAAAATTGAAAAATCTCTTGCTCTTAAGAAATATACGCTTACCTCCTTCTCAGACATTAATGGGGCCTTCAACAACATTAAGGCTGATGCAATGGTTGAGGCACTTTCGGTCCTGGATATTGATATGCGACTGATAGCGTTTATCATGCAGTTTCCTAGGAATATAGTGGCATTATCATCGTTGGGAATGCTGACGTGCGAAGACGGACCACCTCAGTGCTGGCACACCTCTAGGTGGAGTCCTTTCTCTTTGTTGTGAAATATTACGATAAATACTCTTTTGTTGAGGCACTTCAATGCGAATCCATACTTGTTGTAAGAAAGTGCAAAGTTCCTCGGTTCAACTTACTGAAATGGAACGGGATTTTGGGGTTTCCAGCCAAGTACTAACACTTGGTCTCATACCGCAGTGGTTGAACCAAATCTGCTGCTTGGGGTGGCTTTCTAGCGGCAAGCTGCTCTGCAACACTTGCATAAAAAAGTACGAAGATTAACTGCACTTCTGGTCATTTAATTGGCAGCATTTGTATTTTCATAAATAACCAAGCGGCTATTTACTCCCTTGCTGATCCCTGTACAGCGTCCATGATTATCACTGAGTGACGCTCATCTCTTAGGTAGATTTCGAAACATTTGGCAGTACAGTTGACTTGAATCTGGACATAGGGATATTCAGGGTAACTGTGAGGACAATAAACTAGCTTAGTATCTTGCTACTGGAGGTCTTATAGCCCTTCCCCGTAGAAGATCCGATTTGATCGGTCAGACGAAAATACCACAGGGATGATATGAAGTCCTGGGCCGAAGAATCATCGTGTGCGTTAGCAAAACAGTATTGGGTCTCCATGTACGCACGTTACATTTAGCAGCTATAAACTTTAGTGCTTATCGTTTCGCTCTAGGCGTTACCACGAGCCACTGCCTCATAGAACGGCCTGCTCAACGTTTTGGCTATGGGTTCAACAAATTTTGCCGGAGCTGTTGCTTGGAGGACAAAGACGAGTCCGTCCTTCATCTCTTCAGCACTTGGTGCAACCTTTCTTTCAAATTTGGTGGACATACCCCCGGATAACTTAAAGGGGATAGTGCGGTTTACCAAAGGAAACAGATGGCTTCTTGATTTAAGTAACAAAGGGCGAGATATTTACTGTGGCATCACAACCAGTCTCGTTTATGGGTCTGTCCACAGGTCTCTGTCGATTGGCAGTAACTTTAACCTACTTATTAACTTATTATACGAAATTTGGTGAAGCAATTTCTCTACAAAGGTAAAATCTATATATAGAACAAATCGATAGTATTGCTACCTCAGATATTCCCTTTGGTTTCTCCGCTACCTAAGTTCTATGAGCTTTTGACTGTAACTTGTCAAATTTGTGTACATATGGCCTACTACATATGGCCTACTACAGTGCATATGGCGGCCATTTTCTGTTTGCGGAATAGAAGACTGTCAAATTTGCACATAGTCCCATAGTTTTCCGTCACTATAACTAACACTCAGATTCAGGTAAACTGCTTCAATTCTCACTGCTGTTTTCATTTCCTTATACATACCTCTCTCTTCTGAGGTATCATGTGACAGCATTTTCCCACCTCCTTCGTTAAGGAAAATTAAAGTTCCTGCTCCAAAGTTTTTCTCATGAGTTTGGAATTTGCATGTAACATACGAATTTAAAAAAACTTTAATTTATATGAATTTCCATAGCTAAAAGTAAAACATCCAAAGTGAGCCCTATGGAAAACTATGCACTCATCCAGGTAAATACCATCAAAACTAGGGCTGTTGAAGCTGCCTCATGAAATTTCTTTAAGTCATCAGACTAGCTTTTAGAAAAGGTTTTTCTTATAGTTTACCCATTTTGTACGAAGGGAATTAGCTTTTTAAAAGAAATAAAGATTTCAAATGAAAATAATCTTCACTTCATTTTAACTTTTTTTTATAAACTAATTCAGCAATTAATCGAAGTTAACACTACTGCCATTATATTGATGATCCATTTCGCATTGCATATCAATGTTTTGATCCGATTTAAAAGCATTCTATGAAAAAAAAAAAAAGCCGCTTTCATATATGCTCGCGAAACACCACAAACAATCATAAGCTCACATGAAACCAAACTTCTCATTTGAGTCCAATCCTATTGAATTGACCCTACTTGCGGCATTGTATCCCAATGGAAGAATCGATTTGCAATGGTTGTAGCCTAAGTGACTTGGATTGCTGATTTAGAACCCGAGAACCACAGCAACGGACCATTTCGATCCCCGAGTTGAACCAAAACTAATGCCAAACTGGTCGAAGAATAATAAAATCCCGTTTTTGGTTCGTCTAAACCGAATACTTGTCGGTGGAAATATGCCTCCGAGATATTTTCTCATCAGCTTAAATTTCATTTTGATATATTTGCGAAGGATACGAGTTGGTCCGAAGTGCCGGAATAAAGTAGCTGCTCGGAAACCGTTATCGCCTATTCGTTATCCGGGGGCTTGGCTGTAAAACTCGCATGTTGGTGGAACGAAACAAGGAAGGAATGAAAATAGCTATAAGAAGGCTTTCCATTCAGTCGAATCAATCGATGGGGAGGGAGTTTGTTCAACGGTGTGATACTAGCCTTGAAATTGCCAAGAGAAATGCTCAATGGGAGCTGGATTAAAGCTATTCTGCTTGTTTTATTCCTTTTTCCTGGGTCGCGTACGAAACGAAAAGATCTGAACGACCCGAGCTAGGTCACGGTTAATTGTGTATTTTTATTTTGGACTGGATCAAGAATTGAAAAAACTTGTTGAAAATGTAAGTTGATCAATGACTTGATTTTTTAATAATGCCGATGGTATGAAACGACGATTAAAAAAACCGTGCAGGAATGTTTTTAGTAAAGAAATATGGCCAATTTATTTAAGTGTGCTATACCAAATTCATTGGAAAACTAAATAAGTCTGCCTCACGATAAAGCAAGATGTAGCTCATGCATAGTATGATGCTTTGAGTTATCATTTGAACGAACACAAACCAATAATTTTAAGGCAGATAATTATTCCTCAATCCCAATTACTCGAAAATAGACCAAATATTGCATAAAATAGACTAATGTTATGGTAAAAATAATTTTGATGATTAAATAATCTATTACTGGAATATATTCACAACAGGAAAATATTTGATATTACTACATTTATCATAAATAACAAGCCATTACAGCTATACAATATTTAAGAAAAAATATTTTTGAGTGATATCGAAAACCGCATTCACCATTAGTTGAAAAACATATTTCATATGTTCATATATCTTTTCGTGTCCTGGCACTAAAGTAAAGAGACGTCTCCTTATCAGACGAAAGACACGCTGCGGCGTTGACATTTTTCATAAAGCTGATAGTTTAGATAGCTACGTTTATGTATATATTTTGTTAAGCAGAGCCCTTTTCAAATAAATTAAATGCATACTTATTTTTAAGGACACATAAAATAACCGACATCCAAAAAACGCGAAATATATCTGTCTATAATTCAAACATTTCTTTTAAAATATTCTTAATGACTTATATAAAGCTTTAAACATCAGCAACTACCGAAATTACATGGTTCCATGCATGTTACAACATATTTCTTTCCATGCATGTAAATTTTCCAGCAAAAAAATTATGCATTTACTGAACGAAAACCTTCGAACACGCATTCACTAACCAGCACCCCATACAAAATCGTGGGTAGCGTAATGCACACCCACACATCGACCAGCCGCATCTTACCGCATACAGCAAGTAATCTTTTTTTATCTAACAAGAATTTTCTTATTGCGATAATTTCGAATTTCACTTACCCCACTCTTCAATTTCATGATCCTTTTCCACAATATGACTTCCTCAAATATAAATCAATAACTTTATAACACTACACTGAACAATTATCAGACTAAATCACATTTTTCACAAACCGAACAAGTAGTTCCTGCACAAATGTTTTGACGTGACATCCACTTGTCTCTATGAAAATTTCTGGCGGGACGATTATGAATGAAACGTCATATTCGATAGAATCGAAGACATCAACCATAATGCATTTTACACGAAGACGTGACTAATTAGCATAAAATTAAACCCTTTCAAATAGTGCAGTGTAATATATGCACTGCACTGCAATATGACGTCTCATGCATAATCGTCCCGCCAGAAATGTTCGTAGAGACAAGTGAATGTAACCTCAATAGCTTTTGTGCCTGTAAAAGTAGTGCCGGTCAGTGAAAAAAGTGATTTAGTGCTACAATTAATTAGTGTAGTGTAATAAATGTATGGATTTCCATTCAAGGAAGTCATATTGTGGCAAATTATCATGAAATTAAAGAGCGGGTTAAGTGAAATTCGGAATTATCGCAAAAAGAAAATTCTTGTGCGATGAAGAAAGATTGTTTGTTGTGTGCGGTAAGGTGCGGCCGGAAGAAATTTCTTTCGATAAGTTTATAGTGAATTTTTATGGGATAGTTGCGAATTAGGTCTGTTCCCGTACCACGATTAATTGCGATTAATCGCGATTAATTGCAATGAAGCTGTTCCCGTGCTCCGTTTTACTGAAAACTGAAATTTCCCCTCTTTCAGTAAATTTCAGTAGGATCTGAGCTACTGAAAAATACTGAAAGTGTCAAACGGAGTAAATATTTTCAAATGTGCGCGGCAAGCAACATATTTTTTGCGTAATGTTGCTATTGAGGTGGAATATTTTTGTGGCGATAATTTATCACCGCTTAGGATGACTTTATAATCACTATTGCTCTTCCAAAAACCGAAAACTAAACATTTTTCACACATGATTCAGGAAAAATCAGTAAAATTCAGTTACTGAAAGTACGGGAACAGACCTATTAGCAATGGGACGTTGTTAATACGGTTATTACGTTGTTAATACGGTATTAAAGTTTTCATCAATGTAGATATTTGTTAAGTGTTGCTTCGTAGCGGATGGTGGAGCACTTCAAAAGCTAATTTTTATGGTTTAGTTAAGATCGTTTATCGATAGAAAATTCACAAGATCGATTTGGCTTTGCAGAAACAGGTGAGTATGTATTAACCAGTCGATGTGTGGGTGTGGGTTGCGTTTACTCACGATTTTGTACAGGCGTGTAGTGAATGTAGTGAAAATATATGCGCGTTTTTTGAGTCTGAGTTCTATATATGTCATTAAAAATACGTAAGCATTTAATTTATTTGAAAAGAGCTCTGTTTGACTAAGTATACATTGAACGTAGCTATCTACACTATCGGCTTTATGAAATATGTTAACGACATAGGCGACACGGAAATTGTGGGATTACAGAAATTGTCGTCGAACCATAGTGCTGTGATTTTACTGCAATTGCAGTATTTCTGCTGCATTTTGATGCAATCTATTCCAACATTATCAAATTTGCTACTTGTCTAATCTAGCTAGCATATTTAGTAAGCTTTCGCTAAAAAATTACTAAAAAAATCGGAGATTAGAATCATTTTAGAGCTAAGACGTCGTTTTTTTTCGGATTTTGCTGTCTCCACATACCTCGTAGTTTGAGCATCTCTGTAAGAATTCCGATTTCAGCTGGGACAATCCTCGGACACAGAACATCGAATTTGATTTTCTTGGGAGATACATCGAGAGCTTTGTTCAGATATTGAATATTTCCCCTTTAATTGCTTTAGAGAACGAAAGATAACATTTTTCTGTTCGCTACTTTCTTTGATTTTCTTTTGTCCCTACGACGAATTTGTGAGAATTTTTAATCTAAGGACTAATTATTCTTTTAGAAACTAGATTAAGCTCAATTTATTGAAATTTGATTTTTTTTTTAATTTTGAGGGCAATCTGCTCTCTTCTTCAGTGCCTTTAAATAAAAATTGGTCTCCAAACAAAAATATTTTGTTTTTAAAGCCAAAAAAAATGAATCACAAATGGAATTCAAAGAGAAATTTTCTTCCTTAAATTTTACCACATATTGCAGAAGAATAGCGTAGATAACACGATATCAAGCAAATAAAGTAAATTGAAGGAAATTGAATTGAAAAGGTAAAATTTGGAGTGTGAAACTTTCCAACGAACAAAGGTGTCCTCTAGAGAATTTGAAAACGAATATCTCCCAGGTAGACTAAAGCGTCACAAGTACAAAGCAGAAAATAAAGCGTGTGTAAATTAGAATGAATTTAAGAACCTAACGTCTCATTGATTCGTCTATTTGTAAACATTTCGCTTAATTTCTTTATATTGCTTTTCAAAACTAAACTATACACCTTATTTTATTTTGCGCAGTAATCGAGATAACTCAAATTATTGATTACGTCCATTTTACAGACAATATTACAACAAAATCACCTGCACCACGCATTGTAATATAGTTTTTGCCCAAAAGCCACCCCGTAAAAATCTTGCAGAGCCTATTACCCTGCAGAGCCTATATCATGAAGCCATGTAAAATTTAATAACTAAGCCCCATATGAATGATGCACAGAACCACAGGACATCGACATGAGACTCCCATTCAATATTTCACACCACATCGTAATTGTATTTTTCATGACATCATAAAGTGATGTAATTAATTTCTATGGAAAAGCATCCAGCATTGTGATATTTTTGACTGCGGCAAATTTACAACGTGTTATATGTGATGATTTATTATCACATCAAAAGTGATGAGCCTTTGCCGGGTGTATGAAAAACTTTCCTATACATATTTATGCTGTTCGATTTGTTATCCTGGATAAAGAGTTCGTAGCAGTTCGTAAATGCATACATTCTGAAATATTTTCATAATTTTCGAAAACAATTTACGGTGTAACTATCGAGTAATTTATTTGATTTTGCAATAAAGTTTGCAATTTTTTTTCATTATCAGTTGAAACAAAATTTCATTAGCATCGGAACTGTCCTCGACGAATTGTGAAAAAAGTTTGCTATTTTAAAATAGAATTTCCGCATGATTCGTACAGATATAACACTAAGATTCGTAGAAATATCACACACACGATATTACACTAAGTTTTTTTTTTTAATTCTCTGATAAATAGTATCGATTGTTCTGAACGATCGAGATTATTTTACTAAACTAAGGCCCCCGTTAAATCCACTTTGCGACATTCCACATTGACGTTTAATGGATTGCCCGAGTAATGTCGTTTTAAGCCTAGAACTAAGATCTATCGCATGTGAAATGTTCATCCAAATTGTTGCGTAATAACTTTTCCGACTAAAGCCTAGTAATAATAACCATTTTACATAAAATTTCCATTTGAAATTTCATATTTCGCCAAATTGTTTTTTTTTCATACCAAACAACACAATTACGTAGATAAATCTTACTTATTTCTTCACAAATAATTATCAATATGAAAATTGTTATTATTACCGACCACACACAACTATTGTGTCATTTGTTCATCCATTGTTTTCGCCATCCATACTGGTTCGGCTGCTCCAATTTTTTCTATAATACCATTTACTTGATAGCAAAGCGATTGAATTTGTTTATCCCACAGTGGCAGAACTTCTCTTGCTGTAAATAAAATAACAGAATATTGTAATTTAATCAGTTGTTTGTATCAGGACTGTGGAGTCAGAATGATGGCCATGTCGAATCCGACTTCGGCTCCGCTTCAGATATACAGAGCCACGACTCCAACTCCACAGCTCTGGTTTGTATTATCTATAGTTTACAATACTTACTTTCAAAATGAACAATGCCATCGATTTGATCAATATAACCATTCATTCGTCCTTCCGTTATCATCTGACTAGCAATTCTTTCAGCTTTGGCAGGTGTTATTTCAAGTAAGGCTCCCAGCTCCTCAAATGTTATGTTATTGTAGAGTTTACTAGCAGAGAGAAGATTGTGTTCGAAAACAGCACGATCCAAAATCGAAGAGCCATCTACTCACAGACCGATTAAATGCACAACCCAATGTAAAGGACGTATTTGAAAACTCACCCAAAGTACTGGCTTTCTGATGCAACTGCAACAGCGCCTCGAACTCCTGCAATTCCGATCGCCTTATAATCCGATCTAAGTACATTTTTTCCAGTATCGAATATGCCGGCAAGTGTTGACAACGTTCATCTTTGAAGAGCGTTGCCAACATGCGAGATCTTTGTTGACCGGCAGACGCCAACACTGTGCAGATTAGCGCCTTCTTCAGCGCAGTCATCCGTTCGTTTTCATCGACAATTGTGCGATATGAAAGCTCATTATACCGCTGAGCTGCCTCGATAAATTTCCTTAACAGTTTCAATTTTTATTTAAATGTCTTTTCTCAAATATTCCTAATCCTACCTTCGATAATCCAAGACTCTCGCATAACAAACTTTATAAAGTACTTGTAGCTCCTCACTGCCAGTTTCCGCCTGAAGCAACGATGCCCGATTAATGTATGCTTCGGCTTGAACGGGGTCATCGTCCTCCAAATAAAGACGCGCTATTTTCAGATAAGTTTTCAATTTGTAATCAACCGTGTATTGCCTGAAATAAAAAATATTTGCTGGCTTGCCTTGATCATTTCACTAAGTACATACTTTTGTCCAGTCTCTAATGGGATTCCAACGAGGACGTTAGCAGCCTCCCTCCAGTTCTGATTTCTTTCATAGATTTGAGCTAAGTGTTGTCGGATTCCCGCTACTTGCTCCTCAAATGAAATTACTCGCGGCTGCACCTTATCCAAGGTGAAATGTGATACAACTTTCGAAACATCATCATTGAGCTCTGCGAGACGATTCCCGACATCTGTTAGTATTTGCCGAGAAATCACTAAGCTTACATGTTCATTAACAACTGAAAACGATAATGATTTTTTTCTGCTGTAGCCGTATTTTTTATAGATTAATAAATATGTGTAGTTTGCATATTAGTAGTTTGCATATCAGTAACAATTGATCCTATCCTTAATTCAAGTCAATCATGACAAACATTCGATTTTTTTCATTTTCAATGCTGGTATCAACCTCATCTCGGCTCTACACAATGGCCCACTGCAATGGTTGCCGTCACAAAGCTGACTCTACTCACTGGACCACAAGATAGGACAGTTCTGATTTTTCAGTTGCGAATGATGGCTCACTTTGATGTGTTGAGAAAAACTGCTCCTAAATCCTTCCTCGGCCATTACCATTTCCATGATTAACCGCTTTCGGCGACTACAAGCCAATGTTGATGGCCTGCAAACACCCATGATGGGCCATTGTGTAGAGGCGACATCACAGTAACCATAATCATTGTGCACAGTAAGTGTATTAAATTTCAAATGAAATACACATTTAAATCAAATAAAGTAACTTTATAATATAAAAATTAGATCACCCACTTGCTTCCACAAAAAGTTTTAACGTATCAACAAGCTCGTTTCCGGTATTTGTAAGAATATTTTCCAGCAGTTGCCGGTACCTAAAGAATAACAATGCTCATTTATTAAAAAATTTCTTCGATATCGCATACCACATACTTATCGGCTTGTTCCTTATGAGTTCCCGAAAAGTTGGTTAGGCTAACCAGTTGTGAACGTAGCGCACTAGCTGTTATAACCATTTTTTAGCGGTCACGATTCTGTAAAACACACGAAGGAAATCAACCAGCAGACCTCATTAAATGTCAAGCGCGTCAAGCACCAAGCACAGCTCGTACGTCATTTTGACAAGACGAGAAGCACCACCTGTATGTGAATGTAGCAATCACTGAGGTCGCAAATTTTCCAGCTTTCGAGTAGCCGAAATAGTTTCCCGTAGTGTGAACATGACCCGAAACGCCAAACTTGTTCGGTTCGTAGCGAACCGCTCGGTTTTTCCATACCACCTGATAGCGAAAGCTTAAGCGGAATGCAGTCAAATTTAATATCTTTGAAAGAAAACCTCCCATTCTCTAAATGTTTAACTTTTCCACAACAACTGCATGAAATCAGTGATGTTACCTCCTACAGTAAAACTGCCTGCAGGTCAGCACTTCTCATTTCCATAGCCACCACTCGGTGGCCGAACTCAGCTTGGCTGAGAACGGCTCACCATATTAAGTTACCAATATGAAAAATGTCTGCAGTCGCATGTACGAGCTAAATATTTAAACCAGACTGCTTCATATAACAATTGAAAAACTGTAGATGTTCTCAATTGTGTTTCTAAACCTTTATGACACTGTTGTTTCACTACAAGTTTAATTGTAAATAAATATCATAATATATTCTCGTATACAGAAGAGATGAACATTCTTCTACAAATCTCTTCCGTTCATGCCACTTCTGATTCTACCTGACACACTTAACTAGCCAAAACAGATATAAACCTATGCATTTTCCGGTTTTTACTACTTTAATAAATTAAACGAGCTCTAACTGTTATTTCTGATCATTTTGAGATGGTTTTTATTCGTCGTAGGTAGTTCATTCAACTTTTGTTTTTAATTTCATTCAAAACTCTCTCGTTTAATGGTTTTAATTTTAATAGATGTTATTTAGTTTAAGTCTAATACACGGTCCGCCCTATTTAAGCTTCTAGTTCAAGAGCGACACCAATCTTGTGTCCACCAGCATTGAAGTTCTTTCCATCGATTAATGTTGACAATGTTAGAGTAATACCTGCAAGAAAATGAGTTTAGTTTACCCTTGCTGTACCAGTTAAATTATCTTTACCATCTCGTAATTTTTGTTGGTAGCCCAGACCAATTTGGCTGGCATTGTTCACCTTGGCACGAACGCATGCATCCTTGTCAAGATTGTATTTAGCACCAAGTCCAAATTTAGTGGCATTTGAGCCCGATGTCCAGGATAGTTGGACACCACAGTCCAATTTGTCGGAACATTTCTGGTAGATGGATCCCGAGAATTCCTGTCCATCATTTCTAGAATCGAAAACAAAAGTTATTCTTTGAATGTCCTTATCACAAACCCAAACAATGTACTTACACACTAGTGTGGAGAACAAAATCACCAGTAGTGTAGCCCAAAGCAAAGTTATTGGTGGTGATCTTCGATTTTTGCGTATCAAATGCAGTTTGGTAGCCAGCCAGCCAGCCTTGGTAACCAAACACGGCGGAAGTATTGATTAGTGGACCGGCCAAGTCGACATTCACATCGGAATCGACCTTAACGTTTTCATGACCATAAGCTACCTTCAATTTGCCGTTCTTGTTGCTGCAAAATTACCATTTAGTTTCAAGCGTTCAATCATTTTCGAATAACATTTTGTCATACATACCCAGATTGTGGTGCGAAAGAACCCTCGAATGACAATTTCAGTCCTTCAACCATTTGATCTTGTACTGCAATTTCAGTGTACAATGTATTATCTGTATTCCACTTCTCAGTGAAAGTCATTCCATAGTCTTTAACTTTATATTTAGTTTCCAATGCACCAAACACTTTGCCACTATCTTGGTTTGAATGACCGCTAGTGGAGAATTCAATTCCCGATTGAGTTTTTGTTTTGCAGTCTAATTTCCATAGACCAAAATGATATCCCTTGCCGAAGATATCTCTGGCTTGTTTGCCCAAATCTGAATATGATGGTGGTGCCATCTGAAAGTAAATAACAATGAAATTAATCTAATCTTTTCGATTCTATTTTTTTGGGAGCAAGTATGATTATTCTTGAATATTTGATATTTAATGGAATGTCTCAAATGAATTTTCACCCATTTCTGCTATATATTTTATTTTATTTTTTTTATTTCACATATTGACCCATATAGAAACTGAAATTGTGCCTCATAGTTTTCCTAAAACAACCATACGTTTTAAGTTTGGCTTTTTCTCAAAAGACTCTAAACCTTTACATTTTAAGGTCAGGGACAGGGGAAAATATTTTTTTTTAAGTAACAACCCTACCAAACAGTTCTCTTATCAAAATCTTTCTTATATAATTCACAAGCTGCACATCAAATTTTGTTTAAAAATGTGAACACATGTCACATTGCACTTATTAGGTCATTTCAAAATTAAGACCTCGAGCTGCGACCTGCTTAACGCGTCTTTACTGCGCCGTCTTGGCTGCCAGAGGGCTCTCCTATATCGCTAATTCAACAGTCACAAAATAAGCGGCGCTTAGTGCTTTCTGCCGAACGTAACCTACATATTCCTTCAACTTCGCGTGAATCGATTCTAACGTATACGTCAATCAACAAACGATCCTTCTTCAATTGACCACATACATCATGTAACAAAAACGCAACTTAAGGTAATGGCGCCTCCAATGGAAATTTTTATCTTGAGACTTTCGTATAAAACGCAACCTGGAGACCTTTTAAACTATATAACGGAAAAGTTAAGAGAAATTCGCATTCGCGAACTAACCAAAGATGGCTGGAAGCGCAGATGATATTCACTTCCCTGTATAGACTTATCGTAAAAAAAAACAAAAACAAAAACAAACAAAAAACGTACGCAACATCGCCAAGGGAGAAAAACCAAAATATTAGAGGTTTGAAGATCAAGCTACTTGATTTTCAATATGCAGCAAATGAAGGTAAACAAAAATAAATTGTATTGCAGAAACATGGCTAGATTTTGATTTTCTGAACTTCGAGTTGCTCTTTACTCATAGAATTTATCGCTGTGATTGCGATCCGATCATATCTTTAAAATACTTTGGTGGTGGTGTCCTCATATCGATGAAAAATTCAATTCTTTCGCAGCTTATAGAAACAACCTTAAGGGGTTAGTTAGTCCACTGTTAAACCGCTCAAAATGAACTTTTTTTTTAAACAGCTACCAACAAAAAACTATTCAAGATATCGATTTGAAATTTTACATACATCTTTATTGAAGCTAAGAGTTAACATTTTCATTAGAAAAAATTATTAGAAAACAAAATGGCGGCGCCCCAATGGATCGCCGCAGTACCGCCGAAAAAAAAAGCGAATTGCGCCTCGTAAATTCCTGGACAAAATAAGCGTCTGTGAACAAATTACCAAAAAGATTTCATTAGTTTGGAGTATAAAGGACTGCACGGGCCTAAATTTAGAGCCCTAAAACATCCTGGAGTCCATTCTTCCTTTATTTATATGGAATAATTATCGCCGAAGTCTCAAGTATCTTCCTTGTTTACGAAATCAATTATCTCAAATCTGCGTAAAAAAAACATCAATTACGACACAGATATGCACGGTTAGGCTTTGCCGAAGACGTTGAAGTTTAAGTAAACACAGAACCGATACTAAGCTTTAGAACAAAAATGCGCATATCGGGGTGGTAATTTAAAGGCAATTCCATACCTCAACCTTCGATTACACTTCGTGGACAAATTGCTATTTCTCCCCAAATCAGCTGATCTTGCTCTCCGAATTTTATTCTTTCCATGAAAATTGTCACCTTGGATTCGGCGATCGCATCTTGAAAATTGTTGCGTAGGTCGTCTGTCCCTGGCCTTAACGCTTCTCAAGTATAAAGTGACGATAATTATTACATGGCTAGATAGACTGAATATAATCAGTAACGTATCGCATAGCTGTGATAGTGTGAAAATTGGGTTGCATTGAGAAAAAACCGCACAAAAGTAGCTTTGCAAGCAATACGACCCGAAACTATGGCGATCTCAATCAGCCGAGCCGTTTTTCTAAACAGCAAAATGATTGCAACAAACAAAATGGTTACATAAGCCCAAAATATTCTTCGATTTCCTTAAACCCTGACAATGAGACGAAACCTTGTACCGGCCAAAAAAAATTCCTCTTAAGACTCGCATGACTACTACGCTAGCTTCTTCGTTCAATCGACAACGTCGATGCATTGCATTACATTGCATACCGATCTCTATTCGTTTTTGGGCGATACCAAAAATAATCTTTCGAACCGAAAATCGAAAAACAAAATTCGTATCGAGAGCCTTGGCTAGTTGTTTATCGACATCTCGCGCACGCTAATCTACTAATCAAAGGTTGCTCAGGTCAAGGAAAACCAGGTCCAATGACATTTACGTATATCACAAATTCTAAAATTAGACCAAGTTCGAGCTCGATATTATCGCGCTGTGAAAATACAATGCGCCATCACAACGACGCCTAATTGTTTTAGAGGATGGGCTAAACAAACTCATAGTTGCGTTTAACGGTTTCGGTCCCTATAACACAGTCTTGTGCATAAGTCTAGGAACATTTGAGTTTTAGTTGAATAGATAAATTTCAGGATTCTATCTCGCAAGTAATGGGATCAATAGAAGTAAAAGTAAATTAAAATAATCAATGGCCCTTTTATTAACTATATATTTATTATTTTAATTTTCACAATATGTATGAAACAAAATATACAGAATTTTGAAAATTTAGCTGTGCTAAAGTAAAGGCGCTGTGTAAAAAAAAAAGGCGCGGCTATGAAGCGCTGTTTTGGCACGGGTATTCAGAACTGTGAGTTGTTGAATACACTGTAAATACAGAAAAATATGCAGAAATTCTGCAGGATTATCTTTTACCTTTTATTGAAGATTATATGCTTCTTCGGGGAACGATCTTCTAATAGGAAACTGCCAGACCACATACGGCCCACTAATGACAGGTATCGTTGGCGGAGAAAAATATTACTGCTTTATTTTGATCAAAAATAAGCCCCGACTTAAGCTTCACAGAAAACTGTTCGAAAATTTTGGGCGAACATGAGCACTTCGTGAATTCAATTAAAAAAAAATTTGGTTCTATTATTAACGGTTCTTTACTTTAGCACACAAAAAATATCATAATTCTTTACAATTTTCAAAAATAAAAGTAATAAATGTATAGTTTTGTAACGAAAATATCATTATTTATTTTAATTTACCTTTATTTTGATCAATACCATAACATGTGAGATAGGTAACACTGAAATTAATCTTCTCGTCTAAAACTCAATGGCCCTCTACTTATGCACAAGACTGTAGTTGATGATTTTAAGCGACTGGTGCAAATACCAGGTGCTAATGGGTTTCTAGTTCAGCAAAAAAAAATGGTTACTAACTTCTAACCGAACAATGCTAAGGCAAACATGTTGCTTGCACTAGTTGAAAATACAAATCAGAAAGCTACGAATTTTCAATGCAATGCAAAATATTTCCAATTTCGTTCAGAATCGACCATTTTATCGGTCACACTGCGGTCTGACGAATGTTTCATAGAACATGGCATATCCAACGGTCCCCTTTTATGGTAATCACATTTGCACTGGGTATAAATGATAATACGCTAATGATTACTCAACCGGAAAAGGTGGAGGACCATTAGATATCACCATGGAACTGGGTTGGGTTTCAAATTTTGATAGTAAAAAATCGATATTAACCGCGATCACAATAGGCTGGGACCACTGTACATATTGAATTTGGAGTTCCAAAGGTGAAAGCATAATATTGCTTGAAATGAAATGAGAAGCAAAATGGGTTTGCATTATTTTTGATCATCTCAATTGCTATTAATACTCCCCGACTACGATTCTGATAAGATTTGATAGGAAATTTGATTTGAAGTTGCTAATCAGTTCTGTCGAAGGCGATTGGGTTCTTAGAAATGTTCACTTTCGGAACGAAATGTCCCGGATCCCAAGCCAACTAGATTTACCAGCCCATACAATAATAACTTCAGTGTGCTCCTTTGGAATGTATCTGTTCATGACTGTTTCGATTTGTTAAAGCCAAGCTCGTAATATATATCACATTCGCAATATCTATGCGTAACAGAATTATCCTAAGAAATAAAATAATAGACATAACTACCACCATTTAGTTTTTGTACCCAAAACCAATATTTAAAAAAAACCGGCTTATATCTCTTGCGAAACACCATTTTGAGAAGGCTTGGCGAATCAATTTCCCACATCATGCAAGGTCATTAACCGAGTTAGAAGCCACCAGACCGTAGAAGCCAATATTAGAATTTCTCAGAGAAATTTTGCAGCAAAATTCCACACAAACTCTCATGTAATGTATTGCGGAAAATTTATTAGCAATGAAAAAACACGTAGTGCCATTGATTTAATTTTGCTGACGTCACATGCAGCATTAAATGCATGGCCCACATTACGACTCATCAAATTATGATTTCGATTATTTTAAAACAATCAGATCATTCTTGTTACATCATCGCCATAAACCACATGGTTCGCGCACAAACAACCCCCGAAACGAACGACCTCCCGCATCCAAAGCCAGCAATTTTCATAAATATGTCGCTGCTCAAAAAAATTTTCTTGCACGTACGTTCGTTACGTAACTCCATATCAGACAGACCGTCGACAAGTCTTCGAAGATCTAGTCTACACGCTATTTCACAATTATCCTAGCCGGCAAACAAGCAAATTTAGCCGACCGCCGGTTCGCAAATACCATTTTCATGGATTTTCTAGTCAACGAGGCTTCCTAAATCCCAATTTGACAGTGACATTTCCACTTCGGCGAGCCCACCATTAACGACGGCAAAAATCATTTTTTCCATGTCTCGACAACGGCATTTCTACGAAAAAGCCGGCACAAAAAATCCTATTTCTGAGAGGATATACTTACTTTGATTTACTTAGTTAATTTTTTCGAATTAGACGGAACACAAAACACACGCTAAACGCTGCTTTTACGAAATAAATCTCTCTGGAATAAATGACACCAAGAAATCCACCCAAAACTCGGCCGCACACTTCCTATACGAACGACAACCACGAACAAGTAAAGAAACCTACCACGGTGACTGCAGCCCCGACCCGGTTTCACGGCTGCCTTGACGCGAATCGACCTCGGACCGGAGCCGATGCGGCAAACGAAAGCTCCTCGATTGGTGAAAGTCGAAAAGCATGGTGAATAGAATTGTTCTGGTGGATAATGCAGTTCGAAAACGGAAGCGTTTGTTTTGAAGTAAAATAATTTAATTGTTTAGCACGGATATTCATTTCAAACCATCATCCTCAATTTGAAAGATGTGCTATTCCGTTATAAACAATTATTCAATTTCATTCCGATTATAAACGATTTTCATTCGATAAATTTAATTTATATTTGAACTGAAATGTCTTGTGACTGTTGCTTTCAAAGGAGAGTTCGAATGTTTTCCAAGGGGACTTCCGCTGTTTTTTTATAAAACGAGTTCTTACCAAGTATCGTTTTTTTGTCAATTCTTCTCTTCGTTTTTTATCAGTTTTTTTAAGATTATTGCTGATTGATTATTGCTATTTTCCGGATGATGTTTTCAAAGATTTCAAAACACAAAAATTAAACATTACTTGTATAGAAGTAGCGCCACCTACAAAGTCGAAAAGACTTCGAATTGTTTCAGATTTATAAATAGCGCAGCATCGAGTCTATGACGGATGCATCTCTCAAAAGTCAGATATCTAATTTTAGAATCCAGTCAATTATGTTCTTATTGAGCAAGAATATATATCATAAGGTTTTTCCCACATAAATAGGTCAACTTCTTTTCGCGATGGATACGACATTTCGTGTTCAGTTATGTGATACTCTTGGAAGGCATGCATTGTCATTGAACAATTTAAAAGCAGGTGATGTGTTGATCGACGAATATCCAATAGCATGCGGACCGAAAAGTAATACAGAAATCGTTTGTTTGGGATGTTGTTCACCAATCAATTGCGAGTCCGATGATTCCATATGTCCAAAATGTCGGTGGCCATTGTGTAAAATGTGCTGGAAGTCGGTCATACATCGGCCTGAATGTGATGTTTTTAAAAGTGCAAAAGTGAAATTTGAAGGTGGTATAGATGCGAAAAACTGTTGTCCACAGTTAGATTGTATAACACCGTTAAGGTAAAAAGTAAATATCTTGGACTAATGCTATGCAGTGCTTCCGCTATGTAGATAATACAATCAAATCATTTGAATATGAGATGGAAATAGGAACTAGTTGAAACATTTGGAAAAGTGTCATGCTAGGCTCTACTGTTTTTTTAAAAGATAGCTTATGACGTGTAGTGAAACGCCCCCAAGGCCAAAAATAATATTTTTGAGCACCCGGAATTTATCAAAAGCTAAAAAGCATAAGAACATATCCATTTGATTTGCTAAACTGTCTAATTATTTTCATATCGAAGTCAAATGAGCTTTATTCATGCGGAACCACTTACATTTATGAATTGCTTAGTGAAAATATATAAACTGATTTATTGTTTCTCAGGTGCTTCTGCATTGATGTTAGAATTCGAGCTTATAGGTCGTTCATTTTTCTTTTATCGTCAGCCAGGGCTATAATTTGCGTTTACAATCAGCCCAGGGTGTGGCAATTAGCTAATATTCACTAGAACAGATTGAGAGTTATGTTCAGATTTACAATATAAAAGCTAAAAAACTAGAAACTATTGTCAAAGTACGTAGGTTTTTCCATAAGTAATGGGAATGACAGAATGGGCATATAAAAAATTAAAAGTTTATAATCCTTTTAATGTTTGATCCTTAAAAGCGGGCACTATAAATTTTAGGTAATTCGAATGAGTAGTTTGGCTATTATGGTTAAGTCAAGCGGGCATGTCAGAGAGCTTTTCGAAAATGGAGCAAATTGAAATTCGTGCTGTTTTAAAATACCTGCATATCAAAGTGTTAACGGCAACTGGAATAAAAAATGAAGTCGATTTTACTTTAGGAGCCTCTTCGCTATCATTTGCCACAATAAGCAAATGGGTAGCGGAATTTAAACGTTGTTGTTCATCCATTTGTGATGAGCCGCGTCGAAGTCGCCCAAAAATCGCTTCGGAAAACATTACCAAAATTCACAATGCAGTGTTCCAGGATCGACGAGTGACAGTGCGTACAGCAAAAATTTCAATTAACCGTGTTGCTAAAATTTTGCATGAAGATTTGTAAATGAAAAAGCTTTCGGCGCGATGCGTGCCGCGTTCGCTAACGATCGATTAAAAATACATTAGCATGAACGTTTCGCAGGAGTGCTTGAACATATTTAACAGCAACTCAATAGAGTTTTTGCTACGATATATCACAGTTGATGAAACTTGGACTCACCATTCCACACCGATGAAAATACAGTCCAAACAATGGGTAAAAGGGGGGCAGAGCTCCGACGAAGGTGAAAACGGTTTCGTTGGTTGGAGAAGTGATGGCTCGTTTTTTGAGATTTGCAAGGCGAATATCTGGAGAAAGGAAAAAACAATCACTGGGGAGTATTATGCAGCACTCCTGGATACACTGAACGAAGCAATTAAGACAAAACGGCCTCGCCTTGGTAAGGAAAAATGTTCTTTTCCATCACGACAATGCGCCCGCTTGCAAGTCTTCAATTGCAATGGCAAAAATTACTTTATGAATTGTTGCCACACACACATTGTATTCACCAGATTGAACCCCCAGTGACTTTTTCTTGTACCCGAATTTGAAAAAATGCTTGCTGGAAAAAAATGCATGTCAAAATGCGGACGTGATTGCTGAGACGAACGACTATTTGCAGGACTGGAGAAATTGTATTTTACCGACGGTATTGAAAAATTGAAATATTGTTGGACAAAATGTATTGTAAATAGGCAATCAAAGGTTTGCACTAGCAACATTTTTTTAAAAATTTTGTGGCTGTTCAATGGTATATAAATCTATAAAATATCCATTTTTATGAGTAATAAGAGGGTTCTCTATCGCTATCTTCCAATAATTAATTCTAATTCACGATCTATTCGCAGCACTATCAAAAGGCAAATCTATCCCAGACGAACTTAATCATGTGAATCAGCTCGAAGCTCTGAGCATCTAAAATCATCACAATCAACTGATAAGCTTTTAATTGTTTACCGTCAAACAAATTCTAAATTTAGCGCTCGGCCTAGCAAATGACAAAGAATCTCTTCTTCAACTTACAAATATTTCACCACATTCAGTTTAAGATATTTTAACGAACCTGCGAAAATTTCGTTCGACCGGCTAAACACTCGGCATTATTAAGTGTTACTTCTTGTCTAATTCATATTAATTTTCTTCTAATCACTGATCGATAAATAATTAAGTGCGAAAATGTCGATTTTTGAAATGAAATCCTCTTACAGTATGGAATTAGGTCGTTACGGGATCGCCGCACGAGATTTTCGAATCGGCGAAATAGTTTTCGAAGAAATGCCATTTGCCTTTGGTCCGAAGCAAAGTACACAAATCGTTTGTTTAGGTTGCTACAAACCGTTATTGAGCAAAGTTACCGATCGTGAAAGTCAACGCTGCCCGAAATGTAAATGGCCTCTGTGTGCTGGATGTGTCAATTCACCCGATCATTCTTGTGAATGTAAAGTTTTTGTTGACGGCAAAGTGAAATTTTACGAAGTTAATGCGGATGACGTATGCTTGCAATTAGATTGCATAACTCCGTTAAGGTGATCATTCACAAAATATAAACCTAAGTCTCGAATCATTGAATATTATTGCAAATAGTGTGCTAGAACCTTTCGAAATTGCAGAGGCAGTTCTGAAGAAAGACCCGGGCAATTTGAATTTAATTAACTTAAATCCTAAAATCGTTCAGCTAAAACGCCTTGCGCCTGCCAAAGTCTGTGAAAAACCGAACTATCATTGTTTTCATTCAAATCAATCACCGCAACTCAATAATCAAAGATCAGATCCAACATGCCAGTCTTCTAGCCCACGGCTTTGCGCACTAAAACAATTAAAATAGAAAGTGAGAGTTTTCCGTTTCTCTTATGTCTAAAAGCAATTGGACCTTGAAACAGCGATTCTACTTATAGGTAAGCTGAGCTGTTGTGCTACAGCGAACGTGGCATCCCCCGGATGCATGATGCTGTTAGTTACCAGAAGTGCGAAAAAGCTGTTTGATGTTTGTACGAAGGATTTCAAAATTTCTCTTCCCAGGCTATGGGAGTGTTGGGTCATAATCCCTGCCTCAATTAATGGCAATTTGACCGGGCCAGCTACTATCCTGAATAGAAACTGTGTCAAAAGCTTTTATCAAAGTCAATTTAACAAGTGCTTATCAAACTATTTTCATTATCAATTGTTAATTTGCAACAATTAATTGTCCGGTGGAACGCGCATTTTCACGTTTTTATGATGCGAAGAACTAATGATTGTATTGCAAACTAGGCATCGAACAACTTAGCAGAAAATTCACAGAACATATTGCTAAATAGAAACAATTAGGAGAGCTGAAGTTCCGTTGGATTGATGCCAAACTCTTGTAAACGCAATTTTGTACTTGTACTTCAGATGTGATCATCATTTATTACAATCGTGAAATATGTTTTAGGCAACGTTGTTAGTTTGACATTAATATTAATAAGCATGCCTTTGTACACTACTATATCAGTGCTTTGTATTTTTTTATTAATTTAATTGAACTGACCAAAGAACTGGCGAGTCCAGAAAACAGGTTTTGTCATGCATTAGTGTTGCAATAGGGTACGGCTTTTCAATATGACGTTAGGCTTAATTTTTATCTACAAATAATTTTGATAATCAAATAACTGTAATTTCTTTTTAAAATAGAGATAAAGTTTCAAACATCATGCAGCCAATGCCAATCTAGGCTTTACAGACGTGCTTTTATTTTTAATTTATTGGTTTGTTGTTGCACTTTTTAATAACATGCAATTACGAATACGAGAATGAACGACTGTAAAGAAAATCTAAGTCCTCTCATTTTCTGATAGGTAGTCGGTTTTAAGATTTGTTCGACCACTGCAATTTCAACAGCAATATGCTTCAACAAAAATCAATCTTAAAAATCAACCTAAGCTCAAGCAAAAAAATTTATAATAAATTATTCCTCTTTACTCAGGATCCTGTTGAAAAAGGAGTCAAATTCGGAGCAATGGGAACGTTACGTAGAGCCAATGGAAGATCATGCTATTTTTCGGCGAGAGTCGCAAGACGCGTGGAATGCTGATCTAGTAAATGTGGCACGATATTTGAGGGGTCCCTGCCAACTTTCTCGGTTTTCTGAAGATTTGATTATGAAAGTAATCGGTATCCTACAAATAAATGCTTTCGAAGCAAAAACACCGCAAGGACATCCAATACGCTGTTTATTTCCACAGACAGGAATTCTGGCCCACTCTTGTATTCCAAATACGATCAGATCGATTTACCCGAGTGATGGATACAGGTTTGTAGATTTCGTTGTGGTTAAAATATGTAAATCATTCTCTGTTCGCAACGTAGGATTAAACTTCGAGCTCTTGTGGACATAAAAAAGGATCAGCAGCTACTTGTATCTTACACGTATATTCTAGATGGAACGGCAGAACGCCAACAGCACTTACAACGGGGAAAGTACTTTACATGTCATTGCGAACGGTGCTCGGATCCGACAGAATTAGGTTCATATTTTAGTTCGATAAAATGCAAGGGATGTGATGAAGGCTACGTGTCTACAATTGACCCATATGGTAAGTTTTTTTTGCAATGCATAAATGGTGAGTAAATTAATGAATCTTCCGAACAAGTAGCTCATGACTTTTCATTTGTGATCACAAACAAAAAATATCTATAAGAACTCATTTCGTTACAGATAGAAACAGTGACTGGAAATGTGATAAATGTGGCAATGCTGTATCATCGGTATATATAAACGAAACCTTGGGAAGAATTCTGCCTGAAGTTGCACGTGTCGAAGCTATGCCATATAGTGTTGAACGTTTAGAAAATACCGAAAAGATTCATCAAAAATACCATTCACTATTACATCCACTGCATTTTATTCAAACAAACCTTCGGCTTAGCTTGATTCACATGTACGGAAGAATAACTGACTACAAACTAGCCTTACTACCAGATTTCCTACTGGAATATAAAATTGAACTATGTCGAATGGTTTTAGAGGTTCTAAATATCTTCGAACCAGGATTAAGCCGATCACGTGCTATGACTCTATATGAACTACATGCACCGCTAGCATTACTGGCACAAAGACAATATTCATACGGCCTCATTGAAGAAGAAACCTATAAATTGAAATTGGAAGAAGCCTGTTCAATTTTGCAGGAATCTTTAGATGTTTTGAAGTACGAAGATTCGTCTTCCTCCCAAGGGTTGCTTACGGTAGCTGGACAAAAAGGGTTAGAACAACTAAGAGCAACAATCAAAAGTCTATCGAAATAAATTTAATTGAACTTTTATTGCATTTTGTTTCTAAGCAGTGTAAGAGCCTAGACAGACGACACAAGTTAATTATCATTTCGAGCCCAATGATCATTATCCATTACGTGTGTCATGGTTAATCATCATTTATAACATCATCAATGAGGTTCTACGAATTATCATTTGGAAGCTAATGCTCATTTGCTCTTATCGATTGTCGCACCATCTACGGGGAAGATTATGAAATTTACTGGGGAAATTCGGGAAATTGCATTTGAAATAATGTAGTTTCTTACTGTCAAAAACATAAACATATTTCGAATATATTACAATATGGTATGCAAATGTTTCATTTTTTGCACATTCCTTCGTATTCTCTTCTTCAATTCATGAACATTTTATATTTTCTTCCTTATCGTGATTAAACTTTTTTTGTGTAAAATTTCCATAATTTTACACAAAGGCTCATTCGCAGTAAAACTTGTACTAATTTCTGATTTTTTGATGTGTTCCGATAAACAATAACTGTCAAAATAATACCATTTAAATTCAACCAACCTACAGCTGTTAAACAACCTCATTCAAATAGCCGTGTGTCACTCTCCAAACAAATTATCATTAGCGTTCAATGATCATTGGGTTAATGATAATTAACTTGTGTCGTCTGTCTTTAGTCTAAGATGAACTGTCGTAGTAAAATAATTATGCGCATGCCAAGCCTAAATGCATATCAGTATCGTAGGGAATTTGCAAACAGGATGCCAAATTTAATAGAAAATACCTCTCAAGCAGCCAGAGCTACAGTTGTAAAGTATAAAAATTAAAAGTACCTAACATGTAAATATTTAACTTTTAACTTCTCGGGCTAACACTTTTAGGATAAAAACTTACTTGATTGGTGGGTGATAAAGGAAGATATTCAGGATATTCAGGAAGAGTATAATCAAGTCGCTAAGCAATTTTCAGCAAAGTCTCGTGAGGCTTATGATACTTACATTAGGTCAACCGGTGAAAATATAGTCCGTGACCCGAAAAAATTCTTCGATTTTGTTAATGTGAAGCGAAAAACTACTGGCTATCCATCGTCAATGTTTCTGAATAACACAACGTCTTCTTCCCCTAAAGAGATATGTGACCTATTCGCAGATAGTTTCCAAAAAGTGTTTAGTGCACCAGACGTAACAAACTCACACCTTTCTTCCTCCGATTCAACTCCAACGGCTTTTGTCAACCATTTAGAAATCTCCCGCGATGAAATACGTAAAACTATTTTTGAACTCAACTGCAACAAAGGTCCTGGGCCCGATCTTCTTCCTCCGATCTTTTTATGCAAGTGTGTAGAGCAGCTTATAACTCCTTTGCATATTTTTTTTAATAGATCACTTTCGTCAGGAGTTTTTCCATCCAGTTGGAAGCTTTCTTATGTCACACCCATATTCAAGAATAGTGACCGACGCTGTATTGAAAATTATAGGGGCATTGCCATTTTGTCTTCGATTCCAAAACTTTTCGAAAAGATAGTATACGACAAATTGTCTCCGCTAGTTGATTCCCGTCTGAACGAGCAACAACATGGCTTTAGAAAAGGTCGCTCAACCACCACGAATTTGACAATCCTAATCTCAGACGTCCTATGCAAAATGGAAAAAGGTTACCAAATTGACGCAGTCTACACAGACTTCAGTAAGGCATTTGACAGAGTTGACCATTCTACCTTAATTCTTAAGCTACAGAAATTCGGTATTACCGGGTCTCTACTCAGCTGGCTGACTTCCTACCTTTGCGATCGAACACAATGTATAAAATTTCAAGGATTTTTATCGAAAAACGTTAGTGCTACCTCTGGTGTACCCCAAGGTAGCCATCTTGGTCCACTTCTCTTCAATATATTTATTTCCGACCTATCTGACGTCCTAGCAGGCATACCTCATTTACTCTATGCAGACGACCTAAAACTTTATCTGACTATTGAATCCAAATCGGATGCCCTCTTTCTCCAATCGAAACTTGATTCCCTTGATCATTGGTGCAATGTAAACAAGCTCTCTCTCAACATTAATAAATGCCAGGTTATTAGTTTTTCCAGAAAATGCACGGTCACACACAATACGTACTTCCTCGGTAATAATGTGCTAACTCGAGTAAATAACATTAGGCGCGTTTTTTTGCTCCTCTATCCAGCGGAGAGTAGAATGAGAGTAGAGTAGACGCATTGAAAACAACAACACTCCTACACCAGTGAATTCACTGGTGTAGGAGTGTTGTTGTTGTTTTCAATGCGTCTACTCTACTCTCATTCTACTCTCCGCTGGATAGAGGAGCAAAAAAACGCGCCTATTGTTGACCTCGGTGTTATCTTAGATGAAAAACTCCGCTTCACTTTACACTACGATAAAATACTTTCTCGTGCAAACAAACAACTTGGCTTCATCAAAAGACGAGCCAAAGAATTTCGTAGTCTGTGGGTCACAAGATCTTTATACACTTCACTCGTACGTCCTATTCTCGAATACGCTTGCATTAGCTGGAATCCTGCTTTTGAAACCCACAGTGACAGACTCGAGTCAATACAAAAGCAATTTTTACTTTTCGCCTTGCGAGAGCTATACGACCCTTATGACTTTAATAGCCTACCTCCTTATGAGTTTCGACTGGGTCATTTAAACCTATCGACACTAGCCTCCAGAAGAATGATGATATCGGCCTGCTTCACATTCGACGTCATTAGAGGCGCTATTAATGTAGAATTCCTGAATAACAAAATTTTGATAAATATCCCTGTGAGGAACACCAGGTCCAATCGTTTCCTAAAAGAATATTCCCATTCGACCACATATGCAGCAAATGAGCCAGTAAATAGATGCTGCAGAGTATTTAACAGAATAAGCCATTTATATTCCCCTACGATTTCCAAATCATCCTTCAAGTCCTCTCTTTTCCATGCCATCCCTACCCTTAACCTTAAGCTATAGCTTTTATGTCAATGTTTATTTATTGATTGCTATTTATTAATTTATTTGTTACTCTTTTTTTAATTTGTTTGTTTTTTACTTATTTAACTTGTTTATTTTTACTTTTTCCTTTACTTTACTTTACTTTTCCATTTTTTATTTTAATTTGATGTCCTCTTTTTTTTTATATGTGATTTTGTACCTTGTTTGGTGAATGAATAAAATAAACTGCCGAAAATCAGAAAAGTAAGGGAACGGACTCCATGTGAAAACTTGCTAAACAAAAGGTGAGGAATAAAAGAAACGTCTGGTTTCGTACCTCCATTGCATTCATCCCCACCGAAACAGCGTCAAATTAATCAATTTGACAGCCGGAACCACTTTACCAGAAATCGCAAAACTAACGACGGCAAAAATGACGTCATTTGCCAACGCATTTTTACTAGGCTATTTTTGAATGAAGGACCTTATTATAACTGATGATGGCCTGATAGCTTTAAAAGTCACTAAAAAAATTTCCCTATGAATTAGTTACTTTTCCAAAACAACAATTTAGTGTTGGTCCAATGCTGCTAAATTTAAAACAGATCGTTATAGCTCAGATCAGAATCTATGACAAAAGGTCTGTTCGCGTACTACGATTAATTGCAATTAATTGCAATGAAGCCGTTATTATACTCTCGTCAGGTTAGGTTAGTGAAGAGGGCTGCCGGGAACGCGGCCAGCATTAGGCCCAGTTTGGGCCCATTTGCCACCCTCATAGACAATCACACGCATTCACACTTACAGCCATGGCACTGGCGGGATTCGAACCCGCAGGCCCCGTAGCACGCCGCTTTTCGGCCTGACGCCTTAGCGAGCAGTAAATTTCAGTAGTGTCCGAGCTACTGAAAAATACTGAAAACTGTCAAACGGTTTTTGGCGTAATGTTATTATGAAGGACAAATAATTTTGTGGCGATAATTTATCACAGCTTAGGATGATTTTATAACCACTATTGTTCTCCCAAAAATCGACAGCTGACACTTTCGTTTGTCAATTTTCAGGAGATCCAATGAGAGCGTTTTCGTATTTTTCATGAATTTCTCCCACCACCTGATGCAGGAAAATCCAGAAAATTTCAGTAACTGAAAGTACGCGAACAGACCTAAACTTGACGTCACTTTTCTAGTATCAGAAAAATCACAGTCAGATGTCGCCCGTACTTGATACAGAGTGAAGCTGGCTACAAGTCTCATTGTCAGCAAATGACCATTTTGAAAGTTGTCAACTGGCCGTTGTCCGTTGTGCGTGACGTTTTGAGTTAGATGAAATTCAATTGAAACACTAAAAATACATTAGAATGGAGAAAGCACCCGGTGTACAGGACCTTCCCGAGCTTTTAAAGACTGTGAGGCCGATGTATAGGGAATCCGTTTCTGAAATTGCTACGAAAATGATGTCGCATCCCGCCTATGGAAAACCGTAAGATGCTCAGTTATTTTATTCCACATGGCTGGTTATTTTATTCCACATCTCTCAATCAACCGTTGTTTTGCAGATATGAATGGTCGACGTCTGATTTCGAACTAGGTGCACCGCTGGGTCGTGGTAAATTCGGCCGCGTCTATCTTGCCCGTGAAGTTCACAGTCAATTCATGGTTGCAATGAAAATCATGTTCAAATCGGAATTGACCAAAGGCCGTGTCGAACGGCAGGTTTTAAGGGAAATCGAGATACAGTCGCGTTTAAAGCACCCGAATATTCTTCGTTTGTATACTTGGTTTCATGATTCAAAACGAATTTATCTCGCACTGGAGCTCGCTTCGCAAGGTGAACTCTTCAAACATTTGCGAAATGCTCCGCTTCAGAGATTTGACGAACATCGAGCCGCTAAATACACGTACCAAGTGGCTGACGCCCTCAATTATTGTCACATGAACAATGTGATTCATCGAGACTTGAAGCCGGAAAATATCCTGCTGACATCAGATGATAATGTCAAGCTTGCGGATTTTGGATGGTCAGCACACACAAGATCAAATAAGTAGGTTTGTGTAAATTTAAAAGATTTTGATTATAGCTGATTAATTGCAGGAGAAAGACAATGTGCGGGACTCTGGACTACTTACCACCGGAAATGGTTGACGGCTCAAGCTATGACGATTCTGTCGACCAGTGGTGTTTGGGAGTTCTGTGCTACGAGTTCCTGGTTGGCAATCCACCATTCGAGTCAGAAACCACCGAAAGTACGTATAAAAAGATTTCTAGAGTGGGTATTGTCTACCCGAATCATCTCAGCGTTGGAGCGAAGGACTTGATCTCGAGGGTGAGCACGAAAATATTGGTTCTAATTCTATTTCTACAGTGGGTGCCGTTACAGCTTTTACGAAAGTCAAGTTCTGCTCGAATCACTTTAGTCGACGTCATGAACCATCCCTGGATAAAAGAGAACATGAAAAAAACTGGGAGAGATGTGGTTCCGTCCAGGAAGCGATAATATTGTTTTCGAGATTCTTCTACAATAAAGTTAAGTTCATCTGAGGATTATTCCGCTTAGTTGTGCCACGATCCAAATATGCGAGACGTCAATGAATACATTTACATAATTTAAACAAATATATTTCAATGCATTATAAATGAATAAAAAACACGGAAATTGTGCAAAAACGTTGGTTTAATGTAGTCGTCGATTTCTCAGATCAACTCGCTTCGCGAGCGAATCAACTGCCGCCTCTAAACTGCCGAGAGGTACTGAGCCATAGCATTTACGTGTTGCATACCCAATAACCTTACGGATATGATTTTTGTCGTTTTCCGTCATTGTTCGCATCAAATTTTGCCTGCCTTCTACTTGCGTCGGTTGGCGAAAGCGGTTTATGTGCGACGTTCGTGGTTTCTCTTTCCTTATTTTTGTGCAATGTGCAGCTGTGACACCCTTGTTTTGAGTCATATTTAGCTTATCTTCGACGGTTTGATTTGTGAAAGACTCCCAATTGGGTTTTTTCGGGGGATCATGGAAAGGATTTCTTCCACTTTCATCTCTCGATCCAGCAGGCTCTTCAACTTTGGCCCACGGTTTAATTGTTTTGTCCCTCTGCAAGTATTCAAGAACAGGATTCGAAACCGGCTTTCCCACTGCAGTTTCGACGGGTGTAGGCGGGTCCATGCGATTGAATTTGCTAGGCTTTTGTGTTTTATTCTTCTTTTCTTTTCCCATGGTAATGTGATGTGGATAACGTTCACGTTTACTCACTTTATTCTAATCTTATTTACAAGTAGAGTGCACAGAAGTTGTCAGACACACAAGAACTACGAAACGAATGTGACAGTCAGAACAGCTGTTGACTTCAACTACAGGCAAAGATAAAGAAGAAGTGGATAGAAAATGTGGATTTCCTTGCGACTCCATTTCATATTAGTGTGCGAGAATGCTCTAACGCTAACATTGTTCGATGCCGCTTTCTTTCTGGGACAATAAAGTAAGTTATCATATTCAATCTTTACCATGATCCACTTTTACGGCATTAAAATGTTGTTAATGAGCCGCACTTTGAAAAGATGCATTCGGCAATCATTTGGAACCGTACTATGTTTACATTGATTTAACAACATGCGTTTTGTCAACGGCTGAATAAGGGGAGAGGGGAGAGGGGATAGCTTTTTTCAAGAAGAACTGGTGCCATACACATACGCTCATGTAAGCCATGTCGCCCATCTATTTCTTCTACATCTTTAACCACAGGCAAAGCAATGGAGGTAGTAGACAATGGAGTAGCCCTTCACATTTGAAATGTATTGGAAGGGGACGTAACCATGAGGTAAGGGGAATGCGAAATTCTGTCTCCCTATTGCTCATGTTTTGTTTCCCTCTTGCGCGATTATTTCATTTGGAACTGTATGTCATATGATCAACATGTGGAAAATCTCCTGCCAAGTTGATAGATAAGACGTTTGGTGGAAGTTGCAGGGGTAGATGCAAAGCAGTCGTATCACGTTGGCCACTCTACTATTTTATCTCTATGAGCAAAGCACACACGATTGCTAGGTTCGGAACTATCCCTTTGCAAGCACATGTACTAACCCCGCTGTCAGTTGCGATACAGCAGCTGTCAAGCGGTTTGAATTGTGAGGTGGGATTCCGTAGTGGGAATAAATTACAAATATCTGATTGATTATGTTCTTCCATAGTAAATAATGGGCAAAAACGACGAACGCGAAAATCAAAAAGATCTTGAGTACATACAACAGCGGCGACGTGATCGTCGCGGACGCCAACGTATTCGTCGCCGTCAAGGAAACTCCGGTGATGGGGAACATTATGAAAGCAACGATAGGAACGGACAAAATATTAGCCGACCTGAATGTAATGAAAAGGCAAGAACAATCTTCCAAAAATGGACAGAAAACCGGAAACCGAATAGTATGAATCCCTTCAAAAAATTTACCGGTACGGACAATGTGTATCACAGGTATCCGGACGACAATCCTGTTAATGCACATCAAGGCCAACTGGTTTCTTCCGATCCCCTAGGGATGGGTGACAAGGCTGTTAAGGCTGTGATACCACAAAGCACAGTTACAACACATAAACGTACTAGGACAGAAAGTGGGTTGTCCTCGATTTCGTCAAGCTCATCGGGGTCAGCCAGTAGTGCAGTACGCAGTTTGGAAAAAGCTGTTGAGAAATCTTTACAAGCGGCAAAAACGGCTGCTGAACAAACAAACGAAAAGCCTAGTGTAACTGCAGGGAAGTCGACGGACAACTCTGTTGGAAAACAGCATCGAAAAATAAAAGCAGAACGGCCATCAAAGTCGGACACATCTTCGACTTCCTCTTCATCGAGCAGCAGTTCTAGCAGCAGTTCAACGTCAAGTGAAGATGAAAACCCAAGAGAAGATAATACTAACGGTCGGGACGACGTAGTTTGTTTAGGGCAACTTGAGAAGTTTGAAAACTTAGTTGATGATGAAGAAAAGGGTGTTCCCTTGCAGTGCGGCCTCTGCGACAAATCTGTATACAAAATATGCGTCCTTCTCCACAAAATTTATTAATTGGCTTTTATTTTTTCCAGGATCATATTTCACTTCACTGCCAGACGATTTGCAAAAATTGCAATGCAAAGCATCATGGACTCAAGGACTGTCCAAAACCTGCAAATCTTTCCATAGTTTTCAGCAACTTCATGCAGTTTTGTCTGCGACAGAGTGTCAGGTACAATCCGAACGAAGCGTTTTCCGTTGATGAGGAGCTAAAATTACTGCCTTCTTTGGCAACATCACACAAGGCCTTGTTGAAACGGAGTGAGAAAGAAAGCGGAAAACGGAAGCGAAGATCACATAAAAAACGTGGAAGATCATCGACATCCGCGTCTAGCGATTCGCAGTCGGATTGCGAATCGTTAAGGGAAAGAAAACGACGTTCGGCTAAGTCTCACGAAACTGCAGCTATTGCAGCTGCTGCTCCATTTGCACAGGCATTTGGTGCACCATATGGGTTTAACGTTCCTGGTGCGGTAAATCCGCTTCTGGCATTAAGCCAATTAATGGGCTTAGGACAGGCGCAGATGGGTTTTCAAAATAATTCCGTTGCGAAGGATTAGAATTTGTAAAATAAATTCCATTCAAAAGATGTGTATAAATTAAATTGTATTTTTAGATGTAAGGCTATTGAAACTATGTCGCAGCATGATAAAATAAAAATTGTGCGTACAAAGTTTTCCTCTAGTCATATATGCAGTTCCATTGTTTTAGGATAGAGCATTTAATTCGATCGGTAACCAGCGTTTTGTTTCTCAGCACCTTTGCAGTCGAGAAGATAATTTCCACTCGCGATGACATTTTAGAGTATGCAACGACATCGCATTATCGAGTAAACACTTTTTACCACTGGGCCCTGTTCTGAGTGACACCCCACGTGACGAATCGCATTATTTTTGTGTTTTTATTAAATTTTTGGTCTCTGCTACCACCTAGTCGCCCTCTGGCCGTAAATTTTTTCCGGCTGGGGACCATTAAGTCAAATTTTACCACCGGTGTCTACGTGACGTGATTTTGCAATTGACGAAAATTCTTACGTTATATGAATATCAGAATAAGACTCACAGCTTAATTTTTTATCTTCCACGATGAAATGATTTTACTTTCAAAAGCCCAGGTCGCTTTCTTCCTTTTCACGCCCAAACATCGCCTATTTTAAGTTTTTCTAACCACTTTTAGCGGTAAAACATAAAACCCATTGTTCTAACATATTTCGTATAACAATTCTATTTGAAATCTATAATCTTATGACACTATGACTTAGACAGGAAATACAATTCAAACGAATTCAAATTATGTTGCCTTGTTTTTAACTGAAAAAGTACACTGAATCTAACACGTCCGTTAGATCAAAATCACTTTTGCTCGGCAATTTTTTGAGTGTTTGGTTGAGTTTCCGTTTAATTGAATCCGATGCAGATCCGTCATTGGTCAAATCACTGAAAAGTCATAAAAAAGGGTCAGTAAATGCCAGTCTTTCAAATAAAATAACGCCGTTGACCCACCTGGCACTAAAACTGTATTTTTCGGCAAGGAATTTCGATAAGTTTTCCAAAATTGGTTGTGAATGTAAGGCGACGAATTGTTCACGACAGATCTGGAATAAGCCATAATTTATTAAAAATAGGGAATACGTATTTTGGTTGATGTAGATTCCATTCTAGCAATCAGTTTTCCAATATTTACGCAAAAAGTAACTTCAAACAGTATCATTTACTTTGTATTAGTCGAATTTTATCACTAAAATTACCTTATTCATATCAGGAACAGTGCACGCATGAGTCCAGAAGCAATCATGCACAGAAATGAAAGTTATGCCTTTTCGTTCGCAATACAGTGAAGTGAGCATCATGTGGCTCGAGTCCAACGAATGAATAAAATTCGGAGGGAAGGCATTCTTTTGTTTCATGACATTCGGCTTTTCGTACATATCCATTGCCATTTTCTCATTCACCTTTTGCGTATTTCGTTGCGACTGCTTGCCGTCCGAGCGGCAATATGGCTGCACAACTGGCAGTCCCAGAGGTGTTACCCATTCCACGTTTTGTGAACAAACTCCGGAAATCAGTCTCGCGCATTCGGTGAACCAGTCCTGGATCTCTTTCGTCGATGTGAACATTTCACGCAGGCTTTCAAATGTTTTCGTCGTCAGATAAGTAGAAGCCGGCCAAACCCAATCCTTTGGAAACTCATCAATGTCCTTTAGCTGTCTGGCAATCTGAAGTCGAGCACCGTATCTTGTGACACCGTACACGGTTGTCATCACAGTTTGTTTTATGACCTTTCGTCGAACGTAACCTTCGAGTATTTGTGCCACGTGCAATCCGCTTGCTGCATCGTTTTGTCGACTCCGTTCTACAAGCGCAGCCACTGAACTATACACGTCCTGAGGAACATCACATGGCGCCAAATTCACACTTATCGCACCAGCTTTGTCCCGTCCAAGGGCTGCGTAATGCTGAAGACCATTGCAGGACCCATCTTGATGTACCGGGAACCTGCTCATAAATTCTAAAAGAAAAGTACCGTTTTCAAAACAAGCACTGAAAATCGGAGAATAACATACTTTCAGGATCATTACTCCTGGCAACATTGGCAATTTCTATGCAGCATGCTAAAGTTTGCCAGGGTTCGTCAGATTTCGTCCACCAACGACGTCCCTAAGAAAATGCATGAAATTATTGTTTTGCCACCAAATCAACTGCAACTTAAAATTTACATCCAACGGATTATCTGCTGAATCCAATATATCATCCATCACAGATTCAGCGTACAAAAGCCGTTCTTTCACCGATTCACGCTTTTTAGTGCCCGTTAGGTTTATGCAGTGTAATTTAAGCCAGCTAAAACCATCCTTGCCGAGCGGTTGTGCTTGATGAAATACTAATAGTGAACGTGCGAGGTCAGATCCAAGATGATTAAGGTGAGGTGGAAGCGGATATACACGACCGCGGAAGTCCATGTTGTGAGGGAGCCAAAATGTTTTATCGCGATACTGTAATTCAACAAATTCCAGGATTCATTTGAAAATATTATGACGAATGCTAATTAATGCTAAATAGCCGACACTTACGTGGTTAGCTAACGAAATCCTATACAGTGTGTCACACCACAAACTATACATTTCTGCTTTTTTGCGCCTGTGATTCAGTTTCTGGCGGAACAGTTGATAGCGTTCTTTGCTACTTAGCGATTTATCGAAATGAGGTTGGGCGGGAAGTGGAGGCAATGTGCTTGGTGGCTGCGGAACATCTAATTTTTCATCTCCACCATTTTGGAACAACTTCAAGGCAATATCCAGCACCTGATGAGCACACAAGATCATAAGATAATTTTCAAATTAATTTAAACCATTAAAAACATACGTCCTTGTTTACTCTCCACGGAACACTAGCCAGTTGATTGAGGGAGTCAAGAGACGGGTACAAGTCTTGAGGATTTGATTCTTCTATTCGAGCCCATTGTTGGATGGCCTGAAATCAAACAATGAAGCTTAAAATAATTTACATTAGAGAATAAATACCTGTTGGGGCAAGCGAATTAGATCAGATTTTATTAACAAGTAGCCACCATTATGGGGTGTACTCCATGGCTGTGGTGGGCAAAGCATTGGAACTAAGTTCGCGTCGAATGTCAACGTTTGTTGTTGCGATGCTCGCAGAAGCCTGAAAACAGAAAATTAGCACTCAAGTGCCATTACGATTGCTGTTTCATATTTACCTCGCTAGAACCGGATGCGGTTTGACCTCTTCTTTAACCTGCCACCTTTGATTTCGAAACAGTGTGTAAAAGGCTGGCAGGAGATTTTGTGTTTTGCTGTTATTTCGCATAATATTCACGTCAATTTTCAGATCACGCATCAAAATATTGTACAAGAATCGGCCTACACCACTCATTACATTCGATGGCCACGCCATTTCGCAGATATCCATACTTGGTCCAAACGATCGCTTTTCGTGAACAATTTTCTGCCATATTTGTCGCGGATTATCACTGCTACTAAGCTGCTCGAATTTTTCGCAATATTCAGAATATACTTCACCAAGTTTCTCTAAAATTCCATTCCGTTTCTTCATTTCGATCTGGAACCTGTGGAAAGATAACTTCTGTTGAAAAAATTTCCAATTCTTCAAACATCGACAGCCACTACAAACTTCGTGCAAACTCTTCTTCCTAGTTCTCTGTGCAATTGACCGACCGTAGGACTATACGTTTCCGATCCTTCAGCCAGACTTCTAACTTCCTTTAGAATTATGTCAGCATAATGACTCGGATCTAAGCACCGCAAGTAATTATAATATGTCATATGAGAGTTCAGCTTGTAGCGAGCCTGCGCTTGAAGAGTATTCAGATCTCTGGTCACAGCAGCGATTACTTGCGATCGCCACGAATTTAAGAGTTCGTCAACTTTCTTTCGCTGTAACCATTTCATATTTTTATTATCGATTCACAGCGCTGCCGTTTTATACTTACATATAACTTGGTATCACCAAACTCCTTTCCCTTTTCTATACTTTTAATTGTTATCGAACCATCTAATTCAACTTCGAGTTGCTTTCGAGCCAAGTCTCTTAGCTGGTCCGCTGTAAAGCATTTCTTTGGATTATCAACTCCAGTTGTGGCAGCATTCGTCTTGAAGTCTGTTACACTTTCGTTTAAATCACTTAATAAACAATTTGAGTAGGTTAGTTCAGGAGGCGTGTAAACAGGACGATATTCCGTTTCAATCCGATTAATGGCATCCAGAACGATTTCACGTTGATCATATACGAATTTACTGTTGTCCATTATCATATTTAATGAAATACCCTATGAAAATGTTATTTCGGGATCATTATAAAATCCGAAAATTTCTACTTGCATGTGTCTCATTATGTAGAGTTCAACTTACCAGGTCTTGGGCTTTCCGTCGGTACATCAATAATAGCTTCTTATTACTGTCCGATTCTTCTAAGCGTCCTAGGCATTCGAAAATTGCTGCAAATGATTGATGATTAAGATCAATCCCGTCTTCTTTCAGGATTCCACAAATCTCCTTGATTTTGTCGAAATTTCCTTTTCCCGCATAGCCATGCAATATAATGTTGTAGAGATCAATGATCAAGGCATTATTGGGAACCTTCAGCCGTTTGTATTTTGCACGATAATTCAATAGTGTCGTCAGTCCACGACTTAGCATATTATTTGATGCACAAACGTTGAGATATGTGGTGAGATTTATTACTGCCGATTTCTGTTTCGCCAAATTTTGATCCTCGATGGATTTATGAAATTTCGCCTTGAATCTGATAAATTTATTTGTTAATTTTGAATAAACAAACAGTAATTTTTAGAATAAGCCAAATAATAATTTAAGATCTTTCTACGGCAAAACCATCTTCGGGCTTGCCTTTCCCAAAATAAGAAGCGAAGAAGGTTGCAAACCTCATCTTTAGAGGCGCCAGTTCCTATAATGCCAGTTCCTATAATGCTGAAGAAGCTAGCACGTTAGTTGAATACTCCAGTTCACAGAGGACAGCTCTTCAGGCACCTAGGTAATACTGGAAAACTAAAAACAAACGGGCAGTGCAGAACAATAAAAAAGAGACTTTCTTTGCTTTTAAAGCCAAATCATTGGCCAACGATGAATATCTACCTCTGAACTTGAAATTTCTATCGCAGAAAAATCATAGCATCCCCAAAATTTCGTTTTCATCGCAAACCACTCTAGCCGATCCTGACCCCCAGACTTTTCCTGAAGAAAAAAAAATCCTTGACTATCCCAAATGCAGTCCTAATCATTTTCCCGCAAACAGAACAGTGAACAGGGCTCGGTCAGTTCTAAAACAAAGAAATGCTAAATTCAACTCAGCAAAACGGGTACGTATTGGCATCCAAATATGCCAAAAACTCCAAACGATCACATGCTGATCACAAAGATATTTTCCGAGCTTAAGATTCAATACCACACGTGGTACCTGCCAGAGGAAAAACAAATCAACATTAGGCGTGTTTTTTTGCTCCCCTTATCCACAACAGAACAATGCAGACGCATTGGAAACAACGCCTGTTATGGAAAGGTGGAGTTGTTGTTGTTCCCAATGCGTCTGCATTGTTCTGTTATAGATAGGGGGAGCAAAAAAACACGCCTATTGTTATTAGAGGTCTGCATGGACTCACTCACGAAGAAGTCAAAATGAGCCTCGAGAAGCAATGTTTCAAACCGATCGAGGATTTTTCTCTGAAAAGTAGAAGAGGTCATAAACTTATCAAAGTGTTCATCGTGAGAGATGAAAGTGAGAGATGAATATTTACATATTTACTAGTTTGCCAGGTTGAAACCTAAAAACTTAGAGCCAGTTCTACCTTTTCAAATAATTGAATGAACCGTGAAAACAGCTTTCCGACCCTCACAACCTCCATTGTAGCCAAAAAAGGGGGTAGTGCAATTTCTGAGCGATAGCAGAATTGGCATTATGCTCACTCAGAAAACCTTTTTCAACCCGGCTAATCAGCTCGGTATCCCCAACTTCCACATTCACATAAATTATAGGATGAATGGCAGGGGCGGAGGCACAGCTATTCTCGTAAGGAGACGCGTTAACTATCATACCATTCAAATCTCCGGTAAGGCAGTAACCAGTCAATAACCTGAAGTAATCTATATTCACTAACAAAATCTCCAAGATGAAAGAGAACTACACGTTCAAAACTCTCCTTGAAGACTAATCAAGCTTTCACATTCAATCAAAATCTTGATAAGACGAAGAAACCAAATCCGGAATCGAACTAGGTAAACCAAATCCGGTCAAATTAATCAATAAACTAATGTGATTTGTATTCAGGTCTCTCAATTTAGTCGTCTTGACCTTAAAAATAGTTCACTAACGAGGCTGTTCAAATATTTCAGAATGAAAAACAAGCTGATCATTCATGCAGTTATTGGACTAAGTATACCAAACTATACAAACCGATACTTTAGAGATCCAATTTCAGGAAAACAACGGCTAAGATGACGATTCTGAAGAGGACTATCGTCTTGAGCAGACTGCAGCAAATATTTTGCTCGACAGAACACAGAGTGTAACATCGCACTTCGCAAGGTTTTTAGGATTCTTTGATACGTAAGGAACGCCGACATACACCATGAACTTAGCATCGAGACAGTAGAAAAATAGATATGGCATTTCACGTGAAGCGGACAACAAAAAAAAGTCGATTAAACCTCATAGAAAATAAATTGCGTATCCACGATCATATCTCTCTAGAAGTACCATTATGCACCATATGAACGAAATCCAGAGCCTCGACTTTTTTTCGTTGTCCGCTTCACGTGAAATGCCCTAAATACATGACACAATTGACAGATACCCTAACAGTAATCTGACAATCCTGAAAACTCAAAATTCTCCTATAAACCTCACCTATCCAGGCATAAGATAACTCATTGAGTAATCCAGAAGTGATATACTCTACCATAAGATACATATCATAAAACACAACTAAAAGTTTGGTGAAGGTGCAACATCCGCACCAACTCTAGGAAAAATACAGTTCATAGGAAGGCAGAGCAGTTAGTAAAGTATAGATCGTAGTATAGTCAACAGTGAAATAAATGAAGTACTGGAATAAGTGGCTTAATATAAATCAACTCTTATGTTTTTAACCAGATGCAGACGAATATTATGGTAGACATACCTGTTTTCCTTACTTTTCGAAAAAGTAGCTTTTGCTTCTACTGGAGAACTAACATGTATTCCATCTAGCAAATCATTTTCGACCGCATCCTCTTCTTCCAATAGTTCCGGTACCTTAGCCAGCATTTTTCCATCAGCACTAAGCAAGAAATAAAAAGGTAAGTTTATTTGAATTCTGAAATATTTGATTTTCATTACCCATACTCTTCTTCAGCTCCCATTTCGATAGTTTCAATAATCTCACGATATTTCTCGAAACTTTCTATTATATTCTGAAGAGATTCTGGCTTCTCGATCACTTTTATGGTGTTTTTCGATGCTTTTCCGAAGAATATTAGGGGTTTTTGATCGTAGATTCCAGCCTGAATATCAGGATGATGAATGATGTCTAGGTCGATCTTTTGATATTCAATTGGCTGTTGCTTTGTAGTTTTCTGAGTAGAGTAATTATTGTGCGGAGCTTTTGTGGGATCAACTCCGAATAAAGATGAGGATTTCGTCACGAATTCGGCTAGCCTTTTGGATTTCAGGTTTTTAACTTTGGTTCGGGTTTGTTTTGTCGATTTGGACGTCACTAATAAGGTGAAAAAGCACAAATATATTAAATCAAATCTAATCAAACGAAATTTTGTTTGTTGAAGAGCTGTGACTTATATTTTACCGTGAAAAAACTCGCTGCCAATGGTTATGTACTTATTCTTTGAATAACCTTTAATCTTATATGTGATGTATGCAAAAGATCGGTCTCCATTTAGTATTCAAAAGCCCGAAACAACTCGTTTACTTGTTCACAGCTTACAATTTGCAATACATCCAACTTACCTTGTAATAGTTCGATATATTTCGCATAATTCGCTGCTCGTGTTTTCCTTTTTGGTTGTTTTATTGAATCTGGATTTGTAGTTGTGGATTGGTGTCGGAGCGCCAAACATTTCGAACAAGTATCTAAAGTTAAAATATATTTAGCAACATACATATATACGAAATGCAACAAGAATCTCAGCGAGAATTTGTTATGCAAACATAGTGGGCAAACCTAACCACAAAATCGCATCGCGGCTTTGAAACAAAGTATTAAAATAGGCGAAAACCAATATTTTCGCTACAAATAAAACAATCCTTAAACTATTGTTCACTCGATTTACCTTTAAACACATTTATATTAGATATCACATTAAAACTCGAACTCGGACGGGTTGAGAAAATCAACCGATGATCTTTCGGAATACACTTTTTCACTTGCAAAAATTTAACATGATCCAATGAAACTCGACGTGCATTTAATAAGCGATACATCGTGTAAACAAATATATGAATTAAGCTCCATTCACAAATGTTTTAGCGTACATATTTTGAAATTAGCGTGCGGCTTATCTGGACTCGATTACCCTAAATTACGCACTTCACGCAGAGACGACACATTTTTTGACGTTTCAGGGTAGAAGAACAAATCACATGTTCAGATGCTCAAATGCCAAAGACAGAAGACTGCAATAAAATTGAAGACATGCACCTTTTCTAAGCAGAAGTGTCTATACTGCTCGAATACGTGGAAAAAAGCTCAGATATAATTTTGGGTATTTTTTCACCGAAGACATGTTCCGACTGTATTTTTTATTATTTATTTTTGATTTATTTTAATAGACTTGTATAATTTTGAGGCACGAAATCAAAAATATATAAATTTTACTAAATAGGGAAATTCGAAATGTATTCAATTGAAAGTTGTGTAATGTCGGGTCTAAAGTAGTGGTTTTTTCGAGAGATTCATTCCAACTGCATCCTTTGATTGATTGATAGCCTGGAGTGGGTTCAGAAGGCCCCTGGCAATGTTTATATTGCCTCCTCTGCATTATGTCCTATAGCATGCCCAGAGTTCTAATGAGCCTGGATATGTTCCTCGACTGGACATTTGTTATATCTCTGGTGGAGGGGAGGAGCAGAGCCAAATAGCTCTAATCTTCTTCTCGCTATTGCTGGGTAGTGTGTGAAACGATGTTCTACACACTCTACCGTTTCCCCACAATATCTGCAGCAGTCGTCTCGGTTCTTACCTATTCTGTGGGGATACTTTTTGCAAGGTAACCGCTGAAGTTCAACATTTCCATTATGGACCTGATGTCATCAAGGATTTCGAGGTGCCTGTTAGGTGTCCTGATTTGTACCTGTTTCGCTGCTTCCTCTTGGATTTAAGTGTAGCGGTTCTAGGGTTAGAAGGGCCTCCAATCCTGCCATTGGGGTGGAGCTCATTGCTCCTGTAATCAGCAGGCAGCCCATCTATTGAAGCTTCTTGAGCCTATTAACAGCAGTTTTTTGTGTGGTTTCATCAAGTTGAGTTTTACCACTAGTTTTTTGAGGATTAACGGATGAATCCTCTTTCTCGACCACTGGATTGTTTCACTTAAGGCTTTTTACATTCTGAATCTCAAGGTATCCATGCGTGAGCCTCTTATTATTATCGTGATGAACCGAAGAGCAGTTGAGCCGTTACTTTTGAGGGCCACGAGAAGATCATCAATCAGTAGGGATCATAGCAGGGGATAATACCCCTCCCTGTGGACATTACCTCATAGTGTCCATCCTTAGCATCACCTCCCCCAGTTCTGCAAACACATCTCGATACCTTAGTATTTTATCCCGCTCACTTTGCTACTTCTTGAGGTTCATCACTCCTCTGGAGAGCATGGTATAGCGAGTCATGTCTTGTATTACCAAAGGCTTCTTCTAAGTCCATGAAGGCGCATAGTGCGATTTCCTTTCCATTCAATGCCTTTTGCATTATTTGTACAAGCTTATGTGTAGCTAATATAATTGATTTGCCCATATGGTAGGTCAACTGAAATTTGTGAAGTGGCATCTTTGCTAGAAGATCATTCCTTATGCATAAGTCAATTAGCTTCTCCATAGTCTTTAATATGAAAGAAGTGATGCTGATTGGCCTATATGATTTTGGCAGGTTGGCCGATTTGTTGCCTCCTTTAGGGATGAACACAACCCGCGCCACAACTTTGGTATATAGCTCAGTTCCAAGGCCACTCTAAATATGCGTACCAGAATGGTTGTAATTTCCCCATGGCCCTTTGTAGCAGAGCTGGGTAGATTCCGTCTGGTCCAGGTGATTTAAAGGGTTTGAAGAAGTTTATTGCCCATTCGATGTTTTCATGCGTGATGATTTTTTTAATCAGAATTGAGGGGGGTGCCCGATCAGCGCCTTCCTTCTCTTCCTCATAGTTACCGCTGCTCATAATTTTGCAACCTGGAGAGTGTGTTTTAAGCAGCACTTCTAGTATGTCAGCAAAGGGGTCATCATACTTTCATCGGGTGTCGCAAAAGGGGTCATCATACTGCCATCTTCTAGTGTGTCGCCAAAGGTGGTCATCATCCCCCCATCTGGAGTTCCATGTAGTCCTATATGCCATCGGTGGCCTTTGGATAAAGCTTTCTGTACCCTGGTAGTCTTTGGGATGCTATTGAGACTTTCGCGGAAGGCGCTCCAAGGCTTTTTTTTTGGATTTCCTTAGCTCTTTGTTGTATTTTGAGAGTTTCTTTTTATAGACCTCCCAGTTTGATGTAGTTTTGACCCGGTTGAACTCCGCTCTTGCAATTTTTCTCAGTTTTTTGATAGCACTGGCTTCTTCAATGTCCTCCGATTTTGTCTGCATAGTGAGACTCGGGTGCAGACTATGAAGTCCCGCTGTAAGGTCATTTTGATAGGCTTCCCAGCCCGTCCGTTTTGGTTGTCTGTACTTTACCCTTTTTACAATATCTTTGACTAGTTTGAAGTTTATATGCCTGTGAGCAGAGAACGTAGCTTCTTTTAGGAAATTCCACTTTTTTAGTAAGTCTAACAATGACGCCACTACACCCCCATTCGGTGTGATGACTGAGCGTTGACATCGCATCTAATAAAATTAGCGTTTTGTTCTCCTTTCTGCATTGGTCTACGAGTCCCTTAATATTGCTACTTCGGACTTGATCCTCATCCCCTGGGAAGTAGACTGAGACAAAAATCACATCTACAACTGCACCCTTCAGGTTTAATTTTGAATGATCTGAAAAGGCAGCCCTTGTTCATTCGGTCACTGAACAATTTCGGTATTCGAGCGACGATTCTATAAGTACTTTTTGTAATGTAGTAAATACATATTGGCCAAAGCCAGGCCAGCTGCTTGTGAGCTTGACAGGTCGTTTCAAAATCCCTTTGACCCTTTGAGGACATGTCATGGAGCTTTTGGTTCTTTTAATTAAATAACTGTACTGTTTTTATATTATTATTTGCTATGATTGCGTAATGTAAAGAAATAATTTGTTCGGATACTAACTGTAACTATACTGACCAGACAATAAAAGCTTGAAGCAAATTAAAATTTACTATTTTACTGTTACAATAAACCGTTACAATAAAATTCTTTTTAAATTGCGAGTATGATAGTAAATTTGAATTGATACGATTTTTTGAATTAATTCTTTACGATTGTAGCCCAATTTGCAATCTGAAATTGCGACAAAGAAACTGATGTGATTTTTTTTTTACCGTTATTTACATTCCAGCTTGAAACTGTAAATTGTAGCGATTATAAAATGAGATAGTTGCTCGGAGGCGCCTCAACTGAACCGAAGTCCAGAAGAGGGCCTGACAAGCAGGATAAGGTGATGGCGACCCATCAACAGTCATTGAAAAATGGGGTGGACTTACTCCCAGAAAACAAAAGCGGACGCTACGTATTATTCATCCATCATGAAATAATACTAGCCTCCAATAAAAGGGGAAGGGGCTTTTGTCCGTAAAGGACCAGAAGTAGCTCTCAGACATGGACTGTAAACCAGAATCAGCCGAGACGTGACGAAGCACATGCTAGCTATTTGAAAAAAGGAGAGCGAGAAAAACGCGAAGAAATCTAAACGGAGAAAAACTGCCTCTATTTCGTAAGGCCTGAAGATGAGGCAGACAGCCTCAGTGGTCAAAACCACAGATATTAGAGGGTTTCTCCGCCCACTGACCTTGGCCGCAAAAACAAAAAGCTAAGAAAAAAATACTAATTGGCCAAGGTCAGTGGGCGAAGTGAACCCCTAGCATCTGAGGTCTTGCCACAACATCAGGGGCCTGAGACTGTCTGCCCCATCCTCGGGCCATACGAAATAGATGCAGTTTTCTCCTCCTTTTTCAGATTTTCTGCTTTTTCAGCAAAATGCTACGTCACGTCTCGGCTGGGTCTGGTTTACAGCCCATGCCTGAGAGCTACTTCTGGTCCTTTACGGACAAATACCTCTTTCAATTTTTGTATTTGCGCCGCCTTCAATCCATTTTGACGGATGAAATATATACGTAGCGGTTCCCTTTGTTTTCTGGGAGCAAGTTCATCCCATTTTTCCAGTGACCCACCCCAGCCTCGTAGATCTAGCAAAGCATCGGGGTTGGACTAAAGGGTGCTCCGCTAATGCGGACGAGGGGCCTTCACTTTTTTTTTTATTTGCCCCTATTGATGGTTCGCCATCACCTTTTTCTGCTTGCCAGGCCCTCTTCGGGTCTTCGGTTCAGTTTAGGCGCCTGCAAGCATATCTATTATTCTTAAAAACGCTACAAAAATTTTTTGTTTATAAAGGGCGGCTTTTTATGGGGCGAGGAAATTGTACAGTTCGTCGCTGTAAAATCAAACCGGCATATCTGCAAAATGCATATTTTTCACCAGAGCGCTTTAAAGTTTTCGCGTGTGGGCTGTTTCCTCGTAAATGCATACCGGCACAGCACCATTAGACGGATTTTTATTCAACTATACGATATGCCGGTGCGACATAAAAATAGACGGGAAAAAGAGGAATTTTTTGATACCAAAAACTCAAAAACTCAATTTTTGCAGATATGCCGGTTTGATTTAACAGCGACGAGTTGTTAAACATTGGATGAGCTAGGGGGCAGTGTCAGAGCGCTTGTACATTTATTAGTATCCGCAATCATATGCTATACCTTCTGAGAGTTTATTCATAACAAAGCTAAGAAAACCACTAGTACGGATATGCTTATCATACCTAACTACTAAAGTGACGTCAGTAAAGTCGAGACCACCATATATACACATGAAGTAATTTCCCATTTTTTGCAATGTACTAAAATATCTTCAATTCTCAATCATGCCAAACGACTAGAATACTATGCAAATGCCATCTACTGAATGAAATCATCTAAAATATAACCGGTATTTCAGTAGTCCCTACATACTATTGTCGTTGCTCATCTTTGTGTCTGAGTAGTCAGATGCTCAGAAACTAATATGACTTGGCATTTTTCTATTGTAATGTGCATTGCCCGAAAATTAGAGAAAAAAAAACATTAAAAACTTTTACTATAATACGATGTTGATCTTTGCTTACGAAAATCGAATAGTTCTTAAATACATGTGTACAATTGTATGTATTTGTTGTTACATCTTTTCGAAAAACATTCTCAATTTGTATGTGTTGATTGCATGAAATTTATTTGATAGTTTTTATTCTGCTACTAATTTGCTTGGCTGGAGATTGGATAGCAAAACGTTGATTAATAATAAGCACTAATGAATCATCACGGTTTGTTGCAATTCTGACTTCCGGTATTACTAACTTGTTTTCGCATATAAGAATTCATACACATTATTTTTTTCCAAAAATATACGCATTCAACAATTGAATGATTTTTGTCACCAGAATATTTAAATTGTTATCAATATGTAAAGATTCAACTTTTTTTGTTAATATTAGCTGTGTTCAATGAGTTGCTTAGGTTGAGCTAGGTTGAGATATCTCAGCAAAATGTTTTTAATGGGCAATTCAGCTGCTCTAGCTTGCAAGAAGTTACCCTGATTTGTAAATCATGAGCCTGCTCTTAGTTGAACTAGAGCAATTTAGAGCACGATTTCTGCTCTGCCGTTCTGATAGAGCAAGTTCGGGCAGGCAACCAGTTGTTTGTCAACTGTTACGGTACCGACTTTCAACAAAATATTACAACTGAAGTAATTTTTAATAAATTTTTTCCCACAGGTTTTTCTGTATCTCAGAAGATAGTTTTTCATTAGGGAATTGATCTTCTGACACGCAATCAACTTTGAGAATTGCCTCTCAATTGCTCGACTTTTTTGCCTCACAATTGCTCTAACTTGAGGTGCTCTGCTCTTTTTTTCGGAGTTATTAAACATAGCTATTATATTCGTGGCTTGTCTATTTTTCCAACTTGAATTTTTCGGATATGAGCTCAAATTCCCATTTTCACTACTGCCGGAATTCCATTGGAAAAATTAAACTACTGTACAATACCCAAGCATAATTTTCTTATAAATAGAATTTGAGCTTTTCAATAATTTGTTCAATTTGAAAAAGTTTAATTTGCATGAAATGTGGGGGAATGCTTCTTTCTGATTGATTCTCACAAAAGTTACCCTTCTTTAATTATATGTCCTAATCAATATTTTACGATAAATCGATCACTTTCTTTCCCACCGCACATCTGTTTTACTTCACTTCACGATCACTTCGCCCTTAATGGAGTGGATTATACGGTAATCATTAAATTTAATTACACTTCCCCTCTTTAGATAGAATCGCCCACATTTTGGTGCATCTGTTAGCCCGTAACGTTTTAAACAAGCATCGGAGTACCCATATGCCCGTTTATAAATGGTTTTTCACCCCAACAAGATCATTTTCAGTATTTCAGTTTGTAATTACTATGGGTGTAGTGGGTGCTGCAGCATATGAAAATGTTTATGGTTTTTTTTACAACAGCATTGGCCATTCGATATTTTCGAATATGTTGTGCTGGGTGAATGGGCAAATGGACGGATGGATGGATGGATGACCGAATAGGATGTAGACGCAATACACTTTCCTGATGACTTGTGAAGCTGCGACCAGCGGAGACGCATCAGAGATCTGAGTCGGCTGATCGCAGAAAGTACAGAATAGAAGAGCTGCCTCGTCCAGCATCCGCTACACAGTATATCGTCGACAGTCGGATCTAGCTGGCTCGGTTGTTTCTTGATCAATCTTATTCCATTTCAATCCGAAGCCGCGCGAGTGAAGTACGTTTCGGATTCTTGGCACCATCAGCGATCAATAAATGGTCTGCGGAATCATACTTTAGTCCGTGTGTACCAAAGCGTGCATTGATCTTTCTCGTATATAAACAGGATAGCATCAGGTGCAAGTTGTTTAAATTAGTGATATTTGTGATCGTTTTTTGTTTCCAAGTCCATCAGTTTCGATTAAACTCGAAAATATTTTCTTACGGTGAAAACTGTTGTGCTGGCTTGAAATAAACGAGGATTTTTTTTTGTTTCCTGGAATCGTGCATAAAAAAGTTTTAATATTTTCCCGGTGAGTATAATGTAGACGTGTTTATGTCCTAGATGATGAATTTCTTTTTTCGAACGGGTAAACAAAGGCCAATGAGTCGAGTTGGCTTGTGATTTCTGTTGTTGCTCGGATCTGGTGGATTTTAATTAATTATCGAGACTAGAGTAGCGAAAACGTTCGTCTTTCAATGAAATCACAACAAAATGTAATTTGCGAGAAGTGTGAATGCCGGGTGATCTTTGAACTCGCGTAAGAGATAACGCCAAAGAAAAGAAGGGAATAGGAAATAATATAAGCTGGAATGATGTACTGATATAAGCCTGCAGCACGGGGAGTATTATTGAATACGGTGTGAATACGCTGAACCTTTCAGACACGTATAAATCAGCTGAACAGAGATAATGGAGCAAATGTTTCAGTTAATAAATTCAGTGTTTGCGAATTTGTATTATTTTTTTTTGTGATGTGCTCATCGCCGTTGATAATGAGATGAATAGGCCTTATAAGTCAATAATATAATCATCTTAAATAATTAATACTTTTTATGCGATTCTTTATTAAATTGTAGTGTAATTCTTTACTGGCGATCATTGAGTGGAATGTTTTAAAAGATTTGAAAGACTTGTATCGACGCAAAATAAAGGCGTTTCGAATGCAATGAACTGTGACCCGAAAGGCTTATCGATTCGTCATAATGCCTCGGAAATTCTGCATCTCGATAGCTTTTCCTCACAAAGAACTTTGGTTTCGTATTGTTATTATTTTCCGTCACTGGACCTCGAGGCTACTCATCACAAATTACTACTCAATTTTTCAACTCTTTACCATTCTGATAACACATTTTTGTGATGAAATAAGTATTTAGTAAAGATTTTCAAAAAAAGGCTTAATTGGAGTATAAAAATTGATAAATCATTGCATAAATTTTCGTAGTTATCCAAATCGAAGTTCACCTATCCCTCGATTTACACAGAAGATAGGTTCCGCAGAGAAGCGTGCTAATCGAATTTTTAGAATAACAGTAAAGCCATGTAAATAAAAAAAAATAAATTGTGAGCAAAGGTACCCTTTATTTTAGCGTAAAATAAAAGTATGACGTAAATATATAAATAACATAGATATGAAGATTCTTTCATAATATAGTAGATAGAAAATTTAGATATATAGTATGAAATTCATTTTTTAACGAAAATTGAAGTCGTTCCATTGATTTTATAAAATAATAAAAAAAAAACAGAAACAGACCAATCACAAAATTTTGAATAATGGATTAAGTATGATATTGTAAAAAAAAAAGATTCTTCAAAGTTTTGTTATTGCTATCCACGATTGCATACGAACTTTATTTGCTTTGTGACTTGGTGCCATTTACATTATTCGCCAGCGGTTCTGGTTGAATGGTGGTGGTTCGCAAAGAGTTAGTAAAAAAAATCAGTCATTACAAGCTGCAATCGGTTTTTTTGTGAGATCCTTGCAGATCACCTCATACTGATGTAAAAATTTACGAATTTTTCGCTGGAATCGAAGAGCATTTGCAACACTCGGATCGTTTTGTAAAAAAATCATTCTACAATTTTCTCCCTAATTCGAGCCTATTGCGTATGATTTTTGCAGTGAAAGCTATCGGTTCGGGTTCATCTTGGTTGGAATGATTGTCAAGAGGATTGGTTTCACTAAGCATGGAGGTTAAAACTTCCTCGTCTAATTCTTCGTCTGCCATAAGCTCAACTACGCCTGCTTCGCCTAAATTATCAAAACCTTTACCTCCCATTCTGTGCGCTAACTCCGCTATTTGAGAAAGTTCACCCTGCAATGAACTCTTACTTTGAGCCACGACAGGCTATACGTTTTTCCAGCAGGCATTTAACATTGATTGCTTAATCTGGCTATACGAAAGCCACACATGCTTAACAGAATCTAGAATTGTTAATTTTTCCCAGGCATCCATCAATTCAAGGGTTGGATCATTTTGCATGCTTTCTAAAATTTACCTGAAGGTTTTGTTTTATATATAGCGTCTTGAATGTCGCAATTATTCCTTGGTCTAACGGTTGCAATTGGGGAGTCGTGTTCTTGGGTATAGAAATGCATAGCTTGTACGTTTTTATGCTGAATAATATTTTGAGAATGACCTGGTGCATTGTCAATTAGGAGAAGAACTTTAAGGGGCAGTCCTTTTCTCCTTTTCAGTTTAAAATTAAATATCGTTTGACGTTCTTAACAAAAAAAGTTGTGAGAACATTCGTTGAAGAGTATCGCAGTAACCCACGCTTTTTTTGTTAGTCATGATGGTTTGTGCTGATTCCTTTAAATCCACGTAGTATCTTTGATTTATTGATGACTAATGGCTTGATTAGATAATATCCTGATGCGTTGCTGCGAAATAGGACCGTTATTCGACTTTTGGCTGCCTTGTGGCCACTTGTTGTTTTGTGGGATTAAGTCCTAAAATAATCCCAACTTATCTGCGTTAAAAACTTGATCTGGAGTGTATGAGTTGGCAGCTATCATTTCAGTAAATTTTGTAGGATATTGCTCTGCCACATGTGAATTAGCTGAGAGTTTTTCACCTTTTAGCTTAAAATTGTGCGAGGAATGCCGCTCTTTGAATCTTTCAAACCACCCAGGGCTTGAACTAAAAGGTTTCTTCTTTTTTTTGCTGAAGAAGACGATGGTAGCTCAAGTTCAATTTTTCCGTGAATGTTCAATACCTTCAAGAACTCTTTTTTGAGCTGGGTCTTCTATTCACATCACTAAAGCCTCCTCTATTTTTTCCATCACAATATCCCTTATGTATGCAGCTGTGCTTAAGATCATCGACGATTCAGATTCTATGCTTTTCCTTATTGAGTCTTATTTTATCTTAACGTCCTTATTGTAGCTTCATCCCTAGAATAAAACTTAGCCACATTGATTCGTTTCCAGAGAAATCAGTTTCCTCTTCGCCGGATTATTTTTTTATTTATTTTCTTTTGACATTGTTAGGATTCAAAAGTTCACCGCACTTACGTCTCGAACAGAGATTTCTACTGGCGAAATTCAAAATATCTAGAATTTATCTTCGCCCGAATAAATTATTACCCGCCACATTTGATTGGCTCGCTTTCGTTAGAAAAACTAAAAATGCAGAATATCGCATCATTGCATCAAAGGTGTCCTTCCTTTATTTCACTATTATCTCTTGTATTCACGCTCAATTCAGTCACGCAGCATGGATTCTGTCATCAGTATATACATATTTGTGAATGAACTTTTATTACATGTGTTTCAAATTACTTTCTCTCTCTCTCTCTGGTTCCTGTTAACTGCTTGTGGACTGACTAAGAATACAAAATAAAACTAAAATGCGAATTCTGCTTATGAAATTTCCATAGTAAAACCGTGAAAAGGCCAATTTCCAAAAACCGTGCAAAAGCGAAATCGTGTAAAAAAGTGCCGTGTAAATCGGGTGGTAGGTGTAGTTACATTCTAAAAATCCAAGTCGGCTGAAGAGATTTGATTCAGGTTTTTTGAAGCCAAATCGATACTTGAAAATCTATGCTACCAAATCAAAATATGTACAAAGGACATTGCTAGACAGAAGCTATGGCAAAATTTTCTTCTCTAACGTCCACTGCATATGATCACCAGTAAAAAGTTGCAATATGTGACGTCTCGGTATGTTGAGCCTATAAGGTCTGTTTGATGAAATTTCGCCAGACTAGAAGATAAATTACATACTTCAGCACAACATAATAAGAAAATTGACAATTTTTGTACTCGATATTCTAATGTCAGTAATCAACAAAGTCTCCATTCGTCTCCATTGATAAAATGTTCCTCCAAAAAATAATCAGGCATTGCAGACTTGACAATATATATCTTCGCCTAGGTGCTAGTAATAGGCTTTAAGTAGGAAGTGGTAGTGGCAAACGTAATGTAAAATAAGGTGAATGCTCTTTAGCGCGTGTACGTGAAACATCAAACAATAACACAATTAATTATAGAATATCACTACTCTATTTACTAAGCCAAAATGATTATCTGCACGACTAAAGAGTCGGGAAACAACAGAACCTTTTCTGAACAGGCTCGTATGCAATCTTCCTTATCGCAGTGCGTCGCTCGAGTTAATATGTGGGCGCCAATGGTTCAATTACTTGGCGCTTACCCATTTTGCTTTGTGTTGCTTCACTCCTAATCTGAGACAAAAAAAAAGGTTGGGTGGCCGAGTTTTGAAATTTTTCATTTTTAAACTGCAGACAAATAAGTGATTTCATCTTTCATGCTAAAAAAAAGTTAAAGGGAGATTTTTATGAATAAAATTAGCGCTAGTGGAATTCACCTGATTTGATTTTATTTGGCATACAACACCAAACATTTTCAATGAAAGATCGGTTTTTCATTCAGAAGCTATGTATTTCTATTTCTTGACAAACATCTTTATTTTGAGGATAATCTGCCTTTTTCTCAGACCGCCATACATAGAAATTGAGGGCAAATTCTCTTCAAAATATCCAAATTTGTTAAAAAATTGAAATACCTATACCTAGTTTTTCAAGAAAAAATCGCCTTTCTTTTAAAACTTTAATTTATCTCTAATATTTGCTATTATTTTTCAAAGAGATCAGAACAAACATTTGAAAAAAAAAATAGAAGACCAGAGAGATTACAACTTTTCGTGAGATATATAATTTCAATCAACTTGTATAGTGAATTGATTTATCATGAATAAAATATTTATTGCCTAGAATTTCCAGGTCTAAAACACGCTTTCGAAAGTAATTTCTGCATATTTAATTTTTTTTTAATTTACAAAGTACGCAATTATAATGGATCAGGGATGCAGCTTCCAACCATGTATGAGTACGTTAGAATTGTTGCTACAGCCTCCGCATAAGACAAAATTAATAGATTAGAGCCACTCTCATATGAAATACTGATCATCAGCGATCAATAAATCAATAAATGATCAGTAAATTTAAACAATCTTTCGTACTTGAAAAACTAATATAGCACCGGCACTGGCTGGCTTTCTTCCTCAACTAACGAATATTCATAAAATAATTTCAAAATAATCGATGGCTTTGTAAAATTGATTTCCGTTTCGTGCCAATTTACGATTTTGCTTTTAGCTGAACAATCATATCTCACGAATAAACGAAATAAAATCCTTTATACACAGATGGTTGAAGGCAATCCAATAAATCGACTAATTTGGCCAGAATGCAATAGTATTTTTTTTTGGAAATCAATGCATACTGGAATGCATTTAGAATTGAGTTGCGTCAAAGGTGATGTTTTAATTTAGTTCATTTATGAAATGAATCGTGCTGAATATTGCAATAAACTGCTGTTATTAAAAGGAAATTGCATATTTCCTCGACAGGTGATACCACCATCGTCTTCTCCTCTCGCTCCTCTTTTATTTCCTCAAAAACATTTTCCTAGTTTAAAATTATTTCAAACATCAATGGTCGCTTTCTAGACTTGATCATCTTTAACATTCCCTCTGACCATCTATTCTAGACACGCTTATGTTAACCCTGATCCTCATTATCCTCCCCATTCCATTGCCTTTCATCATAATCAGATGTCGCCCAAGCGGAGGCTCCACCGGGCAGAAAATCTAGCATAACATAAATTGTGATAGAAAATATATCTTGGCGGAAATTCCGCAGTGGGCATTTTATGTTATGATATTTCATTACGAAATTGAACTTCAGCTTGGCAAGAAGCAACCACAAAAAATCGTATCTCTCAGATTTATGATAGATTTTAATTACAAATAGAATAGAATGAGAGATAAAAAGCGGACATTCCATTATTGATAGCGTTTTATTCATTTAAACGCAAAATATTTGTCAATTCGATCACTTTCTCACACCTCAGCTTAGTTGACGTCATTTTGAAAATCAATGTGCCACAATTATGTCTTAAAATTTATGTCTTAACATAAATTTGAACATAAATGGTAACCATAAAAAATATCATAATGTTTGGGGTCATTTTGGAGACATAACATAGGCCATGATATGAATTATATTAGGTTGAGGCTCCCACTTAAGAAGGCTTTTCCAGAATTCATGATGAGCCTTTTTACACCAGATCCCAAATTGGGATTTAGATGAAACCCAATTTTGTGAGCTTGCGACCAACTTCCATGTATGTGTGCGCAGACCGTGTACAAGCACAAAATTTGCTCATGAACAAAATCTGTAAATACCAGTTTTGTACTAAGTGTTTCTATGTTTGTGTCATCCAGACCGCCGGATTAAAGTGTATGGCTACACAAAATTCGAATTTAAACCGGTTTGAAATCCAATTTTCGTGTAACCATACAAATTTGTTCGGAGGTCTGGCTTACACACACATAGATTGGGATTTGTTTTCAATTTGGCGACATCTGGCAACCGCTGTTCTCCTTGCATGGATAAACGCTCACACGAAGCGAACAGCGATCGTCGTAAGCCACCATATTAGAAACCTCCTTCCATATACATGCTCATACAAAGTGAACAGCGTTTGTCAGAAGCCGCCATATTGGAAAACTGCTTGAAAAGCTTGAAAAGATTTGCCTCCTTCAAACGCCATTCAATGGTCTTGATTTTGGCATCTATTCGTCTGTGAGCACGAAGTGTGTTCCACTTCAGAACATACTTCTTTGATTTTTAATCACACTCGCAATCCTGAAATGCAGTAATTTTGATCCTTTCAAGTGCGAACATAAAAATACCGCTTCGTAACGCTTTGCATACTTTTTGCACATCTTGGTTACGTTGCGTTCACTACGGGATTTCGAACTACACTGAGACGAATTAGCACTGACGCCGTAGCCCACTGGCGGGACAATCTTGCTGCGGATAGCAGACAGGAATATATTTTAGCTTAAAAAGCGATTCCTTTCTTCTGACATGGGCTGTAAAAGTATATGCTGCTTCGGCGTATTCGTCTTTCCTGGTTTTCGCACTTGTAAAGCTGCTTCTAATGGTTGGGTGAAATTTGACTTGATCGTCCCCAGCCCAAACAAACGCACAAAAAATACACCCAAACAAAAAAACACAATCTAACTTTACTAACCACTTTGACATCTACCGGTTGTTCAATTTAACCCATATATATTTCATATTACTTGTAGTACGTGTACGCCGAAAGTTGCTGAGTTCGTTCTACATTATTCTTGTTGCCCTTCAGTGTTTCCTATTTTCTCAGTTCTCCTTATTGCCCATTTTTGGAGCTTATTGACTTCCTGAATCTCCGTAAGCAACCGTAGTTTACGCTTTGATGAAAGTAGTTTTAAGTGTTTTTCACAAATTTCTGGCAAAACTAATTTTGACACACTAGGTTGGTTTTATCATACAGAGTCACTTATCTCACTTTTGCGTTTTCAAGAACTGCCCTCTAGACATTAAGCTATCTTCAGCATTCATTTCCCTCGTGCAGAGGTATACATGTACTTTAATTTTCGCTTTCGTACATGTATTTCGCTGGCATGTTGAGCTCCAATTTGGATCTACGCTTCTCATTTTTTCATCGCTCCAAAATATTTTAAAAATATTGTAATTCAAAGACCGATTTTTCGAAGAAGCTAGGTATGTTTCAATTTCTTGACAGAGTTCGATATTTCGAAGGTGATTTGGGCCCTTTCTCAGTGTCATTGAACAATTTTGTCTTTAAATAAATATATTTAAAGAAAATTAAAAATATCTAGAAAAAATTGAATCACATTAAATTAATTTCATCTCGATGCCAAAACGTCAAAATATTTTTGTTAATAATATAGTTATATCCTTTTTTTGTTAAATTGCCTTAGTTTAATGAATTTATTCATTCATATATATTTTATATAAAATTGATGGAAGTAAATGAATTTTATATAAAAATTTAAATCGAATAATCAAGGCATATTCATGTCCTTTTCATACACATAACTCTTGCTATCTCGTGCTTAAACACTGAAAACATCGTACCAGCAAGCTTCAACAGTTCTGACTACTATCTAAACAAAAATAGCATGAAAAACGCCGACATTAAACTGTTCACATTGCTCCCTCGAACCTCAAACAATGTTCGCTCAAAGCGAGACATCGAAATCTCTACAATTCCATGAATGGACACGCTTGTTTTATCGAGTACTGAAAGATTCTTCCAGTACACTAAAATTTACATGAAGTTCCACTCGATACACTTAACATCTCAACATTGCAACGTTTTCGTCGCCTTATTACAAAATTAAGGAGTTTGTACTTATGTATCGACGACGCAACGGCGCCAGTACATTTCAATTGCAACTCTTCTCCTTGACTAATGTCGGCAATAATTATTGTAATTTTATTTGATTTTCTTCATATGTAATGTATGTACACATAGACGATCAATGCAATACAATGCACTTGACATGATGATTTATTCGAGCCAGTGGAGAGTGTGTTTACTGTATGTGTTCAATAGCCCAGTAGGATTTGTTATTCGATTGGGAAATTAGAAAAATAGTACAAATAAAAGCCCTCGTAGGTATAGACGAAGCGGATTTAGATTGTTGCTTAATGGACTAAAAGACAAATTACAGAGGCAATTAAATAGCATGTAATCGAAAAGAATTTCCGGGTGCAATTGAAATCGAAAATAGAACGAATATGATCGCATTAGCGTTGGTCCAGAGAGTAGCCGTGGTGTTAGTTGAAATCGTATCATTTCTCGAAATATTACAAAAAATTTATCATCTGATTATATCGAAGTCAATTGTGAAAGTCTTCAGGTGAAGCATCGACGGAGGAGACGATGCGTATAAAAAGGATTGAGGTCATTAGAGAGGCACTTTCATTTGAAATCTTGAGTTTCGAAAGCACGTGCATCGACTAGGAATGATATCCCAGGACTATGAAAAGATTGAGAATATTAGAAAGGAATGATAGGGGTAGGGTTGGTGATGTTTGAAGAATATCTTCTTTAAAATATAATTATAATAATTCTCTCCAAACAATTGATCTGCATCTGAATATTTTCAAAATTTATCATTTTTTTTATGGAAGTGACATAAAGACGGCGGATTTTTAAGTATTTAGATGAAGTAAAAATTTCCCCAGGGTGATCATGAATGGCACATTATGTGACGAGATTGCGTGCACCTGAACTATGAGTTGAAGATGTGGCCAATGTGCTGCATTCTTCTATGGAGTTGACGATAGTAAGTTAAGGAAATTTATATTTACTTTACTGAAATTCTATTTTTCAACTTTTGAGTTATGACAAATAGATCTTGCACGAATCTGGGTTCAAACCCGTAACCATATTCTCCAAGAGCCAACGTTCTACTCACCATACTACACGAGTCTATTTGAAAGCTTACATTATTTAGTGTGCTAATGTTATGTTAATAGTAACTGGAGCAATGTTACATGGGACTTAAAACTATTTACGTAGCAAAAAATGCTATAACACTTGGGTATTCGGCTTTTTAGCTATATTTTATAGGTCAGGCTAATATGTATATAGCATGCACGATCATGAATACTGCGCTATGTTTCATAGGACTTCGCGCTGTATAGATTTTTTACAGTATACATAAAATCGAATTAGTAATTATCGGTGCTGCCTTCTGTATTTGCTACGAAATGCATCTTTAGTTCTATGAGGTATACTCCTATAATTGCTATACTCTTTCTTGCCTTTACAAAAGAGGTTCCGACCCTAATTGGTTCACTGCCGATGCTGCATTTGCCCTTAAAGCCAAATATGCAGTGCGTAAAAAATACAGGAGTTCAGGATCGCTAAATGACCAACTGAAGTATCAACAGCAACATACTGTAACTAAAATGGTGGCAAATGACGTGATATGTGTTTACTTTACCCAGCTCGACGTTTCTAGAGCATCGGATGATCCAAAAACTTTCGAACACAGTACAACCAATTCGTATCGCAGTTCAACCAATTTGGCCATCGCAATTGCAGGCGTGTATCTTAACTGCAAAAACATTTTTTCTTAAGTAAATGGGGCCACTTTTTCGGAACTTCAACCTGAAAGCGATCTTTCTTTTTTCAAATAGTCTATAAAAACTATGCCATACAAATACCAGAAAATTGTGGCTATGATCTTTTTGGCAGATAAAACCATTTTACGTTCTTCGGTGCAGGCGCCCCAGGAGAAGTCTACTGCTAAGACTTTTTTAAGCTCTGGTGATGAATCCATGTTTATTTACTCAGTGGCGGCTACAACACTTGGCTTGCGTTTACACATAGCCAAACACTGCTTTGAATCGAGAATGATCAAGAATCGAGAAACAAAGACATCAAAACATTTCGCGAAAGGTTTACTATAGAAATTTCCAGAGAGCAGAATATGTATGACGTGTTTCAGTAACTCCTTGTATCTTCGAATCCACTTTTCACAAATCTTGACAATGTTCATCCGTGGAAGACTAATAGCTTTTCAAAAAAGTCATTCAACTTTCAGCTATATACATATTACCCTCACCTATAAAATATAGCTAAAAAGCCGAATTCCCATGTGTTATAGGATTTTTTGCTACGTAAACAGTTTTTAGTACAGTTCCCGAAAATATCGATTTAATCGAAAATTGTAACGAATCTTCGGAATTGGAAACAAAAACGAATTCCGATTAGTTTTTAGTGTCCATTTTATACATGTATTCGTATATTAAAATATCACAACTTTGTATTTCAAAAACACTCTGCATGAATCCAAAAATTAGGTTAAAAGCTACAATAAATTAGTTCAAATGCAATTTTTTTTATTATCTATCAATTTCAGGCTAATTTTCAGAATGTTCTATTGCTATTTTATTCAATTCTGCGATTTTTTTTTTTGAGTGTCGATTTTTTCGAATCTATTATATTCAGTACAGATAATTGACTTGGAATTATTTTCAATCAGCACCAACAACAATATTTGCAAACGAATTTTCATTTGAATTTGTCAATTTTTCTTCTTTGGATGCGGCCATTTTGAAGCCGCCATGTAAAAAATCGAAATATTGACTAATTCAGAATCAATTGCTGGAAATACTCCAGTGTAATAATTTTTACGAACGTTTTGTCTTTAGTTTAGTCCAGCTTTTTGTATCATATTTAAGTATTTATTTACTTATTTATTTTAAGTATAGTATTTTTTTTTTACTTTTATTTAGTTTCCTTAAAGTTTTTTCTTCGTAGAAAGTAATATTTTATTAATAAGCGAAATTCGAATTTTTCACTCTTAATATAAGCACTGGCTACGGTGCTGATGTCATTCCAAATCTAATTTTTCATCACTTTCCTGTCCTGTGTGCATGTGGCTAGTTTTGAACTTTAGTATTTCAACTTTATCGAATCATGTTTCTGGAAGAACCCACTTTGGTTCTATATGCCTCAAATCCTGATTTAGTTAAATCATTGAACGAGTTGAATGCACTAAAGTGTACTCTAGCTAGTAAATAGCACGGTTTCATTAAAAGGGAACAGTACTAAATTTGATTGAATTGAAATTGAGAACTTGCTTTCGCTATTTATTAGCATAAACAAGTTGGGATGCCTTACATACAGACTTTGCCAAAGGGCTAGATTCAGTGAACTATGAAATTCTTCAGTCAAAACTAACTGGATATTGGCCTTCCTGGTGCCTGTTTTTCTTGGTTCTCCTCCTTCGATTGTGACTGTACCTGCGGTGTTACTTTTAACTTTTGGTTTTCCTTTCCTTTTCCCCGTTTGAAGAGCTCTGCAAGAATCCATTCTTAGCATTTTATTGTATATGCCTTAGTGACTTCTCTCTGATTGTAAAATAATTTGGATGTTTTCCTTGACTGATGCACTGCGAATTTCCTTGCCTTGAGCGTTAGGCAATGTCCTATAGATCATTTTTCTTGAGTCAGGAAAAGTATTCATCAACGAAATCCTCTTCTTTGAACTTTATAATGGCTGTATATTAGTCGACCCCAGCATTCATTTCCCTTTTAGAGATATTAAAATCTATTATAAATCTTTTGCGCATGCTGATAAATATTTCTTTCCGACATTGTTACGTTCGTATCGACAGCACAATAACCTAAATATTAGTCATCTTTGTTAAGCATTTTCTGGATTCAAAAATTCATTGAGAAATAACGTCCTTTCATAAAAACTAAATATAAGTTATCTAATTCCTCAGTTCCATGTTTTTTTTATCTAGTCTACTGTCAGATAGATGTTTTGCCCTTGGTTTGTATAATAAATGAAAAGCTCCCAAGTGATTAAAAACATGTTAAACGTTTGTTTGTTCATCATGAGGATTTATAGCCAGGTTTATATAAGGCGTATGACTATTCATTTTAGTTGTTTTATTTGATTTGATTATATATTTGATCATTATTATATTTTATTTTTTGCTGTTTTTGGTCAATTAATCATTAACGCAAATCATATCTTCTTGTTTTTAGATCGACTCATCTTCCAGTAAATTCAGTCATCCCAAAGAAATGGGACACATGCTGGGCTTCCTATTAATAGGACTGTTAAGTCTACTGATCGCACCACAAGCAAGCGCCAAAGAAGTTACGTAAGTAAATTTTAAATAAGCATGTACTGGAAATGTGGAAAATCATAGCTTCGAATTAATTTAATGATTTACAAAAAATACGTTATTTTTTTATTGAAATGAAAATGTTGGACACACCGGATCATACATTAACATACATACGAGTACAAATGAGCTATCACATCTGGGGATAGCTTCAATCACAGTTCAATCACATCGTATCATTTGTCATGAATCACTCGATGATTGAAGTATCTCAAGCAAAACCCCATCAATACATAAACGGGGATCGGCCATCAATCAGAATAAATGACCTAATTTTACTGCGATATTACACTAAATCCATACCATTCGTCCATTGATGGATCACACATTTTTGGTTTTTTTTCCCTTTTAACATCGTCGATATTGTTGTTGCTTACCACTCAGGCCAGTCATAAACTGCAATGTAGAGTCTAATGTTCTTTAGCTGTTTCTTCCGAAAATAAACACTTGAATATGAAGTGTTTAAGATTGAAAATTGATGTAAAACCGCTGGCTGAAAGAGACTAGAACCACCAGATCATTGAATGAGTGCAGCAGACAGTTGAAAATGTGACACCATATTATATTACAGGCTGTATGCGTATTTAGGTGAAGCGATGGTGCTTGGTGCTGATCGTTTTATGAGTCATAAAATATTTTATTTTTGTGACAGAACATATGCTTGGTATACACATACTAGTTAGTACGTATCGAAAGAAAATAATGTATCCTGATTTACGATTCAGTGAAGATTTTATGTACTTGGTTCAATTTGAAGCATTAATAATGCATAACAGTCATCCATACAATAAAATATCTACCGTTAGAATTCCAAAAGAATATTCAATGATACGACGTGCCCTGGACAGCAGATAATTGAAAGCATATTTGTTATCTGATATCTGTTTCCGAGGATATGGCGTCATTTTTGGACAAAAGCTTTCACACATAACCGTTTGTTGAATAAAGCAAGCCAAAAGAAAATATTTATTTGATTATTTTGGGAAACTAAATATTCATCGTTAAGTTATTACCCATTAGCTATTATCACAAAAATAATATTTAAATTGCATCAAAATTTAAATCACCCATTTTTGCCCGGACAAAAGTATTCACGCAGTTTATTGTAATAATTACAGTCAATATTTTGAAACTAATATTTCGTCGGAAATCCATTCTGCTTAATGACCTCTTCAATTTCCTAGGCATCGCCATTGTATAATATACCGTTTTTTACCATTCTAATTGGAGCACTCCCTTTAGATGTGTCCTGTTAGTAATTGTATGTTTTCGAAAGCGTCGTTCTAATCCTTCCCACACATGCTCAATCAGATTGAGGTCCGCTGACTGTGGGAAAGTCGGTAAAGTATGAGCAGCATTGCAAGCAATCTGCATTTTAACATTATGAGCCTATTAGGTCTGTTCGCCTACTGCAGCAGCAACAGATTTTTGCAGCTGGCTTCTTTTTGTGGTAAAATTTGGCTTGCAGCCAAGAGGACAAAAACGACTTGCTGCGAATCTATTTTGATATATTATAATAGATTCAAGTACGCGAACAGACCTATTGTTTCGGATCATTGTTCTGCTGGAATTAAAATTGATCATCTCAGTCCAACTTTTCTGCGCTCTTTTTGAAATTTTCCTATAGGATATTTAAGTAAAGTTTTTGATCCATTATTCGCACAATAAAGACAAGCTCGCTAACCGCCCCAAAACATAACTTCTCAATCACCATGTTTCACTGTACTTGTAATGTTGTATGCATCTAACTCTGTGTTGAATTTTATCGGCACACCGAAATATATTTACTCTCATCGGAGAATAATAATTACCCTTCAGGCCTATTGATAAAGTATTTTGCGAATTGTAACTTCTTTTTTTATTAGTTTTACCATTTATAGGCTTTTGTCCTGCGCATTATATCCATTACGTTGAAGAACTCTGCTTATGGTTTTGTGGTGAACATTTTTTTAAAAATCGGCTTTAATTTGAGCTGCAACCTCTTTTTTCTTAATGTTTCTTACAACCTGCATTTTGTAATTGTTGTTCATTAATGGAATTTTAAAGACGAAACAGTGTTTTCAACTAATCTGCGCTTCTTCCCTTGTAGTTAGTTTTCGTGGGCAAATTTCGAACTTTTCCCTGTTATAATTCCCAGTAATAAATACAATTTCATGTAAATAAATTCAAAATTATTTTACGTTCTTCTTTGTTAGCCATTATCAATACTTTAAGGAATTTACAAGGATGAGTATTAGTTTTCCCAAAATAATGAAATAAATATTTTCTTTTGGCTTTGTTTCAATACTTATTTTATTCAACAAAACAAAAAAAAACAATTTCAACTCTAGTGCCACTATACGCTATTAGCTCTATATAAATGATTCTGATTTAAATATTTTCTTTTGTAGCAATGCAGATATTCAGGGTGCTATTCTAACATTGGTCCATTCATTCAATGTAATGGACAACAAACTTGAGCGTCACGAGCATCGTGAGCGTGCACTGGGCGAAGTAATCAAGAGAGCGTTGCAAGTACTGCAAAAAGGACAAAAAGTATATGAGCCCATTAAAGGCATATTTAGTCGACTGGATGAACGAGTTAGTCAGATTGAGACAATGTTAATTGCGGTAATGATTTGTTATTGTATACATATAAACATTTTGACATTATTTTCTCCAAATAGCAAGAAGAAAAGAACAATGAACAAAATCAAAAACTTACAAACACAATTGAAACCATGTTCAAATGGATGACTGCGAACGCTGCCTGTGATAAATCAGGATCAGGTTCAAGCGATGAACAAACTAAATTGATCGAAAAAGTGGAAAAATTGTCGGAAAATGTTGAGAAACTATCAAAATCATCTCAGGGCCTGCTCGAGCAAACCGATAAATTGATGGGCTCGAAGCTGGCAACTGCTGATGAAGTAATATCGAAAATGGAAGACAAATTGTCGCACTTCTATATAACTGGGCCCGTCAGCACACCGTCCTCAGTTGGCTGTCCTGAGTTTGAGGATAAAATTACAAATTACTTGGACAAGATTTACGATAAGGTGGGTGATATAAAAAGTTGTCAAAAGGCTGAGAGTAAATTCCCACCAATTGACAAAGAATTCTTTGAAGCACTACATAACGACACTCAGAAATCAATCAGTGACTTGAAACAGGAGTGCAATGCAGCATCTGACAAAGGTAATTCTCTATTTATGTATATAGTTTATTGACGTTTGGAAATATTAGTGAATAACTTAAATTCAAATTTATTTTAAGCGATGGCAATGACGAAGGACAACGTCAAGGAAATTACATGTGATCTAAAGACCGACATCGACAATGTCGCCAAAAATTTCGCCGATACAAATATTATTGTGGAAAAAATTTACGTAGATGTGAACACTAGCATCGCCAGCTTGCAGAACGACCTGGATGTTTTCAATAAATTTGACAAAGTTCTCCTGGCTACATCTGATTACGTTTTGGATACACAGCGCAAGGTCGAGTATGGCACGCACCAAGTTATTTTGAAAATCGGTGATCTGATCAAGACCACTGGCTCTGATCTGAACAACACCGTCCAGTATCGATTCGATGGCCTTAATGACGTTGTCGCAGCCAATCATAAAGAAGCCTTGCAAAATCTTAGCGCGGTAATGGAATCTGAATTGAGTCATGTATGGCGACAGATGGAAGTGATGCACGGCGAAGTGGCTTATTGCAAAGACGTGCTCGATAAACTCCAGGGACAAACAGACATGTATGTGAACGGCACTATCGCAACCATGGACACAATGGGCGGTAAAGTATCACAGATCACTGGACGAATGAGCGAGGTCGATGAGAATCTCAACTATCTACTTGGAAGGCTATCGTTGGTAACGCAGGAGTTTAATCAGATCAAGACTGGTCTGGGAAGCGCTCTAGATCAGATCCGCAGTAGCTTCCAAACCGTTCAGGATAAGATTAAAGATGTTGGGCCGGGTCCACATCCTATCGAAATTGAAGCGGAAGCCAAATAAAACGTTAGCTCGCAGTAATCGATCGCAGTAATACGAAAGAAATATACTTAATTTGAAATATATAGGCTTAGAAGAAGTTTAGCTGTAATGAAAATGTATTATTGATTGTCTTTTAATGTTCAGAACTATTTCGCAGTTTCGAAGCTAACACAGCCCACGCAAATTCGCGGTAGAAAATTAGCACATGCCTCGCGATAAAGGCGATACTAATAGATTGGATGACATTGTAAAGTCTGAAACGACAATTTGAAACCAAATAAAGATGAATTATTTCTAACATCAAACGAGTTTAACAACTTAGCTATGCATGTGACAGCCAAAATGCAGCGGAAATCCATTTGCATTTTGATGATTTTTAAAGAATTTTTGCGTAGATAATTTCATACATCTGGTAATACTTTGCTAGCACCAAAGCTAAAAGTATACAAAATCTGTTTTATGTTGAGGCCGACACACCCTGTTATTTTGATTCGGTGGCCGTATTGGAAGGTATAAAGGTAAAAATATTAGAAATATAAAAATAAAAACAGATACAGAGGTAAAAAAACAACTAATTTTCTTCCAAACTCAGTAAAAAGAAAATATTTTTAAACTTCCCGTTTAATTATTTTGATTTTATGTAATGCCAATAGGTCCTTTCGCGTACTGCAGCACCAACCGATTTTTGCAGCTGGCTTCTTTATGTGGCGAAATTTGGCTTGCAGCAAGAGTGCAAAAACGACTTGCAGCGAATTATAATAGATTCAGGTACGCGAACAGACCTAATATCTTCTTACGCCAAATCGTTTTCTCAGTTTTCTTAGTAATGAATTGCTTTTACAGTTCCTGTCTATGGTCGTCCAAACGGTAGAAATGCACCTATTGAAAATAGAGATGTCTTTATACAGTATGAGCTGATTTTGTAGCCGCGAAAGAAGCCTTTTTTCTCTAATATCTTTTATTATCGCTTGCTTATCTTTGCAGGCGATAAACATGTCATAATAAAATTAACACAAAACCTCATCTAACTCTTCATCAATAACTTCAACACTATCTTTGGATTACATTCTCGTATGGTCTCTGACAGAGGAACGTTGTAGCCGGAGAATTACAAAGTGTGTTTAACCCCAATGTAGGTTAACTCATGTGTTTTTCTCCAAAGGACGACCTTTTCTCTGGAATTGAGCGTACGGGTATCAATGCGTCTTAAAGATGCAGTTGTGTTGTAAAAGTTAAATAAGCGTGAATCAGTGTTAATGTGATATTTAATCGTGTAAATGTTGGCTGGTGCCTGCAAGTCAGGAAGTCAGAATTTTTTTCTGCAAGGAGGAGAATAACCCTGAAGAAAAAAATTCTTTGGGTTAGCCAGCAATCACCAAACTGACGTGAATTCATTATATAAGATTTTAACTGTACCAAATAGCAACAATTGAATAACTTTTTCTCGACTCAATTATTCTTAAACCCGTTTTCGTGGAAATCTTGAACACATCAAATTAAGCTACGAGCTATCAATTTTAGAGTAACATTTTTAACCCTAGAGCTACTTTTTTCACATTACTGCTTTCATAACGATTTTACGAGCAAAAAACCCGTGGGGTAAATATTTACCCCGGTTTGTAGTTTACAGTTAAAAAAAATAGGTTTGTAGTTCTAGGGTTAAAGCCGTAATTTCGCTGCTAAGCTTGCAATTCTTTTCGTGCTAAGTGATTCTAATTCATACATTTATACTAGTTTTCTTTGAAAATCAGGAAAAAAATACCAAATCTTCACCTCCGCCCTACACGTAGCCACAAAAACATCAGATAACTTCACTTACCAATCAGACATCTATCGATAAAATTCTGTAGCGGCTATTGTTTAGCTGAATTTTGGTGTTTTCCACTAGATTTAAATGCTAAATAAATAACTTCACGCTTTCACATGAATGTGTAAAACATAAATTATATCAAAACACACTTTTTTCTCTATATAATCCACATAGAACACGAAAAAATGAATGCGCAAGCACGGACATAACTTATCATAACCACGCACACGCGATCACTAATTCCTTGAATTGAAAAAAAAAAGAATAAGTGGACCCATGCACCGGTCAATCCGAAAATGTAGACGTGGCTCACGACGAAGGCATCTGGCCATCATTAGCTCAATATACAATCCGGATTCAAATGGAAATTGAGATTGAAACAGTCGAATTGAAACCTTTAAATAACCCGTTTACTTTCCACAGTTTCTATCTCAATTCCTAAATCAATCCGTATTGCATCTGCCGCTGTTTGGGCCGATAGTGAAGCTACCCTATTTGAGTGTGATGTGATGAGGACATTCACCCTACCAAAAGCATGTACAGTTCCTATCATAAGCATACGGCAAACTAGCCGACGTGGCAGCCGCTGCAGCCGCCAGACGATAGCTATTCGGTTACGTCCTGCACAAGTGATCGCGTGTTACGTCAGTTCCGCGAATTTCGTTTGTTTTCTCAGCGAAGTTATTGTCTACTGCACTCAGTACAAGTTACTTACTTCAGTATTGCGGATTTCGTTTGTTTTCTCAGTGAATAGATTGTCTACTGCAGCTACAATAAAGTTTCGTATTGCATATGTAAGTATTTATCTTTCGCCTGAAAATTGTACTATTCTTGAAGATTATCAAAATGCATAGATATGTATGTATGTATGTGTGAAGGATTACTAATAGATATGGGAACATTTTATTATGTCTCACCTAATTAACTTTTACTAAAAACATTGTAAAAACAGGGGATTTGAGATCAAACAATTTCAAAATTTTATCAAAGCAAACGAAAACACACTGTCACAATTCTCGGACAATTCAATTTACATAGGATAGTGTATAGATAAATTAAAGGCAGTCGGGAGAGAAAAGTAATAACTAAATTCACAATTAGAAAACAATCGACTATTTAAGGCGAAAAAACTCAATGGTGAAAGATATTATTATACTAGAAAATATGTCACATAATTCATCTCAGGACGATGACGAACCAGAATTGAATCGCACCGTATCCGAAATCGATTTATTTGACAACGAATCAGAAACTGAAAATACTAGCGAATATGGAAATGAAAATTATCCACCAATAATAATTCGAAACCAAAGTACCGGCGATGGCAATTTCAGTTACTGCCCTATGAACTTGAATAACTCAAACTATCTCAGTACAAGCGAAACAACTACAAGCGAAAGCCATGAAACGGACTACAGTGAAAGTGAACCAATCTCATTTCACGAAAGCCTATTTCGATTTCACATGAGAGACAAGCGCCAAACACATGCGAGCAGGACCCCAAAGGAATCTCCAAATTCGAGTTTGAGTTCAAGCGGTTATTCGATTTCGGATAAGGCGAGTCACCCAAAAACGTCTAATATGCATTCACATCCGAAGAATCTACAAGCTGGCTCCTTGTTTTGTTTGAATTCGAGCGAGCTTCACTTGGTCGATTACAAGTCTCCAAAAGATTTAATTCAGATGGTTCATAAGTTTACAGGCAAAAGATCTTCCAGGGATTTCTTTCTGTCTGCCATACGGGAAAAGACTGACGCCGATAAATTCAAGATTAATGTAATCGATAAGCAGAGTGGGGAAGTTTTGGGGAATATTTGTCTAAATGAAGATCAATTTCATAAGGCACGGCAGGATGGATTTTTCGATAACTTTTTGTCATTATTTTTGTTGAACTCATGAATTGCCGCATACGATAATAAAGAAGATTTAGTAGTTATACGATAATAACGGATAATTTAATAAATAATTCAACATAAAATATCGCATATTTGATAAAACTTAAATTTGATCCGACAATAAAAATATTTCATCTCGAGAGCACCTCCATATGTTCCATCAAAAAATAAAAAGCAAATTTGGAACTCCTTCATTCGCATTTAAAACTTCAACGCTCGGGCCAAAATCGCAGGGTGTCGTCAATGAATTCGGCCACCGAGACAAAATTTCACAAGATAGCCCATGTATTACAAATCGTAATTTACGGCAAACAAATATAAATTTTTATTTGTGAAAAATATACAATAAAGCAACAAAAATAAGTCAAATAATATGTGGCATCATTTAGTCATTTTGACAATTGGCCTATTCACAATAAAATCTGGTATACTCGAATAATTTTCAATTTTATTGTGCTATATTCTTACACAACACATCGATAGCTAAATATTACAGGGGTATCTATAAAACCCACCTGTTTTTTTTTTAAATCTAACAGCTTATTTATTATATGGTTATTATTATGTAACTGTATTATGCTAAATACCTTAAAAATATATTTACTATTTTTTCTTTTAGTTCTTCAAAACTTTTTTTACTGATCGTGAAAAAAGAAGTAGAACACAAAATCCATATTTTGAGTTTTTAATAACTTGAATAGCAAACATCCAGAAATTTGCTTCGGTTTTAGTAAAATTTCAATTTATTTTCATTGCATAGCTAAACTCAAAAAAGCCTTATTACATCCTGGTGATAAACTATTTTCTGATGCAACAAGGAAACGAGATATTAAATTTTAGTTATTGTAAATAAATAATGAATTTAGAATGTAGTTTGATAAATGGACATGTATGACTAAATCACTCATTACAATGAATTGATTGAAATGTATAAGCAAAAAAAAAATAGCCGGAAGCTATTTTCCTCTTAGAAAACAACATCCTCTTAACAATTACAACCATAAAATCTAACACATTCAAAATTTAATTCATATTTGGTGTCTCTTTGAATTGTTTGTTAAATTATAATGCTGGCGTTTCGGGTAGTAATGAGACGAAAAATGATACGACGAATGTTCGAACAAAAGCGATCACAGAAGTGCCATTAGCTTCAGGACTATCAGGTACTGGACTCGACGCAAGTTCGGATGGATCTCCATTCAAATTTACAGCAGCTTCGCCCACCAGGGGCTCACGTGGTTCCTGACCTTCTTGTTGGTTGTTGCCTTCCGGATTGTTTCGTTGCTGTTGCTGTTGTTGAATATTTTCCACGGCGGCAGCAACATTATTGTTATTGGCTTCGCGAGCCTGTTGCAAACGTCGACGGAAAAATCCTGTATGATATCTGGAAAATAGAAAAGGAATGAATGGTAAAATGTTTACCTAAATTCATGCGGAACATTTTATCCTTCAGTTAATCATTAAATTTCATTTTTTCTGTAAAGTTTTCATGTCAAAGAGGCATTAAAATCATTTTTATTGGTTTAAAATCAACAGTGGAAATTTGAATCATACAGTGAACTAAGTAAAAAGTGTCGGGATACGAACAGTATAGAAATTTGCATATCTCCATCATTGTTTCATCAGAAATCGTGTATATAATCTTTGCTGATATGATGTATCAACCGATATACTTTTTTTATCTACGGTGTTTCTAGAGGAAAATCTCAAGAAACTTCCTGGTTACCTGAATATCAGGCATCAGCTAACGTTCACAAATTTCAGAAATTTGTTCTTGTATTACTTTTCAATTACGGTGAAAAGTCGCGAAATATGTAAGAGTGCCCTGCAGTTGTATTCGAAGAGGTAAGATACTACTCGACAATTGTCCGAACTGCAAACTGAAAAAGTGACCACTCACGCATTTAATATTAAATCTGATAGCTTTTATTTCAAGTTTCTAGAGTGATCAATTTGCAATGACCAAGTAATTAATGTATGAAGCGCTCAAAGAGAGGCAATTTTCTTCCCAACGCGAGCCAGACACTGGCAAATAATATCTTCTGAGCCGCAGCTTCGACAAAAATCGTTGAACCTTACGCCCAACCGCTGTGCGTGTCCCCTTATAAGGCAGTGACTCGTAAGAACGGCCAGCGGAGAACACTATGGGTAAAGCTCAACAGCGACTTGATGCGACATGCATCCATTGAGGTCCAGCTTTGCCATCGCACAGGATGATTCTTCAGCCCAGCACTTCTTAAGCCTCGAGGTATTTTTGCCTAATGGCTGATTTAACCGGTGTAACTATAGTGATAGGCCGTGAGACCTAAGGTAAGAAGGTGCCAAGTCTTGCTAATTCATCGGCCACACATATACCCCGAATAACCCGATGTCCAAGTACCCAAGTTAATTGCATTAATTACTCTCCAATAGATACACGGTATTCCGCAAAAAAATTTGAACCTTGTTCAAGGACCAGTAAGGGAATTTAATAGCTGCTTGGCTATCTGTGAAAATGAGTATATTCAGTTGCAAAGAAATAGACCCCACTGCCGCTTAATAGACACAACAATGGCCCGGGGGCGAAGGGCAGCCTTGAACTAAGCTGATTCGAATATGTACTGCTGCCAAATTTATAGTTCATTTTTTAGCCGCCGGTATTGAGATAAGATCCTCTGATGAGATTCAATGGCCACAGCAACCAATGAAGCAGCACGAAAAGTGCCTGAGAGGTGGTTCGGAGGGCCCCTGTCACCAAATGTTTAGCCAACCGTCGTACTTTTTCAAACACGCGTTGGTAGGGGGCATTAAGAGCACTCCCGAAATACCACCCCATACAATACTATCGTCTCAACCGCAGTGGTATAAAGCCATGCAAAAGGGCAAGGCAGCAAAACCCAGCTCGCCCTGATGCCTTTTTTGCAGCAGCAACGAGCGCCAAGAGCCTTTCGTGCATTTTCTGCCATATTGTCATTTCTTCGAGCCCAGGATCAGCACCAAATATTTGACCCTTGGGCCCAGCTCAATGAAGCTTTCGTTTAATATCGGTAAGTTAAATCAAGCAACTTTATGCTATTTTTAAGTAGAACTAGATCCGTTTTACTGGGGTTAATATTTAATGCGCGATTCCGGCTCCAAAGTAAATGTATATCAAGAGATAGATATTTTCGATGGCTAAACGACCACTTTGAAACCGACAAAGTCCAGCATCCTCAGAAGAATATTAACCGTAGTATTCCACAACAAATGAGAGATAATTTCTCTTTGAAAATTCCACTCTGTTGTGATGTGCTACAAAAGCTGTCAGCCAACGAGCGCCTCCACAATCGACCTGACGTAGTTAAAGGACCCTTCAATGTCTAATAGCCCGTCCAGACTACAGCTACTTAAGTATCCGGATACATAAGTATTGTCCACACTGCAGCGACACTTTTCATTGATTTTCATGGCAAGGGAAAAATGTATCTGCAGATGTCGCTCCAGTGTGGACAATACTTATGTATCCGGATACTTAAGTAGCTGTAGTCTGGACGGGCTATAAGAAAAAGGCAAGTGTATACACTTTAAGAGCGAGAGAATTTTCAATTTGTTCAAGACGTAAATTGATTCAACTTTTGAAATTGAAAATTTGCTCTCATTGAGCAAATTGAAAAATCTCTCGCTCTTTAAGGGTAAAATCTCAAATCAAATTGAAAGCAATTAAAAAATCGTAAAAAATGTGAAATTTCCGGAAACTTCGAATCCAGTAATATCAGCAATAATATATTTTTTACTGATGAAAAGAAATTCAATTTGTATACGGATAGTTTTAGTTGTGGTTGGTACGATTTAAACTGTCCAGAGGACCGGAGAATAAACCGAAATTTTTGGCGGATTTACAGTGATAGTACGGAGAGCATTTTCTTATCATGGATTAAAAATAAATACATAAATAGAAACTCATACAACGACTTATTAGAAGACGTTAGTTGAATTATTTGGACGTCCTTCCCGGAGATACAATGACATTTATGGGCCTGTGCATAAATCTTCCCAATCATGAAGACTTATTGCAAGATGTTTACTCCAAAAAAATATTCATATTGGAGTGGTCATCATTAAGTTCAGACCCAAATCCCATTGAGAATTCATGGAGACTAGTGGTAAAAAAGGTCTACGAAAGCGGAGGGCAATATGAAAGCATCAACACCTTAAGAGATACAGTTCAGGAAGCATGGAACGATGACTAAAAATCCTTGGAAAATAAAACTTTTTCAATGGCATACCGTATGTATAAATTGCCGTTAAATCAAAGAAAATATTGATTATGAATGATTTATTAGTTTTGAAGAATTCAAAATATTTTTTTAAAAAGGTTTCACTGATATCCCTGTGCAAAATAGATTTTTTTCATTATCTAAAAAAAATAAAGTGGTTCTCTTTTTATCTTTTTTCTTTCAAAAATGAATAAATAAGTTCATGTTTTATTACCAAAAATTTATTTACCCTCTTTTTATGCATAACCTTGCAAGAATAGGCTTAAATCAAGCTTATGAAAATCTGCCCATATTCTGCAATCTTCCCATCATCTATGGATCAAACCAGCTTCGATGACAACCGAATTGTTTATAGAATGGCTGGAAAAGCTAGATATCTATCGACCAGACAAGTATGCATATTTTTCTGCTTCGTCCAACACATCCAGATTCAACTAATTTGGAAAATGTAAAGCTGTTGTTTTTTCATCAAAGTCGAAATCTATTGTTCAGCCTCTATATTATGGTATTATTGAAAACTTTAATCTGAAATGCCGTGTATCTCTAGTGAGAAAAGTCGTAAAGCTGGCAAAAGCAATTCTGAAGCAGAAGAAGAAAACGATAGCATACAAGAGAAAAGTCTGTACGTTTCCCTGGGATGTAATAACAGAGAAGTTATACTGAACTTCAAAACCAAATACTTGTTGTCAGTGCAATATTTTCGTTTTGAGCTCAACAATTGCACTTAATCTATAACTTAGGATTGTAGACAAATACATATATTTTTAATAATTATAGTTATATACATAGTTAATTTAATATATGCTGCTGTTTTTCTAAAATCGTTCAAAGCTATAACAAATATAACACTGAAGATAAAATACTCTTCCTGTGTGTTAATCGTAAATTTTACTTGAAAAATGAACTAAAAAATCTGCCAAATTCTGCTTATCTCTACAAGGTCATCATCTAAATTGAAACAGAAAAATACTTACAGATAAATTACCAGTCCAATGAATATCACAGCTGCACATCTCAAGGCAGACGAATAGAAGTAAACTAGAGTTAATAGCACCATTACTCGAATCAGTGAATAGAAAACATCCAGCCAGTCTCGGTTTTCTTCCGGATTCTCTTGCACGATGTTGGGGAATCTTGGCTGGGCCTGAGGGATTTCAGCCTGAGGCTGTTGTGGAACGGCACCTGCGACAACGGCAGCAGCAGGAGCATGTTGGGCATTATCAGCAGGATTTGCTATTTGTGGGGCGTCTGAGGCTCCGGCTGCCGCTTGTGCTGGCAGAGTTGCACCGGGCAAGCTTTGTCCGAAATTCGGTACGAATGGTACATTTTGTGGCACATATGGCATTTGCGGTTGTGCTTGATGTTGCATAAAAACAGCTTCTGGTCGCATTCCTTCCGATAATCTGCAAACATATAGAATCGGATTAGAATGATCTTACTTGAAATGTCTCATTAAATTTGCATACAGATTCATATATTGATTCATATACTGAATATAAGCCTGTTGCATCCAATTTTGCATAGCCATTTGCTGCGCTAGTATATATTGATTTGGTTGCTGTGGAAAACCGAAACCGGTAATGTTATTCATTCCTCGTCCCAATGGCCCTGATGACGGGCAATTTCCTGATGGCACACCAGCCGATGTAGCATAGTTATTAGCGGCCATGTTTGCGGGAACAGTATTCACGTTTTGTGATCGCATTTCGTAATTTTGATTTGGCAGGTGCCTTTGTCGAACACCATCGTTTGATATAGCATCGATTTTATTTGAAAGTTTCGAAGAGTTTATACTTTTTAAATTGTAGTTCTTTGGTGTGTAGACTAAATGTAAAATGTGAAACTGTGGTTCCGGATCATCATAGTGTCGTAAGATATCCTTGAGAACGAGATTATCTTTGAGTAGTTGTCCAGAATATATGAGTTTTTGTTCTTCGAGTTTCTAAAAGTAGACAAATAAATTGCACATTGGAATTATTTGCTACAATAAGGTCAGCTTAATAAGAAAAATATTATTTAACATGGCTGTTTGGAGTGTTTAAGTTCAGCAGTTCGATATTGATGATATATATTCGTAGTATACAACAACGAACATGAACGGAATTAGCTAGTACTCAGATTTCAAATATGTTTAGCTATTATTTGGTTAATTATCACTACTATTCTAATTTGGTACGAATGGTTACGGTGGCGGAATACAGAATACAACAACACAAGTAATATGTTGTATTGTTGATCAAAATCCACCGCAAACTTTATAATTGGGCACGAATGTATAGATTTAATTTAAGACTTTGAAAGTTAATACCATTAATATTAAGGAATGGAATTACTTGGCTCCACGGCAAGAGCCATTTTTATGCCTTATATTCATTTCCGGTAAAAATAAAAACTGGATTGCGATCATCCAAGAGCTAAATCACTTAGCACCTTCATTGTATAATCCTCGATCGTATTTACTCACGTAACACTTGAGTGATTTTTGATATAAAAAATCCATACCGGAAATTTTCGAACAAGAAGAATTAAATAAATATAATAAAATAAAGTTCAGAATTTGACGTATTTGGTGGGTACGAAACAGGAATATATTCTTGTTTGAAAACCGTTAGCCAAAAAAAAGTTGTTCGAAATAAAATTCAGTTTGTATTTTGTAAGTCCGATTATGGAACTTCAAACAAAAGATTCATATCGAGTTTTCCGATACAAAAACCTATACGAAGCTACGAAAGCCGACCACAATGTAAATTAGTTGAAAATAATAATATACGAGATTGGTTGAAATATTTCATTGAGTAGTCATTTCTTTTTAATCAAACGGCTAAACGTAATATGAATAATACATTTTCTAATTCAGATGACAATATTTATTTGAATTTTTTGATGAAGTAGAAAGTGTAAACGGTCGAATTTAGATTGTTTGGAAAAAGCGTCATCATCGTTCAGTTCATCGTGGTTTGTAGTATAATTAAAATCGCTGTTTTGATTTTAAATGTATTAATTGTGCAACAAAAAGCATACTTTTGTTTATGTAATATTTATGTTTAGTTCAACAATTGTAAGAATTGTTTGCATCAATTGTAGAACTATATTATTTCATGATTGACGAGGAAGGATATTACGGAAAACAAGCCAAACTGACAATGTGGAGAACTAAATCGAAATAAATGATACTTTGCAGTCTAACAAATTAAAAAATTTGCTCTCATGATATCGCATCCGATTATTTTTATCAAGAGGTTGCCGAGGAACCTTTTTTTGGGAGACGGGACAGAAGTCATATACGGACCGGGTTGTGAAATTAACATGTGGCTCTGATGAGTAATTTTTGCGTACGAACAGTAGCTCATGGATACAGTTTTCAATAGTGTAGGCTTCCTCGCGAGCAGAAGGGGCTAAACATAGTCTAAGATTTATGTATAATTAGGCTAAAATTCTTTATAATTAGATATCATTTAGCTCTGATTCATAGCGTAAGATAGACATACGTTAAGTGATTAGTATCAAAATGACCCCATCAGCTTTATAGTCTCGGCGATACTGGGCAAGTTGAATAAAGATGAGTCGATACTCATCTTTCAATTTTTCAAAACGAGGACTCGTTTTTGGTTGGGAAAAAATATAATCACTCAACGCTGTTAATAAGATCTCAATCTTCCTGTGAGACGGCACTCATCTTGATATAATTTCAAGTGTTCATTCTCATTTTCGATGGAATAGAGTTTAGTGATTGACGATTCTCTGTACTACAGGTGTCTTACGCACGAGTCCTTCGTCTGCGTTGGATGCCCTGCTTCATCTTGATGTCCTGCATCGCTTGAGCTTTAAGTTAGAGTTGCTGGCTGCCCCAGAAGCTGCTAACAATATCGGAGCTGCTAACCATATCGAAGAGTCAACATTTTCTGGGTGCCCTATCATAAGAGTGTTAATGGATTGAGAAGACGGATGCGTTAGCCATCATGTGGCCAGTCTTGAAGATGGCGAGAAACTCAGACCTGCAGGTTAACCAAAATCATGTGCAAGTCATAAACTATTGCAGCTGCCAAATGTTTACTTCAATTATCATTACTGGCATCTCATGCGTTGAAACTGTGAATCCTAACTAGTGATATCTGTAGGAAGTGTTAGAGGCCGGAAGTCTTAGAAACAATTCACATCTTTTGTGTCAAGGCCCGATACTGGGGAAACCAGACAGTGCTGCTTCAGATAGATCTGGCTAGTGGACCTCATACACGTTGCAGAGCAGAGGTTGAATTATATTCTTCAATTCACAAAAAGGTCTAAGGCCTTTGATTGACACTTAGACTAGATTTTAAAGCCCCAGGTCTTCTTATGTGGTACTGCTATGAACCAATAGGTCTATGGGTGATTTTGTGTCGGTCAGAAGAACCTAATCTTTTAATCAAAACGAATTTCAGCTAATTTCCTTCTAAATTTATTGTGAAATCTGCAGCTTTACTCATATTTTTTTTTTTTTTATATAGATAATAAGTTTTAAACTTGAAGTAGCACTGCATTGTGCAACAGTACAACTTGAGCTGATCTAACGTTTATTGCAGGCAATGGACTTAAGTTTATTCTTGACAACGATGGATACATACGAAGAGAAATAACTGGCTTACATTAAAGTACGTTCTATCAAAGGATATTTGAGTCGGCACTTCCACGGCCCACAAAATATACGAGTCAACAATCCCACCACACCCATTTCGCATCACTGCCAGGTAAAGATAATAAATATAAAGAATATTAAGAGCCAGCGAGCTAAAGTAGTACATCTAGCAGTTGTTATTTTAACATTTAGTTAGGCTATCAACTTAACACTGAATATTTTTTTTTCAATTCACTTCATTATGGCTCTAGGTTGTATCTAAAAGTATTTTCTTCATCGTAGTATGGATAGATTCTATCGGTATAAACTTTGGTCATTTTTTGGGATTTTATATTTTATTTGCTAATTTTTTTGATGCTAATTCTTTCGCAAGTGTTTAAATCTAGTTATCGAACATTTATAATTACAACTTCACAAAAAAAAACGAGAACTCCATTGCATATCTGAAATGCACTTAATCCAAAGCATAACCAAAGCAAAAACAACAACCTACATACATAATTAGAATTTTAATCGTGTCCTACTAACATTACAACAAAAACACTTTCGCCGTCGATATCTCACACAGTATTGTAGCGGAAAGAAAGATTGAATTTCTCTGCATAGTGAATATAGATAGAAATACACTCGGATGGGATGGTTGGAGTTACTACAAGCTTCATCCATCTACCGATCGTGTATTCTTCTGTGGACATGTTTAGGGAACCGGTTGAGCATTTAAATTAGCAGTGTAAATTTTTTTTATGGTTAGGTTCAAAGATTTTCAAACAAGTTTCTTTTTGATAGTTTGTTTCTTTGATAAGTATTTTGACTAGGAATTTGCGGAAGTCAGAATGCAATAATCTGTTTATTTAACTGTAAATAAGCTAATAAATGACAAGACGGAGATTCATCAACTACATTCGACAAAGAGAAACTTGAAATCGATAATATAAAAATAAAAATCTAAACGTGTAAGGTTTCGATTTTTTCGGTCCTGATAATTTTTATCCGTTTGACGTTTTTATTTCAACAAAAACAAATTTTCGACGTTTTAAAAATCATTCGACATGATAGTTCCATTTGCTATGTGCATTAAAATAAACTGGAATGCATTGAAACGCCATATATGTTTCGTCAGTTAGCAACCACGTAACAACTTCCATGTTTATTTAAACCAACATTTTATTGACTAAAATTTCTAAGCTTAATCAGAAGCAGTTCACAATCAGGTCACGTTCTATTTCACTTTAGTTTAGATTAAATAAGCACTTGGTTCTACATTCAATCATAGATGGAATTAAATTAGCTCTATTCGAAAGAATTCATCGTAAATATTTGCTAGAACTTTTGAATGAAAGTGAACGATTCAAAATGCTCGCTCAACGTTTAGTCCAATGTCGCGTTTGTGAAGCTACAAGTGCTACAGTATTTTCTAATTTTCTCTAAGTACATGAATCAGTTGAATGAATACGTATCACACAATGACTCCGGGTGGAACCTTGACCATGAACTTGGCGAGGTAGTATGATTTTTGATGATTACGCAGAAATATTTACATGCAAATGGCTGCTATTAATGTGGGATGTCCAAATGGTTCAAATATATTCAATTCAAATAACCAAACTTGATAAATATATGTGCTTAAATGGGAGAATTGTTATTTATCATCTATCTCATAAAAAATTATACATCTGATTTTGTTTGAAAACTTTTTGAAAACTAGAAGTTGTTCATCTAATTAATACACGTACTCTAAAATTCACTACACATCAGTAGTCGAATTATTCGAGAATATATACATTCTCAGCGTTAAGTGTACATTCAAGCATCGTTATCAGATAGCATGACTTTATTAAATACTGTCGTGTGGAACATTTGCCAGTGTCGAGAGTCCACGTCAGTTAGTTGATAAAAAGTTTTGTTTATTTTTTGCTGGCACATTTTCCAACTGTACATATATAGGGTGATTGTTCCAAAGATCGGTCACCTTGCTCCTACGGTTCGGTCTGCTGCAACTCTTTCTTGAAACCCTTTCTTGGCTCACAACACAGATCAAAGTTATTAAACGAGTACATCTAAAATAAGTACAGTGACAATTGTTCCAAAGATTACACTTTAGATTTGGTTATGACGAGTCTTATTCATGTTATGAGACAAAAAAGTTTTGGTCGGCCGAATTTTGGAGCAGGCCAACATTAGGAGTATACACCTTACTTGCTTGCTAAGCTGGTACAAAACATAGAATACTTGTTTGTATGTACACATCTGGTTTCTTGTTGCAGCTCACTATCGAAATAAGCATGTATGGGTTTTAATGGAGCTTTTAATACAGTTTCATGAGAATACATATTCATAGAAACAATTTTAGCTTGACATCCACATCTGCACATTTTTTGGAAAAATTAAATAGCTTATATTCAGTTCTTATGTCGCAACTAATTTATCAGAGTAATTTCTTAGTTTTACTTAATTTTTGTCTCATACTTTGATGGCGTCTTCTAAATGTGTGTTGGTATTATTTTTAATTAATATCAAGTCAGTTCACAATTTATCCTTATGTAGTGGTTAATTTCGGCAGCCCGATGTTATCAGTTTCGATAACGAACAGTGATGACGCGGTATTGATGGAAAACACAGATTAAAACACGCTAATAATTAAAGAAATGCACGTCAGCAGAAATTATCAGCTTCTACATTGGATTTAGTGATCCTCCAATTAGCATTGAATAGCATTTATTTTTAGAGATATTATTTCGAGAAGATTCGAAAGATAGATAAATCTTGCAAAGAGCGTTAATGTTTTTATTTTACTTTCTGTTGACATGTATTGAATAGCATTTATTTTTAGAGATATTATTTCGAGAAGATTCGAAAGATAGATAAATCTTGCAAAGAGCGTTAATGTTTTTATTTTACTTTCTGTTGACATGTAAACAGAAAACGATGTGGAATAAGCTCAGATATAAAGTTATATTTATTTAATTGATATAAAAGCGACCATCGAATATTCATAATAGTCATCGGGGCTTTCATACCTCTTTGATCACCTCCACATTTTCCCATGTAATGGTATGCTCCTCCTTCAGGATGTATTTCGCTAATGTTGATGGTATTAACGTCGGGTTCCGTTTCCTAGCTGATACTACTTTTCGCTTATGCTCCGTTAGTCCAACACCAACCATCCATTTTGTTTGATCGATGTATACTTTGCCGCATTCTGGACAATTAATTCTGTAGATTCCATACTTATCTTTTTTATCTTTGTCCTTTACGTGACATAGTTTAGCGCCTATTTTTGTAGCCCTACTGCCTTTATATCAAAGCGTTCAAGAACTTCCCGAACATATTTGAAAATTGGCGAAAAAATTATTGGAACTCTTATGGCCTTTTTTAATTTTCCTGTGTAAAGAGTTATGTTACTTTTACCTAAGATATCTAATTATTTTCTCGTCAAATCCATTTTTCTCGTAGTATTTTCAATATATTTAACTAGAGCTAAAACTTTCCTGAGCCATGTGGACTGTTAACAGCTGGTGAATCATCGAGTTATAGGACGCCATTTTGTGGGAATGCCAATTATCAGACGTGGTTGGTGTTGTTCTCTGGGTGTGTGTGGGTTTTCGGTAGATATTAAACTCAAGTCGATCTTCTTTTCTGATGATCTTCAAATCTAAGAAGGGTATTCTCTCGTTGTTTTAGACTTCCATTCAAAATTGGTTATCTTTATGTGCTTGGTTCAGTTTCTCGAAAGTTGCTGCCAAAGTATCTTTTTTTTACGATATACAGGATGTCGTCCACATATCTCATCCATTCACGAGAAAGGGAACCTTCTTCATGAAGTTTCTTTTCCAGCCTGTCCATAAATATCACACTCATAAGTGATGATAAAGGATTTCCCATGGCGATTCCTTTAACAGCTTTGAAGAATTCACTCTGCAAGTAAAAAAAAACTACAAATCGGAGCAAGTTTCAATTAGACTTTAGTCCTCTTTCTTTTCTCCGGTGAGCTATTCCTCACTAATAGCCAGTCTTCAAAGAACGCGAGTGCTTAGTTTACCGGCAGGCCTTCAAAAGAGCCTTCAAAAGAGCCTTCAAATTTAATGATACAAACAGCTCACCTTCCTCTATTGCTGGAACTCTTTTAACCCGTTCTAACACCGTCTCAATTTCTAACTGACCTATCACTAATCTTTGCTTAAGTCTTACATTCGTATAAAATCAATCGTTTGTAAAAGTAAAGTAATCCTACGACAACCCTTGTTGGGTCCAGTGGTTGAAGCTGGTAGAGAGCTTCGTCACAAATTTACAATCAATGCGAATACGAGCGTGGAGTGATTAGTTCCATTTTATTTACCCTAATATCTTGTATAGCCTGTTTACGGGATCTCTAATGTCCTTTCGGCCAGTACTCTTTGTTTCCCTACTTCTAACACTAATACCTAAAGGTCTAGTAAATTTGATGAAATTTATCACTATTGGAAGTAGCAATGAAGAAAAAATTGCTTTAAAATGAAGAGGTAGACGTATATTGATATTTGGAGGATTTTGTGAAAGTGTTTTGTGAAAGAATAGAACAAACTATTTTATTCTAAAACAAAAACGGTAGATTCTTAGATACTAAAAGATGATGTTAGATGCTTCCGAAACAAATTCTAATTCTTTGTTCGTTAATGCACTGGGCAGTAGCTACTAATTGAAGTGCAAATAAGAATATATAACGGGCTGATGCAATTTCTCCTATTATTTTTTTTTTTACCAAGGAATTATGTTCGTAGCCTTTAAGGCAATATTATAGAAAATTACTTACTGGTTTACAAGGATAAACCTCTGCTAAGTGTTCCTTCAGTTTCTTTACACTCCATTGTGATTCACATTCAACAGTTTGATCCTCGAACTGCTGGTTCGGTGCTTTTACAACTAATTTGACAGGGTCGCGACTTTGCGCGTTCGTATCCATTTTTTCGCGTGATTTCTATTGTTGTTGTTTTAAATGTTCAGATGAATTCTAGACCACAGCACTGACACTCAACTGCTAAGCTAACACGGAAAATTTTCGTTTTTATTGCTACGACTTTATGGACAATCAAATAATTATTTATGTATTCGGAGTTCAGATAAAACCGATTAGACAGTACCTGTCCAGTGAAAGAAAAACAAATGTTTACTGGATACACTGAATTGGATATTCAAGTCGGTACGTCGCTTTAGCTAGCAAATCGAATTATATAGAAAATTGAACTTCGTCAAGACACTCGTTCACTCCTTCGACTTGAAATTACCGCACGAAGCAATTATACACAATAAGATTAGATTTTCTAATGGCGGCCTATTGAAGGTATACAACGAATTTAAGATCTTTTCTGAAATCGACCGGATAGTGTTAATTAGAATGGAATGCACTAAATTGAGGCGGTCCGCAATCGATAGCCCAGGTACTGTCTAGGCGCTCCACCGTCGTCTTTCACGTTCACAGACTGTATGCAAATTCGAGACAACTGCCTGGTAATTGACAGAGAAAATTAGATGTTGACGTTTATCAAGTGTGATGTCGTATTGAATTTGGTACCGAATCGTTTTTCCGCACAGAGTTGTAGAAGTGTGCTGTTGTGTTATGACAGAAAGTGGATCTGTAGCGCGCTGATTGGTTGAGTTGATGGTGTTGGTCCAACAACTGTCAGTTGATAACAGGGCAAATAAAAAGTTTGGCGATTTTCGGGTAGTGGTCTGAGTCTCCGCTGAGAAATGACGTGAACTTTCGGACGATTTTTTACCCGAGCTGGTTGAATTTAATGCGAGGGCATATTTATTAATTTATTTATCATTATTCCATTCGCCAAAAAGATTCTTAACCATATTTCTAACAATACAGTGCGAAGTAAATAGAACACTGGTTGCTACTGTATGGGGTCGCTGGTTCGAATACAGGTTCTGACGAGGGACAAGGCACCGGACTTGAGTTCACTTACCTCTGAGTACCTGAACTTAATCCGGGGTAAAATGGGTCGTAGAGCTAACCGCTCGATTGTAAGTGTAAGTGGAGCTGTCTACCAGCCACAACCCTTTTTAGTTAAAAAAAAATTAATTTCACGACACACTTTCCGCAAGCAAATAAAAACACTTTGGAATCTATATTCAACTCATTTATTTTTCGCATCATATAGCAGGATTTTAACACAATATGCCTTTTTTAAAATTATCACTTTTCATTTCATTCGATAAACACTTGTTGAACTTGAATTGATTGCAACGGAATAAAACTCTTATTAATAAATACCAAATCATAATTCATATCCTTCAGTTCTCGCATCAAACTATTACAATCGTCCCTACATAAAACATTCAGATAATTTAACAATGGAAATTTCGCCAAAACCTTTCGAATGCCAGCAGTCGTAAATGGTAGCTTAACCGATGCCTCAATGTGTCGCAACGTATCAGGCACCACGGATTCGACAAAAATGTTATCCAGACACGTTGTAACTGGACCTTGTTCGATAATTCTCAAATGCTCCAGGTTCATTGCGTTGGCAGTACAAAATTTAAGAACATTGGTCACATCAATTGACATGCCGCACAGGTGCAGGCTCTCCAAATTACTAAATTGACCGAAATTCCGTACCTTGTGCACTGCTTCGTTACGATTCGTTAGATGTGCAAGGTTTAGGTATTGTAAATTTGGACAATATCTTCCGATTGTCACTAGATTTGCAAATGAGATCGTTTGGTAATTGCTTGAAACTGACAGGAAAACAAGCGTTTCGCTGAAAGACTGGAAGATTTCGGTGAAATATGTGCTGCAATTCAAATTGATCACTTCCAGGGACCGTAGTTTTGGGCGAGCCCTTATAATTTCACGCCAAATGTTGCACTGTGACTCCGAGTTGAAAAATGTCAAGTATAGTTCGCTCAAGTTGGTGCAAAGTCGAAGGATTTCTATTATACTATCCTCCGTGGCGTTGAAGTGCCGAATGATTTTTAATTTCAACGATTCCAATGCATCCAAATCTTTGGCAACTACTGATCCCAAATCTGAGTATGAGATATCCTCAAGTGTTTTGACATGCACAAGGAGTCGTCTGAGACCAGCGTAGGTAATTCCGTTTTGGATGCCTCGATTATTGCTCCTGGGCTCGTTAACCGTCAGAATTTTTAGGTTGTTACATTGGCACAAAAACCCCAGGCCGTAGTCTGTTACGGACAAGGCAAACGTGCAAGCATTGTTTCCAACTTCAATTCGTTCGTATTTACATGTGGCGTTCAAATATTCTAACTGGGGGCAGTATTTGGGAATCAGCTCTAAGATTTGGTCGTTACAGCTCAGTGCCAGGTTGAGACTTATCAGATTCGTGAATGTCGTCTTGAAAAGTATACGCCAGTTGGCTAAATCCAGTTTGTAGTTGCGAGCTTTGAAAGATCGTATGTTCGGGTAGGTAACGACCTGATAGAAGTAGAAGGATTTCAACGATTGATTGTTGTTGTGTCCGTGGGAAGAATGAAGTTCGAGAAGATCGTCCAAAACACTGTAAGATGGGGAAGTTATAACCGTGCGTTTTGTATGTATGATAAGTTTATAGTTTTCATAGTTAAAAATTACAACACATTTAAGTACAATTTTAAGCTTTGTGCGAATTGTAGAAACTGTATCCACATAGGAAACCATCAATTGATATGAAGAAACAATGATATAGTTTTAAGTATGCATAAGTAATCATTACTACCTAGATCATATCATATTCAGTGATATTTGTGACAAACAAAATAAACTCTTTATTCTTATAGGGTTTATGTCGTCTCATTTCTAAAATCGTACACCACATGACGACATCTACCATCAAAACTGTTTTGTATGAAATTGCTTAACATTATACGAATTGTTGTTGTCTTGAAGAAGTCTGATTGCAATTTATGTTTACTACAAACTAAGGGCTTAGTCCTTTTACAATTTTTTATTATCTAAGGTAAGAATATCTAACTAACTTGCTAGCAAAATGCTCCACCAAATATTTGTGCAGCACCTTCAGTTGAGCTTGTTTGTTTTGCACCTTGTACAGTTCCAATGATGTGCATATATCAAAAACGACATTATAAAATAACCGTACACAAAGCTTGTAAAGCGAGGGTATTGTTTTAAAACGCGGCATTAAGATTAACTACATGTTTTAGTTAGTTATTTAGAAACATATCTCTCCCGAACCACTCCGATTTACACCACATTTACACGCAGTGGCACAAATGACATTCTAATTGGAAACAGCTGAAACTGACAGTTTGGATAAAAATGTTTTGACGATACGTCATATTGACATTCCAGCTTTTTGAAAGAATGCATTTGTTTACAGCGGCTTTTATACAAAACAAATGAAAATTATAATTTTATTTTGATAAAAATTTATAACACAAACATAATTGATTTTAAGTAGACACAGATGCACATTGGCTGGCATATAGGATAGCTTAGCGATAAGCGCAATCATCAAGCGATAAGATATTGCCGCGCACTCTGCCAGTCGGCGCTCTGTTTGTGGTTGGTGGCAGTAGTGAATCTTGTGGTAAGTGAAAGATTGCCATTCGGCTCCGGTTGTAGATACTTCATGTTTTCGTTCTTCAGTAGTTATTCAAGTGTAATTCGTGCTAAATTCGTGTTAAGACTTTATTATCAGTGAGCTATATTCTCGTTTTGGCGATTGGATAATTTAATACGAAGCAATCAATCTGAAGCAGAAGGTAATTGGTTCTGTTGAGATTAATATTTGTATGCTGCACCTTTGATAGTTCTGATTAGGGTTATCGGTGAGGTTAGTAAAACTGCGCTCCTCCTCAGTAGTTCGATATGGAATTCATCTCATTCGCAAGCCTGGCTATGATTTGACTATATTATCAATTATTTATATTACGCATTTAGTCATTTCTGGAATATACACATATAATACTAAAAGTGCAATGACCTTTCTTGTTTTTTGTTGTTTTTGACAACGACAGACAACGACCAACTCGGACCCCCCAAAATTGCATTACGATCACCAATTCGTGGTGATTCGGGTGACGAACTGGTTTTTCAAGACCGCAATAATTAATTGGGCGTTTTGATTATCAGGATTGATTGAATAAAGTTCTTGGATACTTGTTAGAGATAAGCAACATCCCTAAGATAAATGCAACTAGAAGGTAATATATATGTCCATATATGTTATTGCCGGGCCAGGCATTTGCGTTCAATTTGAAATTAGTTGACTTACATTTTATCGTTATCATTTATCGTTTGAGGTCAAAGTAGAAAAGCAATTACAGGCACTGATAAAAGTGTTGGTACACCTCTTACTCGTCTTTTTTTGTAGTTGTAATTAATAAAAATATTTATACAAAAATATGACGACCTGAATACCAACGTTCATTTAGAAGATTTTAATAGTTCTTCGAAAAAATAACCCCAAATATGGCGTGCCTATAATGTACTTCCTCAATTACATGCACCTCCTCCAGTCATCTGGCTTAAATCCTATCGAACATCTATGGTAAAAACTGGAGCGAGATACCAAATAACTTCAAAAAGCACGATGAAAGAAAAGTTCTTAGGAGAAAGGAAAAGATTATACTGTAAATTTAGTGAAGTCTATAAAAAATCGGCTAAAACAAGCTATAATTAGGCGAGTATTTTCTAGAAAATGTTACCCAATACTCAGCACTCTGGCTTCTCTTCAGTGTCGAATAAATCTTTCGCCTTTTACCTACCTACCTACACAATACTCTCGAAAATTAACTGCCACAGCAAAATCATTGCTGAAATCGTTCTTAAATTTCGCAGCGAGCATTTTGTGCAGCGGTTGTTTAAGGAAATCAATCCACTTTCTGGCAAGTAAAGAAGCCAGAAGACCGCCAGACAGAGTTGTTTGCGTCGACAACTCAATCCCAGCTGAATGCTATTCCGCCCGACGGCTCTGCCCTTATGAGCTAAGTGGTAAGAGAGTAAGTCAATTGCTTCATTAATATACACCACGAGCCTCTAGTCATATTTACATCGGAAATCCTTCGGATGATCCGCGAAACGCAGATGACCAATTTCACTTTGTTAATAGTAGAAACATGGTGCAGCTGTAGCCCGGTATAGAAAGCAAGTACCACTCTCTATGCTCTCTATGCCATTATATTTTATTTGCAATGTAAGGTTGATTTTAAGTGAATTATTGTTCAAATAACCCCACTTACTCTAAAAACTGGCTAGTATTATTATATGTAAGAAATTTTTTTAAAGAAATAATGAATTAAAAAAAAACCACAAGAGCCAGCGGGTCAAAATAGTATAGCCGCTAGATTTTAAGTATTCCATTGTAAATTAAACTTTAAGCTACGTTAAGGAAATAGAAATAATACAAATATTCAAATTTTTCAATTCAATTAAATTCCTTAATGTGTACACATATTTTTTTCAATTCAAATTTTATATTAAAATGAGTTTAATAATTTTTTTGTCAATATATCTAGGAACTGAAGTTTTTCTCCGGCTTAGAAGTTGATCTTCTAAAATCTAAGCTTGTGTGTTAAAAAGAAGATTAAGTGTGTGAAGCCTTTATACCATGCTGTCATCAGAATTACTTCTGGTCCTACATCCGTTCCCCCTAAAAAATTCCCCCTAAAAAATTCCCTGTATAATTTCTATGATATATCTAAATAAGCTACCTGCTTCCTGCCGAAAGAAATATGCGAGTTTTTCGCATTTCTTCTGTTCTTCTCAGCTTAGTGTATCATTTTTTTTAATAATTCGCTTCTGATCTCAGTAGTTTTTGCTTGTTCCCGACGAACCCCTTAAAATTCGAACGTTTACTTGCTAATCTAGACAGTAACATTAGCTATGGTCTCGATAGCTTATCGAATATCTTTCCAAGGTCACTGTACTGATCCTTGTGTGTCCCTTTAATATAGTAATTCGATCAAAAAACATTAACCTCTATTGAATATCTATGGAAAAATAAAATTGTGCTTTCAAATTTGTTCTATTTTTGAGCTCATACATATTCATAGTGTACGCAATTTTTTCCCAGTAACTGTTTGTTTACTCCGTTTGCTACCGTATTGTGAATATTTGAGCGAAGCATAGTTTATTCAATCAACGCTAAAATTTGGTTTTGAGAAATAGATTTAGTAGAGAGAAGTAGAAGTTGAATAGAGTAGAAGTTAAAAAAAACCAATAGATAAAATCGCTATAGCTTCTTGTAATTTTATTCACCTTGTAATCTCCATTTCAAGATAGGTACATATTAACATTTATTTCTTTGCAATATTGCTATGAAACTGTTTTAATTTTGTACAGAATATCTTTCCAGCTGTAAAGTTCCTTATAAGCGATCAACATGAAATTAGTTATTCTCGATACCTCCGATTACGTTGGAGAATGGTCAGCAAAATATGTCATGAAACGGATAAATGATTTCAAGCCTGGCCCAGACAGGTAATTCAATTTTTAATTTACTTCTACGATAACCTGGAAATTCAAATATATTTTTTTGTAGACATTTTGTTTTAGGTTTGCCAACTGGTAGCACTCCGCTAACAATGTATCGTAATCTGATTAAATTTCACAAAGAAGGGAAGGTTTCCTTCAAGTACGTGATTACTTTCAACATGGACGAATACGTTGGTATGTTGGCTATTTGTGAAAATAAATGTCTTCGAATAGTAAGAAATTATTTTTTTTATTAAGGTTTACCTCGCGATCACGAAGAAAGCTATCATTACTACATGTGGAACAACTTTTTCAAACACATTGACATCGATCCGAAAAATGTTCATATCTTAGACGGAAACGCACCTAATTTAGTAGGAGAATGCAACGCATTCGAGGATAAAATTAAAGAAGTCGGTGGTGTGGAGTTGTTCGTCGGTGGCATTGGACCTGACGGACATATTGCTTTTAATGAGCCAGGTTCTTCGCTAGTTTCAAGAACTCGTGTCAAGTCCTTGGCACAGGACACGTTGGAGGCAAATGCACGATTCTTTGGTAACGATATCTCGAAAGTACCATGTCAAGCGTTAACGGTTGGAGTCGGCACTGTGATGGACGCTCGAGAAGTCATGATTTTGATTACGGGTGCACATAAATCCTTTGCTTTATATAAAGCGATAGAAGAAGGAGTGAATCATATGTGGACGGTTAGTGCGTTCCAGCAACATCAAAGCACACTAATGGTCTGCGATGAGGATGCTACGCTCGAATTGCGAGTGAAAACTGTGAAATATTTCAAGGTGAGTGTTTATTTGTTAGTCATGCTTTCATCGATTTAGTCTGGTTTTCAATTTGCTTGATAATTTAACATAAAACATTTGTGGTTTGCAGTAGTAGGTCCCCTAGTATTTAGATTATTTTCAATTAGGACATTTGTCTTAGTTGTATGTATTTTGAGTGTTGAGTAGCAGTTATCGCCAACATCTTTAAAATATTTCAATTATCATTTTATTTGTATATGCTATCAAAACACAACTAAACCATATGCTATGCATTTTCCACTATAACTGTTCTATATATTAACAGCAAAACTATGCATAACAAAGTGACACAATAAAAGTAATGTAAATTGTACTCAGTTTAAGTTCAGCGTAAATATTTTTCGATATGAATAAAAATGAAACATATGTTTCATAGAAAATTATATTGATTTACATACATCTGGTAAATATGTTGAAAATTTGTTTCATAACTTTAAACCGAAACATTGAAACAACATTGCAAAAGGTACTGCGAGCGGCGAATTTTCCTTGAAATAAACCAATGGTGTTGGATTTTTAATGAAATACTTAAGTTCAGCTCACTTGCTTACAAAGTGCAATCCGCTTTTGCAGAATTCTTCAAACGTTCTCTAACTATAACAATCAAGCTTCACTTCTATCGGTGATGTAGCTTTCCGTGGTATCAAGGCTTAAATATTCGTGCATATGATTGAAAACACAATGTTATTTATTTTTGTATTTTTTGTGGAATTTCCTCAGAGTCTCAGTGCTCTACATCATAGTCTTGCTATTTAAAGACCTCCACAATAAGCTGATCAGCATCGTCTAATAAGACATTTGATGCACAATATGATATTTTATGCGTTGAATTTTTCTTCTGGAAGATCTAGAAAACATCATGATTTGTAAGTAATATTTTTTTTTGAAACTGTCTGTCAAAATATTTTCGAAAAATGATTCTCGAATTGTTTTAACGTAATGTTTTTCTGTATTATTGTTCGTATATCGCTTCAGCACGATGATAATTTTCGAATTGAAACTCATTTATTTTCAGAGTCTAATGCCGGTACATTCTCGCTTGATTGAAGATAGCTAAGTGATGATCTAAACTAGATACAAATTGGAAGTTTAATTTTTATATGACTTTTTAACCTCTTGTAATTCAATTGTTATTTGAATATAATTTTTGCTATCAAATTAGTCTTTCCATTTTAAGGGTCCTAATGATATTAAATCAATGAACGAACTAAATTTATTGCTAAAATACTCAACATATTATATTTCAATATCCAGGAGTGATTGTTTTTAAATTACGAAGTCCTTTTTCTTATTTTCACGAAAAGTTCAATGGCTTTGTCTTCGTTAATTGATACGTTTTTCATAAGTGCATTGGGGTGCTTGTCCTGTAAGAATGACTTCCGTCATACATACTCGAAGCAAAGTTTTATTCAACAGCGAGAAAAGAAGCACGTTTCTCCTAGCTACAATAACTGGTAGTACATAAAGAATGTTTAAGCATTTTTTTAACATTGTTTTCAATGAGCTCAAGAATTATCTACAGATTGTTCAGATTTATTTGCTACTTAATTCATATCCGCGTGTACATCCACTTGAACTCTTATTCTAGAACATTAATAGTGTAAGCTGTAGGCGACAAAGCCACTGCCGCCTGTCAATTAAGCTAAATTAAGGAAGAAAACAATATTGAAAATAGGTTTATGCTTTTGCTTGGTAATGGTAGGAAGACCTTTAAAAATGCAACCTTTAAAGTTATGCTGCTACTCGTTTAGTTGAGCATATGATTTTTTCAGTTTAGGAAAAGTGGATAAAATGGCGATACTCCATAATTTTGAATTAATCTTCTGTCGCCATTTTTGAATATTGGTCTAATTTTCCATGGGAGCGAAAGTGCCCATCAGAAAGATATGTATTTAATATGCAAGGCATTTAATCAGGTAGCAGGGTAAGGTCCAGGGCCTTTGTTACTATCAACTCCAAAATAGTTTTAAAAATATCATCTCTAGAAATGATTATAACATCAGCAAAAATTCACCGGATGATGAAATATTGGCGGGGTTGAAAACTTCTTGAAAGCTATCACCATAAAAGTTGCATTGTTTTTTTAGGAGGAGAAGACATTGAGTTTTACTAAATATGGAAGATATTGTTTTCCGCTCCATATTCACAAAGTCAATTTTTTTTGGAGTTGTGGATTATATTCTCGCCGATTATTTCTTTGACTACTTACTGTGTTGGAGTCTTCTTTAATACGATGGTTAGAGTCGATAGTATTTTTTATTGATCTGTAAAACATACTTGGCTTGACAAAATTTCTAAAAATATTGTCAAGCCAAAGCTCAGAGAGTTTATCCTTTGTCAAAATTTTAGGGACATATCTTTCGACCGCCTCAAATACAATGATGTTAAATAAAGCTAATAAGGTTACGGGATCATCAAGAGTTTCGGATGTGCGGGTATTTGTCCAATCTACATTGTCAAGAAAATAATGAATGCTATCATGACCTCTTCTTGTCTGGCTATTGGAGACACAATCACGGTCATTTCTGAAGATTGTCCAGCTAATATCGAGGACCTCTTCATTAATATGACAGCTATTCAACCATGTTTCAGTTCAGACAAGTACGTTGAAATGGCATGATTTGGAGTTAAGGTACAGTTTATTTAATTTATACATCATGCACTAAGCTGGGTGGAGAGTCCGGAGATTGGTAGACATTTTCTGGATGGTTGGCTAATTGTGCAAAGTACAATTACTGTTAACATTCATATTATTATTTATATTCCTAATGCTCAATAAAAACGTTAAAAATAAGGAACACTAAAACGGTCAGAATAAGATCCTATCGGATAGTCAAGCGGCTTTCATGGCTATAAATCGCGATCAAATAAATTCGGCTATACTCCTAGAGGTGAGAGAGGCCCTAAATGAAACAGGGGCACAGAACAGCTTCGAGTTGAATTGGATCCCCGGCCATGAGGGGCACCAAGGAAACGACGAAGTTGATACCAGAGTCAAAGAAGGAGCAAAAATTACATTTATAGGTCCTCCGTACTGGGGTTTTACAAAGGCAGATACGGAAAAGGAAATTAAAACATGGAACAAGAAAAAGATCGAAGACTATTGGCTTAATATTGAGGGTTTAAAACACTCAAAAAAATACCTTGGCTTCAATAACAAAAGAGCAAAAGAAGCAGTGGCTCTCTGCAAAAGTGGCATAAGAACTCTATGCGGAGCATTGACAGGACATCTTCCTTGCAAAAAGGAGCAGGACGACCGCTGCAGATACTGTGGGGAAACGACAGAGTGTGTAGAACATCTGCTCACACTCTGTCCAGTAATAGCGAGAAGAAGATTCGAGCTCCTTGGCTCTGCTCTTCCTTCCATCAGGGACATCACAAATGTCCCGTCAAGGAACATATCCAGGTTCATTAGAAGCCTGGACATCCTATAGGACATAACGCAGAGGAGGCACAATAAACCCAGGAGGTCGCAGTGCTAGGATCCCTCTGAATCCACTCCAGGCTATCAATCAATCAATCAATCAATGCTCCTCCTGCTTGGTGTGTACTTCAGAGAGGAAAACGTGATGCCTTTCCAGTTATAACTCCTACTGTTTATATCCACGTGAGTTTAAAGCCAAGTGCATTTCTCTGAGACCCAAACTCTGTAGCACCCAAATACTCGTTTGTTACGAAGCGGTAAGTGCTGAATATTGAGTCAATTGATATCATAAGAATTCTTGATAAGCCAGTCAAGCCAAGAAAACATTGTTGGAATTAGGGGGACTCCTGCGATGACAAAAATCGTTTTGATAATTGCTCTTAAGCGCTCTCATTTTTCTTTTACTTTGCGACTTGTCTGTAGCTTCCACAACTATTTGGTCATACCTGGCAGAAACGCCGCATTACACAAAATCCTTGATTTGTCTTAACTACTTGCAGAATGCTCAAAGCCACTCGTTTCAAAAAACACTCACCTCTAAAATTTGTCACACGTATCCAAACGTTGAATTCTGCTATAGAGCTCCAAGAACGAGCACGTGTAGAAATGTACAGGGCCGCGTACTTTCATAAATTCTGAGCATCATGTTGTGCGAAACTAGCATCCATTTATGATAATCTCATAAAAAGAATAATTTATTTGGTGAATCAGGAAGAAAACTCGAGCAAATTTGAGTTTCAGTTGAAGTAATAATGAAATACTTTAAATTCAACTATTTTGTCAGAGCTTTATTGAAATAGTTTGTCTTTTTTATCATTTTGACTGTCGTTAATAATATTTGTAAATAGCCATATCGTATGGTTTACATTAAGTACGATTTCATGTTCTTGTCTATTTACCATACATCCTTTTATGCTTACTGCCATGTTGTTTATGTCAACAAATCATGCATATGAATTTGATATTGAAACTACTTCATCACAATTATGTATGAAAATGAGTAAACAATATTTAAAAAATTATGGATTTCAATGATAAATTTTAATACATAATTACATCTTCAACTCCGAATTTGAATGAAAAAGATTATAAGGAACATATGAAATACAAATACTTTTATATTTGTTTTTCAATAATATTGTATAATTCGTTTCGAGACAACATAGGTAAAAGTAAGGATGAAGTAAAACCTGGCATTTATGGATTGAAACTAGTCTGATATTATATTATTTGTTTGGTTTTTGAAAAAAAATGTCTACGTTTGATTACCTCATTGCTAACTTACAGTAAATGTGTTAATTTTTCTAGAATTTGTTTTTATAAAAGAAACTACGATTTGAATTGGAGCACAGTTTTATCATTATTGTGTTCAAGATACCTACACATTCGACGTACGTGAATAGTGATTGGTTGAATATTTGAATTAATTCTGAAAGAAACAGCTTCCACGGAAAAATTACATTTTACGGTTCCGTGCGAATGTGCATTTTGATGAAAATATTGAACTTAACTTGCATGTTCATATTAACCACTAAACTACATTCTCTACATGTTTTTCTTGCTATTTTGGTCCGCTATATACCGTTTTTTATGTTTTGATTTAAATTATAAATCTTAATTAGTTTATGTATAATTGAACTGTTGCATCAGTTAAAAGTTATAATCTCTATTCTTTAAATTACAATTGATCGATTTGATTCTACAGTGAAAGTTCATAATTTGACGCTTTTTTTCTTTGTTTCTTTATAAATACATAAATGGATCACTTTAAAAATATGTATATACAACTATCTTAGAAGGAAAACATTTTAGTTAGATTTTTTTTTAAATTGACATTTACATGTAAAAGGAGTAACATGAATTTTAAGTACATTATATACGAATAGCTTATAGACTAAATAACAAAATTTTATAGATATTGTTTCTATCAGAAATAAATTAGATAATGATATCGTCAAAGTATGTATTTTTTCATTTTAGTCTCGGTGAAATATTCGTCGATGTATGTATTTTTGATCGACAATTTTATTTGCTTGTATGATCTACCAGCCAGAGCAGTTAAAAAGAAATTATAATTGAATTGCATACAAATTTCCTAAAGTGGCTGGAATTTTGCAGTGTTGTTAGTTTAATTATTATGTAATATATGGGCTAACAAAGTTAACGGTAATTCAAATTTCTTCGGATCAATTAACCTACCAGCTAGCATTTAATATATCAGTAGTCTCAGCATCAGATATGACGATGATTTTTTGAGTGATTTTTTTATATAGGAGCGCAAAAATGACTGTGCATTTAAAAACACAATCGAATGACAAAATTTTTAATTATTTAAAATATTAAGCTCTACATAAATCTTCTATATAAAACCTTTGATGGATCACTTGGAACACATTTCGTGGCAAATTATTATTGTGTTAATGTAGGGCTGAATAGTATTGTCCATCCCGAAGCAATAAAACAACCTTAACTAGAGCTGGCATATTATTTCGATAAGCTAAGTGTGTAGTTTTCGAGGAGGAGCACGACTTTGGAAGAAGTATTAAATTTTGGAGCTAGGATTTGCTTGGGTGGCCGATACTTGTGTATCTGAGTGGCGAAAATGAAAAAAAGAACGGAAATATGAGGAAGATTAGGATTGGAATTATATACGTTTATAAATTCCATGCATCTATTCATAAAATTTATCAACTTTTCGGAAAAAAACTAAATTTTAAATTTGAAAAATGCAATCTAGTTTAGTTTGTTACTAGTTAAGTCTGACGTGGCATTAGTTCAGGCTCTGAGAGGCCGGAACAGGAACATAAAGTGCAAGACAGGAACATAAAGTGCAAGACATTCAAACGTGTAGTTGTTAGTTGGTCAGGTTCGCTCTTCCAGGATTGATTCTGTCGCAAACTTGGAGGGAGCGGTGAATACGTTCACCCTAAAGCAACACGATTTAAAACTCATTAAAACCTTTGAACGCTCCTGCCGCAGAGTCTACTCCAAACGCAACCCTAAGTCACCCCGGTGGAGGTTGTCGTGTAAGTACAGAAATTATTTAAATCAGCAAACGTAGCTGATTGCCAAGAATACTGGAATGAATATATGGATACTCTAAAACTCTATAAATCAGAAGCCAGGTTGAATTCCTGGAAAGAGCTGTGCGGTAGATTTGTTTCATTGAAGATCCTCGTAGATAATTTGTACCCTCACCCACACTGGTGAGCAGGTGTCCAGCTATTATTATACAGAAGGTATAGATGAAATTTTGGACAGGCAGAAACTAGTCTGGACTAGGCATCGAAACCTTCAAGCGCTTCCAATCCCCAGGTCCAGATGTAACTCTACCTGCCATGCATCCAGAGGTCAAGAATGCTCACCATATTCTGGCCTGTACCAATTTATAAAAACTGCCTAGTGCTATGTCATGTCCCTGTAGCCTGGAAGACCACCAAGGTTGCATTTATACCCAAATCAGGTAAAGGCAATCATATGTATCCGGAAAGACTACAGGCGCATTAGCTTGACTTCCATTCTTTTCAAGGTATTTGAAAGACTATTTTACATCGAGTGCGCCTTCAATAATGTGCGTACAACAGCTATTATCGAAAACCTCGGTGCAACCAACACCCACCCTGGTTTATACATAGCTGGATTAGCAGCATGCTTGAGCAAAGGCTCTAATCAGCGCAATGGGAAGTTGTATCTCCTCTTTTGTGGAACTTGGTGACAAATACAATTTTAAAGTGGTTGTAGTGCAAGGGACTTACGGTTGTGGCTTATGCCGATGATATCGCAATCAATAGTCTCGAGTAGGTTCCCGTATACCCGTGGCCAGCTCATAGAGTATGATCTGTGGCTGGTTAAAACACCGTGGGCCTTGGCATCAACTCCGATAAAACCGATTTTTTACTCTTTACGAGGAAATTCAAGTTTCCTGAGATAGGCCCAATCAGGTTGGGCAAGTCACACATTAAGTACTTGAGCCTTATTCTGGACAGCAAGTTCATCTGGAATACTAATCTAGAGGGAAGAGCAAAGAAGACAATCAACGCGATTTGCGCCAGTAAGTAAACGGATGATCGGTTGATTACTGGCCAGTGTCTTCTAGCAGCTCATGACATGAAGTGATACCTGTAGGAAGTTGTAGCATTTACCTACCATACTCGCTTCTGTGTCATGCGCATGGTTACGTGTGACGACCCCCTTAACCTTCTTTCCGTATCCATTTGCAATCAATTTTCATATTGAATACCAAAATGCATCGGCTCGAGAATTTGTCCAATTCCGATAGCAACAATCCTCTGGTATTTCCGGAGCTCATTCCCATCAATATTAATTGCTGGCAATGGGCTCGGAACCCCGAAATTGTTGTTGTAGGAATTGGGAAGATTTTCGAGTCGTAGCAATGCAAACTTCTCGCGACGGCGATTTTGTTAGTGTCAAACACTAACAATAAAGAAAAATTTTCGAGCCGTAGCAATGCAAACTTCTCGCGACGGCGATTTTGTTAGTGTCAAACACTAACAACAATGAAAATTTTTCGAGCCGTAGCAATGCAAACTTCTCGCGACGGCGATTTTGTTGGTGTCAAACACTAACAACAATGAAAGTTTTTCGAGCCGTAGCAATGCAAACTTCTCGCGACGGCGATTTTGTTAGTGTCAAACACTAACAACAATGAAAATTTTTCGAATCATCGCAATACAATCTTCTCGCGACGGCAATTTTGTTGGTGTCAAACACTAACAACATTAGCAGATCCAAGCATATCGCCCCGCATCGCAAATGCGAGCGTGTGAATCATGTTTTTGCGATTGGAAAAATCTTCGCACGCTTTGTGTTTCGATGCGGGGTTTTTCTTTGTTCTAGGAGATTTGTTGTTGCCGCACACAATGTCCACTATCATGGGCATTGTGTGTGGCGGCAGTGGTTTCCTGGGGGGAGGGGGGGTTTGTTCGGGCCTGAGAACGGCAGGCGCGATCTGACTCGAGAGTTGCAGTTGGGAGTTGGTTCGAGTCGGTCGCTGGAGAAGCATACCATTTTTCCCCGGGTTTTTCTTTCTGTTGTGCGGTTTAACAAGATCACTTGTGTGAAGTGCCCAAGGCTAAGGTCGCTGATTCTGGTATCTGATTGCTGTGCTCCTGTTGAATTCAGGTGTTAAATTGAGAGTGTGGAGTGAGCTCTGTTCGTTTACTTATCGGTTGTGCAGGTGAAGAAACCTAAATCAATGTGAGCGGTGCGGAGCGATCCTGTCATACTCCTAACATTCGTAATAGTCCTCTATAACCGAAAATCGTAGTGCTCACATAATTGTCGACGGCACTTTCTCACGAAGCATAATTTTGAGTTTGTCCTTCACACCATGTGCAAACGGTGATGATCGCAGAGTGGCTGTGAAGTGAATTTGACCATTACGGGAATGTTTCACGTTTGAACGAAAATCGGCTCGTAAACGATCTTATCTTCGAACTGACTTCATGTTTCGTGTTCTTCCTCGCTCGGCTTAATCCCCTAACCGTCTCTCAAATCGTGTAACTGCTTTTTGGGGCTGATGGCTGCTTTTGGTGGTGTGTGATTGTCACGTTTCTGAATTTCGTGGACGGGGGTTTTCCTAGTTATTCTCTCTAAAATCTCGCCGCCCCTGAATTTAATCAAAAAAAAAAAAAAAAAAAAAAAAAAGAAAAATATGCCTGCTGAAAACTTGGAAGAACAAGTGTTGGAGAAGAATCGGAATTTGGAGTTAGCACAAATCAAATTCCTTCTGACCCTGCCCGAGCACAAAGGAGCTCGGCTGTGCTGAATTCCTAGAAGTGATACCGTAGCTGTTAGCGTCAAAGGTCAGAATGGTGTTTGTATGCACGTAAGTACATTAGCTGTTGGCGTCGAATTTAAGACCGGCGAAGTGACAAAACATCATCGAAATCGTTGTCAACTCTGCGGTTGCAGAGATGCCTAGCCAGCGGCATGAGAAGTGATTGTAAAGTATAAAGCAGCAACGACACTTACAGAATTTCACCGATTTTTACAAGCCTTACATCCTCTTGCTATATCATCCTGCTCGTTTTTAATTTGCGCTGCATACAATTAGTATATAATGAAGTGTTCGTTCGATAGACATGAACTCCTAAAGTTTTGTGTTCATAACCTTATCAAGTCGCCATCCACTCGGATGTTGATTCGAAACGGGTGATGTGGCCCTTGACATTTCATTTTTTAAAGTTAAAATACCTCGATATTGAGGATCTAATGGACTTCGATTGGAATTAATTTGCTTTATATGTTTAAAGTATCTGTTGATTTTCTATTTGTAAAGTAATTGTCTTAGACCACAAGTTATCTATATTCTTCTCTCGTTTATTTTTTTTTAAAAAACAATAAATTTGCATAAAGTTTTGTAATAAACTTTCAAAACCGGAGAGAGAAAAACCGAAATTAAAACAAACGTAAAGTGAATAAACAAAACATGATAAATTTTATGTAGTGTCTATTTATATACATATGTACATACACACATTTATATATAGTTCTTTGGCTAAACATAAAATCATCTTAGCTGACTTCTTAACTATAATCGAAATGATGAATGTTTTAAAACTGATATTTTGAAATGTCTAAAATGCACAAACAGCACAACACGTCGAAATCGAATAAAGATAACAGTAACAACAACAACAATTTACAACAATAAATTTCGATTTAGCAGCACCGCAATAGTTTTTCTGCTGCTACGAATTCATGTCATTGTCGTTTATAGGGCGTACTGATACGCATGAAAAGAAAAATGAAATTACATAAAATTTGAAAATCTAAACGTAGAAAAACACAAAAATTATAAACAACAAGTGAGAAAAGAAAAAAAATATGATATGTATTTAAAATACAGACATCTTCGTCTCTTTTACCACAACATTTTTACCTTAAATGTGAAGGATTATATATAAATAATTTCTACATGTCCTCATTGCTATTATAAATACATTCTTATAATATTAAAAGTGCAGAAATACACTACAATAATTATTAAAGGTATATGATGTAATATGACTAGACTGAGGAGTCTTTTTGATAATAGAAATGAAAGCCATTTAAGTACATAATAATAAAGAAGCAAAATTGATGTGAAACATTGAAGAATATCAAATGCATAACAAATGGAATGTAACTGAAGTACAAAAAAAAAAAAAAAAAAACCAAAATCTGAAATTCAAGTTCAAGTTTATTGATACTACACTCACCTTAAATATTTCTCAAAGCTTATTCAGATAATATCATCAACAGTTTTTACTCCACTGTTTTGTTACGGGAGACAAATTGATTTTTATCGAACCATTGTTTAAATTAATCTAAGCTACGAAAAATTAACATTTGTCAAAGCGAATTAATCTAAATCCCTCCAATAAAAAAAAAAAAAAAAATGAATTCATAAATTCAAATCGTTGGCCTTCTTATTGGGCGATAGCCTAGGAGGACTTTCTTTTTACAGGTTCGTGAGGCCTGGCTGGCCATTAAAATGATATAGTTTTCGGAGAAATTTCAGAATATTAAAAAGGGAGGGACATTGGCCTTTGAGTGATTTCAGTGTTTGTTATTTCATGGCCAATGTCAGAGGGTGGAGAACCCCAGACCATCGGGGTCAGGGCTCCGCCACCATCAGGGGCCCGGGGCTGTCTGCCTCGCCCGGGTTCCTTGTAAGAGAGAGGTAGCGCGTTTTCCCGTTTTTCCCATGTTTAAATTTTTATGTTGTGGCTCCGTGTTTTGTCACGAGCACTGGGTCTGACTAGTCAGCCCCTGTTGCAGAGCCTGGGTGGTTTCCTGTACGGAACGATGCCCCTTTTGGTCCTTGAGTATTTTATATACTAGTTTGCGGCTACAATATAATACGGATGAATTATAAGTAGCATCCCCATTTTCTGAGAGCCAACCGACTCCATTGTTTTTAAAGAACCCACCCCAGCCGCAGCGAGCTAGCAAAGCGGCACCCCAGCATCCGTCGGGGTTGGTTGAAGGGTACTCCGCTCATGCGGACGAGGGGCCTTCACGGCCATTTCTAGGGTACCCTGCTCTCGGGGCAATTCTTTTTTTTTTTTAATTTGAATTTGCCTCTTGAATGGCATTAGCCATTACCATTTTGTTGAACCTTAGCACTCTTGGTTCTGGACTTCGGTCTGGTTCTGAGTTGTGCTAAGGACCTCTAAAAATTTCAATTCGCTACAAATGGCGCCCAACGTGGGGCCCGAAAACTTGTTTTTGGGCAACCCACACCAAAGTGAGAAAAAAATTATGAGCTTTGTCTCATACTCCCCTCAAGACTTTACGTCTTCAACCCTAAAATTTCCATTCTCACTAGCAGGTCTTAGAATCGCCTCCTTTGCGATTCAATATTACTTCGTTCGAGAGAACAAAACCCCTTTTATTAAGACCTGCATTGCTCGCTCTTTCCTTTAGCCGCAAACATCCTTCCCAATCCTATCCCTTTAAAATCATTCCTTATAGTTTACCTCTTGGGCAGCTTCCTGTTGTGTTTGTCAGTTGAGCTTTTTGGCTCTGGGTGCAACCTGGAGGATGGCCGCGGATAACAGGTTTTGGTGGTTTACCGCCATTCCTGTCCCGGTCATCCGAAGGGCCCCTGCCCCACTTTATGTTGGGAAGCTGTCCCAAACTTTGAATCCTTGTTGTCTTGACCCGGCTTCGGCTTTTGGCTTGGGTTTGGTTCGGGCTGTGGTGGATTACGTGGGGTTGGCGTGGTGCCGCCTACACGTCCCTGCAGCTTGGTCAGACTTGAACCATTTGCTGAGGCTGAGTCAAGCAACAAAATAATTGTGTTTGATCCTTGCTGCTCTCTTTTCGAGGAATTTCGGGTGATAGAACAGTCCCCATACAGGGCGATTCCCTTCAGGAATCGACCTAGTGTCAATTTTTTTTATATAATCAAATTTCTCACACTTAGACAAAATTTTAACTTTCTACAATTTCGGCGTTAAAAATATTTAACATTTCATTACATTTCCAAATAAGTAAAAATTTCAACATGCTTGCGTTTTTGAACCGAATAAGCCAGCCAGCTTGCGAACCTGTGGGAGGGTCTTCCTGGGTGAAACCCAATGGGAAGGCCAAACATTTCTCTAAAAAAACTTTAATCTTTGACACGCTTTGACGTGTAAAAATTCAAACAGTTAAATCTCTAACAGGTGGTTACGTGCAAAGTCTAACGTTTCCACTTTTTGCCACGTTTTAACGAGCAAATTTAAAGTTTTCATATTTCGACACGTTTTGACGTGAAATCGAATTTCAAACTTTTTTCTTTGACACGTGTTGACGTGCAAAGTAACTCGACTTTCTATTTTTGACGCGTTTTTACGTGCAAATTTAAAGTTTCATATTTCGACACGTTTTGACGTGAAATCGAAATCCCTAAACTTTTTTATTTCAAACTTTTCACTTTTTGACACGTTTTGACGTGCAAACGAAATCACTATATTTCAAACTTTTCCTGTTTAGACAAATTTCGACGTGCAAAGCCATGCCTCTAGCCAGAAGTCTAGAGGATTTGTCCGGCGTCCGGGTGGAGGAGGAGTGCTCCATCTGCCGGCAGGGGTTTGTACGTGACAACCCAGCAGTAACGACGTCGTGTGGGCATCAGTTTCATCGGCATTGCATTGAGCAATGGCTGACTGAGAGCCCGGAATGTCCGTTGTGCCGTGGAGCACTGCGCCTCCCCCTGGGGGCTGGACAAATTCCCCCGACGGGAGAGACGGCGTCGAAGGGAGCAAGGCCCAAGCCCACTAAAGGTGGCGTAAGAACACGGAGGATGGATCGCCACGAGGAAGTGAGCTGTGAGGGCGTCCGTCGAGGTCAAGACGGAGAGGAGGGATTGGGTCAGTCGCCCAATCCAACCGCCAAAACTCTGCCAACGGGCAAAGATTCCTCTACAGCTTTAGGAGTTCGGTCTATAGTGCAGGAGGAGTTGAGCACTTTTCAGCGGCAGCTGATCGAACTCCAACATAGCATGCAGCTGTTGTTGGATCGAGGGGCTGACCGAATCCTTCCTTCGTCAACCACCGATGGCGCGTCGCCCCGATTGAATCCGAGGGCGCGCTCCTTCGTGGCGCCCCAGAGGCCTTCAAACCTCAGCCCTCCGCAACGAGACCCCCGTGATGGTGCAGTACCTCGAGGAGGTCCTCGAAATGGTCGTGATGACAGAATGTCATCCGACCGCATAACTACCATCATGGCCGGATGGAATCTGACGTTTAGCGGACAGGGTGGAAGCATGCCTGTAGAGACGTTTCTCTATCGGGTTAACGCGCTCACACGCCAACAACTTCAAGGAGATTTCCGAGCGGTCACCAGACACATCGACAGCCTGTTGAAAGGTGTTGCCGAAGAATGGTTCTGGCAGTTCCACCGGGAAGCAGAATATCTCGATTGGTACTCTCTGCGAGATGCAATGCGGCGAGAGTTCAAGGACTTTGCATCCAACAGTGAGGTGATGAGGCGAATCCGCCAGCGCCGACAGAAGGTTGGTGAGTCCTTCGACGACTTTTATCAGGATGTTCGTCGTTTGGCCGGCAGCCTCCCTTTCCCCTTGAATGATCACGATCTGCTAGATATCGTGCAGGGGAACATGCTCCCGGAGTTGCAGTGGCAGCTGGTGGATAGGCATTTCGCCAGCACACAGCAGCTCCGTGAGCATGTAAAACGGAGGGAGCGTTTGGCGAAGGCTTTAGGACAGCCAGAGAGAGTTTATGGGACTCGTCGCCATCTGTCGGGGCTGACGGATTCGCAGGATGTGAGTGAGTTGGATGAAGGACCGCTGGATCCAGCTGAGACTTGCCCTGGAGCACTCGGAATTTCTGCGGCTGCAGCTCTGCCTATCTGCTGGAACTGCAGAAAGGTGGGGCATAAATTTGATGACTGTCTGGAGGAGCGGACGGTGTTCTGCTACGGCTGTGGTAAACCGGATACATATAAGCCGAGCTGTGCCAATTGCCTACAAAAAAACAGAGCACCGGGAGCGCCGAACAAGACCTCGAGCCTCCCTATTCACAGAACTCCTCCACCACGTTCCGGCAGGTAGGTAGTGAAGCAGCAACAACCTCAAGCAGGGACATCTTTGTCACCTGCCCCGGCAACCTTCGGCCGGCTCACTTTCACCATCCTCAACAAAATACTACTTTCACCACTGGACATCCCTGCTCGCTTGCATTTCTGCCTTACCATCTGCGACTGCGAAAGTACACAGCGGTAAGGGACAGAATTTTTAACACTGAAACTCTACATTTTTCCACTGATAGGATCAGAAAAAAACGCTCAACGTTGAGGATGAGACATTATTATTCTCGCCTTCGACGTTGGCGTTATGAACTTAATTGTGCGACCTTGTTGGACGTGCCCTCAGGTGACGTCCGACCGTATGCGCAGGTCTTGCTATTTGGGCAATCAACATCAGGTTTAATAGATACGGGAGCTTCTGTGAGCGTGATGGCGGCTGACTTGGCTAGAGCCTTCCTCGAGAGGAATTCTTTTCCCTGGAAAAGAGCTTCTCTCGGGTTGAAGACCGCAGATGGCACTCACCACCAAGCCGTAGGCCGCGTGTCAGCCGACATTACGTTCCGGGGGCTCACGAAGACGTTGACGCTCTGGATAATTCCCACTCTCAGCCAAAATCTCTACCTGGGAGTGGATTTCGTCCGGTTGTTCGCATTGGCCGCAGACCTGTTCGCGCCGGCCCAGCAAGTCGACACAGTGACCGGCCTCGACGAACTCGACGATCACGCCCATTCTCTAACACCGGAGCAGCGTCGCAGACTTAACTCTGTGATTGCTAGTTTTCCGTCGTTCGCTGTAGAGGGTCTTGGAAAAACCGCGCTAATCCAGCATGAGATTGACACTGGCAATCAGAAGCCAATAAAACAGAGACATTTCTCGGTTTCGCCGGCTGTCGAGAAGCTCCTATACAAGGAGCTGGACCGCATGCTAGCGCTGGGGGTGATCGAAGAATCGAAGAGCGCTTGGTCATCACCTGTGACATTGGTGGTAAAACCATCAAAAGTACGTCTGTGCCTGGATGCGAGGAAGGTGAACTCGGTCACAGTGAAAGACGCCTACCCCTTGCCTCTTATAGATGGCATATTAAGCAGACTTCCAAAGGCCACTTACATCACGGGCCTGGATCTAAAAGATGCCTTCTGGCAGATCCCGTTGGAAGAGAAGTCTCGGGAGCGGACGGCTTTCACTGTGCCCGGGCGACCCTTGTACCAATTTGTCGTGATGCCGTTTGGGTTGTGCAATGCGCCCCAAACGATGTCTCGACTTATGGACAAAATAATTCCTCCGCATCTAAAGCACCAAGTATTCGTATATTTGGACGACTTGTTGGTGATTACGGAAACATTCGACGAGCACGTGAGGGTGCTCCATCAGGTCGCATTTCACTTGAGACAGGGTGGCCTCACCATCAATGTGGAAAAGAGTAAATTTCTCTTGAGAGAAGTGAAGTATCTTGGCCACATTGTTGGTGAGGGCACGATTAGAACGGATCCCGACAAGGTGCAGTCCATAATGGACTTTCCGCTTCCCACAACGACGAAACAGATTCGTAGATTTCTGGGAATCTGTGGCTGGTATCGGCGTTTCGTCAGAGAGTATGCGTCTTTGTCGACACCGCTGACAGACATGCTTTCAAAGCGGAGTCAGTTTGTGTGGACCGATGAGAGGCTAAACGCTTTCAAGCAATTGAAACTAAGCCTTGTTTCAGCCCCAGTGCTGCACAGCCCTGATTTCAACAAGCCCTTCTCCATCCAATGTGACGCAAGTCAACATGGAGTAGGTGCTGTGCTGGTGCAACGTACTGAAGACGGAGCTGAAGCCCCCATCGCCTACATGTCACACAAGCTGAATCCCGCTCAGCGAAATTACACAGTAACTGAGCAAGAATGTCTGGCAGCGGTGCTGGCAATTAAGAAGTTCCGTGCCTACGTGGAAGGTCATGAATTCGAAATCGTGACCGACCATGCTTCCCTAAAATGGCTAATGCACCAACCAGATCTAAATGGTCGCTTAGCTCGGTGGGCCCTTAAACTTCAAGGGTTTAACTTTACCATCGTCCACCGAAAGGGAAGCCAAAATGTAGTGCCGGACTCCTTGTCGCGCATGTTCTCTGCCGATGCGCTGACGCCAGCGGAGAGCGATGAGACTCCGGTGGAGCTGGACCTGGCTTCGCCACATTTCAAAAGCCCTTCCTATATGGAACTAGCGGCGAAAGTCAATGCAGAACAACATCAACTGCCGGACCTAAAAGTAATAGATGGGTACGTGTACAAGCGTATGGAGTATGCGACCGGAAACGTACTACAAGAAGAATTGGCCTGGAAGTTGTGGGTGCCATCAGAAATGACGGCAGAAGTAGTGAAGTTGGCACATGATCCACCTCTGAGCGCACACGGAGGCGTGGCAAAAACCCTCGGCCGACTACGGCAATGGTTTTTCTGGCCCAAAATGGCCGCTCAGGTGAAAGCTTACGTGGACTCATGCATTATTTGTAAAACCACCAAAGCCCCTTCACACACCCTTCGTCCACCAATGACGACTCAGTGCGTTCCCGAGCGCATATTCCAGCGCTTGTATATCGACATCATTGGCCCCTATCCTAGGTCCAAGTCCGGACACACTGGAGCTTTCATCGTTCTTGACCACCTATCGCGTTTCCCGTTTATCGAACCTTTGCGAAAATTCACCGCAGGGGCCGTAACGGAAATTTTGAGGAAGCGGATATTCTCCCTGGTCGGAGTTCCGGAGACTATTGTTTCGGACAACGGAGTTCAGTTTCGGTCCAACGTATTTCGTTCCTTGTTGGAAGAATTTGGGATCTCCCATACTTATACTGCTGTGTACTCTCCGCAGGCCAATGCCTCTGAGCGACTGAATCGCTCGCTTATCGCTGCCATTCGAGCCTACATAGACCCTTCTCAGAACAACTGGGACGCTAAGCTGACGGAGATCACTTCTGCACTGCGCTCCGCTCCTCATGCCACCATTGGCACTTCACCCTACCATGCTGTTTTTGGTCAACCCATGGTAACCCACGGGAAAATCTACGTCCTCCTAAAGCAACTTCAGCTCCTGGATGAGCCTAATCTCAGTTTGCCGACGGCTGACCACCTTGCCCTCATCCGCCAACAGATCCGGCATCTTACCACTCGAGCTCAAGCTCGAAATGCAAAATCGTACAATCTTCGCTCCAGATTGGTCTCCTACCAACCTGGCGAGATAGTATACAGGCGCAACTTCCGGCACAGTGATGCGGCTGCTCACTATAATGCAAAACTGGATCATAAGTTTATTCAAAGTAAAGTGCTAAAGAAAATTGGTGGAGCATATTATCAACTCTCAGATATGAATGGTCGCACCGTAGGTGTTTTTCACGCTAAGGATATTACTCAATAATGTCAATATTTTGGGAAACCACCATTCGTTAACCTCCAAAGCACTAAAGTAATCATACTGCGTTATTATTCTCTTAAAAATTTCTTGAGACCTATAAACCTGTACGGTGTTAAAGTTATGTAAACCTGACCTTCAAATTTTTGGGCATTTACATCTTCGTTGAAATTGATTAACTTACCTTCGGGTCCCCGCAAAGGTGTCACTTATTCTACGTTTCGAATGTTTACTCGTATTCTGAGATCCCTCGACGCTTTGGAGCGGTCAACAATAGCTTTATGGTTCGGTCTGAGAAGGGGAACAGAAACTTTTATTACTACTGAATGTTATTAATAATTCCTCTGCTACTCACACTGCTTGCAATAGCTGACTCTCGAAAGTGAATGTCCTGGGTTACTTCTTTTGTTTTTTTTGTGAATCGAGTTTTTGTCGATTCTGCCTCCTTCAACCTTCTCGTTAATACGTCTTTCGACGCCACAGCCCCTGACCTTCCGATGTGGGAGCCCCGGTGCGTGCAGAGGAGACATGGAGGAGCCAAGAGCTTCCGCTACGGACCCCGGCTGAAAGGGTAGCCCCCACCCCTCATTCAGGTCAGAGGAGCAATCCTGCTGTCCTGTACCCTGGGTAGCATCTCACGAGGTGTTGTGCGCACGCACTTACGCATGTGCATACATTCGTAAGCGGATGCGTGAGTGTGGAGCGTACGGTGGTCCTGAGGCTGGGAAAAAATAGGGTGCGGTCCTCCATGTGGTACGGCCGGCACTCCCCAAAACCCACTAATTTTATTTACTAGGAGGCTCCCGGACATGCATTCTTCGAGAGAATTGGATCCACCCTTCATTCGTTCACTTCGCTTTAAACTCACTTCCCTTGCTTGATCCACTTGAACATCTATTTTGCATTACTGTATCAATTGTACAGTCCGATCACCTTGATCCTTTGTCACCTACTTTCACGCAGAAGCTTACGTTGTCCCACACAAATTGACGAAGCCCCGTTCATCCACTGATGATCTTACCTAGTAAGGTAATGAAGAAGATCGGAAAAGCATATTACCAGCTCGCCGATCAAAATGGACGATCAGTGGGCGTCTTTCATGCGAAAGACATCACTAAGTGAGAAACCCACTAAGCTCACCCGTTCACGATTTGTTCCCAAAGTCTATTTGGAGATCGTTCATGTGCGCCTATTTCAGGTGTCACTCCTGCCCTGATGTGAAAGTATCTAGAGATGTTCACATTGTTCACCATTTCCTCAGACAAAGATACTTCCACCCTTGAGCCATTCCACGTAGTTCAAGACATACGTCCAACATACTCTTTTCAATTTGATAAAATGTCTGTTCGACATCGGCCCAAGCACCTCCAACTATTCCTGTAGCTGAGAGGGCATGATTGTTTAAGAACTGGCCAGCCGACCTTTGTGTATCCTCGGGGGGTGTTGCTGATAGCATGAGTGTTTGGTGGCGTTCCGCGGTAGCCATCGTCGGATGCTTCATGGCTTTCGTAGCAGAAGGCATAAATCCCATGTCAAGCATTCGATTTGACTACGTTGGTTTTATGTTTCTCGATGAGGCGGATCGAGTGCTTGACATGGGATTTGTGCCTTCTGTGGCGAGGGTCATGGGTCATCCGACGATGGTGGCTGTGCGGCGTCGGCGGGCACTCGTGTTCTCGGCGGCATTTCCTGGGGATGTGCATGGGATGGCTGACCGGTTCTTGAACGATCATGCCTGCTTAGCTATAGGAATATATAATATCTGTATATTCAGGTGGAATATACAATTCCTCATCTAAATCCCTTTCTCTTAATTCAGAGACCTACTCTTCATACTCTTTAAGATTCCTTCGGGATATAAATCCTTCAGCTCTTTCCTCTCGGTGTTCCTTGAGGAAATAGCTGTGTTGTAGCATTTACCTACCATACTCGCTTCTGTGTCATGCGCATGGTTACGTGTGACGACCCCCTTAACCTTCTTTCCGTATCCATTTGCAATCAATTTTCATATTGAATACCAAAATGCATCGGCTCGAGAATTTGTCCAATTCCGATAGCAACAATCCTCTGGTATTTCCGGAGCTCATTCCCATCAATATTAATTGCTGGCAATGGGCTCGGAACCCCGAAATTGTTGTTGTAGGAATTGGGAAGATTTTCGAGTCGTAGCAATGCAAACTTCTCGCGACGGCGATTTTGTTAGTGTCAAACACTAACAATAAAGAAAAATTTTCGAGCCGTAGCAATGCAAACTTCTCGCGACGGCGATTTTGTTAGTGTCAAACACTAACAACAATGAAAATTTTTCGAGCCGTAGCAATGCAAACTTCTCGCGACGGCGATTTTGTTGGTGTCAAACACTAACAACAATGAAAGTTTTTCGAGCCGTAGCAATGCAAACTTCTCGCGACGGCGATTTTGTTAGTGTCAAACACTAACAACAATGAAAATTTTTCGAATCATCGCAATACAATCTTCTCGCGACGGCAATTTTGTTGGTGTCAAACACTAACAACATTAGCAGATCCAAGCATATCGCCCCGCATCGCAAATGCGAGCGTGTGAATCATGTTTTTGCGATTGGAAAAATCTTCGCACGCTTTGTGTTTCGATGCGGGGTTTTTCTTTGTTCTAGGAGATTTGTTGTTGCCGCACACAATGTCCACTATCATGGGCATTGTGTGTGGCGGCAGTGGTTTCCTGGGGGGAGGGGGGGTTTGTTCGGGCCTGAGAACGGCAGGCGCGATCTGACTCGAGAGTTGCAGTTGGGAGTTGGTTCGAGTCGGTCGCTGGAGAAGCATACCATTTTTCCCCGGGTTTTTCTTTCTGTTGTGCGGTTTAACAAGATCACTTGTGTGAAGTGCCCAAGGCTAAGGTCGCTGATTCTGGTATCTGATTGCTGTGCTCCTGTTGAATTCAGGTGTTAAATTGAGAGTGTGGAGTGAGCTCTGTTCGTTTACTTATCGGTTGTGCAGGTGAAGAAACCTAAATCAATGTGAGCGGTGCGGAGCGATCCTGTCATACTCCTAACATTCGTAATAGTCCTCTATAACCGAAAATCGTAGTGCTCACATAATTGTCGACGGCACTTTCTCACGAAGCATAATTTTGAGTTTGTCCTTCACACCATGTGCAAACGGTGATGATCGCAGAGTGGCTGTGAAGTGAATTTGACCATTACGGGAATGTTTCACGTTTGAACGAAAATCGGCTCGTAAACGATCTTATCTTCGAACTGACTTCATGTTTCGTGTTCTTCCTCGCTCGGCTTAATCCCCTAACCGTCTCTCAAATCGTGTAACTGCTTTTTGGGGCTGATGGCTGCTTTTGGTGGTGTGTGATTGTCACGTTTCTGAATTTCGTGGACGGGGGTTTTCCTAGTTATTCTCTCTAAAATCTCGCCGCCCCTGAATTTAATCAAAAAAAAAAAAAAAAAAAAAAAAAAAGAAAAATATGCCTGCTGAAAACTTGGAAGAACAAGTGTTGGAGAAGAATCGGAATTTGGAGTTAGCACAAATCAAATTCCTTCTGACCCTGCCCGAGCACAAAGGAGCTCGGCTGTGCTGAATTCCTAGAAGTGATACCGTAGCTGTTAGCGTCAAAGGTCAGAATGGTGTTTGTATGCACGTAAGTACATTAGCTGTTGGCGTCGAATTTAAGACCGGCGAAGTGACAAAACATCATCGAAATCGTTGTCAACTCTGCGGTTGCAGAGATGCCTAGCCAGCGGCATGAGAAGTGATTGTAAAGTATAAAGCAGCAACGACACTTACAGAATTTCACCGATTTTTACAAGCCTTACATCCTCTTGCTATATCATCCTGCTCGTTTTTAATTTGCGCTGCATACAATTAGTATATAATGAAGTGTTCGTTCGATAGACATGAACTCCTAAAGTTTTGTGTTCATAACCTTATCAAGTCGCCATCCACTCGGATGTTGATTCGAAACGGGTGATGTGGCCCTTGACATTTCATTTTTTAAAGTTAAAATACCTCGATATTGAGGATCTAATGGACTTCGATTGGAATTAATTTGCTTTATATGTTTAAAGTATCTGTTGATTTTCTATTTGTAAAGTAATTGTCTTAGACCACAAGTTATCTATATTCTTCTCTCGTTTATTTTTTTTTAAAAAACAATAAATTTGCATAAAGTTTTGTAATAAACTTTCAAAACCGGAGAGAGAAAAACCGAAATTAAAACAAACGTAAAGTGAATAAACAAAACATGATAAATTTTATGTAGTGTCTATTTATATACATATGTACATACACACATTTATATATAGTTCTTTGGCTAAACATAAAATCATCTTAGCTGACTTCTTAACTATAATCGAAATGATGAATGTTTTAAAACTGATATTTTGAAATGTCTAAAATGCACAAACAGCACAACACGTCGAAATCGAATAAAGATAACAGTAACAACAACAACAATTTACAACAATAAATTTCGATTTAGCAGCACCGCAATAGTTTTTCTGCTGCTACGAATTCATGTCATTGTCGTTTATAGGGCGTACTGATACGCATGAAAAGAAAAATGAAATTACATAAAATTTGAAAATCTAAACGTAGAAAAACACAAAAATTATAAACAACAAGTGAGAAAAGAAAAAAAATATGATATGTATTTAAAATACAGACATCTTCGTCTCTTTTACCACAACATTTTTACCTTAAATGTGAAGGATTATATATAAATAATTTCTACATGTCCTCATTGCTATTATAAATACATTCTTATAATATTAAAAGTGCAGAAATACACTACAATAATTATTAAAGGTATATGATGTAATATGACTAGACTGAGGAGTCTTTTTGATAATAGAAATGAAAGCCATTTAAGTACATAATAATAAAGAAGCAAAATTGATGTGAAACATTGAAGAATATCAAATGCATAACAAATGGAATGTAACTGAAGTACAAAAAAAAAAAAAAAAAAACCAAAATCTGAAATTCAAGTTCAAGTTTATTGATACTACACTCACCTTAAATATTTCTCAAAGCTTATTCAGATAATATCATCAACAGTTTTTACTCCACTGTTTTGTTACGGGAGACAAATTGATTTTTATCGAACCATTGTTTAAATTAATCTAAGCTACGAAAAATTAACATTTGTCAAAGCGAATTAATCTAAATCCCTCCAATAAAAAAAAAAAAAAAAATGAATTCATAAATTCAAATCGTTGGCCTTCTTATTGGGCGATAGCCTAGGAGGACTTTCTTTTTACAGGTTCGTGAGGCCTGGCTGGCCATTAAAATGATATAGTTTTCGGAGAAATTTCAGAATATTAAAAAGGGAGGGACATTGGCCTTTGAGTGATTTCAGTGTTTGTTATTTCATGGCCAATGTCAGAGGGTGGAGAACCCCAGACCATCGGGGTCAGGGCTCCGCCACCATCAGGGGCCCGGGGCTGTCTGCCTCGCCCGGGTTCCTTGTAAGAGAGAGGTAGCGCGTTTTCCCGTTTTTCCCATGTTTAAATTTTTATGTTGTGGCTCCGTGTTTTGTCACGAGCACTGGGTCTGACTAGTCAGCCCCTGTTGCAGAGCCTGGGTGGTTTCCTGTACGGAACGATGCCCCTTTTGGTCCTTGAGTATTTTATATACTAGTTTGCGGCTACAATATAATACGGATGAATTATAAGTAGCATCCCCATTTTCTGAGAGCCAACCGACTCCATTGTTTTTAAAGAACCCACCCCAGCCGCAGCGAGCTAGCAAAGCGGCACCCCAGCATCCGTCGGGGTTGGTTGAAGGGTACTCCGCTCATGCGGACGAGGGGCCTTCACGGCCATTTCTAGGGTACCCTGCTCTCGGGGCAATTCTTTTTTTTTTTTAATTTGAATTTGCCTCTTGAATGGCATTAGCCATTACCATTTTGTTGAACCTTAGCACTCTTGGTTCTGGACTTCGGTCTGGTTCTGAGTTGTGCTAAGGACCTCTAAAAATTTCAATTCGCTACAAAGTGTCAGAAGTCGGGAGTCTCAGAGACAATTCAGTACCTCCTGTGTGAGTCTTCGGCAATGGCAAAAAACCAGAGGCAAAGGTTAAAGGAGATATTTCAATTCGCAAAAAGGTCGGGGCCTTCGATGGCCGCTTGGACTAAACCTTTAAGCTCCAGATCCTTTTGTCTGGTACTGCTACGGATCAATAGGTCTATGCTTGAGCTTGAATGTATTATTCCGTAGCCATTCATATTAGTTCAGAGTACCTTTCAATTATGTATATTTGTCAATAAATTTAACCATATCTAGCTTTGGAAAAGGAAAAATATATCTTTAAACCAAATTATTTCTTTTGAAAGCTTGAAAACATGGAATTAGATTAATTTAAATACTATTATTTTGCATGCGAAATTCCACATGCTAATATTCATACGAGAAAACATATATGCTAATGCATTGCTATGAAAAAAATACTCTATTGACCGAATATATCCGCAAAATTGGCTTTCGAAGCGATGTGCGAAAAATGCTCTTCTAAATCACACAAAGGTATCCAGCAACATTGGCTCTGAAAGATTTAAGAGATGAACAAGAAAAGTTACTGGAGAGCATTTCATCCAAGCAAAGCTTATGGTAAAAGGATAATATTAGTCCGTACAGCATCGGCTAGGACATGGGAGCCTGGTGCACTCGTACATTTTCGAATATTATGCCGGATATTTTGTTAGACCGTGTATGTGACATTTGGTCTGTGGTGGTACCAGAATTGGAGCATTCAAGCATACTGTCTGGGATAAATTCAAGTGAAAGGACACGCCATGATTGTGATAATTCGGGAACGTAGTACTGTGTGCATCTGCAATTTTTTTTTAGATTGCGCGGATATGAAAATGTGATTTTGCATAATTTCGTGTATTTAGTATGGAGATAAATTTGCTGAAATTTTGAGAATCAGGATTGTAAATAGTTTACTAGATATTCTGTTGAGTAATGGCAATAAATTGCGGCAGCTATTTTGGATGTCTTTGATCGAGCTGCTTTCAAAAATACATTCTACAGACATGGAAATTCAGTTTTGATTTTTCGAAATAGCTTTTGCTAGAAGACTATCAAGTCAAACCGAGAAAGTCTTTCATAGCCCCCAATATAAATGTACACTAAATTTACTTCTTTTCTTGTTTCTGTCTTATCATCACATTTGTACTTTGCTTATTTTGCAGGGATTACAAGGTCCTTGTGATTTTTTCGCCTAAGATGAAATTATCCGCAGTAAAACTATATAACCTTCTTAGGGTTTTCCATGTACCAAGCTCTAGGTTTTATGTAGAAGGATCAGGATAATTGTGTTGAAACGATGCGAAACGGTCAAAAGTATTAGGTTGGCTTCTCACAAAATGAGATTAATGGGCATAGTGTTAAATTTATTAGGGTAGGTAGGATTAAAGGTGTGAAAGGTATGGAAAGGAGCTTAGCGTACAAATGTTTTCGTCCTTATACCATGTAAGCTGTGCTATTTTTTTTTTATATATAAGGGACATTATATGCAGGTTTTTGATAATAAATGTTAATTTAGCTTGAATGGAGTAAAAAGTATCTTATGATCAATAATTAATGTTATATCTTAAGAAAATGAGAATAAAATATAGTTGTAGAATATTAATGATCCGTGTTTTTACAGCTGAAAAACAAAAAGATTTATAGCAAGTACATCTAAATAGACACGATGGAACTATTTATTAAATAAATTATTTTGGGGATCAATGAGATAGTAAGTTGGTATCTTAAAATCCAAGAAAACCAACTTATTTTGAATATCTACACTTTTTATAGAGATCAAAAGAATTTGTTCAATAAAGGAAAATGGTTACGTTGTTCGCCCAAGTTAAAGTGAAATTCAATAGATATTACATGCTAACATTTTAATTATTTCTACTCAACCATTATAAAGATTATAAATTAGGGAGAAACCCCGTGTTGTTCAATGCTGTAAATACTCGTATATATGACTACTTTAAATATACATTGGTTTTCATAAGAATTATTGTGATTTCTAATTCGAAAGTATAGTGCTGGGACAACTAGAAATTAGACCAAATACTTCATAAGACAAATGAAAAACATGCACTACAATAAGCAATATAATTTCATAATTACTGCCTGGCTGATTTTTGTCGATTTTTGTCGATAAGATTTTTGTCATAGGGTGTGCATTGAAAATATTCAAAATTGACAAAATTGACCTATAAACTTGAAACAATATCTTAAGTTTTCGATTGGTGTTTGTTTTAGCTATAAACTTACATTTCTATTAACTACATAAAGAACTCGTAAATACGGGTTTCTTTTCACTAATAAACTTGATATCGATAAATTTTAAAATTATGAAATTCTTTGCCTATAGCGTGAAAGTTTTGAATTGTTTTTTTGATCGTAGTAAGACGTACATATAAAAATAAAATGTTTCTTGAATGAATTATAGAAATCGAAATGAATTTTGCAATGGAATGGACATCATTAAATAGATTCTCCTCTAAAAAGTCAAATCGGTAAATTAATTAGGTGATTTACGGTGTTTTACAAAAAAAATGGATGTTGGATGTTGTTGAATTCGCAGAGTCTTTTACGTTGACATCGATTTTCATCAAATAATTTTCATTTACTAGAATATAAATTTAAATTTCCAACGAACCTATGAGAATTAACCACATGATTATCACAGTGTCTCTATCAAAAGACATTTGGCAAGACGACGCTCAATGCTTAGTATTTTCTTGTTAATCATATAATACTTAGATTACGAATTTCTGCAATTTCATCTCTGCAATTATTTCTAAGCAATTTCTTGTCTACTTGAAATGAACTAATCGAATAACTGTTATTACTACGGCTTGATTTTCGAACTGAAAAATGGGTGCTTTGCGAAATTGAATAACTTTGCAATTACTAAGTTTCTATTCGGTTTTCATAAGGTGTTTGAATTTTCTCATTCATTCACATTGCAGCCGCCTAAATATACGAATGTATATATTATAATTACATGTTGTTCGATCATGAAGATAATACATTTGTTTTACTGGTACCATTTGTTGTCTACTTTCTGGCTTAAAAATATAATTGTTGTATTATACTTTTCATATCCTTTTCTGTTAATACAAATATTGCTTTCGTGTTTTTCTTCCTTGTTGCTTTCTGTAATCTTTTGCCTAGCCTTGTCGTCGGCATCTACGTTATGCATCTATGTTATCATTTATCATTTCTAATAGATATTTCGAAATATTTCATCGTAAGTTACATTTATACATCATCTACACTGCATATTATTATTGATGAAGTTTTGTTGTTTCGATGATGATTGATGTTCTTACTTCGTGATAAAATGTTTTATGTATTATATGTGCTTTTTTCTGTTAGTAACTAAACGACATCTTTCGGTGGAATGTGACGGAGTAGCAACACATATGAAGATGCTGTTAGTTACTACTCGTTTCGTTTCAAAGATAGTTAGGACGTGAGACGCAACATAAAAGTCCCATATTTTTGTAGATTGAATTTCGTCGACGTTTAGCAGGCCATGGTCCATTAGTATCGTCGGTTAAGGCAGCATTTTTTTCTGCAAGGAGATGGAGACAAAATAGATGAGCTAAATTTCAGATGAACATTTATGGAAATTGTAGTAATGTCATAACAAGTGGATAGTCTTTATTTATTTGTTTATTGAATCCATTTTAACAGGCTAATGCTCAATTACAGAACTAAAAATACTCAAAAACAGCACCTGTTCAAAAAAAATATATAAATCATATCTTCAGCGTAACCTGGAGAAAATGGCAATGTTTCATCGCCGAATCATCCGTAATCTCATCTTCACTCACTACAGGACCAATGACCCTATTATCGATACATCGAAATCTACTGAGTAGTAAACCCCCTACACCTACCTTCATTAGTGCTAGATCTTGGCAATCAAGCAACCCTTTTTGCAACAAAGCACGCAAACCCCATAATCCAGCCCCTTCTCACAAGACAATAGCCACGGTCCCACAAGCTTCCTTTTCACTACGACCAAAGCTCACTTCGAACACAGTCAGTTTTCTTTTTAAATTTTGGTGTTATTCATTTATTTATTTATTTACGATTGCGCTACAGATATTCTCCAATTACAGCGTCAAAAATGAAAATGAAAAATAATAAAATAAAGAAATGGAAGAAAGATTTGCGTAATTTAAAACTAACGACAAAAATTAAAACTAAGGTTAAATTGCAATTCAAGATAATATTTTCAATACATCCTTGAAATTCAAAATATATTGCGGAAAAGGACCAAGCCTAAGAGCATTTTGCATTCTAGGAAGAGGCAACAAAGGCGAATGAAAATATACAAACGGAAAAACGGAAAAACCTCTGATGATCGACTAGGACGACTAGATTCACGTCTGGTTAGATGGAAACCAAGATCTGACCAAAAAAAAGCCTTGGCATAGTTTGAAAAGAAAACACTCATCGAGGAACTATCTACGCGGTTTCAGCGAGGACATATGAAGAATGGAAAGATGAGAGGAGTAGGGACAATAGGGGATGCTGAATTTAAAAAACAACGAGCGAGTGAACCTGCGCTGAACTGATTCAATGGCGTCATATAAATACTGAAAGCGAGGAGACCAGATATGGCACACGTACTCCACAATACTGCATACTAAGATGACAAATAAGAGGAGACAAATGAATACAGGTGGAAATGTCGGTAAATATATACGAAGAACGCAAGATAAAGCCAGCAATCCTAGAAGCCCTAGCCGTAATATTCATAACATGACCATCAAATTTCAATTTAGAACCAAACACCACGCCAAGGTCTTTAAAATGCTGGACAAGAGGTAAGAAAACACCTGATAAGGAATAATAGAACATATAGTATGCGAAGTATTTTTCTTTGAGAATGACATCTTGTGAAACTTCAAAATGTTTAGTGGTAATAAGTTGTTTTGGCGTCAGTGATTAAGGGCAAACAAATCAGCTTGCAATTGGTGATAATCGTCCGGGGACTTGATGAAAAAGTCATCCGCATATAAAAAATAGGAAGAGTTGAAAACAGAAGGAAAGTCATTGACAAACAAGATAAAAAGTAAGGGACCTAGGATAGATTCCTGAGGAACTTCGGATAGGAGAAGAAATGGAACCGTTTAAAGTGACTCTACAAGGATGACTATGAAGATAGGAGGAAAACTAGGAGAGGAGCGGACCAAAAATATCAAACTCATTAAGTCCCAAGAGTCCTTTTACATCAAGTTTCAACTTGAACATGAAGTGACTTTCAATTTCTCTTCTCATATCAAGCAACTAAATTTACAATTTTAATAAATTAAGTTATAAACCACGTCTCCAAATTTTCAGGAGATATTTATAGTAATAGGTTGTAGATTTTTTTATTTACGTGAAAATATGTTCAACCCTATAGCGGCCATTCAAGTGAATTTATTATTTCTGTGGAAAATAAATATTTCGAAAAAAACAAGTGTAGGGATGGTAAATCAACTATGGTTTTGATTAGGTTATGATAATGTTAAAAGTAGGCGAAAATTTGTAAAATTTCGAATTCGTACTGAATCATAAAATCATTACGAAATTCACTGAAAATACTTATGAGCACAAGAAATATGCTTGAATTATTTTTGATAAATGGCAGGTACTTAAACAGAAAATCTTCAAATCAACGACCCCCCGGAAATTTTTTTTGCTTATTAGCAAAAAGTGCAAGTTTTCCACAAACTTCATGCTTTGTCTGTGGAGTCAAATTAAAGTTTTCAAAATCTGTAAACATTTTTTTTTCAAATTTTTAACATTTTCAAACAAGAACGATAACCTTTCAGCAAATTACCTAAATTTTTAGCGCCTTAAATTTGTATTCGTGAGAACTCAAGTGCCGATAATCAGATGAAAGTTAAATTTATAGGATGTGTTCGGCTTAAATAGGACCAGGTCTGATTGAAGAGATTTTGAAAAGTTGGCAACCATATAGCAGTGGAAAATGATTTAGAAAAAAAAATGCTTTTGGCCTATAAATTCTGATCTAGTCATTAGATATTAACGACATTACTCTAAGTCAAGTTTGGTAGAAATTTGGTCGAAAAATTAGGATACAATAGCCAGCTAAGATAAGTTTTGTCCTTTGAACATTGAAATTCGCTCAGCAAAATAAAAGCTTTTTGCCCTATAGCTTCCGATGCAAACATGAAATCAAAACAAAATTCATATAGTAGATGGACCTTATGGTTAGTCAATTTTGGTAGAAACTACGGCCATTTTCGTAATTTTTTGTCGTTTCCTTATTAAGCGATGTTATCATAAAATTGTCAAATTGTAATCTTTTACTGACAATAAACATCAAGTATGTACTTGAATTTCTGACGTTTGAAAAGCTTTTTAAGTAGTACAGAGTAGGGTCGCTTTTTGGGTAGGTTTTTTTTAAACTGTACTTTGATTTTTTTTTTATTTTAATTTTTATTTCATTTATATGTAATAGTATATCTTGTTCATTCGTTAAAAACGAAATTCACTGTGTAGGTTTGACGTGACTTTTGTCAACCATAGTAAAGTGCTGCCACCATTGAACATTTTCATCATTTATGTTACAGAGATACTGCTTTGAAAGTTTTGTAAAATAAGTATCCGATAATAATACGAAAATTTATGCGAGTGGTAACACTGAAAACATTTCTATCCTGTGTGCTTCAATGCAGTTTTCGAGTCAAAGTGATACATGACCTTCGAAACAGATTGGTTATAAAAAGGAGTATGAGTGCAGAATATTCACAAAATCTACACAATCCTTATACTTTTCTTCCAATATCAATCTTTTTAGCGGTTCATATGTGCTAGAGTTTATGAGTTTCAAAAGGAATATTTACTAAAAATTGAAGCCAACGACAAAGATATTTTTTGAAGTTGATGACGAAACAAAGATACCAAGCATATTTGAAACAAAGATATCAAGCATACTGAAAAATAATACTGGAGTATTTCATCGAGTAAATTTTAATCGATCAGGATTTGTATCGGTTATATTATCAATGATTAATAATGTACAACATTTCAATTTCCATTCATCATTTGTGATGCAGGTTAATTTTCAAAAACAGATTTATCAATTCCTAAAATAACAGCTCATTACTTCACGGCAATGCTTAATAAATCATAGCCTATTTAACATTCATCAGATTCGCTACAGCGAAATGTTTACACTGCCATCAAATTACGTCCTTTACTCTACGAGTACAGGATACTTTGTAAGACGAAATATGTTTGCTTTGGAAACTCCACACACACACATAAGGGGCTCCTACTCGTATATTAAATTACATCAGCGGATGAGAATTTCGATTTTTGTATGTAACTTCATGGTATTAAAAATTGATGGAACATAGTCCTATTTCCTGTGTATGTACGCGCACATTCAGATCTTTGCACCTAAATTTTTGCCTATTCAAACCAAACTACGATATTTTGTAGATGCATATGTTTACTTACCCAGATATGTTTCATGCTGTGGCATATACTCTTGCATTTCAGCTAGTATCCTTGCAATTTCCTGTGAATCTTTCGTTATACTACACAGTTCCTCCTGGTTGAAGTCGGGAGTGATTTGTTTACATAGAAGGATTTGACTAATAACGTTTCCTAGATTCGATGGACCCGCTCTATTGTCTGAAATATGAAATTGAATGAAAACGACTAATTGAAATTAAATCAGTAACATGATGATGAGATTGGAGTGCGCGGAGTGCATGCGAAATACAAGAATTCAATGGATGAGTGTACATGTATTGCTGCAATGCGTGTTAGAGACTTTGCGGTTTGTTGCTTCGAAATCCGGAACGGAGGTATGCAATTCATTCGAAAACAGCAGTGTAGGGATACGTGATGAATTATAGAGTGTTCAGGATATAGTGTTTTAATTGAAGATAACAGATTACATTTGCTAGAACAAATGGACAGCTGTGCGCTCCGAATAACGTTTAAACTTTATTATACTTTAAATGAATAAATTGAAGCCATAAATCCTCCATCCTGTCTGAGTGAACCTAATGGCAAACTATTGCTGCGAAAGATATACAGATATAGATATGTGCAAGTTGTAAACTGCAGCTTGTAAACTAGATACATGCAGATGCATTGAGCGTGTTTTGAACGCATCCTGTTTGCACCATCCGATGAATATGAGATAATTTATTTAGCATGGCTTTGAGTAATGAAAATATTTAATGCTCGGCACTACGGGATGTTAGATGAACGACGCTACATCGCTAAATGTTAGAGCCACATCTGCATGAAGTACAGCTTCTTAGGGTTTTTTAGGTTCCAAGAATTTGCTGGCTGACGAATCATATGCACAATGGGCTGCACATAATTATCCCTGTGGTTCTCCTTTCGAATTCAACGTAGTCTAAAGTATGCAGATAGTGCATTAAGGACTCACAAAATCAGAGAATAATATCAGCTCGTAAATTCAGTTCACAGGTGTGGTGGATCTCTGCTGACAGTGCATTTGATAAATTGATACTGATGATAGTTTAATGAGCTGCGATGCTTCTGAAATAGCTCTACTTAATGTATAGATGTGATATCAGCAAAATATTGTTTCAAACAGAGGGGCTCTAATATTTCACCATGATTAAATTCTAACCAGCATTATTGCATAAAGGTAAAGCACAACAAAACATCTTCCACGTGTTGAAACTATATATTTTTGAGTTTAATTTACTTATGTATGTAGTTTCTAAAAAATCACAAAAATGGGGAGCCTACTGGCATGGCCCCTGAAAACATATTTCGTGAATTTATTCATATACTCACCGTAGTATCCAGACATATCCATCGGCACCACCTGAATAAGCCGATAGCTTTTAATGAGTTCCCTTAAAAATAATTGTGCCAAGTAGAAAAGTAAAACGAGATGAGGATTATCTGTGAGTATTCCATCCGCTACCGCACTGCAAAAATAATAGAAAGAACGAATTCATATACGGTAACATGAAATGAAACAAACTCAAAGAGTGCGAAAAAAGATTAAGCATAGCATGAAATAAAGGATTCATACGAAGTGGATTCAAAAGTTTTTAGATTTTTTTTTGGTATGTGCGCGGCGTGAATAAAAAGACCAAATAGAGCGAACGTAGAATGAATGTAATTTTGCTGGTCATTCTGACGTGGCTGCGACGAAACTTTTAATTTCAATAAAAGGGTCTAACTTTTTCTGTTGGTTTTTTGATGTTCATAAAAACTCGAGAAGTTTTTTCGAAACTATGAATAAGTTTTTATGGTTTGCAAGCGATCGAGATTATGCAATGATAAATATATACATCAAAAGGGAGATTCAGATTTAAAGTTCTATTTTTAAGAATCTGATAGTAAATTTCAGCAGTATTAACCAACTAATTAGCAGTTTTTCCTCGATTATATGGCGTTGCTGGAGCGAATGACATGGCAAGTTGTATTTATGACTTCGGAAAATTTGTAGATAATTCAACTATGTAGTTATTGTAAAGTTCAAATAACTGTGCTACAAAAATGTGGTTTCATCGATTAATATCCGACATAATTTTTATTTGGAAAACGAGACAATTACTTGCGAAAAAAGAACCAGAAACAATATATGGGGCATTTCAAGTGAAGCGGACAACGAAAAAAAATCGAGGTTCTGGATTTCGTTCATATTGTGCATAATGGTACTTCTAGAAGATATGAATGTGGATGCACAAGTTTTTGTTTCTATGAGGTTTAGTTGCCGAGTTATGGGCTTCTGAATAATTGACAAAATTGATAAAAGGTTTTTTTGAAAGCGGATTCTGAGATTCAAAATAAAATCTTAAAAACATTAAACATAATGATTGGTATAGAAAATCAGCTGTTCTTTTTAATTTTGAAATTAGATTTGAAAAATAAATTTTCTTTTTTGGTTTAAACCGGAAATAGACTAACTCGTAATTTGAATAATTTGGACCAGGTTAATTTTGTTTATTTTTGTAACAAAACAAAGCTTAAAGTATACTTACTTTATCATAAAAGTTTTAGAATGGGATGGCCAGTAGTTTAGGAGGTAGGTGAATTTCAATAAATAAAAGTCGCATGGAACGTGGTACCGGGAGCTTGATTAGGTAGTGAGTGTGAAAGTAAAATATTTGTAGTAAAACTATTATATATCACTTGTGTCACTTATATATAGAAGATAACATATTAAAAATTGCTAATGCTGATTTACTTAGTGAAAAAAGGTACTTGTGTATGGAAAAATGAATTTATTTCACAATTTTTACAATTTTACTCTCGTTTCTTAAACTAGTTCTTTTTTTTAATAACTAGAGGTGTTTCTACGATTAGTTTTTCCCTGCAGATTCGACATAATTTATTTTCTGCTAATATTCTTGGAATTTTTCTTAGGTCATTAGCCTTCCGATGAAACTTCAAATCGAATGGGTTGAAACATCGATAGCCGAACGGAGACATAATACACATAATAAAGACTCTTTAACTTATCAACGAAAGTAATAGTCATTGCAAACGTTGAACAGTAACTCGAAAAATAACGGAAAATTTTGAGTTGGCTTGGCGTCAAATATATTATATATGCGTCATATATTTTAATTGGGTTTTTATGGGAAAATAAAACATTTTTCAGATAAGAGATAGCGTTACTAATCACATTTCAAATCAATTTTTGTTTTCGAGCCAACTAGCTGTCCTAAGCAAGCTCTCGGTACCACGTTCCATGCGACTTTTATGTATTGAAATTCACCTACCTCCTAAACTACTGCCCATCCCATTCTAAAACTTTTATGATAAAATAAGTATACTTTAAGCTTTGTTTTGTTGTAAAAATAAACAAAATTAACCTGGTTCAAATTATTCAAATTACGAGTTAAAGTGTCTATTTCCGGTTCCACACAGGAAAAAAAATTTATTTTTCAAATCTAATTTCAAAATTAAAAAGAACAGCTAATTTTCTATACCAATCATTATGTTTAATGTTTTTTAGATTTTATTTTGAATCTCAGAATCCGCTTTCAAAAAAACCTTTTATCAATTTTGTCAATTATTCAGAAGCCCATAACTCGGCAACTAAACCTCATAGAAACAAAAACTTGTGCATCCACATTCATATCTTCTAGAAGTACCATTATGCACAATATGAACGAAATCCAGAGCCTTGATTTTTTTTCGTTGTCCGCTTCACGTGAAATGCCCCATATGTAATAACTTTTAAGTTTCTTATTCTTTATCATTAATTTTTTCCAAATAAGCTGAAGGAGGCGGCTGTTTGCAAAACCTTTAACAAAATCAGATTTTCAGATGTTAACGGTTATCTTATTATTTTATTATTTTATTATATGAGTAAAATTGAAATACATTTTTATATAAAAGGTACATGATTTGTTGCCTCTTTTCGCTTTACTCTTGCACTATGAGCATCTTTTGGTACATTTTTTGAAAAAAATATAGTTCTTTAAATGAAAATATTTGATTTAAACTGACAAACTCTCAAAAATGGTACTAAAACACGTTTCCAACTTTCATGGCATTTCCTGTAAAATCATGTTTTTTTGCACTTAGGTACTTTTTTTTTTTTTTGTTTTTTTTGCTGCTAGATATTTTTTTCTGTGTTTCGACTAAAAGAAAATTGCACAGTTGCATTTTTTTTTTAAATTGAGCAGTGGCATAATTACATTTTTTCAAAGTAAAAACAAAAATTACAAAAATTAAAAGTTCATAGCTAATTTGAAAAATTCCATAACAAATAAAAAAAACAACTGGAGCTGAAGAAAGGTACCTAAACATTGATAATTTTCGTATGGGATTTAGAGCGATCAGCCGCCGATACACTGCTACGGCGAGATATGTATCTCGTGGCTCGTGCTAAAATTTGGAATTCTTTGGACAAAGAATAAGTTTATAGCGGTTTGAGTCAACATAAGTATTTTATTCGGTGACGCCAGCTATGAGATATTTCTCTTTTAATTTACTAAAATTCACGTATATACTGCCCTACTAAACATAAACGTTCTATCTACATTTTAGTACTTTCGAGATATTCAATGATTTGTGTTTTGATTTGTACTGGAGATATTTGGAGAGTGCATTTTTAAATATTGATTTTAACATACTTCCACAAAAGATAGGTTTTTCAAATTTTATAGAATAATGTAATAGAGTATGTAGTTGTTGAATCCGGTGTTAACTCAAAAATGAGAAAAATGCAGATGGAACGTTTATGTTTAGCAGGGCAGTATAGATATGCATATGCAGAAGGTGCGCGAAAAGAACTGTTCGAACTATCGAGTCTTCTGATTTTTTCGGTTTTAGGAAAAGTATAAATGATTAGAAATTTGATGCTTCCTGTCAGTTCCAAATTTTCAATATTCCTCATTCGATAAGAGCGGTATGTTTCGAACACTTGAAATTTGTTTTCGGGGGAACTCACGATTAGAACAGATGTTTCGCTCTGATAAATGTGCGGGCAACCCTGTGACTTTTGTGGTATCATGAAATATCTTCAAACAAATAAAAGCTTTTGACCCTGTAGCTAAAGATGCAGTCAGTGCATCAAAACGAAATTCATAAGTTAAGTTTTCTTAGTGCGAAGTAAATCTGGTAGGCTTTTGGCTCCGAAATTAGGGTAGGTTTCTAGTACTGGCAATTTTAGTCATTTTTGATACATTCAAATTTGCGATTCATATATTTGAATTCTCTAAATTTTGAAACTTTTACGGGCATCAACATTTAAAATATTTCTGCTCCCATAAAAACAAATGTTCAGATTTCCCATATTTTGAAACCTTTGTAGGCGGTAACCTTCAACATAATTTTACCCATGTCAAATTCGATGTAGTCACCAGATCGATACAAAGTTGACAGGGCAGGTTGGTTTCGAAATCGAGTATGTCTAATAGAAATTCGGTGGTGATGACATTGCAATTTGGCCATACTTTTGTACTAAGGATGTCTTGCATTAAATTTTTAAATGCTAAATACTCAAACTGATGAACTGGTCGTGGGTACGAAGAAGGCAATAAACCATCTGAAGAGCGAACGTGGATAAGAGTTTAAAAATTTTCTTGTGAACAGCCCAGGTTTTCGACTATGGTCTTGTATTTCTTGGACAAACTTGAGTAGAATACTTTTGAAAGACTGGAAAAGGACCCGTTGGTGGCCAGTTGTCATTTGTGATTTTTGATCTGAGGTAGATGAATGTGTTACCTTTTTTGAAGCTGTATGCACCTGTCATTATAAGAAGAGTGCTTTTGGATGCTCTGTTTTTTTTACTAATGTTCGAAGAATATTAGTATTAAAATGAACTGCAGTTTTCAAGGTACATTGGTGTATCTGCAGAATAGTGCCAGGTCTCAGAAAAAGTTTAATAGTCTTTAACTCTTTTGGTGGCCATTTTAGTGATATTATAAATATACCTATTATTCTGTCAACAAATAACTTTTGTAAAAACAAAGTTTATGAAATGAATTTCAAACGTGTTCTTAATGTGAATATGCTCTTGAACCCAGTTGGGGAAAACAGTGTAGAAACTCGATCCCGTCCCGAGTTGAAGAGTAATAATGTTCTGCCTTATATTGTTCACTTGTTGGTAAAATTTTTACACCTGGTGCTGATTACTCCTTTTATTGCTGTTTTTTTATAGTTTTTAATTAGATTAATAATTTTTTCCTATTTCTTTATTCGCAATAGATTAAGATAAGCTTCTATCTGTGCGCGCGTTTTTTCAGAGTGCCACATTTCCTACTAGCGGTATAGTTGGGTCGTACTCGCATTTTCACATACTAGGTATTCCTAGTACGAGTACAAAAAAATACCAGTTCCAAATACCTGTTCCAAAAATTACTAGCTAGTATTTTTTGTACATGCAATTTACAGTGATGTAATGAAACGGTATGATATGTGAATCGTAGGTATAGACCTCCCCCACCCACCAGACACAAAGTTCCCAGGCTAAAATGGTGATGGTGCAGATGACCGTGAAAGGATACTGAGTCATTAGTCCGTGCAGCTTGTCCGTAACTTTCCAATGGTCGGTCATTTATTTGGCAAGTCTTTCTCCAATCTAGGAGCCATCTAAGGGAAAACAATCAAATTCAATCAATTTAATTTGATTTTAATTTTAATATATGCATAAAAATATATGCTGTATTCGTTCAAATTACCAATGTCGAAAAATTTACTAAGATAGGACCAACTAATCCTGTTGCCATCTATATAACTTTTCATCGACCGATCTCTGATACTAAACTTTTCCTGGCTAATATAAAACAGTCCGTTCTCCACTTCGCCTCACTGAAGCATCAAGTTTGTCGAAAATTTTATTAAGATATTATAAAAAAAAAAAATGTTACGTTTATTAAACATGCACCCACTGGGGGCCAACCTCTTCGATAAGGCTGGACATGAGTCACAAACCCGGTAGGGTTGGAGTGCAGTCACGAGGAGGGCTTCAGCACAGCCTGAGAAGCAAACTGGCGAACCAAAAAGGATCTCAACATTTTTAGTGCTACTTTCAGTTTTTCCGGCGGATTTCATTTTGCCGTATCTTAGAAACTAGGCCGCTTTTTCCCAGATTTGTATGGGAATTTCGCCCAAAACAACACAGAAAGGTCTCCGAATTCATGCTAGACCAAAAAAATTTTTTGTAAAATACGAACGTTTTTTCCCCAATTTCCCCTATCAAAAATTTTTTGGCCCTTAAAATATCACTATTATATTCCCCCACCACTTTCAATCATCGAAAGCGCTGTAAAGGCAGTTTTTGACAAACTATGGCCAAAAAACCCCTTTCTCCCTTACAAAACCTAAATTTTTGTATCACCGCAATAGGTCTTGGCCCGTTATGTCCCAAAGAAACTCTAACCCAAACTTGGCCGATTTTGTCCGATTTCAGCTACTTTTGCCCTAAAAACCTAAACGTAAAGTCCCAAAATACTCGCAAGCACGAAAATACTCTACAAAAATATGCGATACGAAAATACTTGCAAGTTCCAAAATACTCGATACGAGTATATACTCGTATAGTTCCAAAATACTTGCAAGTATTTTGGAACGATACGAGTATATATCGTATCGAGTATTTTCGTACTTGCAAGTATTTTCGTCTCGCGTACGAGATACTCGTGAGTATGAAAGCACTTGCAAGTATGAAATACGAGTTTATATTAATATTAGGATACTATTACGTCACTGTTTGATTGAAATGAATTAAATGGACGAAATTTATTGTGTAAATTCTTGATTACATGTATAGTCCACAAAAATACTCGTACCTAGTATTTTTGAATTTCGTACTAGGTACTGGCTGTTCCAAAAAATAAAAATAGCTTTGAAGGCTTGAAATAAGTGTAGAAATTGATATGCCAGGCACCCAAGAGGTGAGCAATGATAGTTATTAAAGCAGTTCTTTTATTACAAAGTCGTTAGCGCAATCGAAATTTATTGCCTAAATGCAGCAGTCTATTTACTAAACAAGCCAGCTTTATTCATAACGATAGGTACATAAATTTTAATAAAATAAAATCCCAAATAGCATATTGTGCACCAAACTTCTAGGAGAAACAGTTTACAAATACTACCAAAAATTTATCAAAAGTTACGATTTATTATGTATTCAAATTAGAGAATCATCCAGTTTCCTGCCTTTCGGACGTCATTTTGTAGCATTGTTAGATTTTATATAAATTCAGCCTAAAGAAAAAATCAACAAAAGAACATTCAAGCAAGGAGAGGATGATTATAAGGTTATAAAGTTTCTATTTGATTTTCTGTTCGATTCTACGAAACATCTTCGTGTTCAACGTGAATAAAGATTGGTCAACTTTCTTTCTGAAACTTGTAAATCAGGAACGTGTAGATGAGATAAGGATATTAGATTGAAAATATATGCTATACATTCGCATTTGTACAAATAGCTTTAGATTATTGGGATCCATGGATATATTGGCAAGTGTTTTTGATATTCAATTCAATTATTGTGTGTTCGAATTTCACTAATATTCCGTTCAAGATAAATATGCCTAAGAATGTCTTAAATATATAGTATTCTGTTATTTAAGCCATCTGAAACGAAAATATTATGTAAACATAATTTATCTCACAATTCTATGTCAAAGTCGATCGAATATGTTTCTCAAACACAATTTACTGTAATCTATTTATCTTCACAATTGACTCAAAAGGGAGCGTTGTTATTTCTAATCTAATAATAATATCAATAAAAATTTAATTTATTTTCATTTCTTTACGGTGCTTTGTAAACTTTTCCATAAAACTCTACCTGCTGCCTGTTATATGCCCTCCCTTCGTTGATGCTATCATTCATCTGTATCCAAGTGCTGAGAAAATACGTTTCTTCACAAAATATTCGAGTAATATCACAATAGCATTTACTGCGACAAAATTAAATTTTCCGTTTCGTTTCTGTTCAGACGTGTAGAAGATATGATTGTACCTACGATTCACATTAAATCGTACAAAATACAGGATACAAAGGTATCTTTATATTCACCATGGAATTTGAACGTTGTTGTCGCTGTCCGACTGTATCCTGTTGTCCCCAGTGTACGTGCAAAATGAAAACGATTAAAGACGTTCTCCAGCGAGTTTTATTTGCACATGAAAAGGATAACAAACGAAATATAAGCATCATTGCCAAAATTGTGAATAATTCATTATTTTGCTGGCTGCCGAGTATATACATCCTGGAGCAATGGGATTCGTAGTGAAGAACGATTTAATGCACAACTTTCCATTAAATTATATTTTATTGCAGGCGTAAATGGAAGCAGCCTCTGCAGTTTGGAGTCCTTAAGCCGCGAGATTTTGACAGAGCTCGTGCGTAATGACCATATCATAAAAACGGTCTTAATGTATGCGCGTAGGTATTATAGTAGATAATAAGGTTGAAATTTTCGGAGAAGTGGTACGGAACGATAGTTCACCGAACCAGAAAATATATCATTCGAGCAGTGTTGATTAGATGGTGATGGCCTACTTGTTGTTCATGAGCTACCAAATTGCTCGATTATCCCTTTGAATGAATGACATAATCGAAACTACCTTTGTTCTCTCGATTTGCGAGGAAAAGTTGGCAGCAACTGGCTCTTAATAGCAGTTTTGCCTGATCCCCGTCGACATCCTTTGCGAATACCCAAAGAAAACATATAAAAACAAACAAATTATCTTGAGCTGGTCTCCCGTGTATCCTGAGATTTAGCTGCAGCACATACGCAGAAACATTTGGAGTGAATTTGTTGAAGATGATTTGCGGAGAAGTACTGAATACATGATGTGATATAAAAGAAATATTGAGCTTGGAAATGATTATTATTTTTTTTTGAAGAATTTGTGGCCTTCAAACGGCTTTGGTGGAAACCATGTGCGTATATAAAGAGATAATTTTTTTCCTTACATTCTCGTTTCAAGACGAATTATGATGGAAGCGATAACGGTATAAAGCGTTTCATGTGTGTAGAAAATCATATTATTCTGGATGTGGATGTACTTCTAAATGCTTTTTACTTCGGTTGCTAAACGTATGTAGGCTTAGGAGAGTAATAAGGTTGATTTTCAACATGGGAATATATTGTTGCGAAAATTTGCTAATCAGTTGACAGTCGTTTAATTGCAATATCCTCGCAGGAATAAACAGTTTCAGATTTAATTTTACATCCAGGAGTAAGTGTCTAAAGTGTTAAAGGAACAAACTAACAATTACGTCTGTAGCTTTTGATAATGCATGTGCTCCCGATTCATTGGAATTTTTGGCATTTCAACAGGGAAAGTGCTTTAGATATTGGTAAGCTTTTTGATTCCGAACCTGGAAAAAGCAGAGCGCCAGTGATCGGAATTTATATACATCTGGCGCTGCATAGTTGATTTCAGGATTGAAATAAATTAAAGCGGCTGACAGCAATATACAAACATTTTAATAGCAAACATTTTGTAGAAGTAGGCGCTATATATTAAAAAAGCCATACATTATGGACTGTATTGTTGACCATGATTAAAAGCAAAGTTTTATATCTGCCGGAACTTAGACCCAAACCAGGAGCCCCAAGAGCTGATGCTTACACGAGCTTATTTAATTTTTGTTGAAATGTAATAAAATGCATTGAGTTTATATGCATACGGGTCGGCACTATGTGCGTAGGAGTCCATACTATATATATGTACCACGGAAATTCCCATAATGTAGCGAAAACCAATTTTTCATTGGCCTCTTGTAGCTATATTTTATAGCCCAGGGCTACTATATACATGCGACTATAAATGCTACACGATTTTACATAAAAATATACGTTTTTCAGTGCGTACGATGCAAAGATTTTCTGTTTCAGCTAATCAAGTGTGGATTCCCAGAAGTGATAATAAAACTCGTTGGAACATTTCTCATTATCAGGCAATATGATTCAATTTTGCTTTGACCACATTTAGGCTTGTATACTTAAGAATCACGCTTTTAAAGTAATTTTGGCACCATATTGATTTCACCTGAAAACAGTGGTCACTAGGGTTTCCAGAAACAGCAAAATCTTATGGTGACTTTTCTGGATGGTGACTTATATGTTACATATTTTAAAAGGAAATGTTAAAGAAATACAAAATGCTTGAATTTTTGCTTGAAATATTCCCAAGGTAAGTATATAAATCAAGTGGCTATACATTGGAGTAGTTCATGCACTATCCCTTTTAAATCGATAAAGGCTAGATCAGTTAGACCTGAGAGGTAAGGGCTTCGAGTGTGGCCATTCGTCACCTCACCGAAACTCAGCTTTGACACAAGAGATGAATGACAATTTCTTCGTCATTCTTCGAGCCTTCATCAAAGGATACTGCGGGCTAAATTTAGCAGCTGTCTGCTGTGATGCGTACCGTTAGAGACCCAGAATTGTCGTGCATGAGACCTCCAGCAGAAAGGTCCCAGGCCTTGCCAGTTCACGGGATACACAGTTGCAATAAATATAAGCAACTAGCACCTACAAGGTGCCACAACGCTTACCTTCGATCTGTGAGGAGGTGTCTATAAAGCATATGTATTCTCTTTTTAGCAGCAATACCGTCACTACATATGACGAAACATGTACCCAAACGCCCTTTGAGTGCAGCGTTGCTCTTTCTTTTCAGAAGCGGAGGCACTTGAAGAAAGTGTGCAGTTCATCCTCAGTTTTTCTAATGCAGTATTTGTAGAACTCCTTCCATACTTTCTCCATTTCATGGAGGTATTTCCTGCTGCAGCTGTGACTCGATAGAAATTGACTCAGGTAGAAGTTGAGTTCACCGTTGTTACGCCTAAGCCAAGGTTTTATGGCAAGGATCAGCCTAGTCATTCATGCTTTCTTTGTGCTCGTAGCCCAGCGTTCCTCAAAATCTCTAGCGTTGGCATTCGTACTTCAGCGGTTGTACTTCTTTTTCACTTTTGAGCTATTCAGAAAGACCTTCTGCGCGTTTGCCAGTAAATCGACTGGCTTACGTCTGCTACATACAGTATGGTGTTTCTCGCTCCTGTATGTTGAACACACACCATCTTAGCTCGATACTTTTTAAATTTCAAGGTGGTGGCCAGTATGTTCTCACCATACAGCAGCATTGAATGGTCCATCGCCATATTTAGTTTTCATTCACTTGCCCCCTAAGACCACAACAGTCACCTTGAGCCTGCTCAACGAGTCTCCAATGCTCTATCGTATGCTTTTCGGATATGCTCTCCGTAAGTCAGTTTCCAGTCAATAGCCAATTCAAGATACTGAGCTAATTTTCTGGTACCGACTACTTCGTACAACAGTTGACATTCTGAATTTCGTCAGCATGTCAATCTTGTTTTTTGTGATTGTCAACTGGAGATTATGTCTTTCGGTCCAACCTTCAATAATTTGATTTAATTTGAGCTGAGCGAGGTGAGGATTTATGGAGGTGATGATGGCAGCTGTGTCATCAGCGTAATCTACCAAGAACACATCTTCCGGTAGAAGAGACCGTTATAGGCAGGAATCCACAAGTCCGTCTAAAAATAAACTCTTCTGATGGCATGGGGCCTTAGCGCACTCTGCTGCACTGATTACTTCATGGATGGTACTTTTTATTGAATGGAAGGAATTATGGAATTAATGTTGACCTTTGGATAGGCCATCGGTGTTCTAGTTTGCGGCCTGTAGTCATGGCTTCAAAAGCCATCCGAAAAGTTTTCCCGTTGTCCGCACAGAGAGACATGTTCGTTAATGGTGTGTTAGGGCCATCCTTTCACTTCGGGATCAAAGCGAGTAGCGATACTGTTCAGAGTAATGGAAGAGCACCCGCCAATAAGCACGTATCATTTATTCGTAGCAGCGGTGATGGATGGTTCTCCCTTGGTGCTTTGATCGCAGAGGCGGATGTATTTGGAAACAAATCCTGCGCCTTTACACCAGCAGTTTTTAAAACCTGACAACTTAGAGGTGACTTTAAAAGATCCTCCTGCATCGAGAGTTAGGTGTAAAACCACTTAGGGGCCAAACTGCAGAATTCAAAATAAGCGTTTAAGGACAGACAGGTGGACATTTGAACAGAATGATTCGGTATCGTGGGTGCATAGGTCCTTCTATTCGCCATTTATTCAGGCCACAGAGATAGCGCCACTGACAGTTCATGGATGCGTTATTCAATTATGTAGACCTAATTGTATCAATATATTTGTGATAAGCTGTAAGTTAGATCTGATTCGCAGCATCAAGTAAATTTAAGATGACTATTTCCACAACTATCTGAGGCGTCTGTACAGGTAGGTCACGTTGAAATAGGAAGTAAGACCGAAAAGAGTTTTTTTTTTTATTGATAATTAATCTTTAAGTCCAAGGATGTTCAGTAAGGTTGTCCAGTTTTAAAAATGTTTTTCCATTCCATTTAATAAAATAAAAAGAAAAAATTGCTTGTTTCAGTAGTATTCAACTTAAAGATCTTGTCAAGATATTTTCAAACCCAAATATTACACAAGCTACTATATCAACACCACAAAATAATTTCTGTAAACATTCCGGTTGCCATGTGCATTAAATTCCCATTTCTTTTTCTCTCTCTCGAAAATAATACAATAGCGGGCAAGCCCGAAACGACAAACTGATGAAATGAGACTTGAAATGAAATTGAAGATGGTTGGATTATGCTCGAATTCCATAATCAAGAGAGATGGAGAAAAAATGCGTTGATATATCCCTTTTTAGTAACCATTTTTATCACAGCGGATAAGTTGCTCGTGACTTGAGTGCTTGTGGCTTATGTGGCGAATGACCGCGATGAAATTGCTTGAAATTACTAGAAAAGTCTTTTCAACAGTTCGTTCAGTTCAGCGGTGTATTTCAAAGAAGAAAGTTCCCTATGTGAAGACGAATAATTTATGTAGGTTTCCGGGAAAAAGTCTTGCATCACAAAAGGTCTCGACCCTTGCTCTATTGCTATTGTTGTGTATGAATGAAACTGACACTGGCTGCCGGAATGTAGTGAGTTAGAGAGTCATCAGGAGAATGGAAACGAAAGTAATATAAACTTAATAAAGACCTAGGCGTATTGGGATTCTCATATTATTTAGAGAATATTTAAGCAACTCGCTGTTATTGCAAGGTATTTATTGGGCATATAGAATGCGATCAGAACACAATACTGTTATGATTGAAAGCAACGAAAATCTTTGGCATTGAATTACATTTGCTGTTTTCATGACTACAGCTATGGCATTCTTTACCAGCATCAGCTGCTTATATCAAACTCGAAGCGGCTTATATATCTCATCCTCCCACATTTCGTGTCTTTCTCATCGTTTATTCAATATCGAATGCATGACCCAAGGAAGACGGTCAAGGACTGTTGGCTATAATTACCTACACATTACACAAATCATAAAACTTTCATATTATAAAGAAGAAAAAAGCACGACATGATTGTCTGTTGGATGATTAATTCTTAGTGATTCCTGAAGAAGTTTATGAAACAGAAGCTCAACTTGGAGTAGCTTGAGAAACAGATGAAGTTTATTTCAGAAGAGATCTTTTCTATTTTGGTTCTTCTGGAAAATGTATGATCTGGAAGAGAGCTTATTAAAAAGTTTTTTTTTCTATTAGCGATATCGAAGGCGAATATGACACCGGAAGCGAGGGAAATAGTAGAACAATAAGTTTGACGAAGTTACGAATATTTACAGCGGAATTTTGCTGGGAAAGTTTGGATGGATGAGATATTTATTGTGAGTGAAGGTGGACTTAGAGACGATGGATAGATACATGCACAAGCATTATTAGGTTTGAAGTTTGTTACTTTTGTATTTAGACGCACTTCTGACTCTTGACTAAACAAATTTAATGAGGTTTCAAGAACTCAGTTAGACTTAGCCACCTAATAAGTGATATGATGACTAAGGTTAACGTAAGATTGAAAAGAATAAGGAAAATATATCTCCAGCATTTCGACTCACTCGCACACTTTATGCAGTATTGTTACCCTCCCGCCTGGCTAAGAAGGATGCCCGGCTGATGCCTCTTTTTGGGTCTGGTCTTTTCCGTGAACATGGGCCGTGGGCCCCTTATAAATCGAGAGCTTATGAGTGACCTTCAGCTCTTCAGACTCAAATACAACCAGGTAACCTACCCAACATGGTAGCATTCGAACTTCACACTATCTAGACGTAGACTTCGTAATGATGAGTAAGAAAAATACTATTCGTAAGGAAAATACTATTCATCACATAACAACCGCCGACGTTAAGCTCATGTATGGTGGCAAATCAAAATCCAGAAAGCAGCTCAACTTCCCAATCATCTTTCTAAACTCACCCATAATAGGCTTTTAGAATTACCGTTAGCTTCGTTCTCCGCTTGATAATTAAATGATATAAAATTAATGTAAGCAAACACTTCTAATTTTGCACCTGGAGAGATTATTGATCCGCTTCTTGTCGGTTAATTGACCTCTGGGTGCGCGTAAGACAAAATATCTTGCGACAACGAACTGATGAATTTCATTTAAATAGCCAAAAAAATGTAGCAAAGGACTCAGGACTTTTGCAGGACTATTTCTAAAATACGGCTAGTTGCTGATGGTGTGTGTTGGGATAGGAACGTGTGGCATTATTGCCGAAGAACGCAAAAATGCATACAGTTAATCTTGTTTGGAAAAAGGTTTGGAATTTATTTTCACAAAGACCATCACTGACAATAAGGTGATAACATTATGATATCCAATTTGAAATTAGTTACCTTAATACCAGTTAATATGGTTCATAATATCTTCAGGATAACTACACGTAATTTACATAGATTTTCTACCCACCAAACGAACATACAAACACGTGACTCAAAAGCCCTTAAATCTGTAGATTTTTGCAGCATTTTCGTTCAGCTCTCGACTGGTTTCCTAAAAGTCACATGCAATTATGAATACCGCAATCTACAGGGGGCCTTTCAAACAAAAGCATTTTGAATTATTAAATTTCGTTTGAATTGATTCAGGCGAAAATGTTCCAAGAGCTTGTAATCATGCAAGCTGAATAAACACTCATTGACACACGTATGGATCCTTCATTGCGCCAACGAAAATGTTCGCTCAGTAAACAGGAACGTGATAGCGGACACCATTTTCATTCACATTTGGCTTTTCATTTAATTGGTTTGAAAATCGTTGCAATGCAAAGGACGGACGCTCGTATGACAACGATGGTGAGCGAACATGATACAGCTAAGTGAATTTGATTATTCTGTAGTATTGGCTGTTGGGAAAGGCTTTTAGATGTTTCAGATTTCATGTGTGGATTAATGTTCAATGCATTAACATTGATGAGGCACTGTACTACGTGCACTAGTTTGGAATTCAAAGGTGCATGGGAATGTCAAGGATAATTTAGAATAGCATGCATGATGAGCAAGTGCAGATATCAGATTTGCTGTTGTCAAAAATACTGCAAATCCAGTTGCTGAAATCAGAGAATTATTTCTGACGCTTGATGACGTTTGATTAAAGCGGTGAAAAATTATTTGAAGGACATGAGATGGGTATAGCATTGGCTCTTGGCGTCTAGGTACGAATGAGTGTCTGCACATCAAACTTTGAGTTAATCTGGCTGTAATTAGGTACCTGAGTCAAATCAGTGGTAAAGTGAGGTGTGGAGCTAGTCATTTCACACTTCTAAAAACTTCTATGAAGAAAATTGAGTCTCTACTGCATCCATTCGCCAAAATCTCAAATTGGTTGCCGCTGGACAGATTTACTTACATGTCCTCGTTGAGGTTAAACAGCATCAAATAGTATTTGATAAGAATTATGTGACCATGAGAAATTTTCAGTTGCCGCTGACAATAAGAGTTTGAATGTGTTAGTAAAAGTGAAGTTATGTATGAGTCGAAGATGGAGTTGGAATCGACTCCACCTTTTGAAGCTGATATTCATCATGTGACTCCGACTCTACAATCCTCTTTGAAAGCCTAGCAGACGGTAATAAAAATTTGGAAAAAAAAACAAAATTGATTGCTGTCAGTTCATAGACTATATATTTTTTATTTTATTTATTTAAACCCATTTAAATAAATAAGGAGCATGAAAATAAATAAGGAGCAAAGGGAGCATTAAAAAGCGAGGGAATTGTTACTGATCGAAATTAAAAGATCATATTGTAAATAACTACAATCATTTCATGAAGTGACAGCACGAACAATTTTAGAGTCAAAGACAGTCGGGCTGGAAGTTGCAAAGTAAGTCATTGATAAACAAAGTGAAGGGAAGTGAGCCTTGGGAAGTGCTAGAAGTATGACAAAAAGGTGTGCAAAAGCAGTCATTAAAACAACCCGATATTTAGGATCATAAATATGGGAAAAAGCCAGAAAATATATGTAGCGAAATTACATACCTTTTCCAAAAACACTGAGTGGTTTGCCCTTTCAAAATTTCCAGCTGAAAGGAAAACCACCTTCGCAAAAAACTCAAGCTAAATAAAATATACAGTCAATACAACGAAGATTCAAGGGACTTAACAGGCACATTAAAAATACCATCCGAGCCACTGTTCGCAGAGAGATCTAACAAGGTTATTAAAGTTTCAAACCTTAAGAGGATTAGTTATCATAGCATCCAGACGAGGAGACAAAGATGAAATAGGGTTCCCTGAAGAGTAGAAGCAATATTTCCCTCCAGCAAAAAAGTGTCCGGAAATTGGTTGGTTGTTTTGGAGGAACGAGTATACGACCAGAAGGGCTTTGGGTTATTGGAAGAAACTCCCGCTTCAAAATGGACAAAGCACTTATGTTTCGCTTGTTTAATTGTTTATTTAGCCACAACTCGAAAAGATCGGTAATGCTGAAAAGTATTCTCAGATGAGCAGCTTGTACCATTTTACTCCCCAGTTCACTAGTTTTGGTTCCAATGCAGATGAAAATGAGCATTTTTAGGCCAGTAAGATCTGTTTAGTAAACATCGCGATGACAAGATTTAAATTTTTTAACAAGAACACCAGCAGTGCAGAAATCAAGACGTCCGATTACGCTTAATTCAGTCGGGAGCGTCACTAAGCAAGAGCCAACAATGCGACTGCTGTCAAACTCCTTGGTAGTTTCTTGATGGATACATTGGCAGGTTTTTCAAACTCCCGAGACATACACATCTTCAAATCCTCCTCGGACGTATCAGCAGCAATTCGAGAAAGAAAAAATGAAAAGTCCCTACTATCATCAGATGTACTCTACTCTAAAATCAAAGTTTAGTCATCGGTTGTATAAAATACCTGGACCTGTACTTAATAAATTACAAGTATGCGCATTAATTTAAATTCATCTAATAACTTGAAAACTTCAACAGTATACAAAACACAATTGACAACAAACGTCAAAACGAACGACAATAATCTCGTGAAAGCAATTTTAACGATCCACTAATCATTTAACAAATACTTTCAACATCATTCACCAAACGAAACTTATCTTCGGGACTATTAAAATTCATTTGCGCTTCTAAAGTCCCGAAAATTATTCCAATTAGTATGCCAATTACTACAAACCACCAACACAGATAATAACCTGCGGCTCATTATCTGTTTCAGTTCTGCTAATTGTCTTCAAACAGAATATTCTCATGAAAAGTTGAAGGAAGAAAATCGGCTTCTGTTAACTTTTCAAAAGTTGAAAATGAATCAAGTTCATTGTGAAGATTTGTTTATGTATATAGATCGAGAAATGAAAACTTTTCATATAAAACTTGCCAAAGAGCAAACCACACCTGAGCTATGGTTTGGCGTGATTTACTGCAATGCTGTAGTAGGCAAGATTCAACGCAACGATTTAAATGATCGTCTCGTAGATGTTAAGAGTACGAGTATATTAGAGTATAGTCTCCAAAAAGGACAAAATTTAAATAATTCATATTCCTGCTCATGTTGCAGAATTCTAAATTCCTTTGCGACATTTTTCGTACTAAAAGACATGCATCACATGTATTATACTTATTTATCAGAAAGTTTGAGAAGATATATGCTTTCGTACAGAAATATTCAGTATAAGTTTAAGCGGTATAATTTCTGCACTAATCTGGCCCACACTGGGCGCAATAATATTTTCAAGTAATTTAATGAGTGTTTTGATAAAATGCATGCGCTCGGAATTAAAAAAGAAGTTTAATTGATCTTACAACCAAATACTTCAAGAAGAATAATAGAAACATACCGTTGAGTTAACAGGCGGCCAAGGAAATAAATCTAAAAAAACTCTAGCGCACCTGAACCGCTAGAAACACTAATGTTCGAAGAACAGTCGAGAGAATCAAGAATCGTGCAGGTTTTGAGTGCATATTCCACCACATGCGCTGCTTATTACGGCCAAATTGTTTTAAATGCCACGTTTTACTTTTGTCTCAAGAATGCATTATAACTCATATGGTAGAAGGTTTCAGATATTACCACTGGCATGAATTTCAACGTTTATGAGAGCAAAACACGGGTTAATTATATTCGTTATCAGTTGCTTATTTCACAAAATTTTGAAAGCAGCATCTCATATAACATCAATGAAGAACATGCTCAGTGCCTGCAGCACTGTAACTGAAGTTGGTGTTTGGGGGTGCGATCCGAAAAATTTGCAGAATTTTGGGAATTGAAACATTGGTTATTTATTTTCATTGTAACTATTTCCGGTATGAATACTAACTGTAAGCATTTATTGATACAAAAGTAGCACAACCGACTCGTGCTGGCAACCTTTCGCCAGTATCAAAGCCAAGAATATATCACATCTGCTTCACGTTGTTATATAACATTTGAAGTTATAGGAGTATAAAGAAATTTAGGGTTACCTGCAGCGAGTTTTTTCAAATAATCGAAAGCTTAATATTTGCTGTTTATTGTCACTACAATATCATAACCAATTGAAAATTCTACGATAAAACCGCTTAATAAAGATATTGCAAACAAACACAAAACCAACAATAGCTGGCAACCCTATCATGGCTTTTCAACCAAATTTGGCTTGAATAATGTTTATAATAGGTTCCAGTAATTGTATGAAATTCGTACTGATTTCATCACTGCACTAGAAGTTATAGGTTAAAAAGTTTTATTTTCCTGAGCGAATTTTCAAAACCAGAGACACAAAAATTACCATAGCTGGCAGCACCAATCGAATTTTTCAACCAAATTTCTATCAAACAGAGTTTAGAGTAAGGTTCAGCTACTGTGTCAATTTCATAAAAATCTGGTAACTTGTTCACATTTCATAGGGCAAAAAGCATTTTTTTTTCTTTGTAATTTTTCAAGATGGCACCACTGGAACAGAGTTGCCTACAATTCAAAATCGCTTCTATCAGACCTGGCCCTACTTAAGTCCAATGCATTCTGTAAATTTCAATTCTATTTGATTATTGATTCGTGAGTTCCCGTGAACAGAAGTTTTTGAAGCTAAAAATATAGGTTAACTGAGAAAGGGTTACCGTTCTTGTCCGACATGAAATTTCCAAAGTTTTACTTTGACTGTGTAGATTAAGCATAAGATTTGTATACAGATTGGTTTTATTGTAGAAACGGACATTTTTTAGGATATTCGGTGGTTTGAATGTTTTCACTTCCAAATTTTAATTGTTTCAAATTTAAGACCAAAATTATCATAGCTGGCAGCTCCAACCGAATTTTTCAACCAAATTTCTACCAAACGTGGTTTGAAGAAAGGTGCAGCTACGGTGTGAATTTCGTCAAAATCGAACGATTCAATCAGAATTTATAGGACTAAAAGCAGTTATCTTTTTTAGTGATTTTTCAAGATGGCACCACTACACAGAATCACCCGCATTTCAAAATCACTTCTATCATACCTGGTCCTATTTAAGACCAATACATTCTGCAAATTTCAATAAATTCTGTTCATCGGATCGTGAGTTTCCGTGAACAGAAGTTTTTGATGCTAAAAATATAGGTAACTTGGGCAAGGGTTACCAGGCGTGCCCGTTATACCATATCAAATTTTTTTTTTGTTTATGTAAACAAAGCACAAAATTTACATATGAGTGGCTTTTTTTTAAGAAACGACATTTTTTCAAGAGAGACGATGATTTGGAGGTTTTCACTTTCAGTGCCTGCCCTAGCTACAGCGTTGCCAGCACGCTCATTAAAACGTACACTAATCTACAACTAAATAAAACAAACATGTCCTGAAAATTTCGTAATGATGGAATAGCTCTGTCAAAAGTTATCGCAATTTAAAAATTTAAAAATTTTCCCGTTCTCTTTTTAGGCACCCAGCGCACACATGGGGTTAAAAAATTCCAAAACATTATCCGATTCACATGTAAAACTTGTTTGAAATTTATGTCGTCAACTTTAGTTTTGCAAAAATTATTTGTGTACGGAATAATAGTTGTATTAAAAAAATCACTAAAATGGAAGCCGGCGCCAAAGGATTAAAGATTATTAACTTTTTGTGAGATCTGGCACTATTCTGTGTCCGGAATGTGTCCTGAAAAATACCTCAATGTGTCCTGAAAATTTCAGCTCAATCGGATGGCGCGTTCCTGAGATTTTTTTACTGAAATTTTTTGACGATATATATATATATATATATATATATATATATATATATATATATATATATATATATATATATATAGAAATATGAATTTTTGGCCAAAGTGATTTTAATACTAATGTTCTTCTTCGAACATTAGTAAAAATACTGAGGTTTTTACCTATTTTATGAAATTCCAGTATGTCATCGTTTTTACTTAAACTGAAACAATCAAAATGATACCAATATTTATTAAAACTAAATATTTTTCTATTTGATTATGTATTCAAACTGACATTCAAACGAAAAGGATTTTAAGCATCGAAATATTGAGTATAATGTCTATGGAAGACAGGAAAATTTTATATTTAGCGTTTGTTATAGAATTTAAAGATTAAATTCTTTTGCGTTTTTGGTGTGAGTCTTGGAATACATTATCGAAGGATGAAGAGAGTATTGCCAGGAGCAACCAGGAAGAAATTTTTTTCACAAATAAATCTTTACCATGTATGTATAAGTATAAGGAAAATTTAAATTCTTATATTCTTGTCTTACTGTCTTTTCTAAATCAGTGAAGCGACAATCTTATAGAAACCACTCAGAAATAAATAAGGGGAAAATTTTTGACGTCGTTTTCTTGACTATCTCTTGATTCCTAGAATTAACTTTCTGCCACAAAAAGATCCCTTTTCATTATGAGAACACTGAATAGAAAATAAAATATCCATTTATTGAAAAATTCCCGCTTTAGATGCCAAACATTGAACTCTATGAATCGCATTCCCAATGAAGAGCATTTGCAGAGTATGGACGCTGTGACTTATTATATTTTCGAGATACTCATGACACCAACTCCAACCAATCTTTCAAAATCCTGACCAGTACCACCATCCGGAAAGAGATGAGTATTAGTAGCTGTTGTGGTAGTAGCGCCAAACATTTTGTAAACGAAGAGCTTAACTTGAATCAAAAATTCAACATTGCACGGAATCGCAGACGAAAAGTCTGAGCTGTAAAAGGAATTTCTGCAACTAGTAATGTTTTGAGCTGAAGAAAATATTTTGCGATTGGAATATTTGAATAGGTTAAGGACGTCTCAAGGAATAGGACTTATCAAGTTCCGTGATTGCAATGCGCTTATGAACGGATTGCTTGGCTCGTCGGAGACGAATAAGGACGATGATGATGAGCTTGTGAAATTTCTCTTGCTTACATTATGACTGGATGTATATTCTGGTGAAAATAAGACGATTAACTTCTTGGCAAGTTCTTAATTAAAAATAAATGTTTTTCGGAATAAGCTTTTAACTTAATTCTACTCAGCTTAAAGATCTTGAAATTATCAAGAAATATGCAGATAAGATGGTTTTTGTTTTGTCGACGAGTTTTTCTTTGACTGGAAGGTATCACAAAAATATATTCCATGAGTGATTATACATAATGTAGATACAAGTGTAAGCTAATGATAAAACGGAATGGAATATGTACTATAAAAGGAAATTGCTTAATGGTATTTACTGGAATTTAATTTTAGAGTCTACCAAATTTAGAATCTATTTCCAAGATAGTATTTAGATTCCAGTGAATTCGGTAATAAATCTTCCACTCAGCAAGAGATGATTATGTTACATTGTTTGATATCGACATGTCAAGGGTCGCACCACGGGCTCAACGATATTTTGACTGCGATCCCATCATAACCAGGCTATTGTCTGTTGCCATCACGTTTCATACCAAATACAATTCACAAGTAATGGATTCATTTGACTTTTCCTGGGTAAGTTAAATTTACATGGATTCCAACTAAGACAGTCTAACTAAATGGTCGATCCCACGGCGAATCTAATTTCATGTGTGCATTGTGTATGGGGTAGCCTTCGTTTAAATGTCGCATGCGGCAAGTTTGGTGCGGCTTACGGCTGAACTTATCAAACTTGTGGTGTTCGCATTACGCTAAGTGCTCTTTGGTCCGAAATACTTGCTTTGTCACGCTTGCTAGTGTCTAGTGTCTCCTGTTTTCTCGCAAAAGAGGACTTGAAAAAGGATGGCAGTGTTTCATGTCTATTCTTTTAGAGAGGACAACCTGTGGCGAAAATCAAGGACAAAATGTGTGTGTAAGCTGAGCACGTCAGGAGTGTCTAATTAAAGCTATGACACAGTAATTAGTTCTAATAGACAGAGGTTTATGTTAATGAGTGTGATTCGAGTGTAGAGTAATTAAAGTTTTCGGGCACCAGAGCGCTATTTTAGAACGAATTGATAGAACAATCTAATTTTGTGGAAGAAGGTAAACTTATTATGATATGAGTACACTAAAAAACATCAATGCTGACTTAGCTGATTCATCTTGATTAGTTCTAATAAGTTTCTACTACTTTTTTTTTTACTACTACTTTCACTTGTTTTAAGTGATGTAGTTTTAAGCTTAAGAGATGTTTAGTTTTAAGCTTAAGAGATGAGATATTCTATTTATTTATTATTATATTATTTACTTATTTAGCTATTCCGATAAACATTTTTGTATTTGTTACATTTGGTCCCATAGTATCTTCATAAATGCTCTGACAATGTAATGGAAACGATAGCTCTTAAAAATCGTTTTCACCAATCAGCTTCCAAATGAATTTCTCCCTTGCTGAATTCTACCTAATCTTCTCTTGACACTGATTTTTTACCTACATATTTCAAATAGCTAATAAAATTTTTCAAATAAACATTGTAAACATTGTGTTCCATTTCCAACAAAAGCTTTTTACCTTAGCTGACTGGCCTTACTTTTCACGAGCAATTAAATTCAGTCTACCTTGGAGCGTGATATCGGCCACGAAAATTTCTTTCCCATTAATGTCACCCAGCCCACCGCATACCAAATCAAAGTGGCACTATTTTATCACCAGGACACTTTCAGTTCGTCTAATTAAAACTTGTATTGTGTTCTTGAAAGTGTTCGGTGAACCAGAAACGGCTTCGAACTTCTCCGTCACTGTCGCTGGTAATAAACCGACGTCTAAACGAAATTTTACGACTTCCATTAAATAGTTTTGCTCCGAGAGAAAAAAATGTCGTAGTTCAGAAAGCAACCCAATTAGATGAAAAACTTCCAAACAATTACACGCACACACTCACACTGAAATACATACTCCCACTTCTTGCTGGCAGTTAGTATATTTTACATCAAATTATATTCTTCGGTTTGACTTCTCACCATAAGTTACCTTCTTTACTGTTGCAATGAACGTGCACTTCAATGAAGCCTTTGTTCTCGTACCAAACAATACACTACATACTGCTGCTAAGTTTGTCGTTTGCGCCATGTACATGAAAGGATGAGATGGGAACGGAAACGAAGCACTAAGAAACGATATCGGAACCATTTGTATTGAATCCTGTCAAATCGAAGAGCGGAAACCAAAAAAGGAAAATGTCCATTAGTAGTTCGGAGGTAAAATGGTTGAATCTAAGGTTGACATGGCGTGTAATTAACGGAGTAATTAATTAACTTGCAAGAAATTATTGGGAACAGTATTGGGCTTCTTGTGCATACGGTTGAAGAGACGATGGTACCAGTTCATGGATGAAACATTACGAATTTATCCATGATTCGGTCGATGGTTGTCTTGTTGATGGTAATCATGGAAAATTTTACGGTGAAAAACGGTTGCCATCTTGCACTTGAATTAGCTTTTGTTCAATCGGATGCCGATGAATTAAACGTGGGCAGATTAGATGATATGGGGATCTGTATTTATATAATGAGTAGATTGTTTAGAATGGGATTAGAGCAATATATAGAACAGGTTTTTTGAGTAAAATGTGACTTGAATAAAACGAAAAATTTAGTTCTAGAAACTGTAAGCTCGCATAATCAAATGAGATTCATGATATTTTCAGAAAAGTTCCAAATGTCAGAAAATCAATGTTATTTGAAATTTTCTGCATTAAGCTTATTCTAAAGCGAACTGGACATGGAAAAATCGTAAGGACGACGTAGATTTTCAATAGTTATATCCTCCTTTATTTTTATTATGACGAGCCTAGAGGCTACAGTGCCAGAACCTAAGTCAAATATCATATAATCATGTCATATACCTCGTATTCTCTAATTTCATGCATTGCAAAACTCGTGTACCGCAAAATTTCAGTTAACCGGACACTTGTGCCTTCGTAATTTTTGCTGACACCATGTCTGCACTTGAGTGCAACTATGTGCAAGGTTCAAATTCCATTGAACCTGCACTTCCACCGTGGGAGTTGAGGTAATGACAAAATCCATGAGACATATATTAAGTTAGTCTTAATTAGAGCGTGAGACGGTCAAGACAAAGATTGAGTCGTACAATAAAAGTAAAATCAAAGTAAAGAACTGAAGTTTGACTGATTTAATATTTTTTTTTGTATTAAGTGGAGTCCGACGGTAAAACTGCTAGACTACAAAAAAGGATAAACATCAATGCGCCAAAAAGTCTGCTCGCGAAACGTTTTGAAAGCTATAATATAGTTCTTAAATTTAATTTTTAATTATCGCACTATTTTCTAGCTTTGGTAAAGTACTCAAAAGTGTTTAATAGAATAAGCTGCATCCTATTTTTCATTTTATTCATGCTCCTGAGCAACATGAGTTCATCAAGGGTAGATATGTCATTTCTAGTATTATAACGTTTACTAAATTTGTTGCTTCTGCTTAAGGGGCAGGTGCACTTAGAATTTTGAGAAAATCGATTTTATTTTCTTTGCATTTTCTAAAAGTAGCATATTTCAAAAGCATTCTCTGCAAATTTCAGACGAATCGGACAATTCTTTATGGAGATAAATAACTTTGAATGAAGTCGTCTCTAATGCATAAAGCATGTTTTGCATGCTTTAAAAGCATTTTTTTCGAAACTATGTTTTCGAAGTCGGTGATCACTGTAACTTGAAAACGGCTTTATCCATCAGCATGAAATTTTCCTAACTTATTTTATATGTAATTATCCTCCGAATGAACGAAGGATTTTTCGATTGGACGATCTTTTTTTTTCAATAGCCGAAAATGTGAGTGAAATTTTGGTCGAAAATACAATTTTGAGTTTCAACAACCGCCATTTTTCGAAAAATCAAAATCTGCTAAAGTCCTTCATTCATCCGGAGCACTATGTCATTAACTAACAATCCCCGATTTTTTTCTTATTTCGGATGATCCAGTGACAAGCTACAGTGATCACGGCAAAACAATTTTTTTTGTACGCCTCGAAAATTTACTCTATTTCGACTAATTTTCAGCCTTGTGCCTTAAAAAAAATGCAATAGCTTCTACAAATATATTTCTTTTGAGTAAAAAAAACATTTGTTATTAATTATTTTAATGTGTGTCTAAAAAAAATCCTAAAAATAGTTTTTTTTGGACGTCCCAAGTGTACCTGACCCCTTAAGAACAATACAAACAAGTTGATATGCTACACATACTTATCAAAAATTTTGATTCTGTAGACCAAAGGTTTTTTCTCAAAAAAGTTGAATGTTATGGGGTATCTAGTGCCATCTTGAAAAATCGCTAAGAAAAAAAATGCTTTTTGCTCTATAAATTACGATTCACTCACCAGACTTTAACATATACACACCTTACCTTACTCTAAGCCAAGTTTCAAAGAAGTTTGGTTGAAAAATTGGAATAGAGCTGCCAGCTATGATTTTTTTCTGTCATTTCTTTACTAAGCGATATTATTATTAAATTTTCGTGATGATCATGTGGTTGCAATAACAAAAATATATCTAATTTTCGAACATTTAATAAGTTTGCGGTTGGTTACCCTAAATTTCTTTTTACTCCTATAGCTTCTAATGCAGTCATCGGATTGAAACAATATTCACAGGGTGGGTTGGCTTCAACGTGAAGCAGATGTGGTGGACTTTGGGCTTTGATGTTAGCAAACGGTTGCCAGCACCATGCATTTTCTGTTACTTTGGCACCAATAGATGTTACCATTGTATATTCATATGGCAAACAACGAGAATGATAATAAGTAGTAGAGGTGGATTGTAACAAAGAAATTCGGTTACTTCTTTGTCACCGATACTTTTACCTGATACTTTTTGGAGCTGATACTTTTGGTTACTGATACTTTTGGTCACTGAAACTTTTGTTCACTCTAACTTTTGTTCAATAATACTTTATGACTGTTAGTTTTTATGGTACGTGTATTAGTGACAAGTATCAAGTTGATACAATACGATCGATTTCTAATTTATTTCATTCATTTACTCTCTGCGTTTGTTTGAAATTAATTAATCTTTTCGGTGTTTTTATTATGTTTTGAAAATTAGAACGATTTCGAAACCGTTTCACGATTTTTGAAATTGATTCGTTTCATCTGACATGAACAGCGTTAGGTCTTTTCAATTTAGTATCTAATATCTTATCTGACTGAGCGCCGATATAATTCTATTTGATAGTGCTTAATACCTTAAGATATCGATTCAGCGAGGTGCTACTTTCTAATTTAATAATCGCCTTACTACAATATGTTACCGACCATCGTATTAAAACTATTAATTACTACTCACAAGGAAGCTAATCACATCTCGAACAATACGAACAATATATGTATGTACGCATTGCCAAAACCTTAAGACCTACGACAACATTGGGGATCACTCCTTGACAATATTTCGTAAATAAATGATGACTTGCTTCAATGTTATCAGCTCGAACGAGCATAAGTTGTAATTTATTGTTGCTAATGCCATTCGAGCATCTCTGGCGTCTAGTCCATTTGTGTAGTCAGCCTTGCGGCCGACGAATATATTGTGTTCCGTACAGTATTATCAAATCGATGTCATCAACAGACGAGACAACCAAAGGATATTTTCGAGGACGGACTTGGAGGGCGGAGATTGTTTTGTAGCGTTTGCGAGTAATAGCTACGCGAGTATAAGCAGTGTTAATAGCATGGATTAATTGCTTCCATTCAAATAAGTAATGCTGTAACAACGACCTCGTCAAGAGCTTCCTGAATGGCAATGTTAGCACATAGATTAAGTTTGTGTTCGAAGATTACGATAGAGTTTCTTCAAGCTCCATTGAATACATCATCAGGGAGGAGCTCTGTGAAAAATTATGAGGTTTTATGTTGTGGTCCATTGACATAAAGGACAGATTAATATCGTTATCATCCTCATTAGATAAGCTTTGAAAAATGGTCGCTGTATTCAGAGCTCATCAAGACGAATTGTGAATAAAATTTTGAGTGTTTTTATATTTTCAAGGACAACAAATTTTAGTTAATTGTGTACATATTGTTGTGATCTATCGTTAAACACCTTCCGTAGGTTCGATATTCTTCACATTCGTGAAATAAAACAGTTTCTTTTAAAACACTAATTACACTTTTATTATAAACACTATTAATTATTTACACTTTATATTCGCACTACTATAATCTCGCGTTACAATTTAACACTTTTTCAATTTAATTATCGCACTATAATTACTCGCACTTTATCGCTTTTAATTAATCGCGCCCGGATACATTAACCCTAGAAAGATAACGTGCGCCTCAGAGGCGCCCGCGAAACGGATATATCGCTGTATTTTTTCATCCAATCCGTGTACAAGCTTGTTTTTTCAAGCCAACTCAGTCGTCGGTCAACACTGCCGAGGGATGACCGCTGCTGTTCGGTAAGTACCATAGTTTCGTTGCTATGACAACCCGTTGCGCTCGAGAGGCGCATGTTTATCTTCTGTGCAACTTTTATGCATTTTTATATGATTTAGTTTTTGTCCTTTTTATTTATTTCTACATAAATAAAGTAAATATAAAATTAGGTTATTCTTACTAGTTTGACTCTACGTCCTGCTCGTCGCCAACAAGATCCGTTTCTACCAGTTCGAAAGGTTTGGGATCTGTTTATAGCCCAATGCGAAATGAATTACTCTCCGGAAAATAATGTCACTATTGATGAATAATTACTGGGGTTCTGCGGTAATGCCCCTTGCGAATGTATATACCTAATAAACCAAAAAAGTATGGTATAAAAATTCCAAAGATGTGTGATAGTGGAACCAATTATATGATAAACGCGATGCCATACACTGGAAAAGCTACAAATACAAATGGTTTACCACAAGGCGAATATTACTTGAAAGAACTATCACGACCAATTCATGGTACCAACCGCAATATAACGTGTGACAATTGGTTCACGTCTATCCCTGTCTCAAAATCATTGCTTGCTGAACCATAAAAATTGACAATTGTGGACACGATACGATCAAACAAAAGGGAAATTCCCGAAGAACTAAAAAACACCCGTTCTAGACCAGTGGGTACGTCTATGTTCTGTTTCGATGGACCTTTGACCCTACTATCATACAAGCCGAAGCCGTCCAAGATGGTGTTTATGTTGTCCTCATGTGATGAAGGCGCTGTTATAATTCTTACAATTGGTAAACCTGAGATCATTATGTTCTACAACCAGACAAAAGGCGGCATCGATACATTTAACCAGATGTGTTCTTCGATGTCTTGTTCTAGAAAGAGTAACAGATGGCCAATGACAATGTTTTATGGCATATTGAACATAGCTTTTGTCAACTCATAATTTACACACACAATGTTTTGTCAAAACAAGAAAAACCATTAAACCAAAGAGAATATATGAAGAAACTAAGTACTGAACTGTATACACCGTGGATGAGATCTAGATTGGAAATCCCTACTTCATCAAGGCGTTTGAGAGAAAATATTGAGAATATCCTGCCACAAACTAATCAAGAGGCTTCTCAAAAAGCTGAAGAGGAACCTCTGGCTAAAGTTCGGCGTTACTGTAACTTATGTACAACTAAAAAGAAAATAATGTCTAAGATGACATGTACAAAATGTAAAAAGACAGTGTGTGGTGAACATAAAAAAGATGTTTGCAACAATTGTCTATAACTATAATTTTATTCAGTATTTCTTGAAACTTGAGACTGAATATATAGTAATTCATTAATTAGGACGAAAAAAAAACTATAAATGTTACTAATTCAAAAAAAATTCTACTTAAATATAAATACTTCCAATTTTTGTTACTTTTTGTTAAGGGTTTATAAAACCCTACATAATTTTCTTAATAATAAAAATAATAATTTAAATGTGTGTTTAATTAACTTCTCATTAATCTAAAACCTCATAGAAATTACAATAAAAAGAATAATTATTACAGTTTGTAAATAAATAGGTTTTTAACATTGTGCGCCTCTCAGGCGCATGTTTATCTTTTCAGTACTATAAAATAACGTTATCTCTCTAGGGCTAAACTGCTGTATCGCGCCTTTACGCTGTCTTCGCCATCTACTGAATGATCGCTAGTACTTCTCGTGGTGGTATTTATAGTGGTGCCAAATGTGTCTCGGGTTCTCGAATGTTCCGCTTTTGCTTTCTAGAGGGCTCTATTACTCATGGGAATTTCCGTTGCCATGCGAGATCTGACTCATGGGTTTGAGGCTCTGGAATGTTCCCTTTTTACGTTCTAGACGATTATTCTACGTTTTATCCATAGATTGTTATTGTGTATTGGCTATTTATAGATTGTTTACGGTTTTTGGCTATTTATAGATTGTTTACGGTTTTTCGCTATTTATAGATTGTTTCTATTCCAAGAACACATGATGAGACAGACACTTTAACGGTTGTCGCTCTTCCGGCCGCCGACACGTCGAAACATGTTTGTTCGTGCATGCAACAATATTATCAATTTCTTTTAATGTGAAAACGACAAGAAAGATATTGATTCTTGTCGTTTTCATATTTGTCTGTCTATAAAAATAAATATTTCAAAATAAAATTCTATGGTGGTCATATCTACAACCGGCAACCGACTAAAATACAAATTGTGCGCCTGCAACCTATATACAAACTTCCCAACTGTAAAATGGCTTAGCACCACTTAACTGTTCTCATTCCTAGAGTTTATCAAAATACCAGAATCAACACTTTCGATTTGTCCTCCTTGACACTGTTGGGACAATCGTCATGAAAATTCTGATTAAAATAGCACATTTCTCAACGAAATACTGAGCTCCTAGTGCAAGATAAGAGAATTATTTGCAGTCAAGCCTCCAACAAATCTTCGTCAGCCTCTTCAGAAACTCTCGAGTGCAAGCAAGAGCCATACATATTTGAATAAATTCAATGGGAACTTTCGTTTCTTTTTGAGATTTGTCGCTTTCTTCATGTAGCACGTTCAGATATATTTCTATTTTTCGTCTCTAGTTTCTTGGCTGTTGCAATGGTCTTTAGGCCGACGACAAATTTTGAACAGGAAGCTCTTGAGTTTGTGGTGAATGATTTACAGTATCTTGCAGGGAAATGTTGTTTTAGCGTGTACTTATCTGGCAAATTTTTATCGTATCACTACACTAGAATTGTGATTTTTTGAGATTGGTTTTCATGACGAGGTAAATTTTATTGAAGATAAATTATCCTGATACAGTTTTGTCGAATTTCAATAATCTTACCTACTATATATTTCATTTTAATTTTTTTCTTCTAAAAATACAACCTACTTTTTGAAAATGGTATCCTTTGAAATGACTTGACTGGTCTTTTGGCATGAGTGTTAGAAGGATATCTTTTTTTTTAGTCAATGCCATTAAATTTAAAAAAATGTATTTTTATCAGCTCCAAATCCAGAGCACACTTTGAAGTTCATTGAGTCAATGTGGCAATTATAAGCAGCAGCAGGTGTTAATAGAATTCTCAAGCTAAGAAATTTTCAAAACGTTTGAATGAAACGCATTTATTAGGATTTTCGCAAAAAAGATATAATTGTACTATTATTAACATTAGATAAAATAAACTGTTTTCAATACACAAAGCATGAGATTCGGTTTTAAAGGTCTACAACTTTCTAATAAAAATATCGCACTGACAATTTTCGCATCGTCTTCGTAAGGCTAAAAGGAAAAAAAAACAATCACATTATCAAAATGTTTAGGGAATAAAATTGCGACGTCACACAGCCCCAGTGGTTAGATAATTGTGAACTAAATCATTTCATGGGCACGTTGTAATGAAAAATTATATAAAGTCAATGAACTAACAAAGAGATTAAAAATATGTAAGCCACATAAAAAGTAGAAAAAAAGCTAAAAAATATCAAAAGCATTCGTGAGAACGATACAATTTGCTTTTCCTCTTCAAAGCAGAATAGAGCTCAATCTAAAAATGTTTAATAGATTGATGGTTAAGGGCTTCTCTTAAAATATCTATACTAATACAGCGAAATCAGAGATAAGTTTAAGCGGGCGAAGGACCGCGCACTGAGATTTGAGTTAACCTAACTGAGTTAAATCAGGGGTAAAGTGTGTCATGGATCTAACCACTTCTCACTCGTATACATTGATTCAACCTCTAAACTTAACAAAGGTTGTCGTAGGATGACTTTACTATTTTACTTTTAACGGATAATACCCCAACAAATATTACTTCGAAATATTTAATAACGCATAGAAATTTGGCAAAATGGCTTTATTTTTGCGTTTTTTTATGGGTTGAAGGAACAGAAAGATCGTCTTAGCCTCTTTAGCTGGAAAAAAATTAATGCAGGAAAACTCTATCCCATGGAAACCTTTAAAAATATTGATTTTCAAAGAAAAGTAAAGGAATTGCGAAAATTTTGAACTAATATTCTAACAAATGTACTTTTTTTTTTACAACCAACCTGTATCTAAGCTTTGAAATTTTATTCGGATTTCTGCCTTAAATATCGTTCTATGCCTGTAACTTTCGATTAAACTTAAATTTACAGGGTTGGTTGAATTTGAAGTGAAGCAGTTGTGGTAGACTTTTGGTTACAGTGCTGGTAAAGTGTTACAAGCACTGAGCATTTTCATCATTTATGCTATAGGAGATGCTGCTTTCAAAGATTTGTGAGGTAAACATTCGATAATGAAATGATTGACAAGTGTTTCGCTTTCTTAAATTTTCAAATTTATGCGAGTGGTAACTCCGGAAACCTTTCTACCCAATGAATTTTGATGCAATCTTCAGATCAAAGTGGTACATGAAACAGGTTGGTTGTGATAAAGACACGTGTGGAAGAATATGCATTCAAAATCTGCGCAACTACCCCACTTTTATTCGAAAATAACTGTTTCTAGCGGTTTTTTTGCGTTAAAACATAAAATTAATGCCTAAAAGTTTTTGAAATTAAAATTATTATAGGTAATACTTAAAGAACTGGCTGAAACTTCTCGTGCCACGAAGGCTAGGTCACGAAAACGGGCAAGGACTCCTGAATCTGGCGCAAATGACGTAAATATGGCTATACCACGATCCGAAATAAGAGTCACTGATCAGAACCCTTGGGTGACTGAGGCTTAAAGGTCTCGGAACGGTAGCGGCAAGGAGGAGAGGGTGATGTCCGTAGCATCTCCCGAAAAAGTACCGTTAAAACTGACGTCTGAATCCGATAAGCGCAGACAAAAGAAAAGTCAAGCATCTAGGGCTAAGAAGGAAGCGGTGATGATAAAGCCGGCCCCCGGAAATATTACGCGGAGGTCCTTCAACAGATTCTCGGTTAAGAAACTTGTTTCCAAAACCAAAATCAAGATCATTGACCACGACAGACTTACAACCAAGGCAGAAGTGGCGGCTGCGATTCCGGAGAGGGAAATCGAAAGAGCTAAAGTTACGTTACTGCCACCCAAAAGAAAGAGAACAGCGAAAAACCGTTGTAGAAATGGAGGACGCAAAAGCTATGAAGCTAATCAACGATAGGCAAATAAGAATTGGCCGGGTGAATGCCAGATTAAGTAGGCGACTCGAGGTGGTGCGCTGTTACAATTGTATGGGCTACGATCACACGAAAAAGGGTTGTAAAGGACCAAATCGGAGCGGCAACTGTTGAAAATGTGGTCGAAGAGAATGTGGTAGAAGAGTGCTATGCCAGCGATTATAACTACATTAGCTTCTAGCTATCAAGGAAACCCAAAACTCGCAAAGCTCCAGTCGAAAAATACTTGGCTGGAGTACTTCCAAGTTAGATTGGAGAAAGCTTTTGGAGTCCTTCGACAATAGTTTTGCTGGCTAGTGCAGCGCAGATCGAATAGAGCTAGTGACAGATCAGGCAAGAGTTAATACGCTGGTGAACTTTACCATGGGGGAAATCAAGCGAGCGTGCGACGTCTCGATGCCGCGACGGAGACAACCTCCTGGGAAGCAACAGGCTTATTAGTGGACCGAAGAGATAGCGGAACTGAGATGAAGAGCACTATCATGCAGGCGTAGGGCCCAGCGATCTATCCGTAGAACAGAGGCATCCCAAGCTGCCACAGAGCACAAAAGAGCGAAAAAAGTTGTGGGGAAGGCTATCAAGGTGAGGAAAAAACAAATATGGCAAGCCCTTTGCGATCAAGTGAACCAAGACCCATGGGAGCGGGGCTATAAACTAGCGGGGCAAACTTCTGGTAGACTTGGTCAAATGGGTCCTGGCCCACTATTTGTAGGTGAATACGCTGGCTGAAGTACATCGTGGCTTCGCATATTGCAGCGCATTACATGATAGTCGAAAACGCTCTCATGGTTCGTCAGGAAGATATTCCATTGTTCACTCTGGAGGAACTTCGTAGTGCAGCTCTTCCTGCGCCTTGAAATGCTAGAAGATTTGCTCTTGGTAGGTTACGCTGATGATGTACCAGCTGTCAGTATCTCCTGAAACCCCGACTTGGCACAACTCAAATTGAATCAAGCAATGAGAGGAGTTTAAGGCTGGATGGGAAACCATGGTCTTCAGCTGGCTATTTCGAAAACTGAGATCGAACATTCAGAAGACGCTTGGGTACGTGTCTCAGTATATGTAGTGAAAAGCTGAAAAGACAAGAAGGTTGCCTAACGGACTCCTCCTGACAGAACGAAAGTAGTTTGTGGGAGCACGTGATAGGTGCTAGTGGCACAGCCGAGTCGAAATAATGCGAAAGCGGTTCCGACTCAGACTCTTACGGTCAGCGGGTGACGTTATTTTTAGTGAGAATAATCTCACATAATCCTGCTTTCTTTCAAAGGATACGTATGAAGGTTTTCCGACACCTATTTTTTCAAAAAATTGTTATAGGACGAACCTTGATGTTAGCCTTAAAATTGTTTTAAAATATAAAATGGTGCTAATAAAACAAAGCAAGCAAATAAGGACCATCAGAGTTTAGCTTACCACAAAAATTAACGCTGGCCAATAAGACACACGAATTCAAATGAATGCTTCTATTAAATCAACCATATCTCAAAACATACAAGCCTATCAAATATCTTGCCAATTTACTTAAACTTGTCTTTACTTCAACTCACAATAGACGGTAGGTATATTTTACTTTCATAGCAATTCAAATTAATCCCTATCATTTTCTCGAATTTTTTTTTCTCTTTTTTCTCTTTTTTCGCAAAAAATAAGCAACAAAAACACTTTTATCACTCGACCCTAATGATTGTTGACATCTGTTTCAAGGCCTTACATAGTAGATTCAACGAAACGAAACACGAACAACGATAAAACATGTTTGCATTACTGATTAGACAAGACATTATCTCTCATCCTGTTACTCAACTGACAATTTACTTTAAAATTTCAAGATTACATTCGACATGATGAGAAGCTGGGAGCACATTTAATGAGAGTTCATTTTTCATATTATTCTAACATTAACATTGAGCGACATCCTTCGTAGAATATATTCGAAAGCATGTATGTGTTTGAAACTGTATAACTGTGCTTAGCATAATGCCTAGGAGCTATTTGCTATGCCTTACGCGTCTGTTTTTAAAGCTTCCTTAATGTTTATTTATTTGACAGTAGAAGCTTTAACTCAGAAAATAAATAATAAGCACTGCCAAAGATGTCAATTTTCGTTGGTGTAAACAAATTTACCCGTTTGAACATATGTAAATTGACGGTGTAATTAGATAGATTAAGTGTGTGAGAAGGCTGATAATTAGATTTGTGGCACTAGTATTTTAAGGGATGCTAATTCAGTGGTGGTGTTCGTGCGTCAAACACATTTGGGAGCAATAAATGATCAGATCATTTAAGACAAACGTGTGAAAGCCTAGACACACAGCTATGTATCTAATTTACTCGTTTGTTATACGAATGACAAATGAGCAGTTAAGATTATTGGTTGTAAATTAGGTTACTGACTATCTAGACTTTATAAGATGTATAATAAAAAAAATGTTATTCCGCTTTGGTGATATCGCGTGGCCAACGCAATTACCAGATGCAACCCCACGGACTTTTTTCTTTTTTTTAATTGATTTGGAAATCCTAACTCTGTCGTTAGATATCCAGTACGTTAGTTTTTTTTATTAATATGGTTCTTTTCTATTGTACGTCCTTTGAATAAAAGTATCAGATAATAAAAGTTCAAATCCAAACCACAAAATTTGATTATTCTTTCTGAAAAAGTGTTTAAGTGTATTATTCATCAATTTATTTGCACTATTCATCCTGAGAAAACCACGATTAACTTTAGTTTCCTCACTCCATACTCCCACAGCTGAAAATATGAATGAAAATATTTATACACAAGTCACCAAACTAAGTAGATACTGATTAATGTAATGTCAAGTATGTAAACTTGAATTAAATTTGAATGGTTGGCTTTCAGCATAAGAGATAAAAGTCGACTTTTAATTAAAATCGTTTCAGTAGATTACTGAAGATAGCTCGAATCTTCTGGTCGGGAAGATTTTTGTGCCAAGTTCGTAATCAACGTTTATGTGTACGCATATATCAGAAAAGAAAATGTGCACGAACAGTAATTTTTAATTGCATCCTTGAAGACCAAAATAATCTCGTTCAAAACTTTACAGAGGCACACGTAATTGGTGATTTGATCTCAAGTCATCATATCGACTAATGCTCCCGGCATGGAATTACAAATCAAGTCAGAACAAGTCAACGAGTCAGAACTATTATATGATTTGATTTGTATGAATGTAAAATGCATTTCATCGACTGCTATCTCATCGACAAAAATCTCCTTCGAAAACTTTTTTCGAACTTATCTTCCTGCGAAAAAGCTCATTAATTTAAATCTAGCACACGAGAATTTCATTAAAATAGAACTCGCATCGGAAAGCCTCCTTTAGGTACATTTGAGCTGAATTAAAACTGCAGTTCCTGTCTGGCAATAATCCAAACTTTTTATAAAGTCAGCTTTGATGAGGAGGCTTTTCAAATTCAGCAAACGTAATGAACATTTTAAACAATTCAGTAATGTAATTCAATGATTTCTTTGTCTGCCAAAAGGAACATTACAGTTATTATGGCCAATTCAAAAGAACATGAGAGAGGCAAATTGATAATTTCCAGTTCAGTTTCGAGTTGTATGTCCTTTCGTTTTCATTATTTGCTCTTCCACTCATATAACTATTCTTAAGGTTGGTCACGAGCAAGACATATCCCCAAATAATATGAGCAATTCAATTTAGTCGTATCGATTGGATTATATATCTATATGTATACCGATATCTGTTGGGCAGCCATACTGTTTCAGTCAGATACTATGAACCTTACAAAATGTTCTAACGTTCGATCGATAGTAAATTTTAATCAAAACCATCCCATACGTGACCAGAAATACGGTTCTGTACCTAACACTGAACTTTAGATTCTATCGAATATTTGCAAATTGGGATCAATTCAAAAGTCCTGGGGCGTCAGAAATTCCCGATTAAAACTTGTCAGTCTACTGATAGCAATGGTCAATCGACTCAAGTTTAGAATCAATATCGTATGTTCGAAACGATAGAAAGCAGAATGTGTTCTACAAGCTCTTGAAGAATGACGCCAAATAAGTGATTAGTGTAGCATATTGTCTGTTCAGTACGTGAAATCGGGGCTCTTAATACGAATGAGAAGAGTTACTAATGATACAAACGAATTTGAAAGGTATTAAAAGCAGTGGTTTTTAATGTAAAATAATGGTAAATACTAAAAGTCCCCGAAATCGTTTCCTTATTGAGTAATAAGGATAATGAAAAAAGCCTCCAGCTCAGAGTACGGCTACATGTTTGTGATTTAATACATAGAGAACATACTGGGAAACAGATGCTTCTCCAAAAATTACGGTTTCGCAAAAATACGCATTCATATTCTAGAAGGTTACTCACAGACAATTTTTATTCGAGACATCTTAACGTTCTGTTAAGTACACAGCTAGCAATACCTTTAATTTCAAAACAATCAAAAACAGGCTTGCTACGATGACGTTTGTTTGGAACAATGCCATTCTTCACCTTCAAACTGCTTACATATTACAGCCCGACAAGACTTTTGCAAATATATTTCAAATTTCTTTGCGTTATTGTTTGAACAGTATCCGATAACCAACTACCGAATCTTTCTCCTCTGTAAGTTTAATTTGTAATTGATTTTATCCGAGCATAATAAAAACATTCTACAGGTCTTCTATAGTACTGGACGATAGGCATTTCGAAAGGTAATACGAGCTGACGAGTAGAGCAATATTATTGTCGGCCGGCAATAAAAGTCAATGAGTTCCAAGCGTTTGCATTGTACTTAACTTAACTTTTGGGGCACTTTCATAATAATCGAAATTCATACTCGCTCATAATATTTGTTCCTTCGCAACAAACGAAGCTTATTGTTTTAGAAACGAAACAGCTCTAGGCGTGTTTACTTTTCAAAGATTTCATCATGTTATGGCATTTTCGAAGGGATTCAGTTAGTTTAAGTTGAGTATGATTTTCTGATAATTTAGCGAGGGACAGATAGCTTTGAGGTAATTTTCATTCACGAAATTGTTGGATCTAACAAAGCATTATTTAACTTCATAGCAACACAAAAGAACTGACTAATAACTAATTTGTAGAGTAGATTTATATTCTTCGCAACGCCCACATTGGGCGCTTTCACATGCATAGTAAAATCATAGCCAAATTACATTCTAGAATATTTTCGAATCATTTTTGATATATGAAACTCACTTGTTAAAAATCTTCACCAAAATATAAAGTTCCCCATCCGTTGTTTCACCAAAAATTACTATGTTAGTTGTACATAATCAAGCCGTTTGTATGTTATAGTTATAGTAATTACTCTTGAAACTGCACAGCTTTAATGCTTTTTTAAGCTTAGATGATAGAGTCTTGTTTCCTTTACGTTGTCTACTACTTTAGATTGGAGATGCGAAAAATTTAGCTTAATTTTAATTATTATTACTTGATTTAAACAAATAAAATTACTATAATTGTACCAAAAGAGCACATTACTCTATATTCAATTTCATAAAAACTAAGCATATGCCAAACAATCCATCCATTTATCTCATTTTAAAATACTCAATCTAAGCTAAGCGATACTCTTCACTGTATTCTGACCACGAGCTCAAGAAACATTGACAGTCCTAAATTTTTACATCAGGCTATATCAGCATAGTCTTATCTTCATTACATATACCCTTTGCCCTAATTAATTCAGAGCTACGCCAATTAGGCCAGCATCTTATACGCAGCTCAATAAGCCTTTTTAAGAAGTGCTAATACAAATTGTTCGAACTGGCGTCAACGTATATCTCTCCAAATAGAATTAATTAAACGTTCTCGAAGTATGACCAATTTACCTACCCAGGAGGTAATCCCTACACACACAAATCTTCTGTACCAGACTATGGCTCATAGCCGACTCCTAATTTCAATTCCATTTAATCAACGATCTTCGTATGCCTTCCCTTGGGGTGACGTTCCAACCAGATTGCCCTATTTCGTCTTATCCTGGCACTCATTAGAGTCAAGGACACTAATACTTATTTGCAAACACCATCGATTGTCACAGTCTGGTTACAATCAGACTCTCATAGTCACATCAAATGCCCAGTCTAACCTTCTAGCTCTCCCGCCGTTCACTCTACGCATAATTGAGTAATCTGCATTGTTTTTGCTGTTATCTCGCTTCATTATCATAATTTCACTTTGGAAGTCTCTAAGGATAAAGTTAATTTCGCAGCGCTTCTGGAATTAGGTAACAAACTTCCAACAAATATTTCGCCAAATTACCTTGAAGAATTTCCGCTGGAATTTTGCATAAGCCTACGAAGAAAAGTTTTTGCTGCCTTCTTCGCTGCTATGTATTTTTCCGGCTATCCTTCCTAGTTCAACGAATGAACGCACGTTTTCGTCGAATTTTTTCGAGACAGTCGGGAAAAGCATACATGGAAACAGCGAAACAGTTTAGTATGATAACTAATGACAGAGCTAAGACTCCTTCATGACATGAAAGAGTCGCAGCCGAGATATGAAAGCGGGATAAGCATGAATCGAATAAAATATTAATTAATAAGAAGCTTAAGGATGAATGATTTATGGCTGCTTGTTAGAACAATTGTTTTTCGCGTTTTAAATTCGTGGATATCCACAAATTCTTCCGACCGTATTTTCAATGGACATGTGCTTATATTAGGGGCGGTTTTTTTGCTCCCCCTATGTGTTTGACTCAAAGTTAAAATTTGATGTTCATGTCATGAATATGACGTCCAGGGCCTTTAGGATTGCTGGATTTGTCTTGCGTTCTTCTTATATGTTTACCAACATTTCCTCCTGTATTCATTTATTTGTCTCCTTAGTAGGCAGTATTCTAGAATACGCGTGCCAAATCTTCAGTATTTATCTGACGCCATTGAATCTGTTCAGCGCAGATTCACTCGCTCGCTACTTTTTAAATACAATATCCCCTATTGTCCCTACTCTTCTCGTCTTTCCCTCCTTCGTATGTCCTCGTTGCAATCTCGGAGGTTGTTCCTCGATGAGTGTTTTCTCTTTAAACTTTGCCAAGGATTTTTTTTGTCAGATCTTGGTTCCCAGATAACCAAACGTGAATCTAGTCGTCCAAGTCATTCTTCTGAGGTTTTCTCTGTTCCGTTTGCTCGTACGGAAATCTATTTCCATTCACCTTTGCTGCGTCTACCCAGAACGCATAATACCCTTAAGTTTGGTCCTCTCCCGCAATCTTTTTCACAATTCAAGCATGTATTGAAAATGTTACCTTGAATTGCTATTTACCTTAGTCCTAATTTTAGTTTTCAATTTATTCAATTATTTTTGTTATTTCTTTTCCTTTTTTATGTTTCATTTTTTTATTTTTGTTTTCTTGGCGCTGTAATTGGAATTGTATCTGTAGCGCAAGGGATTAATAAATAAATAAATAAGTAACAGAACAATGCTAACCAGTGCAGACGCGTTGGAAACAACAACAACTCCTGTTATGCATAGGGGGAGTTGTTGTTTCTAATGCGTCTGCAGTCGATAGCATTGTTCTGTTATAGCAAGGGGGAACCAAAAAATACGCCTATTATTGAAATGGATCCAACATTTTTTTAACAATATGTTAAAAAAAAACTCTAGTGCATAGGAACCGCTAAAACACTGATTTCCGAAGAAGCGTAGAAGAATCATGCAGATTTTGAGTGCACATTCTACCACTTGCTCTTTATTACAAGCCACCTGTTTCGAAGGGCATGTACCACTTTGATGTGAAAACTGCATTGAAACTCGTAGGGTAGAAATGTTTTCAGGGTTAACACTCGCATGAATTGCAAATTTAGACACTTATTAAATTATCGGTTGCTTATCTTATAAAACTGTGAAAGCAATATCTCCTATAATAGGCGTGTTTTTTGCTCCCCCTATCCATAACAGAACCCTGCTATGCAGTACAGAGTCAACAACTCCTCCTATCCATAACAGGAGTTGTTGTTGTTTCTAATGCGTCTTTTCTGGATAGCATTGTTCTGCTATGAATAGGGGGAGCAAAAAACACGCTAATGTAAATGATGAAAATGATCAGTGCTTCCAACGTTTTACCAACACAGCATCAACCAAGCCTGTGCATCTTGTTTTCATCTACAAAAATGACAAGGATATCTGATGCTGGCAGCACTTTGCTAGCGCCAAAACCAAAAGTATACCGAATCTTCTTCACGTTGAGGCCAACCCACTCTATGAATTTCGTTTCGATCCGAAAGCTGTTTTAAAAGTTATAGGGGTAAATAGAAATTTATAGCTACCAGCTGCGAAACGATCAAAACTTTCGAAATCGCATTATTTCTTGTTTGTTTTTACTATAAGATCAAAAAATAACGAAAAAAATTAAATTCATCGCAAAAAATTACAATTACAGCACTATCTTAATTTTTTAATCAAATCTCTGACAAATTAGACTTTCCATAATAGTCCGGGGAAAGGGGGAGATAACTTTACGGATCACACTTTTCCACCTACCCTGGAGTCTGGTAGATAAGTTTGTTTGCATGTTTTTTTTTATGCGCCTCTTAAACATAAAAAAAACAAACTCACAAACATTCCAAGTCGTAATCAAAATCGGATAATATCAACATGCCGTTGAGAAAGAGGATGCTGTTAGTAGCAATATATCTCAAAAACGGTTATGGTTACAAGAAAAAGTTCTAAAATCTTTTTTGTTGGAAATTTTCTAAGCTACAAATTCGTCATGCATTGTTTTTTGAAGACGGGACCGTTACTGAGATATTTAGGAAAGGTCACTTTTGGTGACATTTTGTTCAACACGCCAGTACCAAGGTTCACACCAAAATTCAGCTTTCCCCTAATTTTTCCGAAGTTTCGCCGTTTTTATGTCAGATTTCACTGAACTATAAGGTCCATCAACCATGATTGATTTCATGACTGAACCAGAAGCTAGATAAAGGGCGAAATTTGCTTAGCTAATTTTAAAGATTCATGATGCTAAAACTATCAGTCAATTTTTTAACCAAAATTCTACCAAATTCAGTCTAAAGTAAGTTTATTTTATTTCATTTCATTTATTGCGTGAATTTCGTTAAAATATGTTGACTGTTTCGGAATTTATTGGGCAAGAAGTAGTTTTTTTCTTAGGGTTACCCACCCAGGGCTACCCACATTTCAAAATCACTTCTCCCAAGCGCAGTCCAATTACAAACCAATATATCCTGTGGATTTCGTATTGATCGGATTATCGGGTCATGAGTCCTCCCGGACAGGTATATTGTGTGCTCAAAATATAGATAATTTAGTGAAAGAATATCTCTTGTGTAAAAAGGAACTTCGAAAATTTTAATTTGGCTTGTCTGGCAAATCATGAAATTTAGTAAAAACTTGAAGCTGACTTTTTTTTAAAAGGGTCGTTGATTTGAGGGTATTCTTCGAAAATTATAATACTAGATATGTCAAAGGATGTAATATAATTTGAATGTACTAATAAATGAAATAAAACTATGTTGGCCTTAGAGCAGCCTTAGATGACCCTATTTTATGAGAATTTATCAAATTCAAGTTGTTTGTCAGTATTTTTGCGTTTTCTTCTTCTTTTTTTTGCATTGCTGTGCCTACGGTAAGTGACTAAGCGTTTTAAACCTCTTTGGAAAAGTTGAACTTTGGTAAGTCATCGTTAATAATAGAAGACTGAAAGTCTATCAATTTATGAATACAAAAGACATTCAAAGATATATCGTTGATAAATCGGCTTTAAATGGGGTTTTTCAAATTTTGCTTCCGATTTCAATTGCTGATTTTGACTGACTCAAAAAAACCGTTTCAAGATCACTCAGACTACAAAAATTTCACTGTTTCATCGAAAGGCTATAAATAAACGAGTTCTTTTTTTTCTATTTTTGTCAATCAATGAAATAGACGTTCGTTTTCCTATTTGCCCACATTTACATTCTGAAAAAACTGATAGGGGCGATTTTTTTAATACAATTAATTTTGTCTTGAATGTTTCAAACTTCATCTTCATGAAACAGCTCCAAAAAAATCATTATTAAAAAATAAATAAAAAACAGCTTGTACATGTTTTGAAAGATAAACCATAAGATATTCATTTACGATTTGTTTGATTGATTTTAACTTTACACCATAACATTCTTTTTGCCACTTCGAAACATTTCATACCTTGTGTACCTAGACTTGAATCAAACAACAAATTTGCAAAATACATTTGTTTTTCAGATTTGTTTTTCTAATTGTAGGGCAAAGTAATAATGTTGCTTGCACTGTATACGCATTATGTACCCTCTCTCATCATACATTTGAATCGTAAGCCTTTTTGTCTGACATAATTTTTCTTCTTTTGAACTAAATTGAAGATTGCATCGCGATTGTGGCTAGAGATCAAAAATAAATTGTATGTAAGCAAACTCATTAAGATTCTCTGATTTACTACAGTTCTAATTTCATTGTTTTTTGATTCATTCAAATGGCCCTCAAAAGGCACATTTTGCTCTTCAGCTATAGCATCATATTCTTTCCTTTCCTATTTAAGCCTTCCTATCATCGCTATTCTTTCCGACGACTCTCTGTCGATTGCTCGTTTCATTCACTTTTTGTTCTATCGCAGCATATAAAGATTCTGGCATTGATAGCTCAAGAAAAACCGTTTTTGAATCCCATCCAAATCCCGCAATAGAATATGTCTACAAGGATGAATGAATAAAATTGATAGGGGAGGTACGTGAACATTTGTTGGAGCTACAAATTTCATTTAGTGCACGGTACGGCAGTGGCGGCTACAACCGCATACAATTTCTTTCGTTTCAAAACTTATGCAATTTGTTTCAAGATTCTTCCACTTGTTTTCACTAGAAAGTGGAATATTGGTAAGGAACGTTTGCAGGAAGAACCAGAAAATAGACGTGGCTCCGAGACATTGACGCAAAAAATTGGTTGGCGAAGCACGGAACGAAGCGATGGTGAGTGCCATGAGAGACTCTAGTTTAAGGACACTGTATTGAATAAGATGTCTTGTACTTGATGGAAATGCAAATGGCACATCGACTAAGGTCGCGGTGCATATGTTGTGTGTTTACTACACGCTGTCATAAATATATATATATCTCTGTAAGTTACGTACGTTTATTGACTTTGGAAGGGAAAGTAATGAAATTTCTGTAAAATTGTGGCAGGTAACAGGCATTGAAGTACCTTCACAGACAAATTAGGCTGAATGATTTCAAATGTGAGTTGTTAGCGCATAAAGCGCATATTGCTGGTAATAAGAAAATATTTCTCCGCGTTTCAAAGAATTTGATGAAAATTCGATGGGTAATACGTTTATTTGTAGGTGGAAATCTTGTTTTTACATCAAAGAACCATTGCATGACAGATACTGTGTGCAAATGATTATTCAGATGTTTACCAGGAAATGATTTTATTTGAATTATTGACGAGTGGAAACTCACCCTTCCATCTCATCTAAGTCCCCAAAGCTCTGGTTTATATTCCGAACATATTTCGAAATATAAACAGAAAATATGGGCAATCTTATTAGCTTCGTCCTTGATTTGTTGACCCAGCTTCTTGCCAAACTCTCTGCCGTCTTCAGGCTGCTGAGAAGAAAAAATCTCCAAACAAGACGATTTTATAGAGAAGTTCCGACATTCTGGCAAGCACAGTCGACGGTATCGTTATTATCACATTTCGGTCTTGCTGACAGCGGCGATGCTTTACTTTAAAACTCGCTTCATGTCCTTTCACATGAATGTATGTGTTGCTGTATTTTATGCCTTTCCCCGCACATCAGATGAGTGCTATCGTCAAAGATTGGATACCAATCGCCCCCATCATCCCCACACTCGATCCGATGAGAGCGACAAATAAGTCAAGAGAAAAATTTATGGGGCAAAATGTGACGACAAAATTTGAGAAATGAGCAACACAGTGTCAGATGAGGCCAATAACTTTACTGCAAATGCCTCGGACTCGTCGTGATCGTTCACGACATCGTGAGTAAGTCGGTTAGAGGTGCTGATGTGAACGTAACGCGTCAACTCACTAGTAGTCCTTGCTTGATATTCAGATAAAGATAGCATCGAATCGGTTTGAATTTCGATAGAATCCGCTGCCGCTGTCGGGTCCGTGTTATGAAGGAGCTAGTTTGTCAGATTGATGGGCTGTTATGTGAAGATGTAAAGAGAAGCATCGGGATGATGGTAATAAATTTTCGTTTCATAACGAATGTTAGCTGGATGTGAAAACCGCAAAGGCTAAGCTGTTATTGGTTAGGATGTGAAGAGCTTGAATACGGAAGTTTATTGTAGTTTCACTGGGAAGGGTTAATGTGTACTTTCAGATGGGATACATAGGAAAGAGATGGGAAAAGTGGTACTGAAAATTCTAAATGATGCATTTTCCTAATTTATCGGTTTGTTATGATTTATAAAACTTGCAGGGGAATCCATGAATGATGGTTTTAAAATGGAAATAAAGTTGTTGAAGCTTTATTATTATTTAGAAGCATTTACATTCAGGGGCACGTCTCTCTGAACACAGCGAGTAATCACTACTTCTTCTATAACTAAATTGGTTAATTATTTTTAGGTTAGTTTTTGAAATTATCCCCCAAAAAAGAGAGGTCATCGAAAATTTTTACCACCATCTTCATCGTCTCCAATTAAAAACCAACGAATGGCTGTTAATTAATATGGCTGTTAATTGATAAAATGCATTTGAAATTTTCACTAAAACATCTGTTAGCCAGAGTTGTCAGATGAATCTTTCATAAACCTGTCATTTCTTTGCTAAAAATGCGAAAGTCAGAGTTTTGCTTTGTATGCGAAAGTCAGAGTTTTGACAATTTCTGGATTTTGATGATTCTGATTATGGGAATTCCTTTTTACATTGCTTATGTTTTATCTATCAAGTTTTAAAAGTACATCCTGCTCAAATACGGATGCTCTACCCACCAGGTTACACGAGCTTATTGAATAGCTATTGTTGTTTAGCCTACTTTAGTGATATGATTTGAAATCATTGGCATACAGCAGCCAAGATGAATAAATACCATAAGGACGGTCGCTGACTAAGGCAAGGAATAACAGAGGACCAAGAAGCGAACCCGGTGGACCACCGGATCGAGAATAGAATACGGAAGACGAAGAGGAAAATACATTTACAGTACAAGCATGGCTTAAAATACAGCAAAAAAACCTTAGTAGAGACACTCAAACTTCGAGCGATTGATGTTTTTCAATAATCGGTGTAAATAACATAAACGTGTTTCTGTTGATTTTGCATATGCAACCACCTTTTTTGATCTTCATCATTTTGCATATGCAACTACCTTTGGACCATTAGATTTGTGTATTGACAAATTATCAGCAGACTTCCATTGGGACCGTAAGGAACCAGAGGTGAAACTTTGGTTGAAAATGATAGACAAAGGAACACACAGTGACGAGAAGACTCTCAAAGCAACCAAAAAGACTGCTATCGATATTTATGTTAAGTGTATTAGCATGGATTCGATTTCTAAAGGATCTGTTTGGATGGAAAAAATAAGAGAAGTTGTTGGAAGTGGGCAAATATAAGGAGAGGCAAGAGATTGCTGGAAAAAGAATGAGAAAAAAAGATGGTGTGTGTTAGGAAGAACGCAAAGTGTGGGGCAGTAGGTAGAAATATATTGTGGGAAAAATATTCTGAAGAACAGAATTCAACACTTCACTATTGAAATTTTATCTGCGAAAAGGAACATAGATAAAAAGCAAGTAGCTATTAAGGAAATAGTTGCAGATAAAGGCAACGAAGAGAAAATACCATCCCAAATAAGGCCAGGCAAATAAAAGTCACCGCAAATAAATAGGGGAGCAAAGGAAAAACGATTAATGAGGTAATTAGAAAGCTGGACAAAGAACTGATCATAGACGGAAATAGGAAAACACATGGTATATACTGATCAGACAACCAGCTTTTCGGAAGAAGCTAGGTTGACACGAACTACAATACAATCAACTGGACGAGATAGACAGAAATCACTACAGAGCGTACCTTGAAGGGGTCATGGACGGCAACTAAAATACCACTACCGTCATGTTTAACTGTGAGCAACCTATCACAGATACGGTGAAAAAACGGCGTGAATTGGAAAGAACTCATTATCATAAACACCCTCCGTAGCAAAAATTGGAGTTTGCCGAAAATAAGGATAGATAAAGTGCGCTCACCTTAGCTGAAATTTAATTTTTCAAACGTTTCCCAAACGCAAACATTATAGTTCTTTGTTTTGGTCCGAAAGTTGCGCTGAGAGTTGGAACAAAAATAGCCTTGAGGTCTGGGACTGAATTCCTTTGTCATTCTGCCAGGGGGTCTGAAGTCGTTCCAAAGAACCAGGAGAGATGGTTAGGTTAAATAAATCGATGATTTGGCTGTTGAGGTTACCTTTTTGGAAGTGTCTTGCTGGTAAAAAGCAGAGAGCGGTGACCTAATTTCGCCACTATATATGGTGTTATAGAATTTGGCAACGTTTGATAAGTAAACCTGGAAACAAAGACCTATAGCAGCGAACTAAGTGTTAATAATGATGAATCATTATTTTGCAGCTCAAGGTGTAAAACAATTAAAATGCAGACATACAAAATGAGCAAGATAGTCGGGAAGACAATGGTGCGGTATACAGCGGTCGGAACAAATGTGACCTGACCTAAAGCGCGGACTAAGTGAACTTAGTCCTAAGGTGTTTATATCGACCTGACCTAAAATTTGCTCAGGTCGAATTTAGTCCTCGTTCGTACATGACAGCTGTCATTTAGTTTAACTTTCGTTCATGCACTGTATTTATCGTTTCATTTGTCTCTCAAACATGTTTATTTCAATGATTTTGTGTCAAAGGGTAATGTTATGAGCTTATATTCAACATACATACATTATTAATAGTCGCGCAAAAATCAATGTTTAGGTCGGGCGTGGTTACAGCGGTATATAGTCCACGACCTATTTTGAGTCAGGTCGCTTGAAATCGTGGACCGACCTAAATTTAGGTCGGGTAGTGTTTACAGCACGTGGACTAAAAAAATTTAGGTGGAATTTGGCCTATAGTCCGCGGACTAAGCGTGTGCTGTATACGCAACTAATAGCTACTGAACTTTGACAACGACGTTTGAGCTTAGATCAAAGTTAAGTCGAGAATATGTTTAAGTAGTTCAAATGATGACTAATATATTTCGAAATTTGCCAAGAAATTGAAACAAATATAGCTTTTAAGGAAGAAAGGGTCTTTAAATTAATATATTTGGTTCGAAAAGTATTTTAATACTTAAACTATTTACTAGAGAGCTGCAAACATAGCTTTCATCTATCTTTCATCATCTTGATTAGCTGAATTTCATATAAAAAATTATTATTCCGTTTGAAGATAACAATTTATCCAAATTACGTCTATGAATAATTCCTATGAACTATTTGTACGATTTCTTCGCTAAGAAAAATTTATTATGCTGCCATTTATGAAGCACATTAAATTTCTGTATCTCTCTGTCACGGAAGATTTCGCTTTCTCGAGAGTTTGTCACCTGGAATTTCGCAATTGACGATGGAAATTTATCAGAATCGGTTGCCGGAGCTCAGCCAAGCAGCAAGCAGTCCAACTTAATTTAGAATCAAGCACAATGTTCTGTATACAACGATGACGATTCGAAAACTGTTTGGTGCGAACAAAGCAGGGAATCGTGTACTCCTGTCACTACATCCGTCAACGTGTATGTAAATCACTCTGTCGGCTTCGTATGTTCCCACCTTCCCTGAACATACAACTAGTGGCGTTATCAAGATCCAAAGCTTCCTCATATATGGGTATATGCAAATGACCTGGTGGCATATTGCTCTCAGTTTCTGAGCTGATTTTAATCTAACCGGTGGCAGTAGCGGTGATTAAGGAAGAATGAGTAGCCCGGGGCTAACAGCAAGTGCAACTTCCATTGCGAATACGATAGCAACTGTTTCGATGATGCCAACGGTGACGACACCATCGGCAAGCTATTCCGTCAGCTTTGTGAACCAGAGTGAGCCATACTTCACACCCTTGGACTACGGACTGTTTTTCTTTATGTTGGCGGTATCAGGCTGCATCGGGATCTATTATGGATTTTTCGCTCGACAGAAACAGGACAACACAGAGGAGTATATCCTGGGAAGTAAACAGATGAAGGTCATTCCTATTGCCGCTTCGATGATTTCCGGGTAAGAGGTTCCTGTGCGGTTTTGTTCTCAGGCAGATGGTGCACCTTCGAGGAGGAGATAATGATTTATCTTGCTCGACCAAACTGCTGGCGAGTGAAAATATGGTCGAAATATTTTAAAACTTTAACCTTATCAAGCGGAAAAGTGAACGGAAGGAAGACCAGGCAGCAGCTGTTGGAAATGATGCAAATCACTAAACTTATTGTCATTTTACACATTTATTTTCGGGTTGATCTTTTTCTCTTTAAATGATTTAAATCTAACGAAGGTAGATAAAATATACTGTTCGCATTTTAAATAACATGTCTCTTGCAGCCACATATCCGGGATTACCATGCTTGCCGTGCCAGCTGATGTGTATGCAAATGGGATCCAGTATGTAATGTCCTGCATCCCGATGGTGATCGTAAGTGAATAGTTAGTTAACGATGGCTTGGGGACATCAGTTGAAAACGGACTAAGGTTAATTTCATTGCTCTAATAGGTTGCGCTCGCACTTAATTACCTCTATCTACCCGTTTTCTACGAGTTGGGCTACTCGTCCTCGTTCACGCACTTGGAAAAACGATTCGACCGAAAAGTTAAAGTTACAGCCAGCTTGGTATATGCTCTGGACCGTTTGCTCGTCCTGCCGATCATCATGTACGCTCCGGCTTTGGCGTTAAATCAAGGTGAGATTTGCATTCAATTTTGGTTGTAGGTAGGATGAATGAGTGTATGTACAAGGAATTTTAAAACGTTGCATTTTCACGCATCATCTGTTTGCGGCCAATTCGGATGTGTAATGTGCTGTAATGACCCGTGTTGACAGTGAGCGGCCTGAACGTGCATTACATTTGTATCGCCATATGTAGTTTGTGTATATTCTATACGACAATAGGAGGATTTCGGTAAGTGGCTTAGATACGTAGATATGTATGTACAAAGATGCTAACTAAAATCTAGGCGGGAAGACAATCACTGCTATCTTTGTGTCTTGTTGAAAAAACAACGAATTTTTTAGTGCTATCGTTCGAAAAGTGACACCATATCTTAAAGTCAAGTTCAATTGATATCTTATTACTCTCAGTTTAGAATGGGGAATCCAAAAAGATTTTCAGATAAATTGTATTCGAAAGATATCTCTTGTGCCAGTGTACAATCGAAACAGTGTTGTTTTTGTCCAGCCTGATTTTCTCTTTCCCGCATCTCGTCTTTAATAAACTTCCACACATTTCACTTCATCGAAATTCCAGCGATTCTTTTGAAAATCATTCCATCCGAATTGAATTCACAGGGCTGTGGTTTGGACGGATGCTATTCAGTTCGTATCAATGGTGGGCTCTGTAATTGCTGTATTGTGTTTTGGAACAAAGGCTGTTGGCGGTTTCGGGGAGGTTTTCGAGAGTGCCGAACGTGGCAACCGCTTGAATTTCCTCGAGTAAGTGCAAACGCAGTGCCAACACGGATCGATCGAAATCAATCCCAGTCGGTGTTGTAAATTAAATAGTATCGATACAGGTACATATAATATACTGTGCTCTATTTTACAGGCTAACTCCGAATCCGTTGGTGAGAAGTTCGTTATGGACAATTAGTTTTGGCTTAACTACGATGTGGCTAGCGCAGAAGAGCACAAGTCAGAGTACAATACAGAAGTGTCTATCGCTACCAAGTCTGAAAAAGGCTAAAACGTGAGTAGAGTTGTTATCTTGTTTGCACGAGTGTTTCGTCAGTTTAAAAAAGTTGAAGATTTTTTATGTGATTGGAAAAGATTTTATCTAGTCGAAACCTTGAAAATAATTAAAGCATAGTTAAACGGTGGCTGATGTTGCTTGTAAATATTGTTCTTACTGCGATACAGTCAGTTTGTGTTTATTTTGTCGGTGCTTTATACACAAATTTACGTTGTTGTCAGATAAATTACTCATTTCCAGACGTGACTTTATGTCGTGTTACACAGACAGTATAATAATCGAGCAACAATCGTAATATTCCAACGTGAAGATTTACAGTATGGAAGACAAAAAAAAAGATGTATTTTGTTATTTTAGTAGTAAAATTTTGCTTTCAACTAAGATGAAATATTAGAATATATATGAGTTTCGACCTATAGGTTGAGAATGATTAACAGCGGGCTGGTAATTTGCAAACTCATATTTGTTTCTGCTTAGGAACTTGAAACTTTTTTCGGAGGTGAGAATCCCATTGACTATTTGGAAATGTAAATACCACAGAAAGGTTACAGATGTGTTAAGAACCTGAAATTTTTGACTGGAGGCTTTAAGTGTCTTTCATTGCTGAGTGACTTCGAATCCAATAAAGAACGATACCATGTGATAAAATTGTAAGGACGTTTTCCCTGAAACCACGGAAGTAAATGACATCAGAGTTCAAGAACTAGTATTCTGGAAGTATTATTCTGAAGCGTAGAAAGAGCGCAGATAGTAAGAAGACTCAAAAGAATAGTTAGAATGCAACGTTTTGAGTGAAAGTAAATAAAGGATATGAATTTGGAGATGGTAACGAAATGGATTCTCATAGCAACGTAGAAAAACCTGAGCTAGACCAGAATAGAGCGCTGCCGCTTATGCAGCTTATGCATCAGATCATTAGGTCGGCTACATTTGCCACCTTACACTAGTTAATTAAAGCTAGCAAATTATTCCTACGTATAATTGGGTAAACTAACTCAATGTAGTCAGCTCCGAAAATTATTCAAAAAGCCGAAAAAAATTATTGAAAAATACTAAACTACAATTCGCAGAAATGGTTGGAGTATAAGAGACAGCCATTTTAAATATTTTTCACATTAATCTTGGTATGACTAAGATCAGCGCAAGATAGAGGCCGAGAATGCTCAAGCCGCTTTTGACCACTATAGAGTAGACGAGAGTCTAGTATTGAGTCGAATCGTTACTCAAGGCGAGACTTTTATTCATCATTATGTGTGTTCTTTGTGTCTCTAGTTAGAGTTGGCAGCATAAAAAACAAAAAAATCTGAGGCAATATTGTTGGTGTCTTCAACACTAGCTACCCTAACCAGCTCTTGATCGAGACGCAAAAAACGCACTTATTATAAGCCTGAGTCCAAATAAGATTTTATGCACTGACACAAAAAATGCACACCATCTAAGAAGTTTAAGGTGCCAGTTGACTAAAAAAGTCATAGTGACCGTTTTTTTTTGGGACTCAGAAGGGATCTTGATTGATTTTAAAAACAATGTGTCTAAAGATTTTGAAATGAGCCATCAAAGAAAAAGAGGGACGATAAATAAGTACCCGTGTTTGAAGATAGATGGTGTTTTACAAATTTAAACTTGGCCCTACATCTGTTTTTGATGAGGAGCGCCCAGGTCGCCCGGCAGACGTGGTTACTGAGGAAATCGTTGAAAAGTTCCACGACATGATTTTTGCTGAGCGCTGAACGAAAGTGTGCGAAGTAGAAAAGGTCTTACGCATGTCGTACGAAACGGTAATCAAGATTTCGCTTGATAAGTTAAAAATGAGAGAGCTGTCGGCTCGATCGGTGTCGCGATTACTTACGGTGGACAACAAGCGAACACGTTTATCGATTTTGAAGCAGTGCTCGGACCTTTTTAAGCGAAATCCGCAGTAATTTTTGCGTCGAATCGTCACCGTTTATAAAACTTGGATTCATCACTATGCGGTAAAGACCCACCAACAATTAAAATAATGGACTTCTCCAGGCGAATCTGTTCCCAAGAAAGCAAAAACTGTCCCACCGGCCAGAAAGTTTATAATTAGGTTTTTTTTGCGATTCGAAGGAAATAATCCTCATGGACACAATAACGGAGCAATACTACAGTGAATTATTGGGCTGATTCGATGAGAAATTGCAGGAATGTTGTATCGACCTAAAAACAATAAAAAAATAAATAAAACAAATTCGAAAAAATTTGCATAACGCGTACTTATTGACCCACCCTCGTAGAGTAGCAGGCAAATATATTGAAAAAATGCATTTTTATATGTAACTTGTACCTCCTATTCCTAGATGAAGTAGTGGTAGAAAAATGAAAAGCTAAAGCTGCTTGCTATCTAAAACAAATTTCTACGGTCTGAAACTCATAATGCATGTCTGGGATGAGGAAACATTGACATATTGATATAAAAGCAGCCCCTGGACACGGGCGGTATAACTTTCCACCATTAGCCCCTTCAATCCTCTCACGCACAAAGCATGTTAAAGCTGCCTTTACGCCATTTCGACCTCATTGTCAAATTGGAGGGGAACTACTTGGATTTGACTCGATTTGACAATGAGTTGCTAAAAAATTACTACCATCCCCTTCAATGTAAATCTTATGGGCATGTCCACTCCATTTCTACTATCTCACTGTATAAAAGTAATGGCACTAATGTCATTCTTAGTTCAAACCGAACAAAAATTTCCTGACACTGTAGTAAGAAATGTGAGCGAAAGAATAAATCGTTGACAATAATCGAATGCAGAAACGCCGTATAATCACTGTAGCGGCTTTGCGTATAATCAGAAATTTGTACAAGTTCAAATTGCATTCAAATTCAACAAACATCAAAGGCCAAATTTAATAAAAAACATCAAAAGTCGAAAACTTCACTTAAATTTTTTGAAGAAGCGAGAACATTTGCATGAAATTATATTATGAAGTCTATCTGCGTTTGGATTGCTTAGACAACAGCCCTGCACTGCATGAAAGTAGCTTAGACATTAGGTGGAAAATAAATTCACTCAGATTCTGTGACGAGATATCCCGTCATATAAAATTTATTTATTCAATTTATTTACGATTTATCCAATTCAATAAAAATACTGTTTATATTATTCCTTTGGAATTCATGTTGATTTTCAAAAAAAAAAAAAAAACATGATTAATTATTGAATTACGCCAGAAGGCATGAAAATTTACAACTTTGTTAGCTGTCGTCATCCAATGAAAATGTAATTAACAACGGTACAGTCGACATCAATTGATTTACTTGCGCTTTTTAATTTTTTGGCGGTTTCATAGGATTTTTTTTACAGTTTTTATACCATTGCTGCATATGTAATGGCTTTTCGCCCCACACAGCAGCATATTCAATTTAAAGCATGTGCTTCACACATTGTATCAGCACTTCTCAGCTGCTCAGCTTTATCCCTAATAACTCTTGATCTTAATCCATTTCGGGTTTCGTGGCAGATTTTAATTGAACTCAGGCAATTTATGATTGCATTTCAGATGCGTGTGGCTGTTCAGTATTGGGACGATTTTAATGAAAACCTGTTCATGCTACATTGGGATTTTAATGTATTCAATTTACGAGCATTGTGACCCTTATTCATCGGGAATTGTGAAAAAACTGGATCAAATGCTACCGTATTTCACGATGACTATTGCAAAGGATGCTTTCGGGCTGCCTGGATTATTTATCGCGGGCATATTTAGTGCTGCGCTTGCAACGATGTCATCATCGTTGAATGCATTGGCTGGGACACTTTTCGAGGATATCATAAAACCATACACTGCGGATTTCAGTGAAAAGGCACGCAGCAACGTAATGAAGGTTGGTGTGGAGATTAATGGAGTCAAAAGTGTGTAATTTTTCTTTATTTGTGCAAGCGCCTTGTTAAGCACGGTTTTGAAACGCTTTCAAATGTTTCTTTGACGTGCATCGTTGCAGGCGATTGTGGTTTGCTTGGGAATCACAACAATCCTGCTGGTATTTGTGATTGAGCGACTCGGCTCCATAATGCATCTGGGCTATTCACTGCACGGCTTGACTTCTGGCGCTTTATTGGCTTTGTTCACCGTAGGCATGTTGTCGCGTACAGCAAACGCTAAGGTATTTTTTTATGAGTCTTTCATTTACGTTTACAAGGGTAAAGTTAATATGAAAGCAACATATTTCCTCTAAGCAGGTTAATGCCGTTTACTTCTTTTCAGGGAATAATTGCAGGTAGTTTATGTTCCATGTTGGTCGTAGGCGTTATTCTCCTCGGGGCACAGTCACTTCCCAAACAACCGCCGTTGCCCTTCAACAACGATCAATGCCCCGAGACATTATTAAATTCGACACTGTAAGTAATATAGTCCAGTTCACCATCGCCAGCCCCACCTCTGGGCTTTGTTTTGTTCATTATGTGTTCATTTAGTTTTATTTATAAAGAAATTTATTGTTTGTTTATTTCAGCTATATGGCAGAAGTTTGGAGCAGGCAGCGAGCCCAGCATAGCCAAATCTTTTGGCTGTTCCGCATTAGTTTTATGTATTACTCACTAATTGGATTTCTTACTTCGGTTCTGGTTGCGTATGCTGTGAGTAAATTGACCGGTGGGTGCGAGGAGATTGATGAACGGCTGCTGGCACCGTATATTAGGCACCAGTTGAGCGGCAGGGATATTAAGTATGAGTACAGTACGGTAGATGTTGCTTTGAGAAAAGTGGCAGTTAATGGGGACGATATTCAGAAGGATTGTAAATAAATTAGTGATTAGGGTATAAAAAGGATCTTGTAAATAATATATATTTTAATTTAAGTTGATTTTGTTTTAATTGCCGAATTCTCTACTCCCTTTATTTCGGTAATGTCTAAAACAGATAACAGATTGACACCTCCACATAAACTAACAACTATTGTCCTCCAAATGTCAAGTGCGGCTAGCCTTTTTACATCTACTTAATATTTGAAGCATTTTATACAATCCTGAACTAATATTATTGAGCTTGAAAAGGCTTAGGATCGATTGATTTGATTGAAATAGATTTTTCTTTTTAAAAATAAAAAATCAAGTAAACGTCATAAGAGTTAAAATTTCATTTGTAGTTAAATTTATTCGAATTTTTCACAAGAAACTGAACAAGTAAGTTTCTAAGGGTTTTGTTGGCTTATAGTACAATATTGTATAACAAAAATGTTCTAATTTTTTTAGGCTTTTAAATGCTTGATTTTATGGTTTCGTTAAGCTATGGAGCGATTTCAAAGAATAATGCTGGCAGAGCATATCAACTGAACCGAAGTCGAAGATGGTAACTCATCAAACGAGCAATCTTATTAGTGGAGAACCCTGCAATTTGTAACCGACGAATGCTGGTTTGCCCCTTACTAGCTTTACGTGGTCGAGTTGAGTTCTCTGGAAATTTCTCTGCCAGAAAAAAGGACGCTACTTGATACAAAGAAGCGCGTTTGATAGTATGAGGCGAAAAACACAAACATGCACGAAAAATGCATCAATACAAAGGCTTCAAATACTGTGGGGATCATATCCCACAATCTCTCATCCAATAAACCTGCCGGTCCCCGTGAAACCTGAAAAAAGAAAAGTAGAACAAGTAGAACCATTACACAAAGATAATAAGGTACATAATTCATTGCATATGTCTATCACTATCTCATTACCGCACTGAGGTCAACTGTGAGAGTTTTGCTTTTAAGCCAATATAAAATAGTTCAGCTTCAAGGAGAGTGTTTGGGGTTGAATATTTTTATTTAGAACATGGAGTTTCCTTATCAAAATTTCCAAAATTTCCTTGAAAAATTCGAGAGCTAATTTTTACAGAAAAGCTGCGAAATTTAGTGTTGTGTTTTTAGTGTTGGGTGGATAGGTCAGGCACTGATAATTTTCACAGTAATTGAAGTCACAGGTAACAGTAGTGACTAAATATTTAAAAACACGGTGAACGAAATCACAGTGAGCAGAGTGCTAGAGAACAAAATCACAGTGAAGAAAATAGCAAGGAACGAAACTTATAAAAAAAAAATCACAGCCATAAATAGTACTGTGATTGAAACCACGACCAGCGAAGTTACAGAGTCAACGAAATCACTATGAACGAATTCACAGACTACAAAAATTGTAATCGCTGTGACTTTTCCCTGTGATTTCCATATCTGTGATTTTGATTACATTGATGTCAATGGCTGTGATTTTGCACGCTATTATACCATTTCGCTTGTTTTCTCCTGGCATGCGAATTTGAAAATTGTGCTCGAGTTAAATTTTGTGACGAAAATTTTCAGAATACAGTTTTGTGTATATTGAATAGGTTTTTCTCAAATTGAAATAAGAATATGTTGAATTTTTTGTCGGCAGCGGAAATTTCAGTGAATTTTCAGGTACTCCTATATTATTACGGAAAGAGGAATTTCAAAAAAGGCAAAAAACTGATCATATTTTATGCTTGGCTATGATGTCGCTTTGGAAATTTTTTATCCAAGAAGCGTTTAAAAGTAACCAAAAAAATGTAAGATTTCAAATGGTGGATGGCTTCTACGAGATATATTAAATCGTTACAAAATTTACAGGACGTATTACTGCTTATACAAAATAAGTCTGTGTGATTTTTGACGATTGCCCGGGCAATCCTGTAGGTATGGCAGGTACGAGAAAAAACCCTTCGAATTATCGATTTTACTGAAAAATTTTCGCTTTTTAGAATAAATGCAAATGATTACTAGATATGATGCTCTATCTACAGTCAGTTTAAAGTTTGCGAAATTTCCCAACCTACAAAGAACGGCAACCCTTTAGCAAATCACCCATTTTGACCACCCGAAATTTGTGTTCGCGATAACTTACATTCAATATGAAATTCACAGGATTTATCGATCGAATAGAAGTAGGTCTGATAGAAGTAATTTACAAATGTTTTTTGGATCATTGTGGATCTGGTGCCATTTCGAAACGTCTTCGACCAAAAAAGTACTTCCTTTCCATATTACTTCCGACTAGTTTGGGTGTTCAACTTTGGAACATATTCTTCAACGAACTCAGTCAGTTTTGCTGTTGTTTGAAATAAATGAAGCATGTTATATAACTCTAAAGCATTTGGATTTCGGCTTGGGTTAAATAATTATAGAAATTGGAATTTTTGTATTACCACTGATTTTTTTGACCTTTTATTATTGAAAGTAATTATAGATGGTGTAAAGGACGTACAGTTATATACCGAATATATCAAATGAATCTGGTTATTTTTGCTTTAGTTTGTTGATGATTATTGTGTAAAAATGGAACGTTGAAACGTAACCTAAAAAGAACCTAAAGTCAATCATGTAAAAATCTAAAAAATGAAAGCCTCTTCCCCTGAATTTGAGCCATATTGTACAATAAGCCGACAAAACCCTTAAAAACATGCTTGGTCAGTTTTTTGTAAAAAAGTTTTGATGAATTAATAATAAACGAAGTCTAAAATCTTATGTCGTTTTTATATTGTCAAATCAATCGATCCTAAGTCCTTTCAAGCTCAATAATATTAGTTCAGTGTTACTTACAGTACTAATTTGTGAACTCAAAATTATATGCTTTTGATCTGAAGTGAGTTCCATTTGGACTGAAGCGAAAATTCGCATCGAATCGAATAAATATATCCTTATGGAATCGATATCTCTATTTTTAAGTTGCATCTAATAAAATTAATAGAATGTAACTGATTTTACAACGCAAGTAATTTTGTTTGATTTTACAGCATGGTTTTCCAAAATGAATACATGTATGTTTTATTGGAGTGTTTATGGTTCTATATATACGGTTACTATCAGTATTGCCAGGTTTGTATTTTCAAAATCCCTCACGACAGGCTCGAAAATCCCCAAAATAGGATAATTTCAGCTGAAAACCCCAAAACAAGTATTAGAGAATAATAATATAAATCGATTAAAATATATATTTAATGTAAAAAATATTATCTGAATAAAGCTTCCATACATCATCACTCACGGAACTTTCGTCTACGAAAAAAAAAAACGAAAAAATGTATGAGTCATGATCTGTATAGGCAGAAATTTTGTCAAGCTTCCTTAGTGGAAATTTTATCGTCTCCGAGCAAAGATACAAATTCAGGAGCAGTCCAGACCACGGTTTTGAATTTGAATTGCAACATTTGTCGCGAATCGGTTCCAGTTGATTTTACCGCAGGTGATGAAAAGTTCGGGATCAACAGTCTAGGCCACGTTCTCTTTTGATGCGTAATTTAATCAGCTAGTGATCGAACTCAGCATTATGGACTTGGCATTCGTAAGTGCCGAATTGTAGGAGAGAGCTGACTAGGCTCGGGGACACAAGAAATAAATCGATTATCGATGAAGGCTGACAAAAAGCAGGTTCCTGGGGAAAGATGAGTTTGATAAGGCTTGGAATCTGAGCTAGCCATTGCCCCATGCCAGCGCGGTAAGGGTTGTCGATGTGGTTGTCCCATAATTGCGACCGTTCATTGAAATCACCCCCGAGGATGACCCGCTCAAGTGAAGATGTAGTCGCCAGTATGCAGTCGAGATCCTGAACCGGCACTGAACCACTGAATCCATGATAAACATAGGTGCCAACGAATACTATTTGGTCATTCTATAGTTGGAGGCTGATGCAGATTACTTCTGGAGCCTTTAGTCGTGGGATCAAATCCCTTTGAATTTTGATCCGCTCTTTAACTAATAGCGCGGTATCCAGTTTAGAGGAATTTGGGTCCTCAGAAGTATCCTCACGAATGATTTTGTAGTCATCCATGGCTACACGGTGGCGGGGTTTCAGCTTGGTCTCTGATAGGAATAAAATATGGGGGTTCTCATGATTCAGAAGTTCCTGAACAAAGTTCTTTTTATGAATGGGAGCTAAGATAGCGATATTCAACGCTGCAAATTTATGAAGACGCATTATTGGCTAAACAAATGGCGAGCGAAATACAGGCGTCACCTTTCTCTGATTGAGAAGAAAGTTTCTCAAAGGTTGCGATGAAGTCCTTGATCTAATTTACCAAGGCGAAGAGATTACAGCCAAAGAGATTTTGGCATTCTCAAAAGACTACCGAGTCGACGGGGGGCTGTGGCTTATTTTTGAGCAAACTAGTTGGTTGAGTAGTAAGAGCAGAGGGTTTTCTTGTCACTACGTGTTTACTTTCTGCCACAAAGTGGCTGGTGTATATAACACCAGGCCGGACAGTATTTTGTATGGCTACAGCCACAGTCATTTTTGCGTGCTTGCTTAAGGGGGAAGATACATGTAACTGCTATAACAAAAACGATTTTTTTTTATTGCATCAAAGTGTTTGAAATACTCTTAAAATATACCAGAAAAAGTTTTAAGCGATATTCGTATTAGTTCTCGAGTTATAGCCAGTTATAGTTACAGCGCAGCGTTCCCCAGGTCGGTGGAGCTTTAGAACTTTAAACGCGTTTTTCTCAAAGTTGTACTTTTTCAATTTCCGTACAAGATATCTCAAAAAATATTGAACCTATTCGGCTCAAATTTATATCACATGTACAAAAGAGTATTATCTCATCGTTGAACCTACATTTTCTTGTAATTTCGGAAAAATAATTAGTTTACCAATGTTTAAAACGTGATTTTTTTTGAAAAAAAAATCAATTTTTTTTTAATCTAATATTAATGTAAAAATTTGATTTTTTTTTCTTAATTTTATTGGTTCACCTATGAATTATAGATCTCATTAGCATATTTTTTTTTCTCTGAACGTTGCAAGTTTCTCGGAAAAGGCGTTAAGTTGTACGAGGCTGTTTTTGATGTGTTTTTTTCAATTGCTCGCATCGCCTCCATTTTGTGTTAAAAGTTATTAAAAAAATATTTTCATTTACTATAAGATATGTACTTTGAGGATTTAATATTAAAAATTTTCTAAATAAACAATATATATATATTTTAAGTCAATCTGAAATTAGCAATTTCTTTTCCATTTTACATGAAATAATATATTGTTTTTTGTGACAAGCTTCATTCAGTTTTATCGGTATTAATTTATTAAAACAAGACGCTGGTTTGGAGGAACTTATTCACGATAAGTTCAGGCTTTCCATCAAGGATTTCCAATTAACGACAACATCACGCATTATGATAGAATCGATGATGATTTTGATCGTACAATGATTCAAATTTAGTTCAATAATAAAATAACGATTTTATGAAGATTTTATTAAGGTATAATACCAGATATTCAGTTTGAAAAACAGTGAAAAATCAAATGCTACTCCCAATCTTTATTGGAATTGTATTTTATGCATTCATACACAACTACACCATATGAACGCTTTCTATGAATTTGCAAGTATTCCGTAAGCACTTTCCCATTCTGCATCCTCTCGAATTCCAGCAAAGTACCAAATCGATTGTAACATTTTTAAGAAACTTCTATACAATAAACTTCAGCATTACTTCCACTTCTGTTGATTTCCGTTTTACTACACAATACAAGTGCAACTAATGCTTCGGCGTTTTCTTCCCTCCGATTGCAAACCGATTCTTACTGTACAAGACAATTTACGATCAGTGGAACGTATAAATCAAAGCTTGTTACAAACAAGAGAACCGAAATTAATATGAGTTAAGGATTCAATTGCAATGTGTTACGAGTGTGTTTTAGTTGGTAAACTTGAGATATTCGATATCCAGACGGAATTGTTAGATGCTCGTATGAGTGTAATTCGGTACTTATGTGAATACTTAGAAGCTTTCACCACAAAACGATGTTGCACAAGAGCGCCTTGACTGCAAAATGTATTGATAACATATGTTGGAGATTTATCAGTTGCGTAAAATGTTGTGTAAAATTTGAATGTTTAGATTATTTCGAAATGCAAGACAATTGCACAATGTGTGTATGTATGGTGAATAGTGTTGTTGCGCGAATATGTCTTTTATTTGTCAGTTCCATTTAACTAAATCTAGATATTTTTTCGGCTGTTGTGCAAGGAGTATGTGGATTGAAACTAGAGATTGATTATGTGTAGCGGATTCTCCAGAGGGTATTTAGAAACGTGTTTGGGGAATTTCACTGCTTGGGGAACAGGCTGCTCTACTTTTGGTATGATATGTTTGCATTTCTACGCTTACGCATATCAGGTCTCAGAAATTATTTATGCAATCATAATTAGCTATTTGACGTACATTCATTCGTAAGATTTCACGTAATATAATATTCGTAAATCGAACGACCCGAAGCGAAATAAAAAGTAATATGAAAGATGTTATGTTCGGGTTCTGTCAACATATGTGGACATTGAAATAGATGCGAAATGCCTACGCTCTATTATTTTTGTAAAGCTAGAAGATATTGTCTAATATATATTTCAATAAATAACAGGATTCTTAATCAAAACATCCTTGATGTGGACTGTAATTTGCTATGTTAGATGATATAATGATGCTCAAAATGATGACATTTTTAGTTGATTTGATAGATTTTCAAAAGCAGGTGTTCTCTGAAAACTTTCTGAAAAACATATTCTGTAGCACCTGAACAAGAATGTTTTCATGTTGAAATTGTAAATTTATCTATAAACTGAAACTTCAAATGTTTTTTGGCCAACACAAACAATACAACAATGAAAATCATCCCTTCCTATAATACTATTGCTAGTGTTCTTACAACAGCAGCTGTACCACTGTAGTGTACTTTATTCAACGATACGAACATGTTCGCTCAGTACTATCCTTTCACAGAGCTTATTCGAATTCGCAAACTTTCTGATGCCTTTCGTGCATACACACATGTATACTAGATGAAAAGTCCTTCTCGCAATTGAATTATGCATGTCTGTATCGGGGTATTGTTGAGAAGTGCAGGCTAAAACGTGAAGTTTTTCCTTGAAGTAGTTTATAAAATTCTATTAAAAAGTTTAGAGTTCTGCATAGTATCCACTAATACGATATTTTCACAGTTTTTTTTTGTGTTGATGTTATGTAGGATGAATTTTAAAGGAGACGTCTTGAAGGATTATTGAGTGTATGACATAAATATACAGAAACATGGCAGCTGAGCCAAGGTTGTAAGTACTATTTTTGAAATAGGTAGCATTTACCTATATCAAGCGATTCTGGTTGGTATTCTGAACACGCTTGTGAATTATTTGTTATGTTTGAATGTTATGAATTTCAAGTACAACACACGTCACGTCAATTCAATTCTCATTTTCCTATGTCGTTGTATGACACCAACATATTTCATAAAACATCGTTCTAGCTCAAAATTCGAAGGTCAAAATATTGATTTGACAGGAAGCTATTTTTCTTGCAAAATATCTCCTTGACTTGAATCACACTACTTTTCGATATGTTCGAAACACTATATTTTACGACCCAATCGGCAGTTGATCGAACCTGAAATGTACTGAAATATCTTAATTCATATCCCTATCCTTGAGCCGGTTCTTCATATAATATCCTTAATAACCATAAATTATATTTATTCGTTCAGATTTTTTTTCGTCCGAAAGCTCGAGAAGAGTATGCGTTTATGATATGGCCAGGACATTGCCATATGTTTTCTGGTCTTATCTTTCTCCGTATAACGGCACTTTTCACTTTCCGTCCACTTTCACTCGAGCTAACTTTAACTGTAGACCCACATACATCTATTACATAAAGATGATATAAGTCAATCCAGTTTTCTCAGGAAAATCGTCCTAGCTTAGATTTTTATGCGAGACGCGTGCACATGTACGTATGTGAATACATTCTACGTAGGATAGAACACTTACCTTCGTACTTGCGGTAGAATAAGTTGTGCTGTGTGCTTGCACGCTTCGACACAGGTGCGTCGAAGCTTGCGAATTTTCTCTCGTAATTCTGGCGAATCTCGTGCTTGACCCACGTGAATTAGCATATCGCGGAAAAGCGCCACCTGACTGTTGATTTCGACAATAAGCTGCAAATAGAATAGAGGGCGGGTTAAATCGGATTAGTATTCGGGTAAGTAGATAACATGGTAATTAGCATGTCAAGGGAAGTAAATCAGCGATGCTAGGGATGAAATTTCAGGTCAACATTTCTACTAAATAGGGATGGAAGACAGTATTGTGAAATTTGGCGAAAAATACAATTTCTGTAAATTCAAATAATTCTTGTGTCTTTTATTGTCTTATGTCTATCCCGTGTATCTAATACCCAATTCTTAGAGTATCTTGAGCAACGGAGCCAAACAAAAAATGGTCCGAGTAATCGTTTAGGGACCGAAAACAACAATAAAATTCACCTTCCACAACGGGATACCTTACAACTAGAGCTGTGAATATCGAAATTAATTAGTTTTCGCAACTTTTTCCGGGGCGAATTCAATTATCTGCAATGCTATTCAATTTCAAAGTTCTCGGAATGCCTGCAGCAAAAGTCCGTCGGGCAAAACGGAAAAGTTCGGTATTTTGTGCGACCAGACGAAGCTTTGAAACGGTGCGCTGGATGGAAACCACAAAAGAGAAATAAATAGAATTATACAAAGAATGATGTATTCGCGCATTTCGGGCCATATCGTGGGAATCACTAGGCAAAGTAGGCGAACAAGAGGAAGCATATTATTTGAATTCGGCATTCTATTTTTGATGTGGTCATGTTGAAGGAAAGTTTTAAGTTTGAATTTTATGCAAATTGTGGTTGAAGCAGCAGTAAAATTAAGGTTTGCTGGTCGAATTTATGTTTGATAATGGGATTAATGTTTTTGTTAAGGTAAAGGATTTCGAAGACGGACGTCTTGTGCGCTAAAAGATGAATAAGAAACCAGTTCCAGCTCTGCGACAGTATCAACATTACATAGCGACATATTATTGAAGGGCTAATCAAAATTTAATTTAGTGGCTTTGCGGAAAAAGCTTACTTTACATTTACAACGTTAATATCAATTTTATTTTGTTAGCACCACTGCTCAAGAGATAACCGTTCTGATTGAAAAAAAAACAGTCTGATTTCAATTTAATAGTGAGGTTCATTTTCAAGTGACTGCTGTGTGATGCATCGGATGAAACATTATTGTTTTTTTGAATAATTCACTCTGAAACTTAACACACTGAGTTCTATTTCATTAGAATCTAATCAATTTAACAGGAGACCCGATATACTTTTTCTTTACTTTAAAACTTCTGTAAGTTAAAGTAAAGCAATCCCACGACAACTCTTGTACGGGTCTAGGGGTTGAAGCTGGTAGAGAACTTCATTACAATTTTTTTAATCATTGTATACAAGTGTGGAGTGATTAGTTCCACGACTCACTTTACCCCTGATTTAAATCAGGTACCTAATCAGAGCTAGGTGAACTCAAAGCTTGGTGCGCGGACTCTCGTCCGAACCTGGATTCGAACCAGGGACCCCACACGCAAGAAGCCAGTGCTCTACCCACTAGGCTACTCAAGCTACAAGCTGTAAGTTAAGCTGAAGAATATCATAAAGCACACGGCCAAAGGTTTTTTTTGTTGATAGCAAAACAAAAACATCTTCAAAAGATACCCGGGTCAAAAAGCCACGGGCTATATAACATTTTTACTTGCTAAAAAAGCCACCTACAGGCAATGAAGATCCGGGTCGGAATCCGTTCTCGCATTACTTCATCCCGGTCGTGGTTGTTCACCTATCGGTGCCTACTTACTTCAGAAGCTACCACAGCTTGTGGGTCGGTAAGGCAATCCTCTTTTCCTTTGTGCTCTTTTCCTGTGTTTATCGACGTATTTTGGGAATCTGCGTCGCTCAAAGGCTTTGCTGAAGTCTGTGCAGGTGGTATCCATTTGATTTCATTTTTTCATGCCACAAAGAACATCTGAGACGAGAGTCATGAGTTTCGTGCCAGTTAACCTGCCTTTATTGCCATGTTGTTACTGTACTGAGTTAATTGTGAAGCTAAATCTTAACACGCCTCCATTATCTGCTCATTCTTTCGAGCGAAAATTATGACAACGGAGAAAAGCAGAGACACTACCCATTTCTGACGGATAAAATGTCACGAATTTCAATTTTCGATCGATTTTGTTATTGCAAAAACATTTGCACAATTCAATTTTCAAATTCAAACACCAAATGTCACTTTTTGACTCGAAAAAATGAGCTGCTTACATCATCAAATGTTCAAATGATAATGATCTTCTTGTGATAATAAGCAACTCATATTTCGATTTCGGGAAATTTTTGAACATTTGCGTATCTTATAATCTTTTTACGCTTATTACTTCCAACACAATTATTGGATCAAAACGAAATATACAGCAAAGCTAACAAAGGGTTGCCAGTGCCAGGGGTTGTTGCTATTTTAGTACCACAAAATATATGACAATTAAATTTTCATTTGACAAGCATCTCAAAATGAAAGTAAGAAGCACTTACTAAAATGTTCGAAGCATTGGAATGATTTCGAATGGCAGCCCCAAAAATCTTTCTATCCCTGTAACTGCTGATGCAGTCATTGTACAAAAACGAAATACACAGGGATTGTTGATAGTATTTATTGTGATTTGTTTATTGTGTTTATTGTGGTTTATTGATTGAATTTCGGTTGCAGTGTTGCCAGCACTATTCATTTTCTGGAAAGAAAATTATATAGTCATCGGATCAAAATGATACATGACCCTGAACACAATTCAGTTGAAATTAGGGGCTCGTTTGGTAAATCATCCACATCTGCTTCTACATATTTCTAACATTGAAAAGGGCTTTAATTTGAATTTATATTTATATTTGCATTCATTAATCAAGTTGAAATTTAATTTACGAATTTAATTGGAAATAAATTCATTGTGGAGCATTTTATTGTTTCGGATATTTTGCCTATAAACCAAAATATTTCAGAAATTCGCTTGTTGTTTTCGATATGTGAATGTCTGTGTCACATTGGAAGAAAATGCACACAATATAAACGAATGTATGCCGCATACAGATTTTACCACGAAAATGTTCTAATGAATTTCACACTCAGATCTGATTTTAGCGGATTTTTAAACAAATTCAATATAATTGAAAATAGTTTCAATACAGCTTCGACTGATGAAATTGTTCTGTAGATTTTTTTTTGCACGATACTAATTTAATTAAAAACTTAAGTACTGACTTCAATTTCAATTTCAGTCGATTTCAATTTCGGAAAATATTTAAAAGCTGCTAATGTTTTACAATAAATTGGTTAGATTAGTTAGAAATTTATTGAATCGAACACAAAAAGCGTAAAATGAACGATGAATATTTCAAATAACTGACACACGTATTTCACTTATTGGCTACAAACTTTGACTTTTCTCTCGATGACATTTGATGGTGTGTTTCGAGCAAATGCGAAACGATTGAATATGAAAAAGTTACGCTGTGAAAAGAGGATCAGATAGGTTTGTGAATTATTGAACGAGACCTTTGTTTCAGCTGTACTGGAAAATGTGTTTTGGTGGAAATTGAACTTTGAAAGCCTTTTTGGCTACTATGCCGCTCGTTGACATTGGCGAAATCAAATATGTTGACTCCAGGAAAACTGAAACAAAGGTCAAGCCACATTCTGATTCATCATGATTCTATTTTATAGGTATTTAATATTGCCACGTGCACTCAAATAAGCTATTTGTGGCGATGATTTCTTTCATTTTCCCACAAACTTGGTCAAATTGAAAAGTCAAAAAGCTATGCAATCAATGTTCGTAGTATTGTAGCATTTGCAGGCTTAGAAACTGATGAAAGAAAATCATGATAATCGATTATCCGTCGCAAGCAGTATTTTGAAGCTACAATCGACAGGTACATGAAGAGCTTAATTAAAATTGTTTTTGAAATGATTGAAGTGATGTTGCAAAAACCGGTGATTACTTTATATAATCATATTGTTGGATATATGAAACGAAAATTCCGTGTATTTTCTCATCAACCATGAAAATTTGAAGGATTATCTTCTAAAGGAAATAAGCGCCCAGTGTGGGTATGATATCCACAAAAATTTTCTGTTTTAAATCCACTTCAGCCAACTTTTTTACAATGCGGTATATTACATTTTGGAAAACCATTACAAATTTTATTGATTACATTTAATGTTTTCAAAAGCCATTGCTATCAACATAAATATTATCCTTCACACAGATTTATGTGCGAGTGCATACGTTCACATTGAAAGCTTGGTAAATGAAATCCTACGACCCTGTGCAATCCTAGCTTATAGCAAAACATCGTCAAAACTCTTTTCATTATATTAAAGCTACCGTAAAAACGTATTCATCCACATCGTCCGGATTTGCCTGTTCGTACCCCGATATGTCGTTTTCCTACGTACAAACGACTCTACATCGCTAGAAAGTTTTATGATTTGTGTGGGAACAGTGTTCTTGCCGTCGCCACGGATGTAGAATTTATTGGTAAAGTTTTGAGGGAAGCTTCGGGACAATGTTAAACTTTTGACTATTGTATGTATTTAATCATGGGTTTTTGACGACATAACAATTGCGCTTATCAAAAATTGAAGAAGATAAAAATCCGGTCGAACTGGATTATTGTAACAGCTAGGGTGGTATCAGTTTAGTTTAAATGATTGAACATTTGGTATTTCTGTACTGGAGCGATGTTGAAATATTGAGTGGATTTTTTTTCGAAGCTGGGGACGAATGTCGGATGATTGAATCGGTAAGAGAAGAACCAGGTCGCTCAAAGCGATTATAGGATGTACGTAAATGTATCTGTCTGATGAGAGCTGATGACAGCTAGAAGTGATGGTGCTAGGCAATTAGGTTTTGCGGTTGAATGATTGAAATACATAGCAGGACTTGTATGGTATTGAAAAATGAAATGAATATAGACGCTTTGGAAAGGTTTGAACGTTATTTAGTTTGGTGAAGGATTTATCTTGCAATGCAGCTACTGGAATAGAGATGTTTCTATGGGTTTTTTCCATGTAGAATAATTGGATATTTCATTTTGGATACTTGTTGTGTGAAGGGGTTATTCCAATGAGTTATTTCAGGTACCATTTAGTCATTTGCATCAGTGGTAAACGTTAAGCAACATATAAAGCAGCTGAGTAAAAATAATATTTGCAGTTGGGTCAGCTTTTAGCGTAATTATCTAATAACGTCCTAACTATCGAACGTATGAGTCCTTATTTTTATTCATCATATTATTAAGCCTTGAAAATGAAACCGTTTAAAGTGATTCCTGCCCTCTTGACCCTAAAATATCTTTCCTACAAATTTTCTTTATCTCATACCATTTGAACTGCCTGTAGCTCTTGCAAATGTTTAAGCTCGCCTCTGCTTAAAATAAACATCTTGAATAGTGTAGTGACTCTGTATAATAAAAGTCAAGTAGCCTCCCTTTTCAAGAAAACAGCCTCTTATCGCGTGGGCTTACAAACTCAAACAAATCATCGTTGTCCTTAATTTCGATCTGCCGTCGCTGAAAATGTAAAGTATCTCTTTGAATAAGATTTCAGATACTCAACCAGACGACAATTACCAGCTACTAGAAATCTCGCAAAGCAAATTTACTCTGATTACGAACGAGACACAGATTACTTTGTGTATTACGCTTTTTCCACAACTTGGGCGAGAGACAGGAACGTAGAACGACGTTGTACGAAACTTCTGTTACGGCGAAAAAATGGAGCCATTGTAGGCAAAATGAACATTTTGAAAGATTTCACTTTCGTCGAAGAGCCTTAGTGGCTTTATTGTTTTATCCGAGCACCACTTGTGTCGGGGTGAGGAGGTTACGATTGACACACACATAGTGCCTTTGTTTTCCGCTTTCTGTACTCGATTCTTTTGGATGATGTGGTCACATTTTGAAAGCTAAGCATGTATTCTTTTCGACAGGAGTAGATGTCGTTAAGATAAGAGAGTTGTTTGGAAGTGTGCTGTCGATGGGCTGTTGATAAAATAATCAGTTCTAGTAATGGTCTATTTAAGCAATCGTTTAAAGTTTTACCGGGATTGCTTGAAAAATTTCAGATGATAGTTACTGTAAAATATTGAATTTAATGTTTGAATCGATGCTGACCTGCTCTCATTCTAGCCTTAGAATTAAAAGTGCTTTGTTTCAGGAAAATATTTAATTTTAACGGGGAAAAACGTGATGCAGACTTAATTATACTTTATTGAAGAGGCGACTGGTTACCCCAAATCTGACACAAAACTATCTTTGTTTATGTACATTTTTTTAAGCTCCAGTTCAATATTTCTTTTAACGTTTTTTATTTAAAACGATATTCCTGAATTACTTTTGAAGTTTTAAATTTTTGCAATTTTTTTTAAATTTTGAGGTAACCTAATTTTGCCATTCCTCGTTTTTTTTACTCATTTCAGAATGCAGAAAAAAAGACTCATCAACATTCTTCAAACTATTTCTGAGAAAAAGGTTCATAAGAGCAAAAAACATGATTTTTCAAGAGACGTTCATCAAAGTTAGTTTTGCTTTTAATATCATATTAAACGTAATATTACAATTTAAAGATCTTTTCTTTTCAAAAGAAAGGCAAAAAGAAAGTTATAGAAAGGCTAAAAGGAGCTTACTAAATTCTATGTACTTTTTGTATTCAATATTTTTTTTTTACTTTCACTCAAATGGTAATCATTTGTAATGGCTTAAAATGGTCACATCAGTGTTTAAAAAACCGTTAACATCTGATAATCTTGTGTTTTATATATTTTTGTGAACAGCCGCCTGTTTAAAGGAAAAAATGCAACTACTCGCAGTCGATCAAATCATTCTTTTTTCATGCAATTATAATACAGTCACAATGGACATTGATGGACGTTGTGCATTAATTACGCCAAATTCAAGAAACTTATAAATGGATGGATAAGGACCAAAGATATTTATAGATGGTTTGATTCATTTGATGAATAGCATTAAACCAAATTATTTCCGAAAAGTCTGAGCGTGTGTAAATTAATTGAGTTTTCTCGGAAAGCAGTCAGTCAGCAGTCATCGTTTTCATCTGAAATCAAATTCAATTTTGAAAAATACAACGAACAACGTAACGAACAAAAATAATCATTCGACTTGCATTTTCATTGTAGATATTTATCATTTGAAAATTTATTAGTAACAATTGTTGGCGCAAAAATAGTGGAAACGTCTGGTGCTGGTAAATCTTTGCTAGCTCCTCAATTAAAAGTATACCAAAACTGATTCACTCCAATATCAAATTATCCTACGAATTTCATTTGGATCCAGTTTCTGCACTAGAAGTTATAAAGATAGAAAGGTTTTTAGGTTTGATTGATTGCATGGTGCAGATTTAGATAGCACCAATGACTACGACCTCCTGGGTATGTTGGATATGACTCGGGACGAGGCTTATGTGACGTCCTAGATGGAAGAAATAACAGAGCGAAGATCTTCCTATTTGTCTCGCTAGTGTAGGATAGTATTTGCACACTCTACTGCTTCTCTACAGTATTTGCAGCAGTCGTCTCGCTCTATATCTATCCTGTCAGTGCCCTGTTGGCAAGGAAAATTGCTTGTGGAAGCTCCACATAATATCATTAAGCCACTTTCAGGGAGAGCTGCTGCTTCATTTCGCATCAAAGCTGAGGTAATCTATGAAATGTTTCATGTTTATGTATACCAGATTTGCACCCCTTTATGAGAGGAGCAAGTTTGGTCTCCTGGTTTAGGCTTATTTTGACGCAGCTTCTAGAGCTTTGAGGTTAAGCCGCATATGGTTTAGAAGGGCCGTAAAATCTGCTGAAGGAGTGGACTATGGTATATGCTTCTGTAACCAGCAGGCAAGTCATTTTTTAAAGCTTTTCGAGCCTCGATTTTCATTTTCCTAGTGAATGGTACGATGCTAGTTTTTTGAGAGTTTATTGATAGACCCTCCCTTCGTACTATTGTACTGTTTTATTTAAGGCCACAAAGTGACCAAATGTGAGGTTCTTGTTATTACCGTGATGTGACGCGTGTTTCCCAAGAATTTTTAAGCACTTGCTGTTGAGAGTCGCAAGAAGATCATCAGCCAGTAGAACCCATAACAATGGATAAAACATATAACTGCAGGCATCCTCACATAGTGTCCTTAGCTTTGTTTCTTCTAGTTTCATGAGTACTTCAGTACTTTATTCGCCCACTTTATAACCTCTGGAGGACCTTCTTTCCCTTGAAGTGCATGGTGCAACGAGACTTAACTTACGTTGTCAAACGCTCCTACTATGTTCATGAAGGGGTATTAACCTTATTGCTTAACACCTTTTCTATTGTTTGAATCAGCTTATGTGTGGCTGCACTTTTGGTAGGCACATTAGCATTCTTTTATTCGCCCAGATTAAAGTTCTCCAGGACTTGATATTGATGTTCTTATTTTGGTATTCTACAAACGTGAGAAAGTTATCCGCTTCCAGATCCAGTGAGTTGGAAGTAGGATTGTAGTGGAGTTATGATAACAGCGGGAAATTGGGGCTGAGAATCAGCCATTTCTTCGTGGCAAACAGCCTGAATCCTCCCCGCGGCCTTATTTTTTGGGCTTCCATTCTTATGCATTTAACCAATGATCTGTTCTTGTAGCCTACTCTGTAGGCAATGCTAAGGGGGGCAAAGTTTTCCTCTATTTCTCCTAGCACTCTTTTTCCAACGGCCTTCTGCATCTCATTAAATGTAGAGCGGCCGTTAGAAGTCCTTTATCACAATAAGTTACCTAACGCTGTTTTTTTCTGGGATGAGATGTTTTGGTGCCTCTTTCGTGCCCCTTTTTATTCTTCGGTGGTCTATCCTCTGGAGTATCATTCTAATGTCTAGGCCTTTTCGTATTGGTTTCTGGTGCCATTGTTTGGAGCGTCTTTTTGCTGGCCTCTTCTTTGTAAATGCCATTTTTCATGAGGAAATTCCGCTCATGCTGCACGGACTCCTTCGAAGTCATGTAGAGAGCGGTTATAATCTGAGAGAGTTCCTCTGCAATTTTTTTTAGAGCATCTGCTGTCAAAGGTATAGGAGGAGATTTCGAGAGCCTCTGCCTCCATCCTCTCTTTCGATTTGTCTCTCACCATAAGCGGTTTGGGTAGAGACTTTAGGTTTTTGCTTTCTCCGTCTTTTGTTTTTAGTGAGCAGCTATGTTAACCGCCCGCAAAAATTGAAAAATTTTCGTAATGATGCATTTTTTGTTTATTTTCACTAAAAGCTTATTTTTATTTGAAGTTTTTTCGCCAAAGTGTTGAAGATCTTCTGTTGTAAAATTAAACAAAACCTTACGCGATCCGAAGAAAAATCCAATGAAATTCACAGTTACGAATTGAAATATTTATTTGAGAAGAATATTTGACTTAATTTAAATAAAATATTAAATAATAATTTATTTAATTTTTAAGAACATATTCTTCGATAGTTTTATTAATAAATTATGAAACAAAAAATCTATTTTTTTCAGTCATCTAAGCATTAAGAACATGAAGCTCAACTTCATTATGGCTAATATAATAAGCAATTTATGAAACAACTATTAATTTCAAGTTCATTATTCCAAACTTAAAGCTAATTCTAGTACATTTAAAATTTCAAATAATATGAAGTTTTCGAAGGAAATCCTGGTGTAAGGAATATACCAACAACAACCTGATTTAAAACACTTTTAAACACTTGTTCTGGAACAACTTTGGAGCATGTTGTGTCCCACGTTACTAGCAACGTGTATATATGTAAACTCGTTGAATGATGTTGCTACTTCAAAGAAAATATCAGTAGTGTTTTAAGTAGAGTGTCCGGAGCAAGATAAGAACGAAACAAAAGAGGACGAACCTTAGCATAAAATACATATTTCGACATAATGTAAGCATCTCAATAAAGGACAACTTAGTGAAGATACTACTCGCAAAAAATGATTTACTACCAAAACTTTCAATTCTGATATTTTGTATCTTAAGGTACATGGTGAAATAAGAAACAATGCTCTGCACAATGTTCTTCGTGAAATAGTAGAAGAAATGTTCTGGTTCTAGTGGGTGAGAAGGAAACTTTATTGTGTTGCACACAACGCATTGTATGAGTGAGTATAAATTATCCGCTTGGCTGGACATTCTCTACAACGAATAGCTATGGAAGCAAAGCAATGACTCAGGTATAAACTAAACAATGGTAGCTAAACAATGAACATGTTTATTTTGAATTCGTATAATCGTGGAAGTATTTGCCTTCACATAATACGCTCCGCATAGTGCAATAACAATGAGCATTGTCAGCAGGACTATTCACGCTGCAATAAATGTAGAGCTATGGGCGAATGCAGTTGGCTTGTGATTTGAATTGAAATTAGAGCGAAACCTATGGATAATAAATAAGTGGACACGAAATGTATATTAATGTAATGATGAATTATTAGCAGGCAATCAACTTAGCTGCTGATTGAGGTCAAACAAAATATTTCGGTAGCTTTTTCATTCTTAAACTTAATTTCAAACTAAATTGCCTGTTGGATGAGTATTTTTATTTTTATGTGGACTGGTATAATGTATATAAAAAGAACTTGTAAGGATATCATTAAGAATTCCCTTATTTTTATCATTCGCTAAAGGGTTCTGGACAGCTTTCCGATTTGTGCATGTGAAAGTTCATTTCAGATGACTAACATATCAAAGCTTTAATTTTGTAGCAAATTTGACTCCAGTAAATTTAAAAAAAATCAATTAACCAGTGAAAGGATTTCGATTTCTCAACAGCCATTGGCATTCAAGCTATAAACCTGAATGACTGACAGCATTGTCAAAGCCCAGTTCACGCGAACTAATTATGAGCCGTCCCTTGTTTTTCGCTTTCATGATTTTCTTGTTTTCTGAATTAATTACACCCGAAATTTCAACGGTAATGCTAATTTGCAATAAACGCCAAATACCGTCGCGAATTACAAACATTTTCTGAATTACTTCTTCACTAGTGTTAAGCTTGACTCTTTCGACTCAGCCGGGAAGAGAGTTTTCAATAGCTTTCACGCTCAGAAGAGAGAGATATAAGGAAATGAAAATGGCAGTGAGAAGTGAAGCAATTTGCCTAGGCTGAGCGTTAGTAGTAGTAAGCGAATTTGACATTCACTTACTGTGCCGAACAGAAAGATAGAGTGAGAAAGATAGAAAAAAATAGTTGGCCATGTGCACGCGAATTTGACAATTACTTACTCAGCAACAACAAAAGCTCAGGTATCGGGGAAACCAAGGGGAATATCAGAGGTAGCAATTCTCTCGATTTGTTCTATTTATAGATTTTACCTTTGTAGTAAAATTACTTCACTAAATTTCGTATATGTATACGCTCGTTTCATTTCCTTAGATCTCTATATTCTGAGCTTTCACGATATTGAAATTTTTCAAAACATACCATTCAATTATGGAAAGTCAGTTGCTGTTGTCGGTCAAGAGTGCCACTTTGTTCTTGTAGGTGTCCTCGAATAAATGACCAGAGTAGTTTTGTAACATAAACAACTCGAGCGCTTTGTGCATACGTACAGTAAAACAGGACGAGTGAATTGTAAATATACGAGAGTAAAGCTAACAATAATACAAGGTTGAGGATGATGAGCCAGCCATTTAATCATGTACTGCACATGGAAGAAAATAGGGATGGGATATGCTTGGTGATGTTTCGATGGGCTTTGTGGGCCAGTGGGGAAGGTAAGGATTAGAGTATGGACTCCTGTTGAATTTTGATGCGTTAATAAGCTTTAAAGACAATGTCGTAGGTGTTTGTGCTTTATCTATACGTTTCAGTTTCAACTGCTTAGCTTTAGAATATTCAGTGTTATATTATCAATAGTATGAATACGGGATTAAACACTTGTATTTAAAAAGGTCATCGCCGAAAGAAATCAAAACTGAGTTGGATAGAGTTCATGACAGATCTGCTCCTATGCTTGCAACTGTTTACAATTGGGTGACTGAGTTTTAAACGTGGCCGTACATCCACAAAAGATGAACATCGTTCCGGGCGCCCTGTGGAAGTATTTAACCATAAAATGAGTCACAAAATCCCCGATATGGTTTCAAGTGATCGACGAATCAAAGTGCGCGGAATAGTTGTGGCCACATATAGCAAGGCACAGTGGCTTCAATTTCACACAAAAAATTAGGTATGAAAAAAGTCTCGGCAAGATGGATGCCGCGTTTGCTCACAGTGGAGAATAAACGCAATCGTGTGATCAACTCCGAGGCTGTTTTGGCGTTTTGCCGCCTCAATTCTGAAGAGTTTTTGCGTCGTTACATAGTTGTTGATGAAAAATTGATACATTACTGCACGCTTTTTGATAGCTTGAAAAATTTGGAAAAATGTACAGAGCTGAAGAAGATTATGTCGAAAAATAAAAAAAAAACCACTCAGAAAAAATATTTTCTACTTTTTTCTAAAGACTTATTGAACGACCATCGTATTTTTGTAACCACCCAAATGTTTCGAGCTATTGACGACTTAGAGATAATTCATCTGCATATCTCCTCATTCCAGAACGTCAGATCAATTTTCTGTAATCCATGTACTTTTCTGGAGGGAGATATTTGAAGTCATTAAAATATTATGTATCACATAAACGTATTGAGTCTTGTGAAATATTGCAATGTAATAATATTCTGCTTAGTGAAACTCGGAAAGTAGGGCGTAATCTTTACTACGAGTTCAAATTAGGGACATTTCGAGACGATGATGAATCAGAACGTACAGCTCAACGATAGTTTGCCTGATTCCGCACCAGGAACGATAGCCTTACAGATGAAGACCATTCTGAAGCTGTGTCTTGGATAAATGATACAACATAGAAAACAACCACTGTCAAACCTGAGTATGAAGCCCCAGGTTATTCGCCATCTGCGATGCCTGGAAAAGAAGCGACGGCTTGACGGCACCGAAAGATCATCCAAAACAACAAAATGCGGCGTGTAGGAATCTGCACTTTTTTGTAGTTGCGCAGCAACTGCGAGATGTTTTTGGATCAAGTGGTTTCTTGTGATGAAAAACGAATTATGATCCAGACGATCCTCTCGAAACTATCTCGAAGCCAAGCATTTAATTAAAACTGATTCCATAAAATAGATTCGTAAAATAATTTATTTCTGTATTTCTGTCCAAGTTGATTCTAAGATCTATCATTTTGTGTATCTGCTTTCTGTATATGTGTAGAAAAAGTTCAATTTTGTCCGATTAAATACCAAAAGTTGGCGTTTTCCTACATTCAATTCAAGATTAATCTGCACACCACGTGTATACAAACCAATTATTTTAAACTGCAGAACAAATATATCATTATACATCAAAAGCAAATAACTCCAACTCACATTCGTAAATATACTCTTTAAGTTCTTAGTAAAAATAAGAAATAACAAGAGGCCTTAATGTGATCCCTCAGGTACTCCTGCAAAATGATAAAATCTATGGGACACAGCGTTGCCATTTTTTTTTACAAATAATGAGCACCTAAACCCATAATCACATATCCAATCATATACGAAGGGTGATCCAAAAGTAATGGTAGTAAACATAAACTCCTAAAAAGTTAATACATTAGGTCCATTTTTTTTCAAATCTAGGATACCCTTAGAAAAATTTGTTTGTCATTACTCTTCCAAAGCGCCTCAACAGCGGCCATAACTTCGCTATCATCTTCAAATTTCTTGCCCCGAAGGTGTTCCTTGAGCTGAGGAAAGAGGTAAAAGTCAGTGGAAGCTAGATCTGTCGACTAGGGTGGATGTTCAAGCAGCCGGAATCCTGTTACTTGAATTGTACCCATCGTAAATGCAGCCTTGTGAACTAGTGCGTTGTTTTGTTGAAACAGCACTCCAGCTCGCAGTTTGCCACGTCATTTTTCCTCGATACCATCTCGCAGTCTTCTTATTTGGTCTAAGAGCCTGATAAACTGCTTCCCTTTTCTAAATGTTCCAACATAATAATTTTTTCAGCGTCCCAAAAAAACTGATGCCATAACCTTCCACGCCGAACTCGACATTTTGAATTTCCTCGACGCCGGTGAAGAGGGTTGCTTCCAGGTTATCGATTGCTGTTTGGTTTCTGGGTCAAAATGGTGCATCCAGGTTTCGCCCATGGTTACGAAATGTGACAGAACTTCTCCAGATCTGTCTAGGACTTTTCGAGATTCACTTTCGAAATGTCGACTCGTTTATCCTTTTGCCCCTTGGCTAACATTCTCGGAACCCCACGCGCAGAAATCTTCTTCATATGTAATTCGTTGGAAACCATTCTTTGAAAACTGCCATACGAGCTCCCTTTGACCTCAGCTACATGCCTGATGGTCAGTCTTCGATCTGCCAACACGGCATCTTCGACTTTTTTCACTTTGTCTTCTGTAAAGGACGTGGATGGACGTCCTTCGTGGTGTTAATCTTCGGTGAATATTCTTCGCAGCAAGAAAGGGTTTTAAAAAAACAGTTTCAGGATGTCGCACCTTAGGAGCAGGGTGGGTGACTTTTGGAACAATCACCATATTTTACATTACTTTATCGTGATAATAGGAGCGCATATACAGAAGCTATGATGATCAAAGTATGACATAGTTTTAAATGAAAATAAATAAAACATACATTGGATACGCTATGTACAGAACGCTCATCGTATCTTGAAACTTGCAGGGAAAACAATTCTCCATTCAAATTTTTAGCTTTTTTTGCCTAAAAATTACGATGATAGTCATTTTTCTTACACAATGATGTGTTGTAACTAAAAAAAATGACAATTGGCTTAACCAGCCACACACAGAGTTTACCTGGTTTACTAATTTTGTAGTTGGTTTAACAAAGTGAGCGTAAAAGTTAAGTAATTTGACTATTATTGAAACTTTTCCACTCTCTGGTAACTCATATCATACATATTATAGCGTGTCTACGATACTGAACACACCCCATAAACACTTTTCATGACAATTTTTTGTTACGTTCCATACTACCGATCAACTCCTCGCACTTTGTAAAACTTTACATGGAAAGTTGTATACATACCAACGACAACCAGCAACATAATTTATGACTTTCTGCCACCGTGCCACTGCTCTATCGTGCTTTGTTCACTTTGAATAATGAAAGCCATTCTGCGAACGCAACTTCGTCCTTGAAATTAATTTTACACCACAACATTGCTTGCTGAGGATGGAAAATAGTATTCAATATAGAATAGTAGTTACTTGCTTCGAATACCGGTTGCGTTTTCTCGATGATAATATAATTGAACGGAATTGCCAGAGCTGCAACCATTGTTCTGCCACACGACAATTATCAGGACATAATTGTACCACATGAAATCAGTTTAGAATTCATTATCATCACTACGTTTCGGAGCTGTGCGTTTTCGACCAACACCAACTTTCTGTTAATTGGCCTAAGAGAGAAATTATGTGGCCCAGATATGAAAGTAGCAGGCAAGCAGTATACAGTCGAAATACCAGTTTGAATCCTCATTGCCAATTAAAGTAATTACACATTTGTGGTTTTATGGAAATTTACATAGGTTTGCACGGACATGTGAGTGGAGAAAGGTCACATGAGCGGTTTCTTTGAAGTGTTTAACACAAGCACCGTACAAAGCGTGTTTACCATCATCATCATCATCATCATGAGTCGCCTTGGAGAGCTGGGGCGGAAAAAATTGGCTACTGCTGGGTTGCTGAACATGCTTTGCAATACACGAAAAAATATACTGACTTAATGTCATGTTAGTCACGAGAATGACTTAACAAATTGTCGAAAATATTTTAATGTCGGCCAGGTCAACATATGCAAATGTTTGGAAAATGATATGGCGTGGGTTGACTTAAATCATGAAACTAGAATCTAAGAAGGGGCTGAAATATGTGAATGGAACCTTGACAAGAATTGGTTTGTTTTTTCTTATAAATAATGCGGTAGTGAACATTGAAAAGTGTTTTTAAATTTTCCATTGCTCTATTTTACGTTAGTAAATTAAATAAACCAATTTAGCATTCAAAACATTGACGTGAAAATCAAAGATATGAAAAGATTAATCACCATTACAAGTTGAGCTGATTTGTTACCTTAGGAAGATTCTTACAAGTACACTAGTGTAGTTCGCATTTAAAAAATTCAGGATACCTACCTAAAGTTTGTGTTATGAAATCGAGCAAATATATGATGTAAAATAAATGATCCCACGACAATCTTTTTGTCAGGTTTCGAGGCTGCAGCTGGTAGAGCGCTTCATTCAAAAATTTACAATCAATGTGAATATGAGTTTGGAGTGATTAGTTTCACGACTGACTTTACACCTGATTGAACCTCAGTGCCCGGTCTCTCGTCTGAACCTGGATTTGCATCAAGACCTCACACACAAGAAGCCAGTGCTCTACCCATTCCGTTACTCCAGTTTCAAATATATGATATAGATAAAAAATTGAAAGTGTTTTAAGTGTATTTTGCCTCTTTTATGTTATAATTAATGAAGTTGGAGTAGAAACAGCGCAAAAATCACATTTAAATTCTTTAAATAGTTTGAATTTAAATTTGGCATCTCAAAAATATTGTCTTCTTTTTCTTTTTCAGCTCAAAAAGTGACTTTGTGCAAGGGGATTATGTATTATATCGGGCAACTCTATATCATTTCAGAATAAATGACCAAAGTTTGATGATCTTTTAGCGACATGCTAAATGTTTGATTAATTATCATTTAGTGCTAATTAGTCCAAATTACTATATGACACACAGTATTTAAATGATAATTTATGACAAATGATCATTTAGGCAGCTATAATTAGCTTTCAGTTGCCACTGCACTAAAAAGGTTTGAGAAATTTGTTTGCAGTAGCATATGAATTCAAAGGTTTTTTTTGCAGGTGCCGTATTTTCAAACTCACCGCTATCAAATACAGCTGATGACAGCTGTCAAAGTCACTGTCTTTTTTACTTAAGCCTAGTAATGTACTCGTCTGTGCGGAATCGAGCGAAATAAAGTTCCGCACCCCGACACCGGGGGTAGTATAAATTGCCACTGATGACATTGAACAAGAAACTCGAATGAAACTATGAGCTGTCACAAATTCCGCATCAATTTAAGGTACCTGGGTCATTAAATGGCCGCGAAATTTAACTTATACAAATTGCAGCGCCATCTCAGAGCGAGTCACTGTGTTGTCTTCGAAGACAGTTATACCTCTTCGAACACATTACTGACGAGTAAAACCAAACGAAATGAAATTCCGCGCCAGGCTGATTTTGTATGGGATTTGACACTTCGTTTCGTCTCGCGTCGAATACATTTCAGAGCTTTAGTAAAGTCTGAGAAAGTGCCATGGACAGATTTACATCGCAGCAGCGTCTGCGAATCGTGGAAACGTACATGTATCGAAAATTAGTGTTCAGTTGTGCGAACTCAAAGATCGCTTCGTGAGCTTTATGGATAACATAATTGTCCATCAGCATGTGCTATTTGCTATGGGATTGCAAATTTTCGCAATCACTTCACATTGCTGGACCGTGAACCGACGGTAAGATTGAAAACAGTGCGAAGAGAATATCGTTGTCAAACTCAGATTTATCGATTCGCAGCCATGTGCAAGAAGCTGGAATCGGTCCGTCCACTTTGTGGAAGGATATCGGTCTTAAGGCCCACAAAGTTCAATTGAAACAAAAATTAAAGTCATATGACCTTCGAATGCGTCGCACATTTGGAGAATGGGCCGAAAATGCACTCGAAGTTGAACCTCTGATTTATGGTAAGATTTGGTTCTGCAACGAAGCTCATTTCTGGCTCGATGGCTATGTCAATAAGCGAGATTGCCGCATCTGGAGCGACAAAAATTTTCGTCAAGGCAAGGAGATATCCACAAAAATGCACTTTATGGTGTGCGCTGCATGCTGGTGGTAAAGATGAGCCCGGCAATCGCGTTACTGCCAATGGCGACCGGTACAGAGCGAAGATAAACCAGTTTTGTTCCCTAATTTTCGTCGGATGTATGCGATAATGATGTTATTTCAACAAGATGGCGCTAGGTACAACACAGCAAACGCAACCAACAAGTTGTTGAAAACGAAATTCGGGAATCGCATCACTTCGAGAAATGGCCTCCGAAATCGTGCGATTGGACTTCGTTCGATTACTTCTTGTGAAGATACGCGAAGTTGTTAGTCTATTTTGACAAACCAGCGACGATTGGCGCTTTAGGAACCAACATAACTCGCGTCATTGACAATAAACGGCCCCAGTTCATTCAAAAAATGGTCGAAAGTTGGACCTTTAGAATTAGCATTTTGAGAGGTGGTCGTGCATATTATTTGCACAAGATCATGTTCAAAAAATAAATGTAAAGTCCAAATTTTGGGATATAAAAGTAAGGCGATCTGATACTTTTTATTTGATTTAAGTTTGAAATCAGAACAACTCTAAAAAAATTACTTACATATGTACTTACACCATATCACATTCACTTCAATGTCCTGTCACATTACATATGGATGAAAATCTTCTTTAACAAAACTCATACGCACAAACTGATCTAATAAATAAATTTTGGAATCCTCTCTCCAGCACTTGTTGTTTCGCCAGGCTGATGATAAGGTCAAATGTAATTTAATCGGAATAATTCGTTTCGGATCAATTTCCGAATACGGACAATTGCTATTCATGTTATTGTAAATTTATGTTTGAATGATTTCACTGAGTCCAGATGTTTTCTTCTATCGCTAGAGCTATCAATTCGATTTTCATGATGTTTTTTTTCTTGAATGTGCTAAGCATTTGATTGATATAAGAAAAAAATTGTTGTGCAATCGAGCACTTGATTTCGTACAGTAAATGGAAATATTTGGAATTTTTTGAATGAAGTCAGTCCAGACAAACAATTAATTGAATTAGAAAAATTATTAAATTAATAACTTGCCCAGTTGAAGATACTGAAAAATCGAAACAGCAGGTACTAAATGTAAATGTGACTCATATAACGTAATCAGCACTGAATTTTGTAGCCATGAAAAAAGTAATGTTACATATTTCATTCTAATGTTCCATTAACGATAAATATTAGGGTTTGATCGATGTTGCGATAAATCAAATGAAATTGTACTTTTGCATGCCACTTCTTTTCGAAACGTGTATTTATGAATGAACTTCAGTAGCAAACCGTAATAAGTACACATATACACTTATTTGCAATTATACATAGATTAAACTGTGAAATATGTACAACGCTAGCAGTGAAAAATGGTTGCGACACATGGTAAGCCAATGATTTCATATTTTAGAGAGTAAGATGTACTCTTCTGGATAGATTTCGGCTTCTTCTTAAAAACAATTAAAGTGTTATAGAACTAGTTATAGAAATGGTTAGTTTACATCATACGCACTGTTTCAAAACGAGTATAAAGTTTACGAGAATGGAAACTATATACGTCGTTATATGATACTTTATTATTATTATCATCATCAAAATATTGCTCTTTAATGTGCAATTGATTGCTGTGATAATACTTATGTAAAATCCATTAAATAAAAGAAAATTCCTTTGCAAATTTTCTGCGCCCAATGTGGTCTGTCAGCAAATACACTGCTGTGGCATAGTGTAAAATTTTACATTTCGTTTCAAATCTGTTCATCGTCAGCATTACCCGCAGTAACAACATAAAACGTAAAAAACGTAAAACTTTTTATTTTTTCCTATGATCACTTTAATTATCACAAAATTTTTCCGCTGATTGCTAGTAATCATCTTCACACTAATTTCCAAACTATAGTTAAACTATCATATATTATTTCTGGGAGAACAATTCTAGGAACCATAGATCTAGGAACTAATCCCTCCCCCCCTCTACCTCGCAGATACAAGCATCTTTTAATTAAAACTTCGTGTGTTATATTTGTCTGCAGAGAAAGAGTTAATACTGAAGCAAAATCTTGAAATTTCGATAGAAATTACTGTTCACGTATTGCACAATAAAGTTTAACGGGTGAGCGGGCAGGTTTACACAACCAGACATTTCAATGCTTTGAGGTATTGAGTATTGGAAATTGAATACACATGAAAGAGTTTAAAATAATCTCAGTGCTGTTGAGAATGAAAAATGTGCAAGTGGTATATTTTGCAATTGTTCGTTTGAGTTGGAAAAAGTTTACGGATGGATGCATGCGAGTATGTTAGCCGGTTGTATATTCTCTTAAAAATGTAGGTGATGTGAAGTGGAAAAGTACATTTGTGAAATGGAAAATTTCACTGTATTTCTTTTCAATAGTTAAGTGTGAATTGGAGTGCAAAAATGCTATTCTATTGTCAGTAGAGAGAAATAATTTTAGATTGCCCAACCATCTAATCTACAATAAATCAGAGTAGGATCTGAAATAAATTCTATGGCGATGAAATATAAGTGTTTTATCTGTGGTTGATGTTGTAACCCTGATTATGAATCAACTTTCATCAAAATATAGGATTACACTTGCAGCTTGTACAAATGCACAAATATTTATTCAACGTTTCATTACAACCTCATGCTATGCAAATCGTTATAATTCTGATGAACATGCTCAAAACAATAACGAACTTCATTTATTACAACAAGGAATATTTTTTAAAAATCTTCCTTGATGAACATTTCCTTACTAGTAATGCTAATATCCATTAAAGCAAAGAATGAATTCATCGCAGTAGCCATTTTCGTTAAACATACAAATTGTACAACGAAAAAGCAGATCTAATAGGAAGGCAAAAAGAAAAAGAATCTATTCAAAAAGAATTGTAAAAGTTTGGATTTTGCAAAACCGAAAACAGAAAAGGAAAATATTGCGCAAATGAAAGTGAATATCAATAAGCTTTCTAAGAAAATTAATATTTTATAGCTCACGTTTTTTATCAGATATATCACTGTACATACATGTTAAAGTACGATAGCCTCTCGCCTGATGAGTTCGATATTGTGTGGCAATCTTCGTTTCAAATAAATAGACATTCTAAACAGTGAAATCTCATCCACACTGGCAATAGCCTTTCAAATCAAATTCGTTCATCATTGCGAATTTCAGGCAAGATATTGAAAAATGTGTTCAATATAAGGAAACCGTTCATTAAAATTACGAACTCGTTCTTTATTCTGTGAACCCATTCTCTGGTATTTTAAAAACCTTCATAAATTACAAACCCTTTGCATATTAATTATGAACTGATTCATAAATTATAAAAGCTCGTTCTTTAAAATTGTGGACGCTTCATCAATATATTCAACCCATTCATACATGTTATGAAACGATTCGAACGAAATTGTACTGAAATTCAGAACATCAAAGAAAATTTTCATACACATTATGAAAACATACAATGAACGTATCCTTTGTGAGAAGGATTTTATTTCTTCAATTGCTTCAGTGTGTGAGTGGTAGGTTACCATCATAAAATTGATAAACGGGTGTTCATTGTGGCAATGAACTTCTACAACGGTTGGAAAATGATGATACTTTCATTGGAATGATGAAAATGATTGATTTTTCGCATGTACTTCGAGAAAAAAGTATCAAATAGTTCGTTTAGCTTTGAGTAAGAATTGATAATGTAAAATTGATAAATGCTCAAAAGAGCTTCAAAGACGGTTTGTCTTGAACTCGATCGCGTTATTGCTCAAATAAAACAATTCTCATATTTCAATGAAAACAGCAAACCATACCCTCAAAAATTAATATAGTAATTTTCTTTAAAGGGAAATCGAAAAAAAAACGATACAGTAAGAATAATGCAAATAAAAAGATTATTCGAAGTGCAATAATTCACAGCAGAAGCACATAAGTATTATCAGCTGAAGTAATTAATTGAAGCTTTTAGCTATAATTGTTTCTGGTTCTAATAAGCACAGGAAAAAATAAACGAAATTAATAATTAAAATTTAATCGAAACATCTTAGATGTTTTTTAGTTAGATAATAGAATTTATTTAATTTTAACTGTGCATACATTGGTTAGCTTGGATTCATTTAGCATAATACATTTTGTATTTCGTTTGATCGATGTTGCGATAAATCAAATGAAATTGTACTTTTGCATGCCACTTCTTTCCGAAACGTGTATTTATGAATGAACTTCAATAGCAAACCGTAATAAGTACACATATACACTTATTTGCAATTATACATAGATTAAACTGTGAAATATGTACAACGCTAGCAGTGAAAAATGGTTGCGACACATGGTAAGCCAATGATTTCATATTTTAGAGAGTAAGATGTACTCTTCTGGATAGATTTCGGCTTCTTCTTAAAAACAATTAAAGTGTTATAGAACTAGTTATAGAAATGGTTAGTTTACATCATACGCACTGTTTCAAAACGAGTATAAAGTTTACGAGAATGGAAACTATATACGTCGTTATATGATACTTTATTATTATTATCATCATCAAAATATTGCTCTTTAATGTGCAATTGATTGCTGTGATAATACTTATGTAAAATCCATTAAATAAAAGAAAATTCCTTTGCAAATTTTCTGCGCCCAATGTGGTCTGTCAGCAAATACACTGCTGTGGCATAGTGTAAAATTTTACATTTCGTTTCAAATCTGTTCATCGTCAGCATTACCCGCAGTAACAACATAAAACGTACAGAAACGATATATTCATTGATATTAATTATCATGTGGACAGTTCACATATCATTTCCAAACGGGCAAATAGTAATTAATGGGTGTACACACAATTCCACATAAAATATCCATTTACTTTCTTCGCAAGCACTCCGTCAGGAACGAAATAATCAATGTTTTAATTTGGCTTTTTGATAGCTAACATTCGGATTAATTAGTCAATTACAGCTTTCGACCACGGGCAAGTAATGATTATGGAGTGCTAATTGATATAGGCGTGCGATCCAGTTAGCTAGAACGAACGGTCCGGCATCATGTACGAGAAAATATTGATCGTAATTGGAATATGGGAACATATCACGTTCGAAATCGTTAAATCATTGTGCAATAAATGGGCACTGTAAGCATTCAATGATTATAGCTGTTTGCTGTTGGTGGACATAGTCACAAGAATGATAGCAAGACTGAATAAAAAGAAACAGTAAAGTTATGAATGTTTTGAGTTAATGAATAGAAACTAGTTGTGTGAATAGAAATTATTCATATATAAATAATAGCTATGATATTTTATATATATATATATATATATATATATATAAATATATATATATATATATATATATATATATATATATATATATATATATATATATTTATGTGATGTGTGCGAACCATTGTTACTATCATTAAAGCTGTAATATACATTATCTCAGATTCATAATTCCGTAGTCTTTCTCTCAATTAAACATAAAAATGCATGAAAATACTGAAAGGCACTCCCAGCAAAAGAAGATAGAAAATAATCTCAAGTATGGGCTTAATGCTTATCATGATTTCCCGCCTTCAGTTTGGTGACTTTGATAGTCTTGAATGTCCAATTTAATTGAAGCTATCATTCAATTATTTTCAGAGGCATATCAATTCAACCCTTTGAGTTTTTTTATAAATCAAAAATCATCCATTAGGATGTCGGGACGATATCATTCACCAGATTAAAAAGCACTTTCATCTCAGCGTATTAATTATTTGCATAGCTTGCCAATAATAGGCAGAAAATAAAGGTTTTCTGTCGATGGTCAAAGCATGAAAAGCAATCAGTGAAATTCCTTTAAAAACGCTTTTCATCATAGTGAAATTTCATTTGACTCATCGTTGAAGCATGATCCTGGGCAGTAAAAATGCTAATAAACGAGATAGTATTACTTGGTCGGGTATTCAAAAGCTTTTATGGATGGTAAATTATGTTTTGTGTTATGGTATAAATTTTAAATGAGTGTCGGGAAACACTTGCTTTTGAGATACTTATTTCTGGAACCGTGAAACTTTTTATTTTTTCCTATGATCACTTTAGTCATCACAAAATGTTTCCGCTGATTGCTAGTAATCCTCTTCACACTAATTTCCAAACAATAATTAAACTATCATATATTATTTATGCGAGAACAATTCTAGGAACTAATCCCTCCCTCCTCTACCTCGCAGATACAAGCATCTTTTAATTAAAACTTCGTGTGTTATATTTGTCTGCAGAGAAAGAGTTAATACTGAAGCAAAATCTTGAAATTTCGATAGAAATTACTGTTCACTTATCGCACAATAAAGTTTAACGGGCGAGCTGGCAGGTTTACACAACCAGACATTTCAATGCTTTGTGGTATTGAGTATTGGAAATTGAATACACATGAAAGAGTTTAAAATAATCTCAGTGCTGTTGAGAATGAAAAATGTGCAAGTGGTATATTTTGCAATTGTTCGTTTGAGTCGGAAAAAGTTTACGGATGGATGCATGCGAGTATGTTAGCCGCTTGTATGTTCCCTTGAAAATGTAGGTGATGTGAAATGGAAAAGTAGATTTGTGAAATGGAAAATTTCACTGTATTTCGTTACAATAGTTAAGTGTGAATTGGAGTGCAAAAATGCTATTCTATTGTCAGTAGAGAGAAATAATTTTAGATTGTCCAACTATCGTATCGACAATAAATCAGAGTAGGATCGCAAAATTTTGAAATCGATTCTCTGGCGATGAAATATAAGTGTTTTATCTGTGTTTGATGTTGTAACCCTGATTATGAATCAACTTTCATCAAAATATAGGATTACACTTTCAGCTTGAATAAATGCACAAACATTTATTCAACGTTTCATTACAACCTCATGCTATGCAAATCGTCACAATTCTGATTAACACGTTCGAAACAATAATGAACGCCATTTACTACAAAAAGGAATATTTTCTAAAAATCTTTCTTGATGAACATTTTCTTACTAGCAATGCAAATATCTATTAAAGCAAAGAATGGATATAAGTCGGAGATGTTAAAATTTGTCACAACCAGCGTAAATAACAATTAATGATTTCCAACTGCAAGTGGTTACACCAGTCAAGTATGCACTGTGTGCTGGTGTCTGATGAGAATCAGTGCATGCTTTCGAAGCCAATTTGTCAAATAAAATTTTCAAGATAAATAAAAAAAAATTTTCAATTTTAATCATCCCGCAAAAACAATTCCAAAGAATGAATTCATCGCAGTGGCCATTTTCGTTAGCCATACAAATTGTACAACGAAAAAGCAGATCTAATAGGAAGGAAAAAGGAAAAGCAATCTATTCAAAAAGAAATTTAAAAGTTTTGACTTTCCAACCCCGAAAACAGAAAAGGAAAAGGTTGCGCAAATGAAAGTGAATATCAGTATTTTCTAAGAAAATTAATATTTTATAATTCACGTTTTTTATCAGATATTTTCAGATCTACAAGCAGATGTTGACTATTCTACATATATGTTAAAGTACGATAGCCTCTCGCCTGATGAGTTCGATATTGTGTGGCAATCTTCGTTTCAAGTAAATATATATTCTAAACAGTGAAATCTCATCCACACTGGCAATAGCCTTTCAAATGAAATTCGTTCATCATTGCGAATTTCAGGCAAGATTTTGAAAAATGTGTTCAATATAAGGAAACCGTTCATTAAAATTACGAACTCGTTCTTTATTCGGTGAACCCATTCTCTGGTATTTTAAAAACCTTTATAATATTAAAAACCCTTTTCATTTAAATTATGAACTGATTCATAAGTAATAAAAGCTCGTTCTTCAAAATTGTGGACGCTTCATCAATATGTACAACCCATTCATACATGTTATGAAACGATTCGAACGAAATTGTACTGAAATTCAGAACATCAAAGAATATTTTCATACACATTATGAAAACATACAATGAACATATCCTTTGTTCCTTTGTGAGAAGGATTTTATTCCTTCAATTGCTTCAGTGCGCGAGTGTAAGGTTGCCATCATGAAATTGATCAACGGGTGTTCATTGTGGCAATGAACTTCTACAACGGTTGGAAAATGATGATATTTTCATTGGAATGATGAAAATTTTGATTTTTCGCATGTACTTCGAGAAAAAACTATCAAATAGTTCGTTTAGCTTTGAGTAAGAATTGATAATGTAAAATTGATAAATGCTCAAAAGAGCTTCAAAGAAGGTTTGTCCTAAACTCGATAGCGTTATTGCTCAAATAAAACAATTCTCATATTTCAATGAAAACAGCAAACCATACCCTCAAAAATTAATATAGTAATTTTCTTTAAAGGGAAATCGAAAAAAAACGATACAGTAAGAATAATGCAAATAAAAAGATTATTCGAAGTGCAATAATTCACAGTAGAAGCACATAAGTATTATCAGCTGAAGTAATTAATTGAAGCTTTTAGCTATAATTGTTTCTGGTTCTAATAAGCACAGGAAAAAATAAACGAAATTAATACTTAAAATTTAATCGAAACATCTTAGATGTTTTTTAGTTAGATAATAAAATTTATTTAATTTTAACTGTGCATACATTGGTTAGCTTGGATTCATTTAGCATAATACATTTTGTATTCCGTAGCTGTTCTATTTTGACATGTTGGCTTTTCACGTGTTGTACACTTTTAATATGCCAATATTTATTTTATTTGCTATGACATGTAAAATATTACCTAGATTGTACAATATTTGAGGTAAAAGCTAACCTGAAATATTATATTAAATAAAAAACTAAATCTGGCTTACACCTGACTAAAAATGGCTTAACCTATTTGGACCTAAACTGAACTTATGTTTTAAATCTATTCCTTCCTTTTTGTCGGGAAGCCTGCATGATCAAAAAATATGTCCATGAGCTGGACAAGGGGTCCAGCTATTTCCAACAGACGCATAAGTGTTCCTGTTTGCAATCAAACCGATGTCTAAGACGTTCGATATCCCGAATCAGTATTTTTTCATGGCCATCTGCTTGTATGTAAAATCTTGTCAATTCTACAGCCTGGTTCTTGAGTGGCTCAAATTCTGCCCCCCATATAGCAGATAGTTTCTCAGTCACGTCACCATTGAGTAAAGGGGTTGTTAAACCTACTAGTGCAGAAACACAGAATTCTCCGTTAGTTCCTGACGTCACAGGTTCTCGAAATGATCTTGCTCCAACGACGCTCACATAATATCGTTTGTTGCTAAGGAACCTCTCGGCGAGACAAATTACTTCTTCCGAAAAACCAAGCTTAATTAGTTTGTACAGAAGACCTTGATGCCATACGGTGTCGAAGGCCTTCTCGATATTCAAGGCATTTACAGCCGTCGGAGTGTTCCGTTAGTTCAAGTGCATAACTTGATCGCGCCCAAAGCCAAGTTTAGAGTATAATTTTTTCAAGCTCATATTAGATGGAAATGATTTCTAGCCAGACCTTCTCAAAGAACTCCCCAAGATCAGTAAGCAGGGAATTTGGGTACGAATTTCTGGCCACATTTATTTTGCCTTTTTTGTTGATGAGAAGAATTTTAGCCACTTTCCATGAGTCAGGAAAATAGCCGTTGTTTATGGCATTGTTGGATATAATGCAAAGAATCATTAGCAGAGAGAGAGCGGTAAATGTCTAGACATCCATCATACGCGGATAACGTCTTACTTTTTATTCTACGCAGCAGGTGCAACAATTACTCATTGTTAACAAAGTGAAACGGGTTGTCTTTGATTTACGGATCATTTGTCGGACTTATGGAAAAAAAATGTGAGCACAGGCTTGATGTGACCATTAAGGACTGAGCTGAAGATGCTCATGCACATTTTTATTTTCAGAAATAGAACAAAAGAGCGGAGCAGTATTTAATTGCGAACGGAAAGTTGCAACGAATAATGTGGCTTATCACTCGGGGTTGCACACAGAAATATTATCAGTTGTTACCGCTATCTTCCGGCTTATGTATTTACTAAAAAATGTACTTACTTCCTTATGACCAAATCGCAGCAAACAGCTCGGCAAGACGCTCATTTTGATTTACCAACCATTTCAGCGATGCTTTTGCTGAGACAGGTGGCATTCAAAAGTAGTGACCTGTACTGGGGGGTGTCCCCTCTGCCATGTCTGTGGAAAACCCGCTCAACTTGCAACGCTAAATATATCTCACCTTTGTGTGCTAAACAATAACCGGCGGTAGACGATGAATCCGATATTTATCAAGTTTATTTAAGCTGGAATTTCGATGAACAGTAGAGCTTATCATGTGGTTGACCCAAACAAACGGGTTATCTACATGACGGGTTGATCAATTTGTTGTCACGCCCACATAAAAATTCCTTACCAATATATCCACGCCATTTTGAAAAGTAGCCAAATCATTGTTTTGAAAGACCTTACAGTTTTTGGGGTTTTTTTTGAGGCTGATAGAAAGCAGGACTGGATTTGAGTCTCATAATAAAATGATCAGATATGCCTGCTTGAGTCCATCGATACTACTGAGTAGGTTTCTGACAGAAGGAAAAAATCTAATATTAAGGTACTAATTGGTCCACTGGGAGTATTTTGAGTTCAAGTCGCCACCGATAAACGAGTATTTAAATTGAGGAACCAGCAAGTAGATTTATTTGAAATTGTGCAAAATATTTGATTTTGGTGACTTGCATTGGACATATAGAGAAGATATTAAGGTGCGTCTATGATCTGTAGTTTTAATTGCAGCAGCAGCAAGGAAACATCATGTTAAAAATAATAGACATTATTTTGACATGGTCACCACACAAAAGACAGTGGGAATCAGTGAGAGAAGAGAATCGTTTACAATCAAGAAAAAAGAAGAGGACCAAGAATCGAGCCTTGCGGAACACCAGAAGGATGAAAGCGTAGGAAGAACAATAATTAACAATTAGTTACCAAGCAAACATGATTACACAGAAATACAAAACCCTAATGGACAAACACACACGCAAACAGCCCACAAGCCTCTTTTAGTTATGAAGCACCCCTTTAGTAGAAGTTCGTAGTATTTTTTTTTATATGAATAGATCAGATTCAAAGTTGGAGCACCTAAATTTACGGCACAGTGCTTTGTTGGTTTTAATGGCAGATGCTAAAAAAGAGGATTTATAGAATAAAGCAGCCAGTTATACAGAGGAAACAAGATTAGACAGAAAAGCCTAGCATGTCAGGAAAATTGCTAAAATGGGAAAGTTGGCAATAAATAATATAATGCAGGGAACCATTAGCTGCAAAATTAATTAATAAACATTTGACAGTAACCAGAAGACTAAAGTAGGACGAAAGCTGCTCCAAATTGAGCTTTAAATTTTATATTTGGAGACATAAGAGATGTCAGCTATGGATAATTTATATGTTTTTTTGTACGTTTTCATTACATCAACCTGCTTCAACAATAATCTCTGGAAGTTTCAGCAGTTGTAGAAAGTTTCAGTTAACTGACAGATGTACATCAATTCGTTTCAGTTTATCAGTCAGCTTTAGATTTATCTAAAGATAAATCCAGGTAAAATCTTCTCAGCCCCAGGCTTACAAATAAGTCGTAACTAGATGCTATATGAATGCCACAAATAATCGCAAAGAAGATTGAGTCATATTTTTGCACCTTAGAGACATGAAAGGTATATGCAATTTTTCTAAGCCCTTACAGGCAGCAATTCTTCTATTGAGAGTTAAGATATTAGAACTCCTATTTTAATTAAACAAAACAAATGGTTTGTGAAAACTAGGAAAAGACAACTTCTTAAAATCAAACTGTTCAACTTACCGTATTTAAGTTTGTCACTTTATCCAATTCCAATTGTGTGCTGCCATGATGATGATGATGTAAATGGTGAGTAGTCAGCATATTGTCCCCGGAGGCTGATTTTGTATTTTCACCGATTGAATAAACCATAAAAACGTTTATAAAAAAAGCACTGAACTTTTTTTTTCGTTTTGCTAGGTTGAAAAATATTGATTCACGTCTTCAATCTAACTCAGCATCCACTAAACCCATTTACTGGCACACTGACAACTTTATACCTTCGGTCGGGGCACAATTCGGTTAACCTATACTATGATGCGTTGTTTTCGATAATTTCACTTTCTTATTGTGTCAACAAATTGAAACGATTAATCCACTTTCACCATGGTTACGAGTAGGCCGTAGAGCTCACGGCCACTGCCGCCAGGCTACCACTTCGTTATCGTTAATATAGTGAGTCTGTTTACTTGTCGATATCCTTTAGATCTTAAATTCAATACCGATTTCATTTATCCCTAAGATTTATTTGGCAATTCGTTTTTGAACCAAATAGGCCGATAGGAACCGATACGACGACAAAGAGAAGAGAGTAGCAACAACAAAAAAACAAATTGAGAAATGTACTTGAATAGATAGATGTTGAATACATTCGCAGAATAGTCTTTGAGGATGGGATCATAGACAGGGTAGCGAGCGTTCCTAAAATGGTTTTGCTATTTAGCTACTGGTGGCTGTAGCTATAAATTTATTTCGTAAATAAAATGTATACGTAAAGTATAGGTCACTTTTCCAGATTAGCAATTTATGATAAAAGCTAGTACTATATTTTTTTCTAGTATGATGTATTTTCCTCCTCAAGCTGAGATCTTTTAAATAAATTTTGCATAGCAAGAACCGCATATCTGATAAATTTCACCCAGAGCTTCCGATGTAAATGATAGTCTAGAATTTCTCAGCATTTTTATAAGGCATAAGCCTGTCTATAAAAAATATTGGTCGTTTAAATTTAAAGTAAACTTCACTCTACGAAAAGACTACGGGACGTACTAAGTTTTCCGTTGCTTCTACCGACGAACTAGCGCAACTACGACCGCACCGAAAAAAACATCCTTTCAAATAAACGTAATCTAATTCATCTCTGTACACGAGGGGAAATGGAGAAATCAGTGTCTACCGTCAGACAGACGACCGCCATTAGGAATTGATAACTGAGTAGGAGTAAGAGCATTAGCAGCAGGATACCAGAACTGTTTTTGAAAATCCAAACCTTTGCATTGACGAATGGATATGACAGCGCAATGGGTATAGCGAAAGCCGAAGACGGTTTGTTTGATGGATTGGACCGGGAAGATACCTCTTCCATACGCACGGAATAGATTCGTGAATGATAAGGAGAACTGATAACGGTGACGGTAGAGTAATGGGACGATAGAGTACTATAGTTGTAGTAGCAAACCAAAAGTGTTTATGTAGATAGGAGGTAAGTTTCCGGACGACAGGAAATTCAAATACGAATATCCTACTGTGCTATTAGTTGCTTGAAATAGGATGTAAACACAGCAAGCATTTGGTTTATGGATAACGTTGCTTATCAATTATTCGAGCTATGTGCAGAAGTCGGGATATTTAGAAGATTTTGAATATAACGTGAGTGTTGGACAGATAAGAGGATCATCTAGGTACTCAAAAAGTATAAACATTTTCAAATTTTTTGATTGAAAATTGAAATACGTTGCGTTTTACGGGACCAAATCAAAAAATAAATTAAGTGAATTTTGCAGCCACAAAAAATACCTATGCATCTAAATAAAAAAAATAATATTTAAAAATGAAAATGCATCACCTAAAAATGTACTCTAATGAGGTATTTGAAAACAGAACAGATTATGCTCGTATGAATAATTGCAGTGGCGTTTAGTTTTGGCCATATCTCATCAAAATTAGTTTTTTGCTCAGAAGTGTTTGCAAAACTGAGCAATTGAAAGTTAACAGACAACCCAAGACTTATTCGTTTATCATTACATTGATAATTCAATACAGATGAAAAATTCACTAAATATTGATCTGGCATTTCTTTCATTGATGATATAAACCTGAACAAACAGCAACCCTTTCCATATTTTTGGCCATGAATACGGTTTTTCTAAGGAAAAATTGTTTTTGGATCCACATTTTTTCACAATTAAACTGATCTTGGATCAATTTTGAAAAATAATTAACTTTTCAAATCACAGTTTCTCACAGATTTCAGTGAATTTTAGATTTAAATTTATTTCAAGAGACGTACCAATCAAAATGTAGCGCCACTGATACGCTAATCGACACTTACCCTTGATGGGATCACTAACTTTGACTTAGTACAAAAACAAAAGCAATATTGAGCTCTAGTTTAAAAACAAATTTAGCCGCGCCCAACGTGGGCGACGAATAATGAACTTTTGAATTTTGGCAGTATATATCATTTAATAGTTTCTGGATTCGGAGAAATGTAAAGTTTATGTTAAAATTGATAATTGCATTTGTCAATATATTTGAAAATCAAGTCAACGGAAGTTGTTTCAGAAAGTTTAAAGGAAAGTGAAGTCGATAGAACCAATATACAATATCAAAACCTTTATTTTCTTAAAAGTAACTTGATAATTAATCAAAATTTTATTAAGTTAAACGAATGTAGAAAAATACTATTACTTGAGAATAATTATAGGCTTATAGGGCAAAATATGCAGTCAAAATGCACTGGATTCACTGGCTAAACTAAACTCTGAAATAAATGTATAAAGTTAACTCCAGAAGGTTTTTGAGTTGTTCAATGACCGTAAAATAAATTAAGGTTAGCTGCAACTTCATTTGTTAAACTTTTTTTTAGTTCCTTCATCATACGCAAAAGAGAACCACATTAACGTTAATTATGGAACGTAACCTTCTTCAACCAAAACATCATCAGAAATAAGAAAAAACTTCAAAGTACCCAGATACATAGTCAATGTCACGAGCAAAGGCTGATATAATTAATGACTTTATATATATCTGCACTGACATGCCAGGACCTTTTAAACACGTATTAAACACTAATCAACTATCAAACTCGAGAAAAAATTGTGAGGATGTGCTTCACACTCACTTCTCTCGAAACCATCACTCTCGTTATGAATCGCAATGAGAGATTCTCATTTTTCACTCGTCATGTTGCGTGTGGGCGAAGGATACAGGGTCACGTTTCACGATACCACGAAAACGGATCTTCGTATGCACACTAGAAATTGACAGCCTGAAGATTGAACGAACGTAACGGTAGGACGCGTAACGAGACTGGGAGGTGTTCTTGCTTCCGTCCCTCACGAGAAACTGAACCATCTGAAAGGATCCAAGAACGACGTTTTCGAGTTTAACAGACACACCGGGATACAATGCAAGTTGTGTTATGGAAGCACATTGCGCTATGAGTGTTACCAGATTCTTGAATTGGTATTGTCCCGGGAAATTGCAGTGATGTTGTGAATTTTAGTGAATGTAAACAGAAGCTCATCGAGCTCGCACATGGCGGTTGATGAATGAAATAGCCCCTGAAAAGCTTATAAGGGATGTATTGGTTTGCATGTGAAATTCAGTACTAATGTAGTTCATTGGAGGTACGTAACATATTAGTGGCAAATATTTCCGTTAGCGAAATATAGAGTATTTTACTAACCTTTGAAATTCTAGTACTTTAAAATTGGTTTGAACAGTGTTTAAGTGTAGTTTTTTTCTCCTTTAAAGATGCCTAAATAATATTTATTTTAGATTAAAGAAAAATGAAAATTAGAACTGAGCAGTTCGAAATAAGGAAGTAATAGTAAATAATAATAAAAAGTGAAAGTAACTAGAAAATCTTTTGATGTCTCTCTACCACTTTCTTGTTAGTTTTGAGAAGCTGAATTTTTATTTTTCAATGATTATTATGACATTACGAATTTCAAAAAAAAAAGATCAAATCTGTCTGGATTTTTTTTTTGAATTTAACTAAAATATAAAAATAAAAAATTTGGAAAATAAAGATATAAAACGCAATATGAATGCTTTGGTACACATTCGCATAATGTAAGTACAAACTTTCGTTTGGCAAACTTAAATGAATTTCAGACAGGCGCACTTGCCAATTTTCACTACCAGAGCATAGAGCAATACTTTGGCAAAGCTTTTGATTTAATCGTTGACTGCGAATTGTTGGGCAACGAGGTGTATTAAACGATAATCCTCCTCCCACACAACAGAAACAAAGTACAAATTAAGTGATGCGGTAATTAGTTCGTCGAAACCAAATGCCTTCTTTCGTTGCTTGTAACTTTCTTGGAGAATCGCTTAGTCTATCTCTTATTCCTCCAAATGGTATTCAGGTAAAATCCCGCCAGACCAGGTATATTTCTCTAGGGACCTCATGTTTGCCTTTGCTTCTGGTTTGTGGCGAAAGTTTTCAGTTTGCTTTGTATAAGTAAATGTTGGATATAAGACAACAGCATCACCGTTACAACAGGAGTAGGTTCAGCGATAAGACGGCCATAGACCAACTCATAAAAATAAAGCATGCAGAACAACGGTAGGTTGTTATATAGACGAAATGGTCTTTTGCAGGTGTTTTGCTTAAGCGATACCTTGACTTATTAACAGATTCCGGGTATTTGAAATTTGAACTTTAGTGGCGACCGGTATTGGGGTCGTGGGTGCGTACTATGCGAAGAAAATGAAATAAAGGGAGCAGACGACGATGGACGAAGCGACCGGACGGAAACTATTGACAGAAGTGAATGAGGGCTTTTGTAGTAATAGGTCTACTATTAGGGCTCACCGGTTCTAATTACTCATATTTCCTGCTTTATCGGTAAGATGATGTTGTTCAAAAGGTTTTTAATAGACTCAAAGCTCAGCAGAGGAGAAGATAATACTCGTTGGTAGAGTGTTTGTACTTGTTTTTGCGCGGCTACATACATGGTGCATTCCATAAGTAATGCGACAAATTAATGCGGGCGGAGAAGGTGAAAGATAGTCTTAGCTTGGAGAATAACTATTTGGTAGTCGTCTTCATGCTTTGGAGTGGTAAGGACGAGCATTCTGTGCACTTTTGCCTGGCTTTATGAGCGTGCTCTCTCGAGCAGCGCTATGCAATTAAATGTTGTATGAATCTTCGCAAATTGACTTCGAAGATTTGTCCAATGATTCAGCAGGTCTACGGAAATGATTGTTTCCAAAAAAAAAAAAAAAAATTTAAGGTGGCATCAATTCTCTGAGGATTGTCGGGAAGAGATCCCCGACGAAACCCGGACTGGACGTTCATCAACGTCCCGCGTCGACTAAAGTCTCAGTTTAACAGCAAACAATGTAAACTTGTCCAAATCAACGGTTTACTGGATTGTGACAGAAGATTTGGAGATGAGGAAGGTATGTGCAAAACTCGTCCCGAAAGCTTTGAAAGACGACTAGAAAAATGTTCCAGGAATTTCAAGAGCCTAATTTTTATGATACAGTAGTAGCCGGTGACGAAAGCTGGATTTTTTAGTCTAATCCACAAACCAAGCGTTAGTATGCGCTTGACGTCCAGAATATTGCTCAGCTGTGAATGCTGTTGTTTATGTGGATGTTCTCAAAAGAATAAAAAAAGAGGGCTGCCCGCGTCAAGAACGAAATCAAGGGTACCAAGTGGCTTCACCACGATGACGCGCCCAGTCACACCACTTTTTTCGTCAGAGACTACCTGAACCAGATCAATATGACAGTAATCCCCTAGCCTCCCCATAGCTGTGACGTGGCATCATCCGACTTTTTTTCTATTTCCCTACCTCAAACGAGCCCTGAAATGCCGACATTTGGAATCCATAGACAATATCAAAGTGGTCGCAACGCATGCCTTCAAAGACATCCAGGAACAAACTTTTCAAAATGCCTTTTAACCATGAAAATCGTATTTCCAGAATTGCATAGAAGCAGAGGAATATTATTTCGAAGAATTTTAATCATTTGTACTGATCCGTTTTATTTTGTCCTGGACTTAGTCGCATTACTTATGGAACGCACCCTGTAGTAGTATAATTAAGTGTTACTGCATATATTCATTTTCTGTTGAAATTAGATTTTTCTTCCATATTTGTGAGCAGATACTTCTTGTAACCTAACCAAAGCCATGTCAGGACATTAGAAAATGCAGAGAGCTAACATTGATTCATATTTTCCTTGTGAGAGGAGTTGTAAGTTTGCTCCTGAATTTTAAATAATATATAGTATGAGTTTTTCAATGTTTCTTTTCTTTTTAGCAGAATATAAATCAATTTTCAAAAGTTTTGTAATCGAATTTGCCTTTAATACACGCGAGTTAGCAATAAATTAAATTGGCTCAAATGTCAGCGGCTGTTTCGTTAGTAATTGAAAAACAATCAATATTTCAGATTTAAGTTTGACTTTCAAAGAAAAAAATTCACTTATTTTATTGAAGAGATATTTTGATATGATTTGTAATTGGTTTTCGCAGACAAAAAAAGTGTTGATTAAAGCCCTAGAAATTATCGGATGATTATAATTTTATACAATTGACGTGCCGCCTCAAATGTTTACTAATTACGAAAAAATGTAAATGATAAAAGCAAAATGAGCCCACCCATTAAATTCAGATATATTAAGTCCTATATTAGTTTTTGAATCAATATTCCACTTTACATATCTTGCATTCTATAATATATCTCTATCATGGCGCCCAACGTGGGTTTGAGATGCAATCAGCTTTGATATTAACATCCTAAATGATATAAAAAGCTTGAAAACAATATCCACTAAATATTTCCATTCATCAAGCTAATTATATCTTCCTGTGCTTCAAATAGGGCTAATTATAGCGTTTGTTAATCAAAATTCCATAATTGAACGAACGAAAGTACATCAGGTGGCTGACCGTTTTAGTGAAATTCGAATTAGTAATTAAGCATCAATCAGGGAGCATAAGCACGAAAATTAGAGAAACATACAATGTGATGGAAGTGATGAAATTTGAATTAGATCGAATCGTTTCGCAGCTCAAAAGCTCGAAATTGTATTGGCGTTAATTTATGGTGGTAAGTTATAGTCCGCGAAAAATATATTGAAACATTAATTGAAATGAGAATTTATTTCTCATTTATGCTCGAAATTGTATCAGTTGCGTTATTGAGCGTTTAAGTTGAATGGGGTTTTTTTTTAATTATTCAAAAAATGTTGAAGGTTTCTGAGGATTTATTGGTGAATTAAGCCTAAAGTGATCTGAGTATAAATTGTTTTGGGACGTATATTATGAAAATCAGAGTAATAAATTATTTAAACGCAAACGGATGTTGGAGATTCTTCAGAAATGTTCAATTTAAATTTTTTCAAAGCAGAAATGGGGCAATAAATTCAGATACATAAAGAAATCACTTGTGAAATTTCTAGCAAACACGAACTGATATGAACCGAACACATACTTATATTTGCTTTATCGTTTTATTTCTGGTGCAAAATAATACCCTTTACTCTTATCAACCAAAGAACTTCTGTTTCAGTGACTATTCAAACCAATTCCGTAGCATGAGCAATAATAATTGAACTCAACTTTAGCAGCCACAAAAAAACTTTCATATTTCGTCGAAGGAAAACAATGAAACCGTTGATGGATATTTTATCTCGTTCTGTGCTGATGCTCGTCATCAATAAACAATGGCCATCTAATCCCCCCGAAAATCATAAATCAGAAAGCGGGTAAACGAAAAGATTTCGTTATCGAAAATCCAAGGAAACTACCACTGACGGCAATCACCATCAACCGTGGCAGTAGCAGCGCAAATATGGCATCGACGTTACAGCAACCAAGCTGTCAGTCTCACCATCCACGTTAACTTTATGTGGAAACTTTGCAGAGTTTAGTCATTTGTGTGCGGTTCTTACGAGCCAAGGTAATTAAATGATGGAATATTTCGACTGATAGGTAACGTGCATTAGGTGGGCAATGTATTTTGTTAGGGTGGGCTGGAGCCGTTGTGAATGAGCAATTTGAACTTGGGTGAAGTATGTCGGTTTCGTTTATTGATGTTGATGTTGGAGTTATGACCGTCATAAAGACGTTAAATAAATTTTGATTTTATATTTTCATTTGATATCAGGAAACAAATATGATGCATTATATGATAAATGTATGTTTTTGAAACTGATAAAACTTGTTTGTTTATATGATGCACAAACTGGCGCAACACCGAGCTGTATTTGTTTCAAAAAACTATAAAATCTTTTGTTTGATAGTGAGATGAAAATGTGTCTAAAGATCTTTCAGCATATGAGATGGATTGTGTTGCAGGCAGTGACAATGATGTGAATTTATAAGATTTTAACCTCAATGGTTTAATACATTTTTACAAATCAAATCTGAGCCGTATGTCTAAAAAATTATTTTACAGGTTTTCAAAAGACTAAATTTGAATCTCTAAATTTGAAAATTGCTTCTCAACATCTCACCCACCATCAAACCACACGTGAACACAAGCAACGTTTTCTGTACCGAATCGTCATGAGTGTTGAGAAATTGTGCTTATGCGTCAATGTGAAATAAAGAAAAGAGTAGGTGGCTCCAAGAGATACGTCGAAGCTAAGTGCCATCTAAATCATATCATTGATTGATTGATTGATGATCTGCTTTCGGTGGAACTGGAAGGATATTTCGCTTTGAGAAATGCTCAAAAAAAAAACAGTGCAGTCAACAATAAACTTTGTATTGTCTAACTATGCCGAGTAAATGAGGCAATGCAGCTTGAGTGCCCCCAATTGAAAAGACCAAATCATTCTCCTTCACAGGACCAGGGCCCATGGCGCACAAGCCGTCAAAACTGCACTCCAAGAGCTCGAGTGGGTGATTCTTCAGGATTAACCATACTTTCCAGATCTCGCGCCAACCGATTACCACCTATTCTGTTCAATGTCGTACCAAATAGGGGGCGTTACGTTCAACGACAAAGAAGACCTCAAAAACAGGCTCAACAGCTTTTTTCACACCAGATAGGCCGATATTTAGCGCAACGTGATAAACAAACTGATCGAGTGGTGGAAGCAGGTTATAAGCGATTAATTTGTTGTTATAATATTATTGTTAATTTTTCAAAAAATTTATGAAATGTGTGTTTGCACTAGCACAGGCTGACATCTGCTTTCCGCCATCGGTATCTTAGCATAGTTGGAAGGCATTTCGTGGCCCTAGATGAGTTACACAAATATGAAAGTTAACTTTTCATTTGGTATTAACACAAAGATATTCGACCTGTGATTTTCAATAGATTAGTCACCAGTTAATTTTTTATAAAATTTATTGGTTACCGTTTGACAGTTTACAAAAACAAACTTGGTCGTAACATTCGGTTACAGCCTTAGACATATATTTCGTCTGCCGTTCGATAGCGAGGTAAATATCCCCTGGCCAATGAATTAGACACCGCTTTAATTTTTCGACATTTTCTTAAATTTTCACCCTTTGCGTATTTTCACCCTTTGCGGCAATTGCAGCGTGAACTCTTTCAGGCATACTCCAAATACATGAGCGTATCATAGTTTTGATGCTCCCATCGTTCTGCCAAATATCTTCTATTTCAGATTGGCCACGGTATTATTTTGCAATGAACAAACAATTGATTTGACCATTTGTCATACATTTTCAGTTGGGTGTAGGTCCGGGGAGTTGCCACACCTTGACCTTTGCTGAGGATAACAATCTCAGGATGGTTTTGGCCCTGTGGCACGGTGCTCTATCTTGCATGAGAAGAAATTTGCATTTCGGGAAATTCAGCAATTTGTAATATGGCACCAAAAAAATTATCATTTCATCCCGATACTGTTTTGCGTTCACAGTCCCATTAACATAGTATAGGGGACCTGGCCTTTCACTCAAAATGCACTATCAAACCATCGCTGCTGCTGGATGTTTTCCAGTGTTTAGGACGCAATCTTCGCTAAATTGTTTGTGCGGCCTTCTTCTTAAAAACTGAGCCCTTTCTGTTACAGTCTCTAGCCGAGACTCGTCACTAAAGAGTACCTAAAGAAAAGGACATTATGAGTAAAAAAAAGTTCACAGATCGGATATACAAAAATAAGTTACAAAATATGTGCTTCCTCGATTTTTTCTTATGTTTTACCAACAGCGTAAAGCTTCTAAGTGCTTTAGTCCATTCCAGCCGAACCTATTTCATATTCGGCGTCAATTTTGGTTTTTTAGCTGGCTGACAACAATTGATGCCTTGTTTGTACTACTGTGTCCGCAATGTTCTTGTCGATATTTTAATGTTGGGCTTCTTTAACTTTTTGTGGGTCGTTTTCGAAATTGCGCGGCGGTTTTCCAAAGCACATTGATCGATCAGACGAACAGTCCGTGCAATTGTTTTCATAGTTAATCCATTTGCTGTAATTCCACGGAATATTTTCTTTGATGTATGGGAATCGAATATTTGGAGTATTCTCGCTACCCTTGAAACTGTTTGATGAGAAATTCCTTCTTTTCTTGCTATTTCTCGGTAAAGGTGCTTGCCACCCAGAAATATAAGCTTTTCTCTCACTTGAAATGTCTGTTTTTCTGCTCATTTTTTCGATTCCGTAAAATTGTCTGCAAAAATAATAAATGAAAATAAAAACAAAAATGCTACAAAAAAAGAAACAACATCTAACCTTTAAAGGCTCACAGATTGGTTCAATAGCCTTCAGTTTGCTTTAAAACCAATAAACAAATGATGTAGCATTTCAAATTACAGCCATTTATATAGAAACTACTGAGCTAATGATAGCACCGATACATGACAAAAATTCGGTTTCATTTTTATACGCAGGCAAAAAGCTGGAAAAACCGATATACATTTTCTATTTACTATACATACAGAATAGTCCTCCTACTGCCGTAAGCCACCTGTGTTTGATGACTGTCTGATGTTCGTATCACAATGTGAACAACGGAAAAACCACATTTATTTGTGTGGTTCAAATTCTCTCTATTTCTCTCTGTTGAACCATTTCCGTAATTACTCTTTTCATATCATAAGCTTTCTATTCTTTGCACTTGTGAAATTTAGCCCGATCATAAACCGGATCATTTTCGTATAGTTGTGGGTGCCGCTTGCACTTTTGGGCTCACTTTTACATCCACCACAGAGGTAGTCACCGATTCACTAACGATATTTTATGCCAACTTAAATGCCTACATCTTTTACATCTACAACGTTCATCCGGCACTTAATCAAAACTTCCACTTCTTTTTGCGACCGACTTCCTTGGCGGTTCGATTTCTACCTTTCGTTTTCTAAGTCAACCGTCTACCCGAAATTCAACCGTCTACTAAGACGATTGCTCAAAAAATTCAATGGTAACAATCGTTTTTGTCGACGACTGACTTTAAGTTTTTTAGATACATCTTTCTGCAGCCAGCACTGCAAAGCTGGCAGACCTCAACGACCACAACTCTCCGTTCTACATACTTCCAGATCAGCGAACTTGTTAGACTGAAATTCAAGCGTGAGCGGTCAGAAGGCCGAATACTATTACTATTACGGTGTCATAGTATAGGTGGCTAATTTGGTATCTGGTATGTTGTGCACGTGTTAGTCATCATCCTGAAAGCTAGGATTTGTTGATTTTGATAATCTGTCCTGGTTCAATTAGTGCAAAAAGCTATTGTAACGGTTTCGCATTCGACGTAAATGATGGGAAAACTCGCTGAGCCAACATTTGAATTAAAAATCTCACTTTTAAGAGAATTTTGATGCTTTTATTCTTGGTCAGTGAAATAATGCGTTATTAGCTTGAACTAACCAGCTATTTGGATAACTTGATGTATGTCCTGATCAAAAAACTCAGTCGTATCGCAGTGAGTCGACTATTTATGTTGATTCAACTTGCTTGAAAATTATTTAAAGATTCTAACAACCGAAGCAAAGGTCCTTGGCCCATACATCATGGATTATAAACTATATAGCGTCATCATAATATGAAATAAAGCTACAATTTTATCACACTAAGATATCAATTCGACTCGAAATTATTCATCTACTGGATCAAAAATTGAGAAGTTTATGCTGCTATCAAAAACTCAACGAGACCATGATAAATTGTTCTTTCGAAAAAAATATGAATGCCAAAGTTTCACGAAAAGCATGAACACCCAATCAAGAATCGCGATGCTACGTCGTCTCGAAATAAAAACACGGCAGTCATTTGCATATCGTTAAATATTAACGTGAATGGTGTTTTGCGCATTGAGCACTTATATTTCCAAATACTATGCAAAATACCAACGAGCGACCATTAATAACCAACTGTTTTTCGTAGCTGATTGTAGATCGCACCTGTCCGACAACAGCTTGATGACCTGATTTCCCGGAATCAAAAGTCAAGTTATTTGTGCTATGCATCGTGAAAATGGATTACGGTGAAGTCGTTGTTGTTGATGCCTTGAATATTATGGATATTTTTCAAACAAACGAAGCCTTTGCTATTAAGATGTTTCTCACGTCGTCTTTGCTCGGAAAAGTTACCCTACTAGTGACTTCATTAATATGCATACAGTGTATCATAATTATTCACAGCCGAGAAATTTGAAAGCCAAACCTTTTTCGCTGATTTTTTTTACAAAACCGATTTGAAATATCAGATTCGATGCATGTGGTAGTACACATAATGGGACGACGTTCTGGGAGCTATATTTTCTTATAATTATTTGAAGTCACAAAAATTTATGGTGCATCCTTTGGACATCTGAGCTAAACACCTAAAACTCATCGTGGATGACAAGAAAGTAAGCTCTGTTAGCATTACAATGGTTTCGTGTTACTTACCCGATGGGGATCCGTTACCGAGATTATGGCCGGAACGTAAATGGACATACGAGGTGCAACTATAGAACGGCATCCTATCGAACTGCTTCGTCGTATCGAAGCCCGGTCCAATGCTACCGATAATCGACTCATATTTCGGTTGACGGCACAGAACTCTTGCCCTACTTTCCTTCACGAAGTCTGCAACACTCTCTCGGATGTGATTGAATCTGTGAGCCTTGGATTATCTATAAAAGATAAGGAAGGATATAAGAACTGAAGGAATGAGAAGAGTGATTTGTTGTTTTGGGATTTTCGGATAATAAAGTGTTTAGCCTTAAGGGTGGACCGAATTAAGACTAGCCAAAGCTTATGATATTTGCGAAATTTCAATTTGATTGGATTCCATCACTAGTTTAATGGCAGAAGCTTAATACTGGATTAAGTACTCTGTCTATAAATCTTTAAATGGAATTTTCATGAAGCATCAACTAATTTCGTTGATTTGGTTGATTTGATCAGCCCACGCTGGGCGCTAAATAAGAGATATGAAGTTTTTGATGATTCGGATTTATGATTTTATCAAAAATGATTTTCAGGATCAGAGAACCAAAAATTAAAAGCAAAGCAGCTACTTACATCTGATGTGTTTTATTTTTTTTAGCATCAAAAACAAAATTTAGTTTTATTCCTCATCTCTGAGCAGTGAGATCCGTTTGCCGTTCCCTTAAGCTAAATACAACGAACCCCAAATTGCTCTTTCGTTTTCCTGGTCTTATCAATTGGATTCGATATGAACACGACCGACGCTCACTCGATTTCAATTATCTCGCCAATACAAAGCCGACTGAGTGTTCAGTTTTGTCCACATCGGATAAGAAAAACGGCACGGCATATCTCCTTAATAACTTGTAAGACGATAGCAGTGCCCCTACGAGCCTTTCGTTCCTTACCCTAGAGCAGTGCTCTTTCCATAGGAATGAAATCCGTTTATTTATTGCGCTCTTGGGAGCCAAGAAGGATTCCAACAGCTGAAAGCGACTGAGGACTTTAGAGAAATCTATTAGCCTGGAAGGCGAGTTGACGGTGGTGGGAAGAAGAATGGAAACGGGTGAAAATGTGAATTTTGGTACGATAAGGCTTGTGTTTGGATTGCTTTACTTTCGCTCTACGGGGGATGTTTGTTAATGCCTTAGAAAGCATTGGAGGTGTATTGGCCTTTTCATCGTCGAAACAATTGCCATTTTGTCGGTAGTTTTGTTGTTTCCGAGTATCATCTTGCCCTTTAGTACTTGTTACAAATGTTTCAATTATTTGAAAACATTTTTTTATGTTTACTAGATCTGCTCGTGTTACTCTGTTTGTTCGTGTTCCTCACGACTGCTGTGGGGCTAGTATTTAAGAGTTGTCGTAAATCATAACTGAAACACTTCACAAGAAGATGATTTAAAGGGTCTTGGCATTGGCGTTTTAAAAATTGAAAAAAAGACGGAGTTTAGGTACGACTGTAGAATGTTGAAACATATGTATGGCCGCCACATGGATATGGAAGAGGTTGAGGATTGAAGATTTTTTTCCCATCAGAAACATTCGAAATAGGTACATATGCATATTTATCATCTTGATTTATGGTTAGAATTTTTTCAATGTTTTTATGTAAAAGAATGATTGAATAGGAAAGATTTTGCGGAAAGGAATTAGTAGCAATGTCTTTCCAAAGAATAATGTCAGGTTAGCAGTGTTTGGATGCTTACAAGGCTGACTTTGACTGTATTTTCTGTTTATCAAAAGCTGATAAAAGTACAAGTTGTGAAAAAGCAAAATGCTGGTGCATCTAGAGAATAAATGTCATTACGAATATTGAAAACTGATACGATTAAATTTGCATGATTTTTATGTTCTATCTAGCAAAACCAAATGTTTCAGCTGGAAGCCCAAATCTTCTTTTAGAATCTAAATAAATTTCAATTTCTTGTTAACTACCAATCTTTCAAAGTGAAATTTCTTTCTATTTTAGTGTCTGTTGCTCCTGAACTTAAATTCTAAATAAAAAATGTTCTTGGTGGAGACAACTTTTTGTTATTGTTTCCCATTCAAAACCAATGCGTATGAATGGAGAATGATTGAGATATCTACTTCCAACTATGTGAACACAATGCCCTTTCTGTGATATGGTCGTCCATTAGTGGATTTGAATCTGGAAACACACACGACACTATTGTGACTAAATGCTAAAAGATTCAATAATATCCCAATAGCCTAATGTTTCATCAATAAGATGCTTGATTTGCTTACATACGCTTAGAACTTTCATTGCTGAAAAGAATCAATTGTCAATTATCGATGAATCGTTCAACAATTAATTTCATTCACTCAATTTCGACAAACAGCTCGTCCATCGTCAGTTCCATAAATTCGGAGAGCCCACGATATGTATTGTATCACTGCTTACGTTCGCTTGACCGAATATCGTCAGCGACATTCTGAAACCACGTATTGTCATTAATCAGAACGAATGAATCGGAATCGAGTTTTGATTATTTTCAGTTGAATTGATAGTAATCTAGTGTTCTGTTCACGACTAGTGCGTATCAAGGCGAAGACCGCTATTAATTTCGACTGTACTCTATATGTATATTGTCATTTGAAAGGTGTGTCAATGATCCGCCCCTGCACGTGCAGCGACCCGGTGAATCATTCATTAGAAATCCATTAAGCATTCACCACAATGAAGTTATCGAAGATATGTATATTCGTAAGTTCATCGTAGTACCTACTCAATCGTCGGACGCAACGGAAAATTGATTTTCCTATTGTTGCTCGGTCGAATACATATTAAATCAGAAAAGATTCGATCGAAATTGACACGAATAGATAAATTGATGATTACCGTAGTGTGGACTTTACCGATTTCGGTTGAACAGATCTGGATAAAACGATTAGATTGTTGGTTTAGTGTTCATAAGGGTGAATCGGATATGAATGATTATCGAAATTATATATCTATGTGTGTTTTTTAATGTGAATTTATACATGAGAGGTACTAAAAGTTCTTAGTTACTATTGGTTGACCTTTTAATTCGAAATGACTTGTCAATGCAAAGAATATACCTGAATTACATTGCTGTACATTTAGTCAGTTTTAAAAACTTGTAATTATTTATAGCTCTCAGTAAATTGACTTCTAAGATGGATACATATAAGAGTAACAGGAATATTTCGGAGCTCGGATTTCGTTCTGCATTTAAGGTCAGGCCCGACTGAGCAGTATAGAGTGAAAAGATGGAATGAATTTCTAAAAAAATATTCACTGATCATATTAAGTGATCTTTTGATAATCTGATTTTTATGCAATAGTAGATTAGTACCTGGATTCAGTACAAAATGAAGAGTAAGTTGGTAATCATAATAGTTGATACACCTCTTGACAAATAAAATCTGGTTTTTTAGAGTGTATACTTAGTTAATAGGTGGGAGGAAAGTGAAATTTGGTATTTTTGCTTTAATTTGGTGCAAAAAAAAATAGTTTCATTCACTGAATTGTCTGTACAGTAAAATAGACAACACAACAGCTTGTCTCATTTTGACATTAAATGCCACAGTACATACAAATTGTGTTTCTGCCTATATTTTGTGATTTTTTGGCACACACTTTAGTGTTTATTTAGCATCTTTAATCGATATGCCACGAAATTAAATTCGAAAAACCATCGCTACTTCTCCGAATAAGGATAATATTCTTGCTGCCATAAAATATGTTGGAATCGAAAGAATGTTCATACTTTGTTCATTCTCGATAGTCATATATCTCATCGTACTCGCAAAGCCCTCCAATTGGTGGCTGAAGACAAAATTACACTACTTTCACTACTACCCTATTGTAGCCATCGGCTAAAGCCATTGGATGTTTCGGTTTTTGCATGCCTGAAAAAATTGAAGTTGAGGATATGCGAGAAATTATTGGATCAGGTATGAAAACGGACTCAGATTAACATCCAATCGGAATTCTCTGCAACTTGAATCTTTCCATTCAACCCTTTGATTTTGACCGAAGTAGATTTCATTCAAGCTGAAATAAGTGGTGAAAATCGAAGTAATTCCAGCAACGCTGATCATTCAGATAATATGGATTGGATTTATATTAGCGATTCAAATCAATTAGCCGCTTTCGAAAAGGTTTCAACCTTGGAATCGACCGAACTTTGCACTTCGGCATCTTTGAACGATTCTTTGAACGAAGTTGAGCCTCTGCACTTTAGCACGCCACAAAAAAATCTAACGGCGGTCCGAAGTTGATGTGTTTTGACCTGAGCGGCCAAAAACGGCAACTTCCATCAAAAACATCTACGCCAGCAAAAGAAAAAAGGCTACTCCGGCCAAGAAGAATCTTCGCTTGGATCCTAAGAGAATTTCTGTATAATTTGCCTTGGACCTATGTCCAAAAAATTGACCAAATCGAATCCTATTAAATGTAATGAGTGTGGCCGTGAAGTGCACTTTAAATGTGTCAATATTATGACTAGTGATCAAAATAAAAAATATTTTTGACCTTTTTTCAATTTCTGAGCTCAAAATATACATTTGTTATGATTGGAAATTAATTTTTTTTCATTTTCTGCAATAAACCCACAATTTTCCACATCACTCCACAAACCATGCCCATCTTCCAATGGACCACGTTTCTCTTGTGATTTTTTGGTCCTCCTTGATGCCATTTTAAACCTAAATCTGAAGCTTTCCAATGCTTCAATCGCTTTGAGAATGCAGTGCAATTTACGCGTTTTGTTTCGCAAAATAAACAAGAAGTGTGCCACTTCGCCCCATTTGACCCTATGTATTTCAATGTAAGTTACATAGAAAAGTCAAAGAATATGGGAGTTTTTTTTAAAGATGTTTGCTAGAATTATGTAAGACAGATTTGAAAACCTGGCAGTTTTAGAATTTTCTTTGATGTGTTTGTAACATGAAATAAAGCAAATAGCATGGTTTCCTTGAAATAAAACCTATTGAAATAGTTTCAATAAGTTTTTGTGAAAAATGGGCTGAGGAGAAAGCTTACGAAAGAAAAAGTGAATATAAAATTAGATTTGAAAAAAGACAATAAAAGCGTGGCGCAAATTTCTAAAGTTATTAAAAGAAATCGATCTGTAGTGATGAATCTTTCCAGAGATTCTGAAAATTGTGGGAAAAGAAAAAGTCTAGGCTAACCTTGTACATTAAGTCAACGAGAAAAATGTGCAATTTTAAGAGTGGAGTCCAATTCAATGAAGACTGCAACGAAAATCGCTGCGGAAGCTGGAGCTAAAGGGCTGAGCATTTTAAATTTAAGAAAATGAAAAACAGCCAGCTCCAATAACTGCAAGACACAAAGAAAAGAGAACCAAGTTTGCCCTTTGAGCACATCAAATGGAAAAAGTGATTTCGGAAATTAATTTTTATTGACGAAAAATGTTTTCTTCTAGTTTTCCCGTTTAGTCGCATTTTTTCCATGATTTGAGAAGAGGTTCTTTTATAAAAATCAAGCGTCAAATAGGCGAAGGTAGATTATAGTCTCATGCTTTATTTAATTTAATGCTTTGCCTACACACAAATGATTGAAATTTCATATCCCACAAGAACGGTCACCTTTTCTTAATTTATTCATGCTTGTAGTACTCGAAGTTTGTATTCACCGGAATCTACCGCCCGAGAATCAACCACAAAATAAGTTTACAGAATGTATTGTTCTTAAGTAAGACCAAGTCTAGCTAGTATCTCAGGAAACCAAGCAGAAACATATGCTTGATAACCTGTAATTTCTGATTCAGTTATCAGATTTTAACACAATTCACATTGTTCATTGATCTTTGAAAGGGTTTCGTTTGAAGAAGTAGGTTAGGGTTACTAGCTATGAACACTTTCATATTCAATATATTTTACGAAATGGATCTACCATTCACTTTTCAAATGATAATGATCTTGTGTTGGAAGTAAGCAAATAATATTTGAATTTGGTAAACTTTCAATTTTTCGCAGGTGGCAGCCGAAAAAATCGATCCATCTCCATAACTTCCAACGCTCTCATCGCAAATTCTCAGAGTGGATTAGCCTTATTATACGGTAGTCTTGGTATACTTTTGACTGTGGATTTAAAAATGCCCATCGGTTATTTTTTTTTTTTTTTGCATCAATATATGCTACTATTTAATTTTCAGATGATAAACATCTACAATGAAAATGAGTAACAAATGTTTGAATTTTCTATATTTTTGTAACTCCGTGGGAGTAACCGCTGGCAAAAATTCCAAATTTTCTAAAATTGAATAAATTTACTGCTTATTGCCACTAGAATATCATTTTCATTTGAAAATTAAATGGCAGCATGTTCCAGTAAGAACAAAAAATCATAGCTAGTCACTTTATCCTAATTTTTCAACGGACCAAACCAAACTTAGCATAAAATATGGTACATTTACTTTAGGAATTTGCCTTGAAAGCTATAGGGCATAAAGCATTACTTTTTTTTGAGAGATTTTACCAGATGGCATAATTGCAGCAGGGTTGCAATCGCTTTTACGAAATTTCTGTCAGGCCTAGTCCTGCTCAAAGACCAATACATTCTGTAAATTTCATACTAAAAAAATAAGGTAGCTTGGGTTCTTGCTCAAAACAAAATTCTGAAAATTTCAAGCTAATAGAACGAAAAAAAATTAAAAGTGAAAAAGTGCGCAGATCGATTACTGAAGATGTCTTGAACTTATTGGCGGCGGGGGGCAATTCAGTTAATTTTCAGGTACCCTGTTTTTTAAAACAGAATTTCTGAAGAAGTAAAGGTGCACAATGAAAAATTATAATATGATCTGCTTGTGTTTGATAGGATTTTGGAAATTCCTAACACTATGTGGCGGCAGAGTGCCTAAAAATGGGCAAAGAAGAAACTCGCAGATCTACTTTTACTAGGAATAAGCATTTTGGATTGCTGAAGAATATGCAGTCAACCCTGTTGCTATAGCAGGCACAGGTTAAAAATTTCTCAAATCATCGGGTCTTCTGAAAGATTTTCACTTTTCAGAAAATAAGTCGGACAATTGGTAAATTTTATGCTTTGATCACCATTTCAGTTTGAAAATTTCACAACTTCGCAACACATAACAACGTTAACCCTTTGTACCTATCTTTTGATAACCCGAAATTTCAACATTTTAATCATCGGATCAATTTAAATTATCCTCAAAGAAAAAGAAAACTTTTTACCGTATTGCTTCTGATGCAGTCATTAGATTAACAAATCAACACTATAAGTAAAAAAATTAGGACAAAGTTGCCAATTACAATGATTCTGGTCATTTTTGTAACTATACCAACAAATTTTCAAGTTGTCATAATGCTCCAATGACCACTAGTAAAGTATCTATATTTTTTTTTTAATCGTAGTTTTTGCGGGCTGTAATTTCAATAATTTCTATAATTTCTAACTAAAACTAAACTAATATTACAGAATGGGTTGATCCAATCTGCCCTCTTTTTCAGTGTTTATTGGTCAAACCAATAGTTTGATAAGTCATACCTAATATTTCCATATTTTAAACTACTTGGTGATGCATAGGACACAAAGATGTTATTCATAAATTAGGCAATGCGTTTACATTTTACGAACCAATGAATAAATCTTTTAAAGTTCGTGGATTAATAGCTTTATACATCAAAACACTTATTGACAATCAAACTTTGGGATGATTGGCTGCGGCGGCGAGCAATAGCATTGTGTTTCAACCAAAGCTGCACATTTTGCTTCTAACATAAATGGAATCCAGTAATCAAACACCAAAAGTCGACCTAAACTATCCAGTCGAATAATTGAGCATACCGACTGCTGATCAATTGATCATCCGAATATTTTCTCGATTGTTTCACCATCGCCAATCACTAATCTACCTTCTAGTTTTATGTCATGATATAATTTCTCATCTTTCAACAACTTTAACTATCTTTAACTTTGACTTATTGGGCAACATTGACCTTAAAATTTCATTTTCATAGCCATTGTGAATTTCAATTTCATTTAGTAATGCAGTTACACGATCATTATGCAGCAATCATGATTAGAGACCACATATTGAACCGAACAAAATGCAAACATCTGTTTTTGTCATCGTTTTTACTAGCTAGATTACTTAAGAAAATTTGAGCCCACACTGGGCGCTAGAATTAAACTAGCTATATTATATTGGGTAAATGTCGTATATCTTTTTTATTGGAAATCATGTACATGTTTTACGTTTATAATTCACAAATAAGCCTGAAGTGCAATTGAATTCAACCAGTTTCTTCTCATCCCATCACAACATATTATTTTAAGTGGCTCTTACCGTGTCGACTGTTTATACTTGAAACGTTTTTGTGTAAATCCGATTTGATTGCCAGCCACAGTTTAGATATTCCACTACCTGTCATGTGCTTGATGTATTATCTGCATCTAATTTAGCCATTCACATAACTCTTTTCAACCAACTTTTCCACAAACACAATAGCTCACTTAAGATCTCGCTACAGGCAAGAAAATCCATCGACGCATAAACACTGACACCCCCAATTTTCACACGAAAAAAACCTCACCGAACACTTTTCCTGAAAAATTCCCGCCTCGAAGGAATATCGAACCGAAAGGACACAGACAGCGATGTATTTCACTCCGACTGAAAGGACATTCAACGCATCACTGAAACATGTTCTTCGAAAACTGTCAATTTTATGCTAATAGAAATGCGGTGAGGCATCACAACGCTGCCATCATCATCGCTAATACCACCGGCAATGTTACTTGCTGCGCCACATTTCGCACATCACACCAATCGTGATGGTGTGGCTCATCAACAGATCCCCAGTTTTTGTGTCAAATCTTGAGAATCTATTATAACTGCCGTCGCGCTGGGTCGGATGCGTGGTGCTTGCTTGCTGTGCCACGACGCTAGAGTGTATCGATGTCATTCCCAATGGAGTATCTTTATTTTCGCATGCTCTCGAAAAAGACATACAGAAAACATATTTGCTTGAATCGTGATTTTCGTTTTCGTCCTAAGTGCTCCTTACTGTTTGTGCGTTTATTTTTTGGTAGTAAAGTATAAAGTTTGCGAAGTTTGCATGAAAACACTTGGTTCGGAGTGAAAGAAAGAATGCTTTTTATCTTGAGCTTTCCGGGTTTGCCTTGCCATTGGGGTGAGACTTGGTGGTGTGTTTCTTTTTTGAAACATGTAAAATACGATTGATGTTGCTTTATTGCTTTATTGCGTGAAAGGTTTTCCGGTATGTTTTTCGACAAGCTAAAGAATAGTGTTATTTTCAATGGTGAGAGTATTGAATGGCAAATAGAGTTACTTCTGTTTGACTTCACAGCAATTTAAATAAGTTGCTTAGTTATTTTTCTTGATTTACAAAAGATAAGATGGGACAAATAGTTTGTGTTGCATTGCTGCTCTGTGGAAGCTAATGCAAATTACTGTGCATAATTTTGCATAACAAGGCTTTAATTTGGCATAACGAGGCTTTTACATTAGCTTTTACAACATTAATTTTAACCCATTTGCAACTTTGAGCCCTGATTTTAAATACCATAGAAATAAACGCTCTAAAATTATTTTTCGCTTTGATTCCACGGCTATTAGATATAATCTGTTTGTTAGAAAATTTAATTATTGTAGCATTCCTTACAACATAGTAGTCAAACTTCAATCGAAAAATATTGAAAACTATTCAAAAAAATAACATGACTAACATGAAAAACGGCATCTTGAGCTTACAATCTTCGAGCTCCCCTTTTCAATCTTTCTCTTTCTACACTCATCGACGCTTATTTAACAAAATGATTTTTCCGTGCTGAAAACTTTCATCAATCGACGTCCACTAAATCAACTAAACTTTTGTCAAACGCCAAAATTGAATAACTTTTTGACAAACAATCCAACATTTGAGTCTGAAGTGAAATTAACTTCTCAGAATGTATAGCATGAATGAGAACTTTCCTATGAGTTCGCGTGTAAACCAGATCATTAAAGAACGATGTGGTGTGAGAAGCTTCAGAGGAAACGTGCCTTCAATTATTTGTTTATTCTCGTCTCTACTCCAATGCATATTTATCGTGCACCACGTTACCTTTCTACACCGAAATCTGATAATGCCGTAGAGTGAGGGTTTACAGAAAGTTTTGTAAGGACGATGAGTGTTTTGTGTTAACAGTCATACAGGACGACATGAGGCGCTCTTAGCATTCAGAACAGGCTGTGAGGTATATCGTCATTAAGGAAAAGTTGCTATTATGATCGATGCTATTTTCGATGTATGCATGTAAGGAAATATGAATCATTTGAAAGTTAGAGAGTGTGTTTGATTGCATATAATAATCGTTTGGAAATAATGAAAAAAAAAATTAGTCAGACGAAATATTTCCCGTAAGTCACAATTTTTTTTATAGGCATGCCGAAAATTAATGTGTCAACATTATTTGCATTCAAGCTTGTCTATTGAGTTACTAAGTTTCTTGCAAATCAGAATCTATTCGTTCTTAGAAGTTTTCTTCTTATTTGACGCATCAGACACATATACCTCAGAATAGATTGGAATTACTCAGTCAGCTGTATATTTTGTAGGTGCTTTTTTAGTCGCAAGATTTCAAACAATCTAGGACATGGTATCAATATTGCTGAACTGTTTGAAAAATTTTCGATGGCCTCATTTATTTTAACTTACCTTTCCATTTTCTACGAACTTTATTCCTTACTGTTACTTAATATTCGTTTGGTCACGTCACATATTGCCGTAAAAATTTGTAACTGCTATGGTTGGACTGAGTTTATAAAATTTGTTTCCTTTTATGGCGAATGCAGATTCGTTCGAAGCATTTGTTATTTACTTCTATTGCAAGATCATTGTCGTCTGAAAATTTTATCGTGGCTTCAATTCGTAAAAAAAGACAAAAGCTGGCATTTCTCACCCAATTTTCAACCACAATCCTACCAAAGTTGGCTCACACTTCTGTGTGTTAAAGTTTGATGTCTAACTGAGACATTATGGGACATAAAGCATGAATTTGTTTGAGCAAATCAAATTGGCACTACTCTCACAGAATTGGCAGCATACTAATCAAACTTCTATCAGCCCTTCTTCTTCTTAAGACCAATACATTCTGTGAATTTCAATGGTAAGGGCAAAGTGATAAATTTTGGAGGCGAATTTTTTTATTTGGATAGCTTTTTTGAATCATTTTTTGGGCACTTAGTGCATATATAGGGTTAAAAAGATCCAAAACGTTATCATATCTATGTTTGAAAAACTTTCAAAATTCATTTTGCATAATTAATTTTTGAAAAAATTATTTGATGATAGAAGTATATGTTACGTTAGGTTAGTGAAGAGGGCTGTCGGGAACGCGGCAATCATTAGGCCACCACTTTGGGCCCATTTGCCACCCTCATAACCAATCACATGCATTCACACTTACAGCCATGGCACTGGCGGGACTCGAATCCGCAGGCCACGTAGCACGCTGCTTTTCGACCTGACGCCTTAGCGAGCAGAGCTACCAGGACCCCTATGGTAGAAGTATAAGGCTACTTAAAATATCACTTAAATGGCCACCACTGGCAAAGGTTCAAAGATAACTAACATTAACATAACCTTTTCTATTAGGTACCGTTGTGTCCTGAAAATTTTAACTCAATCAAATGATGCAATCACAAGAAATTTTTCCTGAATGATTAGGTTAGGTTCTGCTATTGCCTTCTTCAGACAGTCTCCGAAGAAGGCACACTTAGGCTCCAATGGGCCTATTGTCATAGCGCATTGCGTAATGTACTACTCTTACTGAACGGAGAGCCACTCTAAGCCCCCAATGGTCTGGGTGATCGCCATCAAGTCCACTGGAGCCACTTCGATTAGGCAAGTAAAAAAGTATGAGCCAAGGGATTTCTTCATTCTTCCAGTGAAGGCCATTCTTTCGTAGAGGAGATGAAGAACAGTTCTCACTTCCTCCTCGCATCTCCAGCTCAGACAGAAGTAGGTAGTCGTTGTAAGGTGCATCCAGCTGCGCTGCATGTCAGCTAAGCAGACAGAGTCAAGTTAAAAAAGCCAACACTGCGCGAAGGGACCTCTACCGAAAAAGATAAATTCCATAGTGCGATAATGCCAAAAGTTATCCAGAATTGTCTAGTGGTAGCACAGGAAAGCTCTGCCACCCAGGACTTCACCGCATCTTTCAAGCATTTTTGACTGATGATCAGTGTAATTGAAGCCATCGAAACTCCGATCGGGAAATTGCAAGGCATTCTGGCAAATGCACGACAGCCTTTGCAAGTAGATCCGTTTCACAGTTCCTGTTAATAGAGGATGCCAGGAAACCAGCGCAATCTGGAAAAAATCCTGGAAGTCTTGGAAAAAATCACGAGATCATTGAAAGAAATTCATAGGGGCTTGTAAAAAACCAGAGTCGTCTAAAAAAAAGTCCTGAAAATCTAGTCGTCCTAGGCAAAATCCTGGGAAACTTGAAAAACATCACAAAATCGTAGGAAAAATTCATAGGAGCTTGAGAAAAATCAGGGCAGTTTAGAAAACGTCCTGAAAGTCTTGAAAGATACAGCGAAGTCGTTGAAAAAAACTTGGACGCATAAGAAAATCCAGTTGCTTGGAAATAATCCTGTAAGACTTGAAAAACTCTACAAAATGGTAGAGAACATTTTTTGGAGGCTCAGAAAAATCAGAGTGTTCTTGAAAAAATACTGCATCTAAAATAAATACTTGAATGAATGTTTCAACATCTTGCTAAGAGACGTATGGCATTCAAAGCCTAGCTCTGAGGAGGTTTAGACTCCAGTAATGGACTGAATGCAAATGTTCACTCCAAACATCTGATCATTGGCTGCTTCAAAAATCGCCCACACCTCCGCTTGGAAGACACTGCAATAGTCTGGCAAGCGGCAGCAAAGCGTCAAGTTTAGGTGTGTGGAAAATATACCCACAGCTCACTCTGTCGTTCAGTTTGGAGACATTGGTATATATGAGGCAGCATTACTTCCTAAAGATAGCCACCTCGCCAACACCTCTCTGCTTGGGATTTATTTTATCTATTAACCAAGCAAGCATTACATAAACAATACAAAGCAAAATTGAAAATTGATAATTAATAGGAGTATATAAAAATAAAACGAAAAATTAAATAACTTAAATAATTAACAAATAAATCAATAACATTAAATAAAAAAACAAATAAATAAAACATTGACATATAGCTTAGCATAAGGGGCTGCGAATGGCTTGGCAAAGGGAAGATATTAAGGATAGTTTTGAGACCGTTGGAGAATACAGATTACTTATGCTATTGAATATACTGCAGCATCTATTTATTGGCTCATTAGCTGCGTTAATAGTGGAATGCGGATATTCTTTAAGTAAACGAGAGGACCCGGTGATCCTTACAGGGTTATTTAACACCATTTTACTATTCAGGAATTCAATTTGATAACGCCTCTAATGACGTCAAATGTGAAGCAGGCCGAAATCATCTTTCTTCTGAATGCAAGTGTCAATAAGTTTAGGTGATCCAGTCGAAACTCATAAGGAGGAAGGGCATTAAAATCGTAAGAGTTGTATAGTTCTCTCAATGTGAAAAGTAACAATTGCTTTTGTTTGGACTCGAGTCTGCTACTGTAGGTTTCAAAAGCCGGATTCCAGCAAATGGAAGCATATTCGAGAACAGGACGTACAAGTGAGATGTATAAGGATCTTGTGACCCACAGGCTACGAAATTCCTTGGCACGTCTTTTGAGGAAGCCTAGCTGTTTGTTTGCACGGGAAAGTATTTAATAATAATGCAAGTTGAAGCGGAGTCTGTCATTCTAGATAACACCAAGGTCAACAACGTTTTCAACTCGAGTTAACAAATTATTGCCGAGGAAGTACGTGTTATGTCAGACGCTGCATTTTCAGGAAAAACTTACAGCCTGGCACTTAGCAATGTTGAGACCGAGCTTTATCAAGTGAATCAAGTTTATATTGAAGAAAAAATGCATTGGATTTAGATTTAATTATGTGATAGACTTTGAGATCGTCGGCATAAAGTAGCTGAGATATATTTGCTAGGACATCAGCTAGGTTAGAAATAAATATATTAAAAAGAAGTGGAGCAAGATGGCTACATTGTGGTACACCAGAGGTAGCAGAAATAATTTTCAATAAGAGTCCTTGAAATTTTACCAATTGTGTTCGATTTCGAAGGTAGGAAGTCAGCCAGCTAAGCAAAAATCCGGCAAATCCGAATTTCTGAAGCTTTAGAATTAAGGTAGGGTGGTCAACTCTGTCAAAAGCTTTACTAAATTCTGTATAGACTGTGTCAATTTGGTATCCTTTCTCCATTTTACACAGAACGTCTGAGATTAGGACTGTCAAGTTTGTGGTAGTTGGGCGACCGTTTCTAAAACCTTGTTGTTGCTCGTTCAGACGGGAGTCAACAAGTGGAGAATGTTTATCGTAGACAATCTTTTCAAAAAGTTTCGAAATTTTCCATACAGTGTCTATCACCATTTTTGAAGATGAGTGTGACATATGAAAGTTTCCAGCAAGATGGGAAAACTCCAGACGAAAGTGATCTGTTAAATAAAAAATATATGAAAGGGAGTTATAAGCTGCTCTACACACTTGTGCAAGAAAGTTGGAGGAAGAAGATCGGGCCCAGGACTTTTATTGCAGTCGAGTTGCAGAAAAGCTTTACATATTTCATTACGTGTATTTTCGAAGTGGCCGACAAAAGCTGTAGGAGCAGAATGAGAGAACGAGAGGTGTGAGTTTGGTGGTTCTGGTGCATTAAAATATTCTGGAAACTATCTGAGAATAAATCACAAAACTCATTGGGAGAGGAAAAAGTGATATCATTAAAGACCATTTAGAATGGATAGCCAGTAGTTTTTCACATTTACAAAATCATAAGAATTTTTCTGGTCGCGGATTATATATTCGCCGGTTGTCTTAATGTAATTGTCATAAGCCTCGTGAGGCTTTGCTAAAAACTGCTTAGCAGCTTCATTATATTCATCCTGAATAGCAGAACTAACGTCGATATTGTTTTGAATCCGCTTATTAAGTTTATTCCTACGATTTTGCAAATGTCTATCTTAGGCACATATCCTTCAACGGTGTCAAAGATTTTGTTATAAAAAGTGGAAATGGCTTCCTGAAGATCTAACGTTGAAAGAGTATTCGTCCAATCTATAGAGTCAAGGTGATGGTGAATGCTTTCATAATTAGCATTAAGAAAGTCATGTATAATTCAATTATTGGGTCTCAAACCGCTGAAACAGTAATTATTGAGTACCAGTATAATCGATGTTCTCGAATGATATTTCTATTTTAATTATAGTTTGCAAGTACGATTTGAGATTAAAGCTTACTTGTCTTCGACGCAAGTAACATTTTTATTCATTATATACCATCGTCCCCTATGAATTTCACCAAAGACCGCAGAGTGTAACAAATTTTGTATTCAATAAATTTTCTAGATACGTACTTGCAAAATATACGTAGGCACATTGAAGTACGAAGCAATGTACACATATACACTCATGCTAAAAAATTATAGATGCGCTCTATCGCTGACCCGAAGAGAATCGCCTCCGCACTGGAGCTAAGGCATCAGGCTGACTCTGTCGGGACAATAAATTATTTATACACTCTACTGTGTGACTAGGATCATGGACTCCAACCAAATGGATAAATTCTCTATTTTTGAATGTAAACACAAACACAGGACTGTTTTCTAGTGGATTGAAGAAAATCCGTGTGCTAAGCATCTTATTTACTCTCTCGAAATTTTCTGTTGTGTTTCAGGTTCAGTTAGATAGCTGTAATCGTCTAAAAGTTCGCAGTTACATTTTAAAGTTAAATTTGCAGTAATAAAAGCGTAGAGAATAAGGACTCGTAGCACTCGATAGTGAAGCAGTTTTTCCATGTTACAAACGAAAACTCTGCATTTCACCTGCAGCATTTACACGACTTGTTTGCATAATTTGCACAACACCACATTTTCCATACAACCCGCTCTTTTCAGAATCGATTCTTCTTTCATTGGTATTCAAGAAATGCGGTTGGTAGTATTTTTCTGGGGATTTTAAAAAAATTATTGATTCATCGTCGGTTTTACTAAAAAGCACGAAGGGACTTGAAAATTGAGGTAAGGGAAGTATCTCTGATTTAGTTATTTTTGAAGTGGCTTTGGTTTGAAGTAGATTTCATATAAACAAATGTTTCCCGATATATAATCCTGTAAAAATATGTCTATCAGGGAAACAGTGAAAACGGAAAAGTAAATATTTTCAATGTTTGTCTAATAATTTTTTTATCTTCTTCTGCAACGTTTTCAGTTAGAAATGCTACCAATTCTACATCATGTAACGAACCAAAATAATTGTTATTACTACTGATCTTGTTCTTGATTTGACACATTTCTATAACCATTAGTATAAACACATATTTCCGCAAGACAAACAATTCTCCCGACTGGATGTTCAAAAGAAGAACAAAAGAGTATTTGCAGAAGAGGAATAAAGGAGCAAACTGAGTCCTATTTTTTGCGAGCATGCACTCTGAGATTTATATTTCAAGCAATAAACTTGGAAGGAATATAAATTGCCTCATTAATGGATGAGCATTTCTTGCAGTTATGTGATTCGTGCAATCGGCGTTTCGGCTGGGCTACTTGGCCGTTCGTTGAATGTTGTCTACATGGCTAGGTATATTCTGCAAGAGTGTTTTTTGTGCACAATAATTGCAAGGTCTAAGCAATTTGAGGAGTGAATTGCATGGTTTGAAATGAAATAATGAAGAATTCAAAAGCAGTGTATAAAACTGAATATTAGCTGGATATTAGAAAATTGATTAGTGAGAAATAAGCAGGTACCTATGTGTTTTCCGAAAAAAAAATCAATTCGTCCTTTCGTTGATTGAACTTTGTTGATTATATAAAGTACCAAAGCTAGTGTAGACAACGTCGTATGTATGCTGCCTGTATTGGACGTACAAGTGGATTTACTACCGCGACTCTCATTACTTGCATCGACTTTTATTTCGGGACACAAATCAAATCGTCCTGAAACTGTCTTTTTGGTGACTTTTTACCGGAAAAGGTGAATGTTTGATAGCTGCTCTTCTAAAACAAATACAAATTTCACGATTATAGCAGTATAATAACCCTGATTTATATTACGCGGATTCAGCTCACCAGAGCACGGGCAAGTCATCAAAATTAAATCAATTTGCTTCCGGAGTTTATTATACCAAGTTCATACCAGAGACATAAAATATCCAGCTTATGACGCATAAAATGTATCCTCGCTGAAATGACCTAACGTGTAGGAAGGGAAGTTTTACTAATAGCATTTTTCTTCCTGATTAGTGACCGTAGAATATATCGAGCTGGGTTTCTTGTAATTACATTAATTATGGAAGTGTTAAATTTGGAACACAAAACCAGACACCAGAGCTGAGTAATTAGGTTCGATTTTGGTTGGAGGAGAATGGAGCTTTTGTCGTATAAAAAACTGAGGGATACTATTTTTCGCTCTAGATGGTAAGGAAATAATTTGTATGGAATTTAATCTCTTTGAATAGTTTTCTTTTTAGAGGAACAGAGTGTTATTCTTAACAGATAATTGATTTTCAGCCGAATTCGATAAGGTGGCAGATGTTTTCGTAAGACGAAAAAAAAAGTCTGGTTACGTATCTGCATCGCTAGTGTGAAACGCAATAATAGTGAAACGCAATTCTAAAATCAGGCAGAGAGTAATTTTTCGGATTCATGCGAAGACAGGGGGTCTCCTGACTTCAGCTCCGGAAGCAAGCATTAAAATGAACGCTGAAAATTATTTTGAAAATGTTGCTAATTTTAATGAAAGAAATGCATTTGAAACCTCGATAAATGGAAATTATTTTTTTCTTTTTAATTGAATTAGTTTTATTATTTTTTCATCCAATTGAGAGAAAATTTTCAGAAAACATTGGGGGTCTCCACAGAAGATAGTTATCTTCAACCTTTTGGCGATGGCGGTCATTTAAATGATATACTAGGAACACTCACAATTCTAATAAAACATGAAGTTTCCAAAAGCCATTTTTAAAAAATGAATTTTGAACGTGCTCTCAATATGGAAAATATAATGCTTTGGAAATTTGTTTTGAACTCTTTTTGTGCGTTGGGTGCCTGGAAAAAGATTTAGAAAATTTTCCAAAATTTTGAATTGAGATAACTTCTGACCGCGTAATCAGATTATTATGAAATTTACAGGACACATTGATGTTATTAAGGTGTGGAAAAAACTATTTTAGTAAATGTGCCAAAAACCCTGTAGCAGCAACACTGGAAGAGAAAACCTTCAAATATTTTAAACTCCTGAAAATTTTTTGCTTTTTGCAACAGGTCCAACTGCAACATGCATTTTATGGATTGTCTACACAGTCAACTTGAAATTTTTGAAATTCCAGATCGCACAAAAACAGTAATCCTTCTCCAGTTTGCCTACATTTTTAGCATCTGAAATTTGTGTCGTAGAATCCAAATTTTGGTTAATTAGATCTAACGAAAATTCACCGAATGCATTGCTGATGGACTACCAATAGTTGAGTCAGCACAAACGGGTTAAAGCAATGCTTAGGCGGGCCCCGGCTCAGAAATTCGTAGGCTTGATTTTATATTGGCTTTTTTTAGAGAGTTAGGCCTCACATACCCCGTAGTGATATAGCTGTATGCAGATTTTTTTTTGCCATCTACGCAAGGGGGGCAAAAATTTGTGTTTGATAGGATCAAACCTGATAAAAGTTTAATGCTTATACTGGCAACTCAACGGCAGTGGTAAAAAAATTGATTGATACATTCATGCTTAATGTTCTATAGCTTCTGATTCATTCATCATATTTTAATTCACACAGCTGATGGATCTTAATGCCAGCCAACTTCCAGAGGATTTAAGTTGAAGTAATGAAGGTCTACCAGCTATGGCAATTCTGTAATATTTTCATGAGATGAGGCTGCCATTATATTTTCAAATGACATTGATATTATAATGAAAGTAAACAAAGCATTTTTTTGTTTAGAAAGTTTGTATTTTACATTTTTAAATTGTACATTAAACCGTGAACTAGACCTGCCATACTTACAAATAAGCTATAAATGTTTTTTACAAGTAAGCTATAAATGTTTTATAAATAGTTTTAAAATTTTATAGATACCGCTCCTATAAATTTATTTTGCCTGTAATATGCTTCACTGCCCTTAATAATAAGCAAATATGATAAACTTTTGGTTGCAGTGCTGATAAAGTGCTGCCAGCACTGACAGTTTTCATTATTTTTGTATTAAGAGATGCTGCCATCAAATTTTCATATGATTGGCATCCTGTAATGGAAATAAACATCAAGTGCTTTAGTTGTATGTGCACCATAAGGACCTTACGATAGAAATAAGCAAAGAAAAACTATAAAAGTGTCAGCTGTAAGGAAAAATGAATTCTTCTTAAAATTGATACTTTTTCGAGTGGCAGCCCTCCAAATCTTTTCATGCCTTTAACATTCGATCCAATCATCGGATCAAAACGAATCACACAAAGTAAGTTTATCTTAACGTGAAGCAGATTTGATATAATATTGGTATCGGTGCTAGTAAAGATCTGCTTGTACCGGTTATTGCACCAAGATATGCTATCCTTAAATTTTCGCAAAAAGCAGCAACTGTATCAATTTCTAATGTTTTGCAATTTTCGGGACAATAGCTCTTCAATTTTTTCTGTTCCTACAGCTTCCAATATATTCATCATCACCAAAAATGTTGCAACTTGCGCACTAAAAAATTCGGATAGTTTGCAGATGCTATGTATATGGTGTGATGTTTTGCTCGCGAGTGCAAGCTTTTGAATAAGTAAACAATTCAAACTTATCAAATATGAAACAAAAACACAAAGTCTCTCTGGTTGTCTTTGAAAAACCTTCAATAGGTACCCTGCGAATGATACGGGATTATATGAGATTTGTAGTCACTAAAAAACATCACCCGCCGACCATGGAAATCCGAGCCGTAACCGCTTTCGCATTACTTTAGCTTGGCCGTCCTACTAGCACCTATTAAGTTTCCCATCGGCTTACTTCCATTCTTTCAGGTTTTCAGGAGTCTATAAGGCATCCTTCCTCTTTTTTCAAACGCAATACCAGCTCTTCATATGCTGACACAGCTCACCAGGCGTCATCTGACTGTAGCATCACCTTCACGACTGACTCCAGCGTCTTAGGACCAATTGCAGAGAAAAGCATGTGTCGCTCCCTTCTCAAGCGGGTGCAATGGAAAAACATATGCAAAGCATCAGCACTTTCCTTAGCACAATACTTACATAGCTCCGTCCTGACTTTTTCCACTCTGTGAGGGAGTTTCCTGAAGTAGCCGTGGCCCGATAGGAACTGGCACATGTAGAAATTTATTTCAGCGTCGTCGCGATTAAGCCAAGATTTCAAGACGTGAATTAGCCTAATCGTCCATGCTCCCTTCGAGCTCGTAGACTAGCGCTCCTCCCAAAACTCAAGCGTTGGCGCTCGTGCTTAAGCAGCCAAAATTTCTCTTCCCACTTCGGCTCTGTTCAGAAACCCCTCCCTGCATTCGCTCGCCAGGAGTTTACTTTTACTCGCACTAGGACCGCGAACGTTTGTCATGAGTCTCTCAAGCGAGATAGCAGCCAGTAGAGCACTATCGTATACATTTTGGATGTGCTCTCCATATACCAACTTGGAGTCCAACATCATTCCAAGATACTTAACCGATTTTGTGGTCTCAAGTACTTCGGAGCCAATTGTCATGGGTATCATGGTTGGCATCCTCCTCTTCGTCAGCATGGTGGTCTGTTTTTGCGATCGTCATCTGGAGATCATGGCTTTTTATCCAGCATTCAACACTTCTCATAAATTGATTGAATTTGAGTTGGGCGAGGTGAGGATTTCTAGATGTGATGACAGCGCCTACACCGTCGGCATAACCCACCAAGAGCACATCATTCTGCATTTCGAGGAGCAAGAGGCCATCATAAGTAATATTTTATAGGTCTGGCCCAAGAATGGACCCTTGTACAGCTCCTGCTGTAATGATTTTCGCATACAGTTCCCTGATTCGTTTCATAAATTAAATGGCGATCCTTCAAGTAGTTTCGTACCAATGCCAGCAAGTGTTTTTCTACCTGAAAATACCGCTGAAGAGAATCCAACATGTCTATCTATCTCGCTGAGTTAAATGCGTTACGGACATAGAGCGTTACCAAAAACACTATGGGCTTAGCCCGATGACAAGTGGCCTCTGCGCGATCTACTGCGCTAATAACTTTGCAGATAGCACTTATTGTTGAGTGGCTGCTGCGAAATCTAACTACGCCTACATTGTGTGTTAGGGAGGATGAAGTGTAAGAAATGTCTAAAATGATGTTACAATAGGACATATTTTAACCAACTTACTTTAACGTAGCAAGAGACTTCAAAATAAAACATTTCTACATTCTTTTAGTTTATATTTTGAAGGAATCATTTCGCTTAAGTATTCTAAACATGCCTTTTGAATAAAACAAACTCCCGAACTTTCCACTCACATATTTATTCTAAAAGAATACCTTTCCCATTGCATATGGAGCGTCTTTTCGAGTAGGCAAGTAAAACACTCCAACAACATTATGATTCGATGGTTGACCGCCCATAACAGCACTCACACCCTGATACGGACAATTCCGGTCAACAATATTCTGATAGCCACCACATTTTACAGCGTCAAATTGATCAGGCTGCTCCCTAATCGATTCGCCAAGATATGCCCATGACCTGTAGTGAGCACATGTTCCAGCAATATCAAGTCCACAACCTGGCTGAGCACCACCCCAGTTTGGATAAAACGAAGCATCACCGATTGGCACATCGAATCCCAGAAAACCGGCGTTCGTTTGAATTGTCTGAACATACTCAGCATCGCCGACTGACAAACGTTCATCTGGTTTGTTTTCAAAGAAGAGTGGCATGGCAGGATCTAAACCAAAGATCGTGTTCACTTTGCCACGAGTCACCATTTTCGCGGTCATACCAACCACATGAGCACCCAAACTGTGACCAATCAAGTACAGATTGTTGAACTTCATACCATGGTCGGCTAAGAAGTCAGCGAGTGCTGCGACTTGTCTGGCAGCTTCATTGACATTACCTCTGGCTTTAAGGTAGTTTTTGCTGTCTGCTCCTTCATTCCAATCGACACCGATAACGTTGTAGTCACCGATAGAAAGGTAAGCGTCACGACAGGTGCGGATTGTATTCGAGTTGGCAGTACCACCCCAGCCATGGGATACGATTCTGCGGAGAAAATAGATAAATTTATTTGTAGGAAGCCAAATTTTTTTTTTAATAAATATTATTTAATGTTCACTAAAGATTGGTTTGTTATACCTGGTTGGATTATTAGGATTGAAACTCGATCTAGCCAATGATTCAGGATCATTGACGAAAATCGCTTCGCCGTCTTTTGGATTCTCTCGTGTGTATAGCCTAAAATACACATTAAATCCTGCTCGACTTGATTCACGCATTTCCATTTCAACATCACTGGCATGCATCAAGTGCATTTGCATGTTTTCATCCGGAACAAGTACCCATTCGCCATCGTTGGTGAGGGGAGCTGCCGTGGCTGCAAATAAATATTAATTAAAACATCCCTAGGGCAAATCGGTCGCCGACTAATAGCCCTTCACCCATTTAGCTTAAGTCATTCAGATATGATTACCTGCCGTAAATCCTAGAGCCAACAACAGAATCAACGATGTCCGCATTTTGGTGTATTTCAACGGTAATACCAGATTATTGAGATTAATTGTATGACTTTATATATGATTCGATAGGATAGGATTATCATTTTTATCGCTGTAATACAGTGGGGCCGAGGCGTATCAATGTTTAATTAAATATATCTATACTATCGAGATTTCTCCCCCATCAACAACTGATTGTTTTTGTGCAGTAAATTAGTGATTTGTTTGGATTTATTTGAGCTATTTGTCGAGCTGATAGGTTTTGTTTGATAATTAATATTGATATTAAAATAGTCTATGTGTTTTTTGGACATGCCATTTACGTTTAATATAAAATCGTGTCAGCGAAACTTTGTTGTCTGTCGAAACTGATAAAAGCTGAAAATAAAAGAAAAGGGATGTCATGCATCATTTACTTGAATAAATTAGTTAAATTTGACTGAAATTGCTTGAATTTACTTATAATAGAAATACGAAGTGTCGCTTCTTCACAATAGCAAACTATTCTCTCTTTTTGGATAATGAGGACATGTCTATCGATCTCCGGAAGAGAAAAAAAAATTGAAAAAAATACTCCTTAAGAAAGCAGAGAAAACAAAAATTGAAAAAAAATAATCTATGTTGTTTGTGGAAAAATATTACCAATCTAAGCCCTGATAAATATATATTTGTTTATTTATTCAAATGTATAATACAACAGACCTACATCCAATTATAGATTTGAAAATAATAATGAAAGAAAAACAATCAAAAAAAGGCGTTGTAGTCTAAGAACAGAGTATAAGAAAAATTATTATACACTAATTATTTAAAAAAATATTAATTTAGCATGTTCATTATAGTTGAGGACTTCATTTCTCAAAAGGTTTTTGTGTGCAAAGAATCTCAATGGGCAACAACAATACATGTTACAGTTAGCGTGAAAGGAACGTAAAGCACAAAAGGGATCTGTTAAACAGACTAGATTTTCGAATGGAAATCTGGCTGCATAGATCAGGAAGAACAAGATGGTAAAATGAGGAATTCGTCTAGCAAAACGCTGCGCAATTCAAGAGAAGGTGCCTGTACATTGATAGTTGATGATTATAATTGCAATAAAATACATTGAATTTGTAAAACAATGAACAGGTAAAGCCAAATTGGATGTATTCTAAGGTATGCACAAGATATTGGGAATGGGGATACCACACCTAACAACAGTGTTCCAGAGAGTTATGTGTGAGCATCCGGATGCCGATAAAACAACATACGCACATCAACATCCTAATGCCAATACTTTAAACACTATTGTCAACACGGTACTCGTGCATCGCCATAAGATGCATGCCGACGACGACCGAGTTGAAGCCAATAAAAATGAAGAAAGAATCAAGTTCTTAACATCAACAAATCGAAGACCCATAATGGCTTCGAAGTAATTAGTAAGTTTATGGTTTTAAATGCCTCATCAGAAAAACGAAGACCAAAGTGGCTTTGATAGTAGCAAGTAAGGAAAATTGTTGAGTTCTAGTCTAGTGTCCAAAGTGTGTGGAATAAAAAAGTGAAAAGTATTCTTTCTTTTAATCAAAGTTAAAAGTATTTTTTAAAAGTATTATATTATTCAAAGCAAAAGTTATTACTAGAGCACTACGAACAAATAAAAGGAAGAAATCCAAACAGGTGGAGAGATTAACAAAGGGTTAGAAAGATCTAAGGATAAGCCACACAATGTGGAGACGCTGGCAGTAATGTACCTTATATGATGATCGATGTAAGTTTCGAGTCAAAAAACAACGCCAAGATTCTTAAAATTCGCAGTAAAATTACTAGAGCAATTAAAAACAGAGAAAGAGAAGTTAACCGATGCGATTTTCTACGTATAGCACATTTAGTGTCGCTTTGCGACATTCAGAGTAAGTGCGTTAGCAATGCACCAGTTATTAAACGCAGAGAAATTATTTCTAAAGATCTTCAAATGTCACGATTAATCTGTCATCAGTATACAAAAGGTTCGAAGATCGTTTATAATATGCTAGGCCATTGAGAAACAACAGGAATAGCACAGGGCCAATAATTGAACCTTTCGTAGGAAAAATGAAACTGAGGTGCAGGAATTGATCAACATCATATGAAGCGACCCAAGAGAGTAGATGGTCTGTGAACAAGATCGTGATTCACAGAGGCAAAAGCTTTACAGAATTCTGTATATATTACATCCGCCTGCTGTTTCTGATCCCAGGCAAATGTAGCAGCAATGGTGAATGTAAAGCGGCTCCTAGACGGTCAATATTATTGTGACAATATATTGAACAATATTATTGCTGGGCGCCCCAGACGATGCAATATTTTTGAGCAACATTTAGTTTTCGTTCGATTTTTCAGTAGTTTTTGACATTTTTGGCTCTGCTACTCCAAATGATGTTTATGCTACTAACGACGATATACAACTGAGCGCATATTGCGCAATACTGACCACAGACAATGCAATCTATTCTATATTGCACAGTAAAAATCAAAATCTTTTTGATTCATTCAATATATTGCACAATCCTTCAATATGATCCATAGACGATCAATATTATTGTACAATGCTACATATTGTGCAATAATATTGATCGTCTAGGGGTCGCTTAAGTAAGTTGGTCAATAAAGATTAGCCTCTTATGACCTCATGAAAGAAAGGAGGGACGTCGGGTGATAATTTGCGATATAGACGGGATCAAAAGCTTTGCGTATGGAAAAAACGTTTGCCGCTTGCCATAAGCAAGGGACTACACCCGAAGTAATGCTTAAGTTAAAGATCACTGAAAGAGAAACATTCAAGGAGGAAGATAAAGAATAAGCCTAGATATTCGGAATGCCATCGGAATCATAGCCAATGCTAGTATCGATGAAGCACATAATGGATTCTACTTCAGTAGGAAGTACAGTACACGGAAAAAGGATAATGTGGGAAAGCATTGGGGAAGAGAAGTAGCTGCGAAGGGAAAAATTCATTGTGATAAGAAGAAACAGAAGTAGCGAGCAAAAAGTTCGCAAATATCTTGTGAGGTGGAAGCTGTTACATCGTTATGCAATTTTTTATTTACTTTTTAATGGTTTTTTTACGAAATAGAAAATGATAAATATAAAAATATATATTAAAAAAAAAAACTTTATCATAAATAAACTAATAAGAAGAAAAAAAAACCATAATTCAAGCAAGAAATATTAGAAGGTTTTAAAAATTTTTTGATATAAGCTATAAAAGCACTAAGACAAGATGAAAATGTATTATAAAGAATAAAAACGGAATATGAAATGTCCGCGAAATTACTTCGTGGTCTTTGAAATTGAATATGACATTGCCAGAGGTTCCAGAAACGGAACAAGAAAACATTTGTTGGTGAGTTTCATGCGTGAATCACATTTGGCGACATTTTGAGACATCCAGAGGAAGATAGTTTGAAGTTTAGGCTAGTCCTTCCTTCTACGGGAAAATGATAGTTTGATAGTTAGAAGCAGACTTCACTTGAATCGATTACTCTGAATATTTTAAGATCGTCTGCATGTAGAAGAGAAAAGCGTTTTGAAAGACACTATAGATCGTTTACGAGAATTCGGAACAACAAGAGATCAAAAGAGCAAAAGAACATAACTTCACAGTTACAGCACAATTACGTCCATAAGTGTAGAAAGAAAGCCAGAAGAACAGCGGACCATAGAAACAATATTTGTTGAATTTCACGAATAAGAAGCTCATGGCATACAGAGTCAAACGCCTAAGAGAAATAAGTGTAGAAAACATTAACCTATCTTTGCTGATCGATAGCATTAGCAATAGTAAATAACTATTGCTGGAAGCAGGCCCGTGCGCAGAAATCAATCAAGGGGGGGGGTTTTGAAATAAAAGTTTTTTTTTCAATAACATGTAAAAACACACAAACTGTTATTTTATTTTTTAAAGACGTTTGCATGTAAAAACTTCATATTTATTTCTCATTACTTAACAGATTAATTCTTCGAGGTAACGAAAAAAATTCTTCCAGAATTTTTTGCACATTTATCTCATTTTCACGGTGTATATTGAGGGAGGCTAAGCCGTTGAGCCGATCTTCAGACATTGTCAATCTAATGTACGTTTTCAGACGACGCAATGTTGAAAAGGAGCGTTCATTTTTCGCTGTCGTCACGGGTAAAATGGCCATAATGCGAAGCATTTGGTGTACGTTCGGGAACGCGTCTGCATTGCAAATTTCAAGGGCTTCGAGAGAATTTTCGATGTCCTTTTCAATAATGCGTCGTCTTCAGAGTATGACTTCATTCACCCATGCGTAACGCGAATCATCGTGCAAAATTGAAGAGTAGGGTTCGAATAATTTTTCACATGACTCTTCATCAAATTTTTTCATTTTGTTCGGAAAAAGGCAAGCGAAATTCGATAAAATATTGCGATGATTCAGAAACCGGTCCTGTAAATGTGTCACAAACGAATCAAGGTATGGTATATAAATCGTAATTCGAAAATAATCTTCAACTGAATCAGTTTGCACGTTAGAACGTTGCGTTTGTCTTGAAGCTGTCCTTGGTTTTCGCAATTGAATGTCGTATTCTTCCCTGATTTGGCTTACAGTTTCGAAAATTTTTCTGAAGTTTTCTGTGGCGTTTTCTTCTCTTTTTGTCAGTTCTTCTTTTGCAGCATTGGCTAACTCAACAGCCTCACCAAGATCCTGATTTTCTGTTTGAAGTACTCGACTCAAGTTTGAAGTCAAAGAATGTACCGCGCTCAAAATGTGCATGGATATCTGAAAGTTAATATAAATACACTTAACATTTTGAGATGTTACTCACAAAATTTTTTAACATATCAAGTAGATATGGAGAAAATGTGTCGTTACCGTAATGAAACTTCTATTTTCAAAATATCAAGTAGCAATTTCGCATGGAGGCCAGGAATGTTTCCATCAAACATGGAGTTTTCATAGTAGGAACAGAAACATTTTTCTTTCTTGTCGTTCCAATGATTAAATTTCTTGCCTTAATTAAATTTCTTGCCTTAATTAAATTTGCCTTAAAACTCAAAATCAAAAAAGATATTCGAGTTTGAAATCTGAGAAATCTGATTGGTGAAAACTTCTAACTCGAATATCTTTTTTGATTTTGAGTTTTGCGAAAAATGGCAAAGGATTTTTCGACTCAGAAAAATATGAAGAAAATTCAGGAAAATTTTGGTTCGTGGTTTTTATCCCCACTTGTCGAGGGTATTTATTGTTTAAATTTCAACCTTGAATAACTTTTTTAATTTTGAGTTATGTAAAAAGTGGTATAGGACTTTTCGACTCGAAATTCGAAAAGGAATATCGGATTTATTTTCGGCACGGGGATTTTGGTACACCCTGTATAGCAAATAGAGAAAAAAAAAACTCTCTGCAACTGGTCACGAGCTCAGGCGCCCGAGGTGAAAGTCTAAAACGCTACCGTTGAGTCAAATCGTTGTCTGATAAACTAGAAAGAATTTTTCTCAGTTCAAAGTTAAAGAAGACACTATTGAAGTCGATAGCAGTCAATAGTCAGCAATATGATTGAAAAGAACTTCACAGTTCGCTTTGAGAGTTTTGAAAATTCAGGTATGCTTTATAAAGGTTTTCTTTACTTTATAAAGTTTTTGTGAAAAATTTTCACATTTCATGAAATTCATTATTAAAATTAGCTACGTTTCATAGAGATCTATAAATTTCAAAAACTTGATTTATAAAAAACCGAAATTTTGTTATCATCTGGAAATTTTATAAGGGATTTTATAGAAACTTCATAAAACTCGAGTTACCAGGTTTGTCATTTCAACTTGTGAAAAATTCAGTACTTACATTTTCGACGTCTATCCGTGGTTTTTTGCACAAAAAGCGACGGATATCCATGTGAAAATTCACGTTCAAACAAATAAACGTTAGAAATAACTGTCAACAACCGTTAATTAATGAACAAAGTCGAGCAAACAACAAGGAAAAAAATGCACTTTCCTCATGTCATTGTCATATGAAGATTGACGATGATACAGCGACAATTGACGATCACCCACAATCGATAGAGGTCGATAGCGCGGAAATTGAAATGAAAAGTGTGTTATACTTTTCCAATCCAGTAAATTTATCCTCGTACAAGTGTTAAGTGAATAATTTATACACTCAGAAAAATTTCACCACTTAAAATTTAATAGAATCAAATTTAAATCAAAAGTTGAAACACTTTTAAATAAAAAACGAATCTTATTTGAATTAAATAAACCCCCACATTCAATAAAAATGAATCTACTTTATTTTAAAAATGTTATTTTCATATCATAATTTTTATATTTGAATGTAAAACAAAACATTTTGTGCTAAACAAGATCACTTGGTTCGAACCCCCAAAACCCCCCCCCCCCCCCTTGCGCACGGGCCTGGCTGGAAGTGATGGTTGATAAAAGGCATATTAAAATCACCATATAAAATTAAGCGAGGGGAAGGAAAACGGTAAAAAATTGGATGTCAGCTGTGAAAGCAACATCTCATAGAGTGAAACAGGGCTGTTACGGAGGATGTATTGTAGATTGACGCAATAAGTAATAATCAGGTAGAAGCTAGAGAAACACGCACTAAAACACATTTCACCGAAGAAGTATAGTAGTAAAGTCACTGCATAGAGTACTGGTGAGATATTTGTGGATGCCGATGAGAATACCTCCACCATCAGACTTACTAGAGATTGAGTAACCCTTGCGAATCGATCCTTGCGGAAAACAGTGTGATGTGATAAAATCTCACTATCGAAAATATCGAAATTCAATCAGATTCCAGGAAGGCAGATAATATCTTCAGATGGATGAGTAGAAGAAGATTTATTTTATGAGGGAGGCTAGGTTTATGGAATGGTTCACTTTTGAGTTTGCTTCACTGTCTTGGATCAAGAATCGTTACGCGGGAGTTTGGTAAACTCTTTTACAAAAACACTGAAACCGTAGGTGACCAGAAGTTCTATTTTAGTAGCTCATTAATGTCAGAAGAAACGGTGATGTAGAAAAACGCTGTAATAAGTTTTTATTGTACAGCAAAAGTGGAGGAGCGTATCCAGGTTTAGGTGCTATGTACTTTTCAATTGTTTCAGGCGAAGTTAGATAAGCTAACCTACGCTAAATAATTGTGATGACGTTGAATTTTTGCGAGGGCTCCCAGGAAATTTCTTAAACAGAACGCCCGGAGGCTAGAAGTTTCTGTGAAGTAGACCAATAGTGCCAGCAGTTACCGTTCTTTTGATTTGATTCTGCCGATTGTCTGGTGTTAGCTAGTTATAAAGAATAGAGGCGGAAAGTAGCCAATTTTGGCTGAGGTGTTCTCTTTGAACGCGAGACAAACACCTGTAAATGAAGCGATGCAATAACTAATGGCAGAAGAGCACGAACATGTCAATGAGGATGAAGGAGTATATTTTAAGTTCCAGCCTGAGCTGTTATCGGAGTATGATTCTATAACAAAGAAGCAATAGAAGAACACCCGGAATTTTTACCTTTCTAGTTTGGAAATTTTTCTGTTGGTTATTTGGAGTATGTTGAGCAAGCTGCACGAAATTACATAGCTCGTAACTAATCATTTTTGTAACTGATGTAAAATATTCAATTAGGTTCATCCTGAGCTTTTTCTTGTTTTTCTTGTGTTACGAGAAAAATCAAGTCGACATTTGCAAACTCAATTGTAATTTTGACTTTTGATACTTCCACATTTTCATTTTGCGTCAAATTCACGTCAAAAAAGCTATTATTTTGTATTGACGCAATGATATTCCTCCGACATTCACTAGTAACAACATTCATATTTTTAATTTGTTTAAGCTCTTCTACAGGAGTGTTTTTGTTCGTTCCTGGTAAATATCTTTCATTAACATTCAATCTAAATGAATATTCCTATTTTTCAAACAGAATTATGCAAAATAAAAAAAGAGGAAGGGAAATGCAGACAGAAAATGTTTCGTTTCTATTTCGATTATTCGACAAAAGCTTGTTTCGAGTTTGTCTATAAAGGTTGCGATGGAAATATGAATAACTTTGGTACTCGTGAAGCTTGCTTGGAAACATGTCGAACTGGTATTTATTTGTGATGAAGATATTTGTTTCTACGTTGCTGAATTGTATATTATTTATTATGAAAGCGGTACTATTTTGATCACGTATGATTATGAATGCTATTTTATTTAGTAAATATGTAAAGAAAGCAATGAAATAAACAATATGCGGAGCTATCAGGATTTTTATTTTGTTTTAGGATAAAAAAATTTTTTGTTTTTGCTATTTATGCATTCGATTTCAGTTTAAAATTTTCAGCGCTAATACCAAATAGCCATAGTATTTGTGTGGAATAAGCTAAACTTACTCAGATATTCATCGAACAACTCAATATTTTCTTGGCTTTATCTTCGAAAAAACAAAAACAAAAATTACTTACGCCAAGTGAACGTACATACATTCTGATAATGTGACATGTTTTATTTGTAGACATTTCAAGACTATCTCGACATTTTCGATCGACGAATAGATTCTAGTAAATTTGATTTCTATTTGCACGTATTAATTCAAAAATGTCTGATTGACACAATGGTATTTTTTGTTGCTTTAGGACACGTGCTTACGTACTTAACGCACCCACTCGAACATGACAATACTATCTTGTCGTTTGAGATTTAGCAATTTGATAATCTGTTATCCATAATTGTAAAGCTACTGGCGCAGGGGGTAATCAATAATAGGTGATGGTTGTCAATCAACGAACAAAAATATGTAGATAGGCCTCCTTAATGAAGAAGGTATGACGTACATTCGATAAGATGTCTGTTTTGAGAATATTTCCTATATTCGGGAATTCAAGCTGTCTGTTGATTGGGTAACATTGCTGGGTGTATGCTAATACAGTTTCTGTTTAATGTGTACTTGACGCACGCCATAGGAATATAATACTTTAAAAAGTCAACTAAACATATATCATTCGAGCTTAAAATATTTCAGAGTCAAACTGCAAAAATTAACAATGAATTTAAAGAAAATTAAAAATATCATATATTGAACCGTGTTTTAAGGCCTGTTATTTTTCTAGTAGCATATAAAAATAGTACCATTTCCGAAAGGGAGTCGGATGGATCCAGATTTTCAACCAGAAAAGATTTTATAATGGTTGATCCTAACGATGTTGCACCATAAAAAGTTTTTTATGTATTTTTTTAGTATTTATAATGGTATGTTAATGAAATGTAAGTACACATTTTAATTGAAGATGTTTGCTCGCGGTGGTGTGATCAAGATGAAATCTATGTTGTCCGTGCTCCTGTGATCTTCACCTTTTTGAGGTAAGATGCGGTACATCATTCTTTTATATAAAATCGTACTTAGGGAAAAAAGCTATATATTTGTCAATTTGTTCTTAGTTTTTGATTTTTTCAGCTCTAAATCATGTGTTAGATACTAACAAAAGCCGAAGATCTACACTATCATTACGCATACATGCAAGATTCAAAATGGCTTTAATCCAGATTCAATCCAAAACAAATCACATATAGACACAAATCAAGTTAAAATTGGATCGATTCGATCGAACTAATGAATCTAAATCGGATGAAAATTTGCTGTGATCAAAAAATCGATCAAAAAATTCAACACAGCATTATCTGAAGATGTCAATTGAACGATAGCTTTTGGTTAGATAGTGTTTCGTCTCTTGGAAGATTCAAACCTATTGTTTTTGAACAAATTAGAAGGTCCTTTTAATGATCTACTAACCGATGAGATGGAATTTCGACTAAAACACTATGTTAACAGCAAAGATAAAGATGTTGAGGCGCTATGTACCACTAGAATGGGAAGAAAATGTACATTAGGAGATGAGTTGAAAAAGGAGCTTGTTCGGTATTGCACAACAATTGAGAAAACATTTTATGGTGTAACTGTTCATGACATTAAGCAGTTGACCTTTCAGCTTGCTGTAAAAAATTATATTCGCCATCCTTTTGCTCTGGGCAAAAGATCGGCTGCCAAAAAATAACTGAATAATTTTCTTAATAGAAATCCAACTCTATCATTGCGTCGACCACCATCTATGGCATTGGCAAGAGCTAAACGTTTCACAAAAGAAAATGTTGACATGTTCTACAGTTAATTAGAAACGGAACTAATGTAAGTCAATGTGCAACCAAACAAAATTTTCAATTTAGACGAAACAGGCATAGCTGTTGTTTTCTGTAGCTGTAGCTTTCAAAGCGAAAAACAGATTGGTACCTTTTTAGCGCAAAAAAGAAGCGCTCTAATGACTGATGTAACATGCATGAGCCCAGCCAGGATATTTGTTCCCTCACTGATCGTGTTTCCGAAATACGTGTTTCCGAATACGAAACCTGAACTTCTAGATGGCACCCCAACGGGAACGATCGCAAGGCGTAAAAAATCTGGGTGCATCCAAGTCCATATTTTCGCTGAAAATTTTGTTTCTCCTTTTAATTTCAAGTCACCTCCCAAACTTCCTGTAAAGTCATCATTAAAACCTAAGAAAAGTCGCCCTGCAAGGAAAGCAGCAGCAAACGAAAGAAAAACTTCAGGAAACAGAAAAGCAATTGCATCAAAAGAAGAAATTTTAAAAAGCAGAAAATATGTTTAAGAAATTGGTACCGTCAAGTGCCAGCCTGAAAGTAGCCAATTCTATGCAAAAAAAGGCGTTAAATCTGAAAGAAAGGCAACCTGTAAAAGGCAAATCTTAAGCCCGTGCAAGAAAGGGAGAAATCGTAAAGCAGCATCTATCCCAAAAATATGAAACGTGTGATGACTAATCAGACTTAACTTAGGTCTCCACTGACGGTGCTGACAGTGCAAACGAAGAGTGTGAGTACTGTTGTCAAAACCTACAAAGAAGATAAGTTCGAGAAGCAATGGATGCGATGCATAAGTTGTCTCAGATAGACCCACGAACTATGTTCAGGTTCTGAAAAGAATAAATGGAAGACATTTACTTGTGACTTTTCTAACAAAAGGATCTAAGAAAAAATGCATGGCTTCCAAGTTTTATGTTTGCTCTTAGCTTGTTTCACTTAATAAATGTTTCTACGCATATATAATGTGTCTTTTTATTCACTTGTGACTTTTGAAAAAAAAATGTAATAACAAATATTTTATATTAGATACATTTTAGTCTAAAATAAATTCAATAAATATTTAATTAATCTAATCCAAATGAGTTTTGTTCCTGGGTATTCATGGATTTATTATCTTCCTTGCTTGAATTCCTATCCAATATTACTCCGATATTAGGAGCCTAATTTTCAAATGAGTCAACTAGTAAATGTAAATCAATTACTATTAAAATGTAAAGCTATGCTAACAACAAACAAACAAATGTTATTGGATGGTTGGCATGCAAAAAAATTTGAACAGCACTATACTAATAAATTGGAGCAAAAGCTATCCGGTATTTGGCAGCCCTCCCCTGCTGGTATCACTTTGGCATGCGAGCATATATTAGCAGGGATAAAGTGGCAAATCATACGGTTTCCAAAATTCGTAAAATCATTCAAAACAGCCCATTAATTCTGTTCAAACCACTTGGGCTACGTGTCATAGAGGTATTCCTTGGATGAGAATAGAGGTATTCCTTGGAAAAGAACAACCATTGACGGCACGTTTTTTTGTGGTGTGTGACCAAACAAACATAAAAGTAAAATCTGAGTGGCCTGGTGTCCACAGAAAATTATGTAGGAACGTTCAAAGGTGGTCATGGACAGAGACTGATTTAACTTTTACGGAAAGCATGACTAAAGAATCTAAAGCTTAGTACTTGTAATCTTAAAAAATGTTTTTGTCTCTTTCCAGGGAAAGGTTTTTAAAAGAAAAAAGTTGTTTATTTTTCAGGCAATTGAGGACTCTAGTTGTGAGCACTGTGGTGCAGTTGACTCCATTGACCAGATAATAGTTTTTTTGTAGAGAATTTTGTACGTTTAGTTCTGAATTTGAGTTTTTCCAACACTATAACTTGCTCTTGAAGCTACTTCAAGATCATAAATGCTAATGTATTAAGGAATTGAGTATATTTTTGGAATGTTGATATGTAAAAAATATGAATACAATTCATATTTCGTTAATTGGTTCATGAAATTATTTTCTTTTTCAATTTTAAAAGACGTTTTGTCCTCTGTACATATATGCTACAAATACTGGAAGTAAATATCTATGAAATTGCTATTCCGATTTAAACTGTATTAGTTTCAAAGATCCAAAGTGTATTTTTCTCTTACTTAATAGAAACTTGTTATATAACATAATGAAATAACACCAACTGTTGTCTATTAGTATTTATATTAATCAGAATGTGATTTTTTTTCAAAGATGTAGATTTAAAGTTTTTAGTCTATAAAAATTTTTTTATCTCTACCCTCCTGTTCACTTGAATTTTTTTAAACTATAGCAATGAGACTTGAGTATAGATAGTGACTAGGACTGTGATAATAAACAAATAAAATTTGAAAGTATACTTACTGAATATAAATCAATTTTTGGAAACAATGGCTGATGCCAGGCGCCGGGTTAACTTGGGTTTCTTTAGGAAAAGGAACCAACTAACGTAAAAAAATTGTCTCTCGCAAGGTTGTGTTGCGGTGAATGTGATTAATTGAAATGTGATTGTCTCTTCCAGTGCTTACCGTAATTACAGGGCTACTAACTCATTCACTAGCTAAGTATACACCTGAATAACATCAATGTGTTCGGTAAATTCCGTAATGATCTGGTTACTCGATCAAAAGTTATGGCAACTCGAATTTTCGCAAAGTTTTCTGGATTTTTTTTCAGGCGTTCAGCGCACATATTGGGTTAAAAATTTCCGAACTTTATCATATTTATATTTGAAAGATGTTGGAAATTCTCATCCCATACTTGATTTATTTTGAAACAAATTCGTTGTTAATAGAATTATAAAGGTATTAAAATATCACTAAAATGGACACCGGCATCAAAGGTTTAAAGATAACTTTTATTTTGTGAGATTTGAACCTATTCTCTACACACAACAATATATCGTCAATCGATTGACGTGATTTCGAGAAATAGTCACTGAATCTTTTTGATGATATAAAAACCATATAATATATGATGTTGATATCTCGATTGGATGGCATTGAGATAAAATTACCCAATTCGACGCACAATCGTCCATGTCAACAAAGCAGCAAATGTGTTAACAGAGTGTTTTGAATATATTAAAAAGAGAATAAAGCTAATTTTCAGCATAAAAAAGAATGACTAAGGAAGAATTGAAGATTTGTTTCAAAGGGTTTTCCTTAGATATAAAATATATGGCACAGTCACGTTTAACTGAAATATTTTAAGTGTTCGTTTCCAGTTTTAATTGCTGCTGATTCTTATACATAAAAGTAGTTTGGGGCACACCATCTGTTTTTATTCGAAATAAAAAAAAAGTGGAACCGAAAAATATTAATTACATGTAAGAAATGCCACCTAAACTATTGAAAAAAGTTGCACAATGATGGCTTACCTCCAAGACAATCCACTTGCATGATTCTTAGCTAGCGGGACCCAATAAAGTAATCTTTTTTAAAACGATCATATTTAGGTTCTGCTTAAAAAATAAGATCTTTCTTGTTGACATAATATATATATTTAAAAATGGAGCTGAAGCTACAGAGAATCCTGCGATTTTGTTTTGTTTTGGCTGTGGAGGGGAATCAGATGGTCAAAATTTTATCTTGTGACAAATATTTGCGACCCTAAGGTTTTAATTAATGTACTTTAGGTAAGAAGATAAGACACTGAAGTGCAATGAAAATTATCTCAAATTCGTTCAATTTTTTCGACACATAAAAAAGAAGAAGACTGTTGCCATACTACTTCTGTTCGTTGCCTTATCACATTCAAACTATATTTCTTTCAATATCTCACAATTGATTGGCTTGCTAAAATTAGACAGCATTTTCTGAACGCTAATTTTCAATCAAAACAAGCCGAACATGTACCTTGATAATCCAAATTATCCAACATACTCCTAATAATTTCATTTGGGAGTTGTGAATAAAGCTCAACCTTATCGTACGTTAATTTTTGGTATGATTGAAAAAAATTGCTGGCAAAGATTCTATATAAGTGCCATGACTTCATTCGATCAGCTCAAAGCTCCACAATGAAGGCAGCATTGGTACTTTTGGTGATTGGACTCGCAGCAGGTACTTTGGAAATGTGAAATTCAATTTGAATGCGTTTGAACTAAATCTCTCGCTTTGCAGTGTTTGCCGCCCCAAGTGGCCAGGACCAAGATTGGTTCCTAGTGCCCGACGCTGATGGCAATATGAAAATGGTAAGTTTGGAGGACTTGGAATTCCAATACGCGATTGCCAAGCGCTCTAAGGTTGTTGTTAAATTCACTCTGTACACTCGTGCCAACCCCGTTATCGGTGATGTTATGATTCCTAATGATGCGGCATGGCTGGCCCAGTCCAATTTCAATCCAAAGAATCCAACCAGGTAACACGAGAAAAATAGAATGGTCTAGAAAGTTTCCACTAGTTTTGGTTGATTTACAGGGTTATCAGCCACGGATGGATGGGAGATGGTGAATCAAGAGTTATTACTCTGAATCGTGATGCTTACTTGGCGCGAGGAGACTACAACATTATTGGTATTGATTGGAGCCAAGGTGGTGGCACCTTAAATTACATAGCTGCACGTGCTAATGTTAACGAAGCCGCCCAGCAAATTGCTACCTATTTGGACTTTTTGACCCAGTTCGGTCTGAACTATAACGATGTCTACTTGATTGGTCACAGTTTAGGCGCTCACGTTGTCGGTATGACTGGCAAATATATTCACGGTCTCGTTGACACCATCTACGGTCTGGATCCGGCAATGCCTTTGTTCTTTGAGGACAAACCAGCTGAACGTCTTGCTCATGGGGATGCCAAATACATACAAAGTATCCAAACCAACGGTGGTATCCTTGGTTTTGATGTTCCAATCGGCGATGGTGCGTTCTATCCTAACTGGGGTGGTGACCAGCCTGGATGTGGTTTGGATCTTGCTGGAACTTGCGCTCATTATAGGTCATGGGCTTACTTGGCGGAGTCAATTCATCAGCCTGATGACTTCTTTGCTGTAAAATGCAAAGATTATGCATCAATCACTGGCAAATACTGCCCATTCAGTGGAGCCAGCGGTGTTATGGGTGGTGAACCATCGAATCCAAGCTACGTTGGTATTTACTATTTGCCAACGAACAAAGCTGAGCCCTACGCCAAGGGCAAGTTCTTTTAAGCGAATAGCAATTGATTCAAAAAGCTTTTTTTAATAAATGACAATGGTACTGAAGATGATTATCTAGTTTTTTTTTTAATGAAGAAGTGTTGTTATTCTTGTGAATTTCATGCATAAGCAAGCTGTTCAAATGAATGTTTGGTGTGGGCACAACGAAAAGCTACGCTTATTCACATTCTGGTAGCAAAGAATCTTCCTAGTATAATCCTTTTATTCTGTGTACAAATAATGAATTTGTACAATAATTGTAGATAATTGCTGCTGAAGGAAAGCTGTGAAAATTGTATGTGCTAAAGTTCCCACTTTTACCAGCTTGCATTTGCTTGAAAAATGTTTAGGTAATCAATTTCGTCAATCAAACATACATTTCGAAGTTTTCCAATGGCAGTCTCTTAGATTTATACTTGTGATTTATAGCTGAAACCATTTTTATTGTTGTTATTTGTTTTCTAATTAATGGTGCAATTTAAATCTGACTTGAAACACTTGGCCAAATTACAAGCAGGTAAATGTAAAAATGTTTTATCTTATTTTCTACTATACCTGTAATGATATTAACTGAAAATGACATACTTTTATTCGGAAAGCCGTTGGATCATCGTCAATGCCAATAATAAATAGGAGCAAATATTAAAGTCCCAGAGTCGAGTGCTTCAGATGGAAAATACGATAAAAAAGCTTGAAAATATATAAAATTTATATAAAATATAATACTAAATTGAGCAATGGAATTTTTATTATTCATAAAGTTATTTTGCTGCAAATTTCTGTTTTGAAAATTGAACGTCGTATTTATTCTTTCATTTTCGTATTTTTTCATGTGGTTCGTATTTTTATGAAGTGAGGCTTAAATATAATTTTCAGATTATAAATATTTACAATAAAAAAGGGTAACATATCTTTGAATTTTCCATGTTACGGCAAATTACGGCCCCCAAAATATTTCAGACAAGTAATTTCTGATGATTCACAGGGTTTGTTGATTTTGACACGCAACAATTATGAAATAATTTTGGTTGCGATACTGCTGAAGTGCTGCCAGTACGGAGCATTTTCTTCATTTTTGTACTAGAAAATGCTTCAATCACATTTTCATAAGATTAAAGAGTTTTTAGACGCATAAGCTCAATACATATAATTTTAAAGTTTAAAGTTATATACGTCATTTTTGTAAGCATTTTGAGAATGAAAGAAAATGTTCTGAATAACTATAGCATCTAGCTACGCAAATGAGCATAACTATTACAAAATTGTGGCAAAATGTTTAAACAAAAAAAAAAAAAAAACACAATCATGCAGGAATGTGATAAAAATGACGATAAGCGAAAGAATAACCTCAAAAAGTTGATGGTAGACGAAGCAACGTACTTGACCTGTTTCACTTCACTTGTGTGTTGAATGGAAACAGAAACAACAAAAAATGTCCGAAAAGTTAATATCTCTGAAAAGTATTCTCTAAAATGTTCTCTTCCGAATTCGCGGTGTATCTGCTTTTTCATAGAAGTCTATTATTTTGTGTGGAAAACAATGTTTGGGGAAAAATTGTGTAGGATATGAAAATTAGTTATGACAGTTTTTCGGAATTTTTAAATCCAAGCGGGCGCTAGGTGCGAAAAGTAGGCAAAGGAAGTTTTGTAAAATTTTTAAATTGCGATAACTTGGTCAGAATAAATAAACTACGTTTGCGTGATTTTCAATGGATTTGTAAGTAACCTTGTAGCTACATCAGATGCGTACATAGAAAACTTTCAGCTCAACGACCCTCCTGAAAAATATTTGCTTATTGAAAAAAATGCAATATTTGGATAAATTTCTTTCTTTCCCTATACTGTCAAAATTTAAATAACAAACATTTCTATTGGATAAGAAAGATAACCCTTCATAAAATTACCTCAATTTTTTTGCACCCGAAATTTATGTTCACGAAAAATAACGGCCCGATAATCAGATCCAATTCAAATTCACAGGATCTATTGATCTTTTTTAGGGCCAGGTTTCGATATAAGTTATTTTAAGCTGTGGGTAAATTTGTGGCAGTGATATCATCTTAAAAAATCGCTAAGAAAAATAACTGCTGTTCGCCCTATAGTTTTTGATTCGATTATTAGAATTAAATGAAACTTACACAGTAAATGCAAGGCCAAGTTTGAGAAATAATAAAATAATATTTTTTACTAATGTTCGAAGAACATTAATGTTATAATCACTTCGGCCAAACAAATTCATATTTCTATATATTTCTATATATATATATATATATATATATATATATATATATATATATATATATATATATATATATATATATATATATATATATATATATATATATCTCATCAAAAAATTTCAGTGAAAAAATCTCAGAAACGCGCCATTCGATTCAACTGAAATTTTCAGAATTCAATGGTGTGTACGCAGAATAGTGCCAAATTTTACAAAAAGTTTATAATCTTTAGCCCTTTGGCGCCGGTGGCCATTTTAGTGATATTTTAAATATACCTATTATTCTATTACCAAATAACTTTTGCAAAAACAAAGTATATGGAATGAGTTTAAAACGTGTTTTTAATCTGAATATGATAATATTTTTGAAATTTTTGACCCTATGTGTGCGCTAGGTGCCTAAAATGAGATAAAAAAATTTGAAAATTATTGAATTGCGATAACTTTTGACCAGATTATTAGATCACTGTCAAACTTAAAAGACATATTGATATTATTGAGTTCTTCACTCGTGTAGTTTTTCATGAAAGTGCTGGCAACCCTGCAGCTGCAGCAGGCATTGAAAACCAATTCATATAGAACCAATTCAACCAAAGCAAAACTTGTGAAATTTCACAACGGACAAAAACGGTAACCCTCTTCCAATTTACCAATATTTTAAGCATCAAAAACTTCTGTTCACGAGAATTCACAGAATGTATTGGTATTAAGTAGGACCAGGTCTGATACAAGCGATTTTGGAATGCGGAAAACTCTGTACCGATGGTGCTATCTTGAAAAATTGTAAAGAAAAAAAAACTGCTTTTTGCCTTATGAATTCTGATTCAGTTACCAGATTTGCATGAAATTAACACTGTAGTTGAACCTTAGTTTCAGCCGTGTTTGATAGAAATTTGGTTGAAAAATTCGGTTGGTGCTGCCAGCTATGGTAATTTTGGTGTCTTGAGTTTTGAAGATTCGCTCAGGAAAATAAAGCTTTTTGCCCTATAACTTCCAGTGCAGTCATGAAATCAAAACGAATTTCATATGATAAATGGAACTTATTATAGGCATTATTTAGAAGTAATCTGATTGAAAAAAATGATAAGTTTGCCAGCTATTGTTGGTTTTGCATTTACTTGCAATATCTTTATTAAGCGATTTTATCGTCAAATTTTCAAATGGTAATGATCTTGTATATAACTTCAACTTCAACTTCAAATGGTAATGATCTTGTATATAATAAACAATTATATTAAGTTTTTGAAAATTTGAAAACTTTTGCGACTGGTAACATTAAATTTCTTTGTACCCCTATAACTTCCAATGCAGTCATCGGATCAAAACGAAATTCGCAGAGTAGGTTGATTTCAATGTGAGGCAGGTGTGATATAGGAAGGCTTTTTTTGCTATTTTCGTATCAATGAGTACTTACATTAAGTATTCATACCGCGAACATTTTCAATGAAAATAAGTTATAAATGTTTAAATTTTCTAAGTTCTAGAAAATTTCCCGTCGCAAACATCTTTCGTTTTTTGTTCCCACACATCTTTCTATCCTTGTAACTTTCGACGAAATCATCGGATAAAATCAAGATTGATAGAGTTATTTGATTTTGACGTGAAGCAGTTGTGGGAGACTTTTAGGTGCAGTGCTGGTAAAGTGTTGCAAGCACTGAGCATTTTCTTTGTTTATGTTATATTATGCTTCTTTCAAAATTTTGCAGTGTGTGGCTCTCCTAAATTTTGAAATTCATGCAATTGGTAGTCCTGAAATCATTTCCACTTTATGAGTTTAAATGTTTTGTCAAGACCAAAGTGGTTTTGCATTCGAAACAGGTTGGAGCACGTGTGGTAGACTATGAACTCAAAATATGCACGATTCTTCTATTGTTCATCGAACATTAGTATTTCTAGCGATTCAGGTGCGCTAGAGTTTTTTTCTTTTACAAAAACTTCCTGCCATTAAATTTTTAAATGATAATGCTCTTGTAGTGACACTAAGGCCTGTTTCACACAAGACACTCGGCCACTGTATCTCCAGCCACTGACGGGTATAGAACTAAAATGGGGACGTAAAACACACAGAGCCACAGTGTCCCGGGCCCCTAGATTTCGTGGCTCATCAGTGGCTCTGCTCTCTAGCCGCTTGCACTTTGGCTCGGCCACTTCTCAAACATGCAGTTATATGAAATTGCTCACACACCATACTCGTGGCCTTAGATTTTAGTTGCTACTAACCGAAATTCGATTGTTAAATTTATAAAATGAAAGCACCTTTTATAGAGCTGATTCGAGAAAGGACGGCTCTATAAAATGTGCAATCAGAAGATTTTGTAAATAAAATTGAAAAGCCAATGTGCTGGCAAAAGCAAATTGTAAACAACTTACAAATGAAATAGAAAACTCAGAGGGAGTGTTGATTTTGACCTGGAACATTTATGATAGACTTTTGGTTGCAGTGCTTAGAGAGTGTTACCAGTACTATACGATTTCATCATTTTTGTACTTGGAGAATTCGCCACTTAATACTTAAGTCTCTTTCAAAACATTTCATTTGAATAACTAGATAATCTTTTCAAAATTTTGAAACTCAAGTGGGTAAACTCAAAGTTTTTCCACATTGCAGATGATTTTATCTGAAAAATTTGCCAGCAATTGCTCATGGAGTTGATTGTTGAATTTCTGACGCTGACAATCGTTTTTCGATGTTCTCCAGAAACCCTGATATTTGCTCATTGCCAAAACAAAATTTCCAACTAATATGTTTGAAACAACAATAAGATTTGACGCTCGATTAAATACTACACATTTGCTAAAAGGTGCCACACCAAAATTAAAGCTTCAGGAACGGTTTTTAATGGGCCAATGCCACAGCTTAACTTGCTTCGGTGGCCTGAAAAAGCCTCAGTAAAAATTAAAGACAATAAAAATCAGAAATTTATATCAATGCCATCATTTTATTGCTATTATTTAGCAAAACAATCGAAACATCTTAGACCTTGCCGGTGGCGAAAGGATAGTTCGAGTTGACCGGTACATAGTAGTTTCCAAGTACACCTGGATTAGAAGGCTCACCGCCCATACGACCGGTCTTAGTGCCTGGGCATTTCTTGCTCTTAATGTTTGCGTAGGTTCCGCAATCCAATCCCAAGAAGTTGTTAGTAGCTTGGACTGATTCAGCAAAATAATCGTACGCACGACCATGAGAGCATGCTCCGGCAGCGTCGATTCCACATCCTGGCTGAACACCACCCCAGGCTGGATAGAAATCTGACTGAGCGATTGCTGTGTCAAATCCAAGACGTCCGGTATCAGTATGTATCGCTTCGACATATCCTGCATCACCAACAGCCAATCGGGTACTTGGATTATTAGCATCGAATAGAGGAAGAGCAGCGTCTAAACCGAAGATGGTATTTGGTTTGGATTTGGCGTATTTACCAGCAAAACCGCTGACGTGAGCACCCAAACTATGGCCGACCAAGTACATGGAGTTTGATGCTTGTCCGTGGGAGTTGAGGAAGTCCATAAAGGCAGCAACCTTCCTGCCGGCATCGGGAACATTGTTCTTAGCGGTGGCATAGTTCAAACTGGAAGCACCTGCACCCCAATCAACAACGAAAACGTTGAAGTCTCCACGATCCAAGTAAGCTTTGCGGACTTTACTGCCGACTTCGGAATTAGCATCATTACGCCATCCGTGGATGACGAACCTGGTTGGACGGCTGGCGCTGAAACCGGAACCAGTCAAAGATGCAGAGTTACCAGAAACGACTTCCCGGGCACTGGTTGGGTTCGATCTGGTGAACAAGTAGAATTTGACTGGGAAGTCAGCACGTGGTTCCGTGGCAGCTTGAAGCTCGAGATCCTTGATGTTGACCAAGTGCCATTGCCCGTCGGCTGTTGGAACCAACTCCCATTGACCAGCATCATCAACAGGGTAGGCGAGGGCTGAAATTTCAGTGATACACAGTTATAGTGTTAAAATTCAGTGAAAAAAAACAAGGAGTATTCTGAAGAATGAATAATATAATTAAGTACCGCAAGCTACTCCTATAGCAAGAACGAATAGTGAAGCCTTCATTTTGGTACTGTTAGTTAATGTACTCTGTATTTACTAGTCTACTTTCATTCGTATTTATACTAAAAATTCTATCTAATCCTCTTCATAACTGCGTATCTAATTTTAAAATTTGCGATACTAAGTCTAAAATACTACATTTATTTTATTAATCGAATACCCAAAAATTTCAACGATGATTGATATTCGATTAAGGGATGTCATCGACTTTAACTGACAACTTGAAGATGCGTATCATTCTCAACGTAGAGTGTCGAAATCGTGAAGAGATAATGTCAAAATTCTTCATTTCAGATGGACATAATCTATCGATCTTTGTGTTTTATCCGAAAAACATTATTTTTAGATCTCACATACATGCACAATGAGCATGATTTGATTTGTTGGAATTGACATGTAGTTATTAATATAATTTTAGAAAGAATTTACAGTTTTTTTTTGCAGAATTTACATCACTATTTGGACGATGCAAATAACTAACATTTCAGTGTTCATTTGCTTTATTCTATCGTGCGTCGGCTTTTTGAAACGCTCCAATATAATTTTCAGTTATATAAGTCCATCAAACCCTTCTTACGAGTCTTTATTGATTCCGGATTTTATTCCTCACTCCATTTGAATTCGAACATTCCTCGCTCCATTTGAACAAAAGTAAACGAATTGTGTGGGATTTGGTCGATATTTTACCAAATGTCCTCATTATTGCAACCAACCCGTTTCGTGGGGGGGGGCATATTTCATTTTGATCCGAAGACTGTATTAAAACCAGGATTTCCATCAATATTATTATGTAGATGGTTTTTATGACGATTAACTTTATTTTTAAATTATTAAGAGAACAGAGGAAGTCTAGTCCAGTCTAGAGCTATTTAGTTCGAGCAAATATTTAAAAACATATATAACATAAATACCTCATAAAAAATACTTAAAAAAGGCACTATATGTTCGTCCACTTTCAATAAATCCACTTTTACTAGATTTCAGGTATGTTCAGATATCAGAAACTTAAGCATCAATTTTCACCTTTAAAAACTAGATAATTAAACATTAGTTTTGCCCACGAAAACCAAGCTTGTTTATATATGTTTCTAAATTATCTTTTTTATATTATTTTTAATAAATAATATTGAAATGCATGAAATATCACTAAATAATTGACATACTGATACCAAGAATGATCCTAATAAGTTACTGTGGATTTCAGAGACACAAACTCCAAATGAACCATTCAAATAATATCACATACAGTGTACCAATAATATCTTCGTACAGCAGCTATTTGAAACTCAAGTTTTAAAAAAACAAGAAATTGTTGCAAGAAATTTGAAAAAGTTTTAATGCAAATTTATTCATTAAACATTTTTATTTCATTTAGAATGGAAAAATAAACCATTTAAGTTATTCATTACAAAGTTATTAGCTAAAAATATAACAAAGTCCACAATTTGGCAAATACGCCAAGAACATCCTAGTAATATAAGACATATGCTTAGGATCATTATCTTGTTGAAAGTAAAAATCCTTTGATACACCCAATTTGTCAGCACTTGGCTCCAAATTTCTCTTGAGAATTTCAATATATCCCCGATGATCCATGACTCCTTCAATTATCTATAAGTTTCCAACGCTGCTGGCAGCCATACAGCCCCTTACCATTACGCCGCCACCACCGTGCTTTACAGATTTAAGTCTCATACACTTCTGGTAAGTGAAGTAAATCGCAAAAAACGTTTGAACTGGCGCAATGTTGTATTTTCTGATGAGTCCAAACACAACATTGGGAGATTTAGAGTATGGAGAAAGCCAGGGGAAGCTTACAGCCCAAAAAACACCATCAAAACTATACAGCACGGAGGCGGCGGCGTCATGGTAAAAAAGAATATCTTGCCCCACAAAATAGCAAATGAATGTCTTGCCCCGCGAAAAACCAAATGAATGTCATGCCCCCCGAAAAATGAATGTCTTGCACCGCGAAATAGCAAATGAATGTCTTGCCCCGGAGCTGTGTGGAAATTTTAAAAAAGTCCTTGAAAAATAAGTCTTGCGAATTCGCCACTTATTTTTTCAAGGACTTTCCTAGAATGTTTACACAGAAAATAAACTTTCCAAATCGGATGGCACAAAAGTTCAATAAGTATAAGAAACAGTCTTAATGGCTAGAAAGGCTAAATATTTTATTTAAAATGTAAATATTTTATCCAATTTCATACATTCAAAAATATGAACGCAAGTTTTGAAATAAATTATTTTTTCGATTAGACGATCAGCTGTTAACATTATGATTAGACGTTTATATACTTTCAAAAAGAGATATACTTTAAACAATTCAAATAAAATGAATAGTTTTTAAACATTGAATTTTGAATGACTGCAATTTGAATTTGCTATCGGAATTAACAAAAACTGCTATTGCTTCTTCGGTTTAAAATTAAAAAAGACATCATCATCTTTTAAAAAAGACATCTACTCAATCTTCCGGGAGAGATTCGTTTGTGGTCGTAAATTGATCGTTTCCTGCCAAATTTTGAATGTCTGCTGGAATATTTGAATTCTAATGACTTTGAATTTGAGCTCTCATCACGATTCCACTTTCGACCCTCGGATTTCGAGGGACCCACATTTCCAAAAACACTTTTATAATTGTAAGTGGAGACACTTTATTCGAAGCATATCCTAATAACCAGAGAGCTTCAAATATAGAAACTAATTTTATTGGGTCTGAAGAACGCTCAGTATTTTCCAGAGCTCATAATATGAGGCCCATCATATAAGTGCAGTATGTTTGGTATAACTCTGATCTAAGGGCTGTAAATAAGAAGTGCAAATAGGTTGAAAAAATTGTAGCTTGATGTCTTAAAGATTGTCAATGCTATCACATCTAGCTTTATCAAAAAAGATGGTGATGTTTGTAATTACATTTCAGAATCAAGTGTGCATCCATTCTTTAAAAATAGCACCCGTCATTTAAGGTTTTGTGTTAGCTCGCCAAGTTGTGCCCAAACTTTGTCTAATGTCAATTCTTCCCCACGATATTGGTATTTCGGTTTCTCATATGCAGCTTCCATTGCAACTGTCACGCGTTTCTTTCAAAGTTTTCCATATGTACATTTTTTCAATTTATGACGTAGTGATTTTTGAGATGTTGCTCTAGAAAATACTCCTCCTCATCAAGATTATAGAAGCGTAGTGAATATTGTAGTCCTTTTTAACGGATTTTAGCTTTCTATTTGATGCCTTGAAATCACAAAGTTTTAATTTTGTAGTTATTTGACGGGCTTTACTGTGAAGTATCTGGCCGGATATTGGCATATTTTTGGAGCGTGTCTTAGAAGACCATGAATATAACACTTTATCTATTTGGTAGTATGGCAAATTTAATTTCAACCGCTTTCTTCCAGTGCCTTCAAAATTTTCCAAAGTTATTCAATTTCCGTCGTCATCACGGTCCAATTCTAGAGGTTACCCGATTACAGAGTGAATTTTCTTCAAGAAATAGTATTTGCGGTGATGTTATAGCTCAATTGTTCAGGTGGTTTGATCATACAGTGTCCCGATTAGTGGGTTTTACTGTATAGGCCAAATATAGTTTTTCATGAAAATAGATAGCCCAAAAACCGCAAACCCGCGAAATGAAAAAAACGTCCCGCGAATTCAAATTTTAAATAGCCCAATTGGCGGGAAACACACTGTGGCCACACTGTGTCTCGGTAAGTCTGGTCCCAACATAGAAATGAATATAAAATGTTTATATCTGTACTAAATGCTTACTACGTCTGTACTAGGTCCAAAAGTTTATGTCTGTTCTTTATTCTTCATGTTCATAATGACAGAATTCGCTTGAAATAATACTTTCATGTAGCAAAATGAAAATTGTGTCATGACAACTATACTTGAACGTACTTATTACGATAAATTGATACCTTGCGTGATATCCGGTTTTCGAATTAGATCTTGACTACTTTCATTGTGAGCGTCGATATCACTAAGGTTGTAGCCTCCTCGTGATTAAGTGCGGAATTGGAAAATTAATCAATTGAAATAAATACGTGCGGGCTTAAAAAGAACAACCAATCCATGTTTTTATCTAATGACAAGATACAATAAAAAGTTAATCTTTTAAATTTTTAACGTAAGCTAGGTTGAAGGATACGTTTCATAGGATAACTCTAGTTAGCTATGCAGGCAAGGTGTTTATGACAAATAAAAAAATACAATCACAGAACCAGTAGCCGCAAATAGTAGAGCCACTAGTTTTAAATCTTTTGATTGTTGTTGTAGTTAATCTTAAAGTTACATAGGTTAAGAGTATAAGGTTGAAAATAATAAATTTCAACCTTGTATTTATATATGACTTTAATATTATAACAATTAATATTCATATTCCTCTGGAATAATCGCAATTGACTAATGTGATTTGCCTCATAAATATTTAGAAATCAAAGATTTATTCATATTTTTACTAGCTATACTTTTTGTAAAAAAATATATTTCTGTTTTCAACCAGATTCCATAAATTTTAATTGAAAAATTTCATAAATTTCATAAGGTAAATTACAAATATACTTCATACTAATTCTGGTTATTGATCACTCGGTCCTTTTATCTTCTGGTGGTATTCTTGGCTTATAAATATATTTCATTCACACATTTATGCATTTTATGAACCATAATCATACCACAAAGGGGGATTATATCGCCTCTTTTCTGGATCCTGACAGTCAACGAAATTCTGGAGAATTTAAGGGCGAATGGTTTTGAGGTGGTGGCGTATGCCGATGACATTCTGGTACTTGTGAAGGGTGCGTTTCCATAAACTTTGTTGGACATTATCCAATCGGCACTGGACCATATCCAAATCTGGCCCAGGAAAGCCGGGATTTGTTCGAACCCGAAAAAATTGAACTTGTACTTTTCACAAGGAAACACAGGGTGCCGGCTATTGCCACACCTAGCCTCATCCGAATAACATTAGAACTTGTTGAAAGTGTTAAATATTTGGGCCTTATACTAGACAGGAAACTGACTGGGGGCTAATGTGACGCACCGTATAGGTAATGCACGCGCAGCACTTTTGGCGTACCGATCTGCCTACTCCAATACCTGAGGTTGTAGACCTAGGGCGGACTGCTACAGATTCACATGTGTAGTGAGGCCAATTTTGGTATATGGATGCGATCGTGTGGTGGAACCATAATCATACCATACCGTGAGTAAAACCAACATCAAGGAGCTAATAAGACTGCAAAGATTAGTTTGCACATGTATTACGGGCGCTTTAAGGACCGACCCAACGGCTGGGCTGTAAATGGTTCTGGGACTTATGCCCCTGTATCAATTCATCTTTAGAAGCGCAAGCTTACCGAAAATGCGCGCTAAAAGTTCCGGCATGTGGAATGATTCAAATCAGTGGGGCCACAGCGGTATTCTTACATAATGCCGCAAAACGTTTGGGCTCGTTGTGGATGACACGGGCCACATGAGCAAAATAATACATCTTAGCAGGAATTTCCAGGTTAAGATACCCACAACCAGGAAGAAAAAGAGAGCTACCGGCGGTGGTGGCGTCTGGATTCATACGGACGGGTCAAAGACAGACACAGGAGTTGGTTCGGGCGTATTTTTACGGATTTAAGCCTTAAACTGTGGTGTAGACTGTCAGACAATGCTACTGTCTTTTAGTCTGAAGTATATTTTATACGCATGGCAGTTGAGTTCATTAGCGGAACATCAATCAAACCAACGACGATTTGCATCGACAGCAAGGCAGTCATTCTCGCTCTTGCGTCTTACAGATGTTCTTCAAAAACTGTTAACGTTTACAGAGTGGCTCTCAATAAAAACGCAAGGCATATTCTTATCCGGATTATGTGGCACCAGGACATAGTGGGGTCACAGGCAACGAAAAACCGATGAATTAGCAAAAATAGGTTCAGGAGCTAGTAATAACCTCTGCATCACTGTACCACGAACAATTGCTGGCACTACAAACAAACTGATCATATGGGTCAAACTAAAGTCCGAATGAAAAAACAGGATAGACTGCAGGGTAGGCAGGACATAATGGCCATCACTTGATCTAAGCAAAAGCAGAAAACTGCTCAAGCTCAGCGACGGTCAGCTTGCTCACAGGGAACTACCTTCCCGCAACTAATGGGACTGACTTCCAGCAATTGATGCAAAAAGTGCGGTTGTCCGGCCCTAAATAATAAACGACTCAAGATTTTTGGCTCTTACAACTTTCAAGAGTTAGCAGAGGTGGCTAGTACCGTCACGCTGAGCTAGCTGATTCAATTGGCAGCTCTAACACGTCAAATGGGCCAAAATTGGCGGCCTAATGATAGCTGCGTAGCCGGCAACCCTCTTTCAGTCAGTCTAGCCTAACCATAACTATAACCTTGAATTATCAGAGCCTAGTATTATTTCACGGTGCGTCTCGACTTACAGAAAAATTTTTAGGCTTCCTTTTTTTAGTAACATTTCTACCTTAAGCCGCTTATAAATTTCCGTCGCCGGTTACGAAAATGAATAAGCTTTTTTTACCTGAATGTTTGCACTTATTTAGTAGTAAAAAAGACTGATTAATTAGGATGAACACTCCGTCATATATGTGAAAAATATTTTATAAAAAAAACTGCTAATTTCACTTTCATACGATTTAAAAACTCACCCTTATATCAATTATTCAAATGATGCTCATCATGATATTGAGTACCCGCAAAAACATTCACCATTACGTCATACCTTTCCAAAAAAAAAACATGTTTTTCAAAAATTTTTCAGTTTATTCAAACACGTCCAGTAGCATATGGAGCCTTTGAGTTCACTGGCAAATAATATTCGCCAGCAACACCACGTCCGTAATTCGATGGTTGTCCACCCATACGAGCGGTGCTGTCCTTCAAGCTGCAACTCTTTTTCACAATATCGTTGTAATCTCCACAACGGACCGACACGAATTCGTCCTTTTGTCTCAAAGATTCGGCGAAGTAGATGTACGAACGCGAGTGAGAGCAAGCTGAGGCTATATCGATTCCACATCCTGGCTGATCTGTACCCCAGTTAGGGTAGAACGAAGCATCGCCCAGTGGTTCCATGAATCCAAGAAGTCCACCATCGGTATGGATCGATTCGACGTATTTTCCGTCACCCTTGGCAAGACGTTTGTCTGGTTTGTCAATGAAGAAAAGAGGTAAAGCAGCATCTAAGCCGTAAATAGAGTTGATCTTTCCACGAGTGGTATATTTGCCAGCCAAGCCAACAACATGAGCGCCCAAGCTGTGGCCAATCAAATAAGTATTGTCGGTGTTCAAACCTCCTTGTTCGGCAAGGAAATCAATCATGGCGGCAACCTTCTTTCCAGCAGTGACGGTATTACCAGCAGCACTGATGTAGTTGAGACTTCCAGCACCTGCACCCCAGTCAACGATGATGACGTTGTATTCACCGAGAGACAGATATTCTTGGCGAACCATAGGATTCATTTCAGCATTTTCGTTGCCGCGCCATCCATGAGACAAGATCCTGAAGGAATTAGAATTTAGCATTAAATTACATTTCATTGGCATTCCTATTGGCATTCCGTGGGACTCAAGGCTTACCTGGTTGGATTGGCAGCATTGAAATTAGAATTCCTCAAGGTATTAACATCTCCGGTGAACAATTCTTGCTTGGTAGTCGGATTGTTTTTGGTGTACAAGAAGAACTTAACGACGAAATCTGCACGTTCAGAAAGGGCCAATTGAAGATCAACATCCGCCCAGCTGACCAAATGCAAATTGTAGTTTTCATCTGGAATGAGGGTATATTGGCTGGGGTCGTAGTCAACAGGAACGGCCAAGGCCCCGGCTACAACTCCAAAAATCACCAATGCAAACGTTGCCTTCATTGTTTCACGGTCCAAAGAGAGCTTCGTATGTTCCATGGGGGCTTTCGCACTTCTTTTATAGTTCGGTTGGAAAAGCTGTATACGTAGCAGATAACCATCTTCGAAAATATTCTTATCAAGCCAATTTTCCAATCTATTTGATTTTCAACTTAATAGATGTTCGAGTATTTCGCAACATAGAGGTATGCTAATTAAACTAGATAATCTATTTACAAAAAAGTCAAGCAACGATGGTTATAATTAGTTTCCAATCGACAATAGGGTTTGTTGAATGCTGAAAATAAATTCGAATGTTTTTAGCTGCTTGAAATAAAAATTTGGTTGTGGTAAATACGAATATCGTATGATTTGATGGTGGCTCAAGCTTTGATTGAAAAAAAAAATTTTCCGGTCCTGAGTTGGACGTCATACAATCTTTGAAAATTCCTTGAAAAGAGTGAATAACAGAAGTGTGAAAATAAGAATTTGAATAGCCGTTGTTTCTTAACAACTTTTCTTAATGACTTTTTAACTTTTATGTCAAATGCGAAGAAACTACACCAGATGGGCTAAATATGTGGATAAAATCGTTGTTAAATAGGAAGAAAGAAAAATTGAAAGAAATATGAGAGAAATATTGAAAAAACTGAAAGAGAATTTATAGGTTGTGAATTATTGCAATAAATCCATCAACGCGGCCTTATTCGTAATTTATGTAATTAATTTCATTTTGAACAGATACTGTTGGATGATTCTTTTCTTATGTTGCATAGGCTGAATTTGGGCTACTTCAGACTACATTTAATTATGATTTGGGCTCCTTCACTCTGTAAAAATCTGGCAGCCCAGATAAGATCTCCAGCCAGCAAAATAAAACGTGCTACACGTGACAATCTTTTTACCATGTTATCAATAACATACGAGCATATACTAAACTGCAGCAAATTAAGTAACAGCTTATAAAATAATTAAGCAATAACCTGAGCCGATTAGTGCGTAGGTATTGTCACTCATAAAATTTCAAGAAGTCGAAATACTATAGTGCATCAAACGTTAAATGTTCATCGTTTTCATCTCGATTTCAATGGAGATGAAAGTTTTTGCAGTAGCTCTAATTCTAAATGAAGTTTCGTCTATTTGTTTCGCCTTTTGTGCCGTGAGCGGTAAGCCCAGTCGTCTTCAAATACGGCTGGTACCCAACGCAAATAATGATTACGATGTGGAAACCAGCAACTCCGGAACTGCGGAGCAACAGGCAGACCTGGAGAAATTCGAAATGTCTTTTGATTTATATACGAGACAAAATCCAGACAGCAACCAGCCACTAATTTATGGCGACAAAAAATCTGTGAGTGATTCTAACTTCGATGCGGCATTGCCAACAAGGTATGAAACTAATTTTTCTAATCGGAAAACTAAGGAACTAAGTTCGAGCATCTGCATAGAAAATGATTTTATTTCTGTTTATGTGGCGTCAATGCTTATCCTTTGGTATGAAATCATTTTTGCTTTCGTTTTCAGAGTTATTTGTCATGGGTGGATATCGAGCAATAGATCAGAATTAAACTACGTGATCAAAGAAAACTACTTCACTCGGGGCGACTATAACGTGATTGTCGCCGATTGGAGTCAAGCTGCGGATGATATCAATTACATAAAGTCAGCGATGCAAACGAGGCTGGCTGGAGAACGAATGGCTCTATTCATTCGATTTCTCGTCGAAAACGCAAATCTAAAGCTAAACGACACTTACTTGATTGGACATAGCTTGGGAGCGCATGTAGTCGGCTTTGCAGGACGAGCATTTAAGCCTATTAAGATAAATACTATATACGGGCTGGATCCAGCAAAGCCACTCTTTGATCTATGTGATCAGCAAAATCGACTCAATCACTTAGATGCTGACTATGTGGAGACTATCCACACTAATGGTGGTTTGCTAGGAATAGAATTCCCGGTAGGCGATGCATCGTTCTATCCACATTTTGGACATTCTCAACCAGGTTGTCATAATCACCCTTCTCTCTGCGATCATCAGCGCTCATGGATGTACTTTGCTGAATCGGTGCTACTTCCAAATCTATTTTTCGCCAAAAAGTGCTCCAATTTCTTGAGCATATTGTTACAAAGAAGCTGCAATGGCACTGAAATACGCATGGGCGGTGAACCTTCAAAATATGGAACTGGAACTAATGGTGTTTATTATTTGCCCGTCAATTCTTCATATCCGTATGCGGTAGGGCAGTTCTGACGAGAGATGCAATTAGCGAAGTGAGTTTGGTTAAGGGAAATTGAGGCAAACATTAAAACTGTTTAGGGTATATTCAAATTCATACAAATGCGCTATAGAGTGCTTAAAATTTTTTTGGTTTACGATAAGCTTATACATATAGAAAAGACTACTCCACGGAAACCGTTCAAAAGACTAACTTTCGAAGAAAAGTAGAGGAAGCGTAACTCCAATGACTGCTTTGGAAGTCATATGGTTTCGAAACTTAAGAAAGTAAAATACTTGTTTCTTATTTTCATTAAGGAATGCTTGTTATCTGAAAATTTAATGATAGCATCTTCTATAAAATAATTGATGAAAACTCTCAATGCTGGTAGCACTCTACCAGCACTGAACCGATTTTAATAGATGCTAGTAAATTTTATGTATCCGTAAATTTAAGTTCTTTCGCTTAGTTTGATTTTAGCATGTTTATCATCCAATATTTAATTGTAGCATCTGCTGGTCCAAAAATGATTGAAGTGATTGATACTTTCAAATTTTTGGGAGCACCACAGCCAAAAGTACATCAAATTTGTTTCACGTTAAAATCAACCTGCTTGGTACACGCTGAGAAATGACCGTATTAAATACATATATTAACATCTTAATATTGTTATAGTAACAGCATTGTCACTAATACATAATTTTAACAGCTCAATATTTTATGTTAGGAAGTTACAATATTATATTTGCAATTTAATTTTATAAAATAAGACTGTTAGCTTTTTATATTAAGAACATCTGTAAACATATTTCGACAAAATGTTCTAACATCTTAACATAAATATATTACCATGCCAATATAAATGTATCAACCAAGGGTGGTGAAATTGATGGTGAAACAACAAAGTGCAATACTAGTATTGTATGTTAGGATGTTAATGTTAAATACGGCAATACCACACTGTAATAACCGGTTCTCTTCCAATCACCGAAGTTAATCAGTGTTGGGCGCGGTTAGTACTTAGATGAGGGACCGTTTGGGAACACCGCGTGTCGTTGGTACGTAAAACTTTGTGCTGTCCCTTATACCAACAAACCAGTTGTCTGGGAAGCACTCTGAAAGAAAAATATTGACATGCTCATAATATAAAGGCGTTAATATAATATATTGGCATGTTAATATTTAATATTTGAATACTTATATAATATTGCAACAGACAAATTCACCTCACGCATGTCAATATATAAAATTTTAAGAATGCTATGTGCTGGCAGTATTATGTTATTGCTAGGTCAATATAATAATGTTATGAAATGTTTTTAATATAAATATATTAGCTGCAAAATATATTAAGGGTAGAACAATGACTTTTTAGCGTGTAGATTTAATTGATCTGTTGGTTGCGTTGCTGGCAGTACTCTCCTTATTTTGCAGCCAATGGTATACTAGCTATGCCTCACAGGCTCTTTTCTCTGTATCCCCCAAAATAAATTTAAAATACCCCAAAAGGTACTGCAATGTATGAAAAATCCCCCAAGTGTTAAGCATAATTTTAGCTGCGGTTTTATGTGAAGTTTTCATATATCATTCCGCATGAAATTTGTTTGTCTTCCTTCATATCACGTCAAATTAAATTGGAAATAATTAAAAAATTACAAAAATTTGAAATAACGAAAATAGTGAGACTAATGCTAATCTACCAAGAAGGTGTACTAACTGATCCTTCAAATTATCGCCTAATAGCCGTGAAAAGAGCCGTGTGAAGTATGTGAAAGAGTGATTCAAGCACAAATACTACAGTTCCTTAGTTTCAACGCATTTTTGACCACCAATGCAATATATAAATATTGAATCATTATATAAATATTGAACTAGATAGACGCAAATTAGTAGCGGCGATATTTGTGGACCTTAATAAGGCTTTTGACACTATTGGCCATAGCATCTTGATTCAGAGGCTGGAAGTATATGGTATTCGTCACAAATTTTCAGTTCCAATCAAGGATTACACTAGGGAACAGCCATTTAGCGGCAAGGTAGGCTGAAGTCAATTTTGTATAAGTCTGAAGTGCTGAATACGAGAAAAATATCAGATTTGTTCAATTGACTCTAGTTTGTCAGATAAAAATTATTAACTAATTCACTGAAAAATATTCAAATAAAAACTCTATATACATTTAAAAATTTATACTTTTACTATCGGCTATGTAACAATGATCACAAAATTATAAACGCCTGCTGTTTAATCAAATAATTAAACAAAATACAAACAACTTTTTCTGTAGGCTTATTAAAGTCCAATAATAGTCTGCCATCGCATGGCTGTCCCATTGTGCTTGGTATCTTTTTTCTACTGCCCTATTTTCTGGTGGAACCGTTCTCTTTGTTCTCACTGTAATCGCCTAAGTTTTCTAGGACTCTGTCCAAATAGCTATGCAAAAAATACAATTTCACGCTTATATTCAACTCAAGCCGCTAAAATTCTGAAGCATTTTAGCAACTAGTTTTGGATATTCTGTTGATTTATGATTCCCCAAAAAATAGTTCACTACTAATACAAAGTTTAGTCATGCATCTGATTCTATCTGTGTCATGTGGCCTGTGAATCCGGTGTATTTTATAAGGGCACGGATTTGCGGTTCATCAAAGATGCCTGCTTTTAATTTTTCCATAGTCAGGGCTGAAACTTTTTTGAAAACATATTTAAAACAATCACAAGTCTTATCCAGGGCTGTGATAAACTGTTTAATTAGCCCAAGCTTGATGTGAAGTGGTGAAAGAATGATTCTCTCCCGACTTATCAGTGGCTCATTAACGATATTTACTTCTATTACCATCATATTTCCGCTCAAAGGCCAGACCTATCTAGTCCAAATCTCATTTTGGGTGCAACTATCTAACAGACAAAGGAAACAGGGATGTTTAAGATACCTACCTTGCTGCCCTAATAAAAAATGTACCATCTTTAATTTTACGCCTCAGAGGTCTACGCTTACTGACCATTGATGTTGCGCGGACGAAATCTTCTTCCTTAAGAGAGGGGTAAGGGTATCAGCGTAAAACAAAACACATATTTTTAAAGAATTTTTTTTTTCTAAATATGGATAGAGCAACTTTATTTAAACCTTTACGAAACTAATGCGAAATTATCGACAAAAAAAACCGGTGACAAAGGTTTTTCAAGAACGTCTTTGGAAAAAGACGATTTGCGGTGCTCATTGTATCTCAGCTGAAAATTATCGGAGATCAAAGAACATTAAAATTTACTCAAAGTATCATCAAATCTTCCCCCAAATTTCTCTGATTTCAATTTTTTCATTTTTAAATTTTTGGTGGTCATTTGAAGTGAAAATTGCTATTTTTCTCGAAAAAAAATTGGCTTTTTGTAGGTGAAATGCCCTCTTAATATAAAAAAGTATTCTAAAACTTATCGTTTTGGGGAAGTATTTTACATGTAGAAAGTGTGGGCAAAGTTTGAAATAAATCGGTAATGTGATTTTTAAATGGCAGTGAACACGGACTTTTAAAAAATTGTTTTGAGAAAATGACTACTAAACTCCGAGCTGTCGAGACTACAATGAAAGAGGAGATGGGTCTAAGTATTCAATAGCTTCGAGAAATCTGCTCTGATTGACTTCATCGGGACTATATTCTTGAAATGTTTAGCTATAAGACAAGAGAACATTTTTTTCATAAGTGCTAACATGTCTTTATAATTGCTAACATGTCGTTTATCCCAAGAGCCCGAGTCAATCCAAACAAAGTAATTGTATTTCATTTGTATTTAATATAAGTGTTTACCACAATCTTTAACAAAACGAGTGCCGCAGATAATAATAATTTTTTTGTACCCTAGTGTTTTCTATATGCAAGTATTCGTATAAAAGCCATAAATGCACACTAAACATCGGCATTTCTCAGGGATCCATACTGGGCCCCCTTTTGATTCTTTTTTACGTTAATATTATTCAGAGCATTAATTTATCGGACATTTCCATGGGAGCTTTCGCACTTGTTTTATAGTTCGGTTGGAAAATTTGTATACGTTGCAGATAACCATCTTCGAAAATATTCTTATCAAGCCAATTTTCCAATCTATTTGATTTTCAAGTTAACAGATGTTGTAGTATTTCGCAACATAGAGATATGCTTATTAAACTAGATAATCTATTCAACGATGGTTATAATTAGTTTCCAATCGACAATAGGGTTTGTTGAATGCTGAAAATAAATTCGAACTATTTTAACTACTTGAAATAAAAATTTAGCTGTGGTAAATACGAATATCGTATAATTTTATAGCGGTTCAAGCTTTGATTGAAAAAAAAAAATTGCAGTTTTGAGTTGGACGTCATACAATCTATGAAAATTCCTTGAAGTAAGTGAATAACAGAAGTGTGAAAATAAGAATTTGAATAGCCTTTGTTTCCTAACAACTTTTCTTAATGACTTTTTATATTTTATGTCAATTGCGAAGAAATTACACTGGGTAGCTAAATATGTGGATAGCATCGTTGTTAAATAGGAAGAAAGAAAAATTGAAAGAAATATGAGAGAAATATTGAAAAAACTCAAAGAGATTTTATAGGTTGTGAATTATTGCATTAAAATGAATGTGTCTTTCTTTGATTGTAAAATTATTCCATCAACGCGGCCTTATTCGTGATTTATGTAATTACTTTCATTTTGAACAGATACTGCTGGAGGATTCTTTTCTTATTTTGCATGGGCTGAATTTGGGCTACTTTGGACTACATTTAATTATGATTTGGGCTCCCTCACTCTGTAAAAATCTGGCAGCCCTAATAAGATCTCCAGCCAGCAAAATAAAACGTGCTGCCACGTGACAATCTTTTTTACCAAGTTAGCAATAGCATACGAGCATATACTAAATTGCTGCAAATTAAGTAAAAGCTTATAAAGTAATAAAGCAATAACCTGAGCCTATTAATACGTAAGTAATATCACTCATACTATTTCAAGCAGTCGATATACTATCGTACATCAAACGTTTAAGGCTGATCATTCTGATCTTGATGTCAATGGAGATGAAAGTTTTTGCAGTAGCTCTAATTCTAAATGAAGTTTCGTCTATTTGTTCCGCCTTTTGTGCCGTGAGCGGTAAGCCCAGTCGTCTTCAAATACGGCTGGTACCCAACGCAAATAATGATTACGATGTGGAAACCAGCAACTCGGGAACTGCGAAGCAACAGGCAGACCTGGAGAAATTCGAAATGTATTTTGATTTATATACGAGACAAAATCCAAACCGCAGCCAGCCACTAATTTATGGCGACAAAAAATCTGTGAGTGATTCTAACTTCGATGCGACATTGCCAACAAGGTATGAAATTAATTTTTCTAATCGGAAAACTAAGGAACTAAGTTCGAGCATCTGCATTGAAAATGATTTTATTTCTGTTTATGTGGCGTCAATGCTTATCCTTTGTTATGGAATCATTTTCGCTTTCGTTTTCAGAGTTATTTGTCATGGGTGGATATCGAGCAATAGATCAGAATTGAACTACGTGATCAAAACAAACTACTTCACACGGGGCGACTATAACGTGATTGTCGCCGATTGGAGTAAAGCTGCGGATGATATCAATTACATAAAGTCAGCGATGCAAACAAGGCTGGCCGGAGAACGGATGGCTCTTTTCATTCGATTTCTCATCGAAAACGCAAATCTAAAGCTAAACGACACTTACTTGATTGGACATAGCTTGGGAGCGCATGTAGTCGGCTTTGCAGGACGAGCATTTAAGCCTATTAAGATAAATACTATATACGGGCTGGATGCAGCAAAGTCACTCTTCGATCAATGTGATCAGCAAAATCGACTCAATCACTTGGATGCTGACTATGTGGAGAGTATCCACACTGATGGTGGGTTGCAAGGAATAGAATACCCGGTGGGTGATGCATCGTTCTATCCACATTTTGGACATTCTCAGCCGGGCTGTCATGATCTGACTACTGGCTGCGACCATCAGCGCTCATGGATGTACTTTGCTGAATCGCTGCTACAGCCAAATCAATTTTTCGCCAAAAAATGCTCCAGTTTCCTGAGCATACTGTTACAAAGAAGCTGCAATGGTACTGAAACACGCATGGGCGGTGAGCCTTCAAAATATGGAACTGGAACTAGTGGTGTTTATTATTTGCCCGTCAACTCTTCATATCCGTATGCGGTAGGGCAGTTCTGACGAGAGATGCAATGAGCGAAGTGAGTCTGGTTAAGGGAAATTGAGGCAAACATTAAAACTGTTTAGGGTATATTCAAATGCAAAATACAAACATACAATATAAATGCGCTGTAGAGTGCTTAAACATTCCTTTGGCTTATGATAAGCTTATACATATAGAAAACACTACTCCACAGAAACTGTTTAAAAGACTAATTTTCGAAGAAAAGTAGCGGAAACGTATCTCCGGTGACTGCTTTGGAAGTCATATGGTTTCAAAACATAAGAAAGTATAATACTTGTTATTTATTTTCATTAGGGAATGCTTGTTACCTGAAAATTTAATGAGAGCATCTTCTGTAAAATAAATGATGAAAATTCTTAATCCTGGTAGCACTCTACCAGCACTGAATAGATTTTTATAGCTGCTAGAAAATTTTATGTATTCGTAAATTTAAGTACTTTCGCTTAGTTTGATTTTAGCATGTTTATCATTAAATATTTAATGATAAAATGAATAAAATATTTGATGCTTTCAAATTTTTGGGAGCACCACAGCCAAAAGTACACCAAATTTGTTCCACGTTCGGTAAATTTAATCAATCCACTGGTTGCGTTGCTGGCAATACTCTCCTTGTTTCGCAGCCAATGGTATACCAGCTATGCTTCACAGCAGGGTTTCCTTCTCGCTGTATCCCCCAAAATAAATATAAAATACCCCATAAGGTACAGCAATGCATGAAAAATCCCCCAAGGGAGTTTTTCTACGTTAAGCATAATATTAGCTGTGGTTTTATGTTAAGTTTTCATACATAATTTCGCATGAAATTTATTTGTCTTCACTCATATCACAAAATAACAAAAATTTGAAATAACGAAAATAGCGAGACTAATGCTTATCTACAAAGAAGGTACTAACAGATCCTTCAAGTTATCGCCTCATAGCCGTGAAAAGTATAATGAGTAAAGTATTTAAAAGAGTTATTCAAGCACAAATACTACAGCTCCTTAGTTTCAACACAATTTTAACACCAATGCAATATGGACTCCAAGAACGCAGCAGCACATTGGCGACAATGCTAAATGCAGTTCATTACATAGACAATGAACTAAATAGACGCAAATTTGTAGCGGCGATATTTGTGGTCCTTAAAAAGGCTTTTGACACTATTGGCCATAGCATCTTGCTCCAGAGGCTGGAAGTATATGGTATCCGTCAAAAATGTTCGGCTCCAATAGAGGATTACACTGGGGGAACAATCATTTCGTATAAGTTCGGGATGCTGAATACGAGAAAAATATCAGATTGGTCAAATTGACTCTAGTTTGTGAGAGAAAAACTATAAACTACTTTACTGAAAAATATTCAAATAAAAACACTATATACATTTAAAAATCTATATTTTTACTATCGGCTATGTAACAATGATCACAAAATTATAAACGCCTGCTGCTAAGTCAAATAACTGATTAAAATACAAATAACTTTTTCTGTAGGCTTTACTTCGGTGTTTTTGCTCGAGACAAGCCCTTATTAAAGTCCAATAATAGCCTGCCATCGGATGGCTGCCCCATTGGGCTTGGTATCTTTTTTATACTGCCTTATGTCCTGGTTTCCGGGAATTTGTCCAAATATTTATGCGAAAAATACAATTTCCCGCTTATATTCAACTCAAGCCGCTAAAATTCTGAAACATTTTAGCAACTAGTTTTGGATATTCTGTTGATTTGTGATTCCCCAAAAAATAATTCACTACTAATACAAAGTTTCGTCATGCTTCTGATTCTATCTGTGTCATATGGCCTGTGAATCCGGTTTATTTTAGAAGGGCACGGATTTGCGGTTCATCATATATTCCTGCTTTTAATTTTTCCATACTCAGGGCTGAAACTTTTTTGAAAACATATTTAAAACATTCACCAGTTTTATCCAGGGCTTTGATAAACTGTTTGATTAGCCCAAGTTTGATGTGAAGTGGTGAAAGAATGATTTTCTCTCGACTTATCAGTGGCTCGTTAACGATATTTACTTCTATTACCACCATATTTCCGCTCAAAAGCCAGACCTATCTAGTCCAATTATCATTTTTTTGTGCAACTATCTAACAGACAAAAGAAATAGGGATGTTTAATATACCCACCTTGCTGGCCTAATAAAAAATGTACCATCTTTAACCCTAGAAAGATAACGTTATTTTATTGTACTGAAAAGATAAACATGCGCCTAAGAGGCGCACAATATTAAAAACATATTTATTTACAAACTGTAATAATTATTCTTTTTATTGTAATTTCTATGAGGTTTTAGATTAATAAAAACATAATTTACAACAAATTTATATTATTATTTTTATTATTAAGAAAATTATGTAGGGTTTTAGAAACCCTTAACAAAAAGTAACAAAAATTGGAAGTATTTATATTTAAGTAGAATTTTTTTTAAATAAGTAAAATTTATAGTTTTTTTTTCTTCCTAATTAATGAATTACTATATATTCAGTCTCAAATTACAGGAAATACTGAATAAAATTATAGTTATAAACAATTGTTGCAAACATCTTTTTTATGTTCACCACACACTGTCTTTTTAAACTTTGTACATGTCATCTTAGACATTCTTTTCTTTTTAGTTGTACATAAGTTACAATAACGCCGAACTTTAGCCGGAGGTTCCTCTTCAGCTTCTTGAGAATCCTCTTGACTAGTTTGTGGCAGGATATTCTCTACATTTTCTCTCAAACGCCTTGATAAATTAGGGATTTCCAATCTAGATCTCATCCACGGTGTATACAGTTCAGTACTTAGTTTTTTCATATATTCTCTTCGGTTTAATGGTTTTTTTTGTTTTGACAAAACATTGTGTGTGCGAATTACATATAACTTGACAAAAGCTATATTCAATATGCCATAAAACATTGTCATTGGCCATCTGTTACTCTTTCTAGAACAGGACATCGAAGAACACATCTGGTCAAATGTGTCGATGCCACCTTTTGTCTGGTTGTAGAACATAATGATCTCAGGTTTACCAGTTGTAGGATTTATAACAGCGCCTTTATCACATGAGGACAACATATACACCATCTTCGGCGGATCCGGCTTGTATGATAGTAGGGTCAAAGGTCCATCGAAACAGAACATAGACGTACCCACTGGTCTAGAAAGGGTGTTTTTTAGTTCTTCGGGAATTTCCCTTTTGTTTGATCGTACCGTGTCCACAATCGTCAATTTGTATGGTTCAGCAAGCAATAATTTTGAGACAGGGATAATCGTGAACCAATTGTCACACGTTATATTGCGGTTGATACCATGCATTGGCCGTGATAGCTCTTTCAAGTAATATTCGCCTTGTGGTAAACCATTTGTATTTGTAGCTTTTCCAATGTATGGCATCGCATTTATCATATAATTGGTTCCACTATCACTCATCATTGGAATTTTTATACCATACTTATTTGTTTATTAGGTATATACATTCGAAAGGGGCATCTACCGCGGAACCCTAGTAATTGTTCATCAATAGCGACATTACTTCCAGGAGACTAATTCATTTTGCATTGGGCTATAAACAGATCCCAAACCTTTCGTACTGGTATAAACGGATCTTGCTGGCGACGAGCAGGACGTAGAGTCGAACTAGTAACAATAGCCTTATTTTATATTTACTTTATTAATGAAGAAATAAATAAAAAGTAACAAAAACTAAATCATATAAAAATGCATAAAAGTTACACAGAAGATAAACATGCACCTCTCGAGCGCAACGGGTTGTCATAGAAACGAAACTATGGTACTTACCGAACAGCAGCGGTTGTCCCTCGGCAGTGTGGACCGACGACTGAGTTGGCTTGAAAAAAACAAGCTTGTACACGCATTGGATGAAAAAATACAGCGATATATCCATTTGGCAGGCGCCTCTGAGGCGCACGTTATCTTTCTAGGGTTAAGTCTACGCTTACTGACCATTCTTTCCTAAGGGAGGGGTAAGGGTTTCAGTGAGAAAAAAAAAACTTTTTTCGTCGGTTTTTTTTTAGAAATATGGATAGAGCAAATTTATTTCAACCTTTTGTACCTTATTAATTATTATTTCAATAAAATTATGTAATTTTTTGTGCGAAAACATCGACAAACAAATCGCTGACATAGGTTTTTCAAGAACGTCTTTGGAAAAAGACGATTTGCGGTTTTCATTGTATCTCAGCTGAAAATTATCGGAAATCAAAGAACATTAAAATTTAGTCAAAGTATCATCAAATCCTGCCCCCGACGTTCTCTGATTTCTATATTTTTCCATTTTTAAAATTTTTATGGTCATTTGAAGTGAAATTTCTATTTTTCTCCAAAAAAAAATTGGCATCTTTATAGGTGAAAAGCCCCTTTAATGTAAAAAAAATTCTAGAACTTATCGTTTTGGGGAAGTATTTTACTTGTAGAAAGTGTGGGCTAAGTTTGAAATAAATCAGTAATGTGGTTTTTAAATGGCAGTGAACACGAACTTTAAAAATTTTTTGAGAAAATGACTACTAAGCTCCGAGCTGTCGAAGCTACAATGATAGAGGATATGGGTCTAAATATTTATTAGCTTCGATAGTTTTGCTCTGATTGACTTCATATTTTAGGACTATATACTTGAAATGTTTATCTTTAAAACAAACTTTCTTTTTTTTCATAAGTGGTAGTATGACCTTTTGACACCAAAGCAAATTTATTACCATCGTGCAATATTATATTTTCAGACTTCGTTAAATTATCTATGAAATAACTTTCATTATCTATCGAAATCTATCGAAATTTATCGATAGTCTCTCAATGAACTATCGATTGGTATCGCTGGAATCTACTATCGATAATTTCGTATCTCTAGTTGAGGGTTCTTCCATTGCAATGGAAAGTTTCTCGATTGGCTCTCATCGATAAGGAAAAAAGAGACCTGGACAGTACGCCCGTTGATCGTTCACCCCGGTCCTTAGGCAGTTGCTGAAGCCACGATAGCTGTCAGCAATTAGGTTAGCTCGTATTTTGTCTGACAAAGAGCAGTCCTTCCAAAAAGGACATTCAACTGCTGATGTCATCTCACCAGTGATTGGGACAGAATCAACAGGAGAGCATCAGACCGGTTGTTTTGTTGTCGACGCTAGATGTTTAAAAAACCTTCCATACAGAGATTTGGACAGAAAATCTTTGGGCCCTCGAGAATAGCTTCCGCATTCCTGGCTTCTTGCTAGTCATGATTTAGGACTATCTGACGAACAGAGTGGTGCTGTTTGACACCGACGAAGTAGTTTAGAGTTCGCTTATCATCTCAGGGGTACCCTGAAAGTCCTGAAAATGCCAACAGACGATGCCAGAATGCCAACTGGTGGGCTATGCTGCTCATGGCAGCGGTGTTCACTTCCAGAATGGTGGATGACTGACCACGACCTAGTGATTCCATAGTTATCAATGCAAGTCGGGAAACCATTCAAGAGTTGGAACAAACCCTTATAAGGACACGTGCTCAGAGCCGGATCGGTGTTAATCAGGAGAATAATAAAAAGCCGAAAGCGGACGCTATAAAAAGGAGGAGAGTCTAGATCAACTAGCGCTCCCCAGCATGCAACACGATCAGGCCATTTAGCTTGCATCTCAAAATGAGTAATAAATAATAACTTTTGAACAGAGCTCGTAGATGAAACACTGATTTTTTTTTATTTAGAGATCTCAGTCAGTATTTGCCTTATTAAAGTCAAAGTTTCTGCCAGAATCTGTTACTGGCCATTGGTCATTTTAATATACAAGTACAAATATTGGAAACGAGTAAAACTTTATTTTTTTGCCCACCGAATCAGAGCGGCAGTTCAATCAATCCAGCGGTAGACGTAGATCTAAAATTCAGCAAATATCACACCAACATTGATTTTAGTTTCAATTTCAATCGTATTTTATGAAATTACTCATATAGTAAACACTACTGTATTATTAGCTTCATTTGTCAAATTTAATTGGTTTGATGAAAGAACACATTTTCGTATTTTTATTCGTGACAAGTGAGCTTTATAAGTATTTGCCTCAGTATCAATTATGAGTATTTCTGCAATAAATTTTCAACAGCCATTTTTACAACATGTGAAGACGGTAGCCGCAATTCAGATTGGGCCTTGATACCACAGGTAGATGGGAGCTTGCGACTTGAAAACGTGAAAAACTTGCTTGAAGATTTTCTGACATCGAAAAATCAGCAAACACAAACAGAGTTCCATCTGCATACGAATGTGAATCCGGAAGGTGTCGAAGTTTCTCAGCATGATTTGGTTACATTGGGCCAGTATTTCAATGCTAAAAATCCATCAAGGTGAGATTAGGGGTATAGAAATGAGTATTTGTTTCAGGTGCAAGAGCTGTAATAAATTCACTGTTAACAACTAGTGAAATCACTTCATTTCTCATGATGATATTTAAATATGAAATGAAAATATGGAAGTCGGCCCAAAAAACACAAATTTTCCATTGATTTACCTTTGACCAGCGAACTTCTTCTTCTTCTCCGAAATATCGAAACATAATGATTTTGCTTTCTCAGGTTTCTTATTCACGGCTGGAAAGGAGACCGTGATTCTTTCATGAACAGCCGAATACGCAAAAACTATTTGACAAGAGGTGACTTCAACGTATTTGTAGTCGATTGGAAAACCGGAGCTAGAACCTGGAATTATATTGCAGCTAGTAAAAATGCACGTGAAGCAGGAAGACAACTGGCCGCATTCATTGATTATCTTCATTCTGAGTTTAGTTTGGATTTCAACACAACGTACCTGATCGGTCACAGCTTGGGGGCTCATGTTGCTGGCATGACAGGAAAGAATGTAAAGTACGGTAAAATCAACACGATCTTTGGCCTAGATCCCGCACGGCCTCTGTTCTACTTAGGGAAACCGGATCAGCGCTTACACAAGGATGATGCCTTATATGTTGAAACAATGCACACAGATGCTGGAATACATGGCTTTGACAAGCCAATAGGCGATGCATCTTTCTATCCTAACTGGGGTGGTATACAGCCCGGGTGCGAACACTCATCATGCTCCCATAACCGCGCTGTGCATTTTTTCGCCGAATCATTAAAGCTTTTTGATCTTTTTGATGCACAACAGTGTGAATGCTATCAAAATATTCTCGATAAATCTTGTCATGGAACGGGAATGATTGCGAAAATGGCCGGAGAGCCATCGAACTATGGTCGGGATGTGAGTGGAGAGTTTTATTTACCGACTAATCATAAAAGTCCTTTTGCACTTGGTGTGAATTGGATTTTTTCGTGATAATGGCAGTAAAGCATTTTGTGAAAAGTAGAAAAGTAGAATGTTTCAATTTATATCTTCCCACCTTATCAAACAGGGTGGTTTAACTACAAATATAATGGTACTACAAATATAATGGTAAAGTAGAACAGTCCGATTACAACATTTCTAATGTCTGCGGGTTGACGCTGGAAGATATTTCATTCGAAACCAATGTACAGGCTGGCTCATATGTCACTGTACCATTTGCAATGAAATAATATTTATGCTCATTGTAAATATTTTAATTCTCGCATTGTTAATTTATTGTTAATTATTCTTTTACAACCAGAAAACAAACTTCTCGATTTTTTTTCGTTTTTTTTTTGCCTTTGGTATTTAATTAATAAATAACTGAAGTAACTCGGAATAATACTAAGGATTCAATTTTAATTTTGCATAGTTACTCCTTACTTAAAATATCTTTGAAAAAAAAAAAGTTGAAAAAAACAGTTGAAATGTTTTCTCTGTTACTGGTTTACTACTTTTCTGGAAATATTCAAATACAACTACTGTTTCTTCCGCATGAGGCGGTGTATTTTCATTTCTACTTCAGCATACGCATTGTTCCACTTATGAAATGTTTTTATCGTGTCAAGTGGCTCTATCGCAGATTTAGCTATTAACTTGATTGAAAGATTAAATCAAGAATTTTTGTGACAGCGACTAGAATCGTTTTCGTGAATTATTATAAAATACTCAAAGTGACATATAGAAAATATCATGGTGTGTCACAAAACGTGAAATGATTAGATACTTATTAGATATTTATTATACTTATTAGATACTTGTGATATAATTTTATAGTTTGGCATGGAAGAATTCGCTGACGTTTCGCATATCGCGTAAATGCAGTCTGGATTAAAAATTGTTTATTTGGTTGGCTATTTGTGGTGAGTCCAACATCGAAAGCTCTGCCTCGTATACATTTCGATCTACTAGATACACCGCATCAAAATGGAGACTACCAAGCATTCAGTCTTGGACGCTGATTTCAATGAAACTCTAGCTAGCGAACAAAATATTCAAAACGACAACACAAACAAAAGATAGATCGGTTACACGCTGTCGAACTTATTATTAGTGCTAACGAAATGTAAAAAATATTTTTACGAAACGCATACGTAAAGTAGTGATCAAGGAATAATAAATATTTTTGCAAAACAAATACATAAATTAATGCTAGGTTAGGTTAAACTAGCTGGCACAAAGACAAAGGAAGTTCAATCCAAGCGGCCATCGAAGTTCCGGAATTTTTCACGAGCTGAAGGATGTCTTTCAGCCTCTGCTCCGCCATGTGCGAGAGATCCATCAGCCAAGGCTCACCAAGCAGCGCTGTCTGGTTTTCCTCACTGCCGGGGAGTGACACAGGAGATGCAGAATTGTTTCTGAGACCCCCGGCTCCTGACACTTCCTACGGTGTCGCTGGTTGGGAGTACTGTTTTCGTGGCATGTGCTGCTAGAACATAGTGGCCAGTAATGATGCCGATCAGCCATTTGCCGTCAGTCCACGTTAATTTGAGCATGTATTTAATCGCTGTGAGATTATATGAACCCCACATGATTTTGGTTAACATAACGCCATCTGCACATCGCACCTTGCATCATTGGAGTAGATCGAGTACTTGATCGTTTGAATAGGAGTTGGGATGTCTACTGGTCCTGACAGGAGAAGACTAGCCCCGTGTTTCCCTGAGGCGTCCACCCTCACTTCCATCAAAGCCCTTGTGACCGGTAACCCAGAAAATTCTGACTCTTCTGTTGTTGCCCAAATTAGTGCTAGCGAAAGGAAATTATTTTTGCGAAGCAATATATAGCCAAGCAAAAAATAAATAATAAATATTTTTACAAAACGAAAACAAAAAATGGATCGTTGCGCAAATTATTTGTTGTGCTTGTGACAGGTGAAACGGATGTGTGATTTCGGTTCAGCATGGTGTTCGGTCAGGGTCCGACGTTTTTTTGTAGTTCCCCATTGGTGACCTAGTCGGGTTCTTATAAAATTTTTACATGTTTACCACCCTCATGCAGTTAAGTTACATTGCTGTGATGGCAATTGTTTAAAAAAAATTTATTTTGGTGTGATCGTTTCTTTGTGCGAGTTTTATAGCCCTACAATAAAGGAAATCAAACATTTTCATTATCGGCCTGTATTTTTGCCATTTATGAGGAGTCTTTGAAGGAAATAAAAAATTGCTGAGCTTTGATAATCAATCTAACTAATTCTGAACATTTTTAGATGTTCCTTATTTTTTTTAAATATTACTTTCGATTCGGTTTTTGTTGACTTATTTAAATAGTATTTGTCATTCCAATTAAATTTCAGAGGAGAGTAGTAAATATGTAAAATTTTTGGCGGACCATGGGTTGAACTTTATTAAATATACTAGCTGACGCGGCGAACTTCGTATCGCCTCAGAATCAATTAATGTTGTTTTGACTTATTACGTAAATCAAATTCAGTTTTTTATTAAAATCAAAATGTCATTCATTCAATAAATGTACAAAAATCAAAATGAAAAGTATTTTAATTACATTGAAATGAATGTAATTCACGTGGCAGCAAGGTAGCAAATACCTTGCTGCCACGTGAATTTCAGCAGCAAATCGAAATGATTCGCGCAGCATTGTTGTTAAACTATTTGCTGGATGGATTGCACTTGGGTTTATTAACTTCATCAAAGCACTTCGTGATATAAAAAGCATTTCTTCTTGCCTGAAAAAGATTATCACGTTGTTGACCTGTACAATAAGCTCGACAATTTCTCATTGCCAACTGAGCCGTTTGACGTAGTGTCTCTCTTTGGCTTTTTGTTTGTAAAGCATGAGAACGGGTGATACCCAACGGGAATTGGTGTAATGCATTCTAACAGCTTGCATGAAGCAAATATTCTCAGTAATGCAGATGTAACGCTTGAAAGCTGTTTTCCAAAAGTCGATCATTTGCCTTTGAACATTACTCGCAAAAATAACGAGAAAAGTGCTTTCGAGCATACATAGGCTTGGGTAGTGTTTGTTATATAAAAGCATTTCAAATCATCACACGTAAGTAAAATGTATAGGATGCTATTCATTAAGAGTCATGCAGGAGGAAGCTTGGCTGCCGGTCCAAGCAGCAGCACAAATTCCCTCTAATAACGTGTACGGCATGCATTATCTACACAACCCGCATTGTCTACACATTCCGGGTCAAAACGCATTATCTGCACGAATTATCTTCACATTCCGGGTCATGCAGAGGTATGATCGGCCGCCGGTCCAAGCTTAAATACGCATTCCCCATGGATGACGGAAATGCAAGAATACACTGTCGCACTTTCCAAAAAGTTCTGTTTATAAAGCTATAAAGCTGAAAGTTCAAAGTTCCCTATATAATACCTTGTCAGCCTAGGACATCCAATGTTAAAAAGAAATGAACCGAGTATGGATCTGTAATGCTTCCATGCATTATACGGAATGCTTACGAACCGTATATTTACGAATGACTTTTCCCATTGGGTACTAACGCGGTGCTTTTCTCGGGCGATTTCTTGTTCATCTGCAGTGGATGGCTCGCAATATTCCGAAGTCTAATTGCATTACGGCTCTGTGCTGAAAGATGAGATCTTCTGGCTCGCGGAATGTAAATAACACTGGAAAATCGCGGCGCACTTCTGCACAGCTAGCTCAATGGCGTTGAATACGGATTCAAATTTTTTTTTCATACAAAATGCATGAGAAAATAGATTTTCTTCAAAACACTTTTTCTTTTGAATTTCACCGAAGTTTGAATAACTATTCTGTTATTCGGGGCAAAGACAAATTCAACAAATCAAAGATCATAAAAATTGGTTCAGCCGTTCTTGAGTTATAAATGGTGTAATTAACCCGACTTTGTTTTATATATATATATAGAAGATATTGAAAAGAAAAGATTTTTGAATTTTTAGAATTTTAGATAAGTAGCAGAGCTAAATTTATTTTGTATCTAAATCTGAGAAGTTCCATTCAGTATTTCACCTGCAATTTCAAATTGTTCTCCTAAAATTTATCAATTCAAGTTTTAGCAATTGCAAAAGGACTAACAGCATTAGTCTGTAAGTAATACACACCACCTTGATTCATATGATAATTCGACGGATCGCCACCCAGTTTCATGGTCTTCCCTGTATAACGACATGACTTATTTTTGATATTTTCATAGCTCTCACATTCATCAGCATCAAGATTATTCGGGTCATTTAATGACTCCGCAAACAGCTGCACACATCGATCGTGAGAACATCGAGTATCATTACATCCAGGCTGCTGTGATCCCCAGTTTGGATAGAAGGAGGCATGTCCTATTGGCCGATCGTAGCCACGCGCTCCTGCATTAGTATGTATGATTTCAACATATGCGGCGTCGTCCTGGTACAACCGTAGCTTTGTATCATCAAAATTAAATAGCGGCAAGGCAGGATCAAGTCCGAAAATTGTATTAATTTTCCCTTGTTTAACGTACTTTCCAGCAAAACCAGCTACGTGCGCTCCTAGACTATGTCCTATCAAATAGGTCGTATTGAAATCTAAGTCGTGTTGATGGTTGAGATCGTCTATAAAACTCGCTATTTGCCTTCCAGCTTCGCGGGAATTTTTGATTGCTGAGATATAGTTTATTGTGTCAGCGCCACTGCTCCAATCAACTACAAATATATTGTATTCGCCCCGAGCAAGGTAGTTTTTTCGAATTACATGATTCACCCAAATATCACCCTTGCCTCTCCAACCGTGAATTATGAACCTGAAAAAATTGGAATAAAATACGTGATTGAAACGTTCCATGGATACGAGCGGGGCAGTAGTAAATGAATCTTAAACGTTACTTGATCGCAACACCAACCCCGAACTGCTGTCGCTTGGGGAATCATTTTCATTTTAAATTAAGCGTACATTGTTAAACATGACATGGCATTCTCGCAATCGAATTCATTTTTATGCAAGCATGTGTTATCAGGAATAACCGATAATGAACTTCGGAAACATTTGTATGCACAAACTTGCTACGTCATATGAAGATGATTGAAACCACTAAAAATTCGGATGAATTTTCTCGAAATCGATACATCCCCAAAATAAGTTTAATATAAACTCACCGTGTTGGATTTCCAGAATTGAAAAATTTTCGTAGCGACACTTGATCCGTAGACGAAACTTTCACCCCATTTTCAGAACTATCATTCGTATATAGAATGAAATAAACTTCTGTCTTTTCATTGGATGGAGCTAAAAATGTTTCAAGCAAACCACGAATTCCAGTGGGCTCTTGACAAACTGCTTGTCGGATAGCTGAAATAAAAGTTACGTTACTGAAGTTATATTGACCCTGAAAAATTGTGTTATTCTACTACACTTACCCACTGCAAAAATAAATATGAAACAGTATCTTCGCAACATTTCGTTTGAACTCAAAAAGTTTCTATCTACGAGCAAATGTAAACTCAAGTTAGTGTGTAGAATATATTGATAATGGTCACGCTTAAATTGTTTTTTATTGCTAGAGCTTGAAATTTAAGCACACTTAAATATGGTAGTGCATACTGATATGACATTTTCAGTACACTAGGAGTAATACTGGAATTAAAAGGGGTAATATCAGTAAATTTAGTGAAAAGAATAAATATATTATTTTTGCTTCACAGCTTCCATCATAAAAGGTCAACAAAATATTAATGACTGTCCCGCCCCAGTAATGAGTAACGTAAACATTTCATAGCCTCTGAGCTCATTAATGTGACAAGACAAATTGAATTGTTTTGGTGGGATGATTAAAATTGAAATTTTTTTTTTCACTAAGCGGTTTCGAAAGTATGCACTGATTCTCATCAGACATCAGCTCACAGTGCATACTTGACTGATGTGACCACTTGTAGTGGGAGATGATTAATTTTTATTTACGTTAGTTGTGATAAATTTTAACCCCCATCCAACATTTACTCATAAAGGTTATTGATTTGTGATCATGGTTCCCTTCTTGTCTATAAATCAGCATAGACAACGTATATCGTCTCTAAAGCTGGTACAGAACAGCTGGTAAAGAACGATATAGGATAGAATTTGCATAGAACTTTGTAATTGTCAATCATTTTACATCAAATCTTGTAGTGTTCTGTTTTTGAGTGTTTTAATGCATATTGCATTGTACATTACTTCATATGCAAATTTCATGTCTGATTTCCATTAAAACCTAGATAAAAATTCATTCAGGTGTTTTCTATGTGTCATTCTAGTTAAATGACCAACTTAAGCGAAAGCTCAGCGGATGCAGCAACATTATCGAATACAGCAAGCTTTCTGCTCGCCCTCGTTTTTTTGCAACCCTACCTTAATCTGCTTAGTCAAGGTGCAAAAAAACGCACCTGGTTTTAAATGTTGATTAAATTTCCTTTATATTGCATCATTATTTTTAATATTTTTTAACGATATATTTCAGTTTGTCAGGACGTTCAGTTTCTACTGTCTGCAGATGACTGTAAAGTTTTTACCGACATCCATTTGCTGCAGTCAAATACTCATCGTTTGTATGCATACTGCGTTGATAATAATTTAGAACTAAATATTAACAAATGCAAATTTATTATTTTCAACTGGACCAAAGCATGTTTTGGAGGTACTTACACACTCAATGGTGTCCCGATAGAAAAAGTTAATCAAATGAAGGATCTGAGTATTACCTTTGACGGTAGTTTAAGCTTTACCAATCACATTAATAACATTGCTAACGAAGCTCGCAGATTGTTTGGCTTTGTTATAAGAAATTGAATAAATACTTAAATAAAATGAATACTTTGAAACTATTTTACACGTCTGTTATTCGCAGTTAGCTCGAATATGTATCCGTTCTCTGGAACCCGTATTACAAGGTAACCATTGACCAATTAGAAAGAGTTCAACATACATTTTCAAGGTACGTTGCTTTTAACCTTAGTTTGAACGGTGTCCAAAATATTTATTCTGAGATAATGGCGTTGCTAAACATTTCGTCTCTTCAGACTCGTCTTATATAATTTAACTAACGGCAATTTGGATTCCTCCAATCCTCTTGGCTTATTGCGATTTGGGGTCCCCTCCAGGAGAACTACATAGATCAAACGATATATTCATTTTAGATAAAATTAGGTCACATTTTCACCAGAACTCTCCTCTTAAGAGACTCCAAATTAGGGCAATATATTGTGCAATCGGGTTGATTTTTTAAAGGATTCCGTGAATACCATTAAGCAAGAGCTGTGCACTTTTTTCCATGGATAAACTACATACAGTATTTCTTTGGTTGTTTTGGATTTTATAATAGCCATTAAATTTTCTTCGTTTTTCTTTTATTTTTATTTTTATTATTATCTTTATATATAAGTTAGTTTAAGTTATAAACTAATGTATGAAAAGATTTTTTTTTCCGTGAATAAACAAAAAAAAACAAACAAATTGATAATATATACTCCACAACTACGCATTTAAGCTATAAGAGTATTGGGCGGTTACATTCAAATTGTCTGCTTTGTACATAGTAAAATATATAATTTTCACACAGAAAAATTTTCACGAACGCTTTATAAAAATATTTTTTTAATGATATATCGAAGGTATTTTTTCCAGTTAAGAAATAATTGAATAGCTTATTCACATCACCACAAAATCAATTCATACTTTTGAATATAATCAGGTTCATTGTCACATGCTTTTCCATATAAATCAAAAGCAGTTATGGAACTTGCTTTTGACAAAAGTATGCTAACAATGGGCTTGTGCGTATTCTATCATAGCGCTTAGTAATATTTTGATAATTCAGCACTACATTTACACTAGTTGCCATAGCAACTTATCAACATTATTGCTTATGGTATTCATAAACAAGTCAAATTCATTTCAATCGATATATAAAATATGAATACGAGAAAAATGATTGTTTTGAAAGCAGATACCATAATCACGTGATTATAGGTTTTTAATAGTAATAGCGATAAAGAAGAGAAAGGCAACACACATTACGTCGATACTCAAAGGATGCAATACGTGAAGTAATGTTTTCATCGCCAATAAGCTTGAAAGCTTTGCGTTGGACTTTGTCTAGTTCCGCTTAAGCAGTGCGGCCTGCCTCAGCCCATATATGAGAGTTATACTCAAGGCTTGGTCGTATGAGAGTTTTGTAGATGTACGCTATATCTGATGGGATAAAGGAACCCTAGCCATTTCATGGCATTTTTCGCAATTTCGAAAATGTGGCCGGCCCAGCTTAGTTTTCAGGAGATGTCAAATCCTAATAGATTCAGCGAAATATCTACTCCATCAACAGAAATAGTGTGGCTAGCAGGAGGAGGGTAAGGCTTGAGTGACAGCATTGGGTTTTGGCTTCATTCAACACAACACGGTTCGCTGAGCCCCAAGCGATAATGCTTGATAGATCCGTGTTTAGCGATGCAAACATGCGATCACTACTAACAGAAGTAGCGTTCACGCAAGAGTAGGCCACTCTGTCAAAAGAGTATGCGAAGTCAAGGGTGCTGTCATCGGCAAAACTATGAAACGCATTGAAAGTGGAAAAATGAGGTCGTTTACAAATAAAAGGACAGAACAGTACTTTGCAGAGCCCCAGCATTGTTGGTGAGGACACATGATTTGAGTTCATCCAAATAACTTGCAAGGAACGATCTTCGAGGATGATTTGATCAGATGATTTACATTAAATTTTGTCTTTTTTATTTTTGTTCTGAAGAGCATTGAACGAGCATACAGACTTAATCTATGCAAACCATTAAAATTTAAATGCAAAGAAGCTCGTGAAGCTCGTGATCGATTTCAAACTGACTTGATTAAGTTTGTACAAAAAAAATAACCTAATTTACGTTTGCCATTGTTTTTTTTTATTAGCGTCTTCGCCAATAAACCAATTGCTTGTACGATCTTGATAGTGCATACTAAGTGGTAAACAGCCGATACAAAAAAATAAAAGCCTGGTTGCGTTTGACGTAAACTATGTGTGCACCAGGATCGATTATCATAATTGTGACAACTGTTCGTCACAATAGCAGTATATGCCTACCATAAACGTAACAGCTGATACCCGAAAATTCGATGCATTCAGATCTCTATCCTTTATTATTATGCATTATCAAATAGAAAAAAACAGCTGTCGACGAAAATATATTTTCTGAAAATCAGTTTTTGATTTCAATCAAAAATACGTCCGTGGTCTCACACATAACTATCTGACTCCACAATATCACTAAAAATTTATTACACAAATGTGTTTAAATATAGAAAATGAGATAAATGAGTAAGCCTCACAATGCTTCAGTATAAAAATTAAGACAATTCAAAATCTAATTGAGTTTGTAAAAGTTGCAGTACCTACCTCTTGAAGACGACACGATAAAGTCGACTGAAACAATTCAATTATTAGCTTCTTGAATCAATACATATTAATTTGAGTTCATGTTCATTCCGTTGGTATGATAAGATTAAATTCGATTCTGTTGTTAAGCTTTGATAACACCGTATTAATAGGTACAAGTCTGTGATCTTCATTATAAGCAAGTATAAATTGCCCATTGCGGCTAAGTTGATCGAGTTTTGTCTGGAAATTCGAGAATGAAAGCATCACTTTTTGCATTTGTGCTTGGGTTTTTGGCCGGTAAGTTGTATATCTCTTACTGTGAAACGGATCCTTTTGCTACTCAGCACTGCGACTCACTTTCGTCTCTACAGTTTCGGCCTTCCCTGCTAGTGAGGATGTCGAAGACAAATGGGTCCTCGTTCCTGATGTCGATTGGCACATGCATCTGATTAACATCAACGACAAAGCATTTAAAGATGCTGAGGCTGAACGTGCCGACTTCGTTGTCGATTTCATTCTATTCACAAGAAAAAATCCCAAGGAAGGGCAAGAGTTCCGTGACGGTGATATAGAGGCTCTCCGGAATTCAAATTTCAACCCGAATAATCCAACACGGTTCATTTGTCATGGATGGAATGGTGATCGCAATTCTCAAGAAAATATATGGATTCGCGACAAATACTTGGCTCTAGGAGATTACAACATCTTCGTGGTCGACTGGAAGGGTGGTTCACAAACCTTGAACTACATTGCTGCCAGTAAAGACACGATGGTAGCTGGTAAACAAGTGGCTGGTTTTATTGACTTCTTGAACGTGCAAGCCGGTCTAAATTTCAACACTCTGTATCTGATAGGACATAGTTTGGGATCGCATGTTGTCGGTATTGCTGGCAAACATGTCACTCGTGGAAAAGTCAATACAATCTTTGGTTTGGATGCGGCCATGCCACTATTTAAAATCGAAGAACCAGAAAAACGTTTAGCAGTTGGTGATGCTATCTACGTCGAGTCGATTCATACGAATGGTGGTCTTCTCGGATTCGATAAACCGATTGGTGAAGCCTCATTCTACCCGAATTGGGGCTCAGCTCAGCCTGGCTGTTCTATCGATCTTACGGGAGGATGTGCACATACTAGATCATGTCAATACTTTGCCGAATCTTTGAGTATTATCGATGAATTTGTTGCAGAACAATGCAAGGACTATAAGAGCATCGAGAAAAAGGACTGTCAACCTACTGGTCGTATTGCCCGGATGGGTGGTGAACCATCAAATCAAGGAAAGAACGTTATTGGCGAGTACTACTTGCCAACAAATTCAAAAGAACCATTTGCTATAGGTAAAAGCTGGATCACTGTATGAATTCAATAAAACTGACTGATACACGGATTATGATTTTTTAGTAAAGTTATAGTTTAGTTTGGTTTTTATACCTTCATAGATTTTTTGAGTCATATGACATTAGTTTTTTTTTCTTCATTTCCTTCAGGTAGGCGAGAGAGATGAATACTAATCAATTCCTACTAAATTTTAGAAATTTTAGTTAAATGTATTATACTCCACTAAATGGTGATATCCCCTCCTGTCATTGGTGATATCCCCTCCATATTTAGAAGAGTAGACTTCATGAAGCCCGTGGGCTCGATTGCTTAGCAAGTGAGTTTAGTGCTCAAAACCGAACAAAAATTGAACGTCTACCATTTGATCCTGTATTTTTATTATTATTTAAACAAATAATTGAATTCAAGTATTTGACTATTCATTACATTTTGCCCAAAATTCATGCTGCTCTTGCTCAAAGTTTTAATTATGTGAGTATTTGATACGAAACAATTCTTTAAAAACTCCCATAATATAAAGATAGGACAAATATTTCGACTCGTGGTCTTATTTTTTATTTTCAATGAAAAAACAATACAAAATTATATTAAATTAATTAATTAACAATAACAAAATCGAATTCATGTTAAACTCAGCAAATTACCTCACAGTCTAAACAAATCCTTACATCCCTAAAAGGTCCTTAAATCTAGCTATAACGATTTTTGTTTGTTTTATGCAACTTAATACTTCGTAGGAAAACCCTATTGTTTTAAAAATGGCTGGAGACGGGCAATGTACCAGCTTCTTTGTGTACTCTGGTAGAATGGCGTCCCGTTGATATTCTAGAGCTCTTTTAAGGTCAACTTTATTACTTATGCAATGTTTTCTGATTCCTTCCTCAAATGTGAGCCATAAATGGTCAATGACATTTTAATCCAGCGACTGAGCAGGTGGTATAATTTGATGCGGACAACTCAAAATCAACCAGGTTTGCACTAGTTGAGATGTGTGTTTTTGTATCGTTGTCCTCATAAAAACAAAAAAGTATCCTTTAGATTGAGTTTTTCACCACTTTGTAGTAGATTTGCCTTCAATATGTTCAAATGCTGAAATTTATCTAAGTTGTCATCGATGAACACCAGATTTCCTACTGTAGAAAACGACATGCATCAATCACTATACAATCATATGGCCACCTTCGTGCTAAACAGGACTGCTTAAATTTTGTGGCTGTAGTTCTATGGTTGGCTGTTTCCACACATAGCCCATTCCCTTTGATCCGAAAATGTTAAATTTACTTTCGCCCGGGCAAATGACAGCATCCTAGAACGTTAAATCCATTCACCAAATGCTCTTGAGCAACTTTAACTCTACTTAACCGGTTTAATTCTTTTTACGGCGGCGGGCATTTTAGTGAGTTTTTGAGCACCCCTTTATTTCTATGTAAAGAATTTTCTGTAACAAGACAAGCATTAGAAATAAAAACGGATTATGTTTTGTGCTTGTTTGTAACATAGAATTGGCAGTTTTTAACCCTCTGTGGGCACTGAGTGCCTAAAAGTAGGATATTTGTTCAAATTTCGATTGGTCATAGCTTTTGACAGAAATATTGCATCATCGTGAAATTCTCAGGACATTCTAGCTGTATTTAATGGGCTGCTCTAGGTTGAGCTAGGATGAGAATTCTCGGCAAAATGTGTTCAATGAGCAATTCACCTGCTCTAACTTGCCCGAAGTTGCTCTGTTTTGAGTTTCATGAGCTTGTTCTAAGTTGAATTAGAGCAATCAAGAGCACGATTTATGCTCTATCTTTTTTGGCAGAGCAAGTTGGAGCAAGCAACCAGCTGTTTACCAGCTGTCAGAAAACCGACTTTTAGCAAAAAATTGTGACTGAAGTAGAGTTTTGCATTAGTGAATTAACAGGTAGAACTTCTGACAAACAAAAAATTTTTGAGAACTGCCTCTCAGTTGTTCTAACTTGCTCGACTTTTTTGACTGCTGGTCTATTTTAAGTTGCCTTGAGATGTTCTGCTCTTTTTTTGGAGTCTGTAAACACAGCTATTGACTAGAACTATACATGACTAGAAAAATGGGTGTGCGGGCGACCCTGTAGGTACGGTAGGCACTTGAAAAAAAATTATTCAAATCATCCAACCTCCTGAAAAACGATTGATATATCATATTCTCTATCTACCCATTAAAATTGAAATGTTTGAAATTTCGCGCTATGCAAAAACGGCAGCTCATCACCAAATTACCTACATTTTGTGCTCTGAAAACTTTTGTTGTTCTCCCGATCAGATGATCAGATCAGTATGAAATTCACAGAATGTATTGGCATTAAGTAGAACCAGGTCTAATTGAATCGATTTTGAAATGAAGGCAACCCTGCGGCTATGCTGCCATCTTGAAAAATTAGTTTAAAAAACTGCTTTTTATTCTATTAATTCTGATTTGGTTTCCCAATTTTGACGGAATTCACACAGTCGCTGGACCTTACTCTAAGACAAGTTTGATAAAAATTTGGTTGAAAAATTCGGATAGAGCTATTAGCTATGGTAATTTTTGTCTCTTGAATCTTGAAAAGTCGCTTAGCAAAGTAAAGTTTTTTAACCCTGTAACTTCCGGTACAGTTACCGGTTCGAAACGAAATTCACAGGATGTGTTGATCTGAAGCAGATCTGGCATAATTTTAGTGCTAGCAAAGGTTTCAAAAAATGCTACCATTTAAATATGCATATGGCACACATATGAAAATATGTACATGTTGTTAAAATTTTCGAAGTTTTAGAAATTGTTCGTATGGCAGCACCAAACATGTTTCTATTCCTGTAAATTTCGTTGACGTCATCGGATGAAAACGAAACTCATTGGATAGGTTGATTTTGACGTGAAGCGTTTGTGGTAGATTTTTGGTTAGAGTGATGGTAAAGTGTTCTTCGCACTAAAGATTTTCATCACTTACGCTATAGGTGATGCTTTTTTCAAAGCGTTGTAAGATGAACATCTAATAATGAATATATGCACCAAGAGTATGACTTTCCAAAACTTCGAAAATCGTGCAAGTGGTAGCCCAGAAAAGCTTTCCGTTCTATGAGTTTTAATGCATTGTTGACATCAAAGTAATAAAGAGCACATGTGGTAGAATATGCACTCAAAATCTGCACGATTTCTCTACTTTTCTTCGGAAATTAGTATTTCTAGCGGCTCCTATGCACTAGAGTTTTTTCTTCTTCATTTTATAAATGTAATATTGCTGTTATTACTCCTCCTTTTACCTTTTGTCTCATTTCCCAAGGTTTGTTATCGCGAAAGCGGGTGTAGAGCACTAGGTTTGTAACTTTTTTATTCTTTTGTGAATTACATGCAGTGCTAATAAAAAAAATTAAAACTTTATACATGCTTTCGATGGTTGGAAACTATACAATGTGACATGTTCCTCTGTTTGACGTTGTCTCCAATCTCTACATTTAATTTCTCTATTTTTCTTCATATGGAATATACATATATGTATAAAAATTACTACCGTTCACTTAGATTGAAAATGCATTTTTGTCGTTAGATTTTAACTGTAAATGTGATATTCGACCAATATAATCAAATTTTCCAGGCCCTCAGATTTGTGACCAATAAAGTTCTCATCGATCAAAAATTAAGTTTTGAGAGTGGTGAAAATAAATAGTTAGCTTCGCAACAATCATAAGAAAGTCACGTCAAGTACAATCAGACAGAAAATTTGAGAACAATTGACGGAAGAAAAATACGATATGGATCTATAGAGATTCCGCTGAATCAAGTCATGAAAATTCAGAAAAAAGTTGAAATTATGTCTTCATGTTGATTGAACTCAAACAATAAAAAAGTACGGACTAAAACTCCCAAATCATTGGTTTGTTTTCTTTTAACGAGAAAGCGATGTCCTCGTCTCCAATATTCTCATCTAAACGTTCCTACTATGACGTTTTATTACTGCCATAAGCAATAATAAATAGCATTTCAATAAGAAACAACAAAAAAACGACCAAACCAAATATTTAGATATTTATTCGACCCATCAGAGTACGCAAATTTTTTTCAATTCTTTACACATTTCGAACAGCAACCGGTCTACAATTTCGGAAAAGGTTCAAAGCCTGTCCTCACAAGGAAAATTCCACTAGCTTTTTGTCGAGCGGGTTCGCCACCTACTTGATAGATTCCTTCCTCTCCACCACACAGACCTAGCTTTGTTGCTTCGAATATATTTCGACACATTCTCACTCGAAATCCACGTGAGCCAACTAATGACTCCGCAAAAACCTTGTACGCCATATCGTGCGGGCACGTCAATATATTCACGGTGCAACTCGGTTGAATGATTCCACCATTCACATAGAAATCTGCATTGCCGATTTGATTGACCAGTCCGAAGCCAAGTGAGTTTGTATGGATGACTTCGACGTATTCTGCATCGGTCGATGCAAGACGATTTTCATCATTAGCTACTGTGAAAAGAGCCCCCGTGGGATCTAGGCCAAATATGACCGCGATTTTTCCTTGTTGCACAGCTTTGCCCGCAAAACCGGCAACGTGAGCGCCTAATCCGAACCCAATCAAGTACACGTTGTTGAGTGAGTAATTCAAAGCGGCGCTGATAAAGTCCAGGAATTTCGCAATCACCTGCCCTGCCAACCGAGCGTTTCCAACTCCAAGGATATACTGTGCAGGCGAAAACGCTGCACCATAGCTCCAGTCAACTATGATGATGTTCAAGTTCTGATGGTGTAAATAAGATCCGAGAATTTGTCGATTCGAATCCGCATCCTTACTGCCATTGACATCGTGAATTAAAATCCTGGCGAGGAAATATGAATAGTAATCAGAATATGCCGTAAATATCACTTTTCCAGAGGAAAATCTGGAACCATTTCGAATTCACCATTCACAAGTTGACCAACGACAATCTTGATATTTTAAAACCGATTTACTCACCTGGTCGGATGAAGCCTATTGAATCCCGAAATATTTAGGACGGGCAGATTGAACAAAGGGAGCACTTGTGCATATTCGAAACTTAACGTGTGATACAAGTAGAACCATGTGTACAGTTCGGGACTCTGGGCATATGCAGATGCTGCTTCGATGTCGGCTTTTGCATGCGATGAAGCTGTAATCAAATTGGCGAAATAAATGCTTATTCACTTTTTGCGTAGGAACTCGCAGTGTCAATTACCCAGCAAAATGCAAAGAATTTTCACAAATAGGTTGTACTGGTGGGCTGCCATTTTTCGATCCGCAGAACTTTCCCTGGTGATGGCGAACGTTAGAGTAGAATGTAGTTAAGAAAATGTTTAGCGAATGCCAAGGGTCTCAGTCACGATATTCTAATTAAAATGAACGCATGTGCTATTTAGTGATAACGTTTCTCAAACAAAATATGTACATAAGGTATTGGATATTATTGTTTTGTCTATGCTTTGTAGAATATGATTTGAGGCGGATTCGAAAATGTTTGTTTATTTTCAGACATATGTAAAGTCCATTAGAATTATACTTGAACATTTGAAGCTAGCTTTTTTTAGTTATTTTAAACTGGTGAGTTGAGTTGCTTAGTACATTCATATATATCCGTAAAAAAGAGCCAGGCGAGTGAACTTGGCCCCGAACTTGATAAATATAAAGCTCGAAGTGCTACCTAGAATATACTTACAGTTGCTCACAAAATTGAGCGTACAGGCAGCCAAAAAACGTATTTCGTTGCAATTAACATGTTAAAAAATGTGTTTATTAAAAATCTTTCTGTAAATAAAGTGTTTACTTTATTTCAAGGAATGCTTGCAAAGCAAACAAATAAAAATAAAAAAAAATTTCTTAGATTATTATATTAAAACAAAAATACAATTAAAATTACAATTCACAAAATTGAACATATAATTCACGAAAATATTATAGAAAAATCAAAAAAATAAAACACTCATAAAATTAATACTTTGTATGACCTCCTTTTACATCTATAACAGCTTGTAGCCGCCGGAGAATTGATTCTACCAACTTTTTTGTATAAGAAGAAGAAGTTCGTTTCCCAAACTTCCCGTATCTTGTGTTTCAACTCATTTTTGGTCGTAGGATTCATACTTTTCAGGCGGTTCTTTATTTGATGCCGTAGATGCTCGATCGGATTGAGATCTGGGGACTGTGGTGGAGTTTTTCGTTGTTTTGGGACATTGTACAAAAGCCATTCACGAATTATGTGGGAAGTATGCTTCAGGTCATTATCCTGTTGAAAGCAGAATTTTGAAGTTAAATTCAGTTTTTGTGCTGATTGATGCAGATTCCGTTTTAGTATATACTTAGAGATATTTCATTTTGTCTATAGTCGATTCAATAAATTCCAAATTCCTGGTTCCATTTGCAGCCATAGAGGCCCACAGCATAATACTACCACCCCCATGCTTCACAGTTGGACTAAAATTTTTGTTAGGTTCGCTCCATACTATTTGCTTTCCGTCAGAGCCAAAGAAATTAATTTTTGTGTCATCTGTGAAAATGCTCATCTCTCCCAAAAAAAATTTACATGTGTTTTTGCAAACTCCAAACGTTTTCTTTGATTTGCAATAGATATGAATGGCTTTTTCCGAGCAGCTATTCCATTCAAATTATTTCGACGCAAAACACGACGAACCGTTTCGGTCGAAACTGCTTTTTTAAGCGTCGTGTGCACTTCCGCAGTCAATTTCGGAACACTTGTTTTAGGATTTGCCCTCACCTTGCGAACAATAAGCCGTTCATCATGTTGTGAAATAATTTTCCTTCTTCCTCTTCCAGGCCTGTTCTTTAAGGTTCCTTCGTTCTTCCATTTATTTATAATTTTTTGAATTATAGAATGTGTCCGCCCAACAATTTCTCCTATCTCCCGAAATTATTTACCCAGCTTAACAATAAGCTCTCTAGTCGAAATATTTGTTTGCTTTCGCTTAGCTCTCATTTTCACAATTAACAACAGAACTCTAAACAATTATCTAATAATTCACTTCCAAATCACAAGAAAATTTCACGAAATCTGCATGCTGGGAATTGAGCTTAGCAGTATATTTTAACGCGATACAAATTCCAGGAATTAGATCAGTGAGTCCATGGTTTTTCCAAGTGTATGTTCAATTTTGTGTTTGTGGAATTTCAGTGATACCTGGATATTCTGTTAACAAACTGAATTATGTTATTTTATTTTGTTTGTCTTTAGTTGAATAAGCTCAGCAAAGGACAAATGTTAGAAACATAAGCATATTTTTACGGCAAACTTTTTTTTATTACCTTTACTTCTGAGGAAGTGCAGTTTTTATATGGATGTACGCTCAATTTTGTGAGTAACTGTATGTACATCTGTGCTAGACGTAGCAAAATCAAGCTTCTTAGTAGTGCTTCTTGTTCTCAGTGTTGCGTTATTATTATTTAAATTATACAGTGATTTACACAGTCAAGTTTTTAATGCAAACTTACAAAAAAACTGAATTAGTTAGCGAAACTAATCAGCCATCGCGAAACTGAATATTGAGAAAACCCATAGATTTAGTCTAGTATCTCGAATCATTTGAAGCAATCGAAAAAACCTTTGTGATGCCCAACAAATTTGTACTGTCCTACCAGTGAAATCTATTTAATATCAAAGTTCAAAAAGCTCAACCGTTGAAATTTGAAATAAACTCGCTCATCGCACCATTTCCATCCGGCATTGAATATCAATCCTAGTCCCTGAATTTTGTATCCCACTAACCACCGTACTCTCGGAAACCCGTGAAGGACATTCGTCTCGGCACATCTGGTACACATTTCAGATAATCTCGAAAATAAAGATGATGACGGTAAGCCACTACTGATACGTGACTGAATCCTGCTTCTACCCCAAAAACCAATTCATGTCCTTGGTCGTTTCAAGGACATACTCATATATTCTGTCGTTTACAGTCATAACAGACCAGCTCCGGTCAAGTGGTCATAAGTTCTCGAAACTCCCATTTTCATCTTTGCCTCGTCCCCCGCACAAACCATCACATGCCATCTTTCGCAGGAGCACAAAATTATTTCTTCATAAATCACGGCTGGCTTTCAATTTTTTTCTTCGCTCATTCGGAACGCTGATGACACATTTAATGTGGTTTGCTGCCATGACAATAAATTCTCTATCAACGACGACAGTGCCCAATGTGCATGACTCTGGAGACATCCTAACTCTACCCGAATAAATAACATGCACAAAATATCTTATCCGACAAATGCTTGTACTAACTAGAATGTGGCTGTAAGACAGATAGCACCGATGCATAATGTGGTTCAAATAACACTGAGGACATTATGAAGAACAGGCAAATTTCACTATACGATGAGAAAACTTTCATCACAATTTGGTGGAAATTATGCCTTCTCGAAAAAACAGCTCGTTAGCTCTAAATTGTTTTGGGTCGTAAGCTTTTTAAGGACTTGCAACGAAGCAGCGCCCGCTCTTGGGGCGGACAACCTGGACATTTGGCCGGGGCGATAATCTAAAGGGCGTATTTTTTACTGTTAATGTGACAAAATATTTATAAATAAAATACCCAATAAATCGAAATTTCTTATCAATTTTTTTCTTAGGCGTAAATTGACATGCAATTTATGTTTCGAATTTAATGTTTTCACCTGAAATAAAAAAATTCTAATCCATAATATCTTTGAAAACAATCATAACAAAATAAATAAAACGCACAAAAATCATGACTAGAACTGAGTCAAAGATTAAAGTGTTGTAAAACTGTAGATGCAGCTGCTCAAAGAATTATTAGTGCTGAAACAAACCATTGGTGCGAAGTGCTTCGGAGAATCATAGCAATCACTAACTGCTCATCAAAAGTTGTCTGACTTTTCAAGGTGCAAGCGACAAGCTGTTTGAACATAATAACGGTAATTTTTTAAAAATAGCTGACCTGCGATCTGAATTTGATCCCATTGTTGAAGAATACGTGCGTAGAGTTTTAAAAAAAGGGAGAAAAATGTACAATATGAGATAGTAGACCTGTTCAATCAAAGCGTCAAATCCCATATTATTAATGAAATCAATAAGGGCAAATACTATTCCATAATTTTAGATTGCACTATGATGGAGTAAATGACACTTTTTATTACATATGTTTCAATCAATAATTCTGATTTTAATGAGATTGAAATAAAAATTAATGAAAGGTTTTTGGGCTTTCTTCGAGTTGAAAGGTCCACAGGGAAACAAATATTTGAAATTATAATGGGAGAACTTTATGATTTGGTTTTAAATTTATTTATTTATTTCACCAAACAAGGTATAAAATTAAATATGTATAAACAAATGCATAATAGCTAAATTACATGTAGGGCACAATATTGAGCACGCAAAATTATGAAAAACAAAAGCGAAATTAAATAATTAATTAATCATAAAATTGATACTAGGCCGGTAGACTAGAGACGGTAGGATAAGACAGCCTTGGAAACTTTGTTTTTAAAGGACGCTTTGGATAACGTGGAAGAAAAATGTTGGCTCATGCTGTTGAATATTTTGCAGCATCTTTTTACTGGAGATAAATAATTTGTAGGCTATTAGAGGGCAGCGATTATGACAACGGGTCCAATATAATAGGCAATAAAGCAGGACTGCAGTCTAGAATTCAAAAAAATTAATTCGCGAGCATTTCACGTTCCATGTAGTAGACACTAGATGGGAGAGTAAGGTAGAGGTTTTAAAGCCTTTAAGATTTCATATGGGTGATATATTCGACGATTTGCTAAGCATTTGTGAAAATCGAGGAATTAATGATTTAATAAGAAACAAAGTCTCTGGTTTATTAAATTGTACTAAATAGATGTTTTTCATTCAATTGTTATCTGGTGTAAAATATTAAACTGCGTTAATCCAATAAGCAAGCTGATGCAAACAAAAAATTTATGCCTGTTAGCATAAATGCGCTAGAGTTAATAGACAAAATTTTCTGCAGTATCTGTGCTTTCTGGCAAAAATGAAAGCCTGAGCAGTGTACTAAAATTAATAAGAATATTAACATTTGTTCCAAATTTTAGTGTTGCCTTAAAAATATTGCTGAATATACCAAAAACGGTTGAAAGTAGGGAAAGCAGTTTCTCTAAATTAAAATTAATTAATAACAGAAAATCGTCTTAATGATTTGGCTATTTTGGAGATTGAACACCATTGATACAGAGCAAATAAACTTAAAAAAGGCCGCAAACGAATTTGCAGAAATAAGGGTGAGAAAGAAATTTGTCTTGTGACTTTGTCGTTATCTACTTTTGTTTAGTTTTTGTTTGCTATAAGTTTTATTTATGTGGCTGTGATGATGATTATAATAGCATTAAAAATGCGCCTGGATAACAATTTGTAACTAGGTGCAAGTACTTTTAAATTTTAACTGTTTTGTCCAACTTGAATGTTAATTATGTTAAATGTTGCTTTCTAAAAATTCGTTTTTTATCATAATTTAAATTGATATGATTTTCATTTTAAGGGATCTTAATTTTTTTTATCCGAGCGAAGTCATTCGCGGATATGTTCCTTATGATTCCTCAAGAATCTGACATGTAAAAACCACGGAGACCTTTGAATGAATTTGAATTGTAATGTCCATAAGGCATATTAAAATACTACCCTACTACTACTAATGGTTACTTTATTTTGCTAATAGGTGAGTGGAACCCTTGTAGTTTGCCCGGGTCAAAGTGACGACATATGGTGCATAGGGAACCTTCCTCACTATACTTCCATTCGTTGATGCTTCCAACACCGCTATTGGGCTTTCCCAACTCGGCAAAACAAAGAGACGCACAACAGAAGTATAGTGCATAATATCGCAAACTCTTAGCGGCTTATCAGAATATTCGCTATTTCGGTTACTTTTTGGAAGTCCAGAGGTTTCAACTTGGGATAGACTCGTATTCTTTTGCGCAGCTTGTTGGGATGATGAGCAAAATTCTCAAGATATATTCCATTGCGGTTCTTACTTTCCTCATCAATCGTCTCCATCCGTAGGTATTTGTAGATATTAGCATTACGTTACCTCGGACATCCGGCGATTGATCTAAGTATTTCTGATTGGATCCTCTAGAAGATGTTAATTTTTGATGGACGAGCTGCTCACCAGAGTTGTAGGCATAGGTCCAGATTGGCTTTAGGGAACTTTAGATTCGAAAGAAAGGCTATTGAACATTAATTTGAAGTTGTTGAATTTGCGCTTCAATTGCTGGTTTTTCACTTCAATGTGCCATTTCTAGGTAAGCTACATCTCAAGGAGAGATACTTATTGAGAAATGCCGAGATACTTAAATATCGTTATTTTGAAGTATTGGTACATTGTTTATTTGTACTTAAGGACAGGTTAGTTTTAGCAATGTGAACGTAGCTTGAATGCGTTTAGCTTCGTTCATTCTGATTCTCCACCTTAATAGCCATTTTTCCAGAATTAAGATGTGGGTTTGCAGAGCTTGGGCTTCCATAGCTGGATTTAAATTAGCACATTGAATGGCGACGTCATCCACAAAGGTAGTTGTAGTTGATTCAGCGCTTATCAGGAGATCAAGCAAGAATATTGTGTAAAGTAAAAAAAAGTTAGAGAAAACAATTCCTAGAGGTACACAAGCATGCGCAAGATATTTAGTAGTAGTCGCGTTCGGGTGCATTTAGTTTGATAGCGTCGGAATATTTGATGCCAGGAGTAACTAGAGATGAGGATACAAAAGCCACTGTCATTAGGACTGGACTTTTGGTCGCAATATTCAGAGCACCGGTTTCAGGTGGGATCATCTTCACCTTCAGAGATTAAGACTCTGGGCAGCCTCAGTAGTTAATGGAATGGTTGCTATCACAGTTCCTGCATTTTTTAATTGCAGGATCTTGCTTGCTCTTGTCACAGGACTTTGCAGCGTGAAACTCACCGCAAATAATTTACACACACTTGAGAGTGAACAATTGGTTTTCTATATCTACACTGAGAAAACACATGGCGCCAGACGCCATAATTTATAGACTTCTGGCGCCATGTACATAGTCGATTTAGGGATTGTGATAAAATATAGCGCCACACGCCATAATACATGGCGAAAAATACATAGGCCTACACGCCATGTACTATAGTCCTCCACGCCATGTACATGGCGTGGAGGACTATTATCGTTATAGCACATGACGTGGAGGACTATAGTGCATGGCGTGGAGGACTATACTGTATGGCGTGGAGGACTATACTGTATGGCGTGGAGGACTATTCTGTATGGCGTGGAGGACTATACTGTATGGCGTGGAGGACTATAGTAAATGGCGTGGAGGGCTATAAGCATAGCGTCTGCTCCTATGTACTATGGCGTGTGGCGCTATATTTTATCACAAATCGACCGAAATCGACTATGTACATGGCGCCAGAAGTCTATAAATTATGGCGTCTGGCGCTATGTGTTTTTTCAGTGCATCTGAAGATAATCCAATTTGCATCCAACAAAAGGCCACGAACCTTCTCCGGAGCATCTGGACGAAGAGCACTTGATGTTAGCTTAGGTGATGGAGTTTTATCAAAGAAATTCCCGAGGAATTAATGAAATCAATTATCATATCCTCTCCTATATTCAAGAAGCTTGCTGATATTTATACATCTCCTCACACAGCATGGCTGCGATTTATAATTGTAGTGCCATGAGCCATATTACATGGCTCATGGCACTATGTAATATGGCGTGTGGGGCCATAATTTCTGCGCCATGTAAGTATGGCGCTGGGAGCTATACTGCATGGCTCAGGGTACTATGTACATAGCGTGTGGCACCATAAATGCTGCGCCATGTAACATGGGACCACGCGCTATGTAAATTCTGACATTATGGCGCTGGGAGCCATATTGCATGGCTCAGAGTGCTATGTACATGGCATATGGAGCCATAAATAATGCGCTATGTTACATGGCTCTGGGCGCTATGTGGATTTTTTTCAGTGTATATTCCTGGCAATTCATACATATATTGCATGGGATGTTAACGTTTCGTCGGCTCTACAACGGTTATTCTGCGGTGCATAACATATTGCAGGCTATCAATTTATGTAGTTTATGGAATCAAAAGTAAGTTTATGGCGCAATCAATTGTGAAAGAGCCATGAAGAATGACTCATGAATATAGGCCCATTAAGATTTTTTTTTCTACTGGGTGAGCGAACAGAAAATCGTTTTCTTAGCAGAGAAGCAATAAAATATACAAACATTCAAAACGCTTCCACTGAATTCAAGTTCTGGTGACAGTAAAATTATTCATCTGAGAACGGAAATTATAAAAGGAATTATGAGTACTTCAGTCATACTTTTGGAGAATTTGATTTAAGCAAACTTTTCTCAGAAAGTAAAATTGTTATACCTTTAACCCTTCGACAGTCCTTATAAAAATAATCCTGTATATCATCAAATGAAAATTTTTTGCACGTGTGAACTAAAAGTACTACATATATCAACTGCATCCTCGGAGCAAACTCAAATACAATTTTCAAACATTCATACTATAAATACTAATAAATTATTCTAATGCATTCACTCGTATGAAATGTCATTTATATTTACAAAAGACCATTTACAATATTTCTATGCTAGCATTTAGTACACAGGTCGAAATAATCATTTTTCTGTGCTGAAGTTCCTGTGAGCATTATTTAAAAATATTCTTTCTGCACGTGATGCTTGTCTACAGGGAATGAATAATATCTTGCGAGAATGTGAAAGGAAATCAATAACGGTGAAAATCTCAAAAGCTTTTGTATTTGCATGCACAAGTAAACAGAAAGGGATATATTATATAGTGTATACTCTGTCTCCATATTGCAAGATCTAGAACAAAGACAACTAACCCTCGCGTACACAATACGGAAACGAATGAAATTTGAATTGCAAACAACCCACGGTATAACAAAATGTAAACAGCTATACAAATTCGTTATACCTTAAGCGTCGCAAAAATAAATAAGTCTACTCGACTATGAGGTGAAAATCAGAAATATTTAGCGAAGTGCATGACACTCAACACTAAATTGTGATAAATGTGTATTTAATGATAGTAGAGTTTAATTTTGGAGTTTATGAGAATTCGTATGTTTATTAGCTATCAAAGCTGACCGGTTTGTCAAATATCAAGCACTAAACATCAAACAAACATTGCGATTCATAGAAATTTGTGTGCTAAGATATAATACAAAAGTGCAGGCAATTTCTCTTGTATTTTTGCAAACATATTTAACATGTACCTTTGTTCAAATTCATGATCTACTTAATAAACCTATATATGTCAAGTAAAAATGGGTTCAATTTCCTACCATCACATTCCATAAATGGAATGTTTCCAAAAGACACCTGTCTGCTATACAAATAATTATACACACCTACAGAGACTAAAAACTCAAGCATCATAAAATTATCATTTCATTATTTATCCAGAGAAAGTGTGTATTCTTAAATTCTCCTCGAGTATTTTTAGTTCAAATGGAACGTGAATATAAACTGCAAATGCAAATTATAGGCTATTGCTTTAATACGCACTGAATACGAGTGTCCTTATTTGCTGTAATGAATGCGAATATATTTCTTTAAATAGAACTGTTTACTATGCGATGCTCTTTCCAGTTGAATTTGTTGAAGACGATTATTTTTTGAGTTTGTTCAAATTGGTTTAAGCGAATATAAAAATTCAGCAAAGGCCCGATCTCTATCAATTCAAATAAATTTACATAAAATTTTAATTGAAAAATAATCATTAAGTCACACATTTAGGCAACATGAAAGAAAACATTTAGATGCATTTGGTCACTGTTCTTTTGGATCAATGTAGCAACAATTTGATTTAAGATTCTAGACTTTAATAAGACGTAGAAACGATATTAGAAGGCAATGGAAAACAATTAGAGCCGATGCAAGCCAGAAAAGAAACTTGTTAAGTGAAATTTGCTCCTAACCCTACTTATACACTTTCAGCGTTATTGCTCAAGAACTTGAATCCGATTTGCATCGGGAAGCACCGAGCACTGTACAGTAGACAGTGTTCTGTCGACGGCTGAGACCTTCCCTTGGTTGACAATGTCCGGTCGGCGTCGTTTTGCACCCAGTCATCCGTTCAGGACATTTCTGCTCCATACTGACCGACTCAGCATCACCAGACAACTTTTTTCTCGCTTCTCCAGGTCGGCTCAGAGGTTTCACTGCCTATCGTCCAGTTAAACGCTTGCAATTATTACTGCGTCGGTAGCAGCTTACCTTTTTTGAGTTGCTTGTGATTGAGAGCCTTTCCCGAGATCTGAGGAACGAGCACTCCTTTTTTCTGTACTTTTTTTTTTACATTAGTTGTTGCTTCCTTCAGTGCATCCCTCCTCATATTTTGTGAGGATTCAGGAGCAATCATATTTCCCCTCGTTCGGCCGTAGTCGGACTTCCAGTTGTGGCTGTACTCGCCGACCCGAGGGGATGTTATTACCTAGTTCACAAAATCGCAAGCCATGGAATCTTCGACTATGGTAACCTGTGAGCTTCAACTGCAACCAGGGTCCTCCATTGCAGTTATACATGAGGTTGGAGCCTGTAGAATCCAGCGCCCAGCACGAGTGGATTTCCAGACGCAATCAGGTTACCACCTGCAGAGATGCAATCCTTAGCGTTCATCATACTCATGGTGTGACATCTTGCGATGCACAGGCCTCCGCCACGACATGGTGTATAAGTATTTTTGAGTAAAAGTCAAATACGGTAACCGTTTTGAACTATTTCTTCTTTCATTCAAATGAATCCAATTCTATTTCGAAACTGTAAAGGAGAACACCACAAGCTTAAAAAAAAGCATTTCAAAGTCAGCATCAGCAAAACTATTTCAGTGCTTTATCCACATGAGCAATCAAAGCCAATTTTTAAGTCAAAAAGTTATTTAATTCTCTCTTAAATTAGCAATATTATCCAAGTTTTAAACAATTAAAAGAAAAATTCACATATTGTGGTCATTAAAATTACTATTTAAAATAAAACACCGCATCAGATCATATCTGTAATTTCAATTCAATTCAGCAGCATTTGTTCGATGGTATTGTCATCGGCATGCGAAGGAGTCATTCCTTCGCCACTATTTTCGAGAAATTCACGCAGCTCACTCTCCAGATCCACCGACGACGAATTGTTCTGATTAACATTCGAATCGGTTTCGATATCCATTGGAACCTCCGTGGTGTTGGAAGAAACTGTTATCGGGGTGCAAGTTTCTTGCAGAATATCGGGAACAATGAGTTGACGTTGTGGAAGCGGTGGAAGACCGACTGAAAGACAAAAATATATGTAGAAAGGACAAGTTCGTTTTACTGGCGTAGATTTAGAAACAACGGAAAAGTCGAATCTGAACATATGGAAGGATAAAACATGCACAAAGGCGATAATTACCATTCGACATTCCCATAGCCTTCCTTAGCCCATGTGCATTCGATATAGCACTGGGCGGCAGCTTCTTTGCTATTTCCGTTAGATTGGCAGTGATTTGTGTGGCTAACATATGTTCGTCTGGTCCGGCTGATGCGACGTTCGCTAGATGCTGTGGCAAGGTTTGTGACAAACGGTCATGCTGGGCGCTATGAAGTTTTTCAATCAAAGCCAAATTGGCGGAGAGCTGCTCTTGCAATTTTTTCGTTTGTTCGTACGTTTTCATTCCTTGCTCCATTTCACCCAAAAACGACGTATCAATGCCGAGATTCGATAGCGTTCGCAACTTGCCGAAATCGATTTTAACATTCTTGTACTTTTCGTATTCGGCCGCTTCATTTATCTTCGGATCAGGAAATGCCTTTTCTAGTTCCGCCTGCTCATGTCGTTGATATTGCGAGTCGAGCAGTGTAGCCATTGTTTTTCGGTGTTCGCCGTTTGTCAAGTAGTCGAGCAGACGATTAGCTAAAACACTAGCATATGAGCTGTCCTTTGTGAAGTCAATGATACTTTCAGTGTACTCGGCACCAGTTTCATCACCTGTTGGAAAGAATTCAGTTCTAATGTAACGTCGATAAAGTATGAAATATTCTGCATAGCCCGAAAATTTCAGCCAGATATTCTAAAATATAGATTATTTGGCGGATAGTATGCAAATTGCTTTGGTGATATGAACTTTATTAGCTACTTATTATTCTTATTTATTTATAACGCTCAATTTTACAGATAACAACTCTTTAAACAAGTTAGTAGTTTTGTGTGTCTGCTTCCTCTTCCGCGTGATGAAAATTGTCTGGGTTTTGTCTGAGTTTATCTAAATCTTCCATATGTGTACCCAAGAAGCGTATTTATCGAGAATCGCAGATTTGAAGTGATAGCTTCTGTTTGCCGGTATGTGAGGAAAATGCACGTGACATCGGAGAATAGTGATAGTTTAGCTACGGGCAGTTTAGGCATGTCTGCAGTGTATATATTATAAAATAGGGAGGGATAATGGAAATCCTTGGGGAACTCCAGTTGCAAATTGCCTGTCGAATGAGAAGAGTTTGTTCATTCTGACACATAATTTTTCACCCTTGAGAAAAGATCCGTTAATATGAATAAGAGGGAGCCGTATAAAAAACATGCATTTTGAAAATTAGTCCTGCGTGCCAGACTTAGTTAAAGACCTTTGCTATGTCGAACATAATTTGCTCAGACCAGTTTGCGTGGTTAAGTCTTGTTTGGATATGTTGAACCACCCTTTCTTGCTGGAGTTCTATGGAGTGAAGTGACTTGAAGCTTAACTACTCTTCCCTGAGAATGTTGTTCTCGGAGACATTTTCGCTCAAGCGAGAACGCGTTCGGCCAATTTAGATATTGATGACAAGAGGCTGATTTGCCTCCAGTTCTGGGCAATGTTAAGTTTTTACCAGGAATGACAATGATGGCTGCTTTCCATGCATCTGGATACCTCCTCAGACGAAGTGTGGCGTTAATTATATCAATTATAGTTTGTATGTTGGTAAAGCAGTCTTTCCCAGGTGATTTTCGTCGTTTCAGTCCGTTCACCTACATTTTCACTTCTCCAAGGTCAGTAGACTTTAACGGTTTGCGGCCGTTAGCGGCTGAGAAGACTTGCGGCCGCTCGTTCGATGTATTCTTCATACTCTAAGTACTTGACTGAGATCCTAGCGCTGCAACACGAACGACTCACTACTATGAATTATTTAACTTTAAGAACTACATGATAAAGGTTATTTATTTTTAATGATTTCCAACTGCAAGTGGTCACACCAGTCAAGTATGCACTGTGTGCTGGTGTCTGATGAGAATCAGTGCATGCTTTTGAAACCACTTTGTCAAAATAAAAATTTTCAAGATAAATAAAAAATTTTTCAATTTCAATCATCCCGCAAAAACAATTCCAACTACATGATCACCAAAAGCAGCACTAGATAATCTAGATGTAAATGCCTTACCTCCTATTAACCGCATAATATCGAAAATTGGCCGTAATTTTCACTTAACAGTTTCGCGTAAAACTGTTTGAAAATGCTCGGAAGTGCAAATTCACAGTATGAAATGGTTAGAAGGCACTGACTATGACTATATGGCACCGGGCCATAGATCAAATCACATATAAAAACTGGCAAGTCCAGAGGGGAAAACTAAGCAAAAGCGATATAAAACGCAAGGTATAACTGAGCTGGTTATCGCACGTCAGAACACTTTAGAAATTTTCGACTTTAAGAGAGCAGCTTTAATATGAAACTGTTATTTCAAAATTTATTAAATCAGCTTTATAAATCGTTTTAAAATAATTTCAGATTTTATCCAATTGTATAAAAAATAATTCAGGAGTAAATATTAGATTCAATAAAACGAATGCTTATTATTGAAAATGAGAAAAAAATGCCCTCAAAAAACTAATTTCATTTATAATCTCTTTTGAAAGAACATTTTCAGTGGTGAAAGCCTACAAGGACTAAAAAGATTCAATACAACGCTACATAAAATCCTACCAGAAAATTAGCCGAAGTTCAGAATATAATTTTTTTAAACAACGTATCTACTTCATACAAGCTTACCATACGTGTTGAGGACAAGATCAGTTTCCTGCTTGCTCAAATTCGAGAATCTCGAGTCAAAAGTCGGCGCAAATGACGAAAACGCTCCATAGTTCAAAGGTTTCACAATTTTGGCTGTGTTTCGTCGATCCTCTCGAAAACCTTGCAACTGCCCAGTGCCTTGTTGCAGCTTTCCAATATAATTTCCAAGCGTGACGACTCTCTCTGGACCTTCGTTTTCATCTTTCAGTAAAATTTTCAGAGACGTAGTTCCATCTTTGTTTTGACGCAGAAACCCCATATCATGTGCACGCTTTTGTGCGGAGACTTTTTTCTTTGCAGATTGTGCAGCCCCCTGAACTTGGGCCAGTACTTCTTCGGCTGTTAAATCGTCAACGTACGGTTCGAAGCGGCTTTTTGGTTCGTTTTCGAGTCTGAAAATAGTTTTTTGTAATTATAATAATTTATTATTCAATATTATATCGTAATTTAATGATTGTTGGTTTTGAAGCTATCGGGAAGCTTGAAGATATTCACCAATGTTGAGCATTGCTTACCTCAAAGCCTTTCGCTTCTCCTCTTCTTCTATTTGCGCGGCAGTAGGCTCATCTGCACCAGTCGACGCTCCCTCATCTGCCGAGTCCATCATATGAACATCCTGATAGAAACGCGGATCGAATCCTAACTCCTTCGACGTTAACTCTCGCATATAGCCCGGCAGTGGCTTTAAGGTCCTCATCAAATGTTCCGGCTGCAACATCTTCCCTCCAACATGCAATAGTCGCTTCGCTGCTTTGTGGTACACCGTCTCTACATGATTGTATCTGATTGCATTCTCGCACATCAAGCGAAAATCATCATTAAACTCCTGAAACAAATTGTACTCATTGTCATCGATCTTCTGGCGCATTGTCGAGAAATCCATAGGTTTCGTGATGATAGTGGAATACCCTGGCGCAATGTCATCTGTTACAGGCCAGGCGAAGAACTGATGCGGGTCTCGCTTTTCCAGCGAACGCAACAGATAGTCAAGCAGCTTGGAAAGTGGCGAACGACTTTGCTTCATTTTGATGACACAGCTTCGAGGCTCGCGTCCTGATTCGCTAGACGAACTGGGAGTTTTCGGAGCCTCAAGTGCTCGAGGAGTGAGAGCCGATGTGCTGCCTGGCGTTGAAGCTGTTCCCAGTGTCGACATACCACCTGGGCTCGGAATGAGAATTTGCGGTGGAACTGAGTCCGTAACACTCTTAACCGGACTCAAGGACGGCGAATGTTCGATTTCTTCTATTTTCATAGGAATCATCGCTTTCGATATTGGACGACTGGCAGGACTGTTTTCAGTTGTGATTCCTGAATAGCGAAGAATGCTTTCTTGCATTTGAACAGAGTTTTCCTCGCAGTAGCTCATTTCTTCCTGGCTTGAGTCATCACGATGACGGCTTCGCTTCTCTTTGTGGTGCTTGTGCTTCTTTTCGCGGTCTTTTTTCTTTTTCTTCTTTTTGGATTTCTTAGGCTTGTCAGGGAAGTCATCGACGAATGATGGGTTATCAGCTTCTACGTCAGGATTGAAAGCCGGCGAATCGTTTCCATATTCGGGAGTCGAGTTACTACCCCCAACTTTTAAAATTAGTTTCAAGCCACTTGGACGATCCATACTGTATTCTGGAATGGTGTTTGGAAAGATTTTTAAATAAAATAAATCGAGAGCAAACGTGTAAATGTAAAATGAGTAACTTTATGCATGTTGTGTGTAATGGACCACTAAGAACGATATTTAAGATTACTAGTTGCATTTTTGCCATGCATATGCGAGAGAATTACTAATTAACCTAGCCAAAATCTCAAAAACAAGTAGCGTTACCGAAAAGATAGACGTAAGGCTTGCTCACTGATAAAAGTCTATTTGTTTACAAAGACTATATCCACTCTGCCACACGAATGTAGAAATGAGTCTATAAGTTTCGAAGCTAATTATTTAACTTCGACCACTAGAAAAAAGTTGATTTTGGTCGCCTAGATATTATTGCTTGTTTTATAACTGGTTTCTCTTCCACATTTGACAATTTAAAACTCTACCTCTGCCAATTGTCCCTAACGAATTCGAATTAAAATCCTCCTCCAGCCTTACCTTCGTATCGATCGCGACGTTCAGACTTGTGTTTTTTGTGTTTCTTTGAACCCATTTTCAATTGATTCGAACCGGAGAAAATAATACAAATCGCACAAAACGCAAAACTAAAAAACTAACAAGCCCAACTCCTCCGACGCGCGTCACATTGACACATCAATGACAGGAGGAAATTTCTATGCACAACGAATGAAATGGAAATAATCCTGTATGGATGGGCACAGTACGTTCAATGCAGTAGTATGTGTCTCGGAAAAGTAAGTGCTTTGCTAAGCTGAATTGGGGAGGTATTTAAATTTGAATTTCTTGATTTGCAACAGCAAGAAAGTTTGTGGTGTTTTAAAACATGTTGTGCAGCTAAAATGATTCTAATACCAGCGAACACACAGCAGTTACTGCAAAGTAATTAGAAGATTGATGTGGAGTTTGTTGAACTTTATAACTGCTTACACACTAGCAAATTTCTTGTCCGCCTCAAACGATAAGTTTTTAGAAATGTAATCAATATTTCTCAGGGTTTGTAACAAATCAACAAATAAATCTTTAGTATTTGATAGTTTGTGATTTTTTCTTGTCATGTCACCAAACTTTTAAAACAAAAACAAATCATTACTAAGAAGGAAAAAAAGAGATACAGTAAAACTTGTGAAGTAAATTTAGAATGAAGTGCTATAGCAGGAGGTGAAGCAAAAAAAAATGTAGAATACGAAAGAATAGATCAAAATGAGTCAACTAATAGTTGCGCAGAAATGGCTTCAAAAATTATTTACGAATTAATCGAAACAAATTGATTTATTAAAACATAAATAAAAAAAATATACGAGAATGCGTCAGATTATTCCGTCTGAAGATCGTCTTCTAACGGCTATAAGATTTCTGGCAACTGGTTCATATTACAATTGTCTGCGATTTTCCGTTAGTGTAGCAAAGCAAACATTGGGCTATTTAATACCAAAAACAAATCAAATAATTTGTGAAGTTTTATCAAAGGATTATTTGAGGGTAAAAGATGAAATTGTAGCATATATTTCTATGGGAAAAGGTATGCATTTACTTGTTGAAATTTTTGGCAAAGTTTTCATTACAATGGGATCATCTTCGTTGTTGTTGTAACTGTAGCCAAGGGGTTTTCACCAACTGAAGTTTGCTCAACATGACACATCATTCCAAATGTAATATTCGAAAGCTTTTTTTAATCGCTGGGAACCAAATTCATCGTGGCCGGCGACCAAAACTCTAGAGACTCTCCAAAGTACACGTTTTGGGTGTCTCGACTCATTTCAACTAAAGGTAAAGTACTTTCCAAAATAGTACAAACCAACGGCTTAAAGCATACTCCAACTGGCCAGCCAACTTATTGACGGTCGGATTTCAACAAAATTCTGGACCTCATTGACTTCGCCATCTTTAAAGGAATATCTCCGCATTCCGGAAACTCAGAAGCAGTTTTCGATCAGTACCTACTCACTTCACTTTGTTATCATCATTACTCTGGACAGGACACCTCACTTTGCTCGCGGAAATCGTACGTATTCGAACAAAACCAACTGAAATACATTCAGACGATACCTCATCATCTCAATATTTCTAAGATCATCGCTAATCACTGGAAGATGTCAATTCTGCATTTTTTTTTCAATGAGCATGTGTTAGAAGCATTCGACAGAGCAACATCTAGAATGTAAATGCATTCCTCGGCCCGGAAAATCGCTTACTCTTCATCAATCAAACTCCTAGTACAAAAATAGAGACTGGCACGAGGAAAATGGCAGCTGCATAAATATGCCCAAACTAAAGCCACTACTCAACAAAGCTTCTAGTGAGTTCAGGCTGGCACTTGCGAATGACAAGGAGTCAAAGTTTCACTCGTTCTTGGAACATCTCGCTCCCACTAAAATACCGACTATTTGCTGTGAAAAGCGGTCAAGAAAATTAATAAGCCTACCATCAGGGAAGCCCCACTAAGAACTGCCAACGGACAACAGGCTCAAAGTGCCGCAGAAAAAGCCAACACATTCTTAGTTTACATAGAACAAGTTTTCCCACCTTTCACCACGGCAATAGTCTTTAAATCTGATATCAATGCTCAGGATTCTTAACCAATCATAGCTTCGGCTAAAGAGATGCAAAGTATCAGGGAATCTGTTCAAATAAATCTTCGGGTATTGATCTTATCACCAAAGCTTTGCTCTAACAGTTGCGACCAATCTGAGTTGCGACCTCTTCAACGTAATTCTCTGAATCGGATACTTTCCTGAAGCTTGAATAACAGAGAAATCATAATGATCCCCAATCCTGGCAAAACCCTTCCCAATTGAAGTGATACAGAGCTATTAGTATATTATACTGTCTCCGAAATTTTCTAGAAAGTTCAGTTGATAAATCTACTTCCGATAAATACTTGAAGAAGCCAGGAAAATTCCTGAACACAATTCGGGTTTAGAAAATCCTTGTTCTCAAGTATGTGTCAACAATGTATCAATACCTTAAAGTAGCGAATTGTGGGTATCTCGGAACGCACCTTGACAGAAGGCTCATCTGGAAAGAGCCCATTGAAGTAAAAAATCACCAAATGAAGTTCAAATTAATTAACCTCAACTGGATGCTCAATGGCAGTTTAAAACTTTCTCTTAACTCTAAAGAACTCGTCTATAAGAAGGAATAATCATTATTTAATTTAATATCGTTTATTTTCAGTATTCTATTAAGAGATATTATTGATTTCTGGTTCGGTTTGTCTATTTCACGTGGAGTCTATAATCCAGAGCTACTTCGATCCCGGCTGCTAGGCAAATGTGTATTACTCAGCAAATTTTTTACTTTAGTTTGAACTTCCTTTTCAGTTGAGTTTGTACTTGAGCTACATTCTTCAGTAGTATGGAAAAGTTTACTCTCCAGGATGTCTCGAATGCTTTCGCTGACCACATTCCTCGATAATGCCGTTTCAATTAATGAAATATCACGCCGTGGAGTGTCATCTGCAGAATGGTTCGACTGCACCAATATATACGGCTTGGCATTCGGTGCTGGAATAGGAGAATAAATACAGCTGCTCTGTATGTTTCGCACCAGCTTGCGGACAGTGTTTTTCTCAATGTCATCGGCGGTTGGAGTATCTTTCTGAGGTCTAATCTCGATTTGTCTGAGAGGTCGCTGACTTAACTTTGAAACCTTTCTTACCATGCTGTTAGTGTTCTTATTCGAGTTGATTTCAGACCGTTTTGCGGGAGGCGTGTTAAGTGAAAATATGGACGTCTGGAGCGTTTTGTTGATGGGTTTGGAGTAGGCATAGCGTTTTGGGGGTGACTCGTTGTTGCTGCTTTTCAAGCTATTCTGAACATCCAGTAGCTTTTTCTTGAGAGAGTCTACTTCCGCCCGAATATCATCTCTAGACTGGACAGCAGCTTCAAAGTCGAGCTTAAGGCGGTCGCTAAGTTTCGACCGTTTTTCAAGTTCAGAGGTGAGGGTAAGATTTCGTCTGGCAAGCAGGTCAATCTTTTTGGTAAGATGATTCAGTTCGCTCAATAAGCTACTGTTCTGGCTGGTTAGAATATCGTTTTTTTCTAGTAGCATTTTTCGGTCAATTTCTATATCACTGTCAGTAGTAGCTGAAAATTATAAATTTGTCTAAAGAAAAATACCATTTGATATCTTTCAAAGAATTGAAGTGTTGAAAATCTACCTAACTCGAACTTTTGATGCAACTGTAGAACGTACCTTCATTTATCAGTTTCCAGTTGAGCATATCCCTTTCTCTGGTTAACAGAGCCACTTCTTGTTCACGTTTCAACAGCTCACTCTTCAAGAAATCAGATAAACCTTCAGCTTCACGTTTCTCCTGGACTTCAGCCGAGAGCTCACGAAGAGATTGTTCCAAACGCTGAACTTTTGCCTGCAAATCGTAAATCGTTTGATCCTTGGCCACGATATCTTCATTCAGTTTTATTATTTGCGATTCCATACGATGTCTCTCTTCATCCCGCTGCTTGATTTCTGCTTGCAAATTTATGATGGTACTTTCGTTGGTCGCTATCTGACTCTTGAGGGATGAAATGTGGAAAGGATCGAAGTCCATGATGATGCTATTTAGGAATTTCCTTGCTGAATGGTCAGATCGAAAGATTTCCAAAAATTTTGTGCCTAATCAAGTTTGAGCCTGGAAGATCGTTCACATTCGAGTATTAGTGTATCTGTGGTAAAACAAGAATTCTATCGGGAATTTTCGTAAAATGTTTTGGCTGCCAAAAAATACATGAAAGGGCTGAATTATGTCTGGAGTATTGAATAATGTCAGTTGGGTGTATTTTCTCATGGTGAACTATAGCTAGCTTTAGTATATTTGTTTTTTGAGTCTTGAAGAAATTTATATGTAGTTTCATTGCAGAAAATTACAAAAAGTATTGCTAACATATTTTGGAGATCACTAGCAGGGAAACAAGAAACTAACTAGAAACGTATCTGTTGCAGCTCCATTAACAGATTGATTGAAAATAGACGCAATGAATCAGGATATCGCATTGATTGCATTTGCCGAGCTAAGCGAAATCGGCAAACACCATCCATATTAGAGTTAAAAGAGAACTTAAAACAAGAAATCAAAAATATACACAATTCAAGATAAATAAAGAATACACCAAAGTTTTTTTTTACCTTTCTTTGGATCCATGTCAATGAGGATAAAAATATGATTTAACATAATTAAAGGTAGCAGAATTGACTATACCTATATTTCCTTATACCTCTATTAAATTGTATGGGAAGTAATATGACTAAATGGTTGAGGAAAAAATGATGCACATGGACCTCACATTCTGAACGAGTGACGGAACGAATAAAAAGAAGGATGTGAAGAAATGCACATTCTGTAATATGTTAGGTTAGGCTGAAATGGCTGCCGATCGATAGAGGCCTGACAACAGACGCATCTAAGATGCTAAGATGCCATAATAATTTTTTAACTTTCTCCTGTTCACTAAAGTCAGGAAACCATCTACTTATTCTGGTGAACCACACTATCTTCTTCAATTTGACTAGGTATAGTCCGGTCAGATTTGAGAGAAAGGGTGCACCAAGTACCGTCACCCAATTGTTGCGCATGCTGTGCTATGAGGCAGTGGCCCATAAGAACGCCCACAGCACAACGCAGAGCACTTTGAGTTAAGCCTAATAGCTGCCTGGAACAATGCGTATTCATGGTGACCCAAGACTGGCTTGTTATTGCACAGGATAATTCATCTTCCCAGGACTTCCTAGCGTCCTCAAGATATTTTTATCTGGTGGTCAATTTGAGGTATGTCATCGGTATCACGAGATCTCCAGTAGCAAGTTACCAAGCCTAACTATTTCATCGGCCTCACAGTTGCCCTGAAAACCCTTATGCCCATACACCTAAATCGATTGTACTACCGAATGTTTTGACATCTTCCTAAGAGATGCTCGGCATTCAGCAACAATCATGGACATTGTACAAGAACCAGCAAGGGACTTAATAGCAGCTTGGCTATATGTGAACCCTAAATATTTGACCCTCTGGCTCAGGTCAATTGAAACCCATCAAAACGAGGAACTTTGTGCTTCCTCCACACCGCACTAGCTCCGTTTTGGTAGGATTAACATTCAAGCCGCACTCATGGCTTCATCGTGAAAAGATGTGAAGGGAGTGATTTAACCTCTATGATAGCGTAGATAAATAATTAGCCGACACTGCTACAGCTATGTCGTCCACATAAGCAATCACTTTGCAGTCAACACGGTCCAGCCTCATTCGGAGAGTATTTACCGTGATGTTCCGCAGCGGTAGAGAGAGGTGAGGTGCGCCCGTGCTAACCCTTCGTCATATGCGAGCATTCCCCAAGGAACATATTACCATTCTATTTTTAAGAAGCTGCACGATAAAAACAATCAACTGCTCATCAACATTCAGCACCGAAAGTGATCCAACAATTGCGCCACACTTTACGGTATTGAAGGCCCCTCAATGTCCAGAAAGGAATTTCTAGATTTGCTCAATGAGGAAGTGAAGAGCAGTTTCGACAGACTTACCTTTGGCATAAGCGTACTGTGACTGCGAGATCATCATAGGATCGATTGATCTTCTAATATGGCAATCAATGATCCTTTCCAGAACACGATAGTTCTTGGCCAACATGCGAAACTTTTCCTGTTTCATGGATAAATAGCTCTAGATTCCCGTCAGTAGGTGGGAATATGCGAGAATCGCAGGCAAGCATTATAAATCTCTCTAAGCCATAATAAAGATACTTCCATGGGCTGCTGGATATCAGCAGCAAAGACACCATCAGGGCCCTGAGATTCAATGAGCTAATAGCCCAACTCAGTTGAGATTTGGATATCCAAAACGATGGCGTTGAGCTGGCAGCTTGTTCCGTTTGGTACGCAATTTCTAGAGGACAATAATTACTCGGAACGCTGGAACTAGTCCAAATGCCTTCAGGGTTCATGATGCACCCCACAGCTTTTGGTGTCGTGCTTAAAATCTTACAAAGGCGTTCTGACTTGCCTAAACTCTCCACGTGTGCGTCATACTTAAAAGCCCTCAGCTTCGTTTCATACTGTGATCAGCCATTGGACCTTTCCGAGCTATTGAACTCCCTCCATATTCAGCCAGAGGGGCTTGGGATTCCCCCTGGCTGTGGTTGGAATACATGCTGCCCTAGACGCGGAGTTGAAAGCACTGGTATTGCCTGATCTAATTCATGATAGCAGTCAATGGTTCAAGGAGCAGTTTCCAGTGAGCATCGGACCATGGATTGAAATAAATTCTAGTTCGTCCTCTTTTTGTTAGTAAAGGCTACTTGCTCAGCTTAGATGCGACCAGCCATATTAAACGATATCAGCCTATGATCAGAGAACAAACACTGCTGTAAAACCCTCCAGTAACGGAGAAGATGCAAGTGTCGCCCACTGACCATGGTAACGTCAAGAACCTCCCTACGGTTTGAGGTAAGGAAGGTCGGTTCGGTGTCAGTATTGGCGATGAAAAGGTCGTGGGTGAGGATGAAATTAAAAAAGTTCCTCACTTCGGCCATTTGGGTTGGAGCTGCCCCATACTTCATTCTGAACATTAAAGTCAGCGTTCAGAATAAGAGCCGCACCAATTCCCATGGCTTCAGCCACAACACCCTTCGCAAGGGTGTATATGTTAAAAAAACACTCTTTTCACTTCAGTTTTCAAAAGCTATGATTTATTTATTTATTTAGTTAGCTTGGTTCGATTTTATAAAAAAGCTGCCCAATTATAAAAAGGAGAGATTGAAAATGAAAATATAAAAATAGTACAGTAGTGTATACAAGCATAATCTGTTTCATTTACAAAAAGCAGTAATAGCTTTTTAAATCTTCCTGATAGACTGAAATACTTTTAGATCATCAGCATGTTGCAGACATGATAAAGATGAGGCACTAAGAAGATCTTTAATGAACAAGTTGACCAAAAAGATCCAAGGCATAATCCTAAAGGCATTTCGGTATGAGGAAGAAAATGTGGACAAGACGCTGTATTAAGAGAATACTAGAGATTAAAGCCTGTCCGATACTATAATGGTTTAAATTATGCAAAAATACGGAGTCACGACGAGAGACAAAGACATAGGTAAGATTATTATATATTTCATTAAAAACCAAATATTCAATTATATCGGAAAAGCAGAGAATAGAATTGGAATGGCAGTTCTAAGCACGGTTGCCTTCACTAATTTTGCGAATAAGGAAAATGCTTGACGGCTTCTAGAAAGAACAAACTTTACTTAAAGGCAAAAATTACATAAAATTGATAAAAGAACACATAAGGTGCACATTTTCAAAAAATTTTAGGGATACCAATTTGGGCCGAGAGTTGACATATAAAGCTAAACTTCGAAAGGATAAGTCACGAGTGAGGCAAGGAGCAAAGACAGAAATTAAACGAAACATTATTTGGAAGAAGAGTAAATGCCATTTTTGGCGTTCCTTTTTTTTTGTCTATCCTCTATGTGGAAAATTTTGAGTTCTTATCTAATTTACAAAACTGGCGATGTTTCCTTCATCTCAAACTATCACCCTTTTTCTCTTCTTTTTTATTTCAGGGAGCTACTTAAAAATGACCAATCCAGAATGTATTCTATGATTCCAATGTATTCCTCTCACAAACCCATACTGCTCAAGGAAGGCAGCATAGATTTCTGCCGTCGTTAGCATCAACCTTCTTTCTGATATTTTTTTCATTTTCGAGTTAACACAAACCGTTAAGTATCTCGAAAGTTACTAAAATGTAGATAGAAGGTTTATGCTAAGAACGGCTGATTTTTGAGTGGTAACTCTACTTTCATCAATCTAAATTCCTCTTCACAAACACAGGTTTGCTTGCTTTAAATCGACAAGAACAAGAGGATGCAGAGTACACTGATTATTACACTGTCAATTACAACTTAGTTCTGCATAAAATTCAATAGTTTCTTTGTTTTGTCTTCTTTTTTCGTCATCTCTTTTTCATCATTCGTTCGGTGTTCCACAAAGGTCTAGCATTGGTTCTTTACTCTTCTTAATTTTTTTGCAATCATATTTTCAAATGATAAGCATCTTATGATGAAAATAAATGCTAAGTGTTTTTTGAGATACCCTATGAATTTCGGTGTAGTCATCGGGTCAAAGTGGTGCATAGATTTCGATATAATTTAGTTGTGATAAGGAGTAGTGTGGTGGAAAATGCATCCAAAATCTACGGGATTCCTCTAGTTTTCTCCGAAAATCAGGGTTTCTAGTGGTTCCTATGGGTTAGAGTTTTTTAACATCCAGTATTGAAAAAAATATCTCCACAAGCTGCTATTGATTGTTTTTAAAAAATATTTATTTTAATTTCCCATGAATATAAATAATCAATAAACGAAAACAAGAAATTCTTCTCATCTTTTTTGTTGGTTTTTAGCTTAAAGATGAATTAATGAAGTCACGATTTTACTCTTTGGGAAGATAAACAAATATTAGATGCTCGTGAATATTTGTTTAAAAGTCATACAAAGAACTATTAATTTATTATTAAAATATAAAATTATTAAAAGCGATTTCTTACAATTATTTAGGAAGATTTAGGGTTAATGCTTCTAGATTTTGCTAAGGCACCCGGATCTTGCATATTGAATAATGAACGTAGTCAACAAGCTACCATTGGGACTAGAGATAAGCTTGAATGCAACAGTTACATACATATTGTGCAAATATTTGGAAGTAGGTTTTAAATGCTATTAATAGCTCCACGAGAATTTACAAATGAAAGATATTGCAAATCATATTTTGTAGACTATTCGCACTATTCAACTGCAGCTCAGAAGATAAAATAAGTTCAACCATTTATCATTGACGTGGATTTTTGCATCAGGAAAAGAGACGTGGATTTTTGCAGAGGCGGGCAAAAGCAGGCAGGACCGGACAGATGCTCACATGAAAACCACAGCAGATTATGTTTAAATATTCCTAGTTCTTGAAATTTCTCGGATGGCCGCCCCAACTATCTTTCTTTCCCTATAACTTTCGATGAAGTCATCATCGATGATGTCATCGTGTCAAGGAGCACGTGTGGTGGAATATGTCCTCAAAATCTACAAGATCCTTTTTTCATCTAGAATCACTAGGCTATAAACGAATGCGAAATGTTTCCAATACTATCAGCTATTGGTTTACAAATAAAACTTTTCAAACATGAACATCCTTAACTTTCTGCTTTCTTCAAATAACCGCATGACATATTGCTTGTTTCAAAATTCAATAAATCTTTGATTTAATCTTTTCAGTTTTTCTCCAGAACGAAGATTTCTACTTCTCTTCCTCTCTTCAACAATAAAGTTCCAACATTTAGTTACTAATTATCTACTAGCATGTAGTAGCCACAGTTTTCCGCAATTTTAGTATCCTTGCTATTTGTCCTACTCAGCAGCTATCGTATAATGGAAGCGACGATATGACTTTACGCAGCAATTATTCAACGGATATAAAATGGATATTAACAGACTATGCCATCGTTCCTTAATGAATATTACAGTTTTTTGTGTAATACGACACATAAAAACGCTTATGACTTCATGAACCTTGATATCATATCGCTGCTCAGATACAATTGCATTTGTCTTAATTAAACAAGAGCTTTTGTAGTTGCTGTACGCTGGAGCAAAACATGCTGTGAACGATGTGTGGGGGAAAAGAAACATTTATTGTTGTTGCTCGTGTAGGATGTTACGAGGAAAAATTTAATGATTTTGCTTAAAAAAAAAATAATATTCTGGTATCACATTTAATGTGAAGCTTGAATTTCAAACCAATTGATAATAATTCTAGGCTTTGGCTTAGAGAAAAGATAAAATAATATACTGAGGATTTCTTTGAAAATATGAAGTTAGAACACTTTTTTCATAAAATGCCCGAAAGAATTATGATGTAAGCGTTTTTAATTTATGAACCAGCTGAACTTCTAGTTCATTTGAATTAAATTGAGTGAGCAGCAGAGCTTTAAATTATTATTTTTTTAAAACCGTTATAGCGTTGAGTTGCCTGAATGCCAGCACCCTAAGTCTTAATTTGTACACCATTAAAATTTTTACGATGCCTCAACCTGTGCTAGCGAATCAGGTACTCATTTGTTGAGTTTATGCTAGTCAGAATATTTTGTTTATTTTCGTAAAAAACCAGCTCATGGTAAATACCGATGCTGTTAGCCTTACATGACACTGGAGCGAAATTGGATTTAATTCAGAAATTCTGGCTTTCACCTGGCGAGAATTTGAGTTGTCCTTCCTCTTACCTATTCCTGGTGTGTTTTTATATGAAGCAATTATGTAAATCCAAATTTTCAAACTTAGCATTCTTTTTGAAATATTGAGGAAATATTTCTTCAAATACTGAAGCAAAAATTTAACAAAAGCAGTTTTCGAAAAAATAAGTGGTAGCCTGGATAAATACTGTAACTTAAAGTCAAGGGTCATTTTTAGACTCATATCTATTCCCAGATAATGTATTCAGCATTATTAAGTTTTCACCGTATAAATACGTAAACCGTACATCCAAGAGAGCTAGCTGCCCGCTGTGCTCTCTTTTTTTTTATCTTTTTACTTACCCGTTCCGGCTACTAATCCGTCTCTTCCTTATTATCATTGATGCGCCGCGATACTACAAGTAGTACTGTGACGTGGATATGGTTTATCTATAGAGGCACGATCTACCATACTTTACACAGAAAATATATTTTGGTAATAGGTGCGCTTGAGTTGGTAGGATAGGATCAGTTGATGTTCACTCTTAATTGGTGCTAACCTGGCTCTAAGCAGATGCTTCCATTAAGCAATTTATCAACCTTTACGTGGCTTTTCTGTTTGCATAGATAGCTATGGTGCCATTAAGGTGACTGTTCATCCAGATTTAGAAAGCAGCTCTGAGGGGGATTCATCAAACAGGATGAAAAATATGGTTAACAAAAATCAACGAGTAATTGACGGTAATGCGTCAGTAATTAAAGGCGTAAATCCCTTCGTCGGTGGATCAAGGAGACAAGGGACGCTATTTGGTAAGAGTTCTTTGACAAGAGAATCAAATATGCTTGAATTGTTTGAAAACAAAAGCCCAGTAATGGAGGCGAGCGAGACTAGCACCAATCAAATTGCGTGAAGAAATTGAATGCACAATACGAGTTTTAATTCAAAAGCAAGTAGCCTGTGCGTTGTAGTAGGCACTACTCCATTGTTTAATATGCGTATTTTCCCAAAAAGACGGTATATTAATGAAAGAAAAAGCGCAGGAGGAGGAAATGCTTAGGAAAAGAATGTCGGCATTTTGTCAAAACAATGATCTCAGGCTCAAAAGAGCATGTTGCTACATGTGAAAGACGGTCTCCTGAAACTTAAAAGGATTTTAAAGCGATACAGATCTGTAGGGCAAATGGGAAGATGACTGAGCTAGAACTGAACCAAATGGACGATTTGCTCAAGGAGCGTAGAAACAAAGTGCCGGCTAAAACTCCACACACTATGGAAGATATGGCACAAAAGCGGAAAAAACGCCGGAATAACAGAAAACAGGAGTGAAAATGCCGTTAAAATTGCAGCCCAAAACAGAATTGCGAAGCTAAGCAGTGGTACAAGTAAGTACAAGTACAAGCAAGAAGCAGTGATGATTAAGTCCACCCCAGGAAAAACTTACGAAAAGGTTTCTCAGCAGATCCGTAGAGGTGAGAGCCCAAATAAAATAGAGACACATACATGTCATATAAGAAAAACGGCAGAGGATGCAGTGTTCGTGCTGCTCGCGATATGCCAGGATATTGCAAAATTCGGCGTTACCATTCAAACGGTGGCCAGGGGCTTTGGAGATGCGTTGTATCCTTGACGTCCACAGCCTGACAACCAAGAAAAAATGGTGGTAGCGATCTGAAAGGTAAAAGTATGCATCGAGAGCTATTGAGCCCATGACAAGGCAAGCAACAGAAGCTAAGCATCGTAGATGAGTTTCTACCAAGGGAATACACAGACTGGTCCACTGTGAAATTTTTTTTTATACAGTTGGTATATCAGTCCGGAGCCCAAATCACAATGATAAGCAAATCATATTGAAGGAGAAATCCAGAGACATGGTATACATACTGTTTGAGCTATGCAGCTCCGCTCTAATGGTGTCTGAAGGAGACGTCAATGTAAGTCTTTTGGAGTGTAGAATACCAGCTCATCATGCACGGGGGACATTATTATCAAGATGGTAGCTAGGTTAAATATGGTTGCACTAAACAGGGGCTCAGCACTAACGTATTGCAGACCAGGAGTTTGGCGTGTGTACCTGGCATAACTCAAACATTGTCTGCGCTGACGGGTGACTGAAGGGTAATAAAGAATACTCTAGAAACCAAACCGATCGTGTTTTGAGATTCTAGATGATCAGAACGCTTTTAATTCAGTTAGATCTACGGACATGCTAAAGGCCCTTGAGTGTCATTTTCAGGTATTGGACTAAATGCTATCCATGGACTGAGATTATCCGAAGAGTCATCAACTGTCCGCACAAATATTGCCAATCATCTACTCGTTTCTTCATTGTTTATTTTATATGTACCAAATAAATCGATCAATTTTTAAATCTTTAACCGTTTTTATCGTTTTTACAAAATATGTTTTTTTTAAAATCAATCATACTTATTAAACTTTACATTTTCTGTATATTGTTATTAAAATTACAATGATTTAAAATGGTTGTTTGAATATTTAAAAGATTATCAAACGAACTAGCTTAAATACTGATTTATAACTTTGCTCTGATGCTTCCTCTATCCAACTGAGCATAGATAATTCCACAAGGCTTATCGATAGGAACAAACACACTGTTATTATCACCCGGCACAACTTGTTTGAATGGACTTGCATCGAAATTGAAATAATGTTTATTCGGCATTTGCATTGAAATGGAATCAACCTGGAAAGAATTATGCATTTTTGGGTCATATGATTAATTAACCAAACAATTAGAATAATTACTTGTGGGATCGAATCCAAGGCAGCTTTCTCTGCAACATACAATGTATTCTGCACACTCGGGGACGAAACACCAATATTCGGATCACCGGCAAATGTATTCAAGATGATGTTCTTAATTTTATTCCAACAGTGACAGAAATCCACACCGTCCACCGTTGCGTATTGCCAGCGGGATTCTACAACAGTACTAAATATTCTATCGTGTTGATCTGGTAGCGTTCGAAACTCGTCGTCAACGAAATTCACAAAGGATGATTGTGTCGTCTTCAAAACTCGTAAGTCTTTTAGTCCACTGATAACAGTTGGCTTGGCTAATTTAGGGAATTGAGAGTTAATTGAAATTAGTCTTTGCTGTATATGTATTTGTTTTCTAAAGAAAGAAATCGGGCCTGAGATACTTTTCAGGAATTCATTGAAGATGCGTTTTAAATGGCATCCAAGATATTCAACGAGTTTTAATTTTTTTGTCTCATTATGATCTCTGTAGCTTCAAGGTACGTATGTTTTATTGAGATTTTTGAAAAAAAAACTTTGTTTTTTTTAATTAAAATTGAGGCTACCATTATAAGAGACCATTACTTTCAAATTAAATATTTTTTTTTAGCATTGAGAACAAATACCAATGAAAAATAAAAGACAAAATGATCAATTCAAGACATTCAAACATGTGACAGTAGATCAGAAAGCTTCGTGCCTACGAACCAATTAATTTTTATTCTTTTAATGCAATTTTCCTCAAGATTTATCTAAAACAAACCCTGGACATTTACTTACTATTACGCTTTTGTAGAATATCACAAAATCTCGTTGCTACCGGCGTGAAAACAAAGGCGTGATTATGTTTCAAGGCGCCGTATCCTGCTGCATTGTCACCTGCTATATCGCGTATGACCATCCGTTCCCAAGGATATTCGACAACATGAACGTGGACTTCGTCCACATGGTTGTATTTACTTAGAAAATGAGAAGTTAATAATAAAGCAAATTCTTCGGGCGTTTTGATTCCGTATTTCTGTGCAAGCACGTACACGGTATTCTTCTGGGAGTCTGTTGCAACAATATCAGAGTTATCCCCTGTAAAATGAAAAAAAATAAATAAATAAAGATTTACGATACGGTGTCAATAGAAAGTTAGCTGGAAACGAATCCAATCAAATTGATTTGTTTGTCAATCTATTGAATAAAAGGCCAATGAAAATGAAAGTGACTAAAAAATGAAGAATGACGTTTGAATTTTACATTTAATGTTAAAATTGAGTTTTTTTTATTGCAATAACTAACTTTGAACCTATTCCAAAATTTAATAAAAAGTCAGTTTTTTTATTCGGGAAGGAGCACACGATTTTCAAAATAAAACAAGTGTTTGAAAGTTGTGATGAAAGTTTAGGAATTATAATTTTTTTAATTTCAAAACTTTTTTCAACATCGAATTTATTGCTGTAATTATTTGGTTTTTTAAAACATTCCCATACTTTCTTTTGGGTAAATTCAGCACATAGCTTTTTTTTATTGTTCATACATTATACCATGTAAATGAAATAGAATAATTTAACTGAAAAAAATGTAATCTTATTAAAAGCGTGAAGTGATAAATGATCATAGCTGGAATTATTAAATATAGCAATTCAGAGACTAACTCCAACTTCATCGTACACTTTTTGAATATTTACCCAAAAAGAATCTTGATTTCTATTTATTATATCCGAGTTAATATTAATCGCACTTTGAGGTGCGTAAGAGTTTTTTATAAGACGTATCTTTTGTAACTTGACACTAGCTTACTAGTAACTTGGTAAAAAAATTTCGGGTCGGCTCCGTTGCTGGATTTCCTCGTACCTTCGTTATCGGGCTCGTTTTGTAACAGTTCACTCTTCTGCCCTACTAAGCATAAACGTTTTATCTGCATTTTTCTCATTTTTGAGTTAAATTGAAAAATCTATCTTTTGTGAAACTATGTTAAAATCAATATTAAAAAATGCACTCTCCATATATTTCCAGTACAAATCGAAATACAAATCATTGAATGTCTCGAAAGTACTAAAATGTAGATAGAACGTTTATGCTTTGTAGGGCAGCCTTGTTCTTCTTTCCCCTTCTATCTTACTTCTTATGTTCCGCAAGGTTCAATTTTTGGTCCTCTACTTTTTCTTCCCTCTTTAATTCCCCGTTTCTTTTGTACGCTGACTATCTGAAAATATTCAGGTTGATTGAGTGAGTGAATGGCTGCTCCCAGCTGCAAGATGATGTGCCTGCTCTAGGCAACTGGTGCTCTGTCAATTGTATCAACCTTAATGTTGCTAAATGCTTCCAGATGTCCTTTAGATGTAAATTATCCCGCATCACGTTTTCTTATTCCTATCCTTGGTACTTCCTTCAGTCCTATTGATAATTTCATAGACCTTGGTGGTTTGTTTGACACAAAACTAAGATTTGATGCCCATATCTTGCGTGTCACATCTAAGGCCTTGCGTTGGTGTGGCTTCATTCATATAGCGTCCAGACTTTTTGCTAATATTTCCTCGAGTGTACGCCTGTTGTTGTTGTCAAATTTGGTAGTCCTCATTATCATTTCCTAATTGATGCTGTTGAGTCTATACAACGCAGATTTACTCGCTTGCTATTCCTCAAGTTTTGTTATCTCTACTGTGAGTACAGTATGCGTGTTCTGATCCTTAAAATCCCTAGTCTCCTGGCACAAAGAGTGTATTTAGACGAATGCCTCCTGTACAAAATTATTAATGGTCCTGCTACATATATCCACAGTGTGCAGTTTTCTGTTCATAGCACGGTAGTTTTTACCAGGTCTTCATTTACTCTCAACATACCGTTTGCTCGTACTCAGACATATTTTTACTCGCCACTTTTACGCTTGCCTGGGCAACATAATTGCTTGAATATTGGTCCTCTTTCGCCTTCGTTACGTACTTTTAAAGAAAAATTGAGAGAAATCTTACGAAATGAGTTAATTAAATTGCTGAATATCTGTGTTAAATTATGATTCTATTTCAGCTACCGCCTTTTGTATACTTTGATTAATTTGAATTTATAATCTTTTTTTTCTCTTTCTTAATTTTTTTTGTTTTTGAAGTTTCTATACCTTATTAGAAAAGAATGTAAATAATTCTTTTCTTGTATTTTTTAAATTATTCTTTGTTTAGTCTTGGATTTATATTATACAACAATTGATTTGTAAGATAATAATAAATAAATAAATAAGTAAATAGATAGCTGACTTTTATATCATCGAAAAGATATCTCCCGTGAATTGCTCTCTCGCAATGAAAATGAAAGTGAAACTTTTTTTTGATAGTATAGTAGCAATAGATGAGACCTGAATTCGTGATTTTGAGCCTGAATGAAAATCTCAAAGCAATACTTGGAAGTGAAAAACATCGCCAGAATCATAAAAAGCTAACCGCCAGTAAACAAAAGTGGAACAAATGATGACTTTTGCCACTGATCATGTTTCAATTGGTCGTAGTATAACCGGAGACTACTACAAAACATTTTTCAGCAAAAACTTGCTAAGAAAATCCGTGAAAAGTAACCAGAAATGTTGCAGCACGTCGTGTCCATATTGCATGATAATTTGCGGTCACATATTAATATACCACTTGTCACTCTTTTGATAAAATAAGGATGGGAACAACTCAACCACTCACCACATCCGCCAAATATGAGTCCACCGGACTTTGATTTATTTCCAAAATTGAAGGAACCACTCAGAGGAATCCGTTTTCCTTATTTAAATATTCTAAATAAAACAGTGAGCAAAAGTTTTTGTGAGCTTAACATTAATGGCGTCCTATGCGGTATTTAAGCGCTCCCAAACCGGTGGCAATTATGTATTGACAAGCAGGATGATTACATCAGAGGGCTGTAATGTTGTATTTCATTTAAAATACTTTTTCATTTGGAGCTAATAGTGCGTTACTTTTGGGACTACCCTCGTATTTTTCCTGAGTATAATTTGAACTTACTTAATGATTTCAATTTTTCTATGAAAAGCAAAACTGGGAGCAGATGTTATTGAAAGATATTCAAAAATATTTGCCTTTTTGGCAATGTAAATAATTTTTGACGGACTAATTCCGAAAGAAAATCTGATTTTCGTGATTTGTTTTGATGCTACTGACGTTGTTTTGGTTTGTTTATTGTGTTGGATCTTGACAGTTTCAAGGCAAATAAATAGGCAAATAAATAGATTTTGTAAATTTTTCTACGACTTTGGACCCGTAACATTTGATGAACTAATTTGACATAGATTTGTGGCTAATTTTCGCATTCGATGGCAATTATTATTTTTGGAAAAAAACATCCCCAGTTAATAAAATATGAATTAATTTTTAGAATCGTCGAAGAACTTAGATGAGCTAGATTTATTGCTAGAGTTATCTGAAAAATAATAAAGAATTTAAATCTATCTTCTATAGTTAAAACTAAATTCATTCAGATTGCGTTTGTCAATAAGATATAATTTCATATTTCTACAATCAATGCCACACGTTTTCATTTAATTTCGAGTGGAATGTGTGAAATTTCATAGCTTTTGAAGTTTCTTTTGGAAATTAGTTTGAAGATAAAGCCAAGATTACAATTTGTTATCCATGAAATGTGGCTTGTGACCCAGTGACAGTATGAATTAAGTAAATGTGGACCGTCAGTATCAAGGCTCTCAGAATAAGTAGATCCGTATGGTAAGAAAAATTTATTAGATCTAATGAGTTTGCTTAACGCATAAAATCTACCAAAATGATGTAACATCGTCTTGAGATACTTATTAATCTTTTCATGTACTTATTTTACGATTCAAAACATATGGTACCAAATCAATCGACTTATCAGCTGAACCTACAACGAATTTTAAACACGTTGAGAATGCTCTCCCGAAAACCACTATTCCTTTCCGGACTCAAAGGCCGAGATTGGTTTGTTGGTTTGGCAGCTTCTTGGTTTGGCGCGAAATCTTACTGACTTATCAGAAAATTCCATACCATGACCATTCTACGATAGACAATAAATTTTTATGGATTGTATAAATTATTTTTTTGTATAATTAAATTTTTATGGATTGATAGATCAGGTAGCTTGAAGCACAAACGTGAACGAAAAGAAAAAGTCATACAAATCACACATCCTGTCTCAGATTGCGCGTTCAAACCCGCGCTCAGATGCATACGCACATTGGAGGAAACAAAATTGCTGTGCCAGTGAAAATTTACAATCAATACCTACGAAAATTGCATTGACAAAAACTGGAATCGAAAATTAATATATTGTGAATTAGCCTAATAACTATAACTATTGACCTTAAAGTTCGTTGACTTTGTGTATTTAGAAAAACAAGAAGATAAGCTTAAAGCCTAATTTCGAGATTTGAGACTTGAGGACATTGTATATCGCTAGCGAAGTTTGACTAACCGAGTGAGTAGAGCATCGGCTGCTGGTGTATGGAGTCTGCGGGAACACATAACACAACCCACAATCACATATCCACACAACACTATACAATACACCAAAATTCATTTATATAGTAGGTTAAAAATATTGAAAAATAAAATTCAATAAGATATTTTGTAAAAAGCTGTCAAGACGTGTTTTTCTTGAAAACATTAAAATTAAATTTTCATTGAAAGTATTTACTTCCAAATTAGAATTTACTTCTTAAAGTCTATGGCTCAAATTCAACTGCGATTACGCATATCGAATTTTGAGTTAACCTTGCTGAGCTAGGCTTGAGAAAGATTGAGCTGGAAGTAGTAGTGCATAGCAGGCGCAATACAGTAAAATGGAATAAAGTATCCATAGGAATAAAAGGTTCTAAAAGCAGCAGATAACCTAATTTACCACTGCTGTTGCCGTTCAGCTATCAAAGCTGCAACAGAAAACCACTAGCCACGGCTGATTTTGAGGAAGAAACATTCGTCAAACTAAACTTTGTTCTTTTCCAGCAGAGAAGAAGGAAAAAAGAAGGAAAATTCTGTTTAAAAAGCGGAGTGCAAAGGAATCTTCGCTGAGCTGAATGCAAAGCGAGCACATTAGGCATAGCTACCCTTATTTACTGCCTTTTGTTACCTATTGCTGAGAAAACCAAAAAAAAGGGAATCTCTATTTTAATTCGTTATCTTCAACTAGATATCCTTTACTTGTTATTATTCATGCGGGTTTTACTGAGAATATTCATGTCAGTACTTTTCTTGTTATTACTAAGCACTACCTGTTAATTTACAATCTTGATTACATGCTAATGATTAAATATAAAAAAGTAGACTTAAAACTATTCATAGGTAAATTATAAAAGTCCACTTTAAATTTTTTGATGCTTTTTGAAAATTTTATGTAAATATTTTATAAGTACTCATTTAACTGAAAATTGTATGTAAATATTTTATAAGTACTCATTTCTAACCACTCCCACAAACCTCAATCATTTTTTCGTTTCTCGGTGCAAAACGATAGTCCACTATGAAATAATTTGCGGTATCCAAGTAATATTTTGATATTGTAGGGAATGCAGCAAATCTTAAGATTTTCTTTCGTCTTTTTCAATTCGGTGGTGCAAAAATGTTTTATAACGGGAAGGCGATAATCTTTTCGTCCGCCAAACCATCTAAGGCTTGGATTATTTGTTACGCACGTAAATCCGACCTCTCAAATCGCAAGGAATTTTCAAATTCAAAAATTAATGCCAACAAAATAATCCCAGAAACGTTATGAGACAAGCAGGGGCGTGATTCAAAGAAATATATAGTATAAATAAAAGTCTTTTGTGAATGAAAAAAAAAATTGGAAAATGCCATTGCTCATTGCTGAAAATGTATATACTTTACGTATTTTATGTTGGTTTTTATGTGGATTACATACCTTGCAAATAATCCTTTTTCGATCCTAATTTTAAATGTGTATTGACTTCAAACTCTCGAATCGAATGGATCGGTCCATTGCGCGTTACATGCATTATTTTCACATTATTTTTTCCATATCCATAGTCACTTATTTTATATTCAGATGAACTCATCGAGGATGTGTTATTCATCTCCACTGAACTCAAAAAATTCGGACGAAGCTTTGTAGCAAACATTTTTCTATTTATCAGGTAATTTGAACACGGTTAACAAAATTAAAAATTTCCTCACACAGAATTAATTGAAGAACTTCACTTCAAAATCCAATTGTAACCGCTTGTTCAGTACTCTAAATCTCTGCCTATTAAATCAGCGACACAAGCACTTTTGAGATACCGTAAGAATTGTTGAATCCAGTAGCAACATGCAGTTGTTATATAGTAGGAGTAGTTTGTTGTTGTTATCAAAATGTAAAGTCTTCGGAAAATATTTTGTAGTAAATTCAATTGTTTATCAGTTGAAGTCATACAGATTAGACAATTAAATATAATACTATCTAGGGGATAATATTCTTCCCGACGGAAAGTCACATACATATGTGTAAGAGAACTATTGTGAATATTCGGAGACGATGAAGTGGTTAAGTGCATTAATTTATGAGCTGTTTTTCTCGTAAATACGATGACAAAATGGAAAAATTGATAAAACGAAATTCGGAATTTTCGTTGTCAACATGTTTTTTTAGCTATTAAACTAGGTAAATGCATATGATGAAAAATATACAGTAATTTATGTCCTATATTTGAGTTTCCTGGTATTAAGAATAAAAGTGGAAATGTCAAGGATTAAGCAAAATAAAAACTGAGTAAGGCGTAAACGGAAGTAAAATATTTAAAAGTATCTTCGAATATTTTTTGTATTTTTTTCTTTATATTATACACTAAGCTGATTCCTCACTCCTAATACAAGGATTATGCCTTAATAGGGGGAGTAGTGCTATGAGTTTACCATGAATGTTAATTAATATGAAAATAAATCCACTTTAAAAAAATATTTGGCACTGATTTTCTTTTTTTTTAACCAATTGAATAAGAGGTTAATCTATTCCGGTCAAGCTACTGTAAAATATGAATGCTCGGCTTTGAAAATTAAATATATTTTTGTTGAGTTGCTGTTTCCTGAATTGAAACTTCCAACTTTTCTTCACAAGTGGCAACCCTCTGCGTATCGTCTCATAAATTATCTCAATAAGGCTAAATAGACCCAATTGTTGTGAATTATAATAACCTGATTAACTTGAACTCTTGTGCGTTTGTATAAACTGGTCTCGAAAGAAAATTAGTTTTAGAATCTTTTTGACCAAAAATTAAAAGAAATTTTGTTCTGTTTTAAGCTTGATTGTGATTATGTTTTGTGAATTTTTCAGCCCATGTGTGCGCTAAGTGCCTAATCGTAGGCAAAGATTATCCCAAATAGCGATAATTGAACAGAGATAACTTCCCACAGAGTCATTAAAACATTAAGAAATTTACGAGACATAAAAAATACGGGTGTATAATTTTCTTTGGTTTCTAAGAGGGCAACTCTGTAGCCACGGAAGTACGTGAACTGAAAGCCTTCAAAATACGGATTTTTTACTCTTTGGAAAAAATTCCAATAATAGATAAGTCACACTCTCTTTTGATATAATGAAATTAAATTTTCATAATTCCTCATCGCACAAGAATGGTAGCCCTTCACCAAATTATCTCTATTTTCAGCACCCGAATATTTTTTTATCAGAACTTGCGACTGGAAAATCAGATTTACCTAACATTCAAAACGTGTATTTTGAAAATGAGAGAGTGGTGCCATCTTGAAAAATCACCAAGAAAAATAAAAGCTTTTAAGCCTATAACTTCCAAAGCAGTCTTCAGATAGCAACGAAACGAGACAGTCGATTTATAAGTAAAGTTTAGTAGGAATTTGGTTGAAAATTTATGAAATTTATGTCATTTTAGCAATGATCCTGCAGTGAAAATGAACAGCAGCTGTATCAATTTCGAAATAATTGATTTTTTGCGGATGGTAGCTCTAAAAACTTATTTATCTCTATAACTTCAAACATAGTCCTCGATTTGATACGAAATTTATAGGCGATGTTGACCACAAAGGGAAGCAGATCCGGTATGTTTTTGAATGTGGCGTAAGCCAAAAACTGCCATCTCGAGGCATTTTTCTTATTTTCATACCAAAATATACTGCCATCATATGTTCATATGATTAACATCTACTTTGAAAATGTGTAACAAATGTTTAAATTTTCCGAATTTTAGAAGATCCACTGATGTTAATCCGAAAATATTTTTCATCTCTATAACAACCGGCGCAGCTATCGAATGATTGCAGTGCCAGCAAAGCGTTGCCGGCACTGAGCAATCTCATCATTTTTATAGTAGGAGATGCTGTTCTCAAATTTGTACATAATAAGAATCTTATAATGAAAACAAGTATCAAGCTACTTTCTTGGATTTTGAAGCTTATGCGAGTGGTAGCCATGGAAACTTTTCAACCCTATGACTTTCGATGCAGTCACCGGGTCAAAATCGTACAGGACCTTCAATACAGGTTGGTTGTAAAAAGGAGCAAAAATGTCATGATACATTAAACTTAAACTGACTACCAAGACCCAGAAAAAATGTGCAAAAGTATCAAACCATATATGTGGAAAGTACTCTGTTGCATTCGAGGCTCGTCTATCTTATTGGTTAGAGCACTGATTCCTGGCGTGTGAGGCCCAAGTTTGATTGTACATGTGAACAGAAGTCAACGCTCCAAAGTTTAAGCTAACCTAGCCCAAATCAGGTGCAAAGTGAGGCGTGAAACTAGTGATTCCACACACGTAAAATATCAATTATAAAAATGTTATCCCTACCACCTTCGCTCCCTAAGCGGATTGTAGCGAGACGACTTTGCCTTTCAAATGCTTACGAAATTTAGAAAAAGGAAAATAAAAATAAAATTTGATCTGCTATCTAAGCTGCAAATAACAATATCACCATTATTAATTTTATGTTAGCCTTAATTTAAACAGTGTGTTGTCAATCGGCCAATTTATGAGTTCAATCTGTGTCTGGCTAATAAACATGAATATTTTATAAAAACATTATATAGAATTTATTCTGCATCATTGAATATTGGCCATTTAGTACAATGGGTAAAATCTTAAAACATCATTATATGTATATAACTTTTGTTAAAATATTGTCTTCACAGTTTGTTAGAAAAATTGGCATCTATATTAATACCGTATTAGCAGAACAAATGGCTTCGCTTTAATTTTTAATAATATTGACTGGTTTTCGTAACTATCAATTTAGCCCGACTGTCCACTGAGACTTCGCTTCATAAGCGCGTACTAGATATTTTACGCTTTGAGTACGATTGTATGCAGCTTCGAATCCAATTTGATTAGAGTGTGTCCATTGCTGCGTCTAAGACCCGCTTTCGTTGCAGCATGCTGGCAGCATGTCGCTTTTAGGTAAGAATGCTTGCAGCTAGGTGCATTTTTTGAAAATATAATATGGAAATTCAGTTTAATTTTTGTTTTAAGGAAATAGTGAACTAATTGGGGTATTTCAACTGTCTTTGGCTAAACTCGACTACGTGCTCACCATAGCCGTTAGACAATTTTATCGATAGATGTCTCGCTGATATGTTTGTGTTCTTGTGGCTTGGTGTTTATTTTTGGGTGTTTTTTGTTTGTCTGTTTGTTTATCACCATCTTGTTATCACCTCGTCTAGTTTTTGTATGTTTTTGAGTATTCTTCATCAATTTCTTGTCCCTCCTACCACCAGAGGACTAGCTGGGATAAAAAATTGAAGAATAATTCACAAAAACAAACACACAACCAACAAACCATAAAAATACTAGCCAGACATCAAACGGTAAAATTGTCTCACGGCTAGGGGGAACACGTAATCAAGTTTTAGGCCTTTTTACTAATGTTCGAAAAACATTAGTATTAAAATCGATTCGGCCAAAAATTCATATTTCTTTATATATATATATATATATCATCAAAAAATTTCAGTGAGATAATCTCGGGAACGCGCCATCCGATTGAGCTGAAACTTTCAGGATACATTGGTGTATATGCAGAATAGGTCCAGGTCTCTTTAAATGTCAGTTATTGTTAACCTTTTGGCGCCGGCGGCCATTTAAGTGATATTTTTAATATACCTATTATTTCGTGCACAAATAATTTTCGCAAAAATAAAGTTAACGAAATAAATTTCTAACGTGTTTTACATATGAATCGGATAATGCTTTGGAATTTTTTAACCCTATGTGTGCGCTGGGTGCCTAAAAAGAGGACGGGAAAATTTAAAAATTTTTAAATTTCGATAACTTTTGACAGAGCTATTCAATCATTACGAAATTTTCAGGACATATTAATATTATTTAGTTGTAGATTTGTGTAGCTTTAAATTAGCGTGCTGGCAACCCTGTAGCTAGGGCAGGCAACGAAAGTGAAAACCTCCAAATCATCGTCTCTCTTGAAAAAATGCCGTTTCTTCAAAAAAAAGCCACTCATATATAAATCTTGTGCTTTGTTTACATAACCAAAAAAAAAAAAAGATATGGTATAACGGGCACGCCTGGTAACCCTTGCCCAATTTACCTATATTTTTAGCATCAAAAACTTCTGTTCACGGAAACTCACGATCCGATGAGCAGAATGAATTGAAATTTGCAGAATGTATTGGTCTTAAATAGGACCAGGTCTGATAGAAGTGATTTTGAAATGCGGGCGATTCTGTGCCAGTGGTGCCATCTTGAAAAACCACTAAAAAAGATAACTGTTTTTAGCCCTATAAATTCTGATTGAATCGTTCGATTTTGACGAAACTCACACAATTGCTGGACCTTACTTTAAGCCACGTTTGGTAGAAATTTGGTTGAAAAATTCGGTTGGAGCTGCCAGCTATGATAATTTTGGTGTCTTCATTTTGAAAAAAAAAATTTGGAAGTGAAAACATTCAAACCATCGAATATTCAAAAAAATGTCCGTTTCTTACAATAAAATCAATCTGTATATAAATCTTATGTTATATCTACACGTTCAAAATAAAACTTTGGAAATTTCATGTCGGACAAGAACGGTAACCCTCTCCCAGTTAACCTATATTTTTAGCATCAAAAACTTCTATTCACGGAAACTCACGAACCAATAATCAGATACAGCTAAAATTTGCAGAATGCATTGGACTTAAGTAAGACCAGATTTGATAGAAGCGATTTTGAATTGTGCGCAAGTCTGTGCCAGTGGTGCCATCTTGAAAAATTACAAAGAAAAAAAACTGCTTCTTGCCCTATGAAATGTGAATAAGTTACCAGATTTTCATGAAATTGGCACAGTAGCTAAACCTAACTCTAATCTCTGTTTGGTGGAAATTTGGTTGAAAAATTTGATTAGTGCTGCCAGCTATGGTAATTTTTGTGTCTTTGGTTTTGAAAATTCGCTCAGGAAAATGAAACTTTTTGCACTATAACTTCCAGTGCAGTCATGAAATCAATACGAATTTCATACAATTAATGAAACCTGTCATAAACATTATTCAGGCCAAATTTGGTTGAAAAGCCACAATAGGGTTGCCAGCTATTGTTGGTTTTGTGTTTAATTGCAATATCTTTATTAAGCGGTTTTATCGTAGAATTTTCAAATGGTAATGATATTGTAGTGACAATAAACAGCAAATATTAAGCTTTCGATCATTTGAAAAAACTCGCTGCAGGTAACCCTAAATTTCTTTATACTCCTATAACTTCGAATGTAATATAACAACGTGAAGCAGATTTGATATATTTTTGGCTTTGATACTGGCGAAAGGTTGCCAGCACGAGTCGGTTGTGCTACTTTTGTATCAATAAATGCTTACAGTTAGTATACATACCGGAAACATTTACAATGAAAATAAATAACCGATGTTACAATTCGCAAAGTTCTGCAAATTTTTTGGATCGCAGCCCCAAACACCAACTTCAGTTACAGTGCTGCAGGCACTGAGCATTTTCTTCATTGATGTTATATGAGATGCTGCTTTCAAAATTATGTGAAATAAGCAACTGATAACGAATATAATTAACCCGTGTTTTGCTCTCATAAATGTTGAAATTCATGCCAGTGGTAATATCTGAAACCTTCCACCATATGAGTTATAATGCATTCTTGAGACCAAAGTAAAACGTGGCATTTGAAACAGTTTGGTCGTAATAAGCAGCACATGTGGTGGAATATGCACTCAAAACCTGCTCGATTCTTCTACTGTTCTTCGAACATTAGTGTTTCTAGCGGTTCAGGTGCGCTAGAGTTTTTTTTATTTTTGTTGCTTCCTTTAAACCTGGTAACCGCCTCTTATCAAGAGATATATAATTGAAAGTTTCTGTTTAATCGTGTGTGCAGTGCAGTCAAATTCAGCACCACGAGAAACGTATCTCTCATAATCCTATAAAATGATTAGAATTTTCAATCATCTGCCAGTAATTCACGAGCAAGCGCGGATAATCTGTCATTTGCATTCTTTCTATGTTAGGAGGAATATAATTGTAATAAATAAATAAGTTTTGATACCATCGGGTATAGTAATATGACAATAAAACCTCCATTTTTCGTCACCTGAATTTACATAGCAGTCAGTCTTATTGATTGAATTGACGCTGGGAAATCTATAACGCTTCTCTTAGGCGAACAGAGAAAGTAGTCACAGTGTACCTTCTTGTTGAAAGCTACGCTGATGAATCAATGAAACGACCCTTCAATGGACAGTGGATTTTAGAAACTGCCAAAATTTTTAATGCATTAATTGTAGAAGAGGCGAAGAACGATACTATTTTTGTATGTATCAAATCCAGGACAGCTAATTTTAGAGATGAAAAGAAACTTTAAAGTAAAATTATATTTATTTTAATTATTTTAGAACGAAAACATCAGTGACAGCCGCGTCTTTGGTTGCGAAGCACATCCACACTTTTAAACAGTGGTCTGCTTATTCAGCTAACAATAAAATAAAAAAAATGCACAATAATTTATAAGTAACCGGAAACCATACCAGATACTTTAAATCAAAAACGAGCATCGTCGTGGTCACATAAATTTTAATCCAACGTAAATTCCTCCACGTTCATCTAATTGAAGTAACTAGATGAATTATCAACTATTTCCGTAATTGCATTCCCTGAAAGTTGCAACACAATTTAAGTCCTAGCACTGAGTTTATATGATAATATGTTCTTCGCTCGAGACGTTCATTGCTCGTATTAACACTGCAAATGCAAGGTTGAACACGTTATTAGTTAAGGTGTGCCAAGTTAATTAAATGTCGTTTGCCCGTGGCTAGTATGATATGAAGAATTTTTTTTATAGCGATGTTGTCCAGAAAAAATGGTTTAGTAAATGCATATGCGGTAAGAAGAATCTAATGAACGAGAAACAGTGACCTTATCTTACTTTAAAGCATTCACGAATGATTCAAGGGAGCTAAGGAGATGTTTTGTTAAATATTTTCACAGGCGAATGTAGTCTTCCTACAAATATTTGTATTAAAAAGAAAAATCGGTCAATGCCAAACAATAAGTTGCTAGGTAAAATAATCTAATAGTTATTTCAAAGTTATTTCAAATATAAGTATTTCTACTTTGCAGCCTGATCAAACAAATCGTGTGGTCCAATATTTTAATTTAAATTCAATTTTTCCTTCAAATAAGAGATATCCCAGTTAAATTAGAGGCTTTTACTGAAGCACATAAAATGAAACCTTTTTGAGTTTAGGGAAATGTGGTTATTTCTTTAATATAGCTTGCTTCCTAAAGATATACAAAAACTAGATTTGTAAACGTTGTCGCTTGGAGTGAAAATTTTTCATTTTTCGGTTGAGGCCCGACTAGTGATGGGTCGCTCATGAGCGAGTCAATCAAAAAGAGCGACTCTTTTGAAGGAGCTGTGTGAGTCAACTCTTCAACTCTGAGCGACTCAGCTCTTCGACTCTTTTGAAAGAGCTATGTGAGCCATCATTTAGAATAGCTCCGCACACTTCATACCTTCACTTTAGTGGCAATAGCGATATTGCGGAGCCACTCAAACAACCACCCGACCAAATAAAGCTTATGCATATACACACGGCAATACTTCATTAGACTACCGTGTGTACTTGAAGCGAAATCTATGCTATTCTAACGTCGGAACACGAACATATGTATACGACTATCGTATTGCATAGTGAAAAGAGTCGCTCCGTTGAATGAACACTGTGCGAGTGAGGAATAAAAGAGTCGCTCCGTTGAATGAACACTGTGCGAATGAGGAATAAAAGAGTCGCTCCGTTGAATGAACACTGTGCGAGTGAGGAATAAAAGAGTCGACTCCGTTGAATGAACACTGTGCGAGTGAGGAATAAAAGAGTCGACTCCGTTGAATGAAGAACTGTGCGAATGATGGATACTGATCGTGTGCGGTTATTGATGGCGACATTTTGTGAACACACAGTATGCGTTTACGTGCGTATATTTTGCTCTGGTTCACGAGTATTTTAGTAGCCAAATGTTGGCTATTAGGCGGTGCATTTCATAGGTAGATTTTAGAGATGAAGCGTATACACTAGAACAGGTATATGGAACAGGTTCGTATCGAATATTTTCGTTCTTCAAAAAGTTTTTAGGGCAAAAGTAGTTGAAATCGGACAAAATCGGCCAATTTGGGGTTAAGGTGCATGAATTTGGGGACCTTTTTGAATTGTTTCGGGCGAAATTTCCATACAAGTCTGGGAAAAAGCGGCCTAGTTTCGAAAATACGGCAATATGAAATCTGCCGAAAAACCGTCCGGAAAAACTGAAAGTACCACTAAAAGTGCTAAGTAGGAAAAGGTTGAGATCCTTTTAGGGCAAAAGTAGCTGAAATCGGGCAAAATCGGCCAATTTGAGGTTATGGTGGTTTGGGACAAAACGGGCCAAAACCTATTGCTGCGATAGAAAAATTTCGGTTTTGTAGGGGAGTAAGGGGTTTTTTCGCCATAGTATGGCAAAAACTGCCTTTACGATGCTTTCGATGATTGGAAGTGGTCAGGGAGTACAATAGTGATATTTTAAGGGCAAACAAATTTTTGAGAGAGGAAAATGGGCAAAAACGTTCATTTTTCGTATCGATTTTTCGAAAATATTCGTATCGAATATTTTCGTTCTTCAAAAAGTAGTTGAAATCGGACAAAATCGGCCAATTTGGGGCTAAGGTGGTTTGGGACATAACTAACATAACGGGCCAAGACCTATTGCTGCGATATAAAAATTTCGGTTTTGTAGGGGAGTAAGGGGTTTTTTGGCCACAGTTTGGCAAAAACTGCCTTTAGGACGTTTTCGATGATTGGAAGTGGTCGGGGAGTACAATAGTAATATTTCAAGGGCAAAAAAATTTTTTGATAAGTGAAATTGGGCAAAAACGTTCATTTTTCCAAAATATTTTTTTTTCGACTAGCATGAATTTGGGGACCTTTTTGAGTTGTTTCGGACGAAATTTCCATACAAGTTTGGGAAAAAGCGGACTAGTTTCGAAGATACGGCAAAATGAAATCTGACGGAAAACCGTCCGAAAAAATTTTGGTAGCAGAATAACGGCAAAATTACAACAAAAACAGAGGCAAATGGAATACGTAGAGCTTAAATTAAAGTTTCATGCTATTACCAGGTGGAACTCTACGTAATCTATGCTTGTGCGCATTCAAGAAGTAAAAGAGCCACTATTAGCCACCTTAGGTGTCCTGAACTAAAATCTACCAACTCCTTCTTCTGATGAATGGAATATTATGAAAACAGCCCCTGATATATTGAGCATCTTCAATGAGGCTACTCTAGAAATAAGCAGTGAGAAAACAGTAACGATTTCTAAAATATATATTATTACATCAACGATTATAAGCTACATTTCAGAACTCTGTCTGAACGAAAATAAAACTGCTGATGTAAGCAGTTTTTTAAATGTGATCCAAAGAGAACTTTCAAACAGATTTAAATTATATAAAGAAAATATGTTTTGCCTAGAGAGCATTCTTTTAGATCCACGATTTAAAAGACTAGCATTTCAAAATGAATCCACGTACAAACTTGCTTGTATACATCTAGTTTCGGTACCCACAGCACAAGGAACGCAAAATTCGCTATGGCGAAAATTTGATGACAAAGTCAATAGTGTATGAACCCAGCAAAGCTATGTAGCTGCAGGCATTAACGAAATGGATAAGTATTTACAACATGTAACTATACCCAGAACTGCTGACCCTCTCAATTGGTGGAAGGAAAAGAAAGATTTACATCCCAGAATCTGGAGATAGTGAATCAACGATTGAGTAGAGTGGCCACTTATATGGAAAGATTTTCAGATGATTTTATGGTTTATTTTTAAATTTATATTATATGCTATATTATATTTTTAAAGTAATGTTATGTTATATTAGATTTAAGCTTATTATTATTAATAAAACAACAAAAAATAGCAATTTACTTTATACTTTTGCAACCATAAAAAAGTTGCTTGAAGTGGCTCTTTTGAGTGGCTCTTAAAGAGCGACTCTTTAAAGTGAGTGAGTTTTACGGAGCTGGCTCACTTCAAAGAGCCATTTTGCCCATCACTAGGCCCGACACAAAGTTTTTCACAGAGGCTTCATTACCGATTTCGTATGCTTTTTTCCAGTTTTTAAAAGTCAGATACATTTTAAGCTTTCCCACTGCTTTCCTTTAACACTTGTTTTATCTGAGCACCGTATCGTTCTATTGGTCTAAGTTCTGGACAATTTGGTGGGCTGGCCTTTTAAGGGCAAAAGTGATGTGGTTGCTTTCATATGATTCCAGCGTTTTCATAACACAATGGCCAAAAGGACATGGACCTTTCACGCCCATTAAAGAAGTCCTCGTTTTTGCTACTTTCTCCTTTTTCTTTTTTTGCACCTTACATGTGTTCTCAGGCTGTAAAGTTTCTTCATTCGATCGACCGTTGACTTCGATATACCAACAGCTACTGCTACATCTCGAACTAAAATCTTGGGTTTGATCTTTTTTCTCATCAAAAACCTTTGAAAACTTGTTTCGGGATTTTCCACGTATTTCAAAATAATTGGCTGTCGTTCAATTTCTTGTTTCAACTCTATGCTGCCAGTTGAAGAGCTCCTGGTTGAATGAATACTAATATAGTTTTCTGCCCATCTGTATAAAAAGCTAAGAAATGGCTTAAAGATCTAGAGCAGGTATACACACGGAAATATTTACAAAAATAAAAGGGTCAAATTTTACTGGGACAACCCTTATGACTGCTTACAGGCGTCCTAGTGAAGAAGAAACTAGGTTATCGGATTATTTTTTTACTTTATTGCGTCACGTTTTACCTATTTTTGCCTAAAGCAAGGTTTTACTGAAAATTTTACGAGTTGCTAATCGTGCTTGATTTGGAAGAACTCGAAAAATATTCAAACGGTTGAACTTTATTTAACAAACTCTGATTACTTTGAAATCAGTCTTTTTAGTTCATAACCCGAAAAAATCAGCCACTATTACAATGATTAACTTTCGTTGACATTTTTCAAGTGAACTAATTTAAATAAAAAATTATATCAAATTTAAGACTCGTATTTTATTCAAGGAAAAGAAATACAAAAATTCAGTGTCAAATTCACTTAGCAACTAACTAAAACACTTCCACTCAAGTGCATCTAGGTCGTCTAATCCATAGTGGATCCAGTGAAAGCTTTAGCCAGTCAGTTAACGTGAAACTGCAACTATTACCACCAAATGAACCAAAAAGAAACTGCGATGTTGGTCCTTCTGTAGAACTTTCATCAGGTGCTAACTGGTTTTCAGAGTATGTCTTATTTGGTGCATAAAATGTATACAGTGTGCTTGTGGTTGAATTCCTTTCAACTAGTGATTTCTGTGTCGGCTGATCGATGCGTTTCTCAATCGCTGCATTGCCTAAGTAACGGTACGGACAATCTTCTTGCACGACATGAATGAGAAAGCCGCCGTTCGGTTTGCCAACTGTTTTAACTCGCAACACTTTTGCACCTAGACCCCATTGTGACATATAGATGAGCCCAGTCCGACATCCACATATCCTTTGGCCATCGATTTCAAGGAACTCATCAAAACATCCTTGTTGACTCACAGCTCCCATCGCGAAGAATTTCAATTCGATTCGAAGACGACATGTGTTTGGTCCTGACTTTTCGACATAGAATAGGCAGTCAACGGGGTTCGTATTGTGTCCTGGGAAGTTTGGACTGGACAAGTAAAATTGTCTTTCGGCAAAACTCGTTGAGCAGCATGATGGGATCGTGTTTGGAAGAAATGGTGATACTTGTGGTTCGATTTTTGGTGGTTTCGGAAACTGAGGGAGGTTCGCGTTGTTGATATTAGTGGCGTCCGGATTTATAGGTTGTCTTCTAGGAGTATTGAAATTAGGCAGCTGTGGAGGATAGGTACCAAATGTATTGAATGTCGGAGGTGGATGTTGACTGGGTGTTTGTGGAAATGGTGACTGTTGCCATGGATACGGATCGAAATTTGGTGGAATATTTGGCGCAGGACGATCTCCAGGATGTGAATCAAATTGTTGTGGAAAACAGATAAAAATGGGAAAAACTGCTGGAAAATATGGAGTCGATGATGGAAACATATTGAACTGTGGTTCGTATCCTTGGGCGGTGGGTGGTATGTAGCCTTGATTTGGCGGTAGATACCCATTTCTCGGAGGCAAATATTGTTTACTGTTGTTGAACTTATTCTCATTAATAGTTTTGAAATTATTTGATGGATTTTTCTGAATCCACGATCGTGGTGATCCCAAATCGTTATAATACGGCATTTCTAATTTATGAGATTTTTGCATTTCTCCTTCTTCCTCCTGACAGGGCTGTCTTGTAACCAACAATCGAAATCCTTTGGATTCGTTAGTTTGATCTGATTGAAAAACCAGGTTCAGAATTCCACTAGTACTGTTGTACACTTTGGTTCCAATCATTTGCCCACACAATACTTCTGAGTTGCCAACACAAAGTCGATCTTTCACACAGTTAGCCGACGGCTCCAGTGCAAAGTCCAAAAACTGCACGTGAAACTCAGTTTTGCAAACATATGGCGATTTGAAAATATATTTGCACTGAACATTTGAAGGATAGTTGTGAGGATAGTTTGGGGTTGTGATGACTGTTTGTGTTGCTTTGAATACTCCATCACATTCACTGAAATTATCGTGACTCATAGCACTAGGGACATATGAAAATGCTGGGCTCAATTGCGGTGTAGCATTAACTGATTTTATATATTCGATTTGATAGTTGTTTAAACTGTTGGATTTGCTTGTGAAGACAAGCTTTAAAAGTATGATACAGGTGAAAAACAGATTTAACTTTGAAAAAAACATCTTGACCAGTGAAGTACGAAAATAATACTAACGAGCGTTTCAGACATAGTACCTGACTTATGACGAATTCAGGTGAAGATACATAGTTATGGTCGGAAATATAATACAAAGCGCTAGTTTCCGGTTTTCTATTTGCGAAAGATAACTGTTTTGGTATGAATATATGCATATCTGGCTGTCAATAAAAGAACTGGTCGATTTCGGGCAAAATACCTTTTAATGGTGTTTCATAGTTTTTCGCTCTCAGTGATTCAGTTAAACAGTTGTGGCTTCATATTTCCATGTAAATAGAGGTCTTATAGAATTCAAGGAGTAAAGAATCTTATTGTACTGTGCGCTTATAACTGATTTGCATTTTGTATCCATTCTAAGCTAATCCTAAGTGAGCACTAAAATATATCGAGTAAGATTTCATGAGTCCTACAAAGTTTCACATCTTTTTGATTAAAACAACAAACATCTTTTTTACTTGTAATAGCACGGCGCTCCATATAGTTTGCGCAAACTTGACTGCGCAGATAAGTCTGTGACTTGTGGCACACTTTTAGCTATCCTCTAACTTAAAATTTTAAAATCTTCTTCAGCAACTATCCAATTAATTGTATAAAGCAGTATACAATCTCTACTTGCATTCAGCTTGAGTTATCTGTTGCATACTGTTTGCATTGTTTCATTGTCTTTATTCGATTCACTTATTTGCTGAAGACAACGTGGTCAAATATTTTCAATGTTCTTTGAATTATATTCTTTGAATATACATGTATATATTCTTTGAATATACATGTAAATACATGTATGCAGATACTATTTTTCTAGAAATCGCAGTTACTTATGAATCTTTTTTGTTGCTATCTGAAACAAGCTGAACAAAAGTGTATATATGACGGAACATCAGATGAATGGAGCTTTTATGGGGACTTGGTTTTTTGCATTATCTATCAGTGTAAACATGTACTATAAATAAAAGATATGCATGCGTGGAATGATGTGTTTATGGTGTATACACTGTTATTGGTATGTAATTTAAATTTGTTATGCTATGAAATTGCAGGTATGTTTTTGTGACAATTTTTGTGTGGGAAAGTATGATATTTTTCACAGTTAATGTGATGCTTAACCAGAAGATGGTAAAACTAAGAAGTACCTACGCCTGAAAGAGCGAAATGTATGTTTGAAATACAGCTTAGCAGGGATAACTCCAACATTTATGGGCAATTCTTGAATGAGAAGTACGTATGTATGTAAATATACCGTATGTAAATTTACCGTAACATAAATTCTATTTGATAAGACTATTAGCTAAAGTGACACCAAACAATTTTTCGTGGCATACCCGACTGATGTGACCACTTGCAAGGTGAGAGATTATTGAATTTTATTTACTTGGTTGCGACAATTGCTATGATCTGCGAATTTTATCCAACGATAATAATTTCTCAGAAAAGTATTTGCTAAATAGCGATCAGCTTTTTCCCTTCCTGTCAACAATATCCTAAACAGGATATATCTACTCCAAAGCTTGATTTCTAAGCGTCAATATTTTATTCGGGAATTGAATCATTACGTATTTCAGTTAGAAATAGCTAGAATTTAACCCAGTCAAATTTTTATAAAAAAATGAATGTGGTAAAAATGAGGAATTCAAAATGTGGAACGAATGAAAAATACCAATGCGGACTAGAAATTTTTGACATAATTATCATCCAGATTAAAGCACGTTTTGAAAATGTTGATCACATATAAACTTTTCATGCAATAAATTCTGCTGGATTTCAAAATTTTAAATTTACTGCTAACAATCTTGAAGCAATAAAAAATAATTTTCTATTTTTCGATGCAAGGACTTAATAAAATCATTTAGAAATAATATATAATGATGAACTGTCCTCAAATATGTTATCTGTGCTACTCAATTTCTCAGTTTTTTCAAATATAATAATCTGTTTCCATTTTCCAAAATAATTTGATTGATGGTATTTTCCAATCGAGTTAAAAACATGAAATACTCTTCAGTAATCGAAGAAATATTGAAACTTATGTCTAGAGAATATTGAAACACAATGAAAAGAATATTGGAACACAATCTATCAGTAAAGAATATTGATAATTTTAATAAATAGGTGGTAGATTTGAAAGCTAGTAAAATAGAAAAGAGATATAGAAAGATTTATGTATGTAAATAATTAATAGAAGTTAATTTTAAGCAGTGCTTTAATTTGATTTAATTATGCCATATGTAATATATTTTAACCATTTTTTAAAGAAACAAATTTTTTACCAGTGGAATAAGCTTAAAAGAGTTTCATGCTTATTGTTAAACGAAACACATGGTTTTTCTCCTGTTGGATTTTTTTTGTATTTTCGGAATTAGTGAAAGAAAACTTTTTAGGAATCCGTACGCTTGGAAATCGATAAGCGGTCTGGGTACGCCATCCTTCCTGTTGAGTGGAAACTCGTTCAGAGGTTCTAGTGTAAGCAGATGCTTGCCATTGAAGCTTAGACCCATTTTGATTTATATATTATTATATACCATAGATCTCATAGAGCCTTGAGCAAGTAGCTTTTTTGGAGAGTAGAATTGACTTTGGGAAAACTTCTTCTTCATCGCTAGACAGTGAACAATTATTCTTTTTGGCTCAAGATAGAAAAACAAGAAGCATCTTGTATCTCATTGCAAACTATATACATGAAACTGCTTGTGCGATTTTCTGCATAAAATGTTTAGGTACTTAATACATCGAATTTCCCATAATATGACATCAATCCCACCAATAAATCCTTGTCCGTCATCGGTGATCCCGTAAAAAATTAGCTTCTCCACTTCAGTGTAAAACAAGTGAAGGCTGTACTTTCTTTCCCGCCTCCCTATCTCTAATACTTAGATGCTATTTTCTTGAGTGTAGAGCCAATTTATTTTCATAGTATACCATGTTGAATTCAAGTTTAAAGTATTGTTCTTTCTTATCTGCTGTTGGAAACTAAAGAGTTTCTTACGTAAACCGTCTTATAAATTTATCATGTCGGAAAAGTGAACTCGCGGTTAGTTAAAATAGCCATCATCAATAGTAATATATCGGTACCTGAGCAAAGAAAGAAATTGTTTGTGTCTAGTTTGTCTAGTGTCAAAACTCCACAACGATGTTAGCCCATAGATTCTTATCTTGTTGGCATTTTTTTCAGTGACCTTATGACGAAAGCTTATATCTAAATTTATTTCTCATAAAAAAACTCGTTATTGTTTAATGAATACCATCAATTTATTTATTTTTGCTTCAAGATGTATTTGACTGGAACTGATATCTTTTTTGAAGCTTTGATAGGAGTTCTCGTCATGAACAATTTCTCGACAATTTCTCGTCATGGACGTTTCCTGTTGCACTAAAAACATTTCAGTAAATATGGCTGCTACGAGGGGCGGCTGGTAAGTTCGTGGCCTAAGGTACTTAATGAATGAAAATAATAGTTTTATAGTTTTTATTTCAAGTGAATTACACTTTTCACATCTTGATATAATGCCTTTGTACCACTGAAAAAATATTCTTTTCTTCAAAATGGTATTCTACGGCCGCCTTCATCTTACTGTCGTTTGAAAATCTTCGTCCCTGTAACTCCTGTTTTAAATTTGAAAGAGGAAACAAGTTATTAAAAGTCATGTCTGCAGCACTCCACTCCAACTTGCCACGTCTCTTCTAAGCAGCTGCCTCACATATCTGATCAAGTAAATTAGCGTAATACTGGCCGTTCATGATAGCCCCGTTAAACTAGCTATCATTTGATAAAATTCCTTCGTTTTCCTAGAAAATGGTATCCATAATCTTCGACACCGATTTTCTCACTTTGTGGTCTTTCTCTGTTTTCTCATCTACTGCATCGACTTTTATTTGAACTTGAGATCATACTGACAAATCCAGGTTTTATCAACGGTCACAATGCGGTTTCAAATTTTATCCAAATCACTCTGACACACCTTCGAAAAATTTTTACAGCTCTCCAATCGTTGCTGCTTGTTGAGTGGTGTGAGCATTCGCGGTACCCAACGCGCATAAATTTTATTATGTGCAAATATTCATGTAAAATCTCCCCAGCTCGTTTTTTTGCACATATGTAATTCTTTTGCTATCTGCCACTATTTAATTCTTCGATCAGCCAGTATTCGTTTTTCGACTTTTTGGACATTTTTTTCGGTCAAGACCGTTACTGGACGGAATTCGAAGAAGACGAGCCCACTTTTTAACCATCGTACATGAAAACCGATGATATTTTTTTTGGCGTATTTCTTTTTTAACAAAGAATATAATCACAACACTGTGCACTAAATGGCGAAAATTTTCAGTTCCCGTTGACATGGTATTGTTTGTTTTTAATGAACAAAATAAAAAGAGACGTGTTATTTATACTTACAATGATCTACACAAATAATGTTAGCAGTAATGAGATGATGAGTTGTCGCTAAGTGCCTCAGAACGCGAGCCCTTCAGCCACTCTTCACATACGATTCGAAATTCACAAAACAAAAACTTAGGAATTATTAGTGTCCACTCTACTTGCAAATACTTTTAGTGAAAATTAAATAGGTTTAAAATCAACGTGTCCTTTGATCTGAAATATTAGCAGCTTATTAAAATTCAAATACACATCATTTGAAGTATTGCTTCACTTCTTCAAATTGAAAAAAAGTGCAGCCGAGTCTCATCGATTGCTCACCGAAACATATCCTGAATATTTTCCACTGATTTTAATGTGCGAAAGATAGTTTGTGTGGTTTCGAAGTGGTGATTTTGGTGTAGAAGACAAAGAGCTCCCAGGACAGCCAAAAACGTTCGAAGACTTAAATGTCTTAAAAATCAAAATGAAAGCCTTAAGAATGATCCAAAATGTGCGATGCGATCTACTACCCCACCCGTCGTACAGTCTAATCATCGCTCCTTCGGATTACTGTTTGTTCCGATTGATGGCGCATGGCCTGGCTGACCACCACTTCACTTCCTATAAGGAAATCAAAAATAGGCTTGTTTCATGGTTAGACGAAAAAAGATGAGGAATCCTTTCGACGAGGAATCCATCAGCAGCCGAAAAGATGAGGGAAATAATGGCCTTTTATGGGCAATACTTTCAATAGAATAGATTTTACTATTCTTTCACAATAAACGCCCAAAATTTGCCAAAAAACAAGCATTTTTAATGTGCGCTCGCTCTCTTTATTGCTCTCCATCTTGAAAATAAATTAGCTCTAAAAAGTAAAGTCTATGAGATAAAACACAAACATATTTTTTTCATTTTTAATAATTATATATATATACATACGCACTAGATAAATTTCCAAATTATCTCACTCTGTTTAATACTTGCCTTACGCCAGTGCACTTTGGCTGTGAAGTAATTTGTTACATTATAAATGGCTACAAATAAAAGTGATAAATAAAAGTTGCATTTCAATCTTGTAGTCATTTTATCAAATAAATTCAAATCATTATATACAGGTATGCTCGTAATAATCCGATAATCATTGTAATTTTTTTTATTCATAATATAGTTTTTATTTCTATTATTACATAAATTTGTTTACATGACAGTATTTTATACTTACTTTGTAATTGCATAATGATTGAAAATAGTGATATGGTTACAACTATAGACTTGAGACTCTCATCTCTTCGAATATTGTATACATACATATTTGACATTAGATATTTTAATTGTTTTTTTTTCGATATTTAGGCTGGAAGATAATATGTATGAAAACTTACTGATCTGGCGATATATTCATGCAGTCAAAACGTTGAAATCTTATGATACGCTAGTTAGACATGTGTTTATTAGTACATATGCATGGGTGTATGTATGTATTTATAAGAACAAAATGAGCTGGCCTCATGCTCTGGTTAATCTGACAAATATTTTTGAAAATATATGGAGGGACATCAAGTGGATTGTAAACGTTATTTGTAGTGACAATTCGTTTCTTATGTTCGTAGCAAATTCTTACTTCTCAATAAAGAGTTACAGCTACCTCGTATTTGTAGTTACAATAATATATGTTATATGACCAAAATCTTTACATAATTTTTTATTATTTTTGATGGTTAATAATTTTTTTTTGTTTTGCATTTAAAAATTCCTTAGCTTCAATAATACCCTAGATAGTAGCTGCCAGTCAAATTAATTCAATTGTTGTTCTCTGTTATTGTTTTTTTTCGATTCCTCTTTCGTTTGCAGTTCATCGTCTGTGCTTGATTGTTTGCGAGTCGTTGCCCTCGCAAAACAATAAATCATTCATTCAGTGAAAATTGTCGTTTTAACCCAGAAATCGAATATTTGTGAAAATTGCTTTAGCCGGTCGTTTTCTGTTACAAAAGTTAACCGTCTTCTGCTGGTTACCATTACGATTCTCATGTATACCGACTAGTAGTTTGAAAACATCCTCGCGACTGGGAACGCACAAGTATCGGGTATCGGCTTCGTAGCTGTAAAGAAAAATGCAAAGAACGAAATGAAATTATGTTTGCACAATACGATGTTGCATGATAGATGATTTGAGTTGGAAATACTATTTGAGTATTGATATGGCAGTGGGAAAATTCTAGTAATGTTATGCAAAAGGATATTGTTGGGAGTTTGAATGTCACTTATACTCCTGACCTCTGTTGTGAAGTAACTTGATTATATATATTACAGTTCTCTTTATCAGCTCAAATACTGGTCAGTTTGATTTGAAAAAAATAATCATTGGACATAATGGATATTTCAAAATAGTTTGATTTAATAACGTTCATGATTACTCCTAGCTTCAGAGGGAACGCATTGAATGATACAACACTTTTTGAAACGAAACACTTTGAAATCGAACTGGTCCTTGCAATGATAAAAGGTTCTTTCAGAAATTCGAATGATTATTCTCGTGAATAGAACATTGAATAACAATTTCAATCAACTTTGCAAATTTAATTCAAAGCTGTAATTGAATCTGTTATATCACAAACTTCATTAGTCATGATAATATTTCTAACGGAACTGTAGCTCCTAGATTCCAAGCGAAATAAGAAAAATCGTTCACTTTGTGTCAGAAATACATAGTTCATTTATTGCTCTGAAGTCTAACAAGTCTGAAGTCTAACAAGCTAAATTTTTTTTCCAGTTTAATTTATACATTCTTAATGTAAGTTCAGGTCAGTTCAAATTTGTTCGCCTTGAATTTGATTCAAAAAAATTATGAATTTTGTTGGAAAAAACCGTGAAATTGACTTAAAAGAAATTTAAATTTGACTCGAAAATATGAATTGCTATCAAAAATGTAGAAATTCGATTTGAAAAAATATGAATTAGATTCGAAAATATTATGAATTTGTACCAAAAATCTACGAATTTTACTCGAAAATGGTATAAATCCAGCTTACAGATGGAAAATTAGCCTCTCACTTAAAATGCTGAAGTTCCTCACTTTGCCAAAGATTATGTTTAGTACTTTTTGATTGTTTAGTTTGTGGCTTTTGTAATATTGTGACTTTTGAGACTTGCTTTAGTGACTTTCTCTTTGTCTTTACGGCAAAAGATTTTATGTAATAATCTACAAGGAAATCTATTGAATTCCAAAGACTTTTTTCAGAATAAAATAAACAAAAAATAGCTCTAGCTCATTCCGCGAAAAATAGAGCAAATGTGTAGGATTTGGTAACATTTAGAATTTGGTCCTACTAAAGACCAATGCATGTCTATTCTTCAACAATAGTAAATTTGCACTCTTTATTAGAACATATTCTTCTCGAAACCAAAATGCTCTAAATATGAGTTATTTTGCGTCTGATTTCGTATATGGCTTTCTACGTAACCTCGCGCATCCATCACGAGTGACAACTTTATATTTGTGACTAAAACACGTTTTCAAAATTTTAAATCTGCAATTTTTCGGATACTAAACATTTTTTTACGATAAGATTCACTGTATAAAATCTTTTATACAAATTTCGGTAAGCGATTTCGCACTGTTAGCAGAGATAGACTAAATGGATATTTTGTTAAGGGGTTACATAGGTCTTGAAGGAAAATATAACAACTTTTTCAAAATATTGTATTTTAAAAACCAAAAATCTATTTTATTTGAAGTTTACACATAGAAAAGTTTAGCATTTCAAAAAGCTTGGCTCGTGATTGAACGGAGGAATTGAAAAAAAATGAAATCTAAAGTTTTGAAATAAATTTGAATGTATTTTCGTCTCATATATTTTTAGCATTTTTCCGATTCTCATCGTTTTTAAAACTTTTTTTTCGTAAAAAACAAGAACGAGTTGATCGACTGAAAATCCCTTCGTTCAATCACGAGCCAAGGGTATAAACTATAAAATTTTTTTTGAATTTTGGTTTTCAGATGAATCTGCACCGAAGTATTCTGCCTACCGCAAAAAAAAGGCTGGACGAGGAAAACTGCAGGAAAATCGACAATTTTCAAAATTTTTAGTTGAAGATTTTTTTACATTTTCTTGAAGTGCTAAACTTTTTTATCTGTAAATTTGAAATAAAATAGGATTTTGGTTTTCAAAATACAATTTTTTGAAATAGTTGTTTTTTTTCCTTCAAGACCTATGTAACCCCTTAATGGAGATTTTAGTGTCGCAATATGTTTTTTTGGACCTAGTTAATGATTCGCTTATTTTTGCATATTGATTGTTTGGAAACTCATCCCAAAGTAGAATTCATAGATGTATAAAACCTTTTTTAAAGTCTGCTGCAGATTACGATTTACGAGGTACTATGTTGAACGTACCCCAAAAATCGAGGATGTGAGTGACCACATCGTTGATAAAAACCTTCTATGTTCGGGATACGTTCAACATTGTACCTTGTACATCGTGAGGAAACACGATGGTCTGTCGCAGACTTAACTCTTCCTTAACTATTTATGTTCATGAATATGATCTTCTGATTAGCAAGCAATCACCAATTTGACATGAATCCACTATATCATATCTGCAAATGCATTTTTTTAAAATTTATTTGCACTAAAAAGCAATTATTCTATCAGTTTTTCGTTATATTTTTTAATATAAATTTCACCCGGCGGTCTACTAAATTTTTGAAATCATGTTTTTGTTTAAAATATGTTGAAAAATAGTCATACATCAAGCCAGGCTAAGGAGCTACCAATTTTAAAGTGTTTAAAGAGCTCGCAATTTAGCTGATAACCTTGAATTTCTTGGTATATTCCATCTCATTGCATCATTTTTTTTACTGAATGGAGCTTTATATGTAGCTTCTAAAAAAAATAAGACTTTTCTTTTGAAAGCTAGGAAAATCGAATTCAGAATATCTAATCCAGATTTTGTATTTTATGAGAATAGACTACAGAAAAATAAATAAATTATTGATTTCTAACACAAAATGAGTAATTTTACGTCAATTTCTGGGAACCCAAAAGTTACTCTAATATTACTGCTAATCTGGATTAGCATATGTAATATAGTAGCCGAAATAAGACTGATTTAAAAATAAATTGAGATCCCTTACCGAGAAAAAATGATAAACTACATAAAAAATTTGAATAACTTGATATAAGTGATCCTGAAGAAGAGCAAAACTAGATAAATGAATCTTCTAAACTTTAATCTTCTAATCTTTTCTTCCAAACTCACACTTTCTGTAAGTTTTAATTGAATCGTGATCTTCTTTTTGAAATTGTGAATTTTTTCTATCAATGCACAACTTACGTCTTATGACGGCTGTTTTGTCGTTTCCAGGGATATCTTCGATAGTATCTTGATCGTTTTTCAATCGGACTATTATCCATCGAATCAGATACATCTGCAATTGCTTCTTCATTTTCAACGTACACGACTGGTAGAGTTTTCAATGATGGGTTCTATAAAAGAAATTTTGGCAAACAAAATTATATGTATGTTTGAATAGCTACGTGAACAAAAAATATGTAATGTAACTGTATTCATTTTAAATTTTGATTTTGTTTTTAGGGATATCTAACGTTACCTCTAAAAGTTTCAAGAGCATTGCTGATTTAGCTGCGATTTCTTGTTCCTCACGAATTTCGTTGTCCAACGATTGAAGCGTTAGTTTATCAGCAAAGTCAATATCATTTCCAAACCCATTGTATTCATCGGGTTCGGATAGGAACGAAGGCGACTTTAAAGGATCTGTAAGAATAGTAGCAAGAATTCAAGCGTGAGATCTCGTTTCACTAACATAAACTTTATGTGGGTTTAAAATAGTGCTTGATATAATCAAATAAAGTACGTTTTTATATGGATATAATTTGCAATTACTTTCTGCTTATTCAGAAGTAGCAGTAAAGAAATAGTGATGCATCCGTTCATCCATTCACAGCCATAGACGCCAGCTTTTATAACAAAGGAGTCTTAACGTAATCACTCACTCAGAGCCGAGTGCCTGATAAATGCCAGCTAATTGTCGTTTCATAATTGCAATGTTTTATTTCTGTTTCCATAAACTGATTGAAATATGATCTAGACATTTGCAAACAGTCCTCCTACACATTTGTAGGAAGACCACAAGATGTTAAAATGAAGACTATTTTTAGGCATATTTTTGCTCACATTGTCTGTTGCTTACTATATACATACATCATGTGGTATCAAAAATACATTCTGGACTCTTATTACTATGCATACTTTTAGCTCAAAGGCAATTTATTTGAATCAGAAATGTTCACTTGGTGCCGTATGAAATATGCATGGATTGCTCTAAAATAGGATATTGAACAAAGCTAGCTATGTATGTATTACGCATTTATTTTCATTTCCGTTAATCAAAGCTGTAGCTTAATAGTTAAAACGGGTATTATCTCATATTGTAAGTTTAATTTTGGCTGAAAATCTATAAATTACCAAGGTTTTTTTTCTGTTTTATGGCAGTGACAAAATATTTCAATTAATTCATCCGTAAGATTTATGATGTCACATACTTTTACATCCAAGCACTCTCATTCAAACCAGCAAACTTACCTTCGCCTGGATCGTAAACTGAGCGTTCGCTATCATCGACTTCGATTCCTTGAAGTGGGAATGGTAAATTTCCGGTTGCAATAGGACCTACAACAATCGGTTGGCGTTGTGTTACAAAACACATGATTCCTTGTATAAACATCAAAATAATTATAGTACATGCCATACTCGGCGGTAATAACATCTTGAGTAGAGAACACAATACTGCTTCAGATATACTCTACGATTTCACACAGCTTGTACTTTGACGTGCTATAATGGGATATCTAGTGGAGTTGATGTTACTTCCTTCTAGGAATTATACCTGTAATAAGAATATAATTGATCTGATTATTCGAAAATTATAGGTATAGTTTGTTTCAGATAATAAATTAATTTTGCAAAAAGTTATCCCAAGAAAAGAAAAGATGAAATTTACAATAAGCCGGCGACTTTTAGAGTTTGACATCGAAGTTTATTTTTTGCTGCATTCGACTCATAACAAGGGTTTTCTCTTTCAAGTGATTTTTTATTGAATTTTTTTCTTCCAAAACCAGTTTGATTGTGAGAAAAGCACCAACACTTGCCTCTAAGACTTCCTTATGCTCTACCTGTACTCGTATATCTACTCAGTTTTCGTGATGAAAACTTTTCTACTTGAGTAGCAATTAAATTAGCCGTTTTAACAATTATAAAGTATTCGGTGATTCGCCCTTGGTAGAGTGCTCGCCCACGCATCAAATTGACAGAGTGATTGATTAAAGATTAGATAAATTTCATCGTCTTGAAAGTTTTGAGTTACTGACGGGAAAGTGTTGAAATTTAACCGAAATACGTCCAGATGGAAATGTTGTCATGAATTATGGTGATTTGATAGATTTGTTCTTAAGCCGATCGGAATTGTTACACAAAAGTTAAAAGGGGAGATTTGAGTAAATTGCGTTTATAATAATTGATGTATTTCATGTGTAACAGTTAATTCATTTTAAATAATCTCCCATGTCATCAAATTTTTATTAGATCGAATGACGATCAATTTGTGCGTTTGAACGAAGAGTTTTATCTTTAAAAGCGCTAAGGGTTTTCTCAAGTGAGAAGATGATGATCTTTTTGATATCAGGTCAGAAAGCGTTGAATTGTGTGCTATCTGTAACGAATATGGAATCAATGAACTGTTGTACACATATAAAATGGGTGCATTCCGAATGCAAGGACACACCTGAAAATTACATTTGTGATTTTTGCACTCTCTAACAAAGTAGGCTTAAGTCAGTATGCATTTCATTCATACAAAATAAAAATGTAATTTCTTATGTCATCTTTTTGTCAATTTGTTATGTCAAAATAGAACAACTTTATAACTATGTGTTGAATTTCTGCTTTTTTATTTTCATTCTTGGTCTATATGTATTTTAATTGACTGGCGCTATTACCCCGAGTTCATGGCGGCATCACCTCCGTACCCCGGGTAATCCCGACATAGTGTAGATGTTCATGAAGTAATTTTCTATGAAAATTTTATTTATATTTGCGGTAACAAAAATTTCTTTTAAGATTCTTAAAAGTGTATTTAATAGTGTAAAATATTTTCATAGTTAGATAACATGTTTTTGATTAATGAAAAAATGAAAAAAATTAAAGTTCCTTAAGATGGCGATATTCCCCCGGTCTACCCTATGACGCAATTGAAGCAGTGCTTCCCTTGCTAAACAACTTTGCATAAAAAAAATATTTACCAATTAATATTTAACAATCAGAAAATTTGGTTTTTGAATATCCAAGAACCTAACATTTTTTTTCAAAAGACAAAGTTTCATTGCCACTATGCATGAAGTGGTTTTATTTTATAACAGTTCAACCACAGAGCTTCGAAGGTGAATTTGCAGCGACGCAACGAAAACTCAAGCGTATTACTCGAAGTCGCAAGCACTGCGTACCAATCAATTCAGCACATACAGTTCATTGCAGCGCATTGAGATATCTTACACAGAACACTGAAGTGATCTTGCTTCAATGCTCCAACTCGTGATTTTCGCACAGATCTACTTAGACACTTTACCTAAATGATGCCCACAAAAACTCTCGCGGACGCTGCTCAGTTCACAGCGTCTCGGTGGGTAGATAAATTCAGAAAACCCTTGCCCATCCACCCGCTAAACGATCCAAAAATCTTGGTGTATGAATGGAATTAAAACGCTGGAAACTTATCAGCGTCCCTGTTATGTTTTTGTTTCCCGTCATGATTTACGTTACAGAATTTGTAGATCCTCTTCTTACGAATTGTCCCCCTTCTGATTTGATGCCTTTTATGCTTTGTTGGGATGGTGTATGTACGGTTCAAGTTTTTGTGATTTTGATGTGGAGAATCGAATATGTAGGAGTTACATTGTTTCGTGTGCAACTTTCCCCAGATCGGTTTTTTGTATATGCTTTGGGTTTACTTTCGCAAAATGAGTTTCTCGGTTCAGGTGCTTTGGGTGATATGATCGCTTGATTGCTTTCGCCTATGTTGATGTTATGTCTATGCTAAATTTCTGAAGTTTTTGCTTCTGCATTACATTAGGTGCATTTTTATGTCTTGTTCGCAAAAAAAAACGCACCTGTTATAATTCTTTTGACTGGATTTTTTTTTGTATTGTCAGTATTAATACGTTCGGTTAAAGATAGATAAAAGGATAGTTTTTAAAGCAAATTATAACATAAAACTTGTTAAAGTGAGAGCGTATTGAATAGATTCTGTTTCGAAAAGTTAATATTTACCCGTTTAATATGGATTTTAAAGTGGAAAACCAAAACTGCTGTGATTGTGCAATAGCGGCTTTACTGCGGCAGTCTTTTTCATCTAGATCGATTGAGCGGAAAAAGGATATTTTTGATTCTTGGCAATCAAGACCACTAATTTCGGTCAGTCAACTATTTGCAAAAGATAACTATATTGGGCACTTTTCTTGCAAATTAAAGGAGTAATTTATTTTGTTTTTGGTATTGGCTATCTAATTCAATTTGCTAAAAGATGCATTATACCCTCAGCTTTGAGCTATTAAAAAACTTTGATCACTTATTTAGCCTGTAATATGTTATAAGCTTAACTTTTTTTTGTAATTTAAAAAAAATTTAAGAAAATAGTATTTATTTTTGTTTTCAAATACTATATATAATTTGAACTTTTCTGAGATTGTTGATCTTAGTGAGTAGGAATATCACTGAAATAAGCTGCTGACAATCAATCACTCATTTTCAATACAAATATGGTCAGCATTAGGTATTTCTATTTATTTTACACGATATTTAAAAAAAATCCCACTTATAGGTACTTTACTAAGCGCTTCATAAGTATGCTTATTTACATTATATGCTTATATATTTTGCTTCTGCTTCCCTAAGTCTCAAAACCACGAGCCGCCACTGCGTAAAGTTGATGTAATAGAACGCGAATTTTGCTAATCAATTTGCTCTATCTTTAAACGTTGCTGAAGCGTTTATCGATCCATGATTAAAAATTGCAAATTTTCAACCGTTCAAACGTTAAAAAAATGTTACAGAAATGTCATTGGATAACAGAAAAATTTCAGCAGAAAATAATAATTAATAAATATCTGCAATGTGGTGAACATAATAATCTTCATCGATTTACTGCAGAAGAGAATCGCAACTGCAGTGGTCATAAGCCACAGCTATTATTTGTTTGAGTACTAGAAAAATAATGGCAAAGAAACTAATCTTTGAATCGTCTAAAGTTTTCTTCAAAACATAATGAAAAACCACAATTTCCACATACGAGTATTTCCTGTGTAAGTAAGCAAACCATTGAAATAAACTGCACTTCCGTGCGTTTTTCAATAAATCTTCGTAAGCAGCCAGGAGTTGAAGCATATATTTTTGAAAGGATATTTATCCTTACGAATGACTTCACTACAAAAGCTTCTTGCACTTTAGCATCACAAATTTAAATGTTTACATCAAAGCGTACAAGCCAAAAATATCTTCAACAACAAACCTAGGCTTGGAAATTCGGCAAGCGTATCGTTTATCGAAGAATCAAAAGGTCCTTTCGCCTCTGGTATGAATTTTTTGCTTCTTGAATGTTTCAAAAAACTCAACAAAAAAAACATTGCTCTACTGACTGACTACAATTTTGTCGTGACATGTTTTCTTAGTATTTTGCCATTCCTACGCGGAAAACATAGAAGTGCCTCTAGCGATATCCCTATAACGTCATCAACAATGGCCTTTTTGAATTTTTGCCGCTAGGATGCTTAATTGAAAGTGATGCTTAAGTGAAAGTCCCCTTTCGTAGCATCATTATGCCGTGGTATAATTACAGCCAATGAGGTCAGAATACTTTTGATTTTTTTTTAACTGTTCATTACGACCGCAAGTATCCTTTCAAATATTGCAACGAATTGATTAATGTGACGCATTTTCCGTCTATATTCAGGTATTTTTTCCTACGATATTGTCTAAAATTAGCGTGGGCGGACTGTAACTAGGTTAAAGTAGATAATGAATTTATCTTTTAATTAAATCCATCGTTCTCATATTCAAATTCTCAATACACTCCATATCTACATCAGCTAGACTCAGCAAGAAAGGACCAATCGATTATTACATTAATTTAGTAACAGTAAAGGACCCTAATGTAGACTATTTTTATTTCCTATCAGATGATGCTTGGTAGCTGTTTAAGGCGAGCAAGGAAAATTTCAAATCGATAGAAGATGTTTGATGTATCTTGGAATATTAAGGATCAGTAATGCAAGCGAGCTATGATATATATACTATGAGATTCTCATTTTTTATCTGTGTGCTTTTTAAAGAGTAATATCAAGTAGAATGACCGATATTGTTCGAAATGTTGTCTTTGCTTTAGCTGACATTTCGATTATTAAGTGCGGTGATTTGTTGTTGGTAATTTATTTCTATTGTGGTTTGAAAATTAAATCAGCACTACCATATTAACTTTCTATGATGATATGCAAATTTGATGGAAGCTACTAAAAGATGCATTTGCGCGTTCCACTGAGGCTTGTTTATTTGTATTCAATAATAAATTCAGATACATACTTAACTTTATTCAGGTTGGCTTACAACCAACACATGAAGCCTTTTGTACAGTGCAACGTTTCCTGTAACCATAATATTTGCACTGCAGTAGCAACATTTACGTCTGTTATCGCGCGAAATTCTATGTAGATACTGTAAAAAGTGAATCTCGAGAGCAGGATATCAGCAATAAACCAAAAGCGGAAGCTGTGTCTGACTGAAACGTTGCTGTGTGCATTTTGTGACAATACAAAGTGAGCTACTTGAGGAAGTTGGAGGGGCGTGAATGAACTTTCTACTCTCGTCGTTAACAGTATCCGACTTTCAAAAGAGTGTTAAGAGTTTGTAGGTATAGTTATGTTACAGGAAAGGAATTTTATACATAGAATAGTCGAGCGTTAAGTTGTTGTCGAGTATTGGAGTTAAGCTTGTTGTAGTAGATATGATAATAGACTTTCAGTACATTTTTACTCGTTTGTTTAGTAAGCGTCGAGTAACGGGTGTTATATTGTAGTTCTCATTAATGTTTGTCCTATAAATACGAAAGTCTCTTTAGTGATGATTTTTCATGATTATGTTCACTATGCTAGGTATGTATGCATTGGGATACAGAAGCTATGAGATTTTTGTGGTCGGCAAAGAATGATATTTCTACTAAATTTTGTAAACGATAAACAAAAACACCATACCCTATAGGAATTAAAATAATTATGGCTGCAATCGCCAATCAATTTCCACTAAAATGCTTTAATGTACGACATTTTCGCGTTTATTGGTCACCAAATACAAATCGATGTTGATTTGTCTGTTTATGGATATAACGCGCAAGAGAATTGAGTTTTGGCTACTTTGCACGCGAACCGTAAAGAATGTTTGACGAGACTGTTATTTCATTTTATTGTGAAATAAAGTTACAATGCAAATTTAAGTATGCCAATTTGAAATTCTGGAGACATAAAATACCGATTTACAATGCGTGAAAGCCAATACGTATGTATATGATCAATAAAAATTTGTATCATAGCTTTAAAAACATCTAAATTCACACTTGATACACATGACAATCAAAATTAAAGAGAAGTAGGATATAATGAAGGTCTAAAATATGAGCCTAAAGCGGAATAATTTGCATTTTTTTCTAATTGGCTACTAAGGCCTACTTTATTAATATAGTAAATAACAACAGAAAATATTTAAGAAGAATAATAGGACGAATGTCGAAAAAGCAGAATTTGAAAGATGATTTGCGATTCGTTTGGTGATAGAATTTGAACATTATTTTGAAGTTGTTCCGGGATAGAGTTTGTATACGTCGTTGAATATCCTGCAGCATTCATTTAAAAACTGCATGGGTGATTGAACATTCAATCGCCAAAATGCAAAATGAATTGAAATTGAAAAAAGTCTAGCACATCGAAACCGCTAGAAAACTGAGTTTCGAAGAAATTGACTTTGAGTGACAAAAAAATGTGGAAAAACGTTATACACTTTTTTGTAGTATCCAGAGCAACAAAACCCAACTCTGACATAGATGATGAAATGTTCAGTGCTGGCAACACTTTTCCACCGAAGCAGCAATAAGTTTACCATACCAAGCTCATACTAAAACTTATCCTTTGAATTTCGTTCTCAACGCAGGGTTTAATCGAAAGTTTTAGCGGTTAAACGTTGTTTGACGCTGCCATCCGAAAAATGTTCAAAACTCGGAAAATTTAAAAATTGGTTTCTTACTTTTGTTGCAAATGCTTTACATATGAGTATGTAATTTGAAGCATCTGTTGGTGCAATATTTACGAAAATGTCTGATGCTGGTTTCCCTGTGTTAGCAAACAAGCAAAATACTCGTATATACCAAATCTGCTTCACGTTAAGTTAAACCCACCCTGTTAATTTCGTTTCGATTGAATAACTGCGCTGGAAGTTATACGGGTGAAAATAATTTTAGGGTTACCACCCTCAACACTTTTCAAGTTTTCAAAACGTTAATATTTGTTGTTGATTTTCATTGCAGGATCATTTCCATTTGCAAATCTAATGGCATAATCGCTTGGTAAAGAGTTTCCAAAAAATTACAAATATGGTCATAGCTGGCAGCCCTCTCAAGTTTTTTTTATGAAATTCCTATAACATTTGGTTACCATTAAAGTCCATTTACTCCATGAACTTCAATTAGATTTCAAGACTGGACCAGAAGCTATAGGGGAAAAAAGCTTTCTTTTGCTGAACAAATTTGCAAGATTTAGGAGACGAAAATTACCATAGCTGGCAACTCTATTCTAATTCTTCAACCAAATTTTCATCAAATGTTGTCTGAGGTAAGGTCCAAATATTGTGTGAATTTTGTTAAAACGTGATAGCAGAATCGGAAGTTATAGACCAAAAAGCAGTTTTTTTCCTCAGTGATTTTTCAAGACGGTACCAATGCCACAATGTTGCCTGCATTTCAAAATCACTTCTATCAAATCTGGTCTTAGCTAATACTAACACGTCCTGCAAATTTCATTATGCTCGGATTATCCGGTCGTCAGTTCTCGTGAACAGAACTTTCGAGTGCTGAAAATAGAGGTAATTTGGTGATGGTTTGCCGTTCTTTTGCAAGTCGGAATTTTAAAAATGTCAATTTGACATGATGGACAAAGGTTAAAATTTATCAATGATTTGAAATTTTTGTCGAAAAGCAATAAATTTGCAAGAGGGTCGTTGATTTGAAGGATTTTTTTCAGGAGCCTGGCATAGCTGCAGCGTTACTTGCACTGGCTTGAAAATCCATATGTATTAAGTCTTAGTCAACATCAATACGCTCTGCAATTTTCACGATGATCTAATGTTTTTATCAGTAGTTATGACAAATCAAAATTTGAAAAAAATCCTTGCCTACTTTTAGGCACTCAGCACCCACAAACGGCTCAAAATTTCCATTTCTTTATCATAAACAAGCTTAAAACATAATAAGTTTTCATTTCCACTACTTTTTTTAACGAAAATTTACACTGCTTGGAAATATAGGAGTACTTGAAAATTTACTAAAATGCCCGCCGCCACCAAAAGGTAAAAGAAATCTGAATTTTAGCAAGTCATAAACCTACCCACTGTATACATCTATGTCCTCCGAAAATTTCAGCTCAATCGGAGTGGCCACTCCAGAGATTATCTCCCTTAATCATTTTGCTGATATATACATATATATATATATATATATATATATATATATATTTATATATATATATATATATATATATATATATAAATACATATATATATATATCTATATATATATATATATATATATATATATATATATATATATATATATATATATATATATATATATATATATATATATATAAATACATATATATACATATATATATCCCATATAAAGCAATATAAATTTTCGGCGAAGCGAGTTTGATACTGAATTTTCTTCGAAAATTCAACAAAAATAGCCGAAAAAGGAACAATTATATGGCAAACTGGGATATTATCAATAATGGAAAAGTAGCTAGCCTAAGTAGTTAAAGACATTAAAGTAAAGCAGCTAAGAGAGTCATTGATAATACAATTCTAGTCAAATAAAGACCTTTTGGTTATATATTTATTATCTCCTTGTGGCAACATAAATACTATTGGAAAAAAAAACAATCAAATCATAAATTTCAAATTTACAAATACAAATTTCATTCTAAGAGCAAGCCAACTTTGAATATTCACTCCACCTCTCGAAATCAAGCGTTTGAATGATTTTCTTGCCATGTGCAATTTTTGTGGACAAGCAACACCTAGACAGCAACTAGACAGTTTCAAGTTAACCAACATGATGCAATATCAGCTCAACTACAATAAAATGAAAGTCAAGTTCATTATCTTGTCTGCTCGATTTCCTCTACAATTTAAATTGCATCCAGCATATTACTAGATAGATTACCAACAACTTGTAGTCGATATTTACTAGCGGCGATGAATATCTTTTTTCATTTACATAATAGCAGAATTTGCGTTTACAATATCAATGCAATTCTAAATAGCGGCTGTGACAATAAGTTTGATTTAAGATTTCTAGCTCTATCTGTACAAATTTAGCTACATACTCTAGTAATCATGAAACCAGTTTGACTCTACTGGATTTCTTTTGCATAGTTGAATTTGTAATCATTACTTCAGATGTCAAACAATTGTATATTACTATTATTTAATTGAATTACATCTTTAACAGAATTATAATTAATCTGAATTAGATTAGTTGACAACTATATAAATTGCTTGTCATTAGGCATCAACATCAGAATTCATCGAGATCTGTTAGATTTCAAACGCTATTCACAGCACACTAAAAACTATCAACAGGAATCATGAAGGTGATTATAACTAATTACAAATTAATTAACTACAGCTATTATTAAGTACTAATCAAAATTTTAATTCCAACAGTTCGGTGCACTGATCGTCCTTTTCGCCATCGTCTTGGCATCTGAATGCGCGGTGGTTCAAATTGTACCAGGTCTTTCCTACACAGCTGTTGATGGAACTAGTTTGGTTGCTGTTGCTCCAGCCGCCGTTGCCGCTCCCGCCATAGCTACGATCCGAGGACCTGCTGCTGCTCCTCTCGTCACCGCTCCAGCTACAGTTGCTGTTGCATCCGCTCCAGCTGTTGTAGCGACTGCTCCAGTCGTCGCTGCTGGAGGAACCTACGTGGCCCAAACTCGCGGTGTTGTACATGTTGCACCTTTGCCAGGACATGCAAACTCAGCTGTATCGGTCAACTTGGAACCAGCTCCAGGAACCCCTTGAATCTCATGTGCTTCAGGTCGTTGATTAAACGGAGAAAAAAATACCAGTTGCGATGAATTCGGTCAAAAGTTGAAAATTATATGTATACAAATAATTTATTTGGGAATAAATAATTTTTAAGCTCTAACAGTACTGCGTTTCAACTATTTTTATTACAAATACAAGTATGGTACATTTATTGCGATGAAAAACTATATTGAAAATTACACAAATATGACAACAAAATTGCCAAGAATTTGATGATAGCGGTCGGAAGTTGAAAGTATCATGGACACAGGATAAAAAACAACAAGTCAATGAAAGCTTCAATACCACGCTAACTAACAATACATTTCTCTATAAAGATACACAACACAAAATTATGGCCTTTAGAAATCATACTTGTGCATATATATTAAGTATCACTTTGAGTGCTCTTATTTCTTGATTTTCAACGAAAATTAGTATTAAAATCACAAAAAGTTTGCTTGTGTTTTTTATGATAATTGTGTGAGCAACCCTGTATCTGCGGAAGGTACGCAGATAGAAAACCTTCAAATCAACGAACCTCCTGAAAATTGTTTGTGCTTTAGAAAAATGCAATTTTTGACAGATGTGCTTTGTCTAGGCAGTCCAATTAAAATTTTCAAATTTTCTCTTTGTATAAAACCGGTATGCAAAAATAATCATAGGGGTTTCATGAAATCCCTCTTTTTACTTAAAGCAGATCAAAATTTGCAATCATGACAAAAACACACCATTTTTCGGTGCACAAGAATTAAAAGTAAAAAGTAAAATTAAAAGTAAAAACTAAGCCGTTCCTCTCATCGTTTTGGAGAAATATTGCGTGCAAACTGTAAAAAAAATGTTTTGAGAAAATCATAGTTTTACAAAAATTCACAGCCATTTATTACAGGGATTAAAAAAAATTGTTTATACTCTTACAAAAACTCAAGCCAAATTCGAATTTTTGAGGTATCTGACCCCATTAAATTGTCAAATGACAGTTATCTTCTATTTTCGCGGATGATGACCCTTGAATTCTTTCTCCCCAATAGATTCAGTCATCGGATAAAAACTTAATTTACAGGATGGCTTGGCCACAACGCAAAGCATATTTAGTATATTTTTAGCTGAACGTTTAGCAAAGTATTCTTACTTACTATGCAACGACTGAATTTTTATGTAAAAAAACATCTAGAACAAATTTTTTTCGGACAGCAGCCCCAAAAATCTTTCTATCCCAGTAACTTTTGATACAGCTATTAGAAAAGAACGAAAGATCAGAAATCGATCTTGATCTGAAGAAGTGCTAAAAAAAGTGCTACCAGCTTTAAACATTTTCATCATTTTTGTACGTACATGGCCTTCCATACAGCTTGAGTGTATTTAGGTGTTTATTTGGTAGAGCATTTATTCCAAATCAATACAATTTTTCTATTTTGCTTCGAAAATCAGTTTCATACTAAACGGTTGTAGACTAAACGGTTTTATATTAAACGGTTGCTTGCGCGAAGTTTTCATATTTGACTCCTTTAGGTTTAAAAGTCCTTGCCTCGCTACGTACACGATTTTAAGTTTCTTAACAGTGTCTAGGAAAATATTAGAGAAATTACTGCACAAGCTATTGACTTCAGTTTCACGTAAGACTACGTTTCAAAGATTTATCAATATCTGTCTGATATTCGGAAAATTTAATTACGATAGACATCAATCCTTCGAGAACTGCCACTATATACCTTTTGACAAATTTTTTTTTTTTTAAAAACTGGTGATTGATCGTGACTAATATGTTAGAGTGACATATTAGTCAAGATCAATGTCATTCTAATAGATTTCAGATATGAATCACATAAGAGCTATAGTAATAAGGCAAAACATAAAATATGTTCGTTGAATACAAAAACAATGAGTGTCGAAAAACTAGTTTTACTAAAGCCAGACATCCGAGCCCACGCTGGGCGCTAAGTTTTATGCGGACATTTATATGTCTTCTAATCCAAAGGATAACAAACCATTGAAAACGTCGGTAAAATATTAGACTTTCAAGTAACTCTTAGTATGAGAAACTCTTTACCAAATGAAATAATCCCAGAATTATTGCATCCTCATACAATATCCCGAAACAATTCACTCTGTCTATGAAGCCCTAAAAATGATGCATTCATAATACTCTCATAAACAATCTTCCTCCGTTTTACTACATTGACACTATTCAGTAGCTGTATGCTATTCAGCCTCCGCAAACAACCCAAGCATAGCAGTAAACAAGCTATGACGTAACAATGTGACTTTCAGAGCAAATCTGCAACTTGATTTTTATTATTTCATACGCACGAAACGTGTACGTGAAGAAGTTCCAGTAAAAACAATGACAAAAAAACATTATCACAAGCCCATGTTGTTCTTTTTTCTCTTGTTGCCTTCAAACTGATATCCATAAAGGTGTTCGTAGTTCAGTTTTCACCTCACAGGCTCGAATTGTCAGGATGAAAACACAAAGTTGCCGAGCAATTTTATTTTTCATTTAAAATCTTTGCTTTGAAAGATGTACAAGTAGTAAAATACCACAAATTATAAATTACAATGACCGAAAAATTAGCTTTCTTTGTTTTAGGTCAAAGACAGTTTTTAGGAGACGTGACTTAATTTAATACACGCTTTCTGGTAGTTAAAGCACGTTTTCACCTCCGTGTCAACGACATGTCAAAGAGCTAAAAACTTTAGTGAAAACCGTGATTTTCCGAAACATTCTTCAATGATTTGATTTATTTTCCGGTTGATTTGCCCGTAAAAAATCCGATCCTATGAATTGGCACTTTTGGTGACTTTCTTCCTAGGTATAGGCTTGCATTCCGCTCGAGTACCAGTTGGCTTGATGGAATTTTAAGAATTATTTTAGCAGAGGCGGTTTCACGCCTTCGATATTTTTGCTCCAGGTGGTTAAACAACATGAATCATTTTCTTCAGTTTGCTATTGAGTATTTCTTGAAAGTAGTATCAGTATCTAATGTTCCTCTGCAGGGTAGATAAAGTATGTTATTGCTGCAGAGCGTGGTGGAAGAGATAAGACTTTTGCTTAGGAGTAACTAATTCAAACATTTGACAGTGGACGGTGATGAACGCAAGATGATTGGCGAAAATCCATATGAAATGAGCTGTTGAAATAATTTAATATACAAAATAAATGAAGCAGCGAAATTTAAGTGAGGAAAAGTCACAGCTTATTCAATTTTTTTTTTTGCGTATTCGTATAGAAAACTGAAAATTAATCGATGTGTGAGTTAAAGTCAAATTTAAAATAAAATTTACATGGATATTAATTGAATTTTTTAACTAAAAAATTTTACGCGTTAGATGTTTTCGTTAACGCGATATCACATAAACATCATATTTTCAAATAAATGATTAAAATAAACATACATACATTTTAGCCAAGCATCAGTTAAAACTGAAACACCAATCTTAGAACATAAATGATGGATAGACGATAGGAAGCTACGCGTTTGAAAATAAAAGATTAATCAATCAATTTCAACCATTTTCAAAACATGCACTCCTTTTTGCAGCTTTAAGTCCATGAACTATCTGCTGATATGAAGTCCATACAGACATCATATTCAATGAAATTTTCATGGAAAACTAAAAGGCGTGGATGGAAAATAAAAAACTTAGATTAACCAAAATATTTTCCGAACAAACAAGTTATAAAAACAAGGTGATGGTGCCATCTCCCAAACTATTCCCTCCAACATTTAAGCTTTAGTTCATATTTTATTCATGTCCCTTGAACGTTTCTCGCATCCAAAAACCAGATGTTTGGAGAAAAAAATGTTTTTCAGAGCAACGGTGTTAGTGATAACAATGATAAATAGCTTATAATCTCTGGAAAAGCCTGCTACCGTATGTCTGGCTTTTCCAAAACAATAATCGCCTTTGCAAAGTCGATGCGAAAGATACAAATGCGAAAATTTCATTGTGTTTTCAATTCTGATTTGAAAACTTCGATTTCATTTCCTGTTACCAACAATCTGAAAGCATACAAATTTCCTGGATGTGTTAGACATGGAGTATCCTATATCGAAGACAAAGGGGTTGACATTCAAGCTCGTTCATTCACAAATGCGGCCTGGGCCTAAAAATAACTCAGTCGGAAAATCGACAATCGGACAGCTATTACTTTCAACCTATCGAACGGTATCCACCCGATTTTCAGTGAACGCGTCACAAGAAGAATAAAATTTCTCCCGATTGACTCCCCAAATGGCAACTACTATCAAAAACATTATCACAGAAGGAAGTTAATGCTTGACTATTTATTTAGCTTACGATTTGTTCAGTTCCAACATAATATCTGTGCTACGTGTTATTTTTAGACGGATTCTTGAAGATAATAGTTTCATTCATCCTGGGCTGCCTTTGCTCATTGCTGTAGCCTCATATCGTAACACTTTGTGATTGCTCCTGTCTACACACTAGACGGGTGTATCGTCCTTTCACTGTCTTAGCGATTTACGCGCTAGTCAATATTTGCGCGACAACGATAAGTAAATATTGCATGGCGATGAGTCGGAACTGGAGGTGGTCACGTAGCTACAGGATTATGTTCTTTGGTAGGAGTCGTGACAAAAAATAGTGATTAGTTCAATTGGGGCCAGGAATATTAAGATGTTACCGAAATGGCAAATAACGATTTCTTCCTAGTCGAATATTTATTGTTTTTCGCTCCAGTTGTTGATTTGGCAGACAGGTTAATGGCTAGTTTCTCGTAAGAGTTGGCTTTGATCATGGGGTGTTGATTGTATCTAATGAGTTTCACAATGATAATTACTCAATTAAGACGATTTGGTTTGTGTGTTTCGATGTAAACAAATTGTAAATCGTTTAGCTCCGAACTGACTTTGCTGTCATTGTGGGTATGTGTAAGGTCATATTTTCATTAGCTTGTGCACATACGCGATAAGTCTGAATACACCTTTTTCGTAATCAAACATTATTCATCCAATTCGTTTTGGACACTAATAGATTGGAAAGAGCTGAGAAGTACGCCACCGCATCATTCCCACGTGAGGGTCGTAAAATTAAGTTTTTTTTGTAGATTCCGGTTGAAGCCAAGGGATAAAAAAGAAGAGCGGGCGAACCAAACCCAAACACCATGCCTTCTGGAGAGATATCACAACGCAAAGTTTCAGAATTTATTGCAACATATTTCCACTTTTAGAGAGGCTGATTCTACTTCGAATGCATTTCCCCCCAACTTTTTTTTACTGGTTTTCGAAGAGAATTAGTATTGGAATAACTTTGCCCAAAAATTCATATTTCTGTAAATACACCCCTAGTAAAATGATAAGCCACCCTTAAATTTTTCAAAATTTTCGGAAACTGTAATGGACGAAAAAACTCTAGTACTTGTATTATCGAACTAATTAAAGGTTATTAAAATTTCAATAGAAATAGGGATTCTGTAATCACTGCTTTAAAAGTTTGTAAAGAAACTTAATAATTTGCTGCTGCAAAAAGATTTTAAAATTTGGCAGGTTTAGAACTTTCATCGGTGAGTCCGTGTTCTGAAATACAGCAAATAACGTGGGTTTTTAGAATAAAGCATGTGAATACAGTTTCAATCAGTTTTTGTAAAAATTGGTCGACAACAAAAACTTAGGTAAGAAGATGTGAATATCACATTAAATTTGGAAAAAATAATAATAATAGTTTGCCAAAATTACTAAAACTATTAAAAAGAGTCGATGTGTAGTAATGACTCTTCGCAAAGATCTCTAAAATTATGGGATAAGATAAAGTCGTGGCCAACCACGTGTTCAAAGTCAACGAGAAAAATGTGCGATTTTGAGAGTGGCATCCAGTTCATCGAACATTGCGAGCCAAATAGGTATGAATGCTAGAGTTATAGCAAACGTTTGGAACATACAAAGAATTAAAAAAAAGGACTGAACACCTAAAATAAAGGACTTATGGACTGAACACCTAGCATGCAAGACACAACGAAGATAAAATCTGATTTATCCGTGGGCACATCAATTGGAAAATGAGATGGAAAATATAAATTTTTATTGATAAAAAAAAACGGTTTTACCTGGATTGACCTGATTTTCACAATTTGAGAAAAGATCCTGTGATAAAAAATCAGGCGTCATATGGCCAGAGCTGAAATCTGGTTTGAGCCGGAATTGGGTATAAAATAAAATCAATATTTAGATTTATTTCGGGCAAAATGAAAATCAGGGATTATTTTAAAACTATAGCTGAGGAGATTTATTAAAAATTTTTGATGATATTTGATTTACTGAAATTGATAGACAGTAAGTGAAAATAAATCCAGTAATAATTTTCAAAATAAAAAATAGCTATGTACTCAAACATCAATTTTTTCCTAATACTCCAATGTCTTATTTTTTGTAGCAGAAATACATCTAGCATCAATTTTTAAAAAAAACTCATTAAAAAAATAAACTCAATATTTAAGGAGTTAGCCATTAATTCATTGCGAAATTCAAAGAACTTATCGTAGTAAGTAAGTTATTTCACTATGTGGTTTTTCGTCGAAGTGCCAGAAACTCTGTAGCTATAGTAGATACGTAAACAGAAAACTTTCAAATCAACGAAATTCTTTTAAAATGTCTGTTTTTACAACAAAAAAAAAAATGCCAACGATCGACAAACTTGGTGCTTTGTCTATACAATCAAATTTTTTAAATTCTTCAGTGCGAAAGAATAGTAGCACTTCACCACATTGCATCTATTTTTATCACCTGAAATTTATCTCCGCGAGAGCACATTACCTGAAAATTAGACCCAATTGAGTCTTAAGTGGGGTCATCAGATAAAAACGAAATTGACAAGGTATGATCCTGATGTGGAGCAGTTGTGATGGGCTTTTTGGTTGTGATGCTAATAAAATGTTGGCAACATTGGATATGAGATAATGCCATCAAAACATGTAATAATCGAAATAAGTAACAAGTGTTTTATCTTCCTACATTTTGAAACTTTTACGAGCGATTAACCACAGAAACTTTTTTACTCTATGGCTTTCGATGCAGTCTTCAGATCAAACTGACATATGAGCTTGGATACAGGTTGGATGTAATAAGAAAAAATTTCGGTATAACATGTATTCAAATTTTCATTCATATTTTCTGAACTTTTTTTTCGAAAATCAGTCTTTCTAGCGAGCTCTTTGCGCTAGATTTTACTGCTCTACTATAAGTTGTGAAATTGATTGTAGATGGTATTGTTGATCACTGCCGAAGATACTGAGGCTCATGGTGACGTTAATGATAATTTTCCCCCATTTGTTGGAAATTAACTCAAATCAATTACCGATTGATGTAGAATGAACCGCTCTGGTTTATAAGGAAATTAATTTTTGGTTGCGGTAAGTTACATTTTGACTCTTGGGGACCGAAATGGAGTTACGATTGACAACGAAAACCCTTCTAAATTATACAATAAGATAGATGGGATCAATTCTTTCTACGATCGTCATTTTCCATTCAAAGTTGAATATATCTGTCAATAAGCAAGTAAATATATATTTTGCTATTCTAATTATTCTTGTTCATACATGTTTACAATTCAAGTGATACAGACTAGTGTCTTTACATACTTCATTAATCTATATTTAGCTCGCGTTGTGTTCAATTTCTAACAATCGATGGAGTAATTTTCACAAAGAAAACTTTCAAAGGAAAGAAAAAAATGTTGTGCAAGAAAATGCTTGAATATACTCCTTAAATATACTTATTTGTTACTGACACTAGGACCTAAATTTGAATCATGCTAGAGTGTTTGATGTAACAGGTGCAAGACGAGGGTTTTTTTTATAAATAAAAGAATTTTATAAATGTAGAATATAATAGTTTTTCTCTTCAACAGTTCATCAACTGTAAGTATGTTGGCAATACAGTGAAAAAAAGTGCCAGGGCTTCTTTAGTATCATCTTCAGGAATTTATTGTGCATTGTCTGAAGCTTCTTAATATGGGACGTGGGGCAATAGCTCCAAGCAAAAAACCCATTTGAAATGATTGGTTGGATTCCCCCAGCTCGATAAATGAGCAATTTGTTTAATAGCGGCTATAGACATGGACATTTTCTGCAGTGTTGGCTAAAGTGATTTTTAAAAGAAAGTTTGCTATCAAGGGTCACACCGAGATACTTGATAAATTTGTCCCGGAGAATATATTGTCCCAAGAAGCTAAGAAAGCTGTTAGTGAGATTATTATTCTCCTTTTCGTTTTCACAGAGCTAACTTTTAACTTCCACCTAAAGCAGTACTTATTAAGTACATCAAGTTTATTTTCAAGAACACTCTTAATTTTACCCAGATGATAGTCGCTAGAAAAATAAGTAAGTATATTCTGCAAAAGTTGCTATTATTAAACATAGAATCTACTGGAATGTCAGCAGTGTATATATTGAAAAGCGTAGGGCTTAAAACTGATCCTTGTGGAACACCCGCGGAAATGTGAAAACCAGAGGAGAAAAAAGAAAAAGAATCAAAAGTTTTAATGAGGTGATAGGGTAAGTGAAAGGATTAGAGCTTATAAATATGAACATGGTACCGAACAGTGTCAAACGCTTTTCCTACATCCAGAGCCACAACACCCACTGTTTTTTTTCGTTAAGTGATTTTTTGACTTTCTGAGAAACCCTATGCAATTGGTCAGCAGTAGAATACTTTTGCCGGAAACCGAACGGAAAACCGGATATACTTTCGTCGTTTTGCAAAGTGTTTGGATTCGCAGTAATATAGTTCTCTCGAAAACTTTACTTAACGTAGGAAGTCAGCTGATTGGGTGAAAATATTTCACCGCCCTCGTAGATTTATCTGGTTTCTGGTTTATTGGTAGCACAGCCGCTAATTTCTACACTAGTAGCACAATTTAAAAATTGCTAGACTAGGAATTCCACTATAACCAGAAGCTTTATGACTTTCAAGACTTTTTATTACACAGATTACAGTTTTGGCTTTTGGCTGCTTGTCTGCAGGGAGATTATTATAGACGTTCTCAGCCAGGCAGGTGAATATCGTGGTTGTCAGATTCTTTATGGTGTCAGGAGCATCGTGAAAACATTTGGTTAAAGTTTCAATTTTATCTGCGTCATGGAAAATTATCTTACCCCCGTTTTGAATTATGAGCGTGCCTGCAAAATGCTTATTCTTCAGTGCCTTTTATATTTTCCACACATTTGAGCCACCGCGGCTCATACTAGAGAGGAAATGGTTCCATGCGATGGTTTAAGCACGAGCAATTACATTTTTTATGCTTTTGTTTGAGCGATTTTATTTCGTCTTCAATGTACAGCTTCTGCATTGCTGCCATTACTGTTTTCCGTCATTCTGTCACTGAATAAGAGCTACTATGTCCGAACTGATTAAAACTGAATATTCCTTTTGAATTTTTCTGTACGGAGTGGACTTCTCAGTAGTGCTCCTGATTATTTTAGTTGCGCCATTGATAAGATAATCAATCTGCCCAGTATGTACGTTTCGAATTTTAAGGAGTTAAGTCTAATTTTTTCATCTAATATGTGCCAAAATCACCACCGATCTGTATTTAAAAAAAAAGAGATAATGGCGGAAGTTGTCGTTCCATTGGCATTTACCGAGAGGCCATGTTAAACTATTGGCTCTGAAATATCAACTGCACTATCACTTATTATTAAATCTAAAGTTGCTGTCCTGCTACTGCCAGAATTGAAAGTGAGTTTGTTTGGAACATGGGCTTTGTGTTGTTTATTAATTACCCATTCAAGTAAAATATCAGCTGCCCTATTAGTCCTGACACAGTTCCAGATTCGATGTTTAACGATCAAGTCTCAGCAAATCACAAAATTGTTAAAATTGTCTATTTAGGATTCTCAAATCGGTATGAAACATATGAGTATCTAATAATATTGCGTTAAGCTTTGTGCCGGGGAAATAAACAGCAACAATCGTTAGTTGGATATCCAACAGATTGATCGCTAAGCTTTTGATTACTTTGGTTTCGACAGCAGGCGAAATATCATGGTTTATATTATTTTTGATCCAAATAGCAACGCTCCCGCCTCTTGCATCTGTCCTATCATTTCTATATACACAGGATTTGAGTGGGAAAGTGTTAAGTGGAATGAGAGTTTAAAACTTAATTGTTTTCAAACAAAATCGTTTAGATTTTCTTTTTTTGACTATATTTTCTAATATTCACTATTCGCTTATATCATTTTACAATTTTCAAGTCACATTCATAAATTTTTGGTACAAATTCATAATATTTTCGAGTATATTTCAGAGTTTTTCAAATCAAATTCATAGACTTCCGATTCTAATTCGTAAGTTTTTGAGTCAAAGTTATATTTTTTTTGTCAAATTCATTTTTTTAAATCAATTTCATATTTTTTTTTCGAATCAAATGCATATATTTATTGAGACCATCTAATAGTTTTTTCGAATCGGATTCATAGTTTTTGCAAACCAAGATCATAATTTAGGAATTTTGATGCACAAAATATGAACCTACCTTAAGAATGTATGAATGCAGCTCGAAAAAAATTCTGAATTTATTTTGAGAAAATTATGAATTTTACTCAAAAAAATTATGAATTTAATTCAGAAAAAAGTATGAACTTCAGCAAAATTAGAAATTAAGCTCTAAAACTTATGAACAGGTATCGGAAATTCATAAATTTGATTTGAAAAAATATGAAATAGACTTGAAAATATTATGAATTTGTACCAAAAGTCTGTGGATTTGACTCGGAATTGGTATACATAACATATGTACAAGAAAATGTTAAATTGATTTGCCATTGCAGACAGCATTAGTTTAACATTAATCAAAAATTCTGGCGAAAATATTTGCAGCCCCATACTTTTCCATTGAATTTGCCAAAGGTTGCTGTCATGTTTTTACTATCTACTGCAAAAGTTGAACGTTGCTATATAATTCCCTGAACTATTTATGAAAAGCTGCGAAACATTTAATGTTTTCGTGCTTTTTGCATTTTCACTGTCAATTTAGTGGTAGTGTGTAGTTGATGATTTTAGAAGCTTTTAATTTTCGGTTATGATGGGAACTCTAATCAAATCAGTCATCCTTATTAATCATAAATTCATTCATATCAACTTCTACTCAGAATTGATTCTCTCAAAATTCTTCGTAATATTGAACAATTTTCGTGATCAAGTGTAGAAGTCAAGCCATATTTATTCTGGATCCTGTTTAAATGATCTTAAGCTGATAGTAAGTAAAAGTGATTCGTACGAATCAACGAAAAAAATCTTTAAATCTGTCTGACTGAATAATACCAATCTACAAAACGTCTAACATTTGTTCAATAAGGTCACATTTATTTTCCAATAATCCCAAAAGTGTACACATAAGCTGTTTGAATATGCATTAATTTTCATTTCAGTTTTCCAAGCTGAGTAGGCGAAGGGAAAATCATTCCACTAATATAACCTAACAGTGTTTTACCTTTGCAAATTTTCATACATCACTTAATTCCTCGACATTATTCCACGCAGCATCAATATGTAGTTGCTGATATGGCAAAAAAATCAAACCTGTCGATTCAATCGTTTGCTTGTCCGTCCATTTACGTGAGCAGCATTAAACTGTACCCTGATTTTTAGCACCTACGCTCTAAATCCAACCAGTCTCGATCTTGAGTCGCTACCAGATTCCTTCCACTAGATACTCAATCATCTGGATAAATTTACTTATAGACATAATCGAATTTTCACGTCCTATTTGCTATGAGGAAAAAATACCGTATCTTATGAAATTTCCATAAATTTTCATCCCGATACGTAAATTATTGCAAAGTTACATATGTAATTGCATCGAGAGTATCTTGTTGGTGGAGGTGATGGTACTACAAACTTTTTATGACTTTTGAGGAAAATCAAGTTTGAAGATTTGGAATATGCGTTATAGTGTTTTGATGGTAAAATTCAGATGACTGCACATTCAATAATATTATGTGTAGCTGAATTGAGGTTACGATAGCTGACACAGAAGGATGTGCTGGCACGCAAAGATAAGTTTACATATAGGTTTACACTGCTTTTATTTTCCATTTTCCTGTGATATATCCATTTTCAAATTTAAGCAGTATGAATTCATCAAAGAAATGGTCTGCCCAAGCATTTAAATTGTCTTTTGTTTCAATCAAATATTCGGTCAAAGATAACAATTAATGTCGGCTTAACAGACAAAAATCATTGTAACTGATTTTCTACTCCGTAACCTAAAATCAACCATTTTCTTCAAAAATCATTTATTTTCTCCCTGTCGAAAATCATCTATTTTTAAATGTCCTGTTTGCTGCAATCAAGCAATTATATCATGATATACTGCTCTCAATTGACTAACGCACACTTATCACTGTCAATGTCCTATTTCTCAACCTCGGGGAAAACCGTCCACACCTTTTCGTTTTATCTACTAAATCGAAATGTCAGCAGTTAAAATGTTTTTCGTATGAAACGTGATGACACACATCATGACGATTACTTAATTAAATACTGCCTTTAACATGAACCTGACCATACGTTATGGTTCTTTGACAAAAGATCGCTTAACATTGACCTGTACGCTGGGTCGTTCAAGTGAAAACATTTACCAGGAGCCTGTAATTGGCAACAGCGTGTTGTTTTTATTAAAAGGCCAATGACGAGGCAAATAAAAAAGTCTTAATTAATTTTACTATCATTTTCATAAGCGTAGGTACCAGGGCAAATAGATAATACGTTGGGTGAATTGCTAACGACTCCGAACATGTAATTGTATTCACTTGCTGGTAACCATTGACAGACCTGACGCCAAAACCACCTCCGACAATACTGGTGACATTTTAATGTTTCAAGAAATAAATAATTATGTTTTGTAATAAAGTCTAATTAATGTTCATTAGAAAGGGTTAGGTGGTGGTAGTGTACCTATGAAGTCTATCCCTTGGGACACACCATTAGTGCTAGGTACACGTTAGCTTCATACGAAAGCCTAAAGTAAACGGTTTTGAAGTCGCATATGTCGGTTTCGATTCCTGGTATGTATGTAAAATAAGGCCTAAGGCTTCTTTTCGACATCATAATCCGTGTAATTAATCGTACACGCTATAAATTAAAAACGCTTTTTGTTAATCGCTTTCAAAGCCTTTCAACCATTAAATTAACTCTTTTTCATACTATTTTTTGCACCTGGCTCGATGCTAAGAATCACTGAGAGAAATGAGTTTGAGATTGCTTTAGTTATGTAGGCGATGCCCTTTGCACTATGCCTTTGAATTATATGAAGATGTAAAAGCGATTCCAGAAAGTAATTAAGTCATACGAAGAAGGATGGCAGCAAATCAAGTCAGGATATGTAGCTGCATGAATAAATGGCAGAAGGTTTGTGAACGAGGACAAACGTATGTACATTCCTACATGATTACGTATGTGACGGTCATGGTCGATCAATTGTTTTTGAATTAATTGGAGAAAACATTCAAGCAAGCACATTTTTTCTGAAAGAGTACAGCCCAATGCATGTTTTTTTTCATATTAAAATATATTTTTCGAATGAATTGCATTGATTTTGGGTAATGCATAAAAAATTACAAGCTTCAGGCCAATTTAGAATGGTGCGAAACATTCTTTCGGGTGAAAAAGTGACATTTGATGTCACTAAGTATTTGAATTTGAACATTTTATTATGTCCATATCTTCAACAAAAGAGTTAAAAATTAAATTGGAATTGTTTTTGCGGGATGATTAAAATTAAAAATTTTTATTTATCTTGAAAATTTTTTTTATTTGACAAAGTGGTTTTTTAAAGAGTTAAAAATTAAATTGAAATACTTGACATTTTATTTGTTGGTAATACTCCACTTTTCCCCAGGCTCGAAATTTTCATCCAAAGAACGATCGAGCATGGAAACGTTAAAATTTGTTTTCTGGTTGATGTAGCTTGAACACGAGAATGAAAACCTAAAAACTATGAGCAGCGGAGAGTTTGCACAGGTTAGCAGGGCTGCCAACTTCAGAAATGTTTTGGGGCTAAATATATGCTGAAAAAGGGCTGAAATGTGACCAGATTGTATTGGAAAAGGGGTGGAATAAGAGCTGATTTGACATCTAATTTTGAAAAAAAAACTATGTTTCATTTATGAAATCGCACACAATATATTATAGTTGGCTTTTATAAAGCTATTTTCTTTCCAAAAAAAAAAATTAATTTATTGAAAAACGATCGTCTTTTAAAACGCAATATTTTCAGTGCTATAAATTCGTCCCTAAACACTTCATGTACGCTATTCTTATCCAAAGCGAGGAAGAAGCAGCGACGTCGCAAATATGTTACAATTTCTCAAAAAATAGTCTAAATAGCGGCAACATTTCCAAACCAAATACCTGCCACCAAATCAAGTAAATTCAAAAACATATATTTGTACAGTTGCTCATAGCTTAAGTTATGTGTGTACTTGGTACGATTTAAAAAAAACTCGCTAATTCCTGAAAAGTCTTCTGTAAAAACAAATATTTCAGCGCTTTGAGCTATTTGTTATTAGCAACAGCAGAAAAAACACATATGTTAACTTGTTCAAGCAGTTAAAGTTCAAGCAATGATGTCTGATAAATTTTTTAAGGGAATCATCTAAAAAATCAAATAAACAAAATTGCGAACAAACCAACTTAGATTGTCCAGCACATAATTTAACGAGTTGGTAGAGAGAACTGCAGTCAACTTGTCGGATGGTCTCCAACCGGAACTGACACTTACAATTTTCACCGGCAAAATGCTAATTGACGGTAGAAGCGTCAATTAGAATTAGATTCGAGCCTTTGGTCGCCATCAGCCCTGATTTTTACCTTCTAAAGACCAAAGGCCGTTAGAAGTTAATAGTTTAACTACTAGCTGAATGAGATCATTCGAAAAGGATGAGAAGTTTGGCTATGAGTAGTATTACTAAATATTAGTATATATTTCAAAGTAGAGGTAATAAAATACCCAAATACATTTCGTCTTCTAGTTGTATGTAATCAGAAAACTTTAATTTCATACATTAATTAATTAAAAATAAGCTTCTCCCCAAAGTACTGATATCTACATTTACGACATTTGTACATTTAAACGACTTCAGACTTAAATAAAGGAATCAAAAATGTATAAGTTGCAATTTATATTGAGCGAAATTTTGAAAATATGTTTTTCAGCTTTACAAGCTGAAAATCGGGACTAATGTTAAGTCAAATGTTAGAACCTAAATATTTCTAATGGGCTCTTCTACTGCCGATTAGTCATCTGACGTTTAAAACTGGTAAACGCCTCGGCCGAGAGCCATCTGTCCAAGCTACCTCCTTTTGGGTCCCAATTCAAAATTTATGTATAACGTCTTAATTATTAGGAACTGGGCCCTTTATACACGAGAAAAATAATAAAGCATAGTGGTGGCAGTATCCTTATTTGCTGTTATTTTGTTTGCTATGGTGTTGCATCTTTGTTTTGGAATCAAAACATCATGAATGCTTTGATTAACAAGGCAAAAACACAAAACACCATGCAACCATCTCCAGACCAAAATATGCGACCAAAGTAGGAATACCAGCAATGTGTTTTACACTTCGATAGGTATTCTTTCTCACACTAGAATCTCAACAGGCTTGGAAATTATCGATAATATGCATATTTGTTGCAAGAATCAGTTTTCACTTCGAAAAATAATAAAACATTTTTCGAATAATACAAAAAAGAAATAATTTCAACGCTAACGAATTTTTTTGTTATACTTTGTTTGTGCACGTAAATAAATCATTTTCATGAATAAAAAGACCACAGTTAGAAGGAAGTGAAGGAACTTTTGAGCTGAGATCTCAATTTATTTGACTAAAGCAAAACAACATAGACACTACTAGTTTTTCAGTGAGTACGGCTTTCTTTGTCGAATACAAAAATGGCGAAACTGCCAAAGAAATAGTAAAAAAAACACAGCTATCATCGAAATAGTATGCTGAATTAAGTAAAGGCACTAAATATTAGTGGAAGACCAAAAATGTCGCAGGAAGAGAGAGGAGAGAGAAAACGTATTGTAGGGATGGTAGAAAATTAGCTCTTTCAATGAGTGCAAATGTTCAGATAAATATTTGGCAAAGCCCCCAAAACTTCTGCACTAGCAAAGAAACATCCGCCCAAATAAGCCGAACAAGCTGATACACTGGCCGAAAGAAAAAAATGAACTGTTGTATACAGGGCATAAAAATCCATCACATTCTAAAAAAATCTCTTTGTTTTTCATTTTCTCGTGAGCATGCATCGAAAAAAAAATATTTTTAACGAATATTATATGAAAAAATGAATTTTTGCTAAACGTGCCATAAGGCAAACATAATTACAATGCTCCTTGCACAGAAAAAAAAACAAAGAAGTGTGTAGATAAAGCTAAACATACTGACGGATAAAAAATTATGACTTTGGGATGCATATAATATAATGAATTGGGTCCTTTAGTAAAGCTTATATAATACCAAGTGCAAAATATTTTTTCAGATGTTGGAGGGTCGCGATCTGCAAATGATTGAACATTTTTGTCATATTGTCGAATCAGGCATCCAGTAGAAATCAAATGAAGCAACTAGGGAGCACATTTGAGAGCGATGAAAATGGAGACGCTTCAAAATTGCATAGATTTCATAATAGAAACTATTTTTCTTATTTGAAATTGGAAATGATTCGAAAGCGGTAGAAAATACATCTCTGAAAATAAATAAGCCGAAGGAAAAAGTTGAATTTCTTTCTCGAAACCATAACAAGCTAATTGCGCTTTATCACGATTATTACTCCTCTAACACATGCAGTATATCATATAGCTTAGAATTTTCGTGTGAGTTTACATCAAACTCCTAACAGTATGTTTTTGATAAATTGAACTCTCTGCTCGCAATCCCAAAGCAGGGTCTCTACATTATTCTTCCTGCAGGATCATGGCATTGACATTTTGAAGTGGCCGGTATTAAGGCTTGACGTTTATCTCATTGGGAGTTTATGGGGTAGTCAGGCAAGTTTATGTTAAGGTTGAAATGGTCACAATTCAGGACATCAAATCAAGGATAGTTAAATATTGGGGACAAATTAATAGAAGAATATCAAAACGCATGATTGAAAGCATGCAAAACATATTGAATTTTGGCATAAACAGTAATGGAGGTTTGACATCATATTAGAAAAGACTTGAAAGGCTAAACTCGACTACGTGCCACCCATAGCCGCTAGACAGTTTCACCGATTGTGTTTTTTTTTATGTTTTTGTGGATGTACGTTTTTTTTGGCGTGATTTTTTGTATTATTTGTTGTTCATCTTCAGTGTGCTGTCTTTTCGTGTATTTTTTGTACGTTTTTCTTAGTTGTTCTTCAAGTTTTTTGCCTCTCCTACCACCAAAGGACGAGCAAGGATCAAAAATTGAAGAATAACCAACAAAAACTTACAAGATATACACAAAAAGACAATAGACTGAAGATAAACAAACAAACAAATAAAAAAAGGACCCTCAAAAACAAACACATAATCAGAAAAACACAAAAAAAGCACAATCGATATAATTGTCTAACGGGTACGGATGGTAAACGTTTTACCCATTTAATAATATATTTTATAAGATGTTTCAATAAATTTTGGTATGGTGCTACAATCATTCGCTTCTCATATTTTTTTCTAGTCTTCCACATAAGCTCTAGTTTCAAGAGTATAAGTTGTAAGAAAGTTGTAAGTTTCAAGCGTATAATTAAGTTGTTTGAAACATCGGATACATATTGTGAAGTAATCTAATGCTGTATGTACTTGTAAATAAGTTCGCAACTAAATAGTATTGCTTTTATGATGACAAATTGTTCTTAATACTCAAATATCCAGATGAAATGAAAAGGGAGTACAGAAAGTTGCATCGTATGCATGCTTTCATGGCAAACAATATATTTTCTCTCGTAGAATTTGCATAAAGCAACAATAAGAGAACAGCAATTTAAAAGTACAAGAGCAGTTTCTGTTCATTTTCCATTATGGAAACAAAAACAAACCTATTTCATAGTTTTCAGTTATGTGAGAGCCTGGTACGGTTTCGAACCCTAAAATTTAGTAAGAGACGTTTCATTAAGCTGTAAAACGCGAAAGTCTTACAGGCAATGTTGCTAGCATTATTCTCCCCTTATATTTTTCCTACGTTTGGTTATTTGAAATTCGAACCAGAAACACCGTGGGCTAAATAACATATTCCCACATAGAAAATTGATAGACTCTAGGAAAATGTCTTCATAATTTTCGAAAATATATTTCAAATATATTTATATGCGACGATTTTTAACATTTTTTGAGATTTTTGGTATAAACATTCAACACTCACCGATATCTAGTTGGGTATTTCGCAAGTGAATTGTTGAAAACATAAAGAATTTTAAAGAGTGACGGAAGGAAAATAATTTACTGGTTGATCTGTTTGTAACTTTTAAAAACTGATTCGATTTGAAGTCGAAATTTTAACCCGATAAATATGAATTCTTGGGAAATACAATGTATTTTTGTTTTAGTACATTCTATAGTCAATATTTTTTTAAATGCATATTACGACCAGGAAATTTTTCTCGTTTTCCATATTCATTCGAAACTTATATAATATATATAAACTTATATTTTGATAAAACAAAATTATCTACAAATAAGAGTTTAGTATTTTATGTGCCCAAAAAGTATGCTTTTATTCAAATGCATTTTTTTCGATAAGAAACATCAGCAGTAACTGGCATTGTATTTAGATGGCATATTTAAAGTGAAACTAAACTATTGAAGAGGTTGGTCGTAAAAAATTATCTATTCGCTCATATAATGACATGATTTCAACTTGTCGAAACTTGGTCGAATAAATATTGCCACAAAAGTATTCATGAAAGCATGCTATTGCTGAAAATAAGACGCACGTCTTCAATCGAAAATTTCAGTTTTTATAAACAATTTCTTCGAATAGAATGAAACTTAATTCTCAACCAAATTATTTTTTTCTTGAAAAATTTAATGTAGCTAGGAACAAAGGGACGAACTATGCTAATGCCACCATTTACAGAACATCAAATAAATTCAATATCGTGTCGTTAAACAAAGCCTTCGTAAAAAAAGCTGGAAAGGTTTTAACATTTTATAAATGATTTTCTAGCTTTTTGCAATAGCACGTAATCACAAACAATACCATATTATTTAAATCTTTGGGAAGATGAATTTTAACTCACTTTTTTTCTGCCTGTAACCGAACACTCAATCCACCCTTAAACAAACGGCCTTTTACAGAGAAACAAGCAAATTTTAATTACTCGTCACACTTAATTACTCGTCAGGTTAATATTGCACTGGAATTTAATTAATTGTATTAATATCAGCACTAGCACTAAATTTTCTTGACACAAAATCAACCACTTGTTTGAATTTCATTCATGAATTTCCCTATGCCAACTACTACGACTCGTTGGTACAATGCGATTTGCTCACTGCAGCTAATAGTAGTAGTGTGAACAATGTTGAACTTCTGTACTATAACTATCCGTTACGCGGTTAGTATCCGCACGGGCACTTGTTGAATAATACACGATGTGCCCGCGAAAGGACTTTACTTATATATTGTGGAAATTGACCGAGTATTCCCCGCATGTGGGCTAATCGTGGCTGTAAGGTGGTCTCTGAGTGACATCGGCGCATGTCTAGATCAACCCCTATTGTTGTTATCATTTCATATTGACTTTTTGCTGTTACAAAATGTTAAGAGAGTACACAAGAAAATTGCAACGGTCGGTCCTTGGTAGTATGTGAAGAATAACGATGGTATAAGCGTGGGTTGCGGATGACTACGTGGTGAAATGGCGAAGTTTTATCGTTGACGTATGATTGTATTATTTAAGCATTACTGCCACATTATACTGATTGATGAACATACATTTTAAACATGTATTGGCTTTTTAAGCAAGTAAAAGTAAAAGTAGTAAAAAAGTAAGATTCTTGAAAATATTTTAAAATAGTAAAATACTTGGAAATTCAACAAAATACTTTCTGACGTCAAGATACCCGAAGAAATACTAGGGATTATCTAACAGAATGAGCGTAGAGTAGTTGACAAAAAATACGAATAAATTGAAACATATCAAGTATACTGAAACATCGTCATCTAACGAAACGAAGATATAATGCGTGGCTTCAAGCAATTACTTTCAAACCACGTTAAAAAACTAATAAAGCAAATTAACACATTGAGGGTTGTAGTAAATGATTTTTCAGTTTGATACTTTGACATGTGATGCGATAAAGGTCACTAGATTGCAAGAAAGAGAAAAAGGTAATATCATTAAGTAAAGAAAATATATTCAAAGCCGTTCGAATGCCGAATTATCCTTCGGAATGAAAAATTTTAGAGCATACTGGATGGAAAAACTTTTGCAAATTCGAAATGATTCTAACCTTTACATTTGTAATATACATTTATTTTCTATTTCAGTTGTTTGTAATAAGTTTTGCTATGGGCACAATTTTCCTTAAATACGTTACTTCCAGTCTACTCTATTCGAACACCCAGTAGCTGAGTTTTTTTTTGCATGTAAGCGAATCTATATCTATAAATAAATCGCCAAGTTCAAGCGACTGAATATGTCCAGATATTTACAGATAAGGTTTTTGATAATTTCATACGATTTCTTAATTGAAAAAAAAACCAAGCAACAAGCATCGGAATCAGATAAATTTCTGACAAATTCTTAACACTTCCACGATTTTGAGAATGTTTAGCTGGATGTTTGGCAAGTCAGTGGGCTCTTAAATTTGCAAGCTACAGAGTTTAGAATCAGTGAAACTGAAGCCCAACAAAATGTTTGATGAGAATATTGTCAAACAAACCCCGTAGATATTAACCAAATCGCTTAAAATATTTAAAGAACTCAGTGCAAATTTATGATCAAGAAATTCTTGGATATTATGAATGCAATAGGCAGAAATATTTCAAAAGTTAAAAAAACTCTAGCGCATAGAAAACGCTAGAAACACTGATTTTCGAAGAAAAGTAGAGGAATCATACAGATTTTGAATGCATATTCTACTACCTATCAAACTATTTCGAAGGTCTTGCAACACTTTGATGCGAAAACTGAATTGATATTCATAAAGTAGAATGGTTTACAGGGTTAGCATTTGCATGAATTTTAAATTTACTATAGTGAAACACTTGTTATTCATATTCCCTATCGAATGCTAATCTTATAAAACTTTGGAGTTGGCATCTCCCATAACATAAATGACGAAAATGCTACGTGCTGGCAACAATTTACCAGAATTGTTACCAAAAATCTAGCACAACTGCTTCACGTCAAATCATCTTACGAATTTAATTTTCATCCAATGACTTCATCGAAAAATAAAGGGGTGAAAATATGTTTGGAGTTGCCATTCGAACGATTTTCAAAGTTTTGGAAAAATTTTTTTCATTCCAGATGTTTGCCATATGAATGTTGCGTGCTAGCATTTGTTGGTACAAAAAAAACCAAAGTGCTTGGTGCTGGCAACTCTTTGCCAGAACTAAAGCCAAAAAAATACAACATCTGCTTCGTAGTGAGGTCGACCCATCCTGTGTATTTTGCTTCGATCTAAAAACTGCATGGAAACTTATAGGGGTACAAATAAATTTAGGGTTATTACCCGCAAAACTTTCACCATATATTACCTGTTTATTATCGCAACCAAATCATAATCATTTGAAAGTTTAAATCACTTCGTACAAATAGTTCAAATCCTACCAAATTTTGCCTACAATTAGGTTCATTTGCCCTATAAATGTCGTTTTGATTTCACGACAGCACCGGAAATTATAGGGGAATCAGCTTTGTTTTGCTGAGCAAATTTTCAAAATCCAGGAGACAAAAATTACCAGTTCTAAAGTAATTTTTTAGCCAAACTTCAATAAAACTGGGCTTAAAGTAAAATTCTACTACTATGTGAATTTCATTGAAATCTGGTACTGAATCGATTTTTTCTCAGTGATTTTTTAAGATAGCCGCACTGACATAGGCTTGCCAACATTTTGAAATCACTTTTACCAGATGTGGTCTTAATTACGACCAATATATTTGAGAACGGTTTTTTTTAAAAAAAAAAAAAAACGACAATTCTTCAGGAGGTTTGATTACTTGAAAGATTGCTTTCACGTGCCTGCCGTAGGTACAGAAACGCCCGAACACTCATGTAAATTTTAAGTCATTTATAGTTTCAGTCAACATTAACATTTTCTGAACATTTCGTGATGATGAAATATTTCTGTCAGAAATTATGGCAACTCGAAATTTGAGAAAAAACCTTGCATACTTTAAGGCACTCAACGACCACATAGGGCTCAAAATTTCCATTTCTTTATCATAAGGAAGCATAAAACATCATTTTTCATTTCAAATACTTGATTTATACGAAAAATTTCTTTGCATAGAAATATAGGCGTACATGAAAATTCATTAAAATGCCGACCGCCGCCAAAGAGTTAAGCATATCTTAATTCTACTCCTTACATATCCTCTATCATGTTCTCTCTACGGCTCTTTTCCAAATCACCTACCGATACGAGGTAGAGCTTCAGATGCGATTATTGAAAGAGAAGGCCTAATAGGCCTAGTTCTCAATAGCCAAGCACATGCATAAATGTAAAAACAGGACAATAAACAGAGAAAATTCTAATATTTATAAGAAAATCAAATTATTCGTTCATTCGAACAGACAAAAATGAGCCTCAAATATATGTTAAGGACATACATCATATAGAAAGTTCAGTTTTTTTTGTGGTAATGGCAAAAGTGAAATTCGCTGTGCTTATCCACTCTCAATTGCTTTAATACTCAAAAATTACACATTCTGTGGTGAGAAACTTTAGTTTTCTGAGAAGTCTTTATTCATCTAGTTGAAAACACAGCACAACAAGCTTAAATTTTCGCAAAATCTTCATCTGAACAACCACTATTTAATTCGAAGACAAGACCATTTTCCATGGATAAAATTGTAAAATTTACTAAACTTTCTTGTGTCATCGTAGATCTCAAACAATTCTTCAAAATTTTTAATGTTGAAATGGATCCTTCTCCCGCTGTAAACAGTAAAGCCAACACTATTTTCCAAGATCTTCAATATTTCTACTGAAAATGAGTCCAAGGAAATCATTGGGAGAATCGTGTTCCTTAATTAAAGTTGTAAGCAAGGAAAGCATTTGAAGCGTTTAAAGAAATTATGGTTTTTTTGGCGTGAAGTATTTTGGTAAGGTATATCATAATAAATAGTATACATATGATAAGACTACAAACTGATTGTAAACACGTTTGTGAACGACGTCTAGCGAGTAGATTGAAAAAACATAATCGAAACATTGAAACTTTCAATCGCTTCTCCTGAAAGATCACATTTTTGCACCTTTAGGAACACAGATCTCAGGTAAAATCACTTGATTTGCCTGAAATTTAGTACAGATGTTCTACAATAGGCTATCTATGTCCTGACGCAGCCAATTAAAAAACGATTAAAGTCAACAATGTTATATGGTCTTAAATTTGCAAAAAATGACTACAAAATGTAAGTTCTTATTAAGCACTATTCTGCTAAAAACTCTCTTCAAGAATCAGTTGTCCAAATTTAAAAAAAATCGATCGAGCCATTCCCGAGTTCTGTGTTCCTAAAAAATGACAGTTTACAGGCAGGAAGGGGTGATGGAGGGCAATTAGAAAACCCCTTTAAAGCGTTCGGTCAAAGAAATAATTGCTTGATCCAAATCATTAAAATAAAATTCTGCTTTAAATCTTTGTTGAGGGTCTTGAAGAAGCGCATCTTTTGCTTCATATCTTAATTTTGTATCTAGCATTTGTAGCAGGGTTCTTCACTTTAAATCCGCCTCAAATGTGCCCCCATAACTGGATTGAATCCCGCAATAGCTTCTACTAACTTGAGAAAATGGCTATTATCAGGCGCATATAATGCGTCTGAGCCTCCTCTAAACGAGAAAGATTGCGAAGCTACAAATTGTATGAGAATTAATAAACGTCGAAGAATATTTTTCAGTGTTCAGTTTCCTTTGATCTTTGATTTTTTTTAAAAAATCTATGGTTTTCTCTATCCTCAATTCTAGCTCTAAGTCCTCCCATTAATTAAAAGTCGTCATGTGAACTACACTTGTTTCATGTTCCTTGATAGTTCGAGGTAACTGGCCGCAGTCCCTGAGCCTGTATTAGAGATATAGAGAGATATGTCTAGCCTTACAATCGTTTGTTTTTGAGGTTGTTTGTTTGCACTGTACGACTGATGTAAAATTGTAGGCGTATGTTTTGGAAGTAAAAAACGTTAAATGTAAAAAAAACTTCCTATAGGTTGGTGACATATCAGGAAAGGCACATTTCCATTCGACGAATATTAAAACATCAGTACAAATCAATTTTTTACTAATAAATAAAACAAATCAAATCAGCAACGACTGTTTTCATTAAATAAATGAATACATTGAGAAAATTATCTCTCAACAATTCAAAACTTTTCAACAAAGTTTTCGAATTTTGGATGGATACAGATTGTTAGACATCAAAAGACCGAGGTTCAAGTGCAATGAAAATTTATTGCGTGCGAACAATTTGAATATTCAATTATTTATTGCAAAAAAAAATCAATATACATGTCAAATTACCACCAATGTTCTGATACTGCAATTGGAGAGCATTGGAGAATTCGTAATTGCAGGCAATGGAAAATTCGAAATACCGATAGATATTATTATTCATCATATTTCGCATCACTAACACTAACTCTTGCAATAGCTCATAATTCCTCTGTCATCCTCCATTCTTTTCCTCGAAGTCATAAAACATATCGTTTGTACTCATGATACAAGTTTCTATCGCTATTTTTTATTAAGGCTCGATATTCTAAGCCCACTGTGTCCTGAAAAAATCGCTACATGTCATCCTTCTCACAAAACTACATGTAGGCCTTCTTGATTTGTATCATTCAATAATGAATCTGACGCAGTTCCATGACACATCAATATATCTCACCTGTATTCACGCCCGTATGTTTACGATGCGCCACCTTTCCATTTTACATGAAAACAATCATCTTGTTGCCTGAGCCTGACATCCCATTAATTTCGTTCACATCGTTGCTAAGTTTAGTTGGCGACAACTGCCTCTTGTCGTGCACAATTATCCCGCTATAAAGGTGTATGTTTTGCGTATGTTATGCTCTGACCGCAAAATTAAAACGTATCTGAAAGGAACTAAGAGCTGTTGGTAAGGAAATCATTTAAAATCACTATAATATTGATTTTAAACCATTTGCTACAAAGGGTTAGATAAAAATATATGTACCATATCATGGTAGTGAGATGAAAGCTTTAGATGAAGCTGAAATAACGGTTATTATGAAGCTGTTTAGGCTATAATCGTTACTTCAATGGTAAAACGTTTTGCATAGTCATAATTTTACTTATTCAGTAGAACGTTTCAAAACCGCAACTTCTTGAAATTAAATAGATTCAAGCTCACTTCTAATAATTGAATTTGAATAGAATTATTTACTCCATATTAGAACTTATACACCATTTAATGGTGGCAATGATTAAATATGGAATGCATCAATCAATCATGATTCATAGTGACTGAGAATAGATAATATTTAAAATAATTTCATATCTTTAAAAATATGTTGTTATTTTTGAGAGCATAAGCAGTAAAAAAATTTTGTACAAAGCAGAAGAGCATTATCCTGCAACTTATTCCATAAAGGGCAGTCACCGATTGGTTCACTATAATTTGAACTAAACAAAGTATCATTAACATTAAGCTTTGATTGAATGGGTGTATTGCCTTCAAATATCACCGCTCATTCCATACATCCACACAACAACTATACACCATAATACTTTGCAGTAATCTGCAAGCTAAGTTAAATATCTTGTCTACTCGATTTCCTCTAAAACTTTCGATGCATTAAGTATACCATCAGAAAATTCATAATCGGGATCAAGCTCATATTTCAATAACTTGGAGCAATCAATAATTTTCTTGCTTCATTTACATATCGACAGAATTCGCACTTGCTCTCTCCATAGACTAGTTAAATCAATCACAATGACAACAATTTTCATCTAATTATGGTTAGTTGTATCTGTATAAATTTAGGCATATAATCGAACTATGAAGAAACCAGTTTAACTATACCGGGTTTTTCACATTAATGTAAATGCAATCTAACCTGCGGGTGCGATTTAAATACATGTTGTAATTACGCAACTGAATTACATCTTTATAGTGTAAGAAAGAGAATTAGAATTGTTTTGAATTAGATTAGTTGACAACTATATAAATTGCTTGTCATCGACCATCTACATCAGAATTCATCGAGATCTGTAAGATTTCAAACGCTTTTCACAGCACACCAGGCAATATCAACAGGAATCATGAAGGTGACTATAACAAATTAAAGATTAATAACCAAAAGCGATTATTAAGTACTAATCGAAATTTAAATTCCAATAGTTCGCTGCATTGATCGTCGTTTTTGCCATCGTCTTGGCATCTGAATGCGCGGTGGTTCAAATTGTACCAGGTCTTTCCTACACAGCTGTTGCTGGACCTAGTTTGGTTGCTGTTGCTCCAGCTGCCGTCGCCGCTCCATCCATAGCAACAATCCGAGGACCTGCTGCTGCTCCTCTTGTTACCGCTCCAGCTGCAGTTGCTGTTGCATCCACTCCAGTTGTTGTGGCGGCCGCTCCAGTCGAAGGAAGCTATGTGGCCCAAACTCGCGGTGCTGTACATGTTGCTCCTTTGCCAGGACATGCAAACTCAGCTACATCGGTCAATTTGGAACCAGCTCCAGGAACTGCTTGATTTTCACGTTTTTCAGGTTGTTGATGAAGTGTATAAACAATCGACAGTTGCGATGAATGCGATCAAAAATTTATGATTATGTTAGCTGAAATTATTTTTTAGGCAATATATCATTTAAAACTTTGAAAATATTGTGTTTTTTTCCGACTTGGTTGTATTGCGATAAGTAACGTATTACATTTTTATTTCTACAAAGCAGTAAGTATATTTACCAGACTTTCAAAACTAAGGGAATTCGAAGGAAACCCTTTTTTCTGGTATCAATTGGTATGTAAAAAAATTACAATTAATATTTAAAACTAATTGATGCTAGCTTCTAATTCAAAAGTGATGACTATTCTGATTGTTGACAAAATTTCGCTAGCTTTTGCTGATGGCACTAGAAGCACTTGGAATAGAAAGTTTTTTTCGGGTTGCCATTAGTGATATTGTCAAAATTTCGAAAAATTGAAAACTTATTATTTAATTTTATTGCAAGTCACATGAAAATTTAATAGTTACATCTATTGATAAAAATTATTGCAATCGCTTTATTCTGGTGACCCATTGCTAACACCACAGCCATATATATTTGCTGTTTATTGTAGTGATACAAATAACAAAATAAAAATTATTAATATTTGATAATTTAATGATAACATCGCTTAAAAATGAATTGGCATAAAATTACAAAAACTTCCATAGCTGGCAACCCTATCATGACATTTCAACCGAGCCCCTACTAAATTTGTCTTACAATAAGGTTAATTTGCGATATGAATTTCGTTTTGATTTCATGACTTCACCATAATAATAATACCAATAATAATAATAATAAGAATAATAATAATAATAATAATAATAATATGTAATAATTTTTATTCATTAAACTGTACATCGATTACTTAAATTTAGGGATATTTAACATAAAAGATCTTATATGTAGCAGCTATTCTACTTTGGCCTGCTTGTTGTTTTTAGATTTGTAATTATTTTTTATTTTTATCATTTACTTATTTTCCAGTTTACACTTATAAAATATTACCTAGGTTGTACATTACCTGGGGTTGGCTTAGCTATATAATATTTGAATACTAACTTAACTTACTAAACTAAATCTAGCTTCAGACTAACTACTGTTAGCTTAGCCTACATAGACCTCAACTTGACCCAGGTCTTAATTATTCTCTCCGATTTGTCGGATCCTAATTATCTATCCTAATTTTGTTGCTGTTCTAATTTTGTTACTGAACAATTGAACGGATTTTGTTTACGTACCTGCGTAGCTACAGGATTGCCCGCACATTTATCAAACGTTATCGTTATTCGAAATTTTCTTTGGCCAATTTTAGGCACTTAGCGTCTACATAGTGTTGAAAAATTCCGAAACATTATTATACCCAAGTTAAAAAAAACCTCTGCTACCCGCCTGCCTACGATCTCATTTCTATCTTACGTATTTTGTTTTGAAAACATAGACATTGAATGAAATTTCAAAACAAATCTCTTGGATATCGTAAATATTGTCAAAATCTCAACTATATTACGAAACCAAACGCTAAAATTGACTCGTTTCAGCTAAATAATTACTCTTGGGTTACCTTTGCTATTACGCACACATTCCAGGCCAGCAGTTCCCAAGTAAATTCTGGTCGCGAAGGGCACTATCTCATAAAAACAAACTTGGATGAAATAAGTCAACGACCACCTACATTCTACAAAGTATGCTTTTTGGAGGGGATATATGATACTTGTTCTGAATTTCGATACAAATATTTTGATATGTCCTCACTTCATTTCATCCGCAAGTTCTTAGTATTTCTCGACATCCGTAAGTACCACAGGCCCATCCCCATGATATATCAATCCAAAACAACTTTTAGATAGAACGAAACTAACCGCCAGCTATAGATTGTTGAGTGACATTTACTAACGAGCTGGTCAGTACCTCAAATTCAATTTAGAAATTTTATTAAGTTTAGTGGCCTTTTCATAATGTATAACTTACAACTTGACAACAGTGTCCTAACCTGTGTCACGATGTTTTCGTGACTTTGTCGAAGATGGGTAAAATATATACGAAATCCAAGTATTAATTTTTCAGACTCACGAATAGAGTGGGAAGATGATATTTATAAGATAAAGATAAAAATGATTACGTCATAAAATTCAGTGGATACTGAATGTTCGTTCCTAATGGTGAATGCTTAGTTTTTTGCGATTAGAGCACAATTTCCATTAAAATTACCTTGTAAGCACTTGAATTGAAAATTGGATTTGTAAAATTTGATTTTGATATGAAGTAGATTGAATCCATTTTCTTCGATTTGAATGTCCAATTAATTAGTTTAAAATTTTCACCGATGGCTCTTAATCGTGCTTTGGTGTGAGCTGTGCATATATTTTCCAACAATTTCATATTTATCTTGCAATATTTAAAGCCACAAAAATAGACTTAAAAATAAAAGAAACTGCCCACTTCCACACTTTTTCCTAACATATTTGGAAATAAAAGGCAATTTTGAATGAAATTGATGTATAACCAGACATAATAAAAGTAGTTTCATCATTTTTAAAAATTTAGATTTTAGGGCATAGAAAAATGCAAGATTTATCTTTTGTTAACAGAAGGTAACAAAAAATCTTTCGAAAGGCAGGGTTTTTTTACAAATCACTTTCTGGAATATTACCAGGAATCAATGAAAAATTACAGAAAAAAATTAGGACCGTAGACAAGTTGTCGTTAAAATATAGGAATATTAATGGAACCCAATAAATAAACTTTCCGCAAACAAACATTTCAACAAGAAAAAACTATTTATTTCGCGTGTAATTGGTGTAAAATATCTTCATTTTAATTTCCACAACTGTAGCAAGTGAAAGGGTTTTTTTTGGAAACATTTGACTATGCTGTAAGATTATTTACACCACACAAATGAGGGCAATAAAAATGTGCTGGGTTTTTAACAAAAGCTAAATTAGATATGTAAAGAATCACGATGATACTATTATTTGCTAGCCAATTGCCTCCCAGCGAAAATGGATGTCTACCAGAAGAAAACAAGATATTTCCATTAACTTTAAAATTCAAAAACTGTAAATTGTGTTCATAAATTCTCGTTGCACATTTGCAGAAAAAAGCTTACAGAACTCCGTATCGTTTTTTTTAAACAAAGTTGTTACGTCGTTAATAAAAACGCTGTAGTAAAGGTGCATCACCGGCACTATACATGTACAGAAAAGTAAGAAATTATATTTCTAATCCTAGGTTTCGGAACGAATAGCATCCACTTTCATTATAGTTTAAAAGTCTTTTGGTCTTTTCAAAAATATCGCCGTAATTATTATTTATTAGAAAAAGTTTTAGCTCTTTAAACTAGTTCATGAGGGTTTTTGTTGTTGAAAAAGGCGATCATCAATATGAAAAATTCAAACTTAACTAACTTAAGACAGAAATAATAATTTGTTTGGGAGTTTGATGGTTCTATAAAGCAAACATGAAAAATTTATAAAATAAGTGTTGAATTCCTATCTTCACAGTCTGCTCCAACTTCTAAACAACTTTTACTTCAAATTTTGTAGAAATACATTATAGGCAGGGTTTACAGTTGTATTGCTAAAAGTGCTGGATGAAAATAAACGATTTTAATAACGAAAGTGTAGTTGTAGGTCAATAAATGTGGACTTGTTGAAGTTAGCAGAGTTGTAGGTCAATGAAAAAATGCTCGTTTTGCAAAAATAAAAAAAATTAAAATAAATGAAAAATATCCCAAGACTAGTGAAATCGTTGCTGGATTTCAAGAAAACATGTGAACAAACTTTCACGCTCTTAGTACAACTTTACGTTATTCTCCAGTGTATTGTCCGTTATCAAGCAACACAGGTGTCTTCAACGATTCTTTTAGTAGTACGTTTCACATTATAGTACATACATAAAGTTATATGGAGTAACTTTTTCCTTCAAACTTTAAATGTCAACTTCACATTTATTTATTAAATTATTTATTTATATATACAACATGCAGATTATAGTCCAATTAATGCTATTTTAGTCAATTACTTACTAGCTTTTAATTAATTAAAGTTGAGTGACGATCTCGCTAACAATACTTCAGAAGTTTCTAAACACCAAGCTTCACACGCTAATTCTATATTGGATATTGTGATATCACAATCTATTTTTCGATCACATATTCGATCGGATATAGTCAGAATTTTGCGTTACTGATTTTTAGTTTCACTTCCTCACTTGTAAGCCAGGAAAATAAGACTTTCTCTAACAAATAAATCCAAGTGGAGATTGTTTGACGGAAATGTGTTTATTGTGAGATGATAAACATAATGTGGAAAGTCTATTACAAAGTCGTGTGCGCAACAAAAGTTATTCAAGATCAAAGGTCACGATAATCAGTTTTTCTTAAATATCTCGTTAACGATTGATTTAACGTCAATTTATGTTAGCATTAAATTTACTCAACATTAAAATCTACACAAAAGGTTTTACGTCAAATTCATATACGATAAGTAGTTTTCGAGATATGAGACTGAGAAATGTTTGAGCCAAGCGCATAATCCCTTATCGTTTGCATATAGTGGTGTATACAGACTATACAATGCAATAAGTGTAGAAAGTCCGTGTAATGCACCCAAACCTACAAATCTTTCTTTTTAATGTGTATTTGAAGTGCAGTTTCATAATTTCACTCCAGATTTATGTTTATTAACGTTTTGTAAAACCATCAACATTGCGGTTATTCAATCGAAAATAAATTTCTAATTTTTCCAATATTCATATTGGTTTCAATTTTTTTCAAATTGCCTTTGATTGTTTATACTTCACTATAATTAAAAAGGATCACAAATCCACATCATTTGATATATATCGTATAATCAATCAAATTGTCTGTTAAATGATGTGTCTATAATTTTTGATTAGATACGATCAATCAACAATACAGAAAACATATTTGCATATCAATGTTTGCAATGCAGCTGATATTAAATATACCATATGCTTAGGGGATAATATGCATATTCTATTTCAACAAAGCACCCTTGCATTTTTTTTATTGTTTCCAGCAGAAAAATTACCCAAACAAATATAGAAATATTTATTATTATTTTTTATTGTTGGCTATATAAAATATATATTATTTCTTATTGTAGATAAAATATATATTATTTCTTAGTTGACTATTTAATCGGACAAAGTTTTATTTATTCGGACCTGTTAAATGAAGATGTCTATACCCTCAAAAATAATCCAGCGCTTAGAAATAATCACTTTCTCTCATAGTTACTGACATGAGAAAAATTTGATCCAAACGATGTACCGACCTTAAATCACTCAATTAATTCTCCTTAGGGAATCGAATTATTTGGTGTTAAATTGATGTTGATAAATAAGCGACATGGCGGCACCGTGACATGTGTGAGATTATTACTTATTGCAGGCCGATAGCAATACTTAGTGAACAATAAATGATTTTGGGTCTATTGTGCAGGTATTAACTGAATCGTGTGGTGGATATATAGATGCTGCTAATTATAGTTGATGATGTTGGAAATTCCTGGATTATGGGACTTGGAGAGCTCATTGTAAATAATTGGGTATTATGTGTATCTATCGGGAAGCGAGATGGGTAATATTTGTTTTGATGAATTGCTTTTTTGGCCTCAATGACAGAAAGTATTATGGAAAAATTGTGTCAAGTAAGTGTTAGCTTAAAAAAAACTTCGATAATAATTCAGACCTTTTCTGGAGCTCTTTTTAAAATAATTTATTCAATTTTTCAATTTGAAATTATTTGAAATAAAAAATGTTCAAGTAAAACCGGTCAAAACGAAATAGAACTCTTCAATTGTTTAGCATTCAAAGCACATGTATCACAAAGAATTTTTTTTTGTAAATAATACTACCTCGGAATGGAGCGGAAAAAATGCTTGTTACTGCCAAGTGCCAATCCAAAAAAATAGACAATCCATAGCATGCTAAATCAAATTTAAATTTTAATACAATAACATACAAAATTAAGTCCAGTTTTCAATATATTTCATTCCAACAATCCTAAAAATAGCGACGAAATATTACAAAGCATATACATTTTTTGAAAAACTAAGCTTGCTCATCTTGCGTCTTATAAACGAATTGCGCGGAATCTGAGCAAACTATGTCTATGGCCACTTTGTACAGATCATGGACATTCTGCAAATGCAACAACATTTCAAAATTACACTTTCCATTTAACTTCTCCATTCATCAATTTACCTCAGTTTTCTTCAACATAGCTATCAATGGATCCTCATAATGAACGGCATCGAATTGAGTTTTCGTTAGCACCAGACCTTTTTCAATATCATTTTCCATTTGTTTTTCAAAGTTCACAGCATAATTAGCACGAGTATCAGGTTGGCTGTCAGCTCCTTCGATGCTCAAATCTTCACCGCTTTGCAGACCGATATCACTGTGAGCAAACTTGCCATCTTCTGAGGAAGCTCCGTCTGCAAGAGCTAGATCAGATCTTTTGGCTGTAGCACTCCCACTCTACAAGAAGATTTGCATGTAAACAGCCCAAAAACTTTGTTTAATATCGAATCAGATACTTACTGAGGCTTGGCCCAAATTATCAAAGGAGGCCATCGCTTCTTTTGGATACATTAATTGCTCTTCTAGACGTTTGCGAATCTTTTCTTCAGTTTCCTTAAACTTTTTCCTGCAATCAAGTCAAAAAGCAAAATGCTTGTCAGTAGGCAAAAATCAATTTTAAATCTCTTGAATACAGCTAAAATAGTCTCAGTATAAACGAGTATTGTATAAAATTAATCAAATGTATGGCCGTATGAATTATATGTATTACCGAGCCTTTGCCACGTTTTGTACATCTTTTGGATCACTACTATATTGTGTACTCTTTCGAATAAGTCGTTGCTTCATCAAAGCATTTTCAGATTCGAGGAATTTTTTCAGATCTAGTTCACACGGCTTCCATTTGCTATCATGGATCCTGAAAACAAGGTTTACGGACATTGTGTTTTATCGTTCTTATAATATAACAATTGTCGATTAACCTTAACAAATCCACACCCCTCTCTGCATCCTCGTTCCTATATTGCTCTTCCAATCCAGCCTGTTCACCTTGCTGAGCTTTCAACAGCTCTCGTTTTTTCTTTTCAAGATGTTCGAACACGATTCGATCACGTTCCCACTTAGCACCTTGACGAACCAGACGCTCGGAATTTTTTTCGCGGTTCGTTTTTAACTAGATTGAAAAAATGAAATAAGAAAAAATGCAGAAAAAAAGTTTTGAAAAACTACCTTTGCTCTTCGATTCGCAATAATATCGTTGGTTTTCTGATTCACAATGAATACTGGATGATTTTCAAGCTCCTCTGGTATTTTGGCAAGCTTGCCTTGTATGATCAAGTTGCGTTCACGTTCCATTTCTTGTTTCTAAATGAGAGGAAATTTTGTTAAGATTTAGTTACCGTAAAACTAAAGAGTGATCATTGAAATATTCGTTAATATATTTTGTAAAATTAAAAAAAAAAAACAAAACTAATTTTATATTAAAATTATGGCTGGAAATTATGGGCAGTACTTTGTTCCAAATTTTATAAAAAAAAAATTGTCCATTTCAGATTTTTTCATTTGGCAAGTAGAAGATTCCAGAAGACACAAAGGTAAAATATAAATTAATGATGGTTGGGTTACTCCAACATTTACTACAAATATTTATATCAGTTTGAAAAATAAATTGCCAGAAAAATTTAAATTGGCCTATTGGTCAGTGAACTAATAGTTTTCATTTCTGCCATATCTACAGAGAGCTTTTTATGTTCTATGGCTAATATTTTGCCACCTTTATAAAGTTAGTATTATATTATATAAAATAAAATATTTTAAATAATTTTAATTTCTAATCTGTAATGATTTGTAATATTTATAGTTTCAACTTTTTGAAGAAAACAATTTGTTGGAGGAAAAAATATCTGTAAAATGAAAATTATGTCTCGTACATCTTGCAAATCCAATCTATATATGCATCTTATTTTATTCGATGAAATACAACTCTTCAAGAAATAAACCAGCATCTATGGTAGTGTCATGACACAATTAAATTAAATTAAATTTAAAATCACAAAGAAATCAAAAGTAATAATTACCAACGCAACACTATGTGCAATTTTCAAATTATTGGGGCAGTTTTCTCTACTATAGTGTCCACGAAAAATCAGATAATTTTGTCTTTCTTTTTCTTGTTTCTGTGGAAATTGCATCAAAATTAATCAAATCTGACTCTGGCTATCGTGAATGTTTTGCTTCTATTCATATTTGGGATTAAGTTTGCATATTTTTGTAAAATATAGTTGAGCTTTTAAGATCAGGACTCAAGATATCTACCTCCCGCTTTTCAATGCGTTGCTGAAGCCGTGCATTACAATCAGCTTCATGACTGAGTCGTAATTGATGCATATAGTTTCGGTCTGTCAGTCGTACAACATTTGATCCCATCAATCCTTCCAACCGAGCTGTGATACGGGGTACATTGTAACTGGAATATATTAAAAATTATTTGTGTCTTATTTGCTCACAGATAAAAATTTATTGAAAATATTTTAGCACACTCGACTCAAAATATGTAAATTTATGTTCTGTTGATAGTCTTTGATAGGACATTAGCTTCGATAATTTGTTTGGTCAAGAAATTTCCTCCGTAGATCAAAATCAATCAAAAAAGCATATTCCACGCATTAATATAAAATCTAGTTAGCTATAAAATGTAATTTTAAATATCGTTTCCAACCGATCGGGTCCCACTTTTTTTGTGGTAGAGCTGTCCTGTGCATCGGAAGATGTCACACCAAGAACAACTGGCAAGCAAAATGAGGATGATCCTAAGAATTTTATCTTTGCAGGTGACAGTCAGACTAAGTCTGCGAACTCACCCGTACCACACCAGTTGCTCAAATTCTAAAGGACCCAACCTTATGTTTAGCTGCAATGGAGAGCCCTGGTCACAGCGAGCTTTCGAATTTAATTAGAGCACCTCCTGAGGTTTTAAGAAAATACAGCGGCCGCTGGAAGTCTGTACCCGAAAAAAAATTTATTTTCGTTAAGCTTAATCTGGATATCGATGTGAAATACTGGAACCAGTGGAATCAGGAACCAGAATCTCAGGAAGAACTCTGAGCGCGGTGGAAGCTCAGACAGTTTTCAAGCAGTGATTGTCATAGACTGCCGAGAAAGTGGCTGTGATTTTTTGAGTCCTTATTCCTGCCGCCAATACAGAAACTGAAGAGCTTGGCGCAATACGCTGAATCGGACAGACTAGAACTTCGGGCGGGCTGCGATGGTAACACCCAGCACATTTGCTAGGGGTGCAACAAATGTAACGCCAAAGGACACAGACACTTGATTTCAAAACTGGAGGTACGTTAGTGACTTCAACATTAGGATTTTTCCCACCATTGTTACTGCCAACAGTAGAGTGGTTCTCAATGCATCACTATGTTTATCTGGAATAGCAAGATCAGAAACTGGATGGCATGATTCAGATGAAATCTCACTGTATCGTTACCGCTACTTCATGCTTTATTAAGCTTCAACACTCGTGGCGGAGAGTTTCACGTTCAATCGACTTCTTGCAGACAAAGCGTGTCTTAATGGTAGAACAGAGCATAAAATCCCGATTGAGCACTCCGAATATAGATAGACAAATTAGCTAGCTATAAAGAGACCTACCTGATCTGTAAGAGTAGATACAACAAGACCGGGAAACCCAGAACTCCAAAACCTTTGGAAAAATACCAGAAAACTTCTCAATCAAGCTTGTAGAAGGGATTGGATCGCCTACAATGTCTTGCATTAAGCCTATAAGTATTTGATGAAGACGTTCAAGAGAGAATTATCATCAGGGAATCATCGTCAGACGTCGGAGCTTTGTAAGATCCTAAAAAAGGACCACTCAGCCAAATGCACGGAGGGTGATTTTATTAAGTTTGAAGATAAGTTTCTACAGATTATACTTTGGCCTCACTTTCCGGACACTCCCGTGATCGAAGCGCAAAGGTTATTTATGTATCTGACCAATACTTCTGCTCTTTGTAACAGTTTTACATGCTGGTATTCAGCTGGATCTGTGGTCGCCAAAATTTCAAACCAACGAGTCTAGATGGCATCTATCTGGTTATGCTTAGAGAGTTATTATGCTTAGTATGCTTACTTAAGTCCAACCTCTTGATTGATGAGCAACATGCGGCCCAGCCAGGAAAATAATCCGAGTCGGCTCTTCATTCTCTGGTTTTCAGAGTTGAAAGATCGATCTCAAATGCGATGGAGGTATTTATGGACATTGAAGGGGCCATCAACAACACGTCCTCTAGAGAGCTATGTGAAGTTGTGAAAACTCATATCGTGCTTATTATCATAGTTAAATGGATACATGCTGTGCTGTCACAAATATAGTTGGTGTCAGAAGCTGGAGTAAATTGATACTTGAGAACGACGGCGACAAATGGATGTCTTGAAAAGGGTATCCTATCACCGCTCCTGCAAAGAGTCATTAAGGACTCCTTGTCAAAGAGAACTTTTTCACGGACGGCTCGAAGGCAGATGTTAGATTTGCAGTGACAGTCAAGTCGTCTCAGATATCAATGTATTGACTGAGATAAGGCACGTATGCAGGAGATAGTATATTTGCTTCTATCACTGATCCTAGATTTCATTAAAAAATCTGGGATACTATGGTTTGCTGAAAGTATAGGTACAATGCGTCTTTTGGGCTGTACACGCACAGTACACGCACACGCACACAATGTTAATATTTTTTCGATTACTGGACACAAGAAAATTTCTTTTTGAAACTTTTAGTGGATAATCTTTCTGGCAATGTATGTATCAATATTTTAATCACATGAAATTCAATTTTTCTCACGACAAAATATAACGATGGCAGCACTAGTAACGCTTAAGTAATATCACTCTTTAGCGAACTTAACTATTTGTCGAGAAACTCTATAGAGTCACGGTACACGGTTACCAAGAATTTCACTTATTCCGACTACTAAATATAATCAAAGAGTCTTAATCGATGTTTGAATCTTCAAGCACGTACCTCAAAACTTAACGGAGCTCTTTTAAAGTTTTTGATTTCAATTATCTTTGTAGCTTGTAAATCTGATTGCCTTTGTAAAATATGCAAATGTCCTGAATTGGAGACGACAAAAACCGTTCAGTGAAAATAAAGTTCGTGTTTCTTATCGGACACAATCGATTCAAATAAAAGTTCACTAGGTATTTCCTTGAAGGAAAATTCCTGAAATTATTTTCATAGTTACACGCCCCCAAGTGTTTTGACGACAGTAGGCATACGTGTCGTAGACCTTTTTGTATGAGTTTGCATAGGTTTCAGCTTAACCCGTATGCATATTGTGTCTGAAACGGATTTGCGTTTTGAAGTCGAGGATTTATACTGATGTCTAAAAATTAATGCATTTCTATGAAATTCATTCTAACAAAGTTGGAAAAGTGTACTTATACGTGTAGTTTCCAGTCAGGAGTAGTGCTTATATTTGAGAAAAATTACAATGTATCATACATGTAGCCCTATTGTAGTCGGGACTTTTTCAGAGATAAATTCAACATCATATATAAATACAGTGATATCAAAAATGTTTCACCATCGAAGAAATTGATAAATTATTTCCAAGCGTAGAGAGCATACGAACAATAAATCTTCCTCCTAATATTATTAGTCATGCGATTCCCACACTGGGCGCGGATTGAATTTACCAAAATTTTCATTGGTTTTAGCATCAAACCCAATGAAGTTGATGAGTTGACTTGATAAATGATAATTTGTTAAAATATAAAACTTATTAGCACCAAAACAAGACATAATAAATGCTCAATACTATTAGAGCTGTTTTTTTTTCAGCACAATTGAAGAGAACACATATCAAAGGGTTAGCAAAGGAAGAATACAGCAGTCTACAGAGCCCCAAATGAACACAACAGCTATCTATCAAACTCTAAACTCCCGAAATGTTGGAAATATTTCAAACTGCACGAAACCAATATATACATATATACCCATAGCAACTTCACTAGTCAAGCAATCATTATTTGGCAACGACCATGTTCATACACATGCTCAATGAGTTACTGAATTTTTGTGGATTTACTTATTGATTTAGTTTAAATCAAGATCTTCCAAAACTATTGTGATACTTCAACTTTATGAGTTTCTTTTTACCGTCTCAAATATCTTCTTATTGTATATAATATTTATAATACATAAACATAGGATTTTTCATAGTATTTTAATGCGGCAGTAGATACATCCGTGTAGAAAAGCATGCTCTTTGAAGAACTACTCTACAACGTCCTCCGCTGAAAACAGAGTTTCATGTCTATACAGATTTATTACGTCAAAAACTTTGCGTGTTCAAGAAAACTTGGTACCGTCATACAATCTACTGTGAGTGATTGAATGTTATTATCACCAGTAGTGCGAATGAATAGTCTAATAAAGTACATAAGTGTGCAAAAATTTATCACGGAAGTTCATCGACATTTCAGATTCTGATTGAAATACATATATTATTGCTGATGAGTTTTATTTCAAGAATGAAAATTAATTTTTGATAGTCTGAGTTTGACATTGTTTTCGATATTTTACTGTAATATTTCAAATGGTTTACAATTATTCTTGCAAAAGTTGCATACAACAAACCAAATTTTGTTGGACCGTTTCTTAGACTTCTATTGAATATGTGCTTTCGCGTACTTGTACGTAACATATATAAAAATCTACATGACTATAGAAATGTGAAAGCTTGTGTTTCATGAAACACGATAGTATTCATGAAAAATCGTGACAAAGAGAATTGTTTGAGGAGGATATACGATGTTGGCATAAATATGTGTTTTCAACATTTTACGTATAGGCGAACATTTATACATATATGAATGATGATTGTGACTTGAAATGGTTTTTTTCGAAATGTAAAAGTGGCTACAAATATAAAATCATATCAAAAACAAGACATAAAAATAAACTATATTTTTCGTATGCTATGATATTAGCACCAAGGAGGTAAACAGAAAAAACAGAAGAAAATTCAGCAAGCAACTGGTATTATTATTTATTATTTTTTCAATCATTTCACTCAATAATACAATTTCCAACTTTTTAAGTTTTTTCGGCTAATAGATGTTCAGTTATTTATTTATTTGGTCCCAAAATCTATTTACAACCACATTGCCCAATAGGTTAAAAAATAGCAATAGAACATAAAAAGAGAAAATAAAAACTATACAATTCAAAGCTACAAATAACATTAAATAAAATAAAAATAATAATAAAAACGCTTAATTTATTTGGAAGCAAACATTGTGTAGCGAAGATGACTTTTAAAGGTGGCTATAGAAAGTGGGAAAGAACTGAGCTGGAGCCTGTTATGAATGCACAAATTGCTTCTCTGGAAGTGAATAATCCATTGTCGAGTTTTTTTCCTGTTTTACTCAAAAATTTTCAGCTTTACGTAAATTTCCCTGTTGGTTTTCTCCAACATGAATGCCATAAAGAAAATCTCCACGTGTAAATACCGCGACTGGGAGTCATATTGTCTCAGTGCTGTCATAATAGTGCCCATAACATAAACTATCATGCTGTGCTATGATAAACAAAAACTGGAGGTGTCACGGGAACACTTCTTTCGCGAAGCGAATAATTCAAGGAATCTCGACTGTGCTTTAATTTCGAATAAGACAGTTTTGTGACCACGTTAGCAATGCTGCCAGATAGGCGCTGCGGCTTACCCCCAGACAATTCCTATTTATTCCTGAAAATACCCTAATTAGCCATAGTGACGTCATTTCCGGGAAATTTTTCGGGATTCTCAAAAACCAGGTTATTTAAATATAAATTTTTATATGTGTAAGACTTTCGTCACATGAAGCAAACTTTTTTAAGGTGAGGTGAAACTTTCCCCCACTCATCCTAATCTTTTGGGAGTAATTTTTTCCTGGGTGCGTTAAGTTTTCACTCAGAAAAAATAGTCCCGAAAGATTTGTTATCGACAGAATCGCGAGAGACAGTTAGACAGTACCATGGGCATATTTCATTGGTTGATTAATTAATAAGCGAGCTCGGAGAAACGGATATGACTTATTCCGATATTTTGGGATATCCCCGTGTTAAATGCAATACACATCAAATAATGATAGATCGAGGGCGGTTAAATGACCCCATCATGGATTTGACGACAGCGTATTGTAAATAGTATCTACAAAAAAGTGAATCGGTCACTCAGCTGAATAGATAGAGATATAGGGTACGGCAATCGCGGCCTCTGTCGTCAATCGGTAAGGTAGAAATATCAATTTTGAAACAGCATCACCAATATCCGCTTATTGGTATGATTGAAGATTCATATTTTATGTTTTCTTATATCAGAAAAAGGTGAACATGACGTATTGCGAAACTATTATTTATCGAAACACCCGTTCCGGAAAAATACATTATCAAATTTCAGAATACCTTAAACAAAATCCTGAATATTTTTTCTCCCTGTTTGTCCCCTGAAGTCTTTAAAATATCCCTAAATCTGGGGTTAAAATCCCTAATATGGCAGCACTGTACGTTAGTCGTTTCCTACATTTTTTCCGTTGTCTACTTTTGAAATCGAGCAGATGTTGGATAATGAAGATAAATTGCAGGCGTCCCGCAGACCGGTTGAATTTAATTGGCCATATAACACTGTGAGGTGGAAAAACAAGTTTGAGGTCTTGAAAGGATATTCCGATCACATATTTAAATATCCAGCTGCTGAACTTTTACGTTTATCTTACGACAACTTATATTTCTTCTTCTCTGTTTTGTTTGAAAGTAGTGCTTGACATTTTTATTTCTATATCAAGGCAATCACGGAATGCCCCCAACCGTTGACCAACCAATACAGACAACGAGTATGTAAAGGAGCTGAATTATCAAAACCTAAAATTTGTTTGATATTTTAGTAATTTTTTAATTTGTTTGAAATCATTCGGACGAGATGTCCTACTTTCGCAGTATCGGTGGTCATAATAGTGTCCACACCACAGATTTTATTCACCAAATTGAACTTCCTGTTGCGCTGCCTAGAGAAGATCGAATTTCAATTATCTGAAAAGCCCTTTAACGTTCATATTATCAGTTATATGAGCTACACAATTTTTTACAACCAGTTACAAACTCAATAAATTCAAATAAACCAGTGTTGATAAGGAATTATCTACTGTGTTCCGAAATTTGCTAGCAGGGAGAGATCTATCTTTGACTGCTTCTAAGCGAATGGAAAGTCAATGAATGCTTTAGGATGGATGTACTTATAGAAGTATTCGTCTTTTCATACCCACTCAATTCCGAAAAACGATCTTAGGGTCATAAAAAGGAAAGCTCTAGCAAGAAATTATTATTTTGGTGGCCTCTCAGAATAAATAGATTTAAGGAAATGAAATAAGCATAGACATATACGAAATTTAGGGAAGCAATTTTACTACGAAACTAAAATCTATAACTAGAACAAATCAAGAGAAACCACTTCAGATATTCCCTTTGATGTCTGCGATACCTAAGATCTACGAGCTTTTGGTTATAACGTATCAAATGGCCTGCTATCTCTATCTTCCTGATATATTCAATGATTTGCGTTTTGATTTGTACTGGAGATATATGGAGAGTACATTTTTCAATATCGACTTCAACATACTCCCACAAAAGATAGGTTTACAAATTTTGTAGAACGATGTAATAGAGTATGGAATTTCCGAATCCGGTACAAACTCAAAAGTGGGAAAAATGCAGATAGAACCTTTATGGTTAGTAGTTTTTCTTCACTACTACTAAAGCTCAGATTCAGCCAAATTGTTTCATTTCTAACTCAAGGGGATTCAAACCTGAAATCACAGCGATTATCAATGCAGTACCGGAAAATTCCAAGTGCATCTACGGAGAAAAGTCCCGCAGAACTTGGATTTCATTTCAACGTGCGGTCGAGAATAGATTAACGGTATGCATCTAGAAGTCATGTTATTCCGTAAAATTCTACGCCACTTTAAGGGTCCAGATATTTCTGAATTGATTATTTCGGGCAGTTTTATTACTATCAAAAGGACACAAAATGAAAATTCGAGACAGTTTAAAAACATCAATGTAGATTACATTATTTGATCGAATGCGATGGTAAAGACATCGCCCGTCACATAGACCACATTTGATCAACTGAAGTTCAACGTTATCTAATAAATTTTTTTGAATAATTACCATCTTTGTAGTGGCCCGAATTCCAAACAAGAGACAAGAAGAAATTGGATGACTGTCCGGAACTGAATCTGCCATCAAAAGTAATCAGCCTTAAAATCACCCACAAGGACAGATTTTCAAGGTAAAGGAAGTAGAACCACCACTAACGAGAGTCCAATCGCAAATATAATCAGTGATCAGTCACAAGAAGACGCACCATAGCCCTTGCGAAGTTTTAGCCGAGTGAACTAACCTGTTCAGTGTTATAAGCTGAATTAAATCTGTTCAGTGTTATTACTCAAATTCAGCTTGGAGGAGATGATTATCATATGCTAGTCTATGGCGTAACTAACATCTTCTAAAGTTAAAAGGATCTCTAAGAATCTTTCATTAGTGTTAGCTGCTTTCCAGAGGTATTCATTCCGGCACGAAATTCTCATAGAATGGTTTAGTTGTAAATTGTACGTGGATTGCATTATACTAAAATTATACATACTTACATAGTGGTTCACAGCAAACGTGTTGTTATTTCGGCATAAATTAAATAGACTCAAACATACTTTAGGGTTTTTTTTACATAAAGTGCTGTGTTTTGAGGATTTCTTTGCTTTGGTGGGGAATTTTGATAGTACCAATCTGGCTACTCGTGTTCACTGTTACTTTACGGATTCACTTCACATTATCCTAATTGATGCTTCAAATGGTGATTGTATAAAATCCCTAATCTGCTAGATATTTGATGTAAATTATGCCAACTACGTAGTAGAGTTAAACGCCTTTACCAGTAAGGAATACGAGGGTTTCAATGGTATGTACTATGTCAACTTACAGAGCTTAGTTAGCCGAAACAAAATTATTCGGCCTGGAATGACAGGTTGGTAGTTTAATTACAAATCAGTGAATTCGAATACACATTAAAGCACCAAATGCGGCAGCTCAATTCTACTTCCAACTCATTTGAATATTACAGAGACATCTTACTTGACTTGTATCAGCATTAATTGCCCGCTATAAGTCACTTTCTCTTGAAATAATTTAACCGAATTGCTCTTTCCAAACGAAAATCACTTCGAAAATATTTTCATAACTAAACTCTCACTTTCTTTGATTGACTGCAAATCTTCAAATGCTCTACGTTAATTTATCAGAGTCCACCTCGATTATCGCTACCGCATTTTCCAATCAAAATATCATAGGGAGCTCTTGTTATCTACCAATTAACCAAAGCCAGAGTTAGCGCCGGGAGGATTCTGGGTCATCTGATGCCCCCACCAGCAAATCAGGTTGCGTGCTAAATGACATGCTGAATACATGTATTTTCATGATAAAAGTTCATATTCATATGATATTCACGAAAATATCCAACTTGAATGTGACCATTGATGTATTTCAATGGTTAGCAAAATATGCTGCTACTTCCTAACGTATGCTACAAGGCACTTCAAAAGTAATTTAGGAACAGATTTAAAATTGATTTGGGAAACATCATTTCCTTTATATCTAGGGCAACGCCACCTCCAGTTACAAAATTAAAACCAAAAACAAATAGCAACAACATTAAAATGAAATCAAGTAGAAACTATTGAGTTGTGATATGTTTAAGAACCAAGCTGAAGAATATTTTGAGTCCACAGTAGATGCAAAGCAGGTGAATGAAAAAAAAATCCGTACGAGCGAAAGTTGCATCAAGTAGTGAGATCGACTTAAAGACCTTATCATGATGACTGTCAGTAAAAGAACACGAAAGTTTGCTGACAAGTGTAGCATTGCGCCAAAGACATAAAAGAAAACCAGCCATCCAAAGTGTGTTCAAGATTCTTGCTTCTAAAAAAAAACTAGAAAATTTTTTTTGAGCTAGAACTGAGCAAACAAAGATATTTTTGTAACCAGCCGCCTCAGTGTGTGTTTTCCAGAAAGATGAATGTGCTTTCAGGCACAATAATTATGCTATATAATGAAATTGCTCAAAAATATATAATTCGAAGAATACAGAAATAAAAAAGGATACAGCGCCAAAAACTACCAAATCAATTGCTGACATGTACTGCAAACAGAAGGGAAACATCACATTCAAAACTACATGACTGTTTTTGAAATTAAATTCATTATCACAAAATCGGATAAAAGAACCTGGTCTAACGTGGAGCTGCCTACAACATTTCCTTCGAGCAGAGCAACGAGATATTTGAATCTACTATTGTTATTCCCTTATGCCATTAAAATTAGCCACAGCACAAGAAATATGCTCGCAAATCTAATAATAGATGTAACCTAATCTCGTGTATTACGTCGCATCAAGATTTCCCGAAAATATCGGGTTTTCGCAGATTAACTAGACCCACATATGTAAGCTTACACAGGAACTTACACAAAAGAGAACAATGTCAGACAGAAGCATCTGTTGACATTACTTTTACCTACAGGATCTTTGCTTCCATCTTCCAAATATTTTTCCACAAAAGTGATGAATGATATCACCTTTATGTGTGTGACATGAGGTAAGCATTTTCATATGCTTTTGTATGTTGTTTGCACACAGAGGCATAGCTCCAATTTCGGATGGTAAGTGATTCGGTTCAAGTTCATAAAAATCAGGAAGTCATTGGCTGCATTAGATAGATACTTTATAGTATCTTTAAATGGCATTGAAATTTAAAGAGTGTTCGCTTAGCAGCTGAATCGTAGTATAGGTATATAATATTTTTAGTAATTGGTGTTATTGGCTTGACAAAAGGGTTTCAATTTTTTTCTGAACAAACAGTGAATACTTTTTTGAAAACATTCCCTTATTTTTCACGAAACAGTCTTGTATGGTGTCATTGAAACATTTACTGAGAGGGAAGACAAATTTAAGCTTGCGCTGAAAAATGTAGGCTTGAATCAAAATAATAGAAGATTTGGTACAGATATTCATCAATCAATCATCTGTTAAAATAAATTATACTAAAGTGAGTCATTAATATCAAATTATTTTAGAACAGAAAAACTAGTGTTGTGTGGAAAATTTCAAGAGAGGGACAATAACAGCAGCTAGAAAACACACACTTTTGTAAAAAGGCATTAGTTACCCTTGGTTCACAGTTAAAGTACACTCCACAAAATCCAATTTAAACTCATCCATAACTTCTGATACTTTGCGATGATTCTTTTTCTTCTTCGACGGCATCAACTTTGACTTGGAAGAGAATCAAGAACAAGTGAATCTATTCACTTCAAAAACTTTTTTTTTTCAACACAACACCTGAATTGCTTCTATTGTTCGAACTAAACGCTTTCAGATAGCTTGGCAGATATTTATATTTTAGCACTATCGTGCTCACCACATTACACACGTTACTTGGCGTGTTCACTTCGGAAAAAATAAAACCGATAAATAGAGAAAATTCGGAAAACATGGAAGATATTTACATTTGTTAGACACACTAAACACTAGACTGACTGAATAGTTTTTGATACAAGGATTCGAGTCACATGAACATATATCGTTCGACGGGATTGTCAGGATAGTGTTAGGCGTGAGGGTACATTCTGACAATAAATTTATGCAAATATGTTTATTATGTTCCAATGTACACACATGTTCATATCAAGAATTTATGTGTGTATATTTTAGAAGACACGCTATGAATAGGTACGATTCGGGTTGTTTATGATCTTCGGATATTTAGAAGAGAAAGAATATAAAAAACCCAGTGTATCAGATTGAGCTTGTACTTTGACTGACAGCTCATGTCTTTTATGAGAGTTGCTGAAATTCAACTACATGTTCTTATGGTGAAGATAATTTAGGGTAAAAATTTAAACAGCCTTAAAAACTGCAAACTAAGGTTACACGTCTTGTTTAAGGGATTATGAGCAGTGACGAGGCCCATAAAAAGCCTTATTTTTCAAGATTTGTTCTTAGAAAGACATTTTGATTCATTATCGTGAAAATTATATACATATTTTGGTAACTTTGCACTTTACTTGGACATTTTTAATGAAACAAATAATTATTTCTACAGCTGCTCAAGCCAATCTCCAGAAGCTCCTCTCAAAAAAGGCGTCGTGTTGTGAGCACGATGTCTCTGAATTGGATCATCCAAAATGAGAAAAATAGGTTTCGTAAATGTAAAATTCTATCTAGTGATCAATCGAAGGAATAAGCAAAATATTAATTTTTAATAAAATGGCGGCTTATCACAAAGAAGTATTGGTGTTGGAAAAATTATTTGGTCTTAAATTGTCTATAAAACAGATAATATGCATTGGTGAGAAAAACCTTCGATTAACCACTAAAAAAATATATTTATAGAGCTTTTGTGAGAAATTGCGACTCTTGCTCACCGGCTCAAATAATGTTTCGAGAATAACGCGTTCAAAGTTTCAAACGCGCTTTACACATTGTAAAAATTGTTTGTTCAACTTAGTCGACCATTCCAGGACCATATAACGAGTCATCCGTTTCTTTGGCAACTTCTGATTGTTCGATTTATTGCTGCTTGCAGAAGATTTACAACCATATTCAATTCTACTCTACGTTTATTGTCAAAAAATTGATATTTTTGATTGTTTACAATAAGTATTCATAATGCAGTACCCGCTAAATTTTAAGACTCAAATACTTTTTTTCATTCCATCAACATTTTTTCCGTCTTCAACCGCAATTTTCTCTTTTTTTTTGCAGATTTATAATTCCCAATTGCGAACACTAAACGGGAGGTTTTCAGTTATAATGAGTTAATCATTTATTTTAGTGAGTTGCTAAAAAACAACCTACATTGAAACACAGTTTGGATATGTTAAATTGTATGGATATTTCAGACAACGGCTCGTTTAATAGATTTACTTAGATCTCCAGTTTAATAATTGTTCTATTGTGAATATGTTGAGAGAAAATATTTCTTCATAAAAAAATATCAATTTCAAAGGCTAACATTTTACGAGTTCTATTGAGTTATGGAAAAAGTATAATATAAAAAAAGTTTTAGCAATAAAATTTTTCATATGCCTGGCAACATTATATTAACTGTGTTTAATGACTCTAAAAAAAGGGCAGGGGCAAGTTAAAATAGAGTAGCTGTCAAAAAAAGTCAAGTAAGTGAGAGCAATTAAGAGCCAATTGTCAAAGTTTATTGACCAACCTGTCAATACACTAATAAAAACCACCACTTGAGTCACAATTTTTTGTTGAAAGTTGCTTCCGTCACAGTCGATAAATAGCTGGTTACGTGTACGAACTTGCTCTACCAAAAAAGATAGAGCAGAAAGAGTGCTCCAAATCCCTCTAGTTTAACTAAGAGCAGGCTCATGAAACACAAATCAGAGCAACTTCGAGCAAGTTAGAGCAACCGAATTGCTCACTATACACATTTTGCTGGGGTATCTCAACCTAGTTCAATTTAGAACAACTCATTAGCCCTAGAAAACCCGGTAAATTTTTGGATGATTTTAGGTACATGTTTTTACTAAAAAGAAGGCAACTATAGTATTATGTACATTTTTTATTTTATCATTAAACATAAAAAGATTATATAGCTTCTAGCCTCATGGCAGTCAAAATCGATTAGCACCTAACAGCTCGCCAGATCGCAGAAAGGCTCAACATTAATCATTCAGCCGTCGTAAGACGACTTAAGCTGCTTGGAGTCAAAAAAAAGTTTGAGCTGTCCAAGACAAACATGTTAAATCGAATTTTGATCTGCGAATCACTACTGAAATGGCATTCCATGGAACCATTTTTGAGAAGGCTGTGACGGGAGACGAGAAATGGTATGTTTACAAAAATATCAAGCGGAAAAAATCTTGGAGACCGGAGAATCTGGAAAAATTTTTGCATCTGGAAAAATTTTTGCATCCGGAAAAAGTGCTGCTTTTGATGGGATTACAAGGGTGCAGTCTACTACGAGCTTCTTCTACGCGGTCAAAATATTGAGTCGAGTATGCTGCAGAAGCTGCAACAAGCAATAGCCGACGAACGCCCCGAATTGGTGAACAGCAGGGGGGTCGTTTTCCATGATGACAGCGCTAGACCCCATACTTCTCTACAAACGAAATAAATGCTACAGAGCTTCGACTGAAAAATAATGCATCCTGGATCCTGCACCGTTGGATTACCACCTTTGCCGGTCTCTTCATAATCATTTGCATCACAATCGCTTTGATTCAGTGGAAGCCAGCAAAAATGACCTTGATCAGTTTTTCCGCAATAAGCCAGAGAAGTTTTATGAACGTGGCTTCATGCTCTTGCCAGAACAGTGGCAGAATATTTTCGAGATGATTGGGCAATATCTCGTTCACTAAATAAATTTTGAAGCATAAACACTTTATGTCTTATTTTTAGTACAAAAGCCGCAGAACTTTTTCCACAATCCAATACATACTTAATCTACGCAAACAAAAATTTGTCGATCTTTTTGCGAGTAGAATAACAAAGCGATAAGAGAATAGATAAGTAGAATAACAAAATTTGCACAGCTTTAAGATAGCATCTCCAATATTGTGTGTTCAATCACGCAAACGGCTAGTCTGCCCCTGCGTAAGATTTAATACTCTAGTAGATATTTTATTACGCTTCAAACTATTTTATTTTACTACGTTTATTTTATTATGCTTCGTAATAAAATAAACGTAGTAAATTAGGCACGACAATTCAGGCTGAACCTGGTAGAGAACTTCATTCAAATAGTAACATAGTTATGATTATCAATGTCTGTATATGGTGGTTCTTTACTTTTACGAATCACAAAAGAATTCCACAATTTACAAATCTTATGCAAAAATATAGTAATAAACTGATGTAAATAAAGGTTTATAATATTAAGAGAACAATCCTGCAAATCTTTTAAAAAAATAAGGCTCAGGAAGATCAATATAAAGTCACTATTATTTTATGCAACAATTTTCATAAAATTGTTAACAACAATTAAATGCAGTATATGCTCTAGAATTGAAAAACACTACAACAATTTTTGTTAGAGAAAAGTTTTTCCAAAGTATTCGTACCGAAGTATTTTTTTTAGTTAAATTATTATGTTTATTTTTCTTCAAAAAGCATATTCAAGCATCTCAGTCGTTTTCCGTAGCATATTTTGTAGCATATTGTTCGTTATAACTCAGAGTGTTTCAGTTCTATGCTCATGATTGCATTTCATTTAGATTTTTTTCTGTGAATTTTACTTTTAATTTACATAATCCTGACGCCGAAAAACTCTGTTGCATGTACTTTGTATTTTTTATATTTTCTATTAAAGTGAACTCTTAATGAAAAAATTCAAAAAAATCGACATCCATAACATGCATTTATATCAAGCGAATTTAATTTGGTCCCACTCATAATTTATTGCAAACAACAGTTTTCTCTGCATTGTAATCTATGAGCCAATGTCAAGGCTACTAGCAAAAATAGGTGTGTATGCCAAAAACGTGCAATAGTAATTATCACGAAAGCTATGCAAGGTACTTTATGTCAGCAGAGCCATACACTTTAGTAAAAGAGGTAAAAATTTGTCCAACATACTCGTAGGCTGCAGCAACTTTCATTACTACAAATATTCAACAAACAATACTTTGTAGATATCTCTGCATGATAGACACACTGAAATCGATAACATCCTTCTTATATGCTCGAATATAGAACGCTATTTTCGGGTAACTCCTTCTTTGCTAAGTCTAGTCAAGTAAAGTAGCTGGATACTCATAAAGTAAGCAAAATATTGCATTCTCAAGAAACACATGAGAGCACGCGAAAGTAGTTTCATTATATGTATATGCAAATGTATACATATGCGTGCCGAGTCGAATGTGTAAATTCATCCTTTGGTTAAATATACACTATGCTAGCCAAAATTATGAGTGCAAAGCATAAACAACAACAACAAAAATCCGTGCAACTTATAAACCTGAGATGCGTTTACCGATTGTTTATATACGATATTCATAGTATTGGATAAAACAAAATAATTCATTGGCAAACACTATTTTAAAATAAAGAAATAAAACATTTGATAGTGAGACTTTCATCAGCCCACAGGCTATCCCACCAAATCTCTTTGGGTTTATTTATATGTTCCCAAACAAATTGTAGGCCAAGAAACTTATTTTTCATAGCTATGTAGGGTAGGTTTTGCTTTTTTGATCTTCATTTCTTTTACAAATCTGCAAATAGTCCCACTTATTGCTTTTGGCCTCCCAAAATGTATATCATCTAAAATATTTTTAACTGTTGTAAAGGACTATCCATTTCATGCCAGAAAATAACACACAAAATGTTTGAAGAATGATGTAGTTTTTATTTCATGGTAAAGATTAATCCTTACCATTATATGTGAAATACAATATTGTTTATATATCCAACAGGGTATTTTTTACAGAACTCAATCCTTCTGAGGTAATTTTCAATGACTTTGCGGTACATTTCTGGCAATATCTCGGCCATAACTTCGCAAATATTGGCTTTCAGTTCGTCCAGAGTTTGCGGATTGTTTGCATAAACACAATCTTTTGCGTGCTCCCACAAAAAGAAATGCAGAAGCGTTCAAAAGCAGAATCTTGGAGGCCAACTCACATCAGACAATTGCGAAATTACACGTTCTGGAAATGTCTCTTCCAAAAGAGCTCGATTTGCCTGTACTACGTGATTTTTTGCCCGATCCTGCTGAAACTACATATCCTCAAAATCATAATCTTTCTTAACAGGTGGTTATAGCGCTCCGAATTGACGGTGATGACTCGTCCTTGATCGTTCTCAAAAAAATACGGCCCAATCAAGCCACCATAATATGCACCACACAGTGACTTTTTCCGGATGTAATAGCCTCTCTACGATCACTTGTGGATTTTCTGAGCCCCATATTCTACAGTTTTGCTTATTAACGTATCCACAAAGCGAGAAATGAGAGCCTCATCAACCCTTCAAATCAGCATCATCAGATTGTTGCTCCAACTCTCACTTCACGTATTCTCTGCGTTCATACTCTAAAGTGGCCAACTTTCAACTAAATAAATAGCACCGTAGTTGATGTGTATCTTGGACAGATGTCGGTATGCAAGATTTTACTTTTTCAAGCACGAAATGGATAACCCTATATTAGGTTTTTGTTTGCGAATGTCACTATTTTTCATAAGTTATCCATTTTCTGCCTATGCCTTGCCATTTCCGATGTATGCTATCACTTAACAAAATCTGAAGGTGAGGGGATCCCACATTTACGTAAAAGAGGTCGTGGTTGATATCATTATTAATGAAATGTGCGCTGCACAAATTATTTTTGCCATTATTTAAGAAACAGTTCTTTCATAAAGCTCGAATATAAATAAAAATCTAAGTCGAAACAAAAACAAGTAATTGACTTTAATAATCATCAATTATTCTGCACACTGCTTCCTAGCTTCATTCAAATCGCGTTCACGTTAACAATATGAATCTATCCCCAGAATTCTTTTGAACAGAGAAATCATGATAGAAGCTTTTAAGCTTGATTACCAAGAAACATAAAATGATACAAGTATAGAAGCTTGCTAGCATAAATCCAAGCATGAATACTTGAAGTATAGATTCAATCCAAATAACAGTGTGTACTAGCACCCCTAGGTCTTTCAGTTTCTGAAAATATACAGTCCGAGCTATTTTCGTCAAATCAACTTTAGTTATGGGAAATAAATTATTTAAACTTATTTGAATCTTAGCATTTAGTGTCAGAAACTCATTGGATAAATTGCTTGATAAAAATTAGATGGTACAATTCAAATAATGGTACAATTTAAATAAGTGGAAACATTAAAATTAGTTGGAAGTATTCAAATTCATCAATCTTTAGCACCGTACTTCAAATTTAATTTTATAGATTTAATTTTAATTATGCTTGATAATGAGTTTAAGCTGTCATCGATTTGTACTTTACAAACCGTGCGAAATTTATGTTTGATAGCTCAGTGTATTATGTATATAGTGATTGCGACTGTAAATGCAGCTCAATGTTAAATAGGCCTACGGGCTATGTGGATTTTTCTTTCAGTGTAGAATCAACATTATAATTATTTTGAGCTTATTATTCACATAACATCTTTCGGCATAAAAAATTGGCGTGTAGGTATAAATCATTGCTTTGTGTTTTATAAGTAATATTTATAATTTTTACTTTTTCACCATTACTTGTTTTCAGCCACAACTGATGATAGTTCATGTTCAGGTAATAAGACGTCAATTGATTAGAGGATTTAAAATAGAAGTATTCAACACAATTAATTTGTAGAAGTTTTCGCACAAAATTTTTCAGGAAAAGTTATTATTTTTGCAAGTTTTTTATTACGAGAATGATGTTAATCACTATTATAATACATATGTCCTTTTTCATATTTTCGTACTATTTGAAAGTAGTATGATATATCACACAAATTTTCTTCTCTTTTTTCGATTTTTTCCTATATTTCCATGTAAACTAGATCGCCTCGTGCTACATCATAGCTAACGCTCAATTATCTACTGTCCCCCACGACCGCTTTCGTCTTCGGACTTCTCTAAACTAACAATTTTGTTTGTTGCACTTGGGCTGGTGGTCGGAGCGTTTCAAACCTAGCCGTCTTCAGACGCTGTAGCGACAGAGTGAAACATTTTTCGTGAACAGATCCGGATGAATATACTTAAGGATCATAGAACTTTTTCAGCCTCGTTGTCAGGCTATTTAGTACGGACCAGGCTCTGAGCATTTGGCCCCATAAAGGCTTGCGCCAACCTTCTCATGGCCACACTCCTTGCACAGGCAATCATGGGATCATTAAGGGGACAAATCTAGACTGAGATAGGAGCTTTAACTGGGAGCCTTATGGAAATAGAAAATAAATCAAAAATCAAAACTCAAATTCGTGAGGTAGAAGCCTGGCATAATCTAACCCATCAATGTGAAAGGTAGGACTAAGATGATGGTGATGTTGGATGCAGTTAGGATAAATGAGCCATTTCTGTGGACTGATGTTAAATCTTTGGAGGCTGTGGAGATATTACGAATGAGTCAGCTCCACTGGCTTCCAGCATATTCTTGACTTCTGCTTTAAATAGTCCCGAGGCTTTGCCTACCAAGCCTGGTCAAGCAGTGCTGGCTCCAGGGCTGCTTCCTCTTTACGGATTTAAGGCTCTTTTGTCAAATCCTCTCGTACTTGTAGAAATGGAAGTACAGCTTTCAAAGTTTTCCGGAAGTTACAGAACGTCAATCCAACAACATTTTTTGGAGATCACCCGCTTCCTCTATACCCTGCAGATACACCTCAGAAACAACAAAGTTCAGCTGAGCAAAATAAAATTATCAGGGAAGACAGAGTATCAAAAAGCTGAAACTTATGGCGATTGCTGCACTGCTAACTTACGGTAACCACTATATTCTCTTGCGTGACAAGGATAGCATGGCTGTGGCACAGTAAACTGATTCAATATCATGCTGGTTTGTTTCTTGCTACATGGCACACGATCATGGCACCACCCCTTCCTACGTCGTTGTCAACGAGGTTGTAGCTGAAACCACAAGAATTAGTGTGCCTCTTATTCTGGGAGCTGACTCTAATGTTCATAATGAAGTGTGGGGCAGCTCCAACACTAATGGCCGAGGTGAGGCACTTTTTTGACATTATTCTGGCATATGACCTATTCATCGCCAATGCTATCAGGTTGCCTAACAATATTCGCTTGAATAAGTGCAAAGATAAGCTGCACTCTTGGTGTCCGCACCACTCCTACTAAGGCACTTTCGTTCTGCTTCGTCGAATAACAACTTATCTACTAATCTTATAGTAAGCTCCTGTTATAAGACTGCATCGTATTTCACCGTGAAATAGAACAGAGTTTGACCATGCTAGAATATTGTCTGAAGGAATTTCCGCTTCAATGGGTTTTGACTACATCGTTTCGGACATTCTACTAGAAATGAAGTTTAAAGTCCGCATTCTTAGTTGGGATGAAGAGCATGATGGTAACACCCTCTATATTGGGCTTATTCATGTGTACAATGATGGAAAAACGCTAAACAATGAAGTCGAGAGTTGCTTACACTCGGATGAGGTAAATAGAAGGACCATTGTAGAATTTTTCAGGTGAAAACAACGGCTACATTTTAGGTAATCTACTGGATTTTGTGTATTCGAATATTCAGAGAAAACACGGGTATATTTTAGACGGCCAAACAGCTTTTAAGTACTTTGCTGGTCTTTGTCTCAGAGAGATGTTGTCATAAGAATTTTCTAGGCAACTGTAAATCGATGAACTAGCGAAGTTTGATACTTTGCTACCGGTGGCCTTATGATCCTTCTCCATAGCAATACCGATGTTATCGGTCAAATCCGCCATCAGGCAAAAATACTCCGAGAGTATCAGAAAGTCCTGGGCTGAAGGATCATTCTATGTGATAGTAGAATAGTCTTAAGTATTAAATTCTCTTGTAAAAGCATCGTAAAAAAATCAATTTGCAAAATGGATCAAATTGGCTTGAAAATGTTATCCAAAATTAATGAAAATTTTGTAGCTACGTTTTCTTGCAAGAGTAGTAAATATTTCTGCAAAAATATAAGAACGAAAAGCAAGATTGTACAGGCGAGTACATTATATCATTAAAAACGGAGCCTAATCTCTACGAAATTATGATACTGCATCTTAATTTTCATCGACATACCTGCATTCAATTGGACAATCACACTCCTTTGCAAATGTTTGTGCTAAAAGATCCCTTTTCTTTCGGCGCTTTCTACTTTTTTTGCTTTTTTTCTCCCCAATAATCTCCTCCACTGCCGTTTCAGTGATCCCAACCAATTCTTCTACGTAACGCACAACCGATGTTCGCTTTTTGGCACTATCGTCATTTTTTTCCGTCACTTCACCTTGACTAGCCTCACTCTTAATCCACTGACTTTTCACTATTATTTCCAATAAATCCTTTGTCGATAAATTTCTCAATAAGTTGGCATGAAAGCTTTCACTAGTGCTGCACAAATTTGCACCAGCCAGAAATTCTAAAGTTTGCCAAATTCCAGACATTTTAGTAAGCTGGATACAACCTTTCACTGTCAGGTTTGGTTCGCACTGAAAGAACTCACTTTCGAAATGCACTTATATTACGTACTCGTAGAAATTATTTCGCTCTGAAGATGGCACGCTTCCAATTTACTCACATTTGAAATTCCCACCGACATTTCAATTAAAATAACACATGCCAAGCTTTCGCACCCATTCAATAAGTACTTGGTTCCGTTGGTACGTATTTGAAGGTGGTGCTGCTGTTGATAAATTTAATCCTTGTTTGGTGTGTTGAATGATGGCAGTGTGAAGATCACGATTTATGTTTGAAGACACATTGAAAATCAAATGTTTATTATTATATGCGTAACATGATAAGAAATATTTCCCCTATTTAACGTTTCCAGAGAAATTAAGGTATTATTCGCCCGTAAGCTTTGTTAAAGAATCAAACATTCTAAGGCAAATTTATACGAACATCTCGAGCACCACAAATCGAACTTAATAAGAATAAAAGCCACTCTGTTGCCTTGTGATTTAGAACTTGGTGAAACAAAAGAATTTAAAAAAGACTAACAATCGGATATTGCACATGTGGGAGGGCTTGATATTGAATATGCTCGAAGGAAACTATTCCGGCGGTCATGAAAATATTTTCACGCCACACTTCACCATACACCTCGCAAGTTATATGAAAATCACCCTCGTGAGGCTATTACCTAGACATAATCGTAATAAACGAAACCTACTTTTCACAGCTCCCCTAACAATAATGAGGACTATGGTTAGTTGTCCTGGTTGAACGGAATTTACGAGTCATATGAACGGATATGAGCACCGTACACACCTGATGTGTTGGCTGTGAATATTCTGGATTGTTACTTTTTCAATGAATTCAAGAGTTGACTTTGACTTGCGTGCACCAGGGAGTTTATTAAATGAATTTATGAGTATGACTAGATGGAAATATCTGATACTATGTATATCACATTGCAAATCAATAAATTTGTAATAATTAGCGTGTAAGTTTTGGGTGTGCTAAGTGAAACCGATAATCATCTTTCAGCTTATATTTGATTTGAAGAGCCCTAAATATTATTTTTAATCATTTGAATGTAAGATATCGATTGCATGCCGAGAGAGTTTTTGTAATTTTAACGATGATTTTTAAATATATTTTAGATACATTTTAGAAAAGACTTCTTGCTAGCTTTTTCGATAGCTATTTTATTACTTACGCGACCACCACCACTTCATCTTCCCACCAGTCTCGTTTCTTGGGTTCCAGCAACAGCGATATCTTGCCCTCATCTTTTTGTTCTTTCTTTTTGTTCTGAAAACGAAGCCGCTTCTAGCTAATGATTAACGTGGTACCGATTTTGTGCTACTCACAAGCTTTTTTCTTTTCTGGCATTGGGATCCGCATCCCTCATCAGCGAAAGCTAATTTCATGATCAACTATCTTAATTCACTTGCAATGTGCACTAGAAATAGAGAATTATCAATGATAAGCAGAAAAAGGCAAAACACTTTCAAAATTCAAATTGTCAAATGTCAATTAATTTTTCCGCTGTTTATTATGATTTGAAAATCGATGAAGTAGTCAGCTATTTTTTTTTCTATTAGAATGGAAGGAAAATTAAGTTCATTAATTTTTTTTCAGATTAATTGCATAACCTTTAAGAAATGTATTGAGGGCTATTTGCGTAGCCTTTAGGTAAGGGTAGGCACTTTGTCATGGCGAACTTTCGAATTGCGGTCATCTAACGAGCCGGATTCTTATTCTCAGTACCTTGAACATATCTACGCAAAATTAAGAGTTTAACTTTATCCCGAAAGTTACCAGCTGCTGTCGCATGAATTCTTTGGGGTCAAAAATCACAATAATAATGGTTTTAATCTTTTGTTTAATCACTGAAGCTTTCTTCTGGCGTGAGGATGGCTAATTGCGTTTTTGATAAGTTTTCACCACCGAAAGTTTGCTGAACTAATGGCAATTTTTCACTTCGAGTTTCCTCCCAAACTTTCCAATGAATCCTTGTTCCAGTGACAAAACAGAAGTTCCCAAAAACACTCGTGATTAGCCTTAGAGAGCTCGGAGGTAGCACGGACATCCTCCAACATCAATTCTTGGTGGGTAGAGAGCAATCTTAGGCACTTACAAAAAATGAGCTGACCATGTACATAAATCTAATGATTGTGATGTAGCGACGTTCGTCGACAACATAGCTGTGTACGCTTACGACAAAATCCCACCTCATTTCATCATTTCCAGATATAATACAGAGTGGCTGATGAAAGACGCTACTAAAAAAAAACTGTAAAAACTTTTTTCTGTGTAATCAATCGGTTTCATTTTTTTTTAATTTTACAAATTGTTCTATTGATTCAACAAAAACAAGAATTTGGATTGCACACTGCTATCACGCATTGGAGTCTGTGATTTCCGTTTAAGAGAATTCAGGCTCACGTTTGGCGGCACTCCTCCGAGCAGATGTACCATAATCAGGCTCGTAAACAATTTTGCGGAACAAAAACCTCTTGAAATGAACCCACTTTGATCTAAATGGCAATGTTTACAAACAAAATTGTCGAAAATGGAGTGACTCTTACCCACAAACACTCCAGGAGACGGAATTCGGCCATACTTTAAACGATCTTACAGTTACGGTCGGTTCATCAATAGCAATTTCATGGCAACACAAATTAGTAACAAGTAGTTTTTTTATCAAATTTTCTGGTGAAGCCACCTTTGGAAATTGTATTGCAAAAAGTCAATTTTTTTTTTAATTATTTTCATTATGTCAGTGGTTAAAAAAAAATTATAAATTTTATTGAAATAAAAGAGTTTTACTGCAAGAAACTTAGGGAAAGTTTCTACCTTGTGCGGACGAAAAATTCTTCAGGATTTTTTTTTGGGAATCTATTTAAGATACCCTTAAAAAATTTTTTCAATTGTTGGTATAAGTTTATTTTAAATGTACAAAAAAAGGATTTTAGCTAGCGCCAAACGGATTTTAGTTGCTGGTGGAAGTCCTGCCGTCGATTCAGATAATCTGAAACATAAAAATGAAACATAATCTTATTTAATATACTTTTGTCTATGGTCCTACCAGAATTGTGGAAAACAAATTAAAAATGAAAAAGTAATGCAATTTTGAATTTTGTTTTGGCTACAAATTGCCACATAAAATGAAAGATTGTTAATATTTTTTAATGATTCTGCTACCAGCCGTGAACAAGCCTTTGATACTCAACTGTAAAAAATTTTGTGATCATTCCTTAACCCGTCTGCTTTCAATCACTTCCACTTCCACCGCTCGACACCGCTCCCTATTTTAAGGGATAACTTTCGTAATTTATGTATCTACCGTATTTATCAACATGTATCTATCTATCTGTATGTATCTATCCGAAAATGCAAAAACAAAAAATTCAATTTTTTTAACCACACAAGGTAGAAACTTGCCTTAAAGCTGACATATGGAGGCCGTTACTTAAAGATGTTGAAAGATCTTTTCCTTTCAAAACTGCGCAAAAAATAATGTCCTTCAACTTTGTGTGTTTTCAGCAAGATGGAGCAACTTCTCACATAATCGGAGCAGTTCTGAGAGGGTTGCAAAGAAAACTCCCTGATAAAATGATTTCCAGAAAGCAGCATCTCCTTGAACGTAAATTTTAAAAATGCTCAGTGATAGCAGCACTATACCAGCATTATGCCACAATTGCTTGGTCCAATAATTAACTTACATTGTGAATTTAATTTTCAGCCGATAATTTCATCGAAAGATACAGGAATGTAAAGATGTTATTTTCATTATAAATGTTTGTCGTATGAATAATAATATAATAATAATAATAATAATAACAGCCTGGTGCTGGCAACGCTTAACTAGCACCAAATCAACTGTCTACTAAATCTGCTTCACATTGAAGCCTACTCACTTTGTGAATTTCTTTTTGATTTGAAGCCAGCATTGGAAATTATAGGGGTACCAAGCTTTTTAAATTTGCGAAATCTTAGCTTAGGTTGTTAATTTTCTCTACTACTCGTAGGATCATTTCCATTTGAAATTTTTATGAGTACATCGCTCAGTGGAGAAACGAAAAAAAATTATGAAAATTGCCATGAATCTAGTTTTGATTTCATGCCTGCAACGGATGTTATAAAGTAAAAAGCTTTTATTTTATGAGTGAATTTTCAAGATTCCAGAAACAAAAATAATCATCTTACTTTTTCGGCTAAACTGTGTGAATTTCGTTGCAATTTGGTGGCTAGATTGGAAAGTATAGGGCCAAAAGCATTTTTTTCCTAGTGTTTTTTTTAAGATGGTTCTACCGCTACAGGATTGCAACATTTCGAAATCAATTCTATTCAGGCCTGATTCTATTTAAAGCCAATACATCTTGTGAATTTCATATTATGATGCTCCGGTCTCGAGTTCTCACAAACACTAATTTCGGGGGCTAAATAGCTAAATATAGAGGTAGTGTTGTGAAGAATTATGGTCTTTGTGCAAAAAAAAAATTCGAAAAGTTCAATTTGACTTTGCACGCAAAGCATGAAATTTATCATACATTTTCATTTTGTTCTAAAAAAAAAAACAATTTAGGAGGCTCGTTGATTTGAAGGTTTCCTGTTTACGTACCTACCGCAGTTGCAGGGTTACCTCCGCATTTATCGAAAATCACACATGTATATTTCTTGTCCTTATCAATGTGTTTTTTTTTATAATGATCTGATGACTCTGCGCGAAGTTATCGCAATTCGAAATTTTTCAAATTTTCTTTGCATACTTTTGAGCACTTAACGTCTGCTTGGAGCTGAAATTTTCCAAATCATTATCATAAACAAGCTGAAAACATAATTGATTTTCTTTTTCTATTAAATTCTTATTTTCTACAGAGATGTAGGGTACAAAAGATTCACAAAAATGCTCACTGTCGCCAGGGGTTAAAGATATTTTCTCGTAAATTGAAAACAAATACAACCCGTCGGAATCATTCCCTGAAAATATCCGTGTACGTTCGTATCCGCTCAAAATCTGAGATCTTCTATGATTCTATTGTCCTGTTCTCCTTCCAGAGACAGCTCTGATTAACTTTTGAACTGCTTGAATTGCTCAGAATATAATCTTCTTCAATTATTATTAAGTTAATATAAGGGCAATGAAATAAAATCAGATATGACTTGTTATTGATATAAGACAAAGGTTCAGCAAAATTATTTATTAGTAAGGCTGTGATTTTTTTAAGAATATCAGATCTAATAGAAGCATTATATATTATTTATTATAAATTAACATTTAGTTTTGAATATTATATTTACCGGAGTGTTGATAAATAAAAGAAATCTTGTTTGTATGAAATTTAACGCAATTTTAATTTGTGTTAGCGAACTGTACGACCAAATTTTTAGCCCCGTATATCTGCAGAATCATTTCTTAGTGTCCTCCGAAAATCAAGCCATATTTTTACTAAATTATCTCTTTGTGGCTTTGCGACTTTCTGGGGATAGTTAATTGGGCCAGATAGATATAATTAAAGTGGGGATATCAGCGCTATTCAAGATTAATTCTAAGTCTCTAAAATATTTAAGAGACGACAGTATTTGGAAAACAGTCTTTATTCAACGATCTTGAGGTAGTCGAAAAGATACAAATGTATACAAACACCAATTCAGAAACAATACAAAATCGGAATGCCCAGTGCTGATTTTTTTCATAGTCCATTTATTTACAATAATGGTATTGGTACTATTTTTTATATGCAATAGAATAAATCTGCATACTGAATAACCAATTACATGAAAAAAAACCAAAGTTTCAAGGAATTCAACTATATACTTACGTTTGATGCACATACTTACTCGTTTTATCTAGATTAACTTCATATACACTCGCACATGACTTAGAAGCTCGTTCATAATTTAATTGCAAGAATGGAATGTTGAGGCTTTGTCCAAGCTCGATCATATGTCGATATTTTTTTTTTTTACCTACAATTACAAAAACTACTGGAAGTTGAACTCTTTAGACATTGTTCAAGGCAATCTAGCCGTTGACTTGATTGATACGCTGGTACTTACTAACTAAGTAATTCCTCGTGTTTGATACAATTGCAAGCCGGCAGTGGTTGTTGGGTGTTGACATACGCTGGTATAGCCAAACAAATGTAATATCCATGCATTATTGCAGATAAGATCGAGTGAAAAATGTGGAATTACTTATTGCATTTAATTCAAGAGTGGTCTTTGTTTGAGATACATAAGTGTATTGTCAGTATGTTGTATTTTTTTCATAGGTGTAAGTAAGAGTAGAGTCAATTGAACTAAATGCAACATATTATAAATGAAGTAGAATAACTGCAATAATTTTTTTGAAAATAAGATCCAAGTAATAGGTAGTAGTGGGAGGGAATTATTATTTACACTAATAAAACAAACAAATAATATTGCACTTTTAACTCCAAAACAAGCAGAGTTGTAAATAATTATTTCGAAAAAATAGATGACTCTGATGTGATTACAAAAAATCTTCAACAAAATCATACTCACTAGTCTATTAACTAAACAGTATTATACCTGCTTAGTAGAAATACAATAGATTGATAAATTATTAGACGGAGCCGACAATAAATCAGCGAACCAACTGAGCTATTACCAGTGTGTAGGTGTATAATACGAACAATTGCGAAACAGGAAACATTACAAGTCAAGGTGTACCTATTTACTTACGTAGGCACCTATTGGAGATTGAAACCGGCAATACAACATAAAATAACTAGCCACAGCTAGCCACTTGCCGGGTAATTTCGCTTTCGATCAGAATATTTATTGAGTAGCTGATCCGAACAGTGCTGCTCAACTAAGTTGCAGTAGATAAAATAGGGCGTAAATTTGAAATAGAAAATGTCCTTCTCATTCAAAAAATTCATTCAAAATTGTAGAGCTATTTTTTATTTTCAAACAAATTTACGTTTGAATTAACAAATTTTTTATTAAAACAAAAAAAAAATATTTCTTCGACATTGGGAGAAAGTAAACAATTTCAACAGCCGCTTAGTAGTTCTTAAGCAATATACGTTGAAATATGAATCGAGTCGACTTAAAAAAATTATTTGTTTACCAGACGATCGGCAAAAAATATACTCTGCAGCTTCAAATCTAATCCATCTAATTGCCAGAGTTTGCATCCACTGAACTTACACAAAAGAAACATTGAAAACACGATATACAAGAACGTGCTGTCACACAACATCAATTCAATTCAGATCAAAACCAGATCTTTTTTCTTATTGTTCTTCTAAATATACACACTGCATGTCTTAAGACAACCTGACTTCGATTACTAGTGTTAACGGTTCTGCTTTGTATGAGCAAGATCAATGCCAACAAAGTGGAATGAGAGTGTTTGAAGCGCGCTTGTTGAGGTACTTGCCACTATTGTTGTTATTAAATATTTCAAAATTGCGAATTGTGGCGGATTATACGACGATAGATCGTGTTGGATTAGAAGTTGTTGGCTGTACTTAAGGTAGGTTGGGTTGGTCAATAGCAAATAAAGAATAGATGATTAATGTGATGCACTGGAATGCATTACAAAATGCAATAAATTGTCTGATACCCGATAAGTGCATATTGTGTGCATAGATGTAAAATGTAACTTTTTTTCTGATTGATTGGGCGACGGTATTTTGAAATCTGTACAAACCTTTGGGTAGTGTTAGAGCTGTGGAAATGATTGAATTGAAAATTTTTGAAGGAAGAAAAAATCTAGAAAATCATCAGAACTATGAGCATCAAGATCAATCCTTCAGTTATACGCAAGATGACATCACTCGATAAACAGAAATTTGATACAATTTTTAAATTTAATTTGACAGTTTTGTGTAGTGTTGACTACAGCTGTGGCTAATTTTATGGAAAATATAAAATTTTATATTTACCAACAAAGAAATTTATCAGTTTTTTAAGTTTCATCACCGTGTATGCTACAATCAGTACATTGCGGTTCCGCTCTCAATGAACCTCTCAATCACCTTCTAAAATTTAATTATCGAGGTTCTTCATTCACTGTATCAAACTCATATTCTATTGGTGGGAACTTCACGTTGCCATTTGCATCGGATTAAATACACCGGAAATTGATTCAATTGGCAATTTCGGTAAAATTTTGAATAATCAAAAAATTATCACCTGCTGTTTTTCATTTTATATTTTTCGCTTCAGCAACTTAATAATTCACAATTCAGTATTAATGATTGTATGTATTGCTTTAATGTAGTGCATATGATGTTAATTACTAGATGCAATTATTATTATAACAAAATAGCCATTCTATAACTTTACGGGATGCGAGAATATCAAATTTTTAAAATACTGATATGTTAATTGAAATTTGGCTTCCTACAACAAATTTGGCCTCCTACTGATCACCGGAGTCTACTGAGCTTTATCTTTGTAATTATATCTGCTTCAAAGTAGATAGCGTACAACTCATGGCTGAAGCGTCTACGGAATCTCCTTTCTGCACATATCTGGCCAATGACTCTCCGCCAGACTTTCGTCTCGAACGCGGTTACGAGGTTAGACTGCTTTTTGCTGAGCACCCAAGTATAACCACCCAAGACCATGGCTATGTACAATGAAACTTTTTGTTTTTAACGTCTGAACCTGCAATAAAGCTTAAGCAGACGATCCAACATTAGGATCGTGATCATGAATTTGCATAATCAGCACCGTATTGTGCACTATAATACTGCCATTTTTAATTATACCCATGGTGACTAATTTATTGATGGTCAAATAACGCACCTAACTTCATGCAATTTTTATAGCCCATTGACCCGAGTCCAGGCGGAGTGTGCGCCTTCTCCACAATCTCTTAAGCAAGCGCCGAATTCGGAATCGATTTCTTGCAAGTTGAAATAACGATTCCATACCGGATAGCTTATAAACCACAGCCACTGCGGAGCTCCCACTAAGGGGGCTTCTCTCAATGGCAGGATCTACCTTCGAAGTAGGTAGGGGCTACACCTGCCCTCGCAGTACCGATAGTTAGTCACATACATAGGTCGTGCAGACCAAGTGACAGTTCTCTTTCGGATGAAGTAGACATCTTTTAGTATGAAGGCATAAAAGCCTTTATTCATACAGATATTCTCTGGAGCACATGTCCATGGTCGTACTTTAAGGCCGGGACCTAATGTTTCATGATATTATTCAATTATATTATAAGTAAACATAATTGATTCATACATGCTTTTGTTATTTTACCAGTGAGCGTTTACCAGAAGAACATAATTAGTTCAACCAGCGTTTTATTTCCCCCACTGAGAACATGGCTATATACAGCAAAAGCTTTGATGTTCCGATGAGATTTCGGGACAAGGAAAGCCTTTTCAGACTGTAGAGGACTTTGTTGGATTTGAGCAACCGCTTGCATATTTCTTCCTCCATATTGCTATTGGCCGCTACAATTGCCCAAAGTAGTTGAAAGATTGCACTACTTATAGTTGCACTACCCTGATGTTTTGACAAGCTGTTGGTGCTCTTCTTGCAGATGCGGCCACCGAATATTTCGTCAGTTTTGAGCAGCTCCAGTTTTTGTTCCGCTCGCTCGTATAACTAGTTTCTTAGTTTGTGCAATGGCAGTTTGAAAAGAAGACAGGGTAGACTATAGCCTTGTCGGAGCGGATAACAATCCGGCTATTTTTACTTGTCTTGTTAAGATGGTGATGGTGAGCCTATACAACGTGTCACTTTCTTTGGGATGCTTATTTCTCTTTGGGTTTTGTGCAGTTCTATTCTGGCTATGCTGTCATAGGCGGCCTTAAAGTTTTTAAATAGATGATACAATGGAATATTGAATTCCAGATATATTTTCATTTTGCCATTGATCCATTGTTAACTTGTCTGGGGTATAGCCACATTGATATTGCCGATAATGGCTTTAGCGTATGGGGCTATGCGCTCTTGCAGAATAAAAAGGCGTATTTTATGTGAAGTACTCAGCAATACTATATTCCTATAGTTGTTGCAAATTGTAACATATTATACCTTGCCGCCAGTCTTCTGGTATCTCTTAATGCTCCCAACACAATTTCGTGAATTGGTTGCTGTAACGTGGGCTCTACAAATTAAATCAGCGCAGGTCGTATGCAATGGGCTGCAGTGCTTTACTGAAATTCAGCTTATTTATGGCTCTTTGTTCTATGTTTAGTAGCATCAGCATAAAGTCTTCTTGTATTGACGGAACCTCCAATTCTTCGTTGAGCTGACCGTTTAGCATTTCAATAAAGTACACTTCCCATCGCCCCAAAAAGTTGTCAGGATCGGTGATCAGATAGCCTTTTTTTCCTTGCAGTACATACAGCGTGGAATGCTATGCGTCATATTTAAGGCTATTTGGTAAAGCTTCAGCAGCTGGGGAGGACCTCACACTCTAGTTATTTCTATTCCACAGATCAGGTATTTTTTCTCCGTTCTTTTGAGCTCTTTATAATCCAATTCGCTTACTCGCGTTTTATAAGATTGCTGCATTGATCGCAACATCCTAACGATCAGTTGCTAGTTTCGATTCATCATCTAACCTGTTGCACCGATCTGTGCGACTACTGCCTAAGATGTTGTTAGCAGTACTAATGACTATTTATGATGATTTTCGCATCATACTTTGGGCAGGCGTTTCGTCGTCAGAAGATTACTCCACAGATCCGTGAACGTTTATGAGGCTGATCCTCCCAAATTAGCTTCGCACGACAATGGTGTATAGCTTTTCCGGTAAAATTCGAATACGTGTCGTCCATAGCCTTTAGACAATTTTTCCGATTGATTTCTGACTGGTATTTATGTATGTGTTTTTGTAACTGTGTGGTTGTTTTTGGGGGTGTTTTTTTATTTGTCTTTTATTTTCAGTGTGTCGTCTTCCCGTTTATTTTTCGTAGGTTTTTGTTAGTTGTTCTTCAATTTTTGATCCCTGCTGGTCATTTGGTGGTAGCAGAGGCAAAAAATAAATATGAAACTAGAAAAATATGCGGGAAGGCAGCACGATGATGATAAACAAGTAAACAAACAAAAAACACACCCAAAAACTAACACACAGCAACTTATCAGCCGAACATATATCAGTAAAATTATCAAACAGCTATGGGGGGCACGTAGTCGAATTTAGCCCACTGCTTACGATAACACAATGCACATACTCATGCAAACACTGTCGATTCTAAATATACTCGATTTCCAACGAAACAAAATCACCTCCGCCACAAGTACCATGTAGATAATATTCTTTTATCCAGATTTACCAATCAAGTGCATTAAAACCTCTTTACAGCCCATAGACAAAATCTAGTAATTTCATAAAGCACATTGACAATTTACCAGATTTTTTTGAAAGTGAACTTGATTAGCCACTGTTCAGCCACTACCAACAGAGCTCCAAGAACTGTAACTGGAATTGATCGAATTATTTCAATGCCACACCGGATAGTACAAGTTGAATAAGTAGATACATGATCCAATACTTACATACAATCTGTAGTTCAAGTGCCGTTCTTGCCTTTGGCTATTTAGACTTGGCGACAAGTTTTGTCGGTTTAGCTGCGCGTCTGATATTGGAGATCGGATCCCTTGCAGATGAAAATGATTTGTCAATTTTCTAGTTCCTGTTTTAGTGTAATGGAGATGAATGGGTTTGACAGTGTGTATTTTAATAATTAATTAAAAACTTTTGCTGGAAATTGACGAGCGTGGGAGCCGGGAAATTTTCTTCAAATACGATGTTGAAATCAAAGATACTTGAATATTTGACTGAAGATGTAGTTAAATTGAAAAAAACTGCAAGAAAAATGTCAACTTTTTCTCGAGCAATTTAATTTACTACGCTAAAAACATATTCCCAATTCAAAAATGCGTCAAATTTTGAATTTATAAGTTAACAAAAAAAAGCCTGAGCTAGTTTTTAAACAAACCTATGTCAATGTCTGTTTTGTATTCTAGTAGCCATTTTCTCTGATATTCTGAGCAAAATTTCAGAACAGAAAATATTCCTGATCAACAACTACTTTAAGCACAGATTGTACCCAAAAAAATAATTGACATGTGTATGGCTCAAATACGCGCGATAGCACCTTCAATTTTGAATATCCATCAAGTTACGTTACATTACTCTAAATTGCATGATCAATCGAAAAGTATCGTAGGTTGTGGGCTATTTTTTGTATTGTTCGTTTCGGATAGTTTCAGGGACATTTCAGCCGACGAAGATGACTGGGCATTGTTAGGAACAAGTTCAGGAAAAAATTGTATATAAAAGCAGATCACTCGCTGAAGAACATCACAATTTATCTTGCTTCAAGCAGATCAACAGTTTTCCGAGTCCTTCGAGAATCGCAATCTAAAAAAACACACAACATGAAGGTAAGCTCACAAATGATAAAATTTTTTAGTACGGGAATAAACTTGGACTTAATTCTTTTGTACAGTTCGTTGTTGCCGTAGTCATGTTGGCCCTGGCCCTTGGAGCTCAATCCGCTATTCTTCCACTGCCATACGCGGCATCTCCATTATCCTACACTGCCGTTAGTGGACCATCTTTCTATGCTGCCGCACCCGGTCCCATTACTACCTATGCCGCTCCAGGTTTCACTGCCTACTCTGCTCCAGCTGCCGTCGCTACTTATGCTGCTCCAGCTTATTCCGCTTACGCTGCACCAGCCGTGACTGCTTATTCTGCTCCCGTTGTCGCTGCACCAGCTGTTGTTGCCGCTGAAGGAAGCTACGTTGCACAAAACCGCGGTGCAGTTCATGTAGCTCCATTGCCAGGACATATCAACTCAGCTGCCTCCGTTAACTTGGAACCAGCACCAGGCACTTTGTAAAGAGATAAACGCAAATGGAATTCATAGTCAAAACTGATAAATACGTACAAGTTTTTCTGGTTCTTTGTCTGCAATATTGATTGGATATGCAAAATAAAGTTGATATCATGAAAGTACTTTGACTTTCGATTAAATTAGTTATCTTCCAACAGTCAAACACATAGTCAAACACACAATAAGTAACTACAAAATACATACAAATAATAGTAATTACTTTTTCCCATCTCAGCTCGAGAATTCTCTGATATGTAGAAAGAGGAAAAACATAGTATATATACTTTTGGCGCTGTACACATAGTTGACTTAACGATTGTGTTATCATAATACATGACGAAAAATTTATATGATTAGGTGATATATATTATAGCATGCAAAGCCATGTATTATAGTCCTCAAGGTCATTATAAAAAAAAGCAAAGTTAGAGCGTCCCCGTTTTGGAAAATTTCGGTATTTTGAAAATCTCGCCCCAGTATGAATTTACTGGGAAGCTCTTGTTAATTAGCATACTTTAGTGATATTCACCGAGATTATGTTCATAGTAGCTGGAGTTAAGTTACAGAAGAGTTTAAACTATGTGTATAGCTGAAAAGCGGATAATGTATGGAAATTTGGCCTTTAGCTATATTTTATAGCTCAGGGTTTTATATACGTAGCTCAAGCGTACAAATGCTTTGCTACGTTACATAGTTTTACGTGCTATAGAGATTTTGTCAGTTTGCAGCTACCGTTTCAAGGCCTATAAAAATTTTACAGAGAACTGAGGTTCCGAATGTGGGGTGACAAATGGTTTATTGAAGGTTATCAATCATACTCGGTGTAAGTGTTTTAAGAGTTAATAGCATGATGTCGGTGCTCTATCCTTTTGGGCTCTCAGGATTGCATTAAATGTATTACATGAAAGTATGCAGTTTGTTTGTTTGGACTGGCGGAAAATCGATTAAAATATTCAGCCTAGTCTTCTCCAAGAAAGGTTGGCGAGTTTACAATTACCTTTTCCGTAAAAATGTGGCTATGTCACACGGTGTCACTCGTTCTTAGCATATGGTGAAGGTCAGCTTTTGGGAAGAAGTGAGAGATAAAAATCCGTGGGTCGCCTCGCCAGTGGTCCTAGACGCGAGGCCCAAATATTTTTATTCATCAACATTTTGTATTTACATGCCAAAAGAAATAAACAGAAGTGAGCTTCCAACCAGTGCATCAGGAGGGAAGTTACAAACAGAGCCACTTATGTTAATATTATAAGTTTTATTTGCTGTTTTAATAAATGCATGATCAATACATCAGCCTTTGCCTTGTATCATGGTTGGTCTGTTGATATATTGCTCGTGTCCTTTACAGCATAAAGCTGTTGCATTTAATTTACTATTGTCATTTAGAGTATCTTATATGTAAATAAGATGTCTTTATCACTGTTGCCTATGTTTTCCGTCAAGTTTCAAAAATGACTAATAAAGTCTGCTACATTTGAATTTGGAGATTGTTATGTACCCAACAATATATATGTTTGCCCTTAACTAATAAATTTGGATCATTAAGTTCGTGAAATGAATAGATAAGTCATTAATGAGGGTAGTTTGATGAAGTACGTATAAGTAAGTGATAAGTATAAGTAGCAAGGGACTTACTTGAAGACGAGCCACGACCAGAACGGCTAATCAAAGTGACCACTCCGGAAATTGTTCAAAAAATCGAAAAAGTTATTTCAGAAGATGCTCGGTTAAAGAAGAAATAGCTGGCAGAAATACTTTGAGTATCAGATACAACCGTTTTAAATATTCTTCACGATCATCTTGCATGACTAAGGTCAGCGCAAGATGGATGATGACAATGCGCACACCACCTCACAAACAACTGCGCGTGTAGTGCTATCGCGCGTTTTCGCACCTTTATATGCTGTGAAGACGAAGGTTAACTATTGAGTAGAATCATTATTAGAAACAAAAATTAGATTTATCGTTATGATCCTGAGTCCAAATGAAAAATGCACACCACCACCAAAAAATTTTATGGTTTCACTGTCTGCTGGAAAAGCTATGGCGACCATTTTATTGGACTCAGAAAGGATTCCGTTGATCAATTTGAAAAATAACGGTGTCTTTGTAGCCGGAGAATACTTTGCTTCAATTCTAGAGTGGTTGAAAAGAGCGATTAAGGAGAAAAAAGAAGAAGATTAACCAAAGCTGTCCTCTTTTTGCACGACAGCGCTTTTGTTCATGTGTCTCTGTTAAAATGTTTACGTCAATTTGTATTTCAATCACTTTAGCATCATTCATTTGTCGCTATGTTTTAGTAGGTATCTTGTATTTAGATGAAAAATTGTTCATTCGATCCCCGGTTGTAATTGTTTATGTCCTATTTCGTGTCTAATATATTTGTTTTTTTACTAAGTTTTGGTTCAAGTAGTTATCTATGAAGTCTGTCTCTGTCATGTCGTTTGGTGTTTATAGCTATTATTATTTGTGTACTTTCATTTTTTCTAAGAAAAACGTTTGCTTCTTTTAACCAAGCACACATATGATTAAATAGTTTCACTATTCATTTTATTTTTCGTAGTAATTAAATTTCGCTTCTTTTGACGTTTCCGGTATTCATTTAAAAATCTAAGCACTTAAATCTAGACGAATATGCAAATCTGAAATCGTTGATATTGATTTGAGAATACCTTTTTTTTATGTAGATTTTGATGTTAATAGACCCAGAAGGTGATTTGTAGCATATGCCATCAATTAGAATGTTCAGATTATGCTTTCAATTAAATTACCACAACATTTCTTTAACAAATAACATAAATAACATAATTACCACAACATTTCGTTCAAATAACAGAATAATCATTTTTCTGAGTCAAATATCGCCATTTGACTTCTAGCGTCCTAGTGTTGCTCCAAAAAAGAAGTTTTTGTGGGGTTTTATGGAGCTTTTCCCACTAGATTATAAGTCAGGGTAGGAATTTCAAATACATAACAAATACATATCAACATTAGACTAAGATCTTGATATACTTATAAAACTGTTAGATCTTAGACATATTAAGTCAGTACATTAGGTATAAGTGAAATATATAATTTAATTTAAGCCCAACAACGTGTTTGTCAATAAATTCAATTGCTGCGTTTTATTTGTTTGGAAAAGTCCTGATAGTTTTACGTTCAGAGACTTTTTAAAATTTAATTTACCCGTCATTAGATATTAGGAATGTAACAGCTCTTTAGCACAACGTAATAGTTTTTAACATAACTTGATGGAGTTGATACCGTGTTTTTGTTTCAGATAACTCTTAACAAAGGAAAACAAAAATCACTTTGAAAGTTTGGGCATTGCATTATTTAGATATAATTTTTTTTACTTGACTAGTACATTAGTAATAAAGTCTCCTAGAATGAAATACCGAAACACCGAAAAAGCAACCCTCAGATACTCGTATAAAATTTTTGCCTCGCTAAAAAATAATAAAAATAGAAAATAATATAAAACACTTTGTTAAGAACGGTATATGGTATATTTTGCACTCAATTTAAATCCATACAACAAGAATCAATCACATATTTCTTCCAACTTTTTACAAAGTTCCTGGTGCTGGTTCTAAGTTCACTGAAGTAGCTGAGTTAGCGTGTCCTGGCAGAGGAGCTACATGAACAGCACCTCTATTTTGGGCAACGTAGCTTCCTTCAGCAGCTACTACAGCTGGAGCGGAGTACGCTGTAACGGTAGCTGGAGCGGAATAGGCAGTGTAAGCTGGTGCGGCATAAGCGGAATAAGCTGGTGCGGCGTATGCGGAATATGCTGGAGCAGCATAGGCGGAATAAGCTGGAGCAGCATAGGCGGAATAACCTGGAGCAGCATAGGCTGTAACAGCTGGAGCAGCGTAAGTAGCGACGCCAGCAGGAGAAGCAGCATATAGGGTTGGTCCGCTAACGGCAGTGTAGGATAATGGTGACGACGCATATGATAGTGGAACAAGACCTGATTGGACTCCAAGGGCCAACGCCAACATGACTACGGCAATAACGAACTATACAAAAGGAAAAAACATTTGTTAGATTCATGTATGTGATAATCCTTAAGTTAATAGCTTACCTTCATGTTGAAAGGATATCAGTTATTTTGGCTCGTAATAATCGAAGAACAGCTTGATTTGCTTAAAGCAAGATGATTTGTGATGATTTTCATTAGTCTCTGCGCCTTTATATACCGAAAATTTGGAGCAAACTTGAAGATGTTGAGTCATCATCATCACTCGATAGTTATCAGTTCACCTTTGTTGTACTGCAAACCCATAAGACGAGAAAACCTTGTCAAGGTCAAGAATCACCGTCGAAATTTCATACGTAATTGTAGCATTGACCGAAGTGAAAAAATATCGGTAATGTGATTAATCGATATAGTTTCTGAAGCTAGTTGCTTCTGTTTACCAACAAGCAATCCGGTATTTATCTTTCAGTATCTATTTATAGTTAGTACGGGAACTCGAGCTCAGAGGCTTGGATGTCATTGAGAGGTGCTTAGCCATCTAGTCAAATGCAGAATGTACCGATGGTTTGAATTTTGTGACATGTATGTATGCACACGGTCAGATAGTATCGCCGTAGTTAAGCAGAGTATTTACTGGTGTGAAAATTATTCACAGTAAGCTATTCGAAGGCGCAATGCTAAAAGATTTCTAGATTATTTAAAGGTGTAACTTTTCCAGCTTGTAATTTTTTTCAATGTTCTACGATGTGTCTCAACTATGAAAATATATATAAAAAAAACGCCAGCGTTTGTTTTTTTTTGTTCTAGAGTTTTATTTTGCATTTTTCATAAGCTTTTTACCCCTTAAATTAATTAGTTTCGAAAAAAGATAAATATTTTATTCTAATTCATTACTGATATTTGCAGGCAGTTCTCACAAATAAAAAATATGGTCAAACAAAGTCATAAAACATATTTCTAGATCTGAATTTCGAAACATGGCTATCACTGTACAAAATATATAGTCAAATGCATAGTCATTACGGTGGAATGGAAATGATGGAGCTTCAATGTTTTTTTTATTGTTGGCCTCCTCAGTGCTTCTTTGCAATAGCTTTTCGGAAGGCAAAAAATATTGTGAAAATACTAAATATTCCTGTAATACCCTTCGAAAATTTTCAACTTTTCATTACCTAAAATGCTAGCGAGATTTTTTTGCGGTTGTCTTTCGTCGCATCCTGCAATAGGAAAAAGGTTTTTTTTTTTTAACTAAAATCAATTTTTGTTTTAAAAACGCAAAAAAAAACAATAAAAATCCCGACGCTCAGTCATGAATTGAAAATGGACCTAAAACACATAGTTCTGTCTGCAAATGAGCACCAAATTTTCGAACTTCTAGAGATAATATTTTGGTTAATTTGTCAATCCACAACCAATTTAACATTAACATATCTTGAATATTAATTAACATCAACGCCTATATACTGATAATATCACAGATTCCGTTTGAGGTCATTATTTGTAAAAGTCTAACTTCAAATACTCTTAGATTTACAACTATTTAATCTATGAGCAATTCATAAGAGTACAGCACATTCCCGAATACGCTTAATTAATATTCATACCAACACTGCATGTATGAAATTCCTTGCAAGGTCGCTCGCTGCAACGGCAGTCCAATCAATCAAATTATCTTCCGTGGTCAGGTCAGCTGAACTAACGATAAACGCTACATCGAGACGCCTACGAGCGGCTAAAGCGATTTCGCTAATGAAATCACACTAATCAAGGCCATAACAATAAGATTGATTTATTGTGCAATACTAGTAGTAATCTTTTTGTCTTGGTAGCAGGTTAATAAACTTTAAGAGTTTGTGGATTTGAGTAATGGTTTGAAATTTTTATTTAAATTTTGAGTTTTTTTACATATTGATGATTTGCATAGCTGTAAAACCTGGCAAAAAATTATTCGGCCTTATCATTGTGAATCTTAGGAAGTGATTATTTAGAAAGATATACGTTTGCAATTGAAACTTGAGGTTTGTTATTAATTAAAATTTCTTCAAATATTTTTTCTCACTATAAGATAAGAAATATTTGTTATTTTTTATTTAATGTTATTATTTATTAAATCCCGAAATGAAGGTCTTACGAGGTTTTTTTTGGATGTGTTTACGAAGGCTCAAAAAAACCACGAAAAATTTGTAATAGTATGAAGTTGCATTAGCATCAGTTTATCAATAATATATTGAGAACTTATGAAAATAAATTTATTGACGATAAATAATTTAACATACTGAGCTTATCTCACATTAGTGAAAAATGCGTTAAAGGTTTAATTTGAAGAAAATACCATTTACTGCTAGCAGAAGTAATGAGACTATTTCGAAGATGGATTTTGTCGTTCGTGATAGCGTAAACATATGGAAATGTGTTGGAGCTTTGGTGAATAATGTTGGGTGAGAGCAAAAAAAAACTCTTTTCCGAAAAGAATGAGGAATAAATTCGGCAGCAAGCTCAAAGCAACTCCAAGAACCCTCGCAAAAATTTGAGAGCTGAGGTTGAAGGAATCATTCGGAAGCCAATATCAAAGGAAACAATCAATATCAAAATATTTCCGAAAGCAATGTTCATCATGATCCTGAGTTATGGAAAAGGGTTCTTAGCGACAGCAGCTTCTGTGAGGGCATTCAACTTGTTTGGGAGACAACGCTGCCAACCATAATATAAGATTCCAATAAATGTGTTTGATTTGATATATCATCAATGATCTCGATAGTAATCGCATGTGCCTACAATTTTGTGACTTAGATTAAAGTGACTCTATTAGCCAAAGTATTCTGTGAATTTTCATGAGTTTTCTTTTTTCTGTGGAAAGAAGAATTCGGAAGAAAGCTATACAAAATTAAAAGTGATAACGTTTCACTATATGTTTGGCAATACTAAAAACAAATTTAAATTTCAGCCCCGAGGTCGAAGCATTTTTATCGAAATTCGATACGTGATAGCTTCTGACACAAAAATTGAATCAACAAAAAACTTACAGGACGTATCAATGTTTACCAGATATAAGGATATATAATTTTTAATTAATGTGCCTTAAAGCCCTGTAGCTACAGCAGGTTCGCGAAAAAGGTCTTTCAAACCATCGACTCTTCTGAACAATATATTTTATTTGATAAAAACGCATACAATCAATAAATTTAATCCTGTGACCAACTTTTGAAATACCTTCACCAAGTTGATTTTTTTTAGAACTCGAACTAAAGTTCACGAGAACTCACGATCGGAGCACATGATAGGAGTTATTTGAAAATATCAGCCAAACAATTTGAATTTCCTCGAGTGACATCCCTAAAAATGTTCCACCTATGTATATGAATTCTGATGCAGTGATCGGATTGAGACGAAATTCACAGAAAAAGTTGATCCATTTATAAAAAAAAATGGATGAATTAAAGTTGCGGTACTTGCAAAAGGTTGCCAGCACGAGGCATTTTTATCATCTAGTGTCAAGAAATTCTTCCAGCAAATTTTCATATGGTAACCAATTTTGTTTATTTTATCAAAAAAAAAATTGAAATTTTTCGAGCGGCAGTTTTCAAAATATTCCTGTATCCATAACTTTCGACCCAGTGATTGGATGAAAACGAACTTTCCAGGACCGGTCACTTTGTCGTTATGTTGTCAAGCGGCATTACAGTTTTATTTTCGTATGATAAACCCCTTATAAAGAAATCAAGCAGCAAGTCTTTGAGTTTCTTAAGTATTGACTTTTTAGCAGGCGATAGGTCTCAAAATTATTCAGCCCCACTGGCTAACAACGCAGTCGAAGCCACTAAAAATGTGGTCACTAGTGCACTCCGAGAAGCTATCATTTATTTTTCATATGCTTCGTTTCTGGCATGATGATCTGGTTATGATGGCATGAAATTGACTTAGTAAATATTTCAGCCATGTTCAATATGAAACGAAATACATAAACATATTTCTTCGAAATACAAAAATATCATCAGATATCAGCTCATGAAATCAAACAATCAAATTTTCATATAATTTTAACTTTTTGTCGAAGCAAAATTCTTACTTGTACACTTTAATGCAATGCGAAAACGAGCAAAAATTAGACTTCAATAATTAGTAGGGTATCATTTCTGCTTAATGACGCTCTCCAGTCAACGTGGCATCGATGACACAAGCTGCCAGGTGAGATTCTTTGGACTTTTTCTATTCATCACTTATAGCCGAATTTATACCCTTGACTTTCCACACTTAGTAGTTTTTGAAAAGGTTTTTGAAAAGCAACCATAACTTCTCAAAAGGATTAAGATCTGAGCTTTAAAGATCAGCTTTCGGGTACTGTAGGCAGTTATAGAGGATACACAACCTGGCATTAAGAGTGGAATGCTTGGAATCATTATTTCGTTGAAAGGTACAAAGTGCAGTCTTCCTGCAGTTTTCCTGCACTCCTTTGTAAATTGCTTCTCAAAATGTTGATGTGTTTAGCAGAGCCCATGATTTCACTGAAGAAAAGCAAATCTCTAACTCTTTCGGTGGAAAAAAACAACCCCAAACTATTACAGAGCCTCCAGCGTACTTAAACGTAGGTAACAGGTTTTTCTGTGAAGGTCTATATTTCTTTCCCGCCAAATTCGAACGCACTAGTCGTAATATTTTATGTATCCTCTTTCTCCCCAGTGGGGGAAAAAAAGCGCTAGTTACAGCAATATCTATATCTGGTAAACCCTCACTGGGAAATTATAAATCATGTATTGATTAGATTATATTAAGCATTATATTATTTGAGAAAAAAACATGATACATTAGGTTCTGGCCTTGTATTACGACTATGGAAAGGTAATCCAGAGCACATTTGTATGAATAAGGTTTTCATACCTTCATACAATAAAGATGTCTGCTTCACCCGAAAGATTAAAGTCACTAGATCTGAACGACCTATGTGACTACGTGTCGGTACTGCGGGGTAGGTGTAGCCCCTAACTGTACAAGTTAGATCCTGCCGATGGGAGAGGCCCCCTTGTGGGAGCTCCGCAGTGGCTGTGGTTTATAGGCTATCCGGTATAGAATTGTTATCTTATCTGGCAAGATATCAATTCTGGATCCGGCGCTTGCTTAGGAGTAGTGTGAGGAAGGCGCACATTCCGCCTGGACTAGAGTTGGGCGTTATTTAACGTAACACGTTAAATAACATAGTTCCCAATCTGTAACACGTTCCCAAAGGAACATGTTACTGAAAACGACCAGTTATTTTTGGAACGACTTACTCGTATCAAAAACGAGTAACGCTTAACGAAACGCTTTAAAAATCATAAGCGGTTTCAAGGGCATGCCCGAAAAAAACGCGACAATAGTTTCAGTAATCGACCTCTTCGTTGTTGTACTTGTTCGCCCAAAATCGTATTTTCAGTTCTATGGGCTTTCAGTCTCACTGGCGACGATTTGATAAGGAACGCACAAATACACGACGTTGAGTAATGTCGATAGACATTTTGGAACGCTGTCTAACGTATTAAACCGAGCCGTTTGTGCTTAAAACGTGTATGACAACACACGTTGCACGTAGCAATATAACTCACGGAAAGAAATTCGTTCCAAAAATAACATGTTACCGGAAAATGTTACTCGCCGCGAAATGTAACGCTGGAACGTGTTACTTATGTTTAACGTTATTTCCCATCTCTAGCCTGGACCCGGGTAAATGGGCTATAAAAGACATGTGAAGGTAGGCATGCTATCTTACCATTGGTAAGTCATTCTCCATAGGTTTGATCAATAATGGAAGTATTGTAGTGCATAATACGGTGTTAGTTATGCAAATTCATAACTACTGTCCTAATGTTGGATCATCTAATTAAGCTTAAATGCAGGTGTAGATGTAAAACACTGAGTACAAAAAAAATGTATCCTCTTTCAAAAGCCCATATCCTTTTGTTGGTATATTTTTTGGAAACTGGATTCTTTTTCTGTGACTAACGACACTCTCGAAGGGTTTTCGAACAGCAATTTAAGTCTGTATTCCTTGTTTACGGATCATATTTCGAACTATTTGTGGTGTAACATTTATGCCGAAATGTGCATCTTGCATTCGACTTATATTTTAAGTTCCCCATGAATCGGTTACACATTTTACCATTGTATATCTAACGGTTTTTGCGTTATTTCGTTTTTCCCCATAATTGAATGGGGACTTCGAACACGGTTTTCTTGTACTGTATGCCCGCCATAAGTTACAAAACTAAAATGCAGACATGTCTAGTTAAATGAAATTACAACAAATTGTGATCTCAACACAAGTTCATGATCATCTAGCCTCTCTATATCTTTGCGCATACTGCGAACCGTATACAACTCGATGCATCGATGTACGCACATTAAATATACAGGTACAAAAAATTATCCATGCAGCTCGTAACAACGCATGTCCAATCCGCTAAGCAGGCTCATGTTTCGGATATACTCAGTCAGCTAACGCAATTGATTGAATGGAACTTTGAACTTGATTCGAGAATTGCAACATACAATTCAAGCAAATTCAATGGTGTTGAGAATTTGCATTAGCTTGAGCTACGATACTTGTGAGATGAAGGTTATATTTTGATTTTTCGTACAGCTGTGTTTTGTATAAAAACCTAAACAAATATTTTTGGAGTTATCATTTGTCGACTATACATCAGCTTGTTCAAATCTCTTCAATCAGGAAACATGAAGGTAAGGCTTAATCTCACCTTCAAGGGTAGTAAAATAAAATGTCAATTATATGCATTAAAAATTCCATTTTTAAAACTTAGTATGTAATTCAATTTCAGTTCGCTATTGCTATAGTCGTGTTAGCCCTTGTCGCAGGGATTGAATCTAACGTTGTGTCATGGGGAGTTCCAGTCGTGCCCGCTGAAGGAAGCTATGTTGCCAAAACTCAAGGTGCTGTTCATGTAGCCCCACTGTCTGGTCATGCAAATTCTGCTGCTGCCATCAATACAGACTCTGCTCCTGGAACAGTTCCTGCAAACGGACCTGTACCTGAAGGAGAATACGTCGCCAAGACTCAAGGAGCAGTCCATATCGCTCCACTGCCCGGTCATGCTCAATCCGTTGTTGCCGACAATGATCGTGCTGCTCCTGGAACAGCCAACGAATGGGTTGGCCCAGTTGCAGTTCCTGCTTACAGTCCAATTGCTCACAGCGCTCCTCTGGCTGCAACAGTCCCTGTTGAAGGTGAATATGTGGCAAGAACCCAAGGAGCTATTCATGTAGCTCCACTTGCCGGACATGCCAAATCAGTTGCTTCAATCAATGATGATGCCGCTCCAGGTACCAGCCACAATTGGGCTGTCCCATCCGCAATCCCAGTTGCCCCTGTTTATAGCCCAATTGTTTCTTACTCATCGATTGCTGCTCATCCTCCCGTTGTAGCCCATGCTCCGATTGTTGCACCAGTTGCACCTGCTGTTGAGGGAAGCTACGTAGCCAAGACACGTGGAGCTGTCCATGTCGCACCTTTGGCTGGACATGTTCATTCAGCGGCTTCAATTAACTTACAACCAGCTCCAGGAACTACTTACTAAAAAAATAAGATGTTGCTTGCGCTTGCGATATTGTGGATAAAATAAGGACTGCGATGTAATTTTTAATATATAAATACAATACATACAATATAATAGTATGTGATTTTGAATTTTCTATATACGCTGCCTAAACTTTAATTTCATTGAGTTGGAAATTAAATTAGCTATAACTAGTGACCGGGAAATTTAGCCAATATGCCGCATTTTTACTTCAAATGACGATACCAGCACCATCACATTACAATAATCATCACATTAAGATGAACAAGGCACCAAAAACAACTCGTCTCAGAGAGAGCAAAAAAGTCAAAACACTCACCTTTGTATAGAATGAAATCACAGTCGACACCAAGTACGACAAATAAATTCGCGCACGACGATTTGCAGCTCACAAAACCTATTTCAGTCCATCGAAGCCATTTCGCTGAATTTTCTCCAACAAATCTAGGTTTCTCCTATACGAGACCATGGTCTTGTCAGCGATCATTTATTTAACGGAAACGTTAGTTCTAAGCCTGGCAAATTACGAATTCTTATGCGTGTTCCTCACGATGGATATTTACCCCCACGACCTAGCGGTAAGCTCGAATAGCCTAGTGGGCTTAGCAATGGCGTCTAGCGTGTGAGGTAACTTGATCGAACCCAGGTATGATCGAAGGACCACCCACCGAGATTTGAGTTAACCTTGCTCTGAATAAGAAATCAGGGGCATTGTGACGAGTACCTGATCATTTCACATTGGTCAAAAAATTCGATTATAAAAATTGAGACCTACTAACTTTGAACCCCAACACCCCAAATGAGTTATAGTGGGATAGTTTGTTTGCTGTTTTCTCTGTAAAATAACGAAATATATGACGATTGCGAAATTACTGACAAAATCAGGTTCAATAAACAGCGCAGAATACTTAGCTTGTCATAAGTGAGAAAGATCAGAATGGGAAAGTCTATATCGGGACATAGATATAGACGCCATTGTAGGCTTTGTTTTCTATGAAGCAATATCGTGCACAAGAATGCCAAAGAAACGCTAAGGACATCAAACTTGGGGCAATACGAATTAGGACATCTTCAGCAGACCTAGATCAGACTATTGGGTTTTATGCTGTTAATGATGAACTTAATTCAGGAAAGTGAAAAACTTTATTCTAATTATTTGATATGCTGAGTTTTTTTATTTGCAAACCAAATCTCATGTAATCGTATCCAAACAAACTAAATCATTCATTCTTCCCTCTCTTTTTCGACAGTTCCAGGTGCTGGCTCCCAATTGATAGATACAACAGAGTTGGGATATCCTTCCACTGGTACAAGCTGCACGGCTCCTAGGGTCGGTGTAACATAGACTCCTTGTGCCGATGCTATTTGAGGCGAAACTACAAGTGTAGCAGCTGGTACTGGTGGCCACCATGGCCATGCTGATTCAGCTTGAAGAGCGCAAACTGCCAGGACAACAGCAACAAAAATGAGCTATAAAAACAATTCGCTTATTTTAAACTCAAACACGATGTCGTACAGATCGATTACTCAAAAAGACGACTTTAAAAAATCAATAAACAGCTCACCTTCAGGCTTTAGATGTGTTTGTGGAATTCGTGTTGTTACGGTAAAGTGTTCAGTCTAATCTGATAGCTCTCCGATCTCAAAACCTTCTTATATAGCTCGAAGTGTTCATTTATTCATCTGACCATCATGCGTAAGTGATATTGCAGAATTATGTAAAATCAGGAATTGTAATAAAAACACTATTTTGAATTTGAATAAATTGATACAATTCTTTACTTTGTCATCCACAAGCAGTCTTCTCAATTGACTGGTGGGATCTGTTTGTGTGACGCGCAAATCACTCATAGAGTAGTGAAAATGTCATTTAATGCACAAGAAAAATAATATGCAGCATATGCTAATTCCTAATAGAGATAATCGTTCTAGCACAACTAGTTGCTTTGATCATATCAAGATTATGACAATTTTTTTATGTTCATCTGGTAGCACCTAATTGAGATTGTCGGCATATTTATATCGTAAAACAACAGGCATGTGGATGTGTCCAAATAAAATGCTCATTAAAATATTTCACGCATCACAGCTAACAAACAGATAAAAAAATTGCATCAGCATATTGGAAATTAGCATTTATTGTTTAGAATTTATGATCCTAAATTCTTGTCTAAAATAGCAAATACGGAATTTAAATTAGCTGTTTTATCTATAGAGTTTATTATACATAATGGACAAAATTATATAAAAAGGACAACTATCGATATTAAGCCTCAAGTATGTACCAATTTTGTTAATGCAGTTCAATATTGAATGAAACTACCTTCGAAATAATCAAACGTTTATGCGATTTTCTAGAAACAATAATGACTGAAAATATTTGGAACAAAATATGAAAAATACCAAGAAGTTTTTCTTCCAAAAAATTAACATCTTGACATATTTATAATTTTAGCTACAATGTCAAGTGCATAGTTTAACCTATGAAACACTATATGTCCAAATAGAGAAGCTGAATTTTATGGTTAAAATCTATTTTTTTTCTACGATCCTGTGATTGTCTTCAAGACTTCCAGGATTTTTTCTCGAATGCCTTGATTTCGCTCAAGCTTCTATGATTTTTTCTACAATTTTTTGACGAATTTGAAGATTATCAGGCTTTTTTCTATACTGCTCTAATTTTTCTCAAGCCTTTTGATTTTTCACAATCCTTTGATTTCTTTCGAGACTACCAGAATTTTTTTAAACTGCCCTGATTTTGCTTAAGCGTGTATTATTTTTCCACAAACTTGTGATTTTTTTAGACTGTTTTTTAGACTGATTAGACTGTCTAGATTTTTTGAAGCTCCTTAGATTGTTTCTACAATCCTGTAATAATTTTCAAGATTTCATGGATTTTTTCTTGTCTGCCCTGATTTTGCTCAAGCTGCTATAATTGGTCTACAATCCTGTGATTTTTTTCAAGACCTCGAGGTTTTTTCCTAGACTGGCCAACTTTTTTTCAAGCTCCTATGATTTTTCCTATAGACCTGTGATTTTTTTTTAACAACTTCCAGGATTTTTTCCACTCTATTCTGATCTTTTCAAGCTGTTATGTTTTTTACGATCCTGTGACTTTTTTCAAGACTTCGAGGATTTTTTCTAGACTCTCCTGATTTTGCTGAAGCTTGAACTGTGATAAACTGGACAAGCAGGCCAGTTCTTTTGGATATCTCGTAGGTAATACTCGTAGATTTTTAGTTGCTCTTGTCAAATAATTTCATTTTTCTGGTTGCCTTATTATAATTGGCACCGTCGATTTGATTGCTATTGTGTCATTTTTAGTCTTCGTCGTTGTCGCTTTGTCTGGAACATTATAGAAGAACAGGGAACTTTTTATCATTCCGGCTTTGTTATTTACTTCCATTGACGCGTTTTCATTGTCGTTTGCATTTGATACTGCAAGGGATCGCTCCTGTTTTCTTTGACGCTTCACCAGTGTTGCTGACGGAGGGGTGCTACTCAATTCTAAAATATATGATAAATAATATAATAATAAGAAAGTTAAAAAGGTGAAAATGAACTTTTCCCTTGACTATTGGAAACACAAAAACAGTGCAAACACTTGATGCATTACTATATTATATTTTTCTTAAACTGTATTCTTAGCTACGAGTACACTTTTTTTAAACTATTCTCAGCTACGAGTACAATTTGTTCGAAAATTTCGAAATGTGCTCAGGATCTTTCAATTTAATTTCATTGAATGGACGGGCCAAAAATAATTCAACAGAACGGAAAAATAATGCATGTGAATGAAGTTCTAATAATCACACTCAGCTATAAATTCAAGTTGTAAAACTAAGATACAATTACCCATAATCTTACCACTGCCTCTATCGTTCTAGATATTTTTACATGAGTTGTACATCCAACTACGCAATCCAGAAATACTCTTTGCATCGATCTAATTTTGTTCGTTATGTACGTCATATTATAATTAGATCAGGTACAACTTCATTAAAATTTATTTATACCAGTTAGCTGGATTCGCAATCATATGTTGAATATTGCATGAAGCTCTATGTGCAACTTAAGCTATCTCAGCTTCTAATTCTGCATAAAATGTCGTAAATTCTTTTCACTATAAAAGCTGCGTCTCCACTTCAGATGATAATCATACATCACTTCAATCTTCAACCGTTCAAATCAAAAGAAGGATAATAAACATGAAGGTAATCAATTAGCTGCAAATACAGTTTTAGTTGTGCTAGATTAACTAGAGTTTTTCAATTTCAGGCTGTTATTTTGGTTGTTCTTCTTGCATTGGCTTATGGAAGCCAGGCTGCGGTTGTTCCAGTTGCAGTTGCTGGTGCACCACTGATCACCGCTCCTCAGGTTGTTTTGGCTCGTGCAGCCGTTGATGCGCCAACAGCGCAATTGGTCGTTGCCGGAGTTCCTGGGGCAGTTTACTATACAGCCGCTGCACTACCAAACGGAGCTTATGATGCGTCACGTTGAAGCTGTACTGAAAGGACTTAACGACACTTGAAACAGGCTATCGACCAAATGACACTCTTTCTTTTCCCATTCTTTTCTTTTTTGAAGTTCTGGTGACTTTAGATGAACTTTGAAATGTGAAAAAATAAAAAAAAATGTCTTAACTGCTTTGACAAAAAATGAAAAAGTGTTTTCATACTCTAAAAGCATTTAAAGAATATTTTTCATGGATTTGTTCTTAGGTTGATTTATTTTGATCGTTATTTTTTCTAAAGAGAACAGTAATTGAACATTTAAGTGAACAAACAATTTTTTTAAAAGCTCCACAGCATGATTGGCTGCCAGGAAAGCAAATACTAAAACACGGATAGCTTCCAAAACCAGTCAATTGCAATTTTTTACTGCGTTAACAGGCATCGATGTCTATTTGAACATTTCATCAGCTCAATGCCTATGGTAAATCCAATCAATAACAACAATTTAATGTACTTAAGTTTTCGATTGACATTTTGTTCCGGTTAGAACTTTTGGTGGGTGAATCAAGTTCATTGACAACGGATTTCGCTTAAACATATAATTCTCTTTCGGCGTCATGCAACCACACCTTTTACGCTTGCATACTTACTTCGAGCAGACAGCACTTCGCCAGTATTCAACCATTCCGGATACTCCACATATTGTTACATATATTGACATTGACGCTACCCTAGATCTAGCCCACGGCTACAATCCAAATTGAATTACTTACAAGTACTTATTATGATGATATCTATTGTTTGGTCTTGTTACCTTTATTTGGATTGGCACTTATGATTCCGGTTTAGTTCAAGTCAAAATCAAAAATTTCGGAGAGTATAAAAGCATTGCCCAACCCTGTAATAGACATCAAATAATATTTCTCAGCTAAACTTAGCAGAAGCTACAGATTTGTCTTCCCGAAAATATTCAACATGAAAGTAAGTTGTCAACGAGTCTAATATTAATTTATATGCATTTTTTATAATTTAATATTTTTCTTTCAGTTCGCTGTTGTCGTAGTCGTGTTGGCTTTGGCTCTTGGAATTGAATCAGCCATCACATACACTGCCCACTCGTCACCATTGTCCTACACTGCTCATGGTCCTTTCGTCAATGGCGCTTCAGTTGTGAGCACCTACAGTGCAGCTCCTTATATCAGTGCATACAGTGCAGTTCCAGCCATCAGTGCATACAGTGCAGGTCCAGTCATTAGTCCATACGGTGCTAATCCGTTCTTCAGGACATACGGTCCAGCTCCGGTCGTGAGCACGTATCACGCATCGCCAATCGTAAATGCTTACAATGCTGCACCAATCGTTGCTGCCGCACCCGTTGTTGCAGCCGAAGGAACCTACGTAGCTCAGACTCGTGGATCGGTTCATGTTGCGCCACTTCCAGGGCACGTCAATTCAGCAGCTTCTGTTAATTTGGAACCAGCACCAGGAACATTGTAAATTTATTTGATCAGAAAAAATTGATTGTTGGAATGAATAAAATTATTTTGTGATGAAGATGGTCTATTTTTATTGAAACTAATTCTTTCGGAAAAATATGGGTTTTGTAAGCCAATTTATTTATATTCAATATTTATTATGCAACATCTGTAGATTTTTAAAATGAGCAAATTGTTACGGCATTTCATCTTAACAATTTGCCACTGATATACGACATTTAGAATTATTATTGTGTAAAAAACTTCAAAAATTATTTATGTTGAATAAAATAAAATCGTGTTTTGTGAGTTTAATAAAGAACCTCAATATATCACACATTGAAAATTAAAAAAGCTCTGCTGTATAGAAACCGTTGCTGCATAGAACCGCTGATTTTCGAAGGAAAATAGCGAAATTGTGTGGTTTGAATATTGGTTTTGCTTAACGTGCTACCAAGTACAGCAACTTGTATCGATCTTGATACAAGTCGCACTTTGATCCGATGACTGCATCTTAAGCCATAGAGTAGAGAGGTTTCAAAATTTAGGAAGGCAATACACTTGTTGGTTATTTGCATTATAAGAGGTTTATCTCAAGAAAATTTAAAAACATCTTCTTGTACAAAAATAATTAAAAATGCTCAGTACTGGCAACACTTTGCTAAAACAGCAGCCAAACGTATATTATAAGTGCTTTGCGTTAAGATAACCCAACCCTATGAATTTATTAAACAAATTATGAAGAAAAGTCATTGGATAGACTCTATCGGAAATCACAAAGACAAAAAGATTTTTGGGGCTGTCGTTCGAAAGATTTGCAAAACTTGGAAAATTGAAGCATTTGTCACGTATTTTCGTTGTAGATTTTTTTCGTATGAGAATTAAATGATAGAATCCATAGGTACGAAAAAAAATAAAACTCTCTCTTTTTATGTGATATTACCATAGCCAAAAGTCTACCAAACCCGCTTCACACTGGAGCTAACCCACAACTTAAAATTCGTTTTGTTTCGATGACTGCGTTAGAAACTATAGTGGTAGGATAAGTTTAAGCAGTAACGCCTACCAAAAATTTCAAAATAATTGGCTTTGCACATTTGTTGACCATAGATCATTATCATTTGAAAATTCACCATAAAATCATTATCATTTCAAATTTAATGGTAGCATAGCATCTCTTTATATAAACTAAAGAAAAAGCTCGATTCTAATTGTTCACCCGAAATTCTAACAATTACAAACAACACAGGCCTATTTATTGTATAACTTTTGTTTTAATTCAATAAATGCATAACAAGTTATAGGTCAAAAGACTTCTATTATGTAGTGTGATTTTTCAAGATGTGATTTTCACGATTAAATTTTTCATAGTTTCTAAAATATTCACTTAACTGCTATCACGCCCGGCCCTACTTAAGGCTAATACATTTTTTGAATTTCAATTGCATTTGATAATCAAATCGAAAGTTCTCATAAACACAAATTTAGTGTCCTAATAAAATAGGTAATTTTGTGAAGGGTTTCATGTGCAATGGGAAATTTTGAAAATTTCAGTTTGAAGGTATTAAAAAAGCATGAAGTTTATCAGTCGTTGGTATTTTTGCCTACAAAGCAAACATCTTTCACGCGGAAAAATTCCATGATATTATCTCTGGAGTGCATAATCCGATCGGACTAATATTTTTAAAGAATATGGATATGCAAGAAAAGGGATATGTAAGAAAAAGGCTTCTGACAAATAACGTTTATATCAAAATTAAGATATCTTAAATCCTTTGACGGCGGTGGACAAAATGAATGATCTGAAATGTTTCTGACCTTAACGTTAAGATGCCAGCACTTGTTAATAAAAACTAAGGAATGTGGCTGAGTATCTTTTGATAGGTACTCACCTAAATTTCAGCCATTTTGGACGCGCAGCTGTTGCTTAACAATCGTTTGAATGAGTCGACGTGAGTGCTTTTTTGTGAAAACAGAAAAAAACGAGTATTGAGCTGTCATTAAATATTTGTTTTTGAAAGATAATACGCCTATGGGTACTCTGCATCATTATTTACCACCGTAAAATTTTGGGCGGCTGAATTTGAACGTGGTCACCGACGTGCTAAAAACTGCAACCACTGACGATAACATCGCTTAAGTTCACCAAATGTGAACGATCGTCGAACTAAAGTAAGGGATATTGACCACTCTCACCTTCAAACTATCATCTTCATAAACAATTATTTTGCAGAAAAAAACGCCGAGTACAATTTGGACAGTTTAAATAGATGAGTGCATCGCTAGGAGAAGTGTGTAGAACCACAAGGTCAGTATGTAAAAATATAAAAATAAATTTATAGAAAAAAATTCTTGTATTTTCGCTAAGTCGGAAGATTTTCAGACCACCATCGTATGCAAAATGTACACGCTTTGAAATCTTTTTTTCCTATGCAGACGTTCAGTTTCAAAGCAGACAACATTTTTTCCTCAGATTTCAATATATAATAGTTTTTAATCGAAAATTTGCATCATTATAAAAATCGCCAGACGTACTAATGTTAATCAGATGTAATTATGTGTGATTTTTGTTGAATTCGCAAGCATCGCCACTGCTGAAAAAAAGTCTCCAAATCAAAGAGTCTCCTTTAAAAAAAAACTTTTGATAACTTTTATTATTTGTTCATAATCTTAAATTGAAATAATTGAAATTATGCGTCCGACTAAAATGGTAACACTGTATCAAATCACCTATTTTTTTTAGCATACGAGACTTTTGTTCAATAAAACTCATGGATTGGACCAAGGGACCAGAATCAAATTCACACGGTGTATTTTTCGACAGCACAGGTCGAAGGACAAATCTGATAAATGCTATTTGAAAATATGGGTAATGTGCTCATAATTAATTACATTTGCATTAACAGTACTCTTCAAATTGAAAATGCGTTCATTCTGGGTTTTTTACGCAAGATATTATTACTTTTCACTGGGCTACTGTGTTTCAATGTCCGTTTAAGTATTTAAGACAGAAAAGCATTCAAAAAAATTTACAATAATATACATAGTTTCTCGAGGATGTTATATAAGATAACGGTAACATAATTCTTTTACACATAAATAAAACAAATTAAGAAAGCTAAACATTTTTGAATTCTAACATATGTTGCTCGTAAAAATTTCACGGCATTAAGTTTTTGTGATAGAATATATAGAATTTCAAAGAAATAACTGAATAATTATAGCCAGACGCTTGTCATGATTTAAAGTCATTAACTTTCCGTATCAATAAAAATCCCATTCCTACTATTTCAGTTACATTAACACAAGTAATTGCACATCTTTTAAAATAACAGCCAATCCATTTTAAACGTGTATGTGAGCTGATGCAATATCCGTATCAAGTTTAATGGAGTAATACACTCTACTAATGGTTCATATAAATTTTTCCAATCGGTTGAATTATTAATCATTGTTATTTCTGAAGCAAGTAAGTTCTTCAATGGCTAAGGTGAATTCAAACTCAAGTTTGACGCCACAAACTTGTTCTGTCACTTCTATCAACGTATGTGCTCGATCTTGCAACTAAAGTATAATGTATTCTTTGTCGATATATTTCCAATAATCTCATTGTATTACAATTCAATTTGATTTAATTATTTATTGTGACAAGTTCAATCGATGAGTATAAAACCTGTGCCTGTTGAATGAATTACCATCATAGTTTACCTGGATCTCAAACCGAACACATAGCTTTCTTCCGCCGTTGGAAATTGCACAAAAATCTGTAAAATGAAGGTAAGTGTTGAAATGGCAGTTGAAACTGGATAAATTGGAGAGCAACTTTTAATCTTTTTACTGCAGTTCGCTGGAGTTTTCGTTCTTTTTGCTATCGTCCTGGGAACCGAATGTTCAATCATCCCTTATGCACCACTTTCATACACAGCCGTTAGTGGACCAACACTAATTGCTGCCGCTCCAGGTGCCTATGCTATTCCAGCTGCATATGCTGCTCCTGCAATCGCTACGATTCGTGGACCTGCTGCTGGTCCAACTGTTATTGCAGGTCCAACTGTCATTGCAGGCGCACCTGCTCATACGATTGTCGCTTCAGCCCCAGCAGTAGTCGCACCAGCTGTTGTTGCCGCTCAAGGTAGTTATGTAGCTCAAACTCGAGGTGCAGTGCACGTGGCTCCACTTGAAGGCCATGCCAACTCGGCGGCATCGATAAACTTACAACCAGCCCCTGGAACTGTTTAAATATATTGTTGGACTACCCCTGATTTATCGTACAAAGGACTTTGGATAAAGCAATGAACACAGTGATAATAATGATTTCGTCGTGCAATTTAACTTATTAAAAATATAAAACTATACGATATTATTGAGCAATGCATAAATGAGTTTTTTTTAAATAAAAGAAAGACGGCCATTAAAGTACCGCTATAATTCTACCAACAAATAAATATTCCGAAATTCTGGTATGCGGAACGTGTTTCAAACATAAATATTTTGAAAAAAGATTCAGAAAATTTGTAAATTGAGGTTATTCAGATGTAGACTTGTGTGATGTGTAAACCTTCAAATCGTCGACCCTCCTGAAAATGTTTCGGACAAGAACGATAAACTTCTTTCAGTTTGCCTATATTTTTAGCATTCGAAATTTGTGTTCACGAAAACTCAACACCAAATAATCAGATCCAATCGAAATTCCAACTAAGGCCAATTTAAGTAGTACCAGGTCTCGAAAAAGCTCAACTACTATGCTGGCAGCCCTATGGCAGTGATCTCACTTTGAAAAACTGGTCCAAAAAGGAAAGCTTATGATTCAGCCATTATATTTGAACGATATTCACACAGTTGGTGGACCTTTTTATAAGCCCATTTTGATGGGATTTCGTTTGAAAAATTAGGCTAGGGCTGCGATCTATGGTGGTTTTCATCATTTTTTTTTTTTCAATGATTTGAGGCAACCATTATAATTTGAAATTACAATTATATTATAGAAAGTAAATATAATAATCAAACTCAAAAAATTCCATTTATGTAAAAAAAAAAAAAAATGACGAGGTATATCAAGGAATAGGAAATGGAAAACTTGCAATTCTTAGTTCAAAATACCTAAAACAAAATTTGAATAAATAAAAAACTCGTGAGAATCAACTAGACTGATTGAAACACTCAAAAATAACAAATACATAAAAATGCTGCTTCTTTGTAAGCCTCGTAGCCCCATCTACAACAATTGTCGTACTTGATCCACTTTTAGACACACGTATCGTGGGAAAATTTTGAGAAGCAAGGACTGCATTCATAATCATCGCCTTTATCTGGCAGATTTTCAAATTTATCGGATCGTATCTTAATCATCGTATTAATTTTCTTTACCCAAAAAGCCCATTTATAAATATTGTTTTGCAGCGTTCTTCTTTCGCTTCAGAATAAAATATTTTGGTTGAAACTGAGAAGTTCCAGGAACAATTTATTTTGGAGGAAGTATTGGGAGTTAATAATGAAGCCTAAGAACATTGAACTATATGTTATACCCTGAAAAATAAAATACAGCTTCCAGCTAAATTATATCACAATCTACATAACACATACGCCTATTAACTTATGATCGCATGCGCTATGTACATAGCACCCTGATTCTGATGACCCTAAGGGTAAAAGTCTCATTCATTATGGGCTTTTCTGCCATGCACATAGTGTCAATTCCTACGTTATATAATCTCAACTATAATACCATAGTATACAAACCGGATCGACTTTGACTGACTTAGATTGAAATAAAAATGTCTGAGAAGTCAATGTAGAATTTTGGTGTGACTGGATCGACCGAATATAGTTCAGCTAGTCCTCGAATGGTGAAGTATGTCGCATTGAAAAGTCGCATACATAAACAGAGCTTAAGTGGGCTTTAAATTTTTCAATTCCTCAGTCCGTCGATACGGGGTTTTTAATGTCTATGCGATCCGAGAAATTTTCTCGATTGGATTGACTTATCCAAATTAATCCGATACGGATTTAACACCCGGATTGACTAATCTCAATCCACTTTTAAGCCACATTGTAGACATAGCATATGATACAGCTACTATGAACATTATCGCATCCAACATTAAAGCAGGCGACAGAACAATTGCTTGCCAATAAGCTTATGAAAGATGATAGAGCGTCAGCTGCTAAAGTATATAATCACGGGTTTGACTCTGTATTCGGGCAGAAATTATTTGCAATAACTGAATAACTATAAAATAAAGTTTCAGTAATAAAAATGGGAATTTCCAACTCCTACAGGTGCAAAGTTCCGAAATTGTCTAACCATGAGACAGTTTCGCTTCGCTTTTTGTCTGACCTGATATAAAGTGGGCTAGCAATGGCATTTGTGCTGCCAGAAGTTGGAAAATATTGGAGGATCATAGCTATGTTTGTATCAGATAGTGTACAATCAGCTGAAAGTAGCTCTCTGTCAAACTGGTGCCTATTGCAATGCTAAAGATCACCTCATGACCCCAACACTAAGAGGTCACATAGGATAAGTTGAATGTAAAGAAAGACATACAATTCGCACTTAATTTAGTTTGTCAAAATCAATTGCTTCAATGATCTTCATTTGCTTTAGTGCCCTATTGGTCAACTCAAAGAACACAAATAATGAATAGGTGCAGCGGAAACAAATTTCGAATAACAAATAAAGCCTCTCCAGCCTAGAACTAACAACAGTATCTTGGTAGCAAAATATATATTTTCACATTGTTCTTTTAGAAGACATTGCCTTTAGCAAACGGAGACTTGGAATTAACAGGCACATTATAAAGACCAGTGATACCACTGTTCGAAGGATCGCCACCCATTGGGTTTGTTCCCGTTCGCACACACTTCATTTTCTTGATTTGTGTGATATCCCCGCATCGCTCGCCAATGAAATTGTCTGGCACTTTCAAGGATTCAGCAAAGTATTTGTATGATCGACAATGCGAGCAAGCTCCAGTAGCATCGATTAAGCAACCAGGTTGGACACCACCATAAGCTGGATAGAAGTTGGCATTACCGATTGGATCGAAAAATCCAAGACGGCCCGTGTCTGTGTGAATGCTTTGGACGTATCTGGCATCGTTTTCGTTCAAACGTTCGTTAGGCTTATTGATGTCGAACAATGGATAAGCAGGGTCCATAGCGAAAATTGTGTTAATTTGACCACGTTTCGTATTTTTACCGCAGAAACCGCATACGTGAGCTCCCAAACTGTGACCGATGCAATAGATATCATTGAGGGAAGCACCTTGAGTGTTCAAAAAGTCAATGAATCGGCCACACTGTTCTCCAGCTACAGGTACTTCGCCGCGAGCATACATGTAGTTGAGGGTGGCAGTAGCGGTACTCCAATCAAGGACAATCACGTTATAGTTGCCGCGCTCCAGATAGGCTTTGCGGACGACCACGTTGACTTCTGAGTCGCCGTCGTTGATGAAACCGTGAACGACGAATCGAGTTGGGCGATTGGTTTTGAAGTTTGACCGCTTCAAACCGTCAGCATCGGCTTGGTAAAGTTGTTGCGGAGATGTAGGATTTTCTGGGGTGAACAAGAGGAATTTGGCCACGGTTTCGACTCTGGGCTGAATGGATTTTTCGTATTCCATTTGCTTCACGTTCATGAGATGAAGTCGTCCATTTCCATCTGGCACCATCTGCCATTCTGAGCTGGGATACGACAAAACTGTAAAAAGAAGATAGGAATATTACTTGTGTTATATTTTCAGAGCTAGTGTATTAAAAATATATTCTGAAATAAAGCAAAAGGTATTCAATGCACTAAAACTGCTCATATCAAATTAATTATTTCATCACTATTATTTGAATTTCCAAGAAATTATTATCTTAATATTCTTTAGTATCCTTTAACGAATTCACAAGATCAACATATAAAAGTGATACTTATTTGAATACTATTTTGTATATACGCGTACCTGCCGTAAGACCCAAAGCGAAAATCATCAACAAAGCCTTCATTTTGGAGACTACTTGAAAATATTGAAGCAGTCCTGGGTATTTATACTCGTGCAAATATGAATACAATTGAATTGGCTTTTTGTTTGCTTTGGATTCTTTATTAAAAATTCAAACAAATTTATCTATATCGATTGCATATCACTTAACTTATCAAAAAATTGAACTTATAAAAAAATTGAAACGAGAGCGCAAATGAAACTCTGTATTAGCTGAACAGATAGGGGAAAAAGTTTTTACTGCTTTCAATCATATCTAAGGCGGATAAATGAGAGTTTGGTCTTCACGTGAAAGAATAGCCTTTACGCATGTTCGTTTCGCAATTTGTTAGTATTACTTTTGCACACATTTTCATACTATTTTCGTCTTCATTTCAAACATCCTGTGATAATTGTTTTGCTTCAACTTGTGATTTTAAAGTCATTATGAATCATTGAAATAAACTTACTTGAATTGCATTCATCAGATACGTGAATCAGTTAATAATGAAAAACACACTTTTGGTCGCATCACAGAAATTATCGAATAGACAATCTCTTATCATTTTTTAAGTACATTTCGTAATAATTAGTCGACTTGATTGAAATTTCGTGGGGGCAAAGTCTCCCTCTGGGGTCCGCCAAAGCATGTAGATAGTTTAAAAGTAATGAATTCATAAATGATATCAGTGCGATTGCATCGATTTTACACGTAAAGAAATTTCCATACAGTGATTTGGCTTTGTTGGTTTTGAAATTGTTTGATTGGCGAGCGCCTGGCTGATTTTTTCGGGTGCAATTCGAATATAATTTATGTGGGAAGGTAATTGGAAAAATGTTGTCATTGGAATTTCCAAAAATTTTGAGAGATATTTGCATGTACGTCGCATAATTCAATTGGGTTAATATTATCTTTCACGCCATATTAACCCACTCTTTATCGACACCAATTCTAATATTTTGAAGAAGAGTTGTAGATGTCACCTGCGGGACTCTCCTATTAATTTAGTCAACTCAAAATTTGTTTTCTCTGTTGAATTTAACAATTTTTGAGAGACGTTTATAATGATAATCAAATTTTGCAAATTTATTTTTTGAATTGAGCATCAAAACTATCTTTTATGTTGGAATTGTTTTTGCGGGATGATTAAAATTGAAAAAAAATTTTTTCACTTGAAAATTTTCATTTGACAAAGTGGTTTCGAAAGCATGCACTGATTCTCATCAGACACCAGCACACAGTGCATACTTGACGGGTTGTGACCACTTGCAGTTGGAAATCATTAATTTTTATTTACGCTGGTTGTGACAAATTTTAACAGCCGCACCGCAACCGTACCGCAGCCGGCCCGCAACCGCACCGCAACCGCACCGCAGCCGCACCGCAGCCGCACCACAACCGCACCGCAGCCGCACCGCAACCGCACCGCAACCGCACCGCAACCGCACCGCAGCCGCACCGCAACCGCACCGCAGCCGCACCGCAACTGCACCGCAACCGCACCGCAACCGCACCGCAGCCGCACCGCAGCCGCACCGCAGCCGCACCGCAACCACACCGCAGCCGCACCGCAACCGCACCGCAGCCGCACCGCAACCGCACCGCAACCGCACCGCAGCCGCACCGCAACCGCACCGCAACCGCACCGCAGCCGTTGCGGCTATATTTAAGAGTTGCGGTGCGGTTGCGGTGCGGTTGCGGTGCGGCTGCGGTGCGGCTGCGATGCGGTTGCGGTGCGGTTGCGGTGCGGTTGCGGTGCGGTTGCGGTGCGGTTGCGGTGCGGTTGCGGTGCGGTTGCGGTGCGGCTGCGGTGCGGTTGCGGTGCGGCTGCGGTGTGGTTGCGGTGCGGTTGCGGTGCGGTTGCGGTGCGGTTGCGGTGCGGCTGCGGTGCGGCTGCGGTGCGGTTGCGGTGCGGTTGCGGTGCGGTTGCGGTGCGGTTGCGGTGCGGTTGCGGTGCGGCTGCGGTGCGGCTGCGGTGCGGTTGCGGTGCGGTTGCGGTGCGGTTGCGGTGCGGTTGCGGTGCGGTTGCGGTGCGGTTGCGGTGCGGTTGCGGTGCGGTTGCGGTGCGGTTGCGGTGCGGCTGCGGTGCGGCTGCGGTGCGGTTGCGGTGCGGTTGCGGTGCGGTTGCGGTGCGGTTGCGGTGCGGCTGCGGTGCGGTTGCGGTGCGGTTGCGGTGCGGTTGCGGTGCGGTTGCGGTGCGGCTGCGGTGCGGTTGCGGTGCGGCTGCGGTGCGGTTGCGGTGCGGTTGCGGTGCAGTTGCGGTGCGGCTGCGGTGCGGTTGCGGTGCGGCTGCGGTGCGGTTGCGGTGCGGTTGCGGTGCGGTTGCGGTGCGGTTGCTGTTGATTTAAACAATAATTATATTTATTCAAAGTAAACTACTTTTAATTTTTTTATTAATTTTTAGGTTTTTCCATTTTATACCAGACTTAGAAATTGAGGAATAAAGAAAATAAATGATGCTGTGGGCTATCACTTAGATAATTGGAATCCTATAGCTTCTTAACTCTAGGATCCCGAATTTTCAAGTGATAGTTTGGAAAAGATTCAAGATAAGTTAGAGCTGATGAAGATAAAATAAATATAGTAAACTTAAAAGTGTTTGCTATGTCATTAAATTTCCTTTCTGTTTACAAGAAATTTTTTTAATTTAATTAATGTGAGAAATTAACCATAATCACGCCTGTATTTCTTTTTTTCTATTACTTATAAATTGTTCTTTGACGAAAAGGCAATAAATTTTGTAATGATAATATTACTCTTCACCCTGTAGGTCTTTAATTAACTGAGCAACATTATATTATCAGATAACTAGAATTTCCTAAGCATTGCTCCTAATTTGTGTTTTAAACATTGTTTCGCTGATAAATTTGCAATTTGATTGAGAAATTTTGCAAAATAGTTTTGATTTTAATAAACAAATGAAATTCAAAATAATTCGTATTGTTTTTAATCATATTTTAGGAAGGTTTTATTAATGTTCTTCTAATAGCTAAGTTTAGCATCAAACATAACAATTATTTTTTCAACATCTCATCGATGATAGCCAATTCAATCAAATCCATCAGCATAACTCACAACTCCGTCTTCTAAAGAATAATTGCATATCAAGTTCAACTCCAGCTTAAACGCAAATCGTTAGCCATTTACAGAATTTTCGTGACAGGAAACATGTGAAAATGCCGCACCCGGTCATCTGGCAACTGACTGGATAATATCTTATAAGGAATTAGCATGCCGCACCCAAGTTCACGTAGTCAAGTCAAACACAGCTTCACAAGGAAAATCACTTTCACCTGGGTACCAGCCGGTATCTTAGCTTAGCATGTAGGTAGCTCAGTTCAGCATAGAACGAATTGACAATGCTGCGTAATGTGTGGTACATGCAATCTGTTCCACCTATGACAATATGTACTTGACGTGACGTCAGTATGTTTCGCGAATCTGTTGATTTCCTCTAAGCCCATATAATTTTCTGTACTATAAAAGCTAACGATGCTGAGATGCAAAACATCAAATTGTAAGTACACTCTCAAGTGTTCACTTCACTCTAATAAATTTTATCTAGTAACCAAAAATTATCAACATGAAGGTAAGAATACAATAGTATTTATAGCATATTAATTGACAAGAGATTTTAAGTGGCTTAACTCATTTATTGTTTACAATATTGATTACAGTTCGTTGTTGCCGTAGTCATGTTGGCTCTTGCCTTCGGAACTGAATCGTCAGTGATCCCATGGGGCGCTCCTCTTTCCTACACTGCCGTTAGCGGGCCAGCAGTAGCATACGTTCCAGCTCCCGCTGCCTCAGTTGCAATCCATGCCAGGACATTGGCCGCAGCTCCAGCTACCGTTGTCGCTGCTCAAGTTGCTCCAGTCTGGGGTCCAGCTCCAGCCGCTGTCTCTGTTGCTGCCGCACCAGCCGTGTATGCCGCTGGCCCAGCTGTCGTTGCCGCTCCAGCTGCCGTTGTAGCTGCTCCAGCCCATGAAGGTAGCTACATTGCCAAGACCCGTGGTGCCGTCCATGTTGCCCCATTGGCCGGACACGCCAACTCCGCTGCTTCGATCAACCTCCAACCTGCTCCAGGCACCGTTTAAGCTCCTGAATTTCGTATAAATTTTACACTGAAGTTTCCCCTGAAATCGAAACGCTACGTACCTAATTTAATTCTATTCTCTTCTTCTTTAAAATGATCTCTTTTCGTTCACTTGCAACATGTTCAATAAATAATATTATTTATTAGAGAATTAAATTGTTTTATTCGTATAGTATCAGATTTATGTTAGCCAGGACCAAAAGGCCAGTAAATTTCGTAATAACTTGCACTTAAATGATTGTTAGTTAAAATTTAAATAAAGTTATTATAAAATGTAAGTGGGAATGTGGGTTAGCTCTGAATCAACAAATTTTCAATATATTTCTATGTTCGCAAGAGCAGTGAATATTTATAATCTTACAAAGATATCCTGAAATCAGATTTGCTAGGAGCGTAGTAGCTTTGAATCCAAAATTTCCATTTGAGTGCAGAAACAAAGCCATCCTGCAATGAATTATTCACTAAAACAAGCATGTGAATTATTTGATCCAAAAACATATGGAATACACGTGCTAAGGTCTGATTATATTGGAACGACATTACAAAACTTTAATCTATCATTATTTGCATCGGTAAAATGATATCTTTGCTGGCATAAATAAGTTCGAAAATTATTTAAAAAACAAAAAAAGCTGTCTTCCAAAATTTTCGAAAAAGTAGACTCGCTGTTTACATTTTTGGCTGAATTATTTTTTTCTTATTATATAGCTTCGTTTGAACAAAATTTTTACTTTTGCTGCTTAACAGCACTATAAAGAAAATTCAGGAAAGTATGTGTCGAATTCCGGTGGTCGCCTCCTCTATTTCAAAGTCTCTGTGTACCCCTATTGAATCAATTTTATAACCTGTTTATCGCCAGAAAAAAAGGTGGAATTCTTCATATGACCATTACCTCGTGCCCATAAATATCGAAACGTGAAATTCTTCATCGGGAATATGCGAGACTAACAAAATACATTTCGGAGAACGCTGAATCATATCTGGGTGAAATTATGATCAAACTACCGAATATAAACAAATATTGGAGCGGATAAAAAAACTGCCAGCCACTATCTTTACTTAAAAGCTGGCAGAACTTAAAAGTTAGAGAAGCTCCAAAGCCTGCTCTTTGTAAAATCCAGCGCCTTTACCGAACGGTCAAAAAATACTTCAGCTCTTCAAATCATCTGAAGAATTCGTAGCTTTCACTCGCAATTGAAAACCTCTGTGAAATCTTATCTATGAGATACAAGAAAATGGGGCTTTTCATATCTACGCCTATTTGCAACAACGATCCTGACAATCAGGGCCGGATTTGACCTTATTGCCGCCACTGAGCAGTTGTCAAATTCAACATTATTTCATGATTGTTTTTATTTCTTAAGCGGAGTATACTCACAGCAATATAGCTGCCAAGAGCGCTGTTTGAGAACTATTGCTTAAAATCTCGCTTAAAAACGTGTGCATAAAGCAATCTTCGTCGTCGCCAATTATAGCCAGGTATCAAGTTGGCATACCTCTAACCAGCCTTTCCACGTTGCTCTTGGACAAAACCAAATATCGCCAATAACGCGCATCAGTTGCTTCGAATTGTGAACAAGCTTGCCGGCGAGATGGATTTTCATAGCTTCCGACACATTTTCAATCGAAGTGGCATCTTTAGATGCGGAAAACCAGTATATTATCGTGACACTATTCTCTTGTTTCCAGGCCTTGCAGAGTCGGCTTCGGTATTTGAAGTCAATATGCTCTTGCTAGACTCAATTTTCGTTTTTACGTGGAACTGACTTCTTTGCCAATTTTGGAGTGAAGAGCTTCAAACAATAAAAACCGCGCTCGGAGGAGCATCACCAAACATTGACTTCATCTGGATGTTTAACAGTGTGCTGAATAACATTTATACTGCGAGTGAACCGAGGTTGTTTCAGCTGAATCCACGCCAAAAAATCTGCTTCGCCGGAGGAAACAACCTGGCTCCTATTTTTGATAGGTATCAGGGAAGAAAGGTTTTAACTTCGTGGGACGGTAACCTATATTTGTCTCCTTCAAACGAGGGCCCTGATGGCACTTCAAACAGATGAATCAGCTCTAGCATGTTTTTTTGGCACTTAGGACTCTGTCTGGATATAACAATGCATACTACATCACAGGATTGGTGTTTCATGTTTTCCAATGCTAAAATAGGTTTACTATTGGTAGTTTCTAAAAACTTGAACAATATTTGAGATTGTAAAAATATGTCATAAGCCTAGAAATTCTTTTACGATTACGACGCTACATATTATTAAACACAGCATTAATTTTTATGTAAATCACACTTGTCCAATAAATTTTTTTCAAGTATATTTTTAATTTTTAGCAAGACCTACTCATATCATTGTCCACACGTATCATAAGTTACTACCAGAACCTTGTTCTCCCGAAAAGAAAAAAAGAAAGTAACACACAAATGATTTGAATAAATTAAAAATATTTTATTCACAATGCGTTATAAAAGCATGGCAACCGTATGTTTGCGATCAGTGCATAGACAGGAAATAGAGAGAAACGGAAAACTAAGTGACTAATAAATGAGCTACTCCTAAGCTATCAGAAATCAGTATCATGAAGTAAACTTTTCGCTAATGTTGTACCATTGAACTCACAGGTGAATATCATCTGTTTGATGTTAGATCTTTAGACAGTTCCTGGAGCCGGTTGTAGATTAACAGAGGCAGCCGAGTTAATATGACCGGCCAAAGGAGCAATATGGACAGCACCACGAGTCTTGGCAACATATTGTCCTTCATGGGCAGCATGAACTGGTGCAGCTGGTACGACAGCAGCATGAGCAGTGACCGCAGCTGGTCCTGCCCATGGACCAGGACCATAGGGACCTAATCCCCAGCCACCATGACCCCAAGCAGTTACGATTCCAGGCGCAGCTACAGCAACAGGAGCATGAGCATAGGCGGGTCCATGAACAGCGGTGTAGGAAAGGGCCGGTCCCCAGGCAACAACAGAAGCATCAACAGCAAAGGCAACAGCCAATACGACTACGAATACGGCGAACTGGAAAGAGAACATATTTCAAATTATTATAATGTTTAAATATTGTAAAAAAAATGCTACTGATGGTCCTAACTAATTTAGTATTAGTTACAAAAATACTAAAACTTTACAGTAATCAGTCAATTATCAATAAAATAAACAACTCACTTTCATATTGACTAAAATGTATGTTCAGTGTCCACGACTAACTGAATTGCTCAAGTAGAAGTTAGTTTTTGATAATTTCAGTCAATTTGCAGGTCTTTATATACCAAAAAATATTGTGCAATGTGCACTATTCAAATATTCAACTGCAATTGTGTCTAATGCCCCAAAAATAAATGAAATAAAAGTTTTACTACCACACAACTCAGCTAAAACGAAATACACAACGAACTTTGCAGTCACCACTGTACATTATTAGTTGCCCGTTATTATAATAACGAACCAACACTCAATAAAGAACATACTATAATTGCCAAGTATCTACTATCTAAACGTAAGATTGAAAAACCATTCAAAAGTGAAGTAAAAATAGTAAAAGTGAATTTCCTTGCCGTTGCTACCATTTGTAGCCTTACCCGGATAATCTCAAAGAGCTTGACGATTGTTGTTCTGACTGGGTGTATTGTGTGTTTGTTGGGTGCGGAAAACAAATCCCAAGTAAAACAGTGGCTTCTGACCAAATTAAGAATATCTTCAAAGTATTCAGAGGTAATTACCTCAAACGAAGAGAAAGGATCTAAAACTAATGTCATCTACGAAAAGAATATTTTCCGAGTTTTGAATTGAAACTTAAGACGTATCTTATATTTTTACGTACAACATTTGCCTAACTAAAAGTGAAATCGTGTTGAAGCACTGCAGCACTGGATCACTATTTCCTCTATGCTCCAATCACTTTATCGCCAAACAATGTGTTCGGCGTGCGCCACAACCTCAAGCCCATGTCTACCGATGAAGTAATGATTTTGAACTTGAGCCGGTGCGCCACGCTTCTCGATAAACCACCACACCAGATAATATCTGTAACGCCCGCCATCGTATGTCGGTACAAAAGGAATTAAGTTTTATTGACCACACATTACCAGTTACTGCCGCATTTCATGCTCGTGGAAACTCAATCAGAGCAGTTGATCTTTGGTAGGTATGCGCTGAAATTGCGAAATCCAACATGCACTGAACCGTGTCGAAAAGCATAACAGCACCACAGCAAAAATACACTTGACATGCAACTTTGTTAGCATTGGCGCCGAAACATGGATTAATGCTCACTTACGCAATTAAAGTATAGGTAGGTATGTACTCGTACATACTTTTCGAATTCGTGTCACCCAGGTTTCTGATTAACATGTGATTAGTGACGGATTGTTGCAAATTTATTATGATGGACATATGGCAAAATTGAACAAAACTATTTGATCTTGAACTTGAGTCAACGAATTTATGCTTGTTGGGATTTATTCATTTTTTAATTGTTTCATCATGTGTTTTATCGGAAGTGTCGAACGCAACTACATGAATTCGTTGTTACGACTTACAAGCATTGAACTGTGATTTTTTTCCTGATCTAGAAACGTCAAAAGTTATATCCCATAGATTTTGCTCTCGTAGAAATATTCTAAGATAAAGTAAGCTAAGTAGAAAAAACACTCTTGCGCCTAGGAACCGCTAGACACAGTGATTTTCGAAGAAAAGTAGAAGAGTCGTGCAGAATTCGAGAGCATATTCTACCGCACGTGCTCATTGTTACAACCAACCTGTTTCGAAAGCCATGTACCACTTTGATCCGCACACTGGATCAAAACTCATCGGGTAGGAAGGCTTCAGGGCTACCACTCGCATGAATTTCAAAATGTAGGAGAGTGAAACACTTATTACTCGTATTCATTATCACATTGTTTTTAATGTGTACCAATTTTTTCTAGCTTGTAAAAACTATTAAAAAAAAAAACGATTTTTCCTTTCGAAGCTAGATATATTTAGTTTTTTTGTGACTAAATAACTAAAATATATCTAGCTTCGAAAGGAAAAATCGGTTTTTTTTTAAATAGCATTATCACATGTTTATTTTATAAAACTTTGAAAACAGCATCCCCATCCGTTTGTATCATCGAAAGTTACAGAGATAGAAAGATGATTGGGGCTGCCATCCGAACACTTTCCAGCATTAGTAAAATGAGACATTGGTTACTTATTTGCATTGTCGTTGTTTGCCATATGAATATTTAATGGTAGCATTTTTCAGTGCAAAAATAACGAAAATGCCCAGTGCTGGCAATCCTTTGCTAGCACCGAATCCAAAAGTTTACCAAATTTACTTCACATTGGAACCTGTGAATTTCGTTTCAATCTGATGACTGCATTGGAAGTTTTGGATTGGAAGAAATAAGGGGCTGCCGCCCACAGAACTTTTTAAACTATCAAAATACAAGTATTTATTGTTTGTTGCCGCTACAAAATGAAAAACATTTGAAAATTCAATGATAGCATCACAAAGTAAAGAGATGACAAAAAAGTGCAACAAAAAAACTATATTTTCAAAAAGTAGTTTTTTAAAGCTGTTAGCAATATGCTGTTTATTCACTACTTGCTCAGGGTCATCCATAACTCAAAATCCTTTCTATGAGCCCTGCTCCAAGGTAAAGCCAATACATCCTGTGAATTTCACATTGATCTGACAATCAAATCTTGAGCTCTCGTGAACAGAATTTTTGAGTGCTCAGCTTATTGGTAATTTAGTGAGGGGATGCTATTCTTATGCAACGCAAAATTTCGAAAATTTCAATTTGATAAGGTTAACAAAAAATTAAATTTATCAATTGTTTGCATTTATTTTCAAAGAACGTAAATGTTTCCTGAGGGTCCATGATTTGAAGGTTCTTTTCGCGTGCTTGCTGTAGAGTTTGAATCAACATTAAAATCCCCTGCGAATTTCGCGATGAACTAATGGTTCCGTCGGAAGTTATGAAAAATCCTAAATTTGAGAAAAAATCCTTGCCTACTTTTAAGCAGTTAGCGCACGCATGGAGCTCAAAATTTACAATTTTTTATCATAAACTAGCATAAAAACTCATCAGTTTTTATTTTCAATGCTGTTTTTTTTATTTCCAATACAAAAACTTTCTTTGCATATAAATATTTGGTACTTCAAAATTCACTGAAAATTTCTGCCACCACCTAAAGGCTCAATATATCTTAATTTTAACTAATCATGGATTTATTCCTTATAAATATCCAGGTCCTTCGAAACTTTCAGCTCAATCGGATCAAACACTCCCGAGATTGGATGTATAGCGACAAAAAAAAATTTACAATTTCGAAATTTTCCAAGTAATCATAACAATGACTGGATAGCTTGTCCAGAGACAAGAGATCCTTTACAAAAAAAATAAGAGATCCTATACAAACTATAAAAAATAGAATTTCCGCACAAGTTTGATCAAAATTCAATCTAATTGGCCCACACCATCTGGTCCAATTAGAGTGAAATGCAGAGCCGGTGAACTATGTTCGGAAGAATGTATGCAAGCGACGGTTAAGCATACCCCCTATGTGATGGCTTGGGTGATACTTCTTACATAATTGCGTAGACCCTATAATTCTTCTTGAAGGATCTGTGAACGCTGCAAAATACAAAGAACTTGTCGCAGAAGGCGTAGTTCGAGCAATCGAGGACCTAACGGCGGATGTGTCAAATCCTTTGTTCCAAGAAGACTTGGCTCCTGCACATCAAGCTCACTCTGTAAGCTATTTTGACATTGATAAAAAAAAACTTCGTGTTACTAATGAGCTTTCTAATCATTTTTCTTTTCTAGGTCACAGAATTGAAAGAGGGGCTAGCGATAAGGGGCTAGCGTGCCCAGGAAACAGCCCCGAATTGAATCTAATAGGAAACTTTTGGCAGGTAATAGGGTCTAAAATAAAGGAAAGCAAGCCGAGAACTGTAGAAATTTGAAGAGTGTAATAAAAGAAGTGTGAGAAGAACAACCAATGAAGATTTGTTAAAAAATTTGTATGACTGCATGGTAAGTCGCCTGAAGACTGCCATCCTGGCAAATTGCGGATCGGTTAATTATTATTAATACATAAATATGTGAAAAATTATAAATTTTCTTAATTTTTAACTTTTTTCGTAGTTATTATAATGTGTTTGTTCAATTTTACTTACATGCGAAAATTGCAACTTTTGTTTATTAAAAAGTAAGCATATTCTATTTATTAATGAATCAAGCTCCTTTAATAATGTTCCAATGTTATGGCGCTTATTTTAGAAATATTCTGTGAACATTTCTAGAACCCGAATGAAACATCTAGCAATTTCCATGAAATTGGTATATCGTATTTTCACTCACATAAACGACAGTTGGGACGGCATTTTAATAAATTCCCCTGATCAAGAAATGATTTCAGCTAGGGGAAAGTTTGGGAACACATTTTGAGCAATTTTATGCGTTAGCGTGCGCCGATACTATCCGAAACTCGATAAAATATTTTTTTAGCAGTTATATAATATTTGGCAGTTTATACAATTGAGACTACATGTGGGTGCGGCTTAGTCAAAAAAATAATAGATTTGAAACAATTTTTTCCTGCAAACTTTATTTATGGTTTCTGATGCAGAGAAACATTTGACAGTCCTCAATGATTTTCCTGAATAAAACAGGTCCCTTATTTTCTTGTTTTTAAATAATAACACAACTACAAGCAGACTATAAAAGTGATGGAAAAACACTTTATCAACTTAGTTGACGTGCAAAGAAATTCTAGATAAAACTCGGACAGCTAAAAATTTTGTAATTTTAATATATAGCTCCAGCTGGACATGAATATAACAGGTCAATTGAAAAGTCCCCGGTCTGATACACAGATGGCGGTGCTAGTACTAAATCCATATAATTTTTAGTTAGTACCAACCTTCAAACGATAAATGTCAAAATTTGACAGCAGTCTGACCATTAGTTTGTGAGATATTGCGTTGTGAGTGTAGCTACTTTTGTTGTTTGAAAAAAGATGGAAAAAAAAGAATTTCGTGTTCTGATTAAATATTGCTTTTTGAAGGGAAAAAATACAGTTGAAGCAAAATCTTGGCTTGATGAAGAGTTTCCGGGGTCTGCACCAGGAAAATCAACCATCACTGATTGGTATGCTAAGTTTAAACGTGGTGAAATGAGCACCGAAGACGGCGAACGCAGTGGACGCCCAAAAGAGGCTGTCACCGACGAAAACATCAAAAAAGTTCACAAAGTCATTTTGAATGACCGTAAAGTGAAGTTGATCGAGATAGCAGACATTGTGAAGATATCATCTGAACGTGTACATCATATCATTCACGAATATTTGTACATGAGAAAGTTGTGTGCGAAATGGGTGCCGCGCGAGCTCACAATCGATCAAAAGCAACAACGTGTTGACGATTCTGAGCAGTGTTTGAAGCTGTTTAAGCGCAATAAACCTGAATTTTTGCGTCGATATGTGACAATGGATGAAACATGGCTCCATCATTTCACTCCGGAGTCCAATCGACAGTCAGGTGAGTGGACTGCACACGATGAACCGAATCCAAAGCGAGGAAAAACACAACAGTCAGCTGGCAAGGTTATGGCATCAGTATTCTGGGATGCGCAAGGAATAATATTCATTGATTACCTCCAAAAGGGCCAGACCATCAACAGCGATTATTATGTAGCGTTATTGGATCGTTTAAAGGATGAAATCGTTACAAAACGGCCCCATTTGAAGAAAAAAAAAGTGCTGTTTCATCAAGATAATGCACCGAGTCATAAATCAATGAAAACAATGGCAAAATTGCATGAATTGGGCTTCGAATTGCTTCCGCATCCACCGTATTCGCCAGATCTGGCCCCCAGCGACTTTTTCCTGTTCTCAGACCTCAAAAGAATGCTCGCTGGAAAGAAATTTAGCGCCAATGAAGAAGTAATCGCCGAAACTGAGGCCTATTTTGAAGCGAAAGACAAATCGTACTACCAAAATGGTATCAAAAAGTTGGAAGATCGCTATAATCGCTGTATCGCCCTCGAAGGCAACTATGTTGAATAATAAAATCGAATTTTGCCAAAAAAATGTGTTTTACTATAGTAGACCGGGGACTTTTCAATTGGCCTGTTACATTATGAAATCTAAAATAAGTTAATCATTTGGAAACACTTTCTACTAGATCTGCGATGTTGAAAGTAATTTAACACATGTGATGTACTCTATAATGACAAATACTCATTTCCAAACGAAAACTGCTAAACTTGTAATATCGTACAGCTGCAGCCGTTGAAAACTAACGAATGAAATACATTTTTGTGACACCCTATGTATTATATCTTCAAAACAATAAAAACTTTTCATCTCTGACCTTTGCAAAAGCAGAAAAAAAATTCAAAATGATAATTTGATATGGTGTATCAACGCATAATTAAATGAATGAGCAAAATCATCTACTTTTAAACACTTTTTCAATACAAACCCATTAAATTATAAATTACATACTCAATTAAAATTATGTTTTCCTTCACGCGATCATAACCAGCTTGAAAAACTAACATTCAAAATTGACTTCAGCCCAAAGAAATTACGAAATTGCTCGCATTAATTGATTTCAATTTAACGTTTTTTTTGTCATGAAACATGTTTTCAAATTTTTTATGTGCCTATAATCTTGAGCACTCGCTAAAGACTTTGCACCTAGAGCATGTCTCGAATAAAAGTCAATGCGGAAGAAAAGACAGCAACATTGTACTGCAAAGACCACAAAAAATTGCATGGCTGACGGTGGAGCTAATACAACAGATTTTCAGACACTTGATGACCTTGCAACTTTGTATGTACATAATTTTCAGCAGACATATCTGTATCAAATGTAACTGTTCAGGTAGCAATTCATATTAATTGGCAAGGAAGAGTTATTAGAATAAACGACATGAATCAGCAGGAAATATATTAATTTTTCAATAATCGTTGATGTAAAGTAATTTAAATGTTTTATTCAGAACGATAAGTTGATCTGAAGTTCCTCAATTCAACTCAATGTTGAATCATCCGACGCGTAATTATTTAGGCAATTATACATTCAATACTTTCGCAAACAAAGAAACATAATTTGCCCAGAACTATTATAGTTAATTAGGATCCTGACATCAGGTTTGTAATTTTTTCAGCTCCTCCAGTAAGTTTTCTAATCATCTGTGTGAATCAAATCTTCGGACATGGTCTTCTTCTTCGCTTTCGTACTGCCTCACCGATAATTGTAGCCTTATAGATCGACTTCAACTTGTCATTTCGTTCCACTTGCAAGTTTACTTTCACAGTAAAGATTGTACGAGGTAGTAATCCAGGAGCTCTGGTTGTGTCCATGAAAACATTGTATGCATAGTAGAAACCCTTCAATGTAAAGCGTAAAATATTTTGAAAAACGATTCTTTCACTTATTACTGTATCATTTCACCTGTTTTATGGGGCAATTATGTGGTAGTGTTTTTATTTGGCGAAACGGTAACAATAACATGACAATCACAAAATCCGCTTCTTGATTTGCAAACAGTTTGCAAACATCGACAGTTTTGTTTAGAAGCAACTGCTTCCGTCCTTTTGATTCTATGTATCCTTCGACAGATACGAATACTGATTTCGTAACATCGTGTTTGACATCGATGGTGAAATTGTACTTAATTATTGCATTTTCAGTGTAGGCGCTTATAGTGAAATTTAAAACATTTACATCAGTCCATTGATTGATGGAAGTGAGTTTGGCACAGTAATTTGGCTAGAAATAATTTTGTTTGACGTAAAGTGATTAGCAAATGTTGTACTATGAATGACAAATTTTTTTTATGTATTTGAAAGAGCCATCAAATGATGAAATGGGAATCGCATTTGAAAGGCTAATTTCAAATCGAAAAAAACTACTCACTTCTGTATCGGTGTTGCATTCCATGTATTGCAAACTGACAACGAATACTAGTGCGATTTTCTTAATCATTTTATTCAAACCACGATTTGCAGTAGAAAGTTTTCAACAAAAGATATACCCCCGAAGTACACAGTGTTCTTATGAAGCTGTGATACAAAATGACTCGCTTAGTTGATTGCAGATAGCTAACTTCGAAATCAGATTTGTGGTGGATATACTTTTTGATTTCGGTTTATATCGCGGCATTACAATTAAAAGCTTCTATAGAACGCCAGATTGATTTAAATGAAAATCATTTTACTTTTACTTTACTTTTTTTTAAGCTGTTCTTCTGAAACTGCAACAGCCTACAGCTAATCAATGTTGTAGTTACACTAACAGTTACTGCTACTAAATACTTTCACGCTTCTAGTTCAATAACAATAAAAGTGATTATTATTTATTTCCTAAGTAAAGTATAGCTCATTAATTTAAGTTACTATCATTACGATTTGAATATTTGTTTTGACTAATTTATGAAAACGAGATTATTTGAGGGAGGAAAAGGTATTTAAATTTTTCAGTTTAAATTCCTCAATGACAAACAATCATAATGACCTAGTGCTTTCATGATAAAGAACAACAACATATTTCAAATGCGGTAAAATTGAGGTGCGGTGATAAAACAGATGACAATTTAACAGATGACAATTTTAAGACTTTGATGCTTGGAAAAATTATTTGTCCTAATATTTTGTCAAGGGGCCAAATTGAAAAACACAAAGTGCCACCAGAAACTCAAAAAGAAAGGTGGCGCAGCAATGGTACCGAAACCTTCGATGTTCGCTCCGTAGAAACGTGATAATGTAGAGAATGATGACTGCAGAAACATCTAAATATATCGTTCGTTAGCATAAATTCAGACTGATATTTAATGAAATGAAAGTAAAATATTCGGAAAAAAACTTTTATTGTTAAGGACGTTTCAGAGGTTAGATTTTCAAGAACGCATTTGTTCAAATTGAATGCATGGACGTGAATTACATGTATTTAAGTTTTGGGCAATCATTTTTCGTTAGCAGAACATTTTTTTCGTCGAGCAATGATTGGCGTCATTTAACTAGCGATATTCTTCTTACTTTTTTCAATAAAAATAGATGATTCGATAGATTTCGGGAATAATTAAAAATCAACAAGACAGAAACGCTACAAACTGTTGAATGTGATCTGAAAAATGAACAAAACATCTATATTTTGCACAAAGTTTCCTAAAACAAAAGTTTATATTTCTTTATATATCTACATACTAGTGCTGACATTTAATTAGAAACACTTGCAGCGTACACAGAAAAAGCAGCTTACAATGAACACTGCCAATGGCAACTAAAGGAGTTAAAGGGTAAGTTGATACTTTCTTTAATAAAACGACATGACAACAAGGACCGCGAAATTGAAAACACTGTATTTTACTATAAGTAGGATGGCATGCGAATTCGTTACGAGCGGTTTGAAAAAAAAACCATTTCCATTCGTTGCAGTTTAAACGTGATTTTCCAAATTTTAAAAAGTATTTTTAATTTCAATAATGGTGGGAAATGCTAAGAGTTGCATTCCTCTAACTAGACAAAAGCTTATAGACTTGAGACAGTTAGGTTTATCATATCATAAACTTGGTTTATGGAGTACTAAAACACGTGGAAAGCCACAGGACTGTCCAAGTTATTCCCCGGGCAAAAAGAGCCCGAAAGAAATATCATAGGATGGATTGACAAATTACCCGCACATCGAAACGGATCCTAAAAAGATCAGCTGTTGAAATTCATCGCTGACTTTTCGGTGAAACAATGAAGGAACAATCAGAAAACATCTTTTACAAGCTGGAATACATGGTAGGAAAGCCAAGAAGAAGCTCCTGGTAACGGTAGGTAATCGGATGAAAAGAAAAAAAATGCATTCTTTGAAGCGACAAAACAAAACGAAAATCGTATTGGCCCATCTTCTTAAATTTTGGAAATAATGGGGTGAAGCACAAGGTCCATTAAAACAAATATGGTTTTCATCGGTAAAAACTACTTTTCGCCATCGCTTTTTCTATCTAATGTGCTCCCGGGCAAACATAATTCTCTCTTTTTTGTGACTGGCAGTTAGCAGAGACCTTATTTTGATTTCTTAATTTTTAGATATTCAGTCTTTTTTGCAGTTTTTCGCTTTAACTCCTGCTTCTGCTGTAATTTACCTTGCAGTGTTCGTTGAATTGAATGCCACTCTTACAATTACACGTTCTTTCGTTTGACTTAGAGCACATAATTGACCTAGGATCTTCATATTCTCATATTTTGCAGGATCTTTGAGAATATTTGTCACTACATATCTACTCCTTTTACAAACTTTAGCGATTTCACCCCGCTGTCTACTTCTGTTTCTGTCTATTTTGAAATTCAATATTATTTTCATTTCTACCGTAGCCGTTTTACCTCAACAGATTTTTCACAAGAACTTGTTGAAACTGTATTCAAACGTTGTTTTTTAAGAATCCGCAGTATTTGCTATATTTCATGACACAAATTCACTAAAAAAATTTGTAAAACTGCGAGATTGTAAAATTTATCTTATCTTTTTATACCATCTTTGAAAAACTATATCTTTGAAAAACTCATTAAAGAGTAATTGAAAAATATGTTCTTCTATTGAAATTTTAATAACCTTTCATTAGTTCAATAATGCAAGTACTTTCCGTTCTTTAAAGTTTCTGAAAGCTTAGAAAAATTGACGGGTGACTTATCATTTTTCAGCGGTATGTTAACAAACTGAAAAAATGTCATGTGTTAGACACTTTCCATTTAAATCACAGCCGACAGTTTTTCAGGGTACTACAAGGTAGGAATTTACTAAAGTCGCCCACCTTGATGCCTTGTTTGCCGCCTTGTTTGACACCTAATTTTCTCTCTTCCGCAGTGACTATAAGTATAATTCTAACGTACAATGTACCTCTAATTTATAAAACGTGCCGAGCAAGCTTTATCATTTAATACCCTTTAAAAGCCAAAATTATAATTTTTAGTATTATAAAAACTCCGTGAGCATCTTGCCTCCAAAAAACCGTATAATGGAAGGAAAATGGAAGCAATAGTGAGAAAGGAAGGGTGAGAAAGGAAATGGTAGAGGGAGGAATATTTTCATTATATAATTGTTTTAAGTCATAACTAATTTTTATAGTTTGTAATTAATATAGGTGCAAAACGTTCATTAAAGTTATAACGAGGAACGAGGAAACATACACTTTGCTTTTCCTTGCCTGTGTCAGTTACGCAAATTCCGATTGCCCTCGTCCACCTCACGATGAGTAGCAGATTATCCAAAATAATACCAGGAAAAAAAAATTATATGTAAAAAGTACCCCCTGAAATGTAATATAGAGAAGTTTCCTGGTGCAACTTAGACACCACGAATTATACTGAGGCTGATGAAGACAGGATTCGATCAATGAATCGAAATATGTATATAAAGGGTTCCATAACTCACGCAAGATGTGAATTTGTTGCCATTTCTCCGGTAAAGTGTTGGCAACCAAAAAAACAAAACAGTTTGGAAGCTGACAGTTTAGGGTTAGTAGAAATGGAGCGCTACACGAAATGTTCGCATGGAACGCGTTTGTTGATTGGATTATTGAACAACAACAAGTGAATGCCGATTTTTCGAGCAAAATCATCATAAGCGATGAAGTTTATTTTCACCTTGATGGCTTCGTTAATCGTCAAACTTGTCGCATTTGGCGTTTAGAGAACCCACATGTGCTTGTCGAAAAAAAAATGCATCCACAACGTGTAACTGTTTAATGCGGATTTTGGGCTGGAGGCATCATTGGAGCATACTTTTTCGAAAATGAGGCTGCCCAAGCAGTAACTGTTACTGGTGCTCGATATCGCGACATAATAACCAAGTATTTTCTGTCTGAATTGGATGATATTGATGTGGACGACAATTGGTTTCAACAAGATGGTGCAACATGCCATACAATCCGTGAAACGATCCAATTACTGTATGAGACATTTCCTGGAGACATTTCCTCTCGTGTACCCTAGATCATGTGATTTAACACCTTTGTACTTCTTCGTTTCGGGTTATTTGAAATAAAATGTCTATGTCACCAAGCCCGGATCCAGCCGTGCATTGAAGGAGGAGATTCAACACTGCATCAGCGAAATTCAGCCTCATTTGTGCAAAATGGTCATCGAAAATTTAGACAAAATAGTGCGTATGTGCCAGCAAAGCCGTGTAGGATTTTTGCCCGAAATGCTATTTCATTCATAGCCCTATACTATGTACATTATGTTTCAATAAAAAAACATACAATTGAAAAAAAAACTGTGTTTTCTACAATATTTAATGCAAATCTTGAGTAAATTTTCGGACACCCTATTCATTCCATGATGCCGAAATCCCTGAAAATACATAATTCTAATTTAATTATAAGCTAACAGAAACTTCAGACACCAGTATCTGAAGGGACAAGTATTTAATCAAATTGTTTACTATTATCGCTCGAAGCTATCGTTTAGTTTCTTTATTGTGTAATAAATATCTTTTTCAGGCCAGCAATATTTTCATCTCACAAATTTACTTACAAGCAAACAAACAACACTCAATCAAAAGATTTTCAAAAACGATGTTTTCAAGCAAAATCTTGGAAATATTAACTTAAGTAATCACAAAACACACATGTATATTCAACCATTGAAAAATAATCAAATCATTTTTCATGGACTTCATTTACCTCACCCTGAACACAACTATTTAAATAGCCTATAATATCAGCAAGATCAATCTACATACATTTCTGAACCCAAGTACAAATGTATATGTCATGTTTCCTTGATATTTTGCTATAAACTTATCGGACGTACTTCAAAACAGGCAAAAACTGAGCCCATATTGAATAAACGCAAATCTTTGTCAGTGCTGAAGGCAAAGTATTTTTAAAATTTGAAAAATAAAGCCAAGAAGGAAGAACTTTAAGACCAATGATAACACTCTCCCAAATGAATAACTTTGATTTGAAAATCACAAATGTCCATGGAAAGTAGTACCTATTCATATTCTCTAAACAAAAGCTAATTTTCCTCAAGTTATTTTTATTATTTATTTATTTTAAAGCAAAATCATTATGTTTAATAAATTATGGCTGCATTCCCAATTTTCTCAGTTCATTTAAACAGTTCCTGGGGCAGGCTGCAAATTGATGGAGGCAGCTGAATTGGCATGTCCAGCCAATGGAGCAACATGCACAGCACCACGAGTCTTTGCAATATAGCTTCCTTCGTCAGCCCATACGGGGGCAGCAATGGCTGCTGGTGCGGCAAGAATGGTAGGTGCGGCAATAGTTGTACGGGCAGCGATAGCAATAGGAGCAGAAATTGCAGCAGGAGCAGCCCATGCGGCAGGAGCAGACCAAGCATTAGGAACAGCCCATGAGGCCGGGCCAGCTAATGATAATGGAGCAGCCCATGTAGCGGCTGGTGCCCAAGCAGGAGCAGCAGCCCATGTGGCCGGTCCGGTAACGGTAAGAGATGGCCCAGCACGTGGAGCCAAAGCAACAATGGATGCTTGAGTGCTAGCGGCTAAAGCCAACACGACTACGATTGCGACGAACTAAAAATGAAACATGAGTTTGATGGACCAAATAAGGTTTCGTGTTCAAATTTTGAAAAGTTAAGAGGGCAATACTTACTTTCATGTTGAATTATGAAGGTGTGATTACTGTTTGATACAATCGTCACTTATTCAACGGCTTTTATATCAACGTTCTCTAGCAAGTGAACGGACAAGTCTTAAATGTAAGGGTTTGATGCGGAACCAAAGAAAATCTGATGAAATTTTCGGACGGATTTGTGCATATGAATGGAAAAGTATTATGGAAAACAATATTTTTCGATTGAATTTAACAAAAGACCTTGTACAAAATCGATTGCAAAGCGTTGATTTCCCATTCGAGTACTTATTATATGCAGGTTAAATTAAACGATTCAGGAGTCAGCTATTATTAATTGGCCTCATTTCAGATAAAGTTTACATATGATGATGCACCATGTTGAAAAATCACATCGTATATTTTATTGTTGATTTTTATAGTAGCATGCTTAATAAGATCTTACTTTAAACGAGAGTTTATCATTTAAAAAAATGATATAAAGCTTGACCTACATTTAAGTAGATGGGCATATTTTATTCAAGCAATTTGTAAAATATTATGTTGGGAACATTTTTCACTTCGTTCATTTATAGTAAATAAATAGGTTTAACTATGAGATGGGATTACGCAAAGTGACCCTTTTCCTATTCCAAACTCACTATCTATTACATACAAGAGCTACTATTATTTTAAAATCTGATGCAATCGACCTGCAAGCATCATACTCATAACACCAAAACACGTTTCATAGTACGTAGCCATTGGATATATAAATCGCCAGTAATTTTCGAACATAATCAAACAGTTACCACAGCCCAACTAACCAACATGAAAGTAAGTTTGTCGTTTGCAGACAAAAAATACATATTTTCATGCACAAACCACTAATCTAGACTAACATTTTCCTTTCATTAGTTCGCCGCTTTCGTAGTCGTGTTGGCTTTGGCCCTTGGATCTCAAGCATCCCTTATCGCTTTGGCTCCACGTAGTGGACCATCACTCACCGTCAGCGGACCGGCTGTTTGGGCTGCCGCTCCTGCCTGGACATCAGCTGCTTCCTGGGCCGCCCCAACTGCCTGGGCCGCACCTGCTGCATGGAACGCTCATGCTGCTTGGGCCGCTCCAGCTGCCTGGACTGCTCCTGCAGCATGGACTGCTCCAATTGCCGTTGCCGCCCCATTAGCCCATGAAGGCAGCTACATTGCTAAGACCCGTGGGGCTGTTCATGTCGCACCATTGGCCGGACATGCAAACTCCGCTGCCTCAATCAATCTTCAACCAGCTCCTGGAACTATCTAAATCCAGAAAAAAAAATGAATTTTCTTCAAGGATTTTAATTGTTTTCTTCGTAAAAATAAATAAATTTAATTTATTCATGCAAGCTATTATGTTTTTGTTTTCTGGCTTTTATGTTAAGCTCAGTAAGAAGCTGATTTTCTTCCCATTTGAAACTTCAAATTAACTTGCTGCAAGTTGGCGAGGTGAAATTTCTACATTATTGTCAAGAGGGGAAAAGTTGATTTTTGCAAGGGTGAAGCAAATTTGGTGTACCAATCTGGTTAAATAGCTTTCCAAGCCCATTCCACAAAAAGTGGTAAAATTTTGGTAAAAACTCTTCTCATAAATAAATCATACGTAGGGTGGTTGCTCCAAAAATCGACCAGCTCCAACTCATTTTTTGCTTAACCTCTTATTGTCTAACAACATGGATCAAACTCGTTAAAACGGCGTATTCGACATCTTAAGTAGGTAAAGTCACTGTAGTTCCAAGTATTTTATTTTAGATTTCATTTTAAAATTTTGATTTTCGTTTTGGGGAAGGAAAATGGTTGGGCGCCCTACTCTTGGAGCCAGCCGCCATGAACACTATTTATCTTAGTGTAAATAGTATTATAGTGTCCATTGAAAGATTCTTTAAAGGAAGCTAGATTATCTGCAGATTGCATAATTTGCCAGTAGATTTGAATGCAACTAGCTTTTAAAGAGAGCATAACATTCCCAATTATAACAAGAACACTTTTGTATTTTTTTATTGACTTGACGGAAGATACCAACCCTCATACCCATGTAGTTGGCTCCGCCGAGGTCCAGTCCAACAATTCGATCAAGCATTTGGAAGTGGCCCTGGACACCAAGCTACTCGCCGGGTATACGATAGTCGCTTTGCTGAGTAAGCTAATGGCCAACGTCAGCAGACCCAGCAAGACAAGACCGAGGCTGCTTCTAACGACGGCTAATTCTGTCTTGTTATATAAGGCCAAAATTTGGGAAAATGTGCTCCAAACTAAGAAGTTCCGGAAGCGCATTGCCACTGTCCAGCGCGGCTGAGCCTTGCAAATCACTCTAGCTATCGCACGGTCTGAGAAGCCATGATGATGGTATAGGGAGTAATCCTGATAGATCTATTACCGCGAAAACCCAAGGAATCGTACGTCTCTCAAGGAATGGTACCTCTCTCGCTCGGATCTGGATAGAACTGACATTCTGATGCACGTGCGCGTTCGCAAAGTATTTTACTTTGGCAACAGCTTTGAAGTGGATGTGATAAAATGCGCTGGATTGCTAAACTTATTGGTCTTACTGACCACTGTGCTAGCCGTAGCCACGGAGAGGTAAACTTCTACCTTTGTCAATTCTTGACAGGGCATGGTTACTCCAAGAAATACCTGAGCAGAAGGGATAAATTACTGCTGACAGTACTGCGAGTACTTTGTGACTGAGCTCGATAATGCTCACCACATATTCTTTGTGTGCAATCGCTCCACAAATTTGAGGCACACTATTGAGCTCGCGTATGTCCTGGACACGTCTGAGACGATTGTGGCTGCGATGCTGCAAAACGAAAAGAGCTGGCGTACTTTCTCAACATGCGTTGAAGAAGAAGGGCTGCCTTTCCGACCCTTGAGCTGTGCTAATTGATACGTGAGTTAGCAAGACTGGTTCGAAAAAATTAGACATGCTTCGATACGGAACTTCGTGAGCTTGTAAAGGGTTTTTTAGTGAGACAAACTCCTCATACCATGCAGATTTGATAGGTCACCCAGCGATCTGGTAAGCAGATTTTTTTTGGTCATCTACATAGGGAAAAATATTACTCTTTATGTGTTTAAATTCCTTTCTTGTCTGCTTTTTAAATACAGATTAGGAAAAAACGTTTAATGCTCTCCGTTTGAAAACTTACACCTTTACAATAGTATTTATTGAACAATTATCCAAGATTTGAAAGCATATGTCAGTATAAGTCATGACAAACAATTCGACAAAAACTATGAATTACAAATTCAATAGTTTTAATTGTTTGAAAGATACAAAACTTCGGAAACTCATTTAATTCAGTTTAGGGATCTCATAAAATAGAATTTCGAAGTACTTTACAAGTAATTTTGAAATATACGAATGATTAAATTGTCAGTGATTCTCATAAGGATTTTAAATGACAAAAATCTACTTTTTTCATTATTCAGTTAAACTCCCGTTTCATCGAAGTAAAGATCACGTTAAACCCAAATTTCCAACCTCGTTTTTCAGGAATTTGCAGTTTTGTATAGGTGTTGTTAGTTCAACATGAATAAAACCGTATAAGCATGTCATTTAAAAATTCAGTAGCTTTACATGGGGCTATCCCACTAGAAAATGTATATGAAATATTTCATAAAGACCAGGTCCAATGATTGAACATTGTGGCGTTCCTGAGGTCAAAGGTGTTTTGAGTGAAATGACTCTAAAAACAAAATATTTCATAAAAAACTAGCCCAATGACAGAACGCTGAAGTAATACTGATCCGAAATGTTTTTAGAATGTAGTGATTCTATTAGCGTGGAAAAAAATGATAGTTATTTCTCGAATATTATATGCTAGTCAAAACTTTTCTCGACCTACCAATTTTAAGTTTTATTTTTGTCTATCTATTTTTTTTTTCAATTATATTTGAACTATCTTAATTTAAATATTCACTTTTAAAAAATTTTAAATTTTCAACCAATGTAGACGGATTTCTGCATTTAAGACTCATTCAGGCCTAGCATTTTTATATCTTTGTATAATTTAATTTATGCACATATTTTGATTTATTTTGGTTTCAAAGCAGGAAAATATTGAAGAAAATGAACAATGTACACAAGTTCCATTAATTTTAAAAGAAACTGTCTCTGAATTTCAAATCGCAGACTCCATCACAAAGTTTTGTGGTCTGTGGAGAGTGTCCCACTTACTTCAAAATTAATATACATCATTACAAAATTCATAAAAATCATCAGTAAAAGATGTTTAGATTTGAATCAAAGTTGTTGACTGATATTAGGCATAATGTGAGTTGAAATGAAAATCTCATCAATCCGGAAAAAATCCCCGAAAAATTTGTTATATTGAATATGACAATACAAAGAAATGTCTTTCCAGCACCGTTTTTTTAAATGCTGCCACATTATGGTGGAATTCACTGCTCAGATTAATTCTCTGAAATTTATCCGTGAAATTTTTTGGTAGATATTTTCTATAGCAAAGTCAGTTTCAGCCATAAAAATTTGGAGGAAAAGAAAACATTCAAGCTCTTCGCTATGGTTCTGCTTTTATGTCCTTCACGAAAAAGTCCTTTACATGTACTTACGTCATTAACAATAGTACATTTCGCACCACATCTGGATCCTTTTTAAGGTCATCCACCGCCACAAAAACCTTGTCTTTCAGCTTCGATTCTATTCGATTCAAGAGCCATATATATTTCAAATTAATAGCCCAAAATGAAAATTAAAAATATGAAATTCGTTTTAAACACCATCTTCATACACGAAATATTTCTTGCACCTTATCGTTGATTGAAAAAAACTGTTTTCGTCAAATAAATAATGTATTTATTTACAATATTCACAAATTAAAATCTATGCAATGGTCGTTACGCTCAAGTTCCCACAGCTAGCCAATCAGAATTTAAACGGTTCCTGGAGCTGGTTGCAAGTTGATGGAAGCGGCGGAGTTAGCATGACCAGCCAATGGAGCGACATGGACAGCACCACGAGTCTTGGCGATGTAGCTACCTTCATGAGCCCAACCGGCATGGACAGCTGGAACAACAGCAGCATGAGCAACTGGGACTGCAGCATGAGCGACTGGGACTGCAGCAGCTTGAATGGCAACAGAAGCATGAGCGACTGGGACTGCAGCAGCTTGAATGGCAACAGAACCATGACCGTAAGCTGGAGCAACTGCTACGGCAGCTGGAGCAACCCATGCACCATGACCGGCCCAGCCACTACGATCACCCCATACTCCTTCATGCCATTGACCGTCATTCAAAGCACTGCGTCCCAACCAACCACTGTGTCCCCATGGTCCCCAAGCGACAGCGGAAGCTTCGATTCCAAGGGCTACAGCCAACAAGACTACGACAACGGCGAACTGTAAAACAAATTACAAATTATTATTTAAATATCATACGAATCTTAGAATCTAGTCAATCGAAAGTCATCGAAATTTCATGACAACTAAACGTATAACAGAATTGTATCCGCTACTGGAAACTTACTTTCATGTTGATACTTTGTTAGATAGATTCTAATTGTAGGTATTACCGATTTCTGCCACCTTATATACTGGAATCGAAACAACGTTTGCATACTTGCTATAATTTCGGAGAGCAAAAAATTAACCGTAATCCACTTTGGGTACATTGCCGGCTGCAAGTGCGTGAAAGTAAGTTTCCTTGTAGTGACAAAAGCATTTGTGGCTTAGATATTGGTATTATTGGTAATAACTCGATTTGAATGAGTTTCCATTGGAATGTATGCACACCTATTTCGTTATGAACTTAAACCGGATCATGTTTGCTATGCGACATTAAAACAGCAAAGTGACTAATAAATGAGTACTAAATGTTAATCTTTCTTCTTGAAATTTTTAAATTTACATTTTTTTATGATACTGTAGTAAATATTGAAAGAAATGAATAATTTTATTAGCGAACTTAAAATTTGTTAATATTTTCTGGAATGGTCAATCTTTTTTCTTCATACTTAATACCGATTTACGAAGAAAATTGGTGTGTTATACTTTTTTATAATAAAAAATTAGACATTTTCAACCCTGTGTGGGCGATGAGGGCCTAAAAGTAGGATAAATTGCAAATTTCAATTTTTATAACTTCTGACAGAAACTTTGGATCATTACGAAAATTGCAGGCCATATTTATATTGACTAAAAATATACTTACGTGATTTTTATGAGTGTGCGAGCAACATTATAGTAGCAGGAGACGAGCGAAAAAAACCTTCAAATCATCGACTTTCCTCGAAAATTTTAACTCTGAAAATAAAAAATGCAAGAAATTGACACATTTTATCTTTTTTTCAGCGCATCTAAATAAAATTTTCGAATTTACGCGTTGCAGAAACCCATTACTAAATTACCTCTGCTTTGGGCACTCGATAGACTTGCTTACGAGAGCTCACGATTAGGTCAATATGAAATTCACAGGATGAATTGGCCTTAAATAGGTCCAATCCTGATAATAGTGACTTGAAGGAAAAAAACGGTTTTTTTGCCTGTAACTTCCGGTCCAGTCACCAGAATTTAACAAAAAACTCACAGTAACTAGCCCTATTTTTGAGGCAAGTTTTAAAAAATAGGTTCAAACTGCCAGATAGGGTAGTTTTTGACTCTGGAATCTTAAAGATTTGGTAAGCTAATAAAAGCTTTTTGCCCTATGACTTCCGTTGCAGTCGTCACATCAAAACAAAGTTCATACAGTACGAGAACCCTATCAAGTTTGATAATTTATAAATTATGTTAAAAAAAGGTAAAGGCCATTTGGAGACCACATTTGACATTTGAAATTCGAGTACACAATGAACTAACATTAAAAGAAAGACCAAAATATGTACGTATGCCAACGAATTTACAGGCAAAAGGAAGGACCAATCCAGAGACTGGGCAGGTTTTAGTGGTGACTTCCGGAACATGGAAATTGAATTTCAATTTAGGATCAAAAGTCACACCCGAGTCTCTGAATTGATTAACGGACGACATATAGTTGTTGGAAAATGAATTAGAGAATTGAATAGGGGAGGATTTGAAGAAAAAGGTCATTTGTTTGTATATGTTAACATTCAAGGTCAAGGAATTGCGGTTATACCAATTGAGCCAGATAATTCTGAAGAATATTACAATCATTAGCTGACTTGATGACTTGGAACAGTTTCAAATCGTCAGCATACAGTAAACAAGGGGAATCAATAACGGAGGGAAGGTCATTGATAAAAATCCAGGAAAACAATGGACCAAAGATAGACTCTTGTAGAATACCAGAAGAAGAATGAAAGGGAGAAGAAGAAAGGTTATTCATAGTAACTTTCCACACACGTTTACTGGAGTAGGACAAAAAACAAGAAAGAAGTCAACCGAAACAACCAAACTGTCCGACTTTATTCAAATATCGTTAACAGTATTAAAGGCTTTTGAAAAATTTGTGTACACTACGTCCACCTGTTTCTGACAATCCAAGCCAAAAGCAACTGTGTCTGAGAAGAGGTTGATGTTAGTCAAAGTAGACTTACCCGTCACGAACCCATACTGTTCCGGAGAGAGGACAGAATGAATCATAGGATACATTCTAGAGAAGACAATTTTTTCAAGAAGGTCACTGAATCAAGAGATAAGAAAAAAAAGGACGATAATTGGAGACGGAGGAAACAATGCCAGCTTTTAAGGTTGGATAAATATTGTAAACTTTCGAGGCATAAGGGAAAACACTGGACAATAGACTCAAATCAGTTTGTCCTATTGTGGAAAGACATAGGCCACGCATAGAAATTGGAAATACAATTAGATCCACCACCAGAATGCTGAGCAATAAACTCTCAACTTCGATCGGATTAGTATGGATTAAATAAAATGAAGAAGGAAAGGAAGACAGATCATGGCGATGTACAAGGGAGGAAAAACTTTTAAAGGAAGAATAGAAGTTTGCGAAAAATTCAAGTACATCCAGCGGAGATGAGGGGGTAGAACCATTGAAAGTAACCAAGTATTTTTGTTCAAAGATCGAATGTATGACCAAAAACATTTAGTGTTGCAAGAAGAAATAAATGACTCCAAACTAACATAGTAATCGTACATTGCCTGCTTCATCATAATTTTAGCTGAGGCAGATCAGAGGCAGAATTTGATCTTCGAAACATTTTTCGAACAACATTTTTCAGTTGGATTGCTCTAAACTCTGGTAGGGTGAACTAATGAGGCTATGTAGATTTACGAGAGTAAAAGGTGGATGCATAGGTAGAGATAGGGCAATTGAGGAAGAAATAATGTTTGGAAAGTGCATGATCAATATTTAGTCTACGAAAGCACGAAAACCAGTTAGCTTTTTCAAACTTCGATGCCATTCCTGGGTAATTAGCTCTACGGGAATCCTACCGAGAAGCAACTGAGATTTCCTTCTCTAAAGTATATCAGTGGGACATAAATAGAGAGAAGACTGGTGAAGGTCTACTAAAACATAGGGACGTAGCACTGCGGATATAGATATAACAGGAGAGGAAATATTAGAGAGAAACTCGATCATTTATGCTATGAAAGATGCTGCCATCAAAGTTGTATATGATTAGCATCCTATAATACAAATAAATAACAAGTGTTTTACTTTCTTAAATTTTGAAATTCTTGTGAGTGGTAATCCTGAAGTCATCGGATCAAAGACGTACACGACCTTCGAAACAGGTTGGTTGTAATAAAGTGCACGTGTGGTAGAATATGTACTTAAAATCTGCACGATTCCTCCATCTTGCTGAAAAAATCAATTGCGATAGAATACGCATTCATAATCTGCAACGATTCCTCTACTTTTCTTAGTTTTTTTAGAAGTTTCTATGCACTACATTTTTATTATCAAAACCCAATTTACAGCTAAAACAAACAGTTGAATCAAATGCATTTGGCTCAGAATTGTGCTAAAAACTCACCGAAGCCAGTTGAATCTTTTCAGTTTTTTTTTTTCATTATGAAGAAAATCGAGGTAGTTAAAATCCTCTTTGCATAACTTTTGATCTGCAAACATACTGAAATCGACCTGTACATTTTTTTTAGCAAAGGAATTTGATCGTTGAGATAAAATTAGATGAACGTAGTGCAATGCACTGATGGGTGTGTGAACCCAAAGCTTAAACTACAAGTAGGGGCATGTGTTCGAAATCACTAAAAGTCGCTACAAGGTAAATAACTTTCACATACAATGCGCTTCATGTACAAACGTTCGTTGATTGAAACTCGACAATTTGGCAAAAGTATAAAACTGTGCTTACAGTCAGTGAAATAGATAAATCAGTTTATTCAACCAAACAAACAACATGAAAGTAAGTTTGTAGTATGACAGAACTAATTGAACGAAACAACGAATGAGTAATATTTTTTTCTTTCTTTGATTTTTTCTAGTTCGCCGTTGTCGCAGTCTTGTTGGCCGTAGCCCTTGGCTCAGAAGCTTCAGCTGTTGCATGGGGCCCATGGGGAAATGTTGCTTATGCTCCAACCTGGGGATCTGCTGGATCCTGGGATGGACGATCATGGAACTCAGAGTGGAATAATGGCCATGATGCATGGACTGTTCGCAGTGCTTTGAATGACGGTCAATGGCATGAAGGTGCATGGGGTGATCGTAGTGGCTGAGCCGGACATGGTGCTTGGGTTGCTCCAGCTGCCGTAGCAGTTGCTCCAGCTTACGCTCCAGCTTCAGTGGCCATTCAAGCTGCTGCAGTCCCAGTCGCCCATGCTGCAGTCCCAGTTGCTCATGCTGCTGTTGTTCCAGCTGCCCACTCTGGTTGGGCTCATGAAGGTAGCTATGTAGCCAAGACTCGTGGTGCTGTCCACGTTTCTCCATTGGCTGGTCATGCCAAGTCTGTTGCTTCTATCAATTTGCATCCAGCTCCAGGAACTGTGTAAATGTTTGGTTGATTAAAGGATTTCCACTGTCACTAACACATGAATAAAATAAACGACATATTTATTTAAAAAAAACTATTGTATATTACTATGTGAATATTTTTTAATCCCACTATTTATTAATGAAGCCCAGTGAATAACTTGCTTCTAGCGTGTGAAGTCTCGGGTTTGAATCCACGTATAAACTAGGGACTCTACACTGAGCACTGAGTGAAACCAGCTCTCAATAGACAAATCAGGAGCAAAGTGAGTCGTGGTATTAATCATTTCACAGCTGTAACAGAATTTCAATTGCGACAATGAGGCTCGACACAAAATAGCTTGTGGTGGAATACTTTGTTATATTTTTTACTAAGGAATTTTAGTGATAAAAAGGTTTGCTGTAAGCCAACTGGCTAAAAAAAAGAATCAAAGAAAAGTAATTTATTTAGGGTAATTGTGGTAATTTATTATTAAGGAAGATTTTTTTGAAGTGCAAAAAATGTACAGTGGCTGTGCGATAGCTACGCTTTGAAAAAACATCAAAGTATTTTAATGCGCTTAAAGCGTAAAGATAGACGAAAGGTATTCTATAAATAGTACTCCATTTCCTAAAATAGCAATAAAATTATTTCATAAAACAGCTCTTGTAACAAAAGAGACCTGGAATACTACTTCTCTTCTTTAAATTGAAACTACGATGAGCATTACTTTCATGAGCACAAAAATGTCATGAACTGAATAAGCATAAAACAGCCTGATTCAATTTAGTGATAAATAGCTAAACTAAATTTAAAATAAAAATTTTGAAAATTGTAAGCAAAGGCTATTTAAATATAAAATATGTAAAATAATTCAACGTAGAGTTTCAATATTGAAAGGATAATCAAAAAAGGATCATATTACCATAATTTAAGGGGTTAGTCCACTGTTAAACTGCTCAAAATGAACTATTTTTTTAAACAGCTACCAAAAAAAAACTGTACAAGATATCGATTTGAAATTTTACATGCATCTTAATCAAAGCTAAGAGTTAACATTTTCATTGGAAAAATTATTACAAAACAATATGGCGGCCGCCCCAATGGATCGCCGCAGCACCGCCGAAAAAAAAAGGCAAATTGCGCCTCGTAAATTCCTGGACAAAATAAGCATCTGTGAACAAATTACCAAAAATATTTCATTAGCTTTGAGTATAAAGGACTGCACGGGCCTAAATTTAGAACAAAAAAAAATTTTTTGACGATTTGGGAAACATTTTTTTGATTGAAAAAAAATTTTTGATTCATTTTTTTGATTCAAAAGTATACAAAATTTGTTTTAATCGCTCTAGGGCTCTAAATTTAAGCCCGTGCAGTCCTTCACACTCAAAACTAATGAAATATTTTTGGGTTTTTGTTCACAGATGCTTATTTTGTCCAGGAATTTACGAGGCGCAATTTGCTTTTATTTCCGGCGGTGCTGCGGCAATCCATTGGGGTGGCCGCCATTTTGTTTTGTAATAATTTCTTCCAATGAAAATGTTAACTCTTAACTTCAATAAAGATGCATGTAAAATTTCAAATCGATATCTTGTATAGTTTTTTTTGGTAGCTGTTTAAAAAAAAAGTTCATTTGGAACAGTTTAACAGTGGACTAACCCCTTAACAAAAACGCGTTCATAAAATTTAATAAAGTCATGCTTTATTTTCTGCCGTTTTAAGATTGTCATTGCCACTATCGATTCAAAATTCCTGGAAAGCTCCATATGCAGCTCATACATTTTTTGACTCAGTTATCTTAACATTTATATTGAAATATTTTTTAAACACTATGTTCCATTTTTTTTTTTAAATATTTTCGAAGATTTTTTTGCTGTTTTTATTTTGGATGGGTTTCATCTAATTTTGATTCTTGATTATTATTTTTTTTATTCCTTTCTATTGATTTAAAATTTTTTGATTGATAAACGGTGACTGGATAAAAGACCAGCGCTTTAAAAATTAAGCAAAGGTTGCATATAATTGCTTTGGATGAAATAATTCAAATCGTTTTCCCGTACATCTATCTCCCTACTGTGATAGCTAAGCACGCGCTTCAGAGGATGGTTGCCTGAGCTTTGGCGTTTTCATGAAAAAATATCAGCTGAATCAACAACATAAATTTTTTGATCATTGAGTGACGTCTTTATTTATTATTATTGAGACAGAGCATCCTGAAGAAAAAAAAACACAGAGAGCATAAACGTATGCAACATGGTGGGGGATTTGTGATCACATACGCTATGTACTTTGCACACTGAGCTAAGGCCATAATATTACAATCAACAAAGAATATACTTCTATGTAATATAGCGCATCATTTCTGGTTGCATGTGCTTTATATATAGTACCTTGAGCTATAAAATATAGTTAAAAGTTATGGAAACAGTATGGGCTTCTCTGTTATGTACATATTCTCGATTCCTCTAGGACATAGCCACAATTCCTTTGAAATGTAGTAGCAACTTAGTCTTGGCACATACCGTCAAATCAAGCTAAATAATAATAGGTTCCCAAAAAACTTAGGTGGCCTAATTAATAGAGCGTTGATTCTTAAAATATAGCTCACGAGTTTGCATCCAGATTTGAACAGGACATATTTTTTATTGACTAAAGCTAAAGAAATAGGAATTTCCAACATCCACAATTGTAATAAAACTGAAATTGTCTAAATCGAGAATAGTTTCACTTTTGATTTATAGGACTATTTTACATTACGTTGTGTGCTTAAATACACGGTGCTGAGGGCTAATAAACATGGCTTTGCTAGCTGTAATGCTTCGCGCTTACTCTCAGAAATTATAAAAGTGACCACAATCTCAAAATCTCAATGTAAGATCCCCATGCTAAGTTTTAGCAAATTTATGAATTATCCAAAAGAAATATGAATGCAAACAAATTTTAATTGAAGTTTTTCATAGTTTTTGATGATTTTTAGTGTGATCTATGCATCATATAGTCGAGTTCGGGCTCTTAACGATAATGCTTAGAACGCGCCCAATGTGGGCAAGAACGATCTAGTCCCAGTTTAATGTGTTTTTCAAATTTAATTTATTTTATGAGTCCAATTTCATTCTAGTATAGATTTAATTTAATCATCAACTCCAAAAACTGCAAATTTAAATCAATTAAATATGTATTTTATTTACAACCCACTGCATAGTTCATACAATATTTACATATAATACAAGTCAATCAGGTATCTTTAGTTTTCATTTGATTTGATCGAGAATAATTTTGTCCCTTAAACGGTTCCGGGAGCTGGATGAACATTGATGGCAGCGGCCGAATGAGCATGTCCAGCCAATGGAGCAATATGGGTGGCTCCACGGGTCTTGGCAACGTAGCTACCTTCATGTCCCCAGCCATAAGCAGCTGGAGCGATGGCAGCATGGGTGGCTACAGCAGCAGGAGCTACAGCAACGGCAGCTGGAGCGGTCCAGGCACCACTTCCCCAAACACCACGGCCCCAAGCCCCATGGCCAACATCTACGGCAGCTGGAGCTCCAGTCCAGGCTCCGTGACCAGCCCATTCACCAGGAGCAGCCCAGGCACTGCGAGCGGCCCAAGCACCAGGACCGGCCCATGCACCAGGTGCAGCCCAAGCTCCATGTCCCCATGCACCGTGCACGGCTGGTCCACTAACAGCAGTGTAAGTTAGAGATGGAGCATAATGTGCGCCCCACGACAAGGCATTAGCTTCAATACTGACGGCAACAGCCAAAACACCGAGAACTACAGCGAACTAAAACGAAACAATATAGATTTGTTAAATGAAAAATTTAAGCAATCACTTATAAAATATAATCAACTCGATCCGAGTCAAAACTATAAAATTATTTTGATATCTCAGCCACAACGAGCAATTCAGACTTACTTTCATGTTGTTTGATTGAGTTGTGATTGCAATTTGATAACTAATTCAGACTTCTATCGAATTTATATAGCAAGCGCAGCTTGCCCAGATCACACCCGGATCAACCATTTGTTGATCAATCCACAATAGAATTTCTGCACGTTGATTTTCAATTATGCTGTGCTTAGTTGTTTCCAAGCTTAAATTGGTAGAAAACCTGAAACCTGTTGATGAATTGTCATAAAAACTAGCTCTTAGACACACATTATTTAGATTAACACCGAAAACGTTTCACTACATTTTCATGTAAAACCAACTGTTATTTGTGCAGCATTTTCAATAATGCTCCAAGGCGAATAAAAAACTTTGTGAGTAAACGATAGTTTTTTACTAGTTTTTACCGTAAGCATTATCTGAATTAGTTTTGAGTGCAGGAATCTTAGACACAAACCAGTTAGCCAAGCATATCTATTAAGTTTGATTGTTCTTAAATGACATGATTAAAGCTACAGGTCGTTTTTTCACCGTGTTTCAAATGCGGTGTGTAATTGATCAAAATGCTTATTTTTGTGCATATGCATAAAAAAACAAACAGATTGAATGTAACAATTGTAGCGGGAAAGATCCAGATTCTATTGAAATAAACAGGACTGAATCGTCGTTGTTACTACCCCAATTCCTTATTCACAACAGAGAGTAGAAAATGATCGATAGCATATTGCTAAATAAAGTCTTAAGATCAGTTGTTTTTTAGCAACTGAATAGTTGAATGCTTGGTGACAGAGATTAGATTCTTTTACAAAGTATCTTTAATAATTGCTCCTATCGACCAGGAAGCTTCAGTTAGTTTTAGAATCTTACATGCTAGAAGAAATGATGTAAACCTCTCGCAATTGAGGACATGTACATTTCGTATGCATGTTACGTTAATGACATAGTAAAATCAGAGCAAAGTTGAGATCTGTGTTCTACAGCTACAATATTCATAACGTGAAAAAGATTGAAAACCAAAATAAACAATAACGCAAACAGCCATTAAGAACATTTAAGGATGGAATGTGCTCTCAATGTTTGAAATGGCCACAGTGCTTCACATTGGAGGTTTCAAATTCTCAGGCTTGACCTCAGCAGAACCTCCTAAACGCCAAGAAAACCTTATAAATCAGGATGCAAAGTGAGAGTAAATACTTTGTCGCTGTGACGTTACAGCTGTGTTCCGAATTTTCAGGTATCTGGTTGAGGCATATCCCAATGAAATTGGTTTGGTGGAAAATAGCATGGACATCAGAAAGAGAACTAAAATTTCGGGAGTTCTCTTCCAACAAATTAAAAAACTAATAAGAGGAAAACGGATAAGGGCTGGAGTTTCGGTGAAAAAGGATCAAGTGGCGAGATTATTTGTTTATCAAAATCCATCAGGTTAGAATTTTAGTTTTAGTATTGAACGAAACAAGATTTAAGGTGAAGAAAAACTTTTAGTTCCCAACATTGAGATGAACGAATGTTCAAAAGGCTGCACATTCAGAAAAAATAAAGGACGAGAAAGTTTCTAAGGAAGACAGACTGGTTCTTTATTTGAGTGGTTGGAAATTTTGGAACGTTGGAACAAAAAGAACAAAGGCAAAATAAATGAGTGCATGTTGCTTTTCTTAAAACATAAAAAATTAAAAATGCTATCACATTTAAATCAAAAAATTTATTTATATTTATGTATGCAAATAAAATTTGCTTATTATTTTTATTTATATCAAATAATTCGCTTTATTTGATTGTTGATTAGCCAATGTCGATCGGGTTTGAGTAGCACCCATAAATATTTTTTTTGTTTACTTCAAATATTCAAATATTGTGCATTCTTGTATTATTAAAGCAGAACTATTTTTTATTTCGGTTCAAAAAAGAGAGAAAATTTGTTTTAAAATAAAGATGAAACCTGAAAATTTAGCTTAAATTTAATTACTTTTTATGATGATTTCTACCTTGATTTATCATTTGTAGTGTAAGTGTATGTGTTCACGTGCTGTAGCACGAATGGGAGCATTGTCTTATGACCACATAACAAACTAAGCTAATCGGCTGAGAAAAGCTACTCTCGGTAATTAGTTAGGATGATCCCTGAAAGATTTTAGTCAAATTGCAACAATGTTATTTGCCTTCGGAAGGCGAGTCCTTAGGTGGATGATTGGACAAAAACGGCAGAGCTGCCAATGGCGAATTAAGTACAAGTATGAACTGTACGAAATATTTATTGAACCAAAGGTTACCACTATCGACAGGTCACGTGTAAGGAATGGACAACAACGAGCTCAGAGAAAGTTATTTAAAGGAAAAAGTGGAAGTTGAAGGTCAGGGCAAAACTTAGTGTTGGAAAAATCTCTTCCTAATTTTAAAAGAAGAACGAAAAACTTTATTCACTAAAAATGATAATATGCGAAATATGAAAACGTGGAGACCACATCAAGAAGGTCCACACCAATCGACGAGGTCTGAGGAAACAAGTGCAAGAAGAGAAGATAAAAATAACGAGTGCGAATGATTCTTCCCTTGTTGCTTTACATAGAATATCAGTTTAAATGTTTCTATACATTAACAAATATTTGGAGGCATTATACTTAAACAGATTCTCAACACTTAGTAAATGTTGATCTGATACTGTCGACAAAAACTACGCAACGCCGCTTGAACTTCATGATTGAATGCCATGATTATCGGATCGAAACAATTGGAAGTAGTATTTGCAGGAAACCAAGTTTCGAGCAAGGCTGAAGTGCTTCAATAAAGACGAATATTTTATTATTATTATTATAAAAGCAATCCCACGACAACCCTCGTACGTGTCTAGGGGTTGAAGCTGGTAGAGAGCTTCATTACAACTTTTTTAATCACTGTGGATGGATACAAGTGTGGAGTGATTAGTTCCACGACTCACTTTACCCCTGATTTAAATCATGTACCTAATCAGAGCTAGGTGAACTCAAAGCTTGGTGCGCGGACCCTCGTCCGAACCTGGATTCGAACCAGGGACCCCACACGCAAGAAGCCAGTGCTCTACCCACTAGGCTACTCAAGCTTCATTATTATTATTATGGGTATTATTATTATTCTTATTATTACTATTGATATTATTATTATTACTATTAAAGACAAATGATTTCATGTTATTTAAAACCAAAACAGATTAATATCGATATATTTTTGCGTTTTAGAAAAGGTATTTTTTATAATTTAATTCTTCAAAAATGTATATTTCCAAAGTAATACTGAGTTTTGCCTAATTTTTAGAATATCCATTTGAAAGTAGTAAATTTTGAAACAATATTTTATGCCTCAGGAAGTTTATGATAAATTACTTTGGAGAATATTTAAAAGACATACCTATATACCGTTGTTGATTTGCAAATTTTTATTTGATTTGACTAGTTCTCAGATGCTCAAACTTAAACTGCTAGTTTAAGTGAGTTTATATGTATATGTACACATATGTTTGCAGAAGTTGTGGCAACAAATCTTTTATAACTGAATTTCTTTCGACATTTAAGTTGTTGGTATATCTTTTCCACATAATCTAGTGGACATCACTAAAATTAATTTAAATTCTGCTAAAAACTAGTAAAATTTATAGTTTCTACATAGCATTTCGTAGCTGAGCTGAGGTTTTCTATCAACTAGAAATACCAACCAACGATCAAAGTATTCTTTTAACTCCCTTCAGAAATATTTTCCTGAAACCTATAAGAATAGAACAGGTAAATAAATTAAAGCACATTGACATGATCTCTACCGAATGAATTCATTCCAATGCCATAATATCGATCACACCATCGGTATCAATTAATCTAGTAACCTGCACCTGTACAGTATGCAAATCGACACAGAATAATTCTTACAATAATCGTGTGAACCTGACCACACCTCAAATACGATTTAAATCTTTTCATTATAGTCGATCTTTTAATCAATAGTAAATGCTAATGTTACATTTTAATCGTTCAACTCTTAATGCGGTTGAAACCGCAAACAAATTGAAAAAAGTTTTACCACTTCGTGGTTAATATGACCAACGCTAATTACTTTATAATACCTTTGACATGTTGCTATTCCTGCTAATGATTGCTTACGATTTTCAGTTTGCTAATCAATAAACAATATTACTGAATATTTGCATAGCAATTTATTGTAATCCGTACCAGATGTCGATGGTGGGCTGGTTTTACGGAAGTGCCTGGTACTCGTACAAATGGTAAAAATATTGTGATTCGAGATAAAGTTAATTATACCAAGAAAGCATTTTTTCGGAACACAATTGTTTTGTCATCATACTGAAAAAATGTTCTGTACAAAAATTAATTTGGTCCCAATAATATCACTGATAAATCGATGGTTGGAATATTTCGCAACTAAAATTTACGAGCAAAATTAATTATTTATAGTTGCTAAGATTAACAACAAATGGAAGCATATTTCAGCTTGATGCAACTATACCATTATCTTCCCAACACAATAACTTCTATTTCACCGTGCAGTCCGAAATCGTTCGAAACAATCACCTACTTCTACAATGTATGAAAATTATCATGCCCACAACATTTTCTTCTGCTGGTGCAGATACAAATCGAAATCCAATTTGTTGCCCGCAACTTAAAAGACGGAATAGTTTTCAGCTAATCGACCAGTGGTTGTTTATGATTTTCTTCTGGCATTTCAATAATCTAGATAGACTCGTATCTATGATAGTTTGCGTTGATTTGGTATTTCTACCCCTAAGATAAAATGCTCAAGTTCGAACCAAGTTTTTTTAAAGAACTGGTTACAGGCTCATACAATGTTGCTGGCAAGGAAAATCACTTTTACTAAGCTACGTTTGCATTGGCATTGGACGTCAACAAACAAAACATCAAGCGGTTTGTGTTCTGACCTGATGTTCTTTTGCAAAATAGTTGGGTGGTGTCCCAGATTGTGTTCCGATGGTAAATATTTACTATAAAAGCGTACTGTGCAGAGTAGGCATTATCAAATCAAGTCAACAAACCAAACTATCAACATGAAAGTAAGTTGAAGAAGTCGTGGCTGCGTGCTAAATACCCAAATATTAATTTCCAATTATATATTACAGTTCGCAGTAGTCGTAGTCCTGTTAGCCGTAGCCGTTGGAATTGAAGCCTCCGCTGTAGCGTGGGGTCCATGGGGACATGGAGTTTATGCTAGAGCATGGGCACCCACTGCCGCATGGGGACCAGCTGGAGTCTGGGGAGGACCAACTGGAACCTGGGACGGTCGCTCCTGGAACTCAGCCTGGGATAATGGTGCATGGGATGATGGTCAATGGCGTGGCGACTGGAACGATGGTGCTTGGCACGGCAATGCATGGGCTGGTCACGCTGCTGTAGTTGCTCCAGCTGTTAAATCATGGGGTCATGAAGGTAACTATGTAGCCAAAACTCGTGGTGCTGTCCATGTCGCTCCATTGGCCGGTCATGCTAACTCGGCTTCATCCATCAACCTCCAACCTGCTCCAGGTACTGTCTAAGTCATTTAACACTGATATGATACTCATGGGATACCAGCAAAACGACTGCCGAAAGTTCAATATTTTAATTTATATTCTATTTGTATTACAATGCATTGTTAATAAAGCACATTAATGTATGTACATGAAAATTATGTGTTCTGTTTTTAAAGTTAACCCAACACTAGAGAAATTGGTTACTAAATGTCGGATTGTTTGTTGAATGATTTTTGTAAAATATGATTGTCGTTTTTCGAAAGTGAATAAGTTTAAAGTAAAGTGTTAGCTTTTAATGCTAAAGCCAACGAACTTACAATATTGACAGATTTACATGGAATATATGCAATCATTTAGAAACTATATTTGGTTTGCTGAAATTATACATACTCACCCTTACATTGAGTATTTATCTATTTGTTAATTGTTTGAAGTAGAAACATTATTCGTTTACCATAATGTCAATCAACATTTATGAAAGTTTACTAGGGCTCAAAAAGTGCCCTTTGTGGTAAATTCTCCCCGATTCTAAAATTTCCAAGTCTTAAAAAATTAAGTTCGTTACTTTCTTAGGGGATTAGATGTGGTGGAGTCTCCATTTTCATAATTTAAATGTACGATTATGAAATTACTCAAATATCAGTAAGAGCTAAGATTTTTTGGTCGCACTTGGATTTGAACCAAGGTGTCAAAACACGAGGACCTAGTACCCTACTCACTAGGATGCACTTGGTGGAATCTAAATCAATTGAGAAAAAGTTTGAAATTGTAATTAACTTTATGATAAAATCGTCCTGGTATTTTTATTTTACGAAAACTACTTAAAATCATTATTAATCCAATGACTAAATACATAATTAATAAAAATATTTAGTTTTGCATCCAACTTACGCTAAAACTTGGTTTTTGTTTATCGTCGTCACTCGGACCTAGGCTTCTACCAGAGCACGTCTCCAATTGTATCGACCCAACGACAGAGTGAGGCCACGTTTCCTGAGTTTTTCCACTGGCCTTCGACCCACATTTAAGTATATAAATTTGCTTACATTTTCTGAATTCTAATTGGCAAGATCTATATTTTGCCTATTGGGGTCCTCTTTCTTGTTTAAGTAATGATTTAAGTTTGCATCGGGCTGATTTTCTGGCACATCTTTTGACTTTTGGGAAAGTTTCAGTAACATTTATTTGATGGATGTGGATGTTATCCGCGTAGGTAACTACTTAAATAAATTATATAAAAGTGTACCCTTTGTGTCGCCAGTCAGCTTTTACTTGTTTATAGTCCACGAAAATCTGATAGATGTCGATGTTAAGCTCCCAACATTTCTCAAGCACTTGTTTGACTACCTAAAACTTGAATAACGAAATATTGAAACTAATCCTAGATTAGACAATGGAAGAGACTGTCTTATTCAATTCACTTCTACTTGTGACTGTTATGTTAATTCAGATCAGATCATTCTTAAAAGAAATGTGTGGTTACATTAAGTAAGGTCAAGTGGCTGTTAATCGAAGGGAGTTCTCCCGAAAGGATAAAGATAGGTCAGTCATATTTGAAAAAGAAAGTTTCAATGTCTAAAGCCATTTTTTCTTCGCCAGAGCCAGAGAAATGAAAGGCCATAAGATGGAGAACAGAATCGTCTTCATCCTCTGAGCCACAGCTCTGACATATCAAAGAGTACTATGGGTTAAACCTAACAGCTGCCAGGTGCAATGTGAGTCCATGGAGATCCAAGACTGCCTAACAATCGTGCAGGATAGCTTTTTAACCCTGGACTTCTTTGCGTCCTCAAGATATTTTTGCACGATGATTAGTTTAATCGAAGCCTTCGGTATTTCCACGGAGAAAGAACATGAGACCTCCAACTAGAAGGTACCAAGCCTTGCCGATTCGTCAGCTACATAATAAAAGGTCGCACATAGAAGACACATCCTAATGTCCAGGCATCCAAATCAATTGCCTTGCCAAATCCATTGACTTCGTTCCAAAATTGCCTCTACACACAGGGTCACTCGATGGGCTAGTCATGATTTTTCAGTTGCTCATGATGGCCCGTTTTTGTTGTGTCGTGAAAAACCACTCCCTAAGCTCTGCTATCGCCATTTCCATGCTTCACCATTGTCGGCAGCTACAACCCGTTGCCCGTCTACACGATTGTGATGGGCTACAGTGGCCGAAAATGGCTCATATTGGCTAGTTGGCAATATTTGATTGCACAAAAGTCAGTTGATTGCGCGAGAATTAGTCATTACCTATGCCTTGAAGACGACGCAATGGTCTGGGATATGAAAGGACAAGCTAAACTTTAATTCGTATGGATATATACCGTTACCGACTTTACCGTCGAACCATCGGTATACACATGAATGTGCTCACTCCCAAAAGTTACACAATGATTCCATTTCTAGTAATGTGAGCTGTCAACTTTAAATTCAGCAGGATTTTCGGAGCTTTGTAATTAAAGTCCACCGGAACAAGAATTCCTTCAGATAAAATTCTAGCATCACTAAACTCTATTCTAGTCAATGCCGAAACACAATGCACTCTTACAGCAGTAGAAGACTATTAAATTAGCCAGCAACCAGTGAAGTAACCCGAAAAGTGTCATAGTAGTATTGACTTCGTATTTTTTCAAACATCAGCTGGTAGCAGTTTTGTGAGGTTTCCGTGGCTGATTTTCCTCCGAAAAGAAGTTTTATGCTTGATTTTTGCTACTCATCACAGTTTTATATTTATTTATCAAAATCGATATAATTACAACACTTCTAAGAACTTACTCACTTAGTAAAAATGTTTGGAGCTTCCTAGGAGTCTGGAAAAAAATCATGCGAATAACGAAAAAATTCAGGAGGTGTAGAAAAAATCTTGGCAATCCAGAAAACAATCGTGAGAGCAACAAAAATCAAAGGGATCAAGAAAAAATCTCGAGAGCCTACGAAGAAATTATGGGGGAGTGGCAAAGATCATGGAGACTTTAGGAGAAATTCTAAATACCATTTTACTTTGATTTTTTGCAGCGAAAAAAGGAAAACATATATTTTTTTAAGGGACACATGTTCATTTTATTATTATTATACATTGCGTTCATTTTCGAATTAATGAAATAGATTTTGTGCATTGCGTAAACTGAAATGGTTTTCAGAAGGCTTGAAATCAATGCAGCTAACAGTTATGGACTGAAAATTTGAACGGATGCAACAAATGTTCAGTGAACTTCCATTATTCCTATTTGACGTCGATTAGAATGGTCAAAACGTTTTCCGACTCAGTATTTGAATGTGGCAAAACAAAAGCATACTTTGAAATCTTAGTTAAGTGAGAAATTTTTGGTTTTTTCTATATATTAGTTTTTTCTTAAAGTCCCCTCTGTCAGCTGCAATAATTTCTGCTTTTCATTATTGAGGAAGCTATTGTTTAATCTCTTCATTCGATATTCACAATAGATTCCCACGGCCAACTCTTTTTGACAAAATTTTCAGCTGCAGCAAATTCGTTTGCTTTGTATTGCTAAGAGCTATTTGTGGGTATAAATATTATATTTATTTGAAGATATCATCAAATAGTAGTTTCTCTTTAAGTTTTAATGTCGTAATGTAACACTCTTTTCCAATTCTTTTTATTTCTAATTTCGTATCTTCTTCAAAAAACACAATGAACTCTTCAGGTTTCAGTTCCAAATACATATATATCCATTAGGAATTAAATTCTCGCCATCCACTTCAAAATTTTCTATCAATTTTCTATTTCTAGGTTTCACAAAATTTCAGCAAATTCTTCTTCAAATACAATTGCAACTGCAAACAATTTGTCCACCAGCAGTTGCTTTGACTAAAATAGTGCATTAAATATATTAAAATAGCTTAAACTATCTTCAGGAAAGTAGAAATATCACCCTCGAAATATCCATACCTATCAAGAAATTGAAATTGAAGTTTTATATTTGGCCTTTGTTCAATGTTAAGTGTGGTGAGTTTAGTTGAAAGTCGCTAACCAATGGTGTGAGAAGCGATGCTAGTCCATTTCATTCCTGGTTTTTACTGAAATGTAAGGTTTCACAATGCAATGTAAATTTCGCGTAGATAGTTTAAATTTTTTCGATCAAATAAAGGTTTGTTTCATTTTAATTTTAAGTTTTGTAAGTCGAAAAGTCTCACAAAACTGGGATATTCCCACGATCTCACAGCACTGGCTGGTAGGCAGCATTGAACTGGACACTGGAAACCTCAACTCGTACCTAAGTCTATTTTGCAGCAGTAAAATGCGGAAAAAGTCTTCCGTACCCTTTAAGAAAATGCGTAACTAGAATTACTTCAAGATTTTTTCTCAATCAAACTAATATTCGCGACTAAAGAATAGAATTACTAGCGTTTTAGTAATTATTTTTTTATAATAAAAATAATCATGAAAATCGCAAGCACAATTTGAGCCAAAAATATTAATTTAAAGTCTAATATTTCTGGCTAATTTAATTACAATTTGAACCAAAAGTAGAAACATCAGCCACCTACTTCTTAAACTTTTTATTTTAATCATCTAATGAACCATTTAAAGCAGTTGCAATTATCACTCGAATTTTCAATAAAAACATGCAGCTTTATTGTTTTATAATGATCTAAAATTAATTTTCTTTGTAATCTTGGCAAAGTCAAGTGAAAATATTTAGTTGAAAATCTATATAACATTCCACGTTTCGCGTTCAAGATAAAATTGTGTTTCTTATTTCAATTTTTTGTCGTAAAAGAGACCAGAACATATTATAGTTTACAAATATAATAAAAGAAATCCATAACATGCAAACGTTAAAAATCATATTTGGAATCCAAATTACGCTAGTTGTTTAATACATGGTTTTAGTTACTTAGTTTCACTTATTCAAAATTTACGTGCACTTAAATTCAGTTTACATATGCTCAGTTTTTATTGAAATTATAACTTATGAATAAATTTTGCTCAACAATTGAATTTATTTTTCTACATCTCATTCAAACTCAGTTTCACACCAAAGAACATAATTCATATAAAATTTTATCAAGCTTTGGCATCATATCAAGCTATCTTTGGCATCATATCAAGTTAGATACAAATATTTTGAAATCAAACGTACTCAAGCCTTTAGCAAGTGACCCAAATTGAAAGCGCTCACGAGTAGGTACAAATTAATAACAAAACATGTTTTCAAACACAATATTAAATCAAGAGATTAAGCTCAACAAATGCAATCTGCTTAATTCCAAACTCATTTGAAGGACAGCACATGAAAGTGATAGAAACACTAGAGCCATTTAAGGTATGCGGAATTATGAATTGTAACCAAATTATCGTTCCATGACTATATCGAACTGACCACAATACTAAAAATTGTCATTACGCCTTTCTATCTGATCCGGATTAAAAAAAAATTCTCATAAACTAAGAAAATATATCTTTTCAATTTTACCAGTTAAGCAGTTACTATTATTGATTACTCGTCAAATCATAAAAAAAATTTTGTGGGCTCGACTAAAACAGGTTATCATATGAACATTTCCTTGTCAAAAATCGATTGATCAAATGGTTTCGTGTGACTGGTTTTCTTTGTAAGAAAAAACTAGTGCATTGATTAGACAAAAAAATCAAATTAGAATTTTACTTTCAATGTCAATTTTCGATAGTTGTGGTGCAATTAGATACTTACGTAACGTGTTACTACTTTTTTTGGTGCAAAGTATGGAAAGAGTATGATCACTAGAATACGAAAATAATATAAAAGATTCAAGTATTTTTAGTTTGGTATCAAAACAATTTGAACACTAAACCAAGCAACATGAAAGTAAGTAGCTAAGTTGTAGTTTTAAATTGTGAAATCAAAACAAATATCAATCTATTTAGTTGAATGCTTAGACAATTTTCATTTTATTTTCAGTTCGCCGTTTTCGTAGTCTTGTTGGCTGTTGCCGTTGGAATTGAAGCTACCGGGCTCTCATGGGGAGCAACCTATGCTCCAGCACTTTCCTACACCGCCGTCAGTGGACCAGCTGCTCATGGTGCTTGGGGAAATGGTGCCTGGGGTAATGGTGCTTGGGGAAATGGTGCCTGGGATAATGGAGCTTGGGGAAATGGTGCCTGGGCTGCTCCAGCTGCTTGGTCGGCACGCACTTCTTGGGCCGCAGCTCCTGCTGCTGTAGACATCAGCCCCCATGCTTGGGGACATAGTGCTTGGGCTTCTCCGGCTGCCGTTGCTGTAGCCCCAGCTGCCATTACTACACACGCTGCCATCGCTCCAGCCGTCTCAACATGGGGACATGAAGGAAGCTACATCGCTCAGACTCGCGGAGCCACACATATTGCTCCATTAGCCGGCCATGCTCACTCGGCTGCTGCCATCAATGTTCACCCAGCTCCCGGAACTGTCTAAATAAATATTATTTGTGGAATCTGAAAGTCATCAAAAACACTGCCAAGAACTATAAATTATTTTGACCATGTATCGTAAATAAAGTATGAAATTTTATTTATGAAAACTTCTTGTTTTTGTTTTTTGTTGGGAAATGTATATTGTTGCAAATAGCGAGCTCTAGCAGTAATATTTTCAATAGTGATTATCGAATAGTGATGGAAATCGAATAAAAATGCAATCGATATTATATATTTTTTGCTATTAAGCTTAAAATAGCGAGTAACTTATGGGTTCCTAAACTACACGTATTTTGTGTAATTAATTGTTTTGCCATTTTGAGCCCATATCTATATTGCCCTACTAAGCACAAAGGTTCTATCTGCATTTTTTTCATTTTTGAGTTAACACCGGATTCGAAACCGATTTTTGAAAAACCGACATTTGAAAAACCTATCTTTTGTGGAAGTATGTTGAAATCAATATTGAAAAATGCACTCTCCATATACCTCCAGCACAAATCAAAACACAAATCAGTGAATATCTCGAAAGTACTAAAATGTAGATAGAACCTTTATGCTTAGTAGGGCAGTATACTCCCTGCATTTGTCGAAGCTATACCTTTCTTCCAATCTAGCTATTGACTCGAACCTACATAACTAAGTGTGTTCTTTGCCAAATCGATGTCCTTCAAACATTCTACCTTATTTATCAGTAACGGTCTATACTTTTGCTCTAATAAACTTCTTACTATTTGACTTGACTTGACTTAACATCTTATTCAGCTTTTTACCAAAAAAAAATCACTCTTATCAATCGCGTGATTCTCCGTGTATCGCCTACGCCAAGTACTCTAGTAAAAACGTTAATGTATCTTGTAGATTCGATTGACTCGTTGCAAGGTCGTAGCTTTCCATTTGCGTAGAAATTGAATGATGAAATGTTTGTTATCGCAACTCAGGTCAACTGTCGTGGAGTATTCTCATGTCTAATTGAATCGAATGTAAACCATCAAATCCCACATAGGGTAGTGATCTAGACAGATGACCAGTTTCCTCTATGAAAACATCTGTATTAGACTGAGCACTCGCAGTGTTTAGAATGTGAGCATTCTTCAAACGATTAATATAATCTTGTGCGGTATCATCGTTGGCAGTAAGACATTTCTTCTCGTTCAATTCAAAAGCGAATCATACTAAATACGTTAATTAAGGAGTTTCCTCAATTGACCCGTTCTCAGTGGCGCAGTGATACACTAAGTAGTTTGAATCTTCGAAGAGATTAGTTGTGGAGTAGAAGCGAGTGTGTGAAATTGATTTTTTTTGTGCTAATAATTTTTATACCTCACAGTTATTTCCAACAAAAAGTCTAGCAGTGCTACAAATTAGAAAAAAATGCCAGTTAGTGATGATACAATTCATTCGTATGACGTAGGGAAACGGCCTTACAAGCACGATAAGCAACGATCGCAATGGTATAGTACGAATGATTTTGCATTCGCTTGTATTGGACACTGCTTTGGAATACGAAATTTTTATTTGTTGGCAGCGTGTTTACGACTCCACGGATCAGGTACGAGACACGGAAAATGTTTCTTTCAAGTTTCTGAATTTTTGACAAATTAGTGCTTAGCTCCAAGGATTTACCTAAAATAGATAAGATTTTGTCAATATAATAATGTCGCTATTTCCTAATGCTATAATGATCACAATTCGTTGCAGCATGTTTCGCATTTAATTTCGAATATTTTGAGCTGAAATTGAATGTCATGGAATACTTTTCCCGTATTCAGTTTTATGTTGCAGATAACCAAAAATTTTAGCTCCAACTTCAGCTTAAATTTCTTGTGATTTAATTTACACTTTCATACAAGCATATTTGATAACCGGTAATGGTTTATCAAGTAACGTTCAAGCATCTCATTTTTATGGTGTTAGTTTTTTCAAATTTCTTATTTTTACAATATCGGAATTGCATCCATTTTTAATGAGGACGTTTCATATCCCACCCAAGTAATATAGCTAGCCTTCGTTTAGTTTATATAATTCAACCATCTTTTCAGCCTAGCAAATATAAAAGAAATATAAATTCAAAAAACTTTTAATTGAAATTTTTGATAGTTTTTGATGATCCTTAGAGTGATCTATACATAAAATAGTCGAATTCAGGCTCCTAACGAGAATGCTTAGAACGCGCCCAATGTGAGCAAGAACGATCTAGTATCAGTTTGATGTGTTTTTCAAATTTAATTTATATTATGAGTCCAATCTCATTCTAGTATAGGCTTATTTGAATGATCAACTACAAAAACTGCAAATTTAAATCAATTAAATATGTATTTTATTTACAACCCACTGCATAATTTATACAATATTTACATATAATACAAGTCAATCAGGTATCTTTAGTATTCATTTGATTTGATCGAGAATAATATTGATCCTTAAACGGTTCCGGGAGCTGGATGAACATTGATGGCAGCGGCCGAATGAGCATGTCCAGCCAATGGAGCAATATGGGTAGCTCCACGGGTCTTGGCAACGTAGCTACCTTCATGTCCCCAGCCATAAGCAGCTGGAGCGATGGCAGCATGGGTGGCTACAGCAGCAGGAGCTACAGCAACGGCAGCTGGAGCGGTCCAGGCACCACTTCCCCAAACACCACGGCCCCAAGCCCCATGGCCAACATCTACGGCAGCTGGAGCTCCAGTCCAGGCTCCGTGACCAGCCCATGCACCAGGAGCAGCCCAGGCACTGCGAGCGGCCCAAGCACCAGGACCGGCCCATGCACCAGGTGCAGCCCAAGCTCCATGTCCCCAGGCACCGTGCACAGCTGGTCCACTAACAGCAGTGTAAGTTAGAGATGGAGCATAATGTGCGCCCCACGACAAGGCATTAGCTTCAATACTGACGGCAACAGCCAAAACACCGAGAACTACAGCGAACTAAAACGAAACAATATACATTTGTTAAATGAAAAATTTAAGAATTCACTCATAAAATATAATCAACTCGATCCGAATCAAAACTATAAAATTATTTTGATATCAGCCACAACGGCCAATTCAGACTTACTTTCATGTTGTTTGATTGAGTTGTGATTGCAGTTTGATAACTAATTCAGACTACTATCGAATTTATATAGCAAGCGCAGCTTGCCCAGATCACACCCGGATCAACCATTTGTTGATCAATCCACAAAAGAATTTCTGCACGTTGATTGTCAATTATGCTGTGTTTAGTTGTTGCGAAGTAAAAGTGAAGTTATTTTCAAGCTAAAGTTTGTTGAAAACCTGAAACCTGTTGATCAATTGTCATAAAAACTAGCTCTTAGACACACATTATTTAGATTAACACCGAAAACGGTTCACCACATTTTCATGTAAAACCAACTGTTATTTGTGCAGCATTTTCAATAACGCTCCAAGGTGAATAAAAAACTTTGTAAGTAAACGATAGTTTTTAACTAGTTTTTACCTTAAGCATTATCTGAATTAGTTTTGAGTGCAGGAATCTTAGACACAAACCAGTTAGCCAAGCATATCTATTAAGTTTGATTGTTCTTAAATGACATGATTAAAGATACAGGTCGTGTTTTCACCGTGTTTCAAATGCGGAGTGTTATTTATGAAAATGCTCATTTTTGTGCATATGCATAAAAAAACAACAGATTGTATGATTAAATGATTGAATTGTAGCAGGAAAGAGCCAGATTCGGTTAAAATAAACAGGGTTGACTCGTTCCTGTTACTACCCCAATTCCTTATTCACAACAGAGAGCAGAAAATGATCGATAACATATTGCTAAATAAAGTCTTAAAATCAGTTGTTTTTTAGCAACTGAATAGTTGAATACTTGGTGACAGAGATTAGGTTTTTTTGTAAAGTATCTTTAGTAATTGTTCCCCTCGACTAGGAAACTTCAGTTAGTTTTAGAATCTTACATGCTAGAAGAAATGATGTTAGCCCCTCGCAGTTGAGAACATGTACATTTCGTATCCATGTTACGTTGATGGCATAGTGAAATCAGAGCAAAGTTGAGATCTGTGCTCTATCAATCGATAAGCTTCAATGTGAATTCGGGAAACAAGAAAACGCATATCTCCAGTAACACGAGAAGTTTTTTTTTTTAACCAAGCTCTAGCGTCGATGAGCTCTGTTGAAGTTAGCAAAAAGGCAGAGGCCTTGCAAAGGACATATGTGTCTGACCTCGAACATATTTTTAAAAAAAGTCTAGCGCATAAGAACCGCTAGAAAACTAATTTTCGAAGAAATTGTCTTTGAATAACAATGTGGAAAGACGTAATACACTTTTTTTGTAGAATCATATCAACCATTCTTTATCCAAAGCAACAAAAGTCAACTATAACATAAATGATGAAAATGTTCAGTGCTGGCAACACTTTTCCAACGAAGCAGCAATAAGTTTACCTTAACAAGCTCATACTTAAATGAACTTATCCTTTGAATGTCGTTCTCATCGGAGGATTTTATCGAAAGTTTCAGCGGTTAAACATTGTTTGAGGCTGCCATCCGAAAAATGTTTAAAACTCGGAAAATTTAAAAATTGGTTTCTTATTTTTATTGCAAATGCTTTGCATATGAGCATGCAATTTAAAGCATCTGTTGGTACAATATTTACAAAAATGGCTAATGCTGGTTAGCCTGTGTCAGCAGCAAAGCAATATATATACCAAATCTGCTTCACGTTAAGCTAAACCCAACCAGTAAATTTCGTTTCGATTGAATCACTGCGCTGGAAGTTATACGGGTGAAAAAAAATTTTGGATTACCACCCTCAAAACTTTTCAAATTTTTAAAGCGGTAATATTTGTTGTTAATTTTCATTGCAGGATCATTCCCATTTGCAAATCCAATGACATAATCGCTCAGTAAAGAAATTCCAAAAAATTACGAAAATGGTCATAGCTGGCAGCCCTTTCATGATTTGGGTACGAATTTCGTACAAAATTTGGTTCTCATCAAAGTCTATTTACTGCATGAACTTCGTTTTGACTTCGAGACTGGACCGGAAGTTATAGGGAAAAAAGCTTTATTTTGCTGAGCAAATTTGCAAGATTTAGGAGACAAAAATCACCATAGCTGGCAACTCTATTCTAATTTTTCAGCCAAATTTTCACCAAATGTTATCTAAAGTAAGATCCAAATATTGTGTGAATTTTGTTTAAATGTGATGACTGAATCGGAAGCTATAGGCCAAAAAGCTGTTTTTTTTCTCAGTGATTTTTGAAGATAGTACCACTACCACAGGGTTACCTGTATTTCAAAATCGCTTCTATCAGACCTGATCCTAGTTAATACCAATATAATGTGTAAATTTCATTATGATCGGATAATCCGCTCGTCAGTTCTCGTTAACAGAACTGAAAATAGAGGTAATTTGGTTATGGGCTGCCGTTCTTGTGCAAATCGGAATTTTAAAAATTTCAATTTGACATGATGCACAAAAGTTAAAATTTATCAATGATTTGAGTTTTTTGTCAAAGATCAAAAATTTTTCAGGAGGGTCAATGATTTGAAGGATTTTTTTGCTGCCGCAGCTACAGGGTAACCCGCACTACCTTGGAAATCCATGTGTGTTAAACTTTAGTCAACATCAATACGCTCTGCAAATTTCACGATGATCCAATGTGTTTGTCAAGCTAAAATTTTTTTTTTAAGTCCAGGGCTGCTATTACGGTAAATCCACCCTTGCAATAAATTCGGTATTTTTCGAATAGTTGGGTCTATAACAACTACCCCACTAAAAGATTTGAGTTCTCTGTTTAATTCAAGCTCAGCTAGTTAAAGATATTGCAGGCTTTTTTTATTCGGCACCAGAGCTATGCTCAATTCTTCCTAGACTGAATTGTAGCAATTTAGCATCGGTCAAATTGCCCGCAATGTTTTTCGTTTTTGCCAATAATTATTCATTATTCATTATTGCCTGATTTTAAACATTTCAAAGAAAAGAGCTCTAAACTGCCATTTAAATCAAGCACTGAACTATATGACAATGAGCACTAAAAAACTGTGTAGTAAAACTACGTAACCATTTTTGTAAACTGTAACCATTTTTGATAACGGTACAAGAATAATTAATCCCAAGAAATTCGGACTTGGAAAATTATTATCACCCAATTTTTCTTTTTAAATAGTAAATAGTAAATAGTTCAATTTTTAAATTTAAAAAAATCACACTAGTTCGCGTCATAAATGCGTTTTCTCAATTACAATAATCTGTAATGCGGAAAAATTAGATTTTTGACTTTTGTTGTTCTTAAAATTAATCTGAGGTAGTTTGAGATTTTGAAAGCATTTTTTCGCTAATATGAGAATATTTTTTTATTTTTTAATTATTTAAAATGAATTTATGCTTTATTGGCATATTTATTATTTTTTGCCTGTCAGCATGAAATGTTTTGATAAATTATTCACGCCAAAAAAAAAAACAAATGACTAAATTACCTTTGTTGTGTATGGAAGAGCATATATTGACCTATATAATGTTGACTATGGTCCTAATATTTTTCAATAACAAAATATTTATTTGATATTATGTACCAGAATTATATTTTCACTCTCCGAAAATTCACATTTCAGTTATTTTGGTATTACCATACTGTCTCACACTGGCATTTTTCGTCATACCGATATTTTTCATTCAATCTTTTATCGGACAATTCTCGAGTACAGGATATATTTCGGCATTTCGAGTTTCACCACTATTCAAAGGTAATTGCTTAGTACCTTAACAGCACTCGGCCATTTCTCATCATAACTATTTCAGGTGTTGGATATGTGATTCTTCTGTTCAATTTCACTTCAGTGACATATTTTAGCTCAACAGTAGCATATCCACTGCTGTTACTACTAAAATCATTCACTTGGGAGCAGCCTTGGATGACATGTGGAAATTCATGGAACACACCCAACTGTACACAGGTACGCTATTTATTACAATTTAAAGACAAACCTAATAATAATCATTCTTGAATATTTGCTGTAGCCCGTTAACAATACATTCGATCAAATCAGCCGATTTCTATCTACATCTCCTACCAAGGAGTTCTTTGAGTGAGTACATGGTATTTCTAAAGATGATTCAGATGTTATTTAATCAACCGTTGCAATGCAGAAGAGAAGTAGTACAAATCTCAAATCGAAGCAATCCCTATGAAATTTCATGGCCTATTGTTGGAGCGATGTTCATCACTTGGTCGCTGGTTGGTGCTTGTCTTGCGAACGGAATTGTCACAGTATGTATGTAAAGGAACGCAATTATTTTAGAGAAACATCAAAATTATTTTTTCAACCATCAGATTGGCCGCATTTTACGATATCTTACCATTACAACTCTAACGCTCCTTGCGATACTCTTCGTCCGGGTGTTATTTTTACCTCGTTCCTTAGAACACTTCACGAACTTCTTGACCCCTGATGTGACCAAAATGAACACAGTTCATGTATGGCACATTTTTGCGATGTCTCCGATCCTTGGAACATTGAGTCTCGGTACCGGATGGGGAAGTGTCATGACTCTGGCAAGTTATAATCGGTTTAGAACTGATGTTGAAAAGTATTCAATTTTGATACCATGTCGCATGTCACTGGTTATTTTTACTTGTGGCTTGATGATGTATTTAATCGGAGAGTATATGAGAGGTAAGCCTTATTCTGATTGAATAAATGAGCATGATTTAAAAAAAATTCCCGTTTAAGAGCGAAACATCTTCGACATTTTCGCGTACAGCGAGTACATGTACGAGTTCTTGTGGATAGGTTTGGCTTATTTCACCGGCACCATGGAAGCATCACAGCTATGGTTTGCCCTCATTTACTTGATGTTGTTTTTATGCGAATTCAGCTCAGTGGTATGTGTCTAGTAGCTTATTTGACACCAGTTATAAAAGAAATTTTAAGGTAATTCAGACACTTAGTATCACAACTGCAATCTATGATGAATTTGACAGTTTAAGGCCTTATAAAAGGTACATTTCGAGTGGAATGTGTGTTGTACTATTCATGCTGTCGACATTTTTTTCGACTAACGTGAGTATATGTACAAGCCAAAAATCTTGTGCTGATATAAAAAAAAAGTATTTCTATTGTTTTTCAGATTGGTGTCAAACTCTACGATTCTCTGACGATCAGTGGCATTTTTACACAAACGTTAATATGTCTCACTGAAATTGTCATGCTGATGTGGGTCTACGGTCGCAAAAGATTTCAACGAGATGTTCAGTTTGTGCTTGGGCGTGTGTTTCCTACGTGGAAGTTTTACATAATTCGACTAATAACACCTGTTTGCGTTATATTTATTGCTTTAGCATTTTTCACAATGGCGTTCTATAGGCTACGAGCATTCCCTTTAGCCACCATACTAGCATTAGCAATAAAACTGACGCCATGGGCTATAATTCCTGGTTATGCAGCATACAAACTAATGTCGACTAACGGTCATATAAAAGAACGTGTTCGCAAATGCATCGAACCAAATGATTGGTATCCACAAAACTCACAAGAACGCCAGCTGTATTTCGATGTCCTAGGGTGTCCCGACGTTTCACATCAGCTGGTCGAAATGGATCGCTACGGTAGCCAAACAATATAGCTCGTGCTGTCACATTCGGATATAAAAAAAAAACGATGTCCTTCAAATAATTTTATGTATAATTTAGTTGTTACTGTTTTGCCTTTTCATCTCATCAATCGTTAATAGTATTAGTATATTATTAAAGTAAATAAAATCGTTGGCTATCAAATCTGAAATTTCACTTAAAATATTACTAGCTATCCGTATCCAATCCAAAAACTTCAGCACCAGTTTCAAGAATCTTTCTCACACTCATGTACTCTTTGCGGTGGAGCGGCGTAGCAGGATACCATTCTCTTGGATAGCACGCCTTTTGGAGCCTTTCATATAAGCTACCCTTCATTCGAGCCAGTATGTAGATCATGTAAATCGGAATACACACAACTGACACTAAACAACTGAGCCATCCCACGGCAATAGCCCAGTCAGGATACTCAGTTTTGTTGAAAGTTACCCTGCGATTGAATATGACTGATGTGAAGAAAATCACCTAGAAAACATTTGCAGATAGAAACGATGCACTTTTTGAAAATAATCGACTTACTATCAAAATAATCGGCGTAACACATTTCCAGGAAAATAGCCAAATTTTACTGATTTTCCGCCCAGTCATGAAATAAATATCGTTTCCGAATCTTTTAACGCCATAGATTCGGCCAACTATAAGGACTTCTATCATGCAAATTAAAATGACGGCCGCCGCTGCTGAATACCAATCGAGCAATTGAAGAATGTACATGCCACCCTGAAATGTGATAAGAAGGCTTGAAAATCGCACGAGAAGAGTTTGGGTATAAATTAGTTATAGACTGTTTAGAAATGAGCTCACGAAAAAACTACTTTTTCATAATTTACAATTCAATGAGCTATGACTGAATGAATTACTTGAATATCTTTCATTCAAGATTGAAAGCTTATATACCTACATTTGTGACCATACATATGGAGAACAGAAACATCACAAAACATGCCCCCGCTGTGACCAAAATTTTGTGTTTCCGAAGTTGTTTGTACTCGTCAGTTATTGATGTAATTACTGCTTCGATTTGAACAAACTAAAACATAAAGGTTTGATCATAGTTATAATATCTAAAATATCAGCTTACCGCACTGTCAATCCCCAGAAAGAACAGCATCAAGAAAAAGATGATCGACCAGAACTGCGGATATCGAAGCATTGCTATGGCCTCCGGATACGTTACATAAGCTAACCCAGGACCCGAAGTTGCAACACTAGCCACAGGTATCCCAGTCTTTACTTCAAAATTACAATCATAACAGCATCAGCGGCCTATCATTTCAATTAAGAAGCTAACAAAACTTACTTGACAAGTATCCCAGAACGGAGAAGACTACAAATCCGGCGAATATACTTGTAAAACAGTTCACAATTGGAACAATAATCGCATCCCATTTCGCATCGTTTCGAAACTCGTTGTAGCTTGCCATATTGATAATGCCTCCCCAGCCGGGACCCAACGAATAGAATATCTGCAACGCTGCATCAGCCCAAACCTTCAAGTCCGTCAATTTGTTCCATTGTGGGTACATATAAAATGCAATGCCTAGATCAGCTCCGGGTAGTGTAACGCCGCGGAAAAACAAAATAGCTAAAACTACGAATGGAAACGTGGCCGAGAAGTAAACGACTTTTCCAATCTGCAAACAACATTCCCAACGTTATCTCTGTCCAACTATGGAAAACAAAATGGACACTTACACTTTTCACTCCTTTGATAATGCACAAGAACAAGAAGGACCATGCAATCACCAGACAAACAAATAAAGGCCAAACAATGCCACCGACTTCATCAATGCCGTTTGATATTTTTAAAACTTCCCGACTTGAAAAAACCGAAAACTTATTAAAGCAACAAAAAATATAGAAAAATCTCATAAAGGACTCACTGGAAAAATTCATCCGCTGGTGTAGATACTAAGCGATATGTGGTAGTTTCTTCAAACATGCTGGTCGTATTTATGTAGGCACCTAGTTTCTCTATCTGTGAAATTGGGAAATATATGGCCCTTTAAGTAAAACTATGAAACAATAATCCAATCACTGACCTACTCGTGTACAATTAACGGTATTCCAAGGATTCGTGCAGTCAGTCCATGGAAGTTTAGCCGAGAACGAATTGAAGAGGTACAGCAACGGATAGCTTAAAATCACAGCGTAGTATGTCGTGCAGATAACGTTGACAATAATAATTGCATATCCGGTGCCTGAAGTTAAAAACGGTTAAGTTGAAATACAGTAAATGAATCTAAAGAGCAGCGAAAAAATACGCGAATACCTTTAAAAAGTGGACATATACGAAATAACGTTATGCAACCCGTACTGGCAAACTGTCCTAGGATTATTTCCATGTAGAAAAGTGGAATGCCGCAGAAAACAAGCATAAGCAGATACGGAATCAGAAAAGCCCCTGAAAATATTAAGACTTCATCAGTAAATTTTATGAATAATTCACGATCGAAAATTTCAAAATCATCTGTAGCTGCACCATACTTATGAAAATAAACACTTCCATAAGAATATAGGCTAAACAAGTCAACCAAGTGTCACAAGTTTCAGAAGCATGTCTTACCACCGTTCACTTGCTTGATTGTCATTCGCAAGAATACCAAACATATAAAAAACGGTCTGAATAAAAGCCTATTGAATAGGATGGTCATTGCTTGAACTTGGAGCTCGTAGGTTTAAAGTCATGGAATCAACTGTTACTAAAACATTTATTTCTGCAGAACAAACATTTTCTCTTTGATTGGTGATTGAGGTTGATAGTTGCTAAGGAACAGACCGGAAGCTATTTTTCACGTTTCGAATACAATTACAGGTTTTTCCGTAAACCACTAATTTAACACTATTTTAAAATGCTGAACTAGAAAATTTATCTTACATTAAGGAAGATTTAAATCTAAAAGTAAACAGTATCATATTTATATCTAGAATTGTATGTCAAACAATGACTTTGTCTATTTACTGCCTACTTCATTTTTTTAGATACATTTTTCCTTCTGCACTTTCCATCACTCACTAGGAAGATGCAACTGATAAAATTTCATAGTCAACAAAACCGGAGAGCTTATGCATTCCTATACACTCTAAAAAGTGGGTCTAAAATTACTTCTTTGATAAAAGTAAAAATATTCATTTTTCGGTTTAAAATAACGAATCACAATTTTTTTTACACATTGGATGTGCCTTTTTTGCTTTTACGTCATATCAGCTGAATAATAAATAGCGTTTTGTAAACCTTAGCAAAAAGAGTGTAAATTTACTACTTCGCTACTCTCATTTACACCAAAGCTGTAAAATTGTATCATTTGCTGGAATTTGACTTATTATTGATGTAACATTGTGAAGAAAGACGGTAATTTGGCTAGACTGAACGAGTCTGACATTTCGTGATCTTTGCTTTGAATAGCAGCAGTTAAGTGTCAGTCTTTTCGTGTAATAAGTGTAGAAGTGTAGATATAAGTTAATTAGAAGTGTAGCAATAAGTGATATAAGCTAATGTGTATAATGTGTATATAGTGTACATTTCAAATTAAAATAAATTGTTAACTTACAAGGAATTGTAAAAAGTTTTTGTATATGACAAGAAAAATATTTATATTTTGCTTACTTGATTTGATAGGACTCTCGCCTTTTTTAACATTTAAAGTTACCTATTTACAGGCTTTTGTTAATGATATTTAATTTTGGGGTAATATTTTATGTTATGGTAGTTACCTGTCTTGAGTGGCAGACTTTTGGACCATTAAATTTTTTCAATTTTATTGAAAATGAAACTTATCTAGAGGTTAGCTGAAATTCCTGCTTAAGTAGAGCAAACTTCCTACCTTTTGATGTCATTTGTTTGATAAAACATTTTTTAGGTGCGTTTTTTGCACTCTTTGGCAGGGTAAGTTACCTAGACTTACCTTAACTTACCCTGCCCAAGAGTGCATACAACGCACCTTTTATGATAGTATTTTTTAAACATTTTTATGGACATTCACAAATAAATTGCGCTTCTTACCCTAAAAGGCTCGTAAAAAGTAGCCTTTGACATATAAATTTCTTGCGTTTTCGTCCTAAATTTACGTCTTTTTGGGGTAAAATTACACGATTTGCTCGTAAGAAAAATTACACATTTAAGACGTAAAATATTCTTTGTACGCACTTTTGTAAATTTACATCTTTAATAGTAGGAAACCAGTTTCCTATTATTATAAGGGTAAAATTCAACCAAAATTTTTTTGAGTGTACGAACATTGGGTCGGCACCATGTTCATCTTGGAAACATTCTTAAAACCAGTTGATCGCTCTCATTTCTCCAACTAAATTCTATACCGTAGTGATAGAGGTAATAGCACTGCAATCCTGGTTCACCTACCAACTCCCATCTTATAGCAAGTCGAGGCGGCCGTAGTCAAAGTGCATGCGGAGTCCTTTGAGTTCGTGCTGATTTCTGCGTACAACCCCCCAGAAAAATTAACTTCGGCCCGGAATCGACCAAGCTTTTTGAGGACTAAGGTGCTGTAATTCTCACAGCACACCTAAACGTCCATCATCACCACTGGGGAGACGTGAGAACCAACCAAGCTAGAATCGAGCTACAAAACTTAATCATGGAAAATTGCATAAGCTTGCATTTCTCCGACAAATTCACACACTTTAGCACAGTTCATAATCATATCCTTGACGTAGGATTGTTTCAAAACTGCCATCACAATCTGCGACCGATTGTCATCGATGAACTCCCATCCGACCACAAGCTGGTACCCTTCATCATAGAAAACGTCTTCATCGACGAACCCCTTCGAGATGAAGAGAATAAACTGGATTGCTTTCCCAGACGCAATGACAAATGATAATTTCGAAGAAATACTCGAAGGTACCAGTGGCATAAACATAATAATCAGCGCTCTGACAGCCAAAATCAAAGAAGGACAACACGATTCATACTCCGACAAAGAGTAGTAACCCTTACGAACTACCAAGAACCTTACAAGATCTCATAAGGAGGAGGAATAGAATGTGGAGAAGAGCTAGGAGCACGGGTGACCCTCGCATTAAAACGGAAGCTAACTATCTTACAAACACCATCAGCTGTTGGATGTCGCAATTCCGCTATGAGAAGTGAGGTGGCTTCTTTGAGAGCATCGAGCCCGAGGGCAACAATTATTGGTGCATTGCGAAATATTTTCACCAGAAAAATAAAACCGTCGTGCCCCCCATACATGTTGGACATACATATTGGAGCTTCAATCCAGGAAAACCGTTTTCTAGATGATAGTCTTAATGAGGAAAAGGATTTTTTTGAGTCTGTTGATCAGCTCCTTGCCTTTGTACCAATAAAAAATTCTCGAATCAGACCAAATGGCTTCGGAAAGATCACGCAAATAGTAAGTGGGTTAGATAAACGGAAATCATCTAGGCCAGACTCTATTGGCAACGAATGGCTAAAATATTTTCTCAACAACACACTACAGACATTGACAAATATAATCAACATCATCTTCTAAACGAGGATCTTCCCATAGGTCTGGAAGACAGCGATCGATTATTTCTGTGGTGTCTGAGCCAGGCAAAGATCTTCACTTCCCACAAAAGTGAAGACCAATAACTATCATGTTCTCTGTAGGGAAAATCATGGAACGTCGTCTTCTCAACCAGCTTAGCTGAGGAAAAATCAATAATCCTGGAGGTACAATTTAGTTTCAAGCCACTACATTCCACTGAACTCCAGCTCGCAAGAGTGTTACAGCATATACGTTCAAGGCTCAACCAAAGCAAATCAATGGGCTAGCTCATGTTTGATGTGGTCAAGGCATTTGATAAAGTCTGGCATGCAAGACTAATTTTCAAACTGCATGAACTAAGATTCTCAATATCTTTCATATAACTCATTGCATTATTTTTCCAGTTCAGAATTTTCCGTGTTAGTATTAACCACTGCCTTTTCACAATGCGGACAATAGAAGCTGAAATCCCGCAAGATTCCCCACTCTGCCTAATTTTGTATAGTTTGTACACAGCAGAAATTCCCGAAAAACCTTCATAGGTATCCTACGAAAGATATCTTCTCCCTGAAAAAAAACATCACCTGTTGACCACAGAAATCCGAGCCGGAACTACTGTCTCATTGCTTCGACTCGGCCGTGCCACTAGCATCTATCACGTGCCCCCACGACTACTTTCGTTCTGTCATGAGGAGTTTGTAAGGCAACTCTTCTCTTTTCAGCCGCAATACCGTCTTTACATATACTGAGACACGTACCCAAGTGTCTTCTTAATGCAGCATCGCCTTCACAATTGTCTCCGGCGTCATAGGGCCGATTGTGGACCAAAGCACTTCCCGTTATCTTCTGATATGCACAGTCCTTATTAACAGCAGAGCCACCCTGAGTAGTTGATGAGCTGGGTGATCTCCTTAAGGTCCACCGAAGCCACGTTGGCTAGACAAGTAAAAAATTATGAGCCAGGAGACTTCATCCTTCTCCCAGCGAGGCCCGGGCATTCGCACAAGAGATGAACTGGTTCTTCTTCCTCATCGCATCTACAGCTCTGGCAGAAGTTGTGGTAAGGGGCTGCGCGGAGAGACCCCCTTTCCAAATCGAGAAGTTCCCTAGTGCGGCCAATGTCAAAAAGCGTAGGTAACAGAAAACATTAATTTTGATTGCTGCTAAAAATTTTCCAAAGTTTCAGGACGGTACTGTGCATTTTAAAATATACGCCACAAGCTTATCGAGGGAGTTGGAGGTGCTTCACTCCTCGTTGCTTATTATAACTCTTTTGGCTAAACTCGACTATGGGCTCCTCATAGGTCTGGCTAGTATGAGTGTTTTTTTTTGTAATTGTGTGTTTGTTTTTGGGGGTGTTTTTTGTTTGTTTGCTTGTTCATCATCATAGTGTTGTCTTTTCGTATAGTTTTTTTGTTGAGTATTTGTCTTCGATTTTTCCCCCTGCCAGCACTAGAGGACGAGAAGAAGAACTCACCAAAACGTACAAAATATACACGAGAAGAAAACACACTGAAGATTCAAACGAACAAACAAAACACACCCAAAAATAAATACAAAGATACCAGCCAAACATCTATCGGTTAAATTGTCTAACGGCTATGGGGAACATGTAGTTGAGTTTTATCGATTTTAGTAGCATGCCAATAAATATTAGAATCGTTTTTCAAAAACTTTCTCACTATTATTTTATTACGCGCTGTGGGAAATGAAGTGAAAGCACACAATCAATAAAAACCCATTCATAAGAGGTTTAACCCACACCTATTTGAATGCCTCAAATTAAAGATTGCGCAATTTATCTATTAACACAAGTAAGTACAATGCAAATTTTAACTCCGAAGTATGTTACGATCAGCCATTTACAGATAATAAGTGGAAATGTCCCAGTGCCTGCTGAGCTTTATTGCCAATTAGCATATATATTCAAGTTTTTTTTTTTGATTCGGGTACACAAAACTGAGTTCTTTAACGGGCCAATGCGGCAACTAGTGCGCCAGATTTTGAATTTCAAATGAATAGGACTCGCTTAGAAGTTTAGTAGATTACACGTGCAGTTACTATAGGAAGACTAATAGTATTGGGTATGCTACTGGAAACTGTTTTGAAGAACACAATTATTTGTTAGGTACCTCCTTCCCTCAACAGTATCCATCTGTTAATATTCACAGTCCATATTCATCTTAATATATCATGCCTTAGCTCCTTTTCCCTAATATTTCCTAGACAATTTATGAAATATGTAGAAGGGAACATTGAGAAAAAAAATACGTTGAAACTCAATGAAGTTTCCGAAATTCTCAAAGCTATAAGAAATTTAAACCGATTAGTTAGACCTCAAGCGTTGCAGTATTTTGTGTTTGTGACCGAAATTTAGAAATTAGATATTTATATGGAAATTTATATCTATTGCCTTTTGAAGGCGATAAGAAAAAAACATATAAACAAAAAAGATTTTATAGTATATAAAAATGAATATATAAAACATTAAGAATCTAGGAAAAATGTAATGACTACGATGTTTTGTATTATGCAAAGGAACCCACCTAAATTAGAGGGCATTTCAAGAATAAGATAACAGAAAACTTTACAAAATAAACTCCTACCTCCACCGCTTCTGTAGCACAAATATGGAAATCTCCATACATTTCCGATTCCAATTGCATATCCCAAGCAAGAAAGAATAAACTCTGCTTTAACTGCCCATTTACCCCGATTTCGATCCGGCTCGAATTTTGGTTGAAATTCTTCATCAAATTGAAAAGATTTCGAGGGCTCGGTGAGCTTCACTTTGGCCTCACGTTTAAAACCGTGTTGTGGTTTTCTTTGCGAATGCATCCTGGAATAATTGAATCTCACAAAAAAAAAAAAACCGAAAACTTTCCACAACCACTCCGAATATTTAGCTAAATTTAACAATCTTCGATAGTTCAGAATCTATTTAAAGATGCATTTCACTCGCAGACCACATCTCGAAGACCAAGAATTTCACAGCAGCGAAGCCTAGTAATACACTTTGTCGACTAGAAGCCACTGCAATCTCAGTCTGAGCACTCCGTTAAACTTGAGCTGTTTCTTCTATTGCGTATTCTGAGATCAATTCTACTTGGAAGCGATTATGTTATTTGCGGCATCTTATGCTCCTAAACTGACTTAAATTGCCATAACAACTTCCCCTCAGCAACAAGTGGACGCAAGTGATTTGAAAAAAATTTATCGTTTATCATCACATTCAATGAGATGATCTGATTGTTTTGTGTTGAAGTTGCAATCCAAATTAAAATTTAAATGAAACGAAGGCGTGCTCGTACTTCAAGTTATTGTGGAAATCGCTTTTATTGCATGCAAATTTTGATAAACATAGATAAAACTGATTCTCTAGAAATTGATTGGATAGAATCGGGCGGAAAACTGGACGACAGTCATGATAGACTCAGTGGCGTCGGTGTCATGGCTAGCTTTTATAGAACATTGTCAATTTATTGAGCTAACACCAGAAACGCATAATTGCCTGAATTACAGTCGACGCAGCGAAGCGCAGACAACGGTGGCCAGGTGCAGTGAACGAAATCGCCTGGTTACACTCTACTACAAGCTAGTAGAGAGGTTCATTACATTTTTTTCAATCAATGTGAATACGAGTGTGGAGTGATTAGTTCGACGACTCACATTACCCTTGATTTTGAATCACGTACCTAATCAGAGCTAGGTGAACTCAAAGCTTGGTGCGCGGGCCTTCGTCCGAACCTAGATTCGAATAAGGGACCTCACACGCAAGAAGTCAGAGTTCTACCCACTAGGCTACTTAAGTGTTTTAAATTACTATAATCAATTTGCTATTAACTATCTTTTTATTTTGCTATTAATTGTCTTGTTATTTTGCTATTAACTATCTATGCTATAAATCATAAAATTTGTTTTGGATTCCTACAAAAAAATTAATACTATTAAGTCACCTCTATTTACGTATTCGCATATATTTCATATCGCGCGTGTTTTTCAAGCAATTACAGCTGATTGCAACGCTTCGCTTCGACAAAGTTGAATCCATTTCGACTTAAATGGTAGCATATAAGACACCATACACCCGGCGCAAGAATAACGCTCGCATTAGTCCGTTTTCAGCTTATTGTTTATATTTTCCCTATAAAATTATTAAATTAATAACTGTGGATATTATTTTGAACCTTATAGGATTTAATATCTTTTTATATAATTTATTAAATTTAAAGTAGAATTTACCCTGACTTTTTAGTGAAAAAAAGACAAATTGACTGAAATAGAACATTCTCCTAGTGAATAACAATTTTGCCGATAAAAATCATCTTCTATATTTAGGGGAAACTGCTACAACTGAAATTATCAAAGGACACTGCAACCCAACAAATAATATTAGCGTGTCCCATTTTCAGTTAGTTTTTTTTTATTCAAATAACAATTAATAATTCACAACACCTCCTTTAACCTTAATTAGCCTTTACCCTGAGGGCATTGACACATAAAAACTATCGATGATATTGAAGGTTATTGCGTTGTCTCACACCTTTTGGATTATACTTTTGATCTATTGAGTTGCCTTTGGCTTCCATTTCTTCATTTTTTTCGAGATTATCACCCAAAGGTTTTCTATTGGATTGAGGCCAGGGCTATTTCCTGGCCAGGAAAGTGACTCGATGCCAAGTTCTCCCTTGACATTTTGTACGTGTAAAAAAGAAGAGGCTCCAGTTAATCAAATGCCATGACACAAATGCATTTCATTCTTACTGGCACGGTGGCATGGGGCCGAATCATCATGGAAAATAGGATTGCGATATGCTCCATACGAATCCTCCAAGACAGCAAGTAGTCCTTTGGTGATGGTCAAAATACGGCTAACTCCAGTTTCGATGATGCACCTCCATACCATTAGGTGCGGGGAATGTTTGATAATTGCTTGAATAGATTCGTCGCTATACCGTTCGTCTTCTCTCCGCCAAACTTTTAGGTTCCATCTGGACCAATCAAATTAAACTTTGATTCGTTGAAGAAGACAATTCGTTTTCAGTCTGTAGAGGTCCAATTTTGTCTCTCCTTGCACCAATTAAGACGTGTCTGCTTCATTTTCTTGTTGAGTAATATCTTTTTAGCTAGAGTTTGAGGTGCTAGTCCCATCCCGGTCAGCCTCATTTGCACCGTCCAAAGTGAGCACTGCCTTCATAACGTAGGATTGCACTCTGCACGAAGCTGTGCCGTATTTAGAAGTCGATTCGATAAGCAGAAGGACTTCAAATCATTGTCTTCCCTGGTGGTTGTTTTTCGTTTCATACTGCTACCTTCCTTCCTCTGTACAGTTCCAGTTTGGGCATATTTTTGTAAAATGCTTCTCACTGTACAATCGCTACAGCCAAAACGCCCAGTAATTTCACATTTTGGCACGTTTTCCTGTGCCCTTGCTACAAATAACTAAAGAGACACAGTTAGGCACAGAAGAAGCCCGTTGCGATATCACTGTTAGCGTATTTTCTTTTACCACCATAGTCGGAGAACCATATGGTTCCTCTAATAAACTGTGTAACCCCTTTTAAGTCAACGGCGAATAATTCCATCAGATTTGTAATGAAAGGTACACCGAGTGATACCAGTATTTTTATCACCAGAGCCGGAAATTGACACAAGACGTGTTCCTCTTCCTTCTCTGAACCACAACTCTGGCAGAAATCATTAAACTGGACGCCTGGACCCCATGAGACAGTATAACGACCATAACATAGCAAAGAGTACTATGTGTTAGGCTCAACAAATGGCTGGTGCGATGCAAGTCTATAGAGATCCAGGACTGCCTTGCGATCGCTCCGGATGATTTTTCCACCCAGTATCTCTTAGCGTCCTCGACGTATTTACGCCAAGTGGCTAGTTTAACCGATGACACTGGTTTACCTATTTATAAGGGGTATGAGATCTCTTGTAACGAGGGTCCAAGCTTCATCGGGCTAATGGCCACACAATCACCCCAAAAATTGCTATGCATACATACCCAAATTAATTATTGTGGCGAATTTCTTGGCATCTCCCTAAGAAATTCTCGGCATTCGGCGATTATTTTGGACGTCATTCAATGATTAACCGAAACTCAAGTAATTTAGTGCATAGAGCACTAACTTTTAGTGTTTGGGGTCCCTGTTTGAATCCAAATTGGAACGAGGAAACGTGCATTGAGCTTTGAGTTCACTTAGCTCTGGATAGGTATTTGAGTTGAATCAGGGGTAAAGTGAGTCGCCGAGCTCCACATTCACATTGTCCGTGAATTTGTGAATGATGCTCTCTGCCAACTTCAATCCCTAGACCCGCCAAGGGTAGTCGTGGGATTACTTTGCTTCACAATGACCAGCCAGGGACTTCATAGCCACCTGACCATCCGTAAAAATGCATATACTCACTCCGAATATTTTATTACACATTTGGATGCCGAAAAAATTGCCACAACCTCCGCCTGCAAGACACTAGAAAGGGCTGGAAGTAAAGTGTCCGGAATGGCGTAGTGCATGGTCCAAAGGTGCAAGGAGTCCCACACAATATACTAACGTGGCCAAATTTTTTTCTGGTCCATGCAAAAATGCAATACAATCTCACAGCAGCAAGATTGGCCTGCTGTAAAATAAGTAAATTGGTCGGTAGGCAAGGTAGCATTAGGAAAAGCGCGTTACTAGGGGTAGTTTGGAGGGCACCCTTTAGCAGAAATGCGGCCAACCAGCTAACTTTTCCAAGAAAATGGTGATAAACTGCCTTGATACTGGCCTACCACCAGAACTCCACCTCATAGAGTATTATCGGTAGAGTCATACAACAACGCGGGGTTGTAGACCCCAATTCTCGCATTTGGCTCTTTTGTAGCAGTAAAGAGCACCGAAAAAATTCCACGGTTTTTCTGCTATACTTCCGTTCTATAACAGCTTCGAATCAAGGATCAGTTCCAAGTACTTGACACACTGGATCAATTCAATAGAAACCCCAAAAAACGCGATCCCGACTCCAACATGAAAGTATATCGAGAGAGTAATTTAACCTCTCCGAAAGCGTGGATGTGTAGTTTCCTGATACTGCTAGGGCTATATCATCCTCTTGAGCAACTACCTTGCAGCCGGAACGGTCCAGCTTCATCAGAAGTGTATTTATCTCAATATTCCACTGCAAACAGGAAAGGACAGCGCAAGTGAGCATTTTCTAAGGAAGAAGAAACAATCCTACTCCTGAGAAGCTACGCGAGTTCATGAGAAAAAATAAAGTGTTGGTGTTTTAGTTAGTCCAGATGCTGTCAGGTCATCAATCAGCTTCCAAAATGTATAAGCTATATGCATATTAAACTGATTCCAGGTTTTAGAGTAGTGAATTTCAAAGCCACATACTTCAGTTTTAGCTTGATGGATTGTTTTTACTGGCTAATGAAGCTGGAAATATATTTTTCGTCCCCTATGATTGATTTGTTATTTAAAATTTACGCTATTTAGACCAATAAATTCGACTGCTCAATCGAAATTGTTAGCTGAAAAGTGTAATTCAAAAATCAACATACTCGTATTTACCTTCAAGAAGCAAGCACAAGTAGGGTAAACTGGACTTGATGCCCCACACTCGGAAAATCCTGCCACCAGAGGGCGAAAAGGTGGTAGAAAGGTTGAAAAAATGAAGAAAAACAGACAAAATTATACAAAAAAAGAAAAAAGAAGATAAAACAATTAAGAAAAAGAAAAAAAAGAAAGAAAAGAAGCCCCAAAAGCAAACGCACAACCACAAAAACACAAACATACTAGCCCGACATCTATCGACGAGACTCATGCAACAGCTGTGTGGGGCATCAAGTCCAGTTTTACCCACAAGTATGATAGCTGTAGGTATTCTGCTACTAAATAACACGAATTCTAACGGAAAATAGCTGTATGGTTAAAGAATATACAAACTGATTTCGTCTAAGTACGTTCGACTCATACCGCGTGCGAATGCAAAAGAAATCAAGATCCTAATTCTCATCATGATTTTTTATCCTAAGCGTTATTAGCGCTAAGCGGAAAATTGCGGCGAGCACTTAATACTCAGATGTTATTAAAACCGGCGTCACCAGCGCTGAGCGGAATGTTGTGGTGAGACTTCGAACTTTAATCAACAAATCCAATTTGACCTCCCATTGTGAATTGACAAACAATTTCACTATCACATGGATCCAATAAGATCTGGAAACTATATTACTCATTGTTATTTAGTTTTACAAATGCAGCATTGAAAATGAGAGCTATTACGATAACTTCAAATAAAAATAATTATCGTTTAAATTCGATAAAGGAATTTACAAATTTAAATTTGCGATAGCATCCACATAAGAATCCACATCCATTCATATACACCCTGTATTATGGCTTGCATTTTACGACTGTCACTTTCCAATCAACGAGATTTAAATTATGCGGATACAGCGCCAAAAGTCATATTTTTGACGTTAATGGCGTTTCATCAGTTGCTTTTGAATAGTAGACAATATCCAGTGTCCGTATTTATCGTAGAATTGTGTCGTAAAAATCTGTTTGAATATCTAGAAAAGTAATTTTGCAAAAGCAATCGCCAAGTACAATGACGTCGCCGCTTCAGTACATGAAAGAATTCAACAGCTACGTGAATTTGTATCAGAAACAACGGACTCTGGAAGTTGAGAATTTGCTCAATCGAAATCTATCAGTATGTAACAAAATGATAAAACGGAATTCAACGCACTAGTACGAACTATGTGTAAATTTTGTATTTTAGCTACTGAGCGGTGTTCAAAATTTACAAGTTTTTCGTCCGGATAATTTGGAATGCAGCCAATTCTACATAAGTTTGTATGAAATTTTGAAGCGCCTTGATTTTCGCACAGGCTCGGATTTAGGAATTGCTTGTCTTACTGTCCTGCAGCGAGCAACACGAAATCTCGATGCCAGGCAGGATTTGTTGAATCAATTTAGATTCGTTCCGCTCCTGGCGAAGCTATTAGAAGATACTTTAAGCAAGGTAGGTGTTTTGGCTTCTTGACGGAGATTGCACGTTTTAATTAAAATGTGCGCTCTTGCTACAAATATGGAGCGGTTTGGAAACATTAACACCTTAACTCTGTAATTATCTGCTTATATATAATACCATATTAAATTTTCAATTCCCACTCGCAGGATATCATCATGAGAATACTTGAATTAATGCAAGACCTCTCCTATGGCATCCAAATAACATGGGAAGAACCCTATTTGGCTGACCTCATCCAGAAACTGGTCAAGCTAATATATAGTGAAGAAATACCTGTGGGTGGTTTGGCACTATCAGTCCTGATAAATATCTGCTATAAGAACACTCCATCGATCTACCTCCTTTTCCGTGTCGCACACATTTCAACTTTTACGAAAAAAATAAAACCGTATGGTATCTTGGCTTACAAAATGTTAATTATTATCGATAATTGTATCGATACTCCGGGGCTCGGAAATATTCATAACTTCATTAAGAAAAGCTTGTCAGATATTGGAGATTGCTTCCAAACCTTAAACGTTCCGTATTTGAAACACATTGTGGAGTTCTTGACGGACTCAACGAACAACCAAACGGTGAAATCAACTTTACATGACTATCCTGAATTCAACTCTGATATTGATCGATTGTTAGAAGTGAGAATAGTTCTATAAACTTGCGAAATTTGATTTAATTGTATTCTGATTGCAGCAAATTGATGATGATGGCACTAAAATTGGTCCTTTTGAAACAAGGAGAGAAAAAGAGCAAGGTCTGGCACAGTGTTACGCATTGGTGTTTGTTTTGTTCGAGTCTTTTCTAAGAGCTGGTAATACATCACTTCTACTATCAAAAATCATGCATAGATAAGTTGCAAACTTAATTTGTGGTTTCCTTATTTACAGGTCTAGGACAATTGAGTTTAGCATCTAAATTTTTTAAATTGGCACTAAAATGGGTTGAAACTGAGGATTCATCAGCAAAAGCACTAGATTTGATGAATACAATTATTACGATAGGTAATTACATCTTTTCTTAGTTGTTCATAATTTCTGCAATCAATAATTTCATTATCAGATGATGAAGAGGCAGTAAAATACTTGAAAGACTTCGAATCTATCATCCCAAAAATACTGAGTCGCATCGAAAAGAACGGAATGCTCAATAACCAGGTATATCTCAAACAACTATAAAAGATCTATCATACGTTAGAATCAAGTTTAAATTTTTTTTCAGATCATCGCTTTATTCAAAGTCATGATCTCCCTCCTGCGACATACAAAAATGCAAACAATTGTGTTGTCTACTTTTACAGAATCGTATTTTGATAAAATGTTCTCGACATTAATAAACACAAATCCAGAGTCACTAAACTATGCTAAATTCTCCAGCGAAGAATTAGGAAAATATTTACTGTGTCTTCAGATTTTGATTGAATTCTCGCATATCGCGCCAACAGTGTGGCAAAGTAAAGTTACGAAGCTATTCGAAATGAAACAGATCCACTATGTGATGGCAAGAGGTATTTTGTGTGAAAATGAGGATCTCTGTCAAGTTGTATTTGAAATGGCCAAAACATCAAACTTTCCACGAGATGATGTCGCAAAGGTAAAGCATCTTATTGATATTCACATAAATCATTTATACTTGAAATTAACAGAAATCAATGTTTTATGGTCTTATTTTCTCGTTAAATTTACAGATCACCTCGAAACTCAGTCCTCTAGTCACGGTGAACAATGCAAAAGGATCCACAGACGCTGGCAAACATTTCAATGAGAGCAGAATGACAGAAAATCTTTGGATTAATGAAAGTCTCGTGGATAGATTAGAGAAACTCATAGGGCGCATAATCGAAGCGAAAAGTCGTTCTGAATTCAATAACGTAGCAACATCAGAGCTTATTGAACTGTTCCACTATAAAATCAATTTGTGTCAAAACACTGAAAAGAATCTAGTTAAGAAACTCGAACATGCAAACGACGAGGTATGGCATTGTATCTATTTTGAATTGATTATTTACCGTTTCTTCATCTATCAGATCACAAATTTGTCGCATCGTATCAACCTACTGGCGCATGAGATGTCTCAGTATTATAGTATGAATTTCAAGTTACATCTGACGCAAGAGCGGTCAGTTTTTCACTCTCATATATTTCTTGTAGATTCTGGTAACATTTAACTTTTTTTAGTTTGCAAGCTGAGAATAAAGACTATTTGAATCAAAGGGACATCCTGAAGGAGTCAAGTAATGAACTGATGAAAATGATTGAATCTGACCGAAAGAAATACCAATCGTATTTGATTTCCTTAGAGGCAAAAAAGACTGAAGTCGAAGGTAAGGAATCACTTATAAACTTTAATTTAGCTCTGAATAATAGTTCTTGTTTATGGCATTGGCCTGCTTTTTTTAACGAATCATTTAATCATTTGCGGTTGCAGTCGTAAAGAAACTTTCAAATCCACAACGTTATATTGATTTTTCATTTGCTAAGTATAAATATATATGTTGTGGCTATTTTTAATTAAAAAAAAATTTAGTGCGGTCACTATGTCTTGGTTTAGTATTTCGAGGCTTATGAAATAGTTCAATAAAAATATACTGAACTGACCGAACCAACAACACTCAAGTTAATCGCGAAATAAGTGAGAATAAAAATATCAATTTAACTAACCTCAGGGTTTAATTCTAAGTCCCTCTCTCTATTTTCTGTACACTCAAAGCCTTAGCACTCTAGAGTTTGGTTCGAAGTATTTATTGATTAGTGTTATCTACATCAATAACAAGTGCAATTAAGGACTAAACGAGGCAAATTGCAAAAATAAAAATAAAAGTACGGGACTTAAAAAAAAGAAAGAAATATTATTTCGAGTTTAGGCCAGCTTTTTGCAGATAAACCAATGGCTGGGCGATTACGATCTTTGCGAAAGACAGTATAAAGAAGTAAAATTTCATTATTCCCCAGTCAGCCAGGTCTCAGCTAGGCTTATTATGTCGTCTGGCGCTATAGTTAAGGAAAGTTTAAAGTAATAGGTTTTGGTCTTCAACCCCCGATCACAAATTTTAAGACAGTCCTACGTTCTAAGTAACATTTCTCTTCACCGTTCACCGTTAAAAATTCTAGAGATGGCTTTTACAAACTCTTTGAAAAAAACACCAGTGTGCCAGAAATCTTTATTATGCAAATCTGAGGTTCCATGTGTGGCAGAGATGCAGAATGAGATCTGCTGTCACGTCTAGCAAAGACGGAGTGTCTCTGAGCATAGCTTTAATGTAAGCAGAGGCTTCATTGGCAGTGGTTCTATAAGAGAACCGTAATACAAATACTTTCAGAGGCGGAATCAAGACTTTCAAACAACGGAGTGAGAATTGAGGCTCATATAGTCCACTCATATAGTCCACACTGAATAAAAGGCGTCTGCAGAACCCGTCGAATAGCCAATAACCAAATGCGGAATAGGTATGCTCATGGTCTTAATAATATGATGAATTTGCCGTTGTTGCATTTGCTGCAAAGTTGCACACTCGCCACGTGTTAGCTCCTGGGACACATATCGTTGCAATTGTTTCTGACAACTGGTAGGTTGTACCACCCCACGAAGAAAAAATCATCTGAATCTCTCCTTGAGTTATATAATCTCCTATGTTTTGGTAACACCAATCATTACATATGGTATTTTAAATCCTCATCTTACATGTTTATGTTGATCAAGACTCCCAATAAAAATGTTAACCCGGCGCACAATTTAGACCCGTACATTCCTACAATTTAATCACCTATGATAACTGGTAAGATGACCTTAGAAAAATTCGAGACCACATGAAAAGAATGCGTTGAAAAATATAAATTTCAATTCTTTTGCACTACATCTACATATAGTAAACTAAATTTTGGGCTCTCGTTCTTCTCACAGTTAAGCTAGTGTAAAAATAGAGCCGAGCAAACTCAATTAACTATTAAGTACTTGGGTAATAGTAAATAATTTTTTCCCCTCAAAATAATTACCTGAATGAAAGAGGTATTTCAAAAAATCGTAGAACTAATGAACCTTGATCCAGGCGGCCAAGGCCCGACGTCGGGCTGTTGTGCCACGGTGATGATGAATGAACTTGCTACAATCCGATGATATTGGCATTCTTCTCACCACTGAAACCTATCTTTAGTCTGAAATTCGGTTGCCTGTTGCTCATTATCTTTCTCAGAGATGCGAGTAGCAATGATTCTAATCAACAATAAATTAAAAGCACTTTCAAGTAATCTTATCATCTGCCGGAGTTTTTTATATTTTCACCTTTTGTACTCTTTATAGTCATGAAATGGGCTTCGTTGTTAATCTATCTATTTCTCATCAATAAATGCTATAGAGCTAGTAAATCAAATTTTCTTTTCTCTGAAGCATAGTATTAGAATGTATATTTTATATTGGTATGTGTAAGTAGGAATATATATATATATATATATATATATATATATATATATATATATATATATATATATATATATATATATATATATATATATATATATATATATATATATATATATTGCATTCTTTATTATCTGTCATCCATGGATTATTTACGTAGAAAAGACTAGTCTTTTTTTTCCATATGCTACCGCTTTGATTTAGTAGAACGTGTAAAACTGCCAGTGTATTAATTTAATATTTAATTTACAATTACCACAAACGCCACACGGTCTTGAATATGATTTTAAAATTTTTGTCTTCCAGTTTTGCGTAAGGAATTGGAAAGTTATAAAGAGCAAGATACCATCAAAAATGCGCAACTTAAAAAATATGAAGCGGAACGATGTGAAATGGTAAAAGAATCTATTTTTCAATTTATTCGCATCCTTGCTCATAAATTTAACTTATTTGATTTCATTTATTCACTTAGTCGAGCCGCATAGAGCAACTAAAGAAAACTATTCATAAATATGAAGAAATGATCGCAGAAAACAGGACGCTTCTCGAACAACGTGAAAAAGAGAATGTAAAGGCCACAAAATCAATCGATGAACTCCGTGAATCGAACAAGAAATCGGACGATCTCATTAAGCATCTGGAGAAGCAGTTGGCTGCAAAGAACGAGAAGATTCGTACATACGAGACTGAACTGGAAGAGACGGAAGAAATGCGTAAAACAATTCTTAGTTTAATGGAAAGTAAACGACCGAAACGGGGTAGCTAATGAATAATAATAATAATAGCAACGAATAGGGTAGAGTTGTATGTATTATTGCTTAGGAATTGTAATTTGGCTACAAAATCGCTCTCGATATAAGTGCTAGCTATCATTACGGTGAATAATGGAAACATTGTTTTCAAATTGACACTTTTTTATACTTAAATTCAAATTGTACGTTTGTAGTGCATTGAAAATTAAGAAATCGTTTTAAATATATAAAAATATAAAATTTTTGTCAAAAAAAAATTGTTCTTCTGCGCAAATATTTAAAAAAAATTATTAGAACATAAATTAATATGCAATCAACGACGCGTTAAATTGTCAAAAGCGTGTATCAGATTGAATTTGTATTTAGATTGGCGTCTCCATATTTTTGCGTCCTTCCACTATCTCCATTCTCATTCAGTAGCATGCACGGTCCCTGTGCACTATTTTATTTGGTTTAAGGGAAGGTACAACCGTTATCATTTTTTTTACATTTCGTTGCATTAAATTATATTTTTGTCCCCAACGACATGTGTTCATAGAAAAGTCTACAAAAACTCTAGTGCCGTCTTCATTGATGTGTTTGATGTGTCATTTTTACTTATCTTTGAACTTCATTACTTCATTCGCCGATTATATCGAATTCGGTAAAGTATTCAGATTTTATATAAATTCAACAGTTCCCTCTTAACCATATTCGGAGGAATATGCAAATTGAAACCGCTGATCGCTCCTTGGAAACTGGAATCCATGTTCTCTCTTTCATCATTTGCACGGAGACTTAATAAGAAAAATAATGCAGAAGTCAACGCGTAGTACGGGTTTTTCAGCTGCGATCCTTTTGTGCTGAAGAGTTTTGAATCAATTTCTTTTCCTCCTTCCATCCGTCTTTTGAATCTCTCAGCCATTAAACCTTAATCTGATTGTTTTTAATGTGTACCAATTTTTTCCTAGCTTGTAAAAAAATATTTTAATAAAAAAACCGATTTTTCCTTTCGAAGCTAGATATATTGAATTTTGTAACAAATATCGATATTTCGAGGGTAATCTGCAATCTTCTTCAGTGTCCTCTTCTTCAGTGTCTGAAGAAGAGGCCAGATTACCCTCGAAATATCGATATTTGTCACAAAATTCAATATATCTAGCTTCGAAAGGAAAAATCGTTTTTTTTTATTAAAATACTTAATCTGATATTTCGCACAAACATTTCATACTATAATTCATAGCATTAACTATCATTACTTTCAAAATATCAATATTTTTACTTTGCTCTACAGTCATAATGCTCTAGTAGTAGTCTTATTGTTTCGTCTCAGTCTAGACTTCAATCAACGGGAAAAACATAATGTAAATCATTTTATACAAAATTAGCTCCATAGGATCTGTATATATTTTATTTAAATTCTTGCCGGTCCGTGGCAAATTTTGTCGTCGGGTTACGCTCGTGTGACATGCTACGACGACTACGCCAAACCAGCTCTGAAACGAAATTGTTGCGTGAAAAAGGATATCGGTTAATCAAGGAAATAGGTGAAGGTGCCCATGCAAGAGTAAGTAAAAAACAGTTAAGAGCATGTTATTTTTCTTGATTTACCTTTTACTTGATATGTAGGTATATCTTGGTGAGTTCGGGCAAGAAGCAGGAGACTCTTTTCGTCTAGCATGCAAAGTAATAAATATCACAGATGCTCCAAAACGCTACGTGCAAAAATTTCTACCAAGAGAATTGGGAATCCTGGTTAGACTTCGACATCCGTACATTGTTCATATCTACAGTATCTTTCAAAGAAAATTCAGTTTTTATATTTTTATGAGGTAATTCCGGCACATCTGGATGCAACGAAATTTATTGTTTTATTTTATGTTTCATAACTGAAATACATCTTTTCGAATCCATTTAGATATGCTGAACACGGAGACCTATTTGAATACATTAAGTTGAAAGGTCTGCTAAAAGAAAATCACGCGAGAATTTGGGTGAGACAGATTGCTCTCGCTCTTCAATATCTTCATACTCTAGAAATCGTTCATCGTGATTTGAAATGTGAAAATATCCTGGTAACGGCGCATTTGAATCTGAAACTAACGGACTTTGGATTTGCTAGGTGAGTTTACAGTATCATTATTGTGGAATGGCCGAACTCGATTTGGGCCCTTGGGTTTCTTTCGTAATTTTAAAATCAGAATATTGAAAGGTTTACAATTACATAATAATTCATCAATTTGCTAAATTTGAATAATGTTCTTAATTTCATAACTTTCAGAGCGGTTGTCGATGAGTTTGGTGAAGCGGAGTGGAGTGAAACATATTGCGGCTCGAAACAATATGTTGCACCTGAAATACTCCGAGGTATCCCATATAGTCCTAAAGCAGCTGATATGTGGTCATTTGGTGTAGTAATGTACACAATGCTAAATAAAGCGTTGCCATTTAACGAGCGCGATAAAAGAACGTTATACATTGCGCAAATGCAAAAACAGTGGAGGTTTCGGAACCGTGTCGTCGATTCTTTGTCCAATGAAGTGAAACACTTAATAATTGCATTGATAGATCCTGAACCGACTAAACGAAAAACCATAGATGAGATTGTAAATTCAGATTGGATAGCAATGGATCCAAAATTACGAAGTATGCATTAAGTGATTTTACTGCTTTCGAGAGACATATATTGATGCTCAATTCTAATATTTCAGAGCTTACCACATCGGAAAATAACGCCCTCTTTGCTGCACTCGAAGAGACAAAGAGCTATGGGGGTAAGACTTATCAGTCTGCGACCGGGAGAAGAGCCACTTCCAATACGTTTAAAAGACAAAGCAAAGATGGTAAGTACTGCTTAACATTTTATTGATTTATATTACCATGATAAATATGAAAAAAAATATGTACGATCATTAAGGAAAAAAACAATAATGCAGTATAAATACAAAATACACGGACACATTTAAAAAAAAAATCATTACAAATTTGATAGCATCACACTATTTTATTTTACTTTAGTTTTGATGGGAATTAAGTGGAATACAGAGGTCCTCCAAGAGTAGTAGCTGCTTACTTATGGGCTCATTATATGTCTAGGTGGTGTGATGATTGTATTCACTGAGCAGAGTTGCGTACCTAGTGCGTCTTGCTCGGTCATTAAAAGCAATTTTTTGACAGAGCCTGGTCCTTTACCGGTCTTTAGTTCATGAATAGCTTCTATTATAGCCTCTTGTGCTAGAAAAAATCTGCCAATAAGAAGTTTTGCTGTGATTTTAGTAGACATGGTTGAAGTAGAGATTTGTGTCGACTAAAAGGGACTTTGAAAATGGTCAGCGAAAAAGTTACATAGAACTTCTGGACCGGAAGGAACCGTTTCAGCTCGAAACATAGAACAAAGATTTTACGTTTTTAAATAACGAAATCAAAAAAACTTTCTCGGGTCAATTATATTTTTTCCCCATTGAATTAACGTGATTTGATAACCATCCATCGAGATTTGATGAAATTTTTTTTGTAGTGGATAGTTCAACTGTAAAAGCAGAGTGATGAAGAGTGTTCGAGAAAAGATTATCGTCGTCAATAGTTAGGCTAACCACCACTTCGTCCTAAAAGGTTGTAAATATCAGATTCAATCAACTGCTATTTTGGTTAGGGATAGCGATTATTTGATGTAATTCATTTTCCCTAGTGTAGATGGTCAACAAAAATCTGCTTACCAGATCTCTGAGTGACCTATCACCACGGGATATTTGCGGTTTGACTCACTAATATGTGAATCTACACAACCGTTACAGGAGTAATTTAAGAACTTAACTTTAAATAGTGTGAGCAAGTTTTCACTGATTAGTGTATTTTAGATTACATCAAAAAAGCAAGTAGCAGAGTTTTTATTTGTTATAGGATAACCATTTGCCATTTTGTCTTCGATTCCGAAACTTTTCGAAAAGGTGGTATACGATAAACTTTCTCCGCTTGTTGATTCCCGTTTGAACGAGCAACAACATGGCTTTAGAAAAGGTCGCTCAACTACCACGAATTTGACAATTCTAATCTCTGACGTTCTATGCAAAATGGAAAAAGGATACCAAATTGACGCAGTCTACACTGACTTCAGTAAGGCGTTTGACAGAGTTGACCATTCTACCTTGATTCTAAAGCTTCAGAAATTTGGTATTGCCGGGTCTTTACTCAGCTGGCTGACCTCCTACCTTCGCGATCGCACACAATGTGTAAAATTTCAAGGATTTTTATCGAAAAACGTTAGTGCTACCTCTGGTGTACCCCAAGGTAGCCATCTTGGCCCACTTCTTTTTAATATATTTATTTCTGACTTATCTGACGTCCTAGCAGGCATACCTCATTTACTCTATGCAGACGATCTCAAACTTTATCAGACTATTGAATCGAAATCGGATGCCCCCTTTCTCCAATTCAAGCTTAATTCACTTGATCAGTGGTGCAATATAAACAAGCTCTCTCTCAATATCAGCAAATGCCAAGTTATTAGTTTTTCCAGGAAATGCACGGTCACACACAATACGTACTTTCTCGGCAATAATATGCTAACCCGAGTTGATAACATTGCTGACCTCGGTGTTATCTTAGATGAAAAACTCCGCTTCACCTTACACTTTGATAAAATGCTTTCTCGTGCGAACAAACAGCTAGGTTTCATCAAAAGACGTGCCAAAGAATTCCGTAGTCTGTGGGTCACAAGATCCTTATACACTTCACTTGTACGTCCTATTCTCGAATACGCTTGCATTAGCTGGAATCCCGCTTTTGAAACCTACAGTGACAGACTCGAGTCAATACAAAAACAATTTCTACTTTTCGCCTTGAGAGAACTGTACAACCCTTATGATTTTAATAGCTTACCCCCTTATGAGTTTCGACTGGGTCATTTAAACCTATCGACACTAGCCTCCAGAAGAATAATGATATCGGCCTGCTTCACATTCGACGTCATTAGAGGCACTATTAATGTAGAATTCCTGAATAGTAAAATTTCGATAAATATCCCTGTGAGGAACACCAGGTCCAATCGTTTCCTAAAAGAATATTCACATTCGACGACATATGCAGCAAATGAGCCTATAAATAGATGCTGCAGAATATTCAACAGCATAAGTCACTTATATTCCCCTACGATTTCCAAATCATCCTTCAAATCCGCTCTTTTGCATGCCATCCATACCCCTAAACCTTAAGCCATAGCTATATGTCTATGTTTTTATTTATTGATTGTTATTTATTAATCTTTTTGTTACTTTTTTCATTTGTTTGTTACTTATTTAACTTGTTTGTTTTTACTTTTTACTTCACTTTACTTTTCCATTTTATTTTTATTTTGTTATTTTATATAAGATTTTGTACCTTGTTTGGTGAATTAATAAAATAAAATAAAATAAACAAACTAAAAATATATATAAGTGCTTTTACATAATTAACAATGGTACACCAAGACAAATTAGTTTTGGATGGGTCATTCGTCGTAACGACAAATGTAATGACAGAGATTCAATCCTTAAAAATACAAAATTAACAATGTTTTTGACGGAAAGAAGAATTTTTTGATGCTGTTCAGCTCTTTGATGCAGAATATTATTAATCACAACCTAAGAGCTGTTATCAAAAATTTTTTGAACAACTATTTATTCGACATTTGTTTTCTACACGCATTCGAACTGTCTAGTTTAATGAAAGGTTCATTATTCTTTAGTGGTGTATTGGAAACAAATGGCAACTGGACTTGAAGTTGACGTTTCCTTCCTCAACAGAATGGATGACATTAACGTGAATAGGAGACGAGCATGGTAATCTGAAGATATATGTTGGCGGCGGTTCGATATTCTTGATTCGAGTATTTATTTGTCAACTTGAAATTTATTGTTTCCAATTTCTATAAATTTTTAGTGAAAAATCAAATATTAGTCTTTGATTTCGTCGTTAATTACATATTACACTTTCTTACTACGTAGAGACCTTGGTAATGTAAAATCCTTTTCCAGATTTAATCAGAATAGAATAATTTTCGATTTCGAGACAACGATGAAATAATTAAACGAAACCCGTGTTAAGTTATTTTTTGTATTAGTTTATAAACTTATTTCGAAACAATTTAGAGTACTTATAAGTAAATATGTTCATCAAATGCATTTTAGTTACAATTAATATCAGCATATACTTAGGTAAAATGTTTAGTCTTTTTTTTTGTTATACACTTAGATTAGGATGTAATTCAAATTATAAAAGTCTTATTGTTAGAATTAAAGCAAATGTGAGAAGACATGATGGAACTATCCACTCAGAGCTTGATTCTTTACTAGACTTAGAACCATCAGCGTCATCGTCATCAGTTGACTGTCGAGTCTCCGCACGTTCGGAACATGAGTTTCCGCAATCTTTTCCTTCACAAATATCACAGAGAGTTGCTCGCGGCGATGAATAGAACATTCGAGCCTTGTGCACTACAAATAAAAGTAGTTAGTGCAAAGTATTATACTACGTTGATATTGAAAAATAACGTATGAGTCATGAATGATTCTTACCATTGTCATAATAATCGTAGATAATTACTGAAGCAGGTTTTTGATTGGCAACTTTGTGGGTTTTAAATGCGTCCAGAGTCGGACAAACTTCATTACGATCTAAACTATCGAAGTAAATTAGCACTTTTGTATCACTCATTGCAGTTTCAACTTTCTGTAAGGAGATAGTTTATAGACATTATTCGTTTGTAACATAATATATCCCTCAGAAAATGGTTTAAAATTAATTTTGTGGAGTATCACGAAACAGTTATCATCTAAAAAAAACCTCACCTTAATTCGTTTTGTTGCCTCCAAAGACGGCAGTGTATCTAAATCGACTGTGAATCCACTTGGAAATGTAACTTCCATTACAGCCATATTTGACTTATTCGTGCCACCGATAACGGGTACAAAACTAAGAAGGTGATTGACAATACAAAATTTAATGTTTGGTAACAAGAAATCAATCTTTAATATATACCTTGTACATATGGACAAATGGATAAATTCTGTGTGCGACATACGATTCACTTGCGGATCCAAACTGAATCTTGGCCAAGCTCCTGTTACGTTTGCGTTGTATTTGTAAGAAATCTGTGCTAAAGCAATACCACGTCCTGAAGCAGTAAGTGTGATTTCTCGAACGGATGAAGGTAACTAAAATGGTAATGATTCAAAAGAATTTTCTTGTTAAAAAATTGAAAGTTTTCTCAAAACTCTGAAACACGCTGTGGCTTTTAGCACAAAAAAAAGCAAAAGGGTAAATTGTGTGTGTGAAAAATACGAAGTGTAGCACAAAAACGAGAATACTTACACTATAAGTCTGCAATACTATAGAGTTAATCTCATTAACGTTCATCCTAGTCTCAGCTCCATCTCCGTAACTGAAAACCACTTGTACATTGCTGTCTTCAAACGATATTTTCTCGGTGAATTTCATGAGGGCCATTAGCCCGACCATTGTGTCCTGGGTTGATTCGAATCCGCCATTGTTGTTCATTTGCGATATCAACCATTTCAATATCGGCAACGAATCAGTAATCAGGCCCGCTTCAAGATAGGCGGCCAAAGCGTATGCAGTAATTTCGATATTAAGACTTCTTGGCTTTGAGTACCACGGACTCTTCATTTCACTGCTCGGAACAGATTCGCTCCACCACTTCTTGTCAGCTGGAAATATTGAAAAAATATCTTGTTGAGCCAGATTGAGATTCCTTTGGAATGCATGAGGGTTTTACCGTTTGTTGTAGCACGGCTGTCTAAATTTTGTATGAATGAACCTTTTGCATTATGATCAGCCATTTGCAGGGCATACGTAGCCACGGCGAAGGAATAGAGGTCGTCATTGGGGTCTGCATTTCGAACGATGTAATCAAGAGCTTTACTGATCACATTTCGGAATTTCGGGACTTGATTCTGTAGAACAGATTTATATTCAATACGATGTTAAGTGAAAACGATATGTTTACAGTTCAGCGAATTTTCTTACCGCATTCTCAAGGAAAGCCAGCAATGCGAATGCGGTGAGCGAGACTCCTTTGCCCATAGCATGCTGTTTTTCCAAGACACTGCCGGATTCAATGAAACTTCCATTAGGCGCCTGATTTTTGGCTAAAAATTCAAGTGATCCCGTTATGATGCTCTCATCGATTTGCGTATATGCAGACGCTTGACGGAAGAACCGTGCAACATAAGCTGTCAACCAAGTACTGCCGTTTTTGTCTGATGAACCAAAAGCACTGAACGATCCGTCCTTCCGTTTATAAGCGAGCTGACGTTGATAACCTAATTCTAGGTACTTTCTTGCTTGTATTTCAATCGCGGGTGTAAGTTGGTTTGATTTCTGGAAGAATAATATTGTTTTACAAAAGCCAAAATAAAGATATGCTGATCAATAGAAAATAACATCTTCTCTTGCTTTGTGCAGAGAAAGAGAGAGAGAGAGAGAGAAAGAGAATTAATCATGTAATTTCTAATAATTTCTAATTTCTTTATAAACCATATCCTCATACATACCTCTAAATGCTGCAACACCAATAAATTTGGTATAAATGTTATCATATTCTGCTCGCCGCACCCAGAAGGCAATTTGATTAAATTATTTAAATTTTTAATTGCGGGCCCCAAAAGATCACCAACAACAGATACTTCAATCTGTATAGAATCATCAACGGCATTTCTTGGTATTTCGATAGTTATATTTTCAGTTTGCTCAGTGTTTGCACGAAGGTCCACCAGAAAGCCTTTATTAACGTATTCCGTTACACCGGATGGTTCAACCCTTAAAATCCTCTCAATTGTGTCGCCACCCAAAGCGCTATTCGCTGTCAATTTGATTGTAATTTGACCAACTTTCTTTGGACGTATTATGAATGATAAGGATTGGGCTGAGTTGGTGGGTATATTGCCGGTTTTTCGAAGATATAATTTGATTTCTAGAATAATTAAATTGTATGTTATGATATATGATTTATTATTAAATTCAAAACGAAAATGAAATTAAATATTGATGATGAGGTTGAAAAAATAATATTTGTTGCAATTGAAGTTGAAAATTACTATAGTAACGAATCAAATAAACAAAATATTAAAAAGTCGCAAATTAAAAGGAAAATTAGGAAAATTACTAAAAAAAAGTGACAACCAAAGAACTAAAAGGATTCGAAGAACCAAGATTTTGATACGATAATAATTCCATTTATGAATCCATAGATACAGAAATCTCTTTCTCTTTAAAAATGCTAGTATGTAGCGTTGAGTGGTCGATTTAATCCAAAGAATAAAATTTACATTCAGACTTTTTATAAATTTTCCAACAACGTCATTCATCTAAGCATGTTCTTCTCTTTGATACTTTTGGAAAATAAAAAATACTGCAATCTCTTATTTTTATTATTCCAACCTATTTTCTAATAATTACTTGGAGTCGCTTCCGCCACTTCATTGTTGATATCAACAAATTCAAATTCTTGTGCAGTATTATAGAGAGTAACTTCTGCATCCAAGCTTCTGTCCAAATAGTTAAATACCACAACCGGAATCGATAATACTTCGCCTAAAAAATATATAAAAATTAATACAACATTTTTCATTTTGTCTATTAAAAAATTACCAGCTTTGATAGAATATGGAAGATCTGTGGTTATAAAAAATTGCTGAAGAACTTGTGTATGGCGCTGTGAAGTAGATAGGCCCAGTCCAGTTACAGGATCCACAGAAAATGCTTTTAGTACCCACGATGTTTGAGAAGCAGGAACTTTTCGATGAATCGTAGTACGACCTTCGTTTCTGGAATACAAGAACTTGTAATACTTGTTCATCTTGATAATTTCCCTTAAAAGAAAAGTACTGAAATTGATAATGAAACCTACCCCGATGAAATGTTCATGAAAAGCCATGTATCCATAATATTCTGTTTGACATGGACACGTGGTCGACTCCAAAACGGTTTCGGAATACGACTGAATGCATAAGGACCGGCAAGTGGTGGCTTAGTGTTCAGTTCGAATTTATGTGCTGGACCAATATCGGTTTTCTTGATTGTTGTTTGTTTTGAACCGTCAGCACTTTCAGTTGCTATCTCTTGATAAAATGTTGGTGTAAGACTATTTGGATCTGTATAAAAAAAATTGGTTATGATTCTAGTATTTTTATTACTGTGGAAGTAAAATTCATTAGGATAAGGCAGTCTATTGCTAGCCTCAGTATTGAGATAGTTTAACATCACGAAAGAACTCGAACAGTTAATAAGAAAAGTTAGAAGACCTACTGTCCTGATTTTTGGTGAATACAAAAATAAGGGCTGGAAGTCCACAGTCCATTAAGAAAACTTCCTTGATTTACGCAGGTTTTTTTAATAATTGTTTTTCCATGCCTTTCAAGCAAACAGTGTGCATTTACGTCAAAAGGCATGGCTTTCATTTTGAGCGCACAAGGATCAACTGGACTTGAAATTATTTTTATATTTTAGGTCTCGGGTGTTGGCTTTATAATAAAATAAGTATTACTCAAACTATTTTATTTGAAAGAAAGGTTTATGCTTTATTTCAAATACAGCATGCTCTCGAAATATTAATTTCTGCTAAGAAATTAAAATACATTTAGCTTCTGAGAGGAAATTTGGTCTTTGAATTATCCACACGAAACATCGAGCTGATAGTTACGAATGCACAGAGCACAAAAACAATGATTGCAATTAACGAGCAAACAATAGATTATATTGTTTTTATTGCGTACCATATTTTTTTCCTAGTTTGTAAAAATATTTTAATTTAAACCAATTTTTTCCTTTTGAAGCTAGATTTATTTTAATTACTCGACATATATCAATATTTCGAGGGTAATCTGACCGATAGAGACTGAAAAAGAGGGCAGATTACCCTCGAAATATCGATATATGTCCAGTAATTAAAATCTAACTTTAAAAGGAAAAAATTGGTTTAAATTAAAATAGATTATAGTTTTTAATCCTAATCATGATTAATCAAAGCAGATTCTTAAAAATAATGTACGCCAATATAAGAAGCACTCAAAACAAATTCGATGATTTAAACGCATACTTTTTACTAAACCCCTTTAAAAGATGGTCATTGCTTCCCAAATCACATCGAATATCTTTGTTCATCGTTTGAGAAGAATCAAGTGGAACAAGATACTTAGCAAATGGATCGCGGATCGCAAAAAGAGATATTGGTATGTACGAAAAGCATATACGAAAAGCATATAAAATGTACAAAGCAGCTCCCAACTGTGTGGTGAAAATACAAGATTGCCAACATTTAAAAATCCAGTGGAATCGAACAGCAAGGGAAGATAAAAAGGAATTTTATACGAAAAGATTTTAAGCTTTAGGCGGAAAAACTAGCGTTAAAAACTGGAGACTAATAAATGAACTGATAAAACCACAATAGAGCTACACATAGATGGATTATTGATCTCTTCTAATGAAGCAATTACGGAGCAGTTAGCTAAATATTTTACAGTGATCACGCAACATTTTCAGCAAATATCTGAACAAAATCATTGTCCAATGCCAAGTCTCATATCTAGCATTTAGTTGAGACCCACAATACCTAGTGAAGTAGCTAAAATAATCTCCAAATTGAAAACGGTGTTTCTCCGGGAATTGATTATATAACACCAGAAGACATCAAAATGTTTCAGGAACAAATATCTAAGGTTCTGGTGAAAATCATAAACAACCACTTAAGAGCCGTCACGTTCCCAGCATGCCTCAAATTGTCGAAATTAACATTATTTTTAAAAGGAGGTGAAAATTATCAAATTATCGTTGAATAGCCGTCACCAGTGTGATAAGTAAAGCGTTTGAAAGAGTCATAAATCCTTCATTAATTTATTATTTCAAAGAAACATCAATTTTAAGTCCAATGCAGTATAGTTTCCAGAAGTACAGCAGCACTATTGCCGCAACCCTTAAATTGTAAATTGGATTAAGGCTATTATGTGGCAGCAATTTTCAGCGGGAATCGCATCACATTTTAGTCCGTTAAAAACTATTTACTGGATAAAAAATACTGACAAGAGAAGGAAACTACATCAGTCCGAAATGTTCTGTAAATAAAAGTATCCCACAGGGGTCGATCCTGGCGCCTATGCTTTTTCTCATCTACGTGAACCGCGTTCAAGATCTCCGCCTTTCTGGTAAAATAGTCTGTTTGCTGATGAAAAGATCAGCCAGCCATCGAAAATACAATAAATATGAATTGGGATAAATACTTGAAATGGCTGCGACAGAGCAAACTCGTTATAAATGTCTACAAAACCAAATACATTGTATTCGATCAAAAAAGGGCACTTTTAACCCTTATATTCGATTTGATGGAGCTTAACTGAAGAAGGTCGATTCGAAAAGATATCTGGGATTGTTTTTCGATTCAAAAATGTCCTGGGCACAGCATACCAGCTACATCAGAAGTAAAATCACATCATTTATTGCAACACTGAGAAAACATGATTTCCTAGAAAATCACACTTAACCTCTGATCTTCTAACATCGAACTAATTGGAAGGCTTGTCACTAAGGCGATAACGTTATACTCGTAATAAGAATTCCGACCTTAACACCAACGGTCGATGTGTGCACTCGATCAGAGTTGTTAAACATCCAACAGATTATTAATTTCAAAATGTGGAATTAAGAACAAATTATGAAGTGGCCAGATATTTCTCGGACTGTTGGCAAGTTGACTGGCAGAGGAATCAGGTTTGTCGGCAACCTTTCGGTTTGTACATCAAGAACTAATAGATTGAAAATGGATACGTTGCCAGATACTATAAAAAAATTCAAATAACATCGTAAAGTTCAAAGAAAATTTAAAATGGTACATAGAAAATTAACAATAACGCACAGTGTCCAAAAACCCAAGTTTTTTTTTTGTGTACTTTTCTCTGGGTACATGTCAATGACGACAATTGTAAGACAGTAAAAGAGAGTTCAGCATATTTCTAAGAATTGTGCTGTCCCTTATACCAGCACTAGTTGTCTGGGAAGCACTACAAAAAATTTGATCGAAGGAAGAAAATTATGCACACGAGAGAGAAGTGGAAGGATCGAGGAAAATAAATAGTTCGCTTTGAAAGCTAGCAGGAATCAAACAATTCAAGCACTACTCGCTTATGGCTTATAAAATTAATTTCATTGCAACCACACTCACTCATTTCAACGCTGTAATCGGAATTGGTCAGTGTCACCACTCCAGAATCTAGTCCAGGATATCGCTTGAATCTATCAGAGTCAGGTGTCATAGATTCATAGTTCATAAGCTCATCAGCCAAAATATCAGGAGTGATGTCGTTACCTGCAAAAAAAAAACACCGAATTTGAATGATTTTCTTGCACTCTTACCCAATCACTGTTGAGTTGATACTAACCACTCTTAAGCTCCAACGAGTTTTGATCGACAGCCATAATTCCAATATAGGAATTTGGTTTCGTTGTAATCGTAATATCAACATCCTGATCAGGAGTGGTTTTTGATGGTGCATCAATACGCACATAATTGCCCAAATCATCACCTAGCTGTATGGTTTCTTCATCGAAAACAAAGTCACCATTATCGATGTAATAGACGAAAAGTTTCGCACGTGGAACCATTCCCGATGTAGCTAGGAATTTGAAAACCATGCGATTCGAGTCAGGAACCTGAAAGCATTTAAAATATCTATGTGAAATTGAATGGTTGAATGCCTAACACCTTCAAACGAAATTGAATTATAGGGTTTGTTGTATTTTAACCTTAAAAACCCACAATTTTTTCTTACTAGTTTAAACCGTTTTCCAACATTTTTAAGGCACGACCTTAATCATTAAGATACATATCAGTCAATAGCTTTAACTTACATCAACTACATTTGAAACCAAAATATCTCCACGTCCAAGAATTTGATACATAAAATAGCGCATTGAACTGTTGGCTCTGACCGAAACCTCAACTTCATTATTTATCATTGGTCTGAAAATGAGAACAATTAAGATTCTACGAATTATTCCATTACGCACATTTCTCTTACTTTGGCGTCAAAACCTCAATTTGAATAAACTTTCCGTTTGAAATCATTTTTTTCGAAATCAATCCTAAGCTCGAAAATGCATTTAAATACTCAACCTGTAACGAAAAGCTTGATTTAGATCAATTTAGAAAATTTTTGAAAGTATCTTACATTAATCGAATACGAATCAATAGCGTCGTTAGGTAGTGTGAACATCATTTTTACCATTCCAGAACTATCTAATCGGTGTTCGGTTTTATTCATGTTATCTCCACTCAGGCCTTGTGCCACATACGACATGATAGGGTTTGTTGAGTCTAACACTGGTGTTCCGTCGTGTTGGACAACTTTGGCCTAAAGACAGACCAATAGATTAATTGCTTAAATCCAACAATACTATTCACCACTTACAAGCACTTCGAATGGCACATTTGGTATATATGTCTTAGGAATCTTAACAGTCTCAATCATATACTTGTCCTTATGGATTGTTACGGTCATCGTGGTATTCTGTTTTCGTCCACTCGAACCCTCTTCAACGATCGCTTCAATCATAATATCTCGTTGATAGTCTTCTTTGAATTTCAGTTCTTCTTTGATATCAAATTCCACACTAGCCTTTCCATTAATTGGAACCACTTTTCGAGTAATCAAGTCATAAAGGAATGGCTGGATCGCGCCATAGAATCGCGGGAATACCGAAACTGTAGCTTCTCCTCTGATGGCTTTGCCGAAATTGTACCTAGTGTTAAACGAAAAAAACAAAATCTAAATAAGATATTGCTGATCTTCGTTAGAAACTTACTTCGCCCTTATAACAGCAGATATTTTTCCATCCTTATAGATCGCATGCTTCGGTATTTCAATGCTGACATCAAATTTCGGTAGAACATATTCAGCTACCTCAAACATTTTTGTGTAGGTGTTGTTCATAACGTTGACTTCGATTGACCATTCTCCCAAAACTGGCCAGTCTGACAGTTGTAGATCGCCTGAGAAGACACCGGATATTAAACGGATACCTTTTGTAGTTTGTATACGATTTTTGCCGCCATCCTGAAGGTGAAAGGAAAATAAGTAAAAACCTACCCCAATAAGATTGACTTTATAAGCTACCTTTATGATAACACTTGGAGCCCCAAGCACCTTAGCAGGTCGTAGATTTGAATCGAGGATCAGAGCTCGATATTGGACTTTATCGCCTGGTTTGTAGATTGATTTGTCAGTTTGAATAAGTACGGATAGCTCTTTGTCTTCGAAATTCAGAGATGTTTCGTTTGTAAATTCCACTCCACTGATTCCTTCTGCGGTTAGTTTGTACTGGTCGCGTTTCAAGTCAGGTATCTGAAAAAATCTTGCTTTATTTATTTATATACGGCATAGAGTTTTTGGTGGAAATGCGATTCATTTGAATTGGAGGACCTATTTGTTCCTATTTTTCAAATTTTCGGTGCAGAAGCATTAAGGGGTTAGTCCATTGTTAAACTGCTCAAAATGCATTTTTTTTAAACAGCTACCAAAAAAAAAACTATTCAAGATGTCGATTTGAAATGTTATGCACATCTTTATAGAGGTTAAAAGTTAACATTTTCATTGGAAATAATTATTAGAAAACAAAATAGCTACCTTTATACTCAAAACTAATGAAATATTTTCGGTAATTTGTTCACAGATGCTTATTTTGTCCAGGAATTTACGAGGCACAATTTGCTTGTTTTTTTCGGCGGTGCTGCGGCAATCTATTGGGACGGTCGCTATTTTGTTTTCAAATAATTATTTCCAGTGAAAATGTTAACTTTTAACCTCAATAAGGATGTACATAAAATTTCAAATCGATATCTTTAATAGTTTTTTTTTTTGTAGCTGTTTACAAAAAAAAATTCTTTTTGAGCAGTTAAACAGTGGACTAACCCCTTAATCCGGGTACCGTATATAGCAGTGATGTTATGGCATTGGTAAATGAGGCATCGAAAGATTTAAATTTTTATTAAGTCGCTAATTGATTTACTATGCGAAATCTATTGAGTCTATCTACTTTAAATCTAGATACATAATTAATTAGTATAGTATACTCGAATTAATTCTTGCTTCTATTTTTATAAAACATGTTTTCTGACTTTTTCTACGTAGAAAATGCATATTCATAACAAACGTAGAAGCTAGCATTCATAAAAAGTATATCTTTGGCAACTGAAATCAAGACTTCGCTACATCGAAGAAAACGTGAATGTATTTATCCAAAGAATACACTTTTATGCTATCAGAATCCCAATTAGGCTATTTTTCCTGATCTGCTACTTCTGTGAAAATATAACATATCGACAAATATATGAACCATCATTTTTTCAGCATTAATAAATGAATATTCTTTAAAGAAAATAAAAAAAAATAAACCCTTTTTTTATGAAAATCATATAGTCATACCTCAAATCGTATTAGCTTCGTTGAATACGGTCGAATATCGACCGTTTGGAAATTCGAATAAGTTACACTAATAATTCCGACTTTAATTGAACTCGGTTCCGAGTTTTTGTGGACACTAACGGCTACATGGTATAGTGAGTTTGGGCGTATTGTTCCAGGTGCCACTATCGAATAGTATCTGAAAAGAATGAAAAACCTATTTGATATGAACGTATTTTGATATAAAAGAATATTGTTGAACTGAGTCTCCACTGCTCAACAATATTCTTTTATTAATTGTTATGATAATCATGTCTTCTATAAAAGTTAACGAAACATTTATTTTTCTTTCTTGGTTATGTAATATAGTTGCATGGATATCCGGAACAGTAGTGTTAATTTTTTTCTTTAATCTAGAATAAAATGTTTGGAAATTTCATAGTTTTTTTATAACTTAAATTAAAATTGGTGTCTTTGCAAGTTAAAATCTTGAAACATTTTTGAACAGGAGCAAGAATCAATCAAAATTATGTTATAGTAAAAGGTTTAAAATAGAATAATAAATATTCCAACTTAATTTCTTTGAGAAATTTGTTTGCATCATTTTTGAGCTTCATATTTATCAGTACTATCTCTTTCAATGCATGAGTAGTTTTCACTACGTTCTACTTTATTCATTTATTTATTGCGGAAAAAACGCAATTGTAGATTAAAGAGGTTCAAAAAATTGACGAATTATGGTTTATTGAGAGAAAAAAACTATTAGAAACACAAAAAAAGCATAATCCGGCATAAAAAATAAGTTGATACAAATTGATTAGCAACTGTTCGAATTGCGAGAAATGACGTTTATTCTCAGTACGTTTTTAAAAATAGTTAAAATTGGAAGACGATGATAAAGATTTAAGTTATTAGGAGCCGATCTGAACGCAAAAGATATGAAATATGTAAAAGTTCGCTTAACATTCCAATATATAGCTGTACTAAAGTTCAATGAGAAAAAAACAATCGAGCAATACTCTTTGGGATTCACGATAGGAGATTTAGAGGCGCACACTGACCATAATTTATACACTTCAGGCACTATATACATAGTTTGATTTATACGTAGGGATTGTGATAAAACATAGCGCCTGACACCACAATACATGGCGAAAAATTCAGAGGAGCAGGCGTTATGCATTATACTCTGTAAAACCGTATATTGTACACTCAAAGCCAAGAATTACAGCCCTGATGCAGCACCTTTGCTACTGAAGCATTCTCTCGGTAATAATAAATCGTTCTTCCCAGTACTCTCGACTTTGGCGCAATAATTTCATCCCGAAAATCGGACGCAAAGTTTCAGAAAATCAAAAAGAAATCTGAATACGTCGTCAAGAGGCCCCCAATGTTTTTTTTGTGAAATGTTGGCCCCAGCTTTGTGACATAATATACCTCTTTCGTTCAGGAAACAGGTGTTAAGCTTGAAAAAAAACATAACATAGATTACCCTGGTATTCGTGCTTCATGCAAACACATATTAAACAGAAGAATGGCCTTTGATGAACAAGTACATTGCCACTTAAGGCCGAGATATGCTAACAAACCTGTATCGACCTTCCTGACGGTCTCCCAACGTTTTCATGTCATTCACATCGACATAGTTGGTACCCACAAGGAAACCCATGTTATCGAAATATGGCATCACAAAGCTGCGTCCTGGACCAGAATATCGCCCTTAATTCATCTTTGATTAAAATATATAATCCGGAGAGAGGTCACAGTGTCACTAACACAGCTCCTTTACGGAGAAAACTTAGTTATTTTCTTCAAGAAATCCCTAGGAAGATTAGCCAAATCGACTTTGAGTCCGAACTTTCGGCAACTATGGCAAAACTCAAGCCGGCTGATGCAAAACACCACACAACACCAAACACACACTCATCTTCAGGCAACTCGACTCTTGCTCTTACGTTTTTGTCAGAATCGATTCTGTCCGTCCAATACTTCTTGCACCAAATAACGATCTATTTAAAGTCTTAGGAAGGCTTGCAAACTACTTGACTCCCGATAGTATTTATATTAAGAGGGTTGATCCAAAAGTAGTGATAATCATTATAAACCAAGGTGATTAAACTTCAAAAAAATATTTATTTTTCAGCATAGTCTCCTAACAGGTTAATACATTTAGTCCATCTTTTTCCCAAACCCAGGATACACTTCGAAAAGCTTTTTTATCTTAACGCCCTAACAGCGACCATTACTAGCTATCATCTTCAAATTTCTTGCTCCGAAGGTATTCCTTGACCCAAGGAAAGGGGTAGAAGTCACTGGAATCTAGGTCTGGCGAATGGGGCGGATGTTCAAGCAGTTCGAATCCTGTTTCTTGAATTGCAGCCTTGTGAACCCGTGCGTTGTCTTAATGAAACAGCACTCCAGCTCGCAGTTTGCTGCGTCTTTTTTCCTTAATAGTCTCCTGCAATCTTCTTATTTGGTCTGCGTAGAAGAGCCTGATATAGTGGCTTCCTTTTCCAAATATTCCACTAGAATGATTCCTTCAGCGTCCCAAAAAACTGATGCCATAGCCTTGCTTGCCGAGCCCGACATCTCGAATTTCTTTGGTATCGGTGAAAAGGGTCGCTTCCAGGTCATCGATTGCTGTTTCGATTCTGGATCAAAATGGTGAATCCAGGTCTCGTCTATGGTTACGAAACGTGACAAGAACTTTTCCAGATCTGCTTGGAACTTTTCGAGATTCACCCTCGAAATGTTGACACGTTTCTCTTCTATCATTCTCGGCACCCAACGCGCAGAAACCTTTTTCAGATAGAATTCGTTGACAACGATTCTTTGAACACTGCCATACGAGATCCTTCTGACCTCAGTTATATGCTTGATGCTCACTCTTTGATCTGCCAACTCGACATTTTCGACTTTTATTATGTTGTCTTCAGTGAGGGACGTGTTAGTATTCATCTTCAGTTGATTTTCTTCCCAGCTTAAACTCCTTGGTCCAGCGTGCAACGTTGGAATATGGAGGAACAGAGCCACCTAGTGTTTCCATCAAGTCGCTGTCTATATCTTTTGTAGACATTTTTTTTCGAACACAGGTAGGTAATGACAACTCTAATTTCAGTTTCTCTCCATTTTGATGGTCTGTCTTCGACTATACGTATTCAAATGAATGTACCTCCCTGAATATTTGAGGTAGTAAAAAATTTTTTTTAAACATTTTATGCAAACTGGAAATAGTCAAAAACTTTTGGATCAACCCTCGTAACTAGCTCAAGCCTTGTTACTGAACCGGAACAGAACCTGTCGGCGAGCAACTCAGAAAGCAGCAAACTGGAATCTCCAGGTGAGGGATAATACAAGAATACGCTGTTGGAATTTCCGAAGAGTTTTGTAGTCTCACAGCAATCATTACCAACACATTCCGGATCATGCATGGATAAGCATCATTACGCATTACCCATAAATAACGAGTAATGCAAGTATATGCTGTTGGGCTTTTTATAAAGCTCTTTTTTATAAAGCTAAAAGCTTAATTTTATATAAAGATACATTCCTTACTAGCCTAGAATATCTCATGTTAGTAAAAAATGAACCAGGTATTTGTCTGTCTTACTTCCATGCATTATACAGAATGCTTACGGCATGTATGTTTACAAATCACTCTTTCCGTTGGGTAAACTTCCACACATATCAAAAATACACCATAACTAGGAGGTTAAGTAAAAAATAAGGATTTAAAAAAGATTTCAAATGAAGAGGAAAGAAGGAAGTTATGATCGGTTTTGATTGTAAAAAAAATAAACGGCAAAGTTATAAAATAGATAGCTTTAACTTAAACTTAAAATCTTAATTTTATAACTTTATAGCAGGCAAAAGAAGACCTTGTTTGGAGTGAAGTGACAGAACAATTCTAAATACCTAAACTATACTTTGCGCTCAGTAAGCATAAGCACTAAGATTGGATATTCTTGGTTGGGATTCGTGCGGGTATAATTGATAACAATAATGAGAAACCACCAAACATTCAATCATTCTAAATATTGTGACGCTATTAGCGTATCAAAGACAGAATAAATGAAAGAGATATGGGGAAGATTTAATAACAGTAAGCTTGAAACTTTTCAAATGGTTGAAAAAATTGTAATAAAATTTACAGAAAAATATATATCAAAAATAAAACATAGCATAACACTTTTTAAAACTAAAATGATTTAAAAAAAACAATCAGGTGATTAGAAACTCTATAAAAGTGATTTAATGGGACAATAATTTTAAAAGTTACGAAAGTTATAGCATTTTAAACTATCTTCATGACTAAGCAATAATAATCACATTTCTAATATATTATTCTTAATTAATTTATGTTTTACTTTGCAAAGTAATTCAATATTTTGTTTAAGCGATTTACGATATATCTTAGCTTTTTTTGTAGCTTTTCTTTTCCACGCCTTCTTTTCATCATTGTTTGGCTACGAAAATCTGCGAAACTAATAAAACTGTACCACGGTAAATCATTTTACTCGTAGTTCTTCATGATTGGAATTTACATTGTCAATCTTCGGTAGTTTGAGCTATAATCATATTTTTTTTGTTTTTATCAAGATTTGGTACATATGCCACTAGCAGTTACGCAAAGCTGATTTGGGATCGTGATTCTACGTCAATATACTGATACATGCTAGAAAGGCACACATTTACCCTTTAGGCTACACAAATCCAAAATTACATAGTAATCAACCACGTGAAGAAATTATTCAGTGCCAAAAGACACTATATCCTAAGGCTGACAAGTTCATTAGCCTAATAACAGGACAAAGCTGTAAAAGTAAGGAAGTATACAGTGACAGAATATGTAATCCTCGTCAAGTTATTTTTTGCATATCAATAAATCTTGGAAATATTAGTGGTTGAAGGCATAAATGCGAATGATAGTCTTACGATTTTGGGTCGCCTACTTGAAAAATAAATTCGTGCGTTGCAAACATTTCGTTGCCAGAGGTACATACACCATGATAGCAAAATATATTTTTATCTTTTTTATTTACATTAACTGGTTTCAGCAGTAGGTGAAATATGGGGCCTCTAGAAGCAGAGCAATATAAACGTGTTTTCAAAATTTATATATGCAAAAATGTTACATTTTAGTGTTGGTTGCGTGGATTTGTCCACCACTACACAAAACACCTGGTTCAACTTGATTTATCATTAATGTTTTATATCTGTTCCACTACCTCTGCATCAATTCTTATCCAACACAAGCAAAATGTCCTATAATTTCGTTATAACACACGCAGCATACCAGATCTGGCCTTCTAAAAACACCCACTCACAACGCCCACCACAAAATTATTCACAGCGTCTTCTAGACATTTTGTTTTCATCTTGTTTACCAGTCCCCAAAATACATTCGAACATTACGTAACACGCTCGCACGTAATTTTTTCATCACAAAAATAAAACGATTTCGAGCGCAAACCAACTAAAAGACTACTCTTCACACATTACATAAGCTTTTACAACATTTCGAAGATGCAAACGCTCATTATCTACTCCAACTCCAACCACTGGCATTGTCAACAAACAGCAGCCAACAACGTTGAATGCATTTGTTTCAATTCAATGCCATTTCGCTTTCCGCAGGAAGTTTCTCGCTTAAATCTTTCGTTTGAATGTGCTATTCACAATGATCGTGCAATTAACGAACGGTGGATTCAATGAGCAGAAGAACAATCGCAGCTACTACTCGCATTGATGGGAATTTGATGAGTTCGTTATCTTGTGATTTATAAACAAGGTGCTTGGCATAAATTTCACACGCATGAATATGTTAATTGTAGATAGCGTGAATGAAACCACGAAAAATGAATGAAATACGAGACAAGTCATCAATGAATGTTATCAATAGAGTGCGTGCCATTAATGTCTATGGTATGAATAAATGATTACCTAGCATGAAAACATGTTTATAACGACTGGTCCTCTGTTATTTTGAATAATTTGTCGAGCAGATGCGCGAATTAATATGTTTATTTTAATGTCTGCTACTGGAATCGTAGAATTTTTAATGTGAATTGATTTACGAGTGTGATTTGAAATGCAAGGCGAGGGAGTTTGCAAAAAACAGATGCAAAAGTTAAAAAATTATTCATCTAGTTTTCAACTGTAAATTCTAATCCGATAATCTTCGCTTCAAGTTACACACGAACCTCTTGCGAAACAATATTTTTATGTAACTGACATCAGTGTACAAAAAAAAGACTGAAACTGGAATATGAGAACACACGCTGATGTCAATGTTCTAAGCTCTTGCACACAGACGAACTGAATATTTCGACAGTTTTTTGCAAACCTGTTTCTCGGTTATTATTTTCAAAGCCTTTCTACTGCGGTTGCCATGATTATTGTCTGGGCTTGAATTTTCAAGAAACGGATACGAAAACATTTGGAGAGTTTGAGTTTCGCAATTTGGTTTAACAATGCACTGTAATTGAAAACATGCGAAAAAATCGTTTCTCAGTTTGATTGAAATTTTGTTTAAACGGAATTGAATGAGTTGAAGATTGTGCTAATTGTATACACACTTTAAACTTAATTTTGTTTGAACTTTAAGCTCAAGCTAACAATGTTGTATATTTTGATTGATATTTGATTTGATTTTTTGATTATAACATATAACAATATCACCCCAGCAACTGTTCAGGCTATCTACGTGTAAAATAAAAATACGAAAATAAAATAAAAAACGATAAGAGCCAACAGGCGAAAATAGTATAGCTGCTGGATTTAAATTTGTTTTTGTAATTGAGCTACAAGTTAAATTAAGACTGCAAATTGGCAATAAAATAAAATATTTTTTACACTCAATCCGTCAATTATAACCTTAATACTTTCATTACATTAGTTAGCTTCCCAATCCAATTCCAATTTCCAATTACTCTAAGAATAAAGAAGGGAAGCACAATCAGCCTGACTGAAGATTTTGAAATGATGTCACCTATTTTTCAGTATGTGAGTACAACAGCATCAGAAAAGTTCGTTAAAATTTATTAAAAAAAAAATGAGTCTTTTGTGATTGCCATTAGATCCGCCCAGTACAGTATTTATGGGCGTGAAAATAGTTCAATATATTTAGTGCTCTCAATAAAACACTGCAGTGTCATTTAGGTACAAGTAAATAAGTTCAGGGAACTAAGTTACAATAGAATGAATCGATATCTAACCTGGAGCAAACCGCGCCCAATGTGGGTTTGATTCCCCAAAAACATGACTAGCTAAAAGCAATTGAAATAATGAAATGCTCTATGTGATTTTTCAGTCACAAGACTTTTTTATTAACTGTTCATCAAAGGCAAAATTGTTCGAAAACAGTGTTCTAAATATGTTTGAAAAATTATTATGCTCTTAAGAAGCTATTTTGGTTGATTGCTTCACGGAAGATGTTTCATTTTGCTAAAGCATTTTTACTAGAAATTTTTTTTCCCAGCTGAAACTGACATGATAAGTGGCTAATTCAGGAATTTATTCGATAGCATCAGAAAATTCATTTATAAATATGTCCCTATTTAATCTATTTCGTCTAAACTGCACTCCTGTTTTACATTCTTTTGATCAAATATTTTCTAAAAATTAGACAGCAAAAGTTTATTTACTTTTTTATCAAGTTGGCAAAGATTAGGAAGTGTCCTATGATGCAAACACAGTTTTGATAGCAAAGGATAATTTGAACAAAAGAATGAGGCTAAAGGAGTCAAGACGAAATGCTGATGTATGCTGAGGTTTCATGGCTGCCTCTTTCAGAAAGCACACGTAGGCACTCATGGGCCCATCGTGGTACCGCATTATGTAGTGCACAACGTTGTTGATGTATAATATGCCGGAATAACTGATGGTTATATTCGGAAAGGAATACAAAATATGCTTGACTGTTTCATTCCTGAGCTGTTTTGCTTAAGAAGGAACTACGATATTTGTTATTGTTTATATTGTTTTTTTTTTGTAAGAAAAAACTAATTTTGTGTTTATCCATATGATACCGTTTTTGAAAATTTTGAATGTGTGCTAGGTGCTTGCTAAAAGTGGTGAAAAATTTGCTCCAAAAAAATACATCGCTGCAAATGTGCTCCCGGGTTCATATAAACATACTTAAACGTAACATGTGTACTAGACTTGGAATAAATTTGAGCGCGATATCTTAATTATTTTGCGTTTTATTTAAATATAAAGTTACTATATTCATATTGAAAAACCCTGTGTATTATATCGTGCTGACGATCTACCTGATATCAGTACAGATATATAATTAGAGCAATGTCTTGAGCAATAATGAAAAGAGGTATAGACATCCTACTTTCCTACGATGCTCTAAAGGCTCTTTTCGAAAATTAATAAACTCATTGTTAATAAGGATAATAGCTTGATTTCGGCATTTTTGTCTCATGCGGCCAATGAAGTTTGCCCAGCCGCTATAATATTTAAGTTGTATTCCAGTCAGCCTCTAATGTAGGTTCAATAGGTCTACGCTAGACCAAATTGAAAAAGAATTTATAGCAGTGTGGCAAAAAGTTCAAACACTTTATTGAACTTTTTGGCAAAGACAAGATTTAATCAGCTCAGCTGATTAAAATTTCAGTGCTTACTAGGCTGAGACAAGACAAGATAAAAGTACAAACTCTATCCCCAGAAATGGTTTGAGGAAAATTTGAAAAACGTTTGAAGGTGGTGAGGCAAGGAAACTATGTTTGATAAGTCATTGATTAATGATCTTGATATGGAGTCCAAACAATGCTAAAACTCCAATGCGGAAACTCCAAAGCAGGACGCTAAACTACGTCAAAAACTTTGAAATATCCATTTTTGGAATATCTACACCAAAGGCTTTGAAGGTGGCAATTCATTAGTATACCATCCGCTGTGCATGCCGAAAATTGCGGAACAGCTTCTTGAAGGTCTACTCAAGCAGGAGTCAGATCGGCTGCTGAACTTTTTGACAGGCAGCACGGCTTCCGGAAAGAGCATTCAACAATCGATGCCATCTCAGCGGTTGTTCGGGCTGTAGTAATAGCGGAGGAGGCATGTCATCACGCGCAGACCGGTCACCTTGCTGGTAATCCTAGACGCCCAAAACAACTTCAACTCGTTGAGGTGGTTAGACTTAATTCATGCCATTGAGCAACGCTTTCGTATCCTGGATACTTGCTAGCCATGATGCAAGACTACCTCAGTGATCGATGGTTGCTCTTCGAAATCAAGGACAGAGTCAGGTCCAGCATAGAGTCGACCTTAGGATCGTACCTCTGAAACGCTACGATACTACGATGATCTGCTGTACCTGGAAATGCCTGCGAACGTGTTCTTAGTAAGTTACGATGATGACGTAAAAGCGGTAATAACTTCTAGATCTGCCAATTTTATTCAACGTAGACTTTAAAATAGACAAGATGAGGCTGGAGCTTTGGATGACCACGCACGGCCTCCAGCTGGCGGTCTGAAAGATAGCGATTGTTATGTTCAAGAAGCTTAGGGTATCCCATGACAGTTGGCTCTGTCGAGGACTACACCAGCAAGTCGATCAGGTATCTAAGAGTGCCCCTGGATACCAAGCTGACTTATTGGTATCATATTTGCAGAGCATGTGATCGGACTCTAGTAGTTGTCAACGTCGACAAACCGAGTGAGACTAGACGAAGACTACTGATGGTAACGAAAAATTCCAAATTGAGAGAGGTAAATTTGAGAACGAGAACATAAGGAAAAATATTTCTCTTGCTCAGTGATGGACAGAATTGAGATTTTGACGTGCGCGCGTACGCGAACCCTCCTCCAACTTTGATAAAAATGTTAGAGTGAAAGTGATAAAGGACGCTAGATGGCTAAGCTAATTGGTTTTATTGTGCCTTGAATTAGTCGTAGGTACGGAGAGGTAAACTCCTACCTTTGTCAATTTTGGACAGGACAAGGTTATTTCAGAAAATATCTGAACAGAATGGGAAAGGGAGAAACTATGTGACTGAGCTCGAAGATGCTCAGCACACATTCCTTGGGCGCAGTCGCTTCGCAATTTTGAGTAGTAACATTGAGTCCATACTCAGTTTGATTACATCTGAAACGATCATGGATGCAATGCTGTGTAACGAAGAAAACTGGCGCGCAGTCTCAACATACGTTGAGAAAGTTATGATGTCTATGCCGCATATTGATTCTGCTTTTTAATACATGAGCTGTGGTAGTTTTTGAAGTCCGTGGCTACGTAGTAGTAAGCACGTTCGGGTTGAAGCGGTGATTAGGTGGGTCCCGACTTGGAATTTCGTGGGCTTCTAGATCATATGTTTTTTTAGTGGGTCAAGCGTCACATACCCCGCGGTCTAAAAGGTTAGCCGAAGATCTGGCAAGCAATTTTTTTTGTCAATTTACACTAGAGTAAAAAATCTAATGATAACCCTTTGTTTTGTCTAAGTATTGAAGCTGGTATAGCAAATAACAAGGTTACTGTACTTAACATGACAATTCACCTTCTGCAAAACCGTGAAAACTATTATACTTAAGTACAGTAAGTGTTACCACTAACTGCCACTCGCTGTGAATAGTCCTCGCTAGATCGTTACTACTCGAAAAATTATAGCAAAATTAATTATTTGCTCGCGTACTTTTCCACTTCATATTTTCTGGTATAAAACCAGTAATAAAATTCACTTTTAATAAAAGTGATAAGTATAGCATAGCGCTTTTGATAAACTTAAATTTCCACTTTAACCGACCATTTACGGCACTAAAATTCCATGCTATGTGTCACCACGTATTATAAGACAGAATTTTGCAGAGGTCACCCCGTTTATCATAAAGTCGATAAGCATACGTAAGATTGGTGGTGTGCCAGCAGCTTAAAGCATGATATTGTTTTTTCTCGCTTAGCATTGATTTAGGTATTTGGATAAATAGCCAATCAATAATCTGCCATTTTTTTCAGTTTTTCCAAGTCGACATGTTCGATTCCATTGATCTGACCTCAGTTTGATAGCTTAATAACGAAAACTAAGTTTTATAGTTCGCACCACTCGGCCATGCAACTTAACATCAAACAGTTTCTATCCAATAAAAATTTATCCATGCTATTACTTTGGTATTCAAGTAGAGAATAAAGTGTTATGATTTACAGAATACATACACATTGTTGCATAGTACAAACATTTGTTTTATTATAAGATTAACGCTATGGACACAGCGATAATCATACTAATGATAACCTGAAAATACTCAACTCAATGACGACATTGATTTTAAATTGACATAATATGTGCTGACAGATAACAATGAAATAAGTGTCGTAAGTCATCAAAAAAAGTGAGAATAACAACTAAAAAGTGTTTTTCCTTACAATTATCATTCGTCGGAGTTGGTTAAAGTGCAATTTGCACCAATGAACGTATAATTTACTATGAACTACTCTTTCATTTACAAACTGTGATAGCTCATAAGATATTACTTTCACAAAATTGCAGCAAAATTATGCTAGAATACAGTTTGGCGCTTCTACCAGAAGCTGGTGCACAGAAAAAAATCATAGCTAAGAGTCAAAGTTTATAGTTAACTTCGGAATCGTGATAAAGCATAGCACCTAATTCCATAGTACATGGCGCCAAACTCTTTGGAGTAAGCGCTATGCATTGTAGCTTACAAAATCATAAATTATAGCCCTCAACGCATACATTCAAGCCCTGATTAAGAGCGAAGTAAAAGCATGACCTTCCCTGGTATTTTGATGATTGTGGGTGATGAAATTACAAATTTTTATTAATAAAATGTAATCTCTTAGTTTTTAATTATTGCAAATAAATCCTGCTCGAATCCGAATTAAAACCCGTTATCCTATTCTTTGAATGAGCTTATTGGAAAGCTATTGCTATTTATACTTCTTTAATTCTACATGCTGAGAATACGTTCATAGCAGTTGGAGCTATATGCATAGCAGAAAAGCCATAATGTATGGAAGTTCAAGCTCTTTAGCTATATTTAATAGCTCATGAAACTATGTATATAGCGTATGAAGCACTATGTGAATTTTTTTAGCATAACCTACTCATTTTGAAAAAATAGTCATATTTCAAAATTAAATTAAACATTTATAATGCAAATATATGCGCTGATACGCTCATAATTTAATTTTTGCTATTTATCTTTATTATTGAATTAATTTATAGTTTGATTCGCACTACATGCAAACATAGTGGAGGATGTGCAAATCAAATTACAAAACAATTCAATGTTTAGAGAAGCATTTTCACATTTGAGTACACACTGATAATGTATACATGGCTACATGATGATACATAAATATTGATATCAAGTCTAACAACTAGACACAAGTGTGTTAGTTCCATGCAAGTTTCAAACCAGTTCGCAGTTCACATGCATTTCGCATTGCATCTGTGACTCATTCAAACGCCGTAGAGAACTTGTTGAGCACAAACAAAAAGCACAAAAAAATTTTGCAATGCAAAACAGCATTGCTTCCGAAATAAAAACGAGTAAAAATAGATCTTGAGAAATAAACACGTAGCACGGCTATATTGTATGATGACGCAACCAGTTGCAGATTACGATATTCGATGGTTAATCTCGTTGCGGAGGCAGCACAGGTTTTAAGAAAAAAACACGACACTTGAACAACACCAACACTGACCATGGCGCTGACATCGGTTTGCCTTACTCGTAATTTTTACATCTAAACTTTGCACCGAACATGTCAGTGACTACATAGTAACCGATGCACTAATTAGACAAGTCGCGATCACATTCCATTTGCACATTCATTTGACACAAATAACAATCTTCAAATTAAAATGAAAAATAAACCTTTTTTTAGTAAAATTTTCATTAACTTATGGCACAACTTTCATTTTTCACAAATACTAACCCTTCACATAGTATTGAAGGCAAAATTTGCAATAAAATCGCGAAAATGCCCACGAATCGCGACATATTTGGTCACTTCGCGTCACCTTCTCCAGATAAAAAAAAAACAAAACAACGAACGCAAAAGACAGACTTATCGATGGATTTCAACTGTTGACGACCGAAAACTTTCAAAGACTAAATGTTTTGCTATTGCATGTATCTCAGGTTGGTGGTGGCTTGTAAGTTTGCGGTTTCTTGACTTACTCTCACAATAATTTTTAATGGAGGAGAAAGAGGAGAATTGGAAACATATACTTCATTTTAAATTCATATCGATTTTATAGTTAGTCGATATGCTTTTTCTTCACATGATGCACACTCAAATTTGTTAACAGCGATTCACCCTACCAAATTCAGTTTCGAAAACAAAAGACTTAGGACGGTAACTTGACTTAAAAATAGCTGATAGATAGTAAATGTTCCCTTAAATTTTTGTCACTTACTTTTTGATGTTACAAAATGCTTCTATAAATGACGGTTTTGAATAAAATGAAATGGAGAAATTCAAATTTATGGGAAATAGAGTGACAAAAAATTTGATAAAATCGAATAATTATATATCTGTGAAAAAATAATAGCCTTATTAATTTTAGTGACTGTGTAAAATATTTTCCATAATATTTTCGAGTTATCCCAGCCTTCCTCTACCGCAAATATATCGACTACAAGTTTGAGAAAACACTCATCTACCTAGAGAGTGAGTGTCGAATAAAGAGATCTTTATAAAAATGATACCCAATATAAAGAGATAATCTCTTTTTTGGTATCTAAAAGAGCTTTTCTGTGAATTGGCAATATGAGTGCTTTATGTAAACATTGAGTAATACAACCAACTGATCAAACTAGATATTTGCTTTTCTGGATGTGATGAGTGTACGTTTTTGCAAAGAACGCTTTGAATTCCGCGACAATATATGGATATCGTTGAGTATAAATACCACCTACTGTTCTCTGCTCTGAAAACAACTATTAAGTGAATCAATCAGAGAATTAATCACTTAACACCTACGCAATGCTCGTAAAACCTTGAAAATGTTGACATTGTTCTAGTGAAATATTTGGCTGTGTAAAATCATATGCATTTAGGATGTTTTTTTGTTGAATGATGAACTAAGATTGGATGTAAACCATAAATTGTTACGATGATTGTCATCATTTCTTTCATTATGTTTCTTCTTTTTGCAAAAAGTTTCGTGCAAAAATATAAACCTGTATTTAAGATAAATATTGACTGAATAAAATAATTGAAGAACTGTTTGAAAAAGTACTAAAATTTGTTTATAGCTGTGTGCTAAAAAAAACTATTATTCAATTTAATATCCAAAATATCTAATTGGTGGTTGCATTGAAATTATTAGCAAAATTGTCTCGCCTATCGGAAAAATTTCATAGTGCCATATCTAAATATTCACGATTGGTGAATTCATTTTTTTAGCGGCCTTGCATGAAGCTATCCATCGCCCGGAAAATATGAAAATCGAGTGATGAAATATTAGGAAAATATGGCGGATGAGGCAAAGAGTCCCAGCCAGTTTCTTTTGAAGTGACTGGCACCGGAGAGACTGGAGGAAGAGGTTGTCCTAAATTGGGAGGAAAAAATCCAAGTAAGAATGCAGAAAACGCATTTTTAGCGATATATCAGGTGTGTTTTTTTGCTCCCCCTATCTATAACATAACAATGCAGACGCATTGGGAACAACAACAAATTCCGCTTTCCATAACAGGAGTTGTTGTTATTTCCAATGCGTCTGCATTGTTATGTTATGGATCTAAAATCTAAAATTCTCCACAGTCAGTTTGTTGTTACCCAAAAAAAATTTTTGAACTTTACTAAACGAAAGCTCTGCATTTTTTCCAACGAATTCAGTTTTGGCGACAAAATTTAGATCGTTCACAATCCTTTGTATGTGTGGCCACGCAAAAATTCCATTTCCTCTCAGCATAAAGGATGTTAGGCCATAATAAGTTCCTGACAAGGTATACTCGTATAATACACTGAAAAATTTAATTTAATAAATCGAATCGCAGCACGTCCTTATTAGGCAACAGTGGAATTAAGAAAATGAAAGCCATGACAGTGAAATCATGTGGATATTTTTCTATAAACAGGTCCAGGTTACAAGAAAAACACAAAAACAAATATTTTCCAGAAAATGTATTAAATGTTACTTTATGTTTTACCTTTATTTAGGGGGCCCGGTAGCTCTGCTCGCTAAGGCGTCAGGTCGAAAAGCGGGATGCTACGAGGCCTGCGGGTTCGAATCCCGTCAGTGCCATGGCTTTAAGTGTGAATGCGTGTGATTGTCCATGAGGGTGGCAAATGGGCCCAAACTGGTGGCCTAATGCTGGCAGCGTTCCCGGCAGCCCCCTTCACTAACCTAACCTAACCTACCTTTATTTACATGATATTTTTTTTTGTGTTATTTACATTCTTAAAAGGGTTTATTGTCCGCAAACAAATAAATAAATTAGGGACATAAATACTGTCACACGGGTTTTTTCATATTCAAAATTATTGACTTGAGATTTCTTCTTGAAATTTTTATAAATTATTAGTACATGTGTGTAGAGTAAAAAACAATAATGTCATTCAAAATGGCCAACCTTCGAGTTAATATAGGCTTTGAGTCTCTTTGACCAATCGTCTATCATAGCACGCAGCTTGTATAAAGGAAAATTGTTTACAGCTTTGGTTAGGGCAGTCTTTGGGGGTTTTGATGTTGTCTTCTTCTATGGAAAACCATGTCCTTCAAAACCGCCCATAACTTGTAATCCAGCGGGTTCAAGTCGGGGCTGCCACTGGACCAATTACCTGGTCTCAAAAATGCAATTATGTGCCGCCAAAGCCAGGCCTGAATTGTTTTGGCCTGTGAGCCGGTGGCAAATCTTGCTAGAATACACAATACTAGTTTTGAAAGATGATTTGGCTGAGAGACTTCAAAATGCGGTTCAAAACCGTGTGTTGATACACTTTTGCGGAGGTTTTCCCGCCTGTTTCGCAACAAAAAACAGTTCGGTGGTTCCATTAGAGGCTACGCACCATGACTGATGACGCGTGACCCTCTCAACCCGTGGAATGACTTGCGACGCTTCCAATGATAGCCGAGCGTACACCCGATCATTTGTCGAATGAATTTTTCCTGCGTGGAGAATATTTTCTCGTCCGTAAAAAGAATTTTTTTTGTAGCCCCCATCTGCTTACTGCACCAGCAATCGCTTGCATTTTTTTACTCTGCTTTCCTTCAGAGCGGCGGTGAACAATTGCTCGGTGCAGCGTTTGTAGCCCCTCATATCCAAGTCTTTTTTGATGATGCGGCTCATGGATTTCGCATTCGCATCAATCTCTCGCGCCATAATGTTCTGTTTTCGGTACGGGTTTCTTATCATCCGTGTCTTCACGGCTTTGATTGTCTTCGGTGTGCGTACATTGCGTGCGCGGCCAGATCGCTGGCGGTTCTTCAAGTCCGCAGTATTTTCAAATAATTTGACCCATCGATACACCAATCTTGGGTTGATTCCGAGTGGCTGAAGCAGCCGGAAGATCTCACCTCTTTCGATTTTGCACTTTTGAAGTGTGATTAAAGCGATGCGGTTTTCTCTGTCTGTCCACTCCATGGTAACGTGGGGACTGAAACTGCTAGTTTTTCTTTGTAAACAACACAAAGACCATCCGTCAAAACCCATATGCTAAAAACTTTTCAATACTCACGGCGCAGTACGTGCGTTCAATGATGTGACAGTATTTATGTCCCTACTAGGTATTTTTTTTATTTTCTATTATAATGAGAGTTCGGATTATCACGTAAACATGTTCAACTGCTAACATGCTAGGGGTCATTTTCCTTGATATCGCTTTTCCATGGTCCCTATAATTTTTGCTGAAATGGCTCCCCATGTTCATCACTAACGGTACCTAAATTAAAAATGCTTTGTCAGTTATCTTACGAATCATTTGATAGAAAATTCCCCATTTTTCGAATTCAATTAGACATTTTTATCCTTTTTCACCGAACATTTCATTCTTATTGCATGCCTTTTTATTGTAATCAGTGTGCAAAGACTATAAATTCGACTCGACAAAATTTTTGAATTTTTTATTAAGTATCTTAAAATTTGGCTAAAATAATTTACAAAATTGGCTCGAATGATAGAAGTTATTGATTTGGCTCGAATAATTAAATTAAATTAATTAAATCTGCACTGAACTCGAAAATAGTAGATATTATGGTTTTGAATGAGATTTATTTTACATAAGCTCTTAAAGCTGCTAGGAGAAAACCATCTACAGTCAAAAATAATTTTAAAAAAAATTGGCTTGGTACAATGTTGTACTGCTCAATAGTATTATTATACATACATCGTTTCTGTTTTGTACTGTGAATTTCAAAAAGCTCCGACAGCTAAGCAGGCAAAAGAAAGCTTTTCGTTCGTGCTGCCGTTATTGTTTTATAATTGACCTGACCACAGTAAATTCTATAATTTTATTGCTGACTCGAGATTAATGACCATGGACTGCATCATAACTTTACCTATTTTTAAATGTATTTTTCTGTCCCTGCCCATATTCAATCTATCGTTTTATTAGAAAAAAGCAATAATACAAAATATATTCGAAACAAAATACGTTCATTGAACATCAGTAAAATTGCTTAAAAAGTGTTGAAATAGTTGAAGCTAAAAGAGGTACACGGATTTGAGTGAAAATGAGTAGAAATGTGGAATGGGGATGTGTTGAAAAGCATAAAAACCTATAAGTTTAAAAGTTAAACATTGAAAAATCGTAGAAGTGGTGAAAGTTGCAAGAATTAAGCTGGTTGAATGAATATGTGTAAAAGTGGTAAATGCCAATGTATAGAAGAGTACAAAAATTTCATTTACAAAGAAAAATTCAAACTCCGATGACGAATTGGAAATTATCTTTAAATAAATTGTAAATATTCCAAACAAGCGATTACGGTTCAGAAAATGAGTTTTCAATTTCTGTTCGCGCCATGAAAAAATGTGTTAATTTAAGCATGTAGCTTTTAGACCTTTTTGGAAATAAGTTTGCTAGCTAAATCAAAGAAAATGCTGCTGTAATGCATGTAATATACAAATAGATATTTATTGTAGTTCGATCTGAGCTTAATATTAACAGGAATAAATGTACGTTTGAAAATACAAAGAATTTTACGTTTTTAGAAGTCAAAATGCGTATTGTTTTTGTTTTATAAATTCGCATTAAGTGTGTGTGTGTGTGTATATATTTGTATTCATATTACAGCAGAAAATTTACTAACTGAAATGTACAAAAGTCTCCATTAGCAGATCTGCATTTCAATAATTTTTATTTAAACTGAGTTTACTTTGTTTCAGGTTACATAGGGAATAAAGACTATAAAATAAATGGAATCAGCAGGAGGAGGCTAAGTTAAATCTGATATATGATCTGACCTTGGGCGATATGGATTAAAATGCCTCCTTCAGATTCCAGTTGTCCTAAATGTAGCAAAATGATGCACCTTCGACAAAGAAGTGAGCACAGGACGCGGAGATGCTGAACTGATTTCCAAGATATTCGGCAGCCAGTGCTGCGTGAGACTTGGCTACGAAATTGCAATCTCTCAATTCATCAAATTATTTTGCTGTTGCATCTTTGGGTAAATAAATGTCCAAATCATTTGTTCAAGACAAGGTAGGGATTGCCACATATACAATGGTGGCGAGGGGGTGCTATTGCAACCAAATATACGCCAAAGCGGTAGTCATAGAGAAAATGATGCTTGGTGGCCATCGCTTGGTTGTCGAAATATACGAAACAAAATTCAGAAAGAAAAAGGAAAATAAAGGCAAACATGTAAAAAGGAAATTGATGTTTAGGGGAATCTAAACTAGTGAAGGACAGAAGCAGGAATACTTTGTTGCAAACATAAAGAAGTACATCAAGCCCGGAACAAATATAACTTCGGATGAGTAGCAGGCGTGTAGTTGCCTCAATTCAGAAGGATGTATTCATTTTATGGTGATTTTCAAGGATCCAGTCACAACATAGTGAGTTAGTTGCCATATGATAAGCATTGCTTTCATATGAATACATTGTCAGGCTAGATTGTGCCTCTCACACGTACGAATCAAATCAAGCAAAAAGTTGCAATGCACACTCAGGCCGGTTTGATAGGTTTATATTGCTGAATTTTACTCCCTCTTCTAAAGTCAAAGAACTTTTTATTCCACGATGAAAGGAGTAGAGTATCTATGGAAAAGAATACACCAAGGTCATAGTAACAAAATACATTTTTGATGGTTGCGCTTGTGGATCTCAACCTAATGAAAATGACGGACGCTATGAGTTTTCTAGATATAATATTCAAAGTTTGATGTTTGTTTTGTTTAAGGAGGCCCAAAGTTTCAAGAGACAATAAATGTTTTTAATTCTGATTTTTTCAGACATTTATCAAATGTTTCATTGGTATATAGAATTAAGAAACAATTGATTTGCAGATAAAGATAAAGAGAAAAGGTGGCTTAGAGTTCGCTGAAATAGGAACCGTTTTTTGCGTTTTATTAGAACAGGCTATTAGCTCTTTTGGTAGTCAATGCTGCATTTCGAAGCGGGATACTAGCTAATGATTTATGTGCAGTTATGCTTTATTAATTACCATTGCAATTTTGAATAGAATTTAATTTTAGAATTATTAAATTTTTTTAAATAAATTACATAAATTTTAATTGAATACCTTGCATGCATGAACGCCTTTGAGGAACACGAATACTGCTAAACACACAACCTCATGAGGTTAGCTTTCAAATCGCACAAGTTTTTGCTATTATAGTCTAGGTAAGTGTTTTTCGTACATAATTGCTATTTTATAGGGGTGAATAAACCCCGCACAAATTCCACAATATCTTCGGCAAACTCTATCACCTCAGAGTCAATGACCCTTAAATATGCCATTATATTATTTACCGTTGGGATCCAGACTAGGGGCACTAATATTCTCTTTGCGGTGCTCCCCTGCCAATAATTTTTTCGACTTGGCCCCTGAAAAGGTGACCTCGAATTTTCTCTTTTTGAGCGAACCCGATGCGTCGGAAAAATCGATGATGCTCCCAACGGGGACATTGTTGAGAGTCTCTTTGGAGTTTAAAAAGGTAGCTCGTATTACTATTCCGGTAACTTTATGCAGTCCCGTCTCTCCTAATTTAACCATCAGGTATGCGTGCTACTGAGCTCTTGTTGAAATCCAACAGTATTTCTAGTAGCTTCAACGAAAAGCTGATTGATCTGAAATACTTCACGTCAGTCTGCCTGGTTTCAAAACAAAGATCATTATTGCTTTTGACTAGCACGCGATGTAAACATGCGGTATAGGTAAACTGCGGTATAAATACGACTTTTTATTAAGAAATATAAAAATCTTGTGATAATATTGTAGCTTCTGATGACGAGACTCTGCAAAAGCGGCACTTGAATTTATGTATATCTAAGAAAAAGTAAACAACTTACTTGCTGACTATACGGAATAGAGTGCCGACATTTTGCCATGGGATTTCAGCAGTTACGAATGTCAATATTAAGACAATATATTACCAATTATTGATTTTTATATATAGATTAATTTTTCCTTAATAAGCTTCAAGGGCCCCGACTTCCAGACGTTTATATTCCCTGGATTTATTTTGAGATTTTTGGAAAAGACATAAGTGGCTTTCCTTGAAATATTAATACTCGCCAAGCAATTAAAACAAATCCCCAATTGGATAGCGAGAAAATTGAGGTCAAATCAAAACTCTTGTTTTTATAGCCCGAAAAACTGTAATAGGAAACCTGTTTAAAATTTAGATTAGATTCACTAGATATTTAAATAGTTTGACTAGATAGAAACCCCATATCGCAATTCATACCAGGCTATAAAATTTATTTAAAAGATTATATACCGTGGCAAAAGGTTAGATTAGGTTTCCTGTCTGACACAAGATCACGCATAGACCTATTGGTCCGCAGCGATACCGGATAAGATCTTGCGCTTAAAGATTTTCACTGGTTGGGAGTCGCAGTTTCATGGCGTGAGCCGCTACAAGACAGTGGTCAGTAATCATTCAGTCCGGGCTAGTTCAAAGAAGCATTTGGTAGCTGCGAGGCTGAATGGCCCCTACTTGATCTTGGTTACCCTGCAGGGTTCCTATTGTGATTCGAATTCCGAAATTGAAATTCATAAAATTTTCCGACTCCCCAATGGTGGGAATTTCGTATTATGATCTATTTCGAAATCGAAACTTACTTCCCATTTTAAACTACGAACAGCTTCACTCGGATGAGCTAAATCAATTTCATATTTCCAATATGTTTCTAATCAAGTGTCACACTATCGATTTAGATTTTAAAAAGGGGGACAAATGCTAAGAGATGTTGTGCCCATTTTCAGATTCCAATCCTACCCATCCCCTACGGTTGCTTGGTAGCTTCCTCAAAGTGGGGACCAAGTAGTCAGTGCATCTTGCATATCCGAGTCTAATACTGCTGTGACCAAAGGATTTTGGTTTATAGTATCCTGATTCCTTAGCCGAGACAGTAGCTTTTGCGGCACTTGCAAGTAAGTGGTCAAGCGAAGGAAGATGAAGGAGAGAAAGTAAAGCCCTGCATACCAGCATCTGTCAAAGATACACGTCAACCAAGCTGTCATTTACTTAGTTGAAGGTTTAACATTTTAGAATATGCACCATTTAACAGTCGAGCAACGCGTTAAAATTATTGATTCGAAAAAAATGATTTTTCGAAAAATATCATTTCTTTCTTCATTTATTATGTGGAGGTACGCGAAAGATCGTGTTTATCTAAACAATCCCCAAACTCAGGAGGAACTGAAAGCCAATTTTCGTGAAGTCATGGCCGAGATATTGCCCGAAATATACCGGAATGTCATTGAAAATTACTTCAAAAGGATCGAGCTCTGTAAAAACTCCCGTGGAGGACACTTGAACGTTATTGTATTTCACATATAATGGCAAGGATCAATCTGTACAATGAAATAAAAATAACATTATTTTCGGAATATTTTGTGTGTTATTTTCAAGTTTACTTTTTGAAGCATGAAATGGATAAACCTTTATTTTGTATCAAATAAGCAGTTCTCATCCCCAATGTATCTAAATAAGCGTAATGGTTTTCAAAGAGAACAATTTCTCCAAAAGATTATTTAAACAAAATCAAAAAACCATCAAGCATATGTCGGTCTTAATGATTCTAAAAATTCTGAACGATAATTGACTATTACTTACATCTAATACTAAAAAAAAAATTCAGCATAATCTATTTCAAATAATTTTATTTTCATATAAATATGTAAAACAAATTACAAATTCATCACCATATAAGAAATACACTTACGAAATGTCATATCAAGCTACTTATTTCACATCATTCTACCGCATACATTTTAATTTTAAATTTCATTATTTTATTATTTACCATAAAACCTAAATTGATTTTTCAACTAAGTGCACAAATGACAATACTTATAGAAAAAAAATAGTTAACATTGATTCACATTCTATTTCAGTTTATTTAAATTCTATTTGTGACTCGCAACTATTTAATTGGTAACAATTTCTTGAGATTTGTTTTTGTAAGTGATTATTTTTTGAAACTAGTAAGATCAATATGCTTGAACATCGATTTGAAATTTTAAATCGAATGAAAGTGAACTGAATTCATTCGATTTACTTAATTGTTTCTAATTTTTCTTTAGGTTAATAAAACGTATGATATATTTGAAAAATTGCATAAACTGTGCATAAAATTGCCAAAAGTGTCTGCGATCAAGGATGAAATTGAACTAAAATAGATATTTGCTGGTATGTTTATGCTATTACAATTCACTGAACATTTGCGAAGCGAAATTGGTAATACTTAAAAGATTTGAGAAGTGATTACATTAAAGCTCATTGAAACTGCTAGTAACACAGTTGATATACATTTTGATTTACTTATGATTATTTAAGACTTATATCTATTGAGAAAATTTGAGATATATTTTTCGGATTATCAGTTCGAGACTTGCTTCTTTCCATCTATCCTCAAAGCTACTAATCTGAAATATCTTCTAATAAGTTTCAAAATGCCCAATAAAATTATATAAACTATTTTTTTTAAAAAAATCCGTTGACAATAAACAAATATTTACATAGTTTGTGCACGAATTTCATTGAACGGTCTTTCGGTATCCTAGACTACAGAGACTAGTACATTAGATTAACTAAAAAACTACCGCTTGTTCAATTTGTACCACAAAATTATCACTGTCAGAAGATGCATCGTTCCAATTACTAGGGCCATCAGACAAATACTGTCGCTTACACTCAAATCGGATATCATCATTTCGCGGAGGAATACTTTCGGACTACGAAAATGACAATACATCACGTCAGCGGGGCATTTCAAGAAACTACGATCCATTCCATAAATTGAATTGATAAGACCGTGAAAGCCAGCACGGAAATAACTTATATGCCACATCCATCGGAATAGCGGTGTTATATCGACGTATCGAGTACAAAAGCCGAATACAGAGAATAATACAGCCAGAATCGGACCGATGAATACTGCAAGCTAAAATAGAAAAAAATTAAAGAAATTAGTTATCTTTATTAAAATTTTCAAATAAACTTATTTATTTAATAAAAAAAATGCCATTTGATTCGTCAGATTAAGATTTATTTATTTATTTATTTACCAAACAAGGTATAAAAATATTATAAATAAATTAAATAAATATAAAAAATATCGATAAATAATTACATAAAGCTAAAAGGTCACAATATTAAACACGCAAAACGCAAAACGAAATTAAATAATTATATAATTAATTAATCAATTATAAAAATAGTCCTAAGTCATAAAAGGATACTGAACCGATAGACTAGGGAGGGTAGGATAAGAGAGCCTTGGTAACTCTATTTTTAAAGGACACTTTGGATATCGTGGGGGAAAAGTGTTGTCTCATACTGTTGAATATTTTGCAGCATCTGTTAATTGGCTCATTTTCAGCATATGCGATGCTATGCTTATATTCAACTAGCATTCGTCGGGATCTAGTAACTCTCACGGGCTGATTAAGCACAAATCTTTCCTGTATATAGTCGACATTAACAGTGCCTCTAATGACATCGAAACTGAAGCAGGCAGATAACATTAATCTTCTGGATGCAAGAGGTGACAAGTTTAGAAGTCTAAGGCGAAATTCATATGACGGTAAATTGCTAAAATCACTAGGATAGTAAAGACCTCTAAGAGCGAATAGCAAGAATTGCTTCTGAATAGATTCAAATTCCAGATAATGCAAGCATACTCAAGAATAGGGCGAACGAGCGCGGTGCGTAGTGATTTTGTAGCCCAAAGGTTCTGAAACTCCCTGGCGCGTCGTTTAATGAAGCCAAGTCGTTTACTTGCTTGAGAAATCATTTTATCGTGATGACAATTAAAGCGGAGCTTTTCATCCAGCACCACACCGAGCTATAAAATATTGTCGACCCTACTAAGTGCCGTATTGCTTAAAAGGTACGCATAATGTACACGCGTACTTTTTCGAGAAAAGCTTATCACATTACATTTTGCGATGTTAAGAGGTAGGTTCATGCTGCACCAATGTTCGCGGGAATTTAGTTTTACTTGAAAAAAGTTGGCATTTAATGGCGACTTTATAGTATAATAAATTTTCAGGTCGTCTGCATAGAGTAGATCATGTACATCAGATAAAACCTATGACAATTCTGATATAAAAATGTTAAAAAGCAAAGGGCCAAGATGGCTGCCTTGAGGTACACCTGAATTGACATGAATTTTTTTAGAGGTAAGCCCTTGGAATTTTTCATGTTGTGAGCGGTTGTGGAGGTAAGAGCTAATCCATCTTAGTAGAGATCCGGCAATCCCGAATTGCTGCAGCTTGGAAATCAAAATGGAGTGGTCAACACGGTGCTACGCTGTCTTCATAAACAAATATTTGATTTACGCAGGTATGACAAATGCCACCCTTTAGATATTTTAATATTTGAGATAAGCGATGATGTAAGCTAGTAATAAGCTCATGATGATTTCTCTTTCAAACTGACAAAGTGAAGTTCTACCGCTACAGTCTGTTTGGGGCCTTCCGAATCCTCCATTTTCATAATCGAATTTTTTGTAAGTGTTTAATAGGTGTGTTTTTTGCTCCTTTATCCAGAACTGCATAGGTAGCTAGCTCATGGGCTCACGCATAGAGTGTGTTGGTAGTTCATGAGTAGTTACGTTTTTTTGCCGTGATGTGGCTTTGGAGTTTTCAAGGCTATATTGAATGTTTAGGTAGCTACGAAATTAGAAACAGCCCTCATAATGTGTAAAAAGTTAAAAGAAGTAATTTTCTGTTAGTTTCTTTTATATTTTCTATCGATTGTGGTAGTTCATACTCGTTATCTTCTCCCTTTATTTTCAATTGTTTTACGCGCAACTACATCGCATATAGCAACCTTAGCGAATGCAATAGCTGTTCTGTTCTGGATCGTTATTTTTTGCGCCAATGTTCTATTCTATTCTGTACCGGAGCAAAAAAAAAACGCACCTAATGATTAGTTCATGCTTAATTTGACTCAAGTATTGAGAGCTAGGTTAACTCAAAATTTGGTGCAGAGTTTTCGATCACCACAGTTTTCCTCATGCGCTAGGTCCAAGTGATATATCCATTAGGCTACAAGTGCTTTTCACTAGGCATTCTTTGCTAGGATTTTCATGATATTAAAATAAAAAATAAAATAAAATGAGAGACGTCAAATAGAAGCTTAGAAACAAATGCAGCCGAAGGGGAATGAATTCCAACAGAAATCGAAGAAGCGATGGACAGAAATAAAATATCAAGGATATAAAAAACTAGGTTCTACGTCTAGGAAGGTTAGAGCACTTGTATTAGCATAGATTCGGAAATGAAGTTTTAGAAAATAAGATATAATGTAGAAAACCGTACTGCAAACTTGTTATTCAAAAAAACACGAAGAAATAAGATTTGTAGATAAACGGAAGTACTTGTAAAGAGTAGCTGCTACTTCTCACTCCTCTCAAAAAAAGGAGAACATTTTTAATTTATCCCTTCAAAACTTACGAATTTATTTCTGCATAAAATTACATAAAATGATAGGCCAAATTACTACAAATCATGTGAATAAGATAAGTTCGGTGTAAATTATGTAGTGTTGGGCCGATATATCAATCACTGATAGTTTTCACAGTGAATGAAAAGTCACTGGTAGCAACGGTGACTATACATTCAAATCACTGTGAACAAAATCTCACCAAAAGACCACACACAAAACAAAATCACGGCAAATAATATTAAGGATCGAAATCATAGCAAACAATGTCTCGCCACTATCGAAATCGCAACGAACGAGGTCACTGAGTGCGAAAACCGTGATTCTGTCGACTGCGCAGCGAACGATTGTTTTGATTTTGATAGCTGTAATGATTTTGATTGCTGTGATTTTTTCCTGACATGTGAATTTGGAACTTGTGTAAGAATCAAATTTCGTTAGTTAGATTATCTATAGATAAAACTAATAACTTGACATTTACTGACATTAATGTCAAGATTATTTTGTTTGCACCACTGCTCAAGAGAAAACAGTTTCGATTGAAGGAAAACTGAGTCTGATTTCGATTTAATTGTGTGGTACATTTTCAGATCATCTGCTTAAAAAAAGGTGAGGGATGTCTGATAAAACTTCAGAAAGATCTGATACGAAAATATTAAATAAAAGAGGTCCCAAGTGACTACCTTGTGGCACACCTGATAAAACTTCGATTTTTTTGGATTGGATACCCTGAAACTTAACGTACTGCGTCCTATTTCGAAGATAAAAGTCTAACCAGTTTAATAAGAGACCGGAGATACCAAACTTCTGTAGTTTGATTCGAAGAATATCATGATCAACACGATCAAAGGCCTTGTTGAAGTCTGTGTAGATGGTATCAATTTGATACCCTTTTTTCATGCCACAGAGAACATCTGAGACGACAATCACGAGGTTGGTAGAAGTTGACCTGTCTTTTCTAAAACCATGTTGTTGTTCATTTAGAACAGGTTCCATTAGAGTAGTGAGCTTATCACAGACAATTTTTTCAAATAGTTTAGGCAATGCTGATAGTATTGCAATACCTCCATAATTATCAATTGACCGCCTATCACCACATTTAAAATCGGGGTCAGGTGGGATGATTTCCAGAAGGAGGGGAAAACCCCACAAGAAAGTGATTTGTTGAAAATTAAATACAGGGGTAAGATAAGCGACTCCATTCATTCGAGTATGAAACTAGGAGGTAGCAAGTCAGGACCAGGACCCTTGTTGACATTAAAATCTTTGATGGCCTTTGCAATCTCCTCTGTAGTTAAATACATTTCACAGATGATATTTGGTGGGAATGTTTGAGCGAGAAGAATGTTAGACATGCTTGTACATGAACAAAATATTTCCTGGGAATGCTCAGCGAACAGGCCACAAACTTTGTGAGGGCTTGACGAATAAAAGTTTTTTTTGTACATCGAAGTAGGGTAGCCCGAAGTTTTCCGTTTGGTGCTCACGAAATCAAAAAACTTTTTAGAATCATGAATTATATTTTTGCCCATGATATTAACATAGCGCTCATACGCTTCACTGGATTTCGTCAGGAATTCTTGAGCTAATTCATTATATTTATCCTTCATATCATCTCTGACATCAGTGCTAGTTGTAATTACTTTGTAAAGTTTATTTCTTTGATTCCGCAAATACCTTAAACTGCTATCAAGCCATGGTTCAGATATTTTGTCTTTTCTCTTAATCTTTGGGGTGAACTTTACAACGGCGTCAAAAAAAAGTGAATTAAAAATAACGGCTAACCTGCGGATGTGGTACCAACTTGAAATATGAGCAATTAAAAAACACTATATTCTATTTCCGATGCAGTCATCAGATTAAATTGAAAATCTCACTGCAGTGGGTGCAGGATAAGTAAACTATGTTTTAATTTTGCAAACTTTGAATTTTTCGCGGGCGGTAATACACAAAATCTTTCCAACTTATAACTAAAAATACAGTTATGGCATTGAAACGAAATTCACGGAGTGACTTGATTTCAAAGTGAACCAGATTTGGTGCGGGCAAAGAGCTGGCAGAATCGGTGCACTACTTATGGAATTGTATTGCATAAAATCCCATTATGTATAGAAGTTTTCGCTATTAAGCAAAAACCTATTTTTTATATGGCCTTAACAGCTATATTTTATAGCTTTACACAATTTGTAAATAGCGTATGTGGCGACAATTACTTCACTATGATGGGCTGAACAGAAAATGCAGTAAGTACTAGACTTGATCGTATCTAAACCTGACATCAAAACGCACATAAATACATGAGAAATCACACATCTGAGCAGCTAATCATCGGCAGATCGCGTGTGCACGATTAAAGAATGCATGTTGTTTGTTGTGATATTCACCTGTTTACATGCGCCAAAAGCTTATAAACTATGCAAATACGAAAACCGATTTCGCTTTATTTTCCTGTTTTTCGACTTTCTTGGCAACGGATTGAATGCAAACATGTGCCCGAATCAATAACAGACTTCTGATTTGAATCCAGTTCTAACTAATTTTCAAAGCTACAATCATACTGACTAGAGATTAAAGATCTTTTTGAAAAAATCAATTTGCATTTTTAATTAAGTAATATTATATTTCGCCCATATTTTTTTCTTAGTCTTGAGACTGGATTTTTGTCGATTTAATGGGATTTATTGAAAACTGATCTGTGTTTTTTTTTAAAGTTCTACACAACGAATATTTTCTCTTCGATAATCACAGGTTTTTGATTAATTAAAGAACAGCTTTCTCAGTTACAACGTGCCGAAAATCGAAAGACCATTACAGTCACGTACGCATTTATGTACCTGTGAAAGGTAAATATTTGCGATTAAAGCGACAACAATGTTTTTATATGATCCTTCTTTGCAATATTCTGTTTACAATGTGAAATATTATATGATTTTATTTCGGAACATATTTTATTTTCACTGTCTACGAAAGTGGTTTCGTTAGCCATGAGCCAACCACGCCATGATCGTCACGTTGTCGATTGTCGGCACGTGAATTGTATTTGATTGTTGTTTTTCTTCAGTCTTCCTTCTTTTACTTTTCTTTTTAACGATTTGAATTTCATTTATTATAATTTGGAAACAACAAATAAGGCTTTTTTTGTGTTTTTTTTTCTGTTTTGAAAAACTGGTGTGTAGAAAATGAGATAACATGATCAGATTCAATTTTTTCATTTCTATTTAATTATTTTCGCTGATTTAAGCTGATCCTTTTCCCCTTGCATATTCAAGCCGATTTCAAAAATAATGTTTTCAAAGAGTTTTAATTGCTTTAAGCATTTGGTGCGCTGTGTCTTAAATACGGAATACCTTCTTTTTCTTGTCTATCTGATAACTAAGAACCCATATAAATAAATTCTTGTAGCAATAATGGACATATTTTAATTTTGAAATTTCACAACCGTTCCATGAATTACTGCTTAAATATAATTATTTGTTTGAAATAATAACTTACTCGAACAGGCAGTGTAGCTCCGACGAAAAATCCCCAAGCTTGTGCACTTAATGTGGCCATTATGCACATTAGCAGGAAATAGAAGAATCTAAAGCTTTCTGCTTCGTTACCTGTCAGATAGTAGCTGATAATGACGTACAGCGAACAGCAGAGTGTCTGAAAGAAACGAATGACACTTTGAATGAGTAAATTTAAATAAATAAAATTTAAGCAATGTGTGAAATGAACATTCGATTTATAGCTAATATATTTAGATAAACATGTACTGTCTTTTCTATGAAATAAACAAATCAACATAAACAATTGTGTTTTAACATTTTATTTCTTTTTTTCTACGTCTTGTCTTAAGACTGGTACTGAGTTAATCGTAAAGCTAAATTTTGACATGTCTCCATTATCTGGTCATTCTTTCGAGAGAAAATTATGGCAATGGAGAAAAACAGAGACACTTGCTCATTCCTGACGGATAAAATGAGAAGAATTTCAATTTTCGACCAATTTTCTTATTGGAAAGACATTTGCACTATTCAAATTTCAAATTCAAACACCAAATGTCACTTATTAGCTCGAAAGAATGAACTGCACACACTAAATTGGCGTGAAATGATTGGAGACATGTGTCAATGCCATCTATATTTTCAAAGCACAGGCAACTTCAAAGCAAGTACAACTCCTGCTTATTTTCGAGCTAAATTTTCGCCGAATCGAACACAGTACTATGCTTTATGTACGCTGCTAACTTAATGATATCGAGTAATCAAATCGAACTAAGATCTATAAACCACCTACGACGGGGTCTTTCATACACCAAATGAGATTTTTGTTTTTGGAGAAAAAAAATCTTATTAATCGTCCTGGCAAAGTCGTCATTGCCAAAACTAGTACTCTAATTATATTTCTGGTTTGTTGTTTTTATGAGCATTGCCGACTTTGCTCTAACTAGAAGCATCTAATTATTTGACTAAGTCGTATTTTTTTCAAACTCTTTGTTACGACTTCAAATTTAAATAGTTCCCGTTCGTAAAAATCGAGCTGCACATAGTTATTCAACGTGTAGACCAATATGCGCCCAATGTGGGCTCCAGCAATCATATTTCTTTGCTTTCAGATTAATGTAGCCGAAGCATCTGAAAAATATGGCATAACTTATTTAATTTCGCTGCATTCATTGCAAGCAATATTAGAAGACTTGCGCGTAGATTTCATGCCTGAATTGTGAAATGACAGCATATTCCGTCGCAGACAACAGGATTTTCGTCAACAGGTTTTTCGCTTGCCCGTATTTTTTTCAAACTTTTTGGTAATATTTTCAATTTAAGAAACCAATTTCGAGTTTCGCATCTTTTACTATGTATAAACCAATATGCGCCCAACGTGGGCTCCTGCACTAATGTTTTTACTTAAGATTATTTTTATATTGGTACGATAGTCACTGCTTTTTGTTACAAATTGCTTATTCAGGCTTTCAAAGTACTCTCTGGCGTGGTTACCTTTTTGAAAGACATACTTGTCTGATTTGCAATAAAAACTAAGCCTGTACTTTAATTTTAGCTAGGAGATTTTTTCTTATATATTGTAAATTTTGGCACAAGTACATAGCTATATTGTCTTTTTTTCGCGAAAACTCTGCAGTTACTTACTGTTAAATGAGCATTTAAAAGTCAGATTTAGTATCAAGTCAATAAAATTGATGGTAAGCAAACTGAACAGTCGGCTTTATAGAAAGAGAAGCTAAACTATATGTACTTTTTGAAAATGATTCTCTCATTTCAATTTATCCCCAAATTGATGATCATGGAAATACTACATACCTGTGGCAGCCCCGTCACATGTTAGGAGAAACCGATTACTTTTCTATACATAGTTCTTAGATGACATTCAGTTTATTGTGGGTTTAGACGCTAGCTCTTGAGCTAAATATAGGCAAACAAAAAAAACCCCAAAAACAGCAACTCCAAAAAGGAGATTGTTCATATACTGCGTTGGACTGAAACCTCTACGAGCAAAGCTACCTACCTCCTCAAGTTGTTTCAAAAAAACAGTCTATATTTTGAATTGATTAATTATACATGATAATGAAACTAAACTCAAATTTGCAAATTATATCTCAAAAATCAGATGCTCATAACAGTTCTAGTTTTCTAGGCTTCCAACCAACATATATTCTCATCGAAATCAGCTTTATCGGAAACAGTTCAATGACTGCCTCTATTATCAGGGTCGGTTGTAAAATCTTTTTTGAGCGATTAAATTTTTCTTATAAGGTTTACACTAATTACAAAAAGTCAAAACGAACTTAATGCCTCTTATCGATAATAAAATTCTGCTGACACATAATGAATATTATTATTAAATATTCCATTTGGTTCTCAATTTAAAATCCGTGAAATGATCCAATCTTAAAAATCTCAACACACATATGTATTCCTACAAAGTCTATACTGAGGCATTTATAATATTTCCATATTTTTATATAACTGAAATTAAGCGTTTAAGAGCCGGTTCTGTTGAAAAAAAAGCTTAACCATTTCCAGTTTAACCTTCAAAAGTACAGATATTTTTTTTTAAAGAACGAGTCATTTTCGAGTTCAAGAATCTAATCGTGATCGAAATTTTATAACCACTATTATTTCATATAGTCATTATCAAGTTAGACGGACATTTATGTATATGAAGATTAACCCTCCGAATGAACGCTATCTCTGATTGCTGTTTTTCGTTGTCTGGTTGTCTGTTGAGTTTTAAAATATAATTCCCAGACCATTGATGAAACAGCTAATATTTCATTTCATAAAAGGATTTTCAGGGACACGACAAGACACAATATTGTAATCAAGCAAATAATTTTTCTCGTTACTGAAACTTAGGTCATTATAAATTCACTTTTCGCTCTTATGTTTCTATTTTTAAAGGCTCAGATTTTTTATATAGAAAACCTGAACTATACCTTATGCCTGAATCAAGCCTTGAAATTTGGATTTTCATTCTTCGTCTATTAAATAGATAATTAATTAGTTAAAACCTTCAAATGATACTAACTATATAATACTAATAATTGAATATTCAATATTCAAATTAACAGCTTAAAGAAGATTTGCTTGAAAAAAGGCTACACATTGAATGGAGCAAATGTGGTTTTTTGTGAACTAATAAACAAAAACTGAATGCAGTGATTAATGAAACTTGAAAGGCTGCCATAATCACTGCCGAATTTCCAGGAATGTCGGGGGCATTAAAAGATAATTTGAAGATATTAGATGAAAAGATGATTTGAAAATATGATTGAGAAGCGATTATGGAGGGTATATTCTGGGAACCGAAACGTTTTTGGGATTTGAAAAAAAAAGTAAGCAGGACTATGATATATCCCATATCTATTTGGAAAACTTTAGCAGCCAAGCTAAACAATTTTCAACTCCCGAAACAATATTCATATTATTCGACTCTAATTTAAAATGAAAAGCGCAAATATATAGAAACACGATTTAATGAAATAATATTTGATTTGAAAAGACTCGGATCTCGTGAGCAACTGTGATAAGAATGTTACAGTCACATTTATCACATGAACTTTAAATAGAATGTATTCACTGTAGCCGTGGCGTGGGTTCCAGTGAGTATTGTGTATTATCCGCAAAAAATTAACTTGGTCCAACATTTTTCAAACACTACATGTTTATGACATTTTTATGACAATCTATTTTATGCCAGAAAAGACCTTGTATTTGATTCATCAAGTAATCAAAGCTGTAATGTTCAGAAAACTCAATTTTGTCAAAATTATTCAACTCAATTTTGTCGAAATTCTGGAAAATTGTGAAAATTGAAATTGGTGATATATTAGGTCGATTGTCTTCAATCGGCGAAACATCTGAAGGGTTTGTGCTTATTCGACTGGAGAATATAGTTTCATACAAAAATATTACCGAGGGAGGGCAATTTGGCCACAAAGCCTGCTAGTCTACCGGGCTTTAGTTAGCCAAGCTGGTATCAATAAATAGCTTCGACTAGAGAAAGTCAACTGGCCGCATCATGTTTGACGTAGCCAAAGCGTTCGATAAACTCTGGCATACATAATTTATCGTCAAAATGCATTATTTTCATACCCTGATTTAAGGGGTAACACCTGTGTAGAAATTTCAAAAAAATCTATTTGTTTGTTTCTGCTACAGGGAAACATGTCTAGAATAACGTCTTAAGTTATTTTCAAGAATAAATTTTTTTTTTACGAGTTTTGAGCATAAACGTTGGACGCCCCATCGTGCGGTCGGGGCCTATGCGGCGCGCGTACGGCACGCTCTGCTCCAAAGTCCTTATACCTACCACAGGTATCCGTCAGCGACTTTTCTCATTAGTAAATTACCATTCAGTATGACAGGTAGTAGACCAACATTTGCCACAAAAAAGGCAATAAATCCACAAAGCTAAAACGAGAAACGTGAAAGAGCTGCCCTTTGTTTTCAAACTTTAAATGCGTTTTTCTCGAAACCACATTTTTTGATACGGCCCGCACGATTATTCAGCCAATTTGTATCCGATCAATTTGAAATTTTGGTGCAAGCTTTACAACATCATTTTCTAGGGAAGTACGTAAGATTTTGCTGATAAATTGAAAATTTTCATTTTTACAGCTGATTTTGTACGATTTTTTTTTACCATAAAATTTTTTTTTGGAAAACCGTACGCGAATCTTTCAAAATTCAATATTTTTGAAAACCCGTACGTACTTCCCTTGCTTTTAGTTCAAACTTTAAGGAAAATTTTGATTTTTGTGTTTCAGACCATTTGCGACGACGAAAAGTTGCGGGCCGTTGTGGCATCTTTGAAAAATCGTCTGATGCTCGTAGCCTGGTACAGCCGCCATTTTGTATTTTAGGACGTTGTAAAAATTAATTTGTATACTTCAAAACATGTATAATAAAGCCATGTAATTATTTTTTCAATCAAATATAAAGTTTCCTTGGAAAAAAATTCAAAAAATCACCCTCGAAAACAGCGTTCCACATAGGTGTTACCCCTTAAGCTGATTAGATCATTTTTCACGGGCATAACTTTTTCCCGACAGAATAAATAACCATCTTTACGATATACAGACAATAGAATCTAGAGTCCTGCAAGATTCACCACTATTTCTGCAACTGTAAACTGAATACGCTGAAGATATTACAATGGTGCTCGTAGCGGAAATTTTCCTTTTTGGGAGACGACACCTATACCTTGCATAGCCATCAATTTAACTCTTTATGGCCATAAAACCTTTATTGATCTAAAACTTTTATGGTTTAAAACCTTAATGGTCATAAGACAAAGCTAAAATTTAAAGCATCTGACAGCACTAACCACTTGTGATGAACTTGTGATACCAGATTATTTTGGAATAATCACATTCAAAATAAACGAATAACCGACAATGGCATACACAGCCAGTTGTATTATTTCGAGAAAAAAAATAAGCTAAATACTAAAAAAAAAGAACTCTTATTTAATCGGTTTTTGGGTAAATGGCAATTTTTTTTGCAAAAATTGAGCTTTTATTTCTATACCTTTCGTTAGCTACGAATTTTTCCCATCTTTTTGATAGTTATCTTTACGTACCAAAGTAATATCAGCTCACGTACTTAGTCAAAGTTTACCCAGTGGACATGTTGAATCTTCTGCGCTAAATGCTGTACTTCCCAACGTGCAAATTGTGTCCCTGACGCTGTAGGTTTTCATTTTTCGCATCGATTTTAACACTTCTGTTGAAGCGGTAAAGCAATTTTCAGCTGCTAAGTTTAGTTACATGCCACCACTTATTCTCTGCAAAAACTGACGCCTGACTACTCGCTAAATCGGGTAGTGGCATATTTCCGTGTCACTGTATCTGCTAGTGTGAACGAACTACTACGAAAGAACTTCCTCGCGTTTCAGTTAAAAAGTTTAGCAGAATCTCTCGAAGGAATTTCCGTCCAAAGGAGCAAGGAGTTCCAGACTTAAGATTATATTATCAAAATGCCTGCGTTTTGAAGACCAAAATGAATGAGTTGAAGCTGTTTGCTGTTTTAGCTTCAGACGATATAATATGTTGATACTATATATGGGACCGTAAGTAGGAGGGGAGTAAAAAAGGGTGGAGCTGATAGAGCTGACCTTTCTTAACAGTATAAAAGAGTTTTTGGGTAGGGGCAGAGAAGTGGAGATGGGGCTGAAAAATTGATTTTTTTTTTATTTAAAAAGTTCCCGTTCCCACTTTCAAACAATCAGCAGGAGTTGTAGTGCGCAAAGGTGCTAAAAATACATCAAAACTTAAAAAAAAGTAATTAATAGGGAAAATAGTTTATTGGCATCATAATAACAAATAAGGATCACCGTTCTTCACCATAAGTATAATAGGTCAAATAAGTATAATAGCTCATTTACTTTTTGCGAAATTGTGAAAAACTGTGATTCTTATTTGTTATTATGGTTGCCAATAAACAATTGTCCCTATTAATTACTTTTACAACTTTTACAACAACGACCTCTCGTACGTAGTCATCATCAGCGAGCAGGTACATGGCTGTTATAGTCAAAATGTCGACGGAGGATCGTCGGATTGCTCCATTCTCATGAAATACATTTTGATGGTTAAAAAGTGAATGGAATCATCCCTCCCTCCAAGGGAGGAGGGAGGGTCGAGTGCTTGTGCACAGGGAGTGAAGAGAGTGAAGGGTGGTCGGATGACTTCATTCATATTGTTTAAAAGGAGAGGCGAGGAGGTGAAGTCGCATTTCACATTTGAAAAATATTAAAAAAAAAAATTGATTTTTAACCCCCACCTGCCGCGCCTTTACCTCTCCGTTTCCATCTAAAACCACTTAAGTACTGTTAAACAAGATCAGCTCTACCAGATTCACTCTTTTTCTCTTTTACTCTCGTCTTTGTGGTTTAGCACTGATTTAGCTCTTGAAGCCAAAAAATACAGCACATAGTTTATAAAAAAAACTGGAGCATTTACTGGCCTACATTTGTTTAAAGATCTACACTCTAAGGCGAAAAATGCTCCCAGACAGGCGATGTGCACCTACATTGCTGACATTGCAACATCAATCTGAACCAACCTAGCGAATTCATTTTGGTCTTAAAAAACTCTTCTAGTATTCCCAATGGTATGCATTTAGATGATTCAACTGCTTAGACTCCACATGATCTGTGTGAGCTTTTTGTTTCTTCACAAAAGTGGTCTGCTCCGCTGAATTACATTCGCCTCGAGCAAACCTTTTAAAAATCCCATTTTAGATCTTGTTTGACATCTTCTTAGATCTTCTCGTTCTATCCCTTCCCTTTGGAAAATTGTCAACATCTTCCTAATACATAAAGGTGGTTTCTTGTTCTTTAAATTTCGTTTTCCCTACCGGCTTTACAATGATTGCCTGTTGTTCCTATACATTTTCCTTCCCTTGAATAACGGAGAATTTTCCTGGATGAGTGCCTCCCCTTCGAGCTGTTTTTTGAGACGGTTGAACCTAACCTCAGTGGCCAGGTTTTGGCCTGTGTTCAACGTGTGCGTTATTATTTTGTGTTTAGTGTGCTGTCTGCGTGCACTGGCACTTATTTTCACTCTCTATTTTTGCATTTCCTTAGATAGCTCAATAGCCTACAGTTTGATCCTCTGCCAACGACTCTATACACACCAAAAATTTTTCTAAACTTAATATCACGATGTAGCCTTTATTTCTTTTTGACTTTTAATTGCACCTTTTCATCTTGGTTTTGTTTCCTTTTATTTTCTTTTCAGCTTCAAAGATTGAATTTCTATATGTTGAATATGGTGAATGAATAAATAAATAAACTCTTCAACTGTCACAAATAAAAACATCTCAACGTCAAAATTTTACTGATTTGCATACTAAAGAGCAATATCTAGTCAGGTCGAAATTTGATCCAAGAAATTCATAGTTTCACTGATTAATTATATTCAAAATAAGAAAATATCAATGGCATAGGAAATTCAATTTCCGTGCGACCTTGCGGAATCTAGATTTCCTATGTTATTGAACATTGCCGAAAATCGAAACAAGTTTGCATTCATTCAACTTTTCACCGGTATATTTTGTGATATTCAAAACCCGTTTTAAACGTCCATTATTCAAAAGTCAACTACATCGCACTTATGCAGTACTACAACCGTCTTCTTTGCCTTGAAATACATTCGTATGCACGGTAAGGTCTCCCTGACGTCCATGAAAATTTTTCAGCATGCAATTTCAGCTCACTGTGTATCAAGTATCAAAAAGACTTCGGCAACAATTTCCGCAATGTTTAGAATGAAATCGAAATGAGACCGCAACTTAAATATTACATGACTGACTACATTCAAGTTTGTTCAATTAATATTTACTGCACTCGATGATAACGCACAAACAACCCAGCAAACTAACCACAAGCCATTAGCAATATGCATCTCGGTTCAATGAAGTATGATATTGCAATAAGTTGATTGAATCGGCTCTAGGTCAATGTCTCTGGCAACTAGTAGGTACTAGTATGTGAGCATGCAGTTTTATGGTATTGAGTTATGTCGACAAGTCTAACGGATAATCGATAGAAACCGGCTTGATTGAAATTCAAAGATAGTAATCACGTTAATGCTGCAAATTTTAATAACTTTCGATTGAACGGAAGAGATATACATAGTGCCGTTATGGACAGATATTGACCATATTTCAATTAAACGTGTGTATTCAGTAAATTAAGATGTAAATAAATACCTAAGTGCATTTAAATGCCTAATCGGAGAAATTGAGGGGCTTAGGTAAATAAATATAGACGGATCCAGACTTTGCAGGAGTATTCACACATGCTACAACATTAGCATGTTATAAAAATTTATACTACAGACAAGACTGTATACAGTGGCTCAATTAAGTAATCGCACAGTACCGCGGTGTGAAGATTTTTGTCTGTAACTTTATGAAAAATCAATTTAGGAAAAAATGAAATGCAACTATATTTATTAGGTAACAATAGTTTATAAAATAAGAAAAAAATAAATTTTGATTTTATTTACAAAAAAAATCTAAGCCAAAATTCAAAATATATTATTGTTAAATTCGAATTAAATATTCGCATAAAAAATCTTTTTTTTTCTTCTTATTTTAGTATTTTATTGGAAAACTATTGGTTTCCCGAATGGCTTCCAGTCTTCTTGGAATAGATTCCACCAACGACCTGCAATAAGAGGGATCGATTTTTTTCCATTCGTCCTCCAAAGCCACTTGAAGCTCGGTTTTCGAAGAAATTACTCGCGATTTCAATTTGTTTTCTAAATAGGCCCACAAATGTTCGATTACATTTATGTTCGGAGATTGTGGGGACGTTTCCATCACGTGAGGACAATTATACAATAACCACATGCGGGTATTGTGTTTTGGGTCATTGTCTTGATAGAACGAAAATGTCTCATAAATGCCCAATTTATCTGCACTTTCCTTAAGATTTTCTTTTAAAATGGATATGTACTTGTGTTGATTCATTATGCCATCAATAAAAACTAGCTTCCCTGCTCCAGAGGCAGTCATACAGCCCCAAACCATCAATGATCCAGCTTCATGTTTTACGGTCAGTTGAAGGTTAACAGGTTTGAACTCCTCATTTGGTCGTCTCCACACATATGTTTGTCCATCTGACCGGAAAACATTAAATTTGCTCTTGTCAGTAAATAACACTGTGGTCCAATAGGAAAAGTCACGCGATTTATGCTCTTTAGCGAACTTAAGTCGCGTTAGCTGATTTTTCTTATTTACAAAAGGTTTTTTGCGTGGAACTCTGCTATTAAAATCGTCACTCCGTAGAACTTTTCTCACAAATTCTGTATTTGCAGTAATGTGGAGGTAGTTAGACACTTCTGATCCACCGTTCATCTGCCTCTAAAACTCTTTTCGGCCGTCCGGATCTAGGATTGTTTTCAATACTTCTATTAGTTTCAAACCGTTCAATGATGTCATGAACTGTCGAATGGCTTCTACCGATGATTTCCCCAATTTCTCGCACAGACATCCCGTTTTTGTGATGTCTGATGACCAATTTCCGAACTTCGTTAGTAGTTTCTTTACCTCGACGACCCATGCTAGTTTTGTATGAGAATTCACTATAAAAATTTCGCAACAAGTAATTTATTTTTTTCGTTTACACTTTGACTATTGTTATTCACACTTAATTTGTTATAATTCGGGGAACTCCCATCTCAAATATCATAAGAAAACCAGTGCTGGCAGGTGTCCGAATATTTAATTGGAATTTAACAATCACATATTCTGAATTTTGGCTTCTAACTTTTTTGTTAATATAATAAAAATCTATTTTTTTCTTAGATTATAAACTAGTGTTAACAAGTAAATGTATATGCATTCCATTTTCTCCTAAATGGGATTTATAAAGAGTTACTCACAAAAGTTTCATCTCGTAGCTCTGTCCGCTTACTTGAGCCACTGTATGTCATATAGTAAATCTAAGAAATGATTCTGTAACTACTTATATATCCATCGATCAATTTACCTATGTATCTATAAATATTTTGTTTGGATCAAATTTCACGTTGAATATTGCATAATTTGTAAACCATTGACAAATTCAAGTGTTCTTTATGATAACTGATACCCACTAAGCAAATACTTTTAAACGCCATCAAAGTCATCCACTCGTTAATTGAAACATTTACTAAGAACAGATCATATTTTTGAATCATTGCATAATATTACAAGAAATACTAAACGCCTATTCATGCAATTCCTAATTCGCGTTGTATGCAAATATGTATGTAAATGTTGTGCGTCAATAGTTTGTAAGTATCATTACGCAAGTTAAGTGTTGACACATATACTTGACGCTTGCAAACATTTTACAAACATAAGCTTTTTCTCAATATAATCGCGAATTATGAGCATCATAAATCTAATATTAGACTAAGTTCTTCATGCCACCAAACATACGATAGAAAAACACACTTACCTGGAATGGTATTTCGAATGAAAGCACCGAAAGAAAATACGGAATAAGTTTGTACCATCGATTGAAGTGTTCTCGATGCAACATTTCGATCTCAAGAGGAACTGAAAAAAAAATTGGAATTTCCAAATTTAGTATGAATCATACTACGCAAATAATAAAGGAATTTATAATTGAGATGGTAATTGATATTATAAGTTGATTTTTTATTTGGAATTTATTGACGTCAGACAGTGTTCAGAGTGGAGATTTATGCATTTTCCATTTTATTTAAACTGAACATTTTTCGTTTTGATTAAGTTAAATAAAACAAATATAAGAAATAAAATAATTCACTTCAGGGATATAACCCTTTTTTCGTTCATATTCTATCCTAATTCTTCTTAACAGGACAGGTGTTGCTCTTAGGCACATAACGATCGAAACCAATGCAAGCCATATTATTATACAGATGGACTGCACAATGGCTGTAGTCGGCAAAGACTACTCAAATTTAATAGAAATAAGTTTACGCGTAAACTATATGACAGTAAATGGTTCGTGTTACACAAGTTAAAAAAATTATCTAAGTCAGTTTGGCGATCCAGTTGATCAGCATTATATGCATAAAATATAGGGGGCTTCAACAAGTGCTCACTGATTCCCACAAATAATGTTAGATGATGTTATCTCAGACATTCTACATCAGGCACCGCTACAGTCAACTTCATCCTGAAGCTCATTCACTGGGCTTGAAAGGATAGAATATGTTATTCCGCCGAAGTGTAATCCACACATTTTTTTTAGAGCGTTAAATATCAGTGGCGTGGCGTTCATGGAAGCAACGGAAGCATTGCTTCCCTTACATTTGGCTGATATATATTTTATATTCATCTATTTGAAAATTGCGAAAAAAGCATCAAGTATAAGAATATTCTAAATAAATTTTCCCAAAAACGAATAGTGAACATCTCGCGCAGCTAAAGTGGTAACACAAAATACTGAGAGAACAAGACGCATGGAAGCAACGAAAAAATGGCATCCGCCGGCGTAAATTTAACTCTATGTAGACTACACTGTGACGTCATTAAAAAATGTGCTTGTACTAGCTATTTGGAAGCAATGAAGAAATTGCTTCTTAGGGGAAATTCTCGTCTCAAGAGAGAAACAGAGAAAGAAACCGCGTACGTATGATTGCTGTGGAACTTATTGCCACATTCCCTATACGCGTATCATTGCAATCATTGTACTTTGCTTGTGCATTTTTTATTTTGACTGAGAATGTTTGTTGTAGTACGTACACACTATGTGAATTTTTGAATCAATTTGAACTACGAGATGTAGCAAGAGACTGCGGATCCAACGAGCTGTCATCATTTCGCTGGAGTGAAGTGCTTGAATGTAGTTCGGTAGTGAATTTTTTGTGCTATATTCTCTACACAAAAATTTGTGAAGGTATTTTTAATTGGTTATTTCAGTAATAATTTGCAGTATCGTTGAAATTAAATTGATTTGAATTGTGTAGAATTGAGTACGTAGAACTACTTTCTGGAATCGCATGATTTTTTAATGTTATACTTAAAATAGTGAGAGTGCAATTAAAAGGTGTATGCATTTATTGGTTCCGTAAATAGCATCGATAAAACTTGCATAATTAGTGATATTTTATTAGTGATCTTTTGCGGACAAAAATGACATTATCGAAAAGGGTCGACCGAAACCGAAGTTAGAAATTATCTTTGTGCCAAAGATATGCACTCGGCATTTTACTTGCGAAATCTATTTGACTCAATTTCATGGAAAAACTGAACTCATTGTGCTTTAATCTAATGCAGATTTACTGGGAGAATCGATTCAAGATATTTTTGAATATTTTATCAACTTTAAATCAGAAAATAGTTTAAAACAATTTTATAAATTAGTTTGTTTAGTTCTAGCATTACAAGTAACGAGTGCAAGAGAGATTGTAACAAGAGCGCCCGTAGAGCTCAGTTTGTTTTGCTTAAAAAGGATTAAAACTTATCTCAGGAATAGTACAGGTGAACAAGGGCTAAGTAACTTGGCAATAATGTCTATTGAAAAGGTTTTCTTAAAATCATTTTTGAGTGGGCAAAATTTTTATCAAGACATCAAAGATGAATTTGCAAAAAAAAGAAAGACGAATTGCATTAAATTTTAACTAGAAGTATGCATGAATTTTTTCCTCAAACTCGATATATAATAGATTTTTTTTCAAACAATCACTTCATTTATTTTATATTTACTAGACGTTATTTTAAAAAAAGAAAATAAAATGTTTTTCGCTGTGGGAATGTTATTTTACTGTTATTTTTTATAAGTACTAGAATAATTATATTATTTTTATGCGTGAAGGACTATAAACATTTTATTTGCATAGTCACTGTTGTTTTTATTGTTGCCGTAGCTATATTTGAAAATGCTTTATTTACATAGCTTGCTGTTGCAGCTTCACTAATTTATACGTTTGCCAATATATAATTTTCGGAATTATTTATTTAAAGAGAAAGTAATTATATATTGGTAGCATGGGAATTAAAATAACAATACAGTATATCTACTCTCACGCTCACGTTCGTAATTCCTGGGTCCTTTTATATTAACAATGTTAAAAGAAGGGAACGAGAGGCGTTCTATTAATACGTAACAAATTTGAAGAAAGCATAGCCAAAGTCAGTTATCAAAATGAGCTAATTGCTTCCATAAAGTAAATTATCACACCACGCCACTGTTAAATATGTATATCAAATTTTGTGTCAAAATTTTTTTTTCGGGGAATTTCACCGCATTGCAACAAAAAGAGAGAGATTTTTGAAGAAATTTTTCGCGACTATGCATTATCGAAATCAATATGCATAGGTTATTTTAGATGCTTAAAACGAGTAAAAAGTAAATTGTGTCACTGGAGGTGATATGTAACTAACTGCACATGATAAATTTAAAAAAAATAGTAAGTAATTGGAACACAACCGATTTGGTCTTAATTAATCCTGTGTCCTTAATTGATGACCCCTACGAACGAAGACTAACACCATGTCTAACGTTTAAGTCCCGCAGTAGAGCTCAGCAAATGACACGCCGCTACCGGAGCTGCATCGTATGGCAGCAATCAAGTTGCCCCCGTTTTGGACAAACCAGCCGAAGCTAGAGTTTGCAAAACAATAGGCGCGATTTCGAGCTCAAAAAGATAAGATGACCCTCCCAATTTTGACAAAATTGTATTCGAGTTGGATGTGGCCATGCTAACGCGGCACACAACAAGATTGCAAGTACGACACCATTTAAAATCGCCTTAATACCGCATACGGAAATTCGGACGACCAACGCATGCAAGAATTGCTACACGATTTCGAGCTGGAAGATCAGTGCCAATCACAGCTATTACGCTGCGTGCGAAATACAACCGGAAAGAAATTGACAGACCGTATTCGGTTGGACCTTCTTCCTACTAGTATTCGCACAATTCTGGCCAAATCAGATGCACCTTCGCCAGACAACCTAGCTGCTACAGTTGATCGCATCAGCAACAGCTTGGGTCCGAACGCCATCGCCAAAGTTCACCGAGGCACAAAAAACAAACGAGACATAGGAGCACGAGGTAGCAATATTAAGAAAAGTGATTGCCAACCAAATCGTACGACACAAGCTGGTTCAACTGTTGCACACCGAAAAGGTTACCTTGTAAATAATTTTCAAAATCCGCTCGGAGCCCGAGTTAATGCTATTGGTTTTACTATCACTGTTTCAAGAGTGAAGAAGGACGATTAGAATGGGAGACGTCATCGGAAAACGGATACTGTCACTAATCGTACATATGGGTATCAGTGACGCAAGAACAAACCGCCTGATAATTAATGATGACATAGCGAACCACAAATTTTTAGTTGACACAGGAGCGATGTATCAGCAGTGTCCGTGTCCAGAGCATGTAAACGAAATAAATCGTCAACTACCGTTTGCCGCAAACGGTAGCATAATAACTACGTTTAGCACCAAGCGTGTCACTGTATCATTGGGACTAAGCCGTTCGCTTATTGCGAATCCCAATAAGCGTCTGATTCAACCGCTATATTTGGTAGCGAAAATGGATGGTACTTGGCGACCCTGAGGTGACTATCGCCGGCTGAATGCCGTTATCCAGCCCGACAGATACCGAATGCTGATTGTAGAGGACATCAAGAGACTCCTAGCAGACAAACAAATGTTCTCGAAGATCGGATTGCTAAGAACGTTTTACCAGTTACCCATCGCCAATATGGGCATTCTGAAATCTGCTGTCAGGACCACCTTCGGTATTTATAAATACACAGAAATGACATCCGGCCTAGAAACGCAACTCAGTCCTTTCGAAGACTTATGAACGAAACTCTGAAGGGTCTTTATTTCTGTGCTTGTTAAGTGGACGACATTATCGTCGCATCAAATTCATAAAAAGGAACACTTGGACCACCTGCGTATGTTTCCGATAGATTGAAGCAAGCTGGAATTGTGTTAAACAAAACCAAATCCACTTTTGGTGTCGGAAGCATTGAGTACACGAGTATCTGCGATACGAAAACACCCAAAACTCGTGACTATCCAACAGTTACGCCGGTTTCTCGGGACCAGACATTTTTATCGGCGTTTCGCTCCGAATGCAGCAGAATTGCAAGCATTGCTAAACAAGTTCCTCACTAATAGTACATTCTCCTTTTGTGTTCAATTTTCACTATTTTAGAACGAAATTCGAATGAAAGTTCATTAAAATCTACTTTCCCTCTCATGAACGGAATTCAGCACGCTTTGAGAAAAATTTAGCCGGGACATTCACAATAGTGCTTGATTTACACTAGATTTATTTATTTATATCAGGTTGCTTTCGACTCTCAAAAGCCGAGGCAAATGTATGGTAGATCAAGTCGACTTGTAGTCGATTTGTTTCTTAATCGATCAGCTGATCGAAATCGCGTGATTTAGCCTCAGTGCGAACGGGCTATTATTCAAGGAAAAATGGCAAAACTGCCATTGAACTCCTGGCAATCTATAACGGCATTCGCCATTTCCCCCACATCCTAGAGATAACAGATTTTGCTCTCGGATTTGCGTAAAAACCGGAAAAAACCTCTCTATGCCAAATAAAGTATTTCCAATTCAGCACTGACATTCAGCATCTACCGTGCGATAAGAGCAAGGCCGCAGATGCACTATCTCGTGTAGAAGGCATAATCATGCCTGTGGTCATAGATGCGGAGGAAATCATCGGCGAATAACAAAAGGAATACTAAAGTGCTTAAACTACTCCCCATCGCAGTAAGTGAGACAGACAAACTTATTTGAGGTACTCCTCTGGAGATTCTCGCTCTTTTATACCGGTGGCATTACGAATCATTATTTTCACCACTTTTCACCAACCGTCTCACCCCAGGGGCCGCGTAACCGTCAAAGCAATTACAAAAAAAAAATCTTATGGCTGGGAATGAAAAAGGACATTCACAGATGAGCACGCGCATACATATCTTGCCAGTGCTCTAATTTTGGAGGGCACCAAAAGAATGCTCCCCAACAATTCACAGTGCCAGACGAAAGATTTCAATAGGTCCATTTGGACATAGTAGGACCATTAACATTATACCAAGGATATAAATATTATCATATGGTGTTCGACCCATTTTCGCACTGACAAAAACAGCGATCAAAGTCACGTGAGAAGCATTTTGAAAGTATGAAGAAGAAGAGAAGAATTCATCAGGATTTGTCCGCAACTGCTGCCAAAGCGTGTTTTTCTGCTTGAGCGTCTTAAAAATGTTGATTTCACTCGTACTTTCTGAGTCTTTACAGTGAGTTAGCTTGTCTTTTAAGCCCATTATGCTGTTTTATAACCTCCTCATCGCAACATACCTGCAGAGCAAACTATTCCATTGACCAGAATTTCGATTACATTTGTGGATGATTATCAAATGTCTTAATCTATTTATAATAAGACCTATACTACTAGCTGATAAATAATCAAACAATTCACCGCAGTGTTGAATTAAACATGTCGCTTTTGAAATCAAAACAAATTACATATAGAAAATCAACAGCTCATAGTCTCGTATATCCAATGGTTTAAATTTCAATTGCCATGCAAATCAAACTATACACATGAAAATCAAGTTTCTTCACCTATAATCATTGCTTCATCGAACAAAACGGACATGCAAATAATTACACCATTAGCCATGTACGCTTCAATCAATCTCCTTAATGATTCTATCGACATTTTGCACATTCATTCATGAAATGAAAAACACCATTCAAGTCTAGTTTCTAAAGACTGTTATGCAATTTTACACATTTTACAGTTCTACTGCTATGTTCTACCTTGTCACATTTACCGTAACATACTTTCACTTGATCTGTTAGTACGAGCATATGCCGGCTATAATTCCGCACAGCTGAAGCCGTGAATAAGCTCAAATAGCTATTTGGCATTTATATGAGAGTGTACTTGGTGCTTGGGCTTAAACGCCGGCTTGTATAACTGGTTTTTTTTAAGGTAAGTTAATCAAACCATATGATTTTGTATGTTTCCACTAAACATTGGCATAGTTACTGGACGAGTTGAGTGATTACTCGTATGAACATTTTACTATAGAACAAGGTTGTTCAACGCGAGCAGTAGAGTTTGTATCCAAAATGAATCAGCAGTGAAATGCAAAAAAAAAAAGATATGAGAAAAGATACAAGAGATTTAGTGAATGCACTTGGAGGTAATGACGCACTTATGGCGTGAATAATTGATGGAAAGTTGGAAGATTGTTTTGTTTGTTGTTGGTTGCACTACTTTGGCTTTGTTTTTTTTGTCTTGTGGCTATTGGTTTATGTATTATTCATACCAGCTGTGTTTTCGGAAATGAAGACTGTGACCGATTTCCATAAAATTTTCTTTCTTCTACTGCGATCTTGCTACAAATAACATGAAGTTTGTTTTTTTTAGCGGCGAAAGAGTTGACCACTGACATGATTCAAGCACAGGGCTGAGTGCGAAATATGATTACGCATCATTCGAGTGGTGTAAACAATTTCAGTTTTATACTACTCGCATAAATTTCGTTCGAAAATTAGGCGTCATAGCCACGACGATTAGTTAAATGCTATAACAAATTTTACTGACAAAGTTCGTCAAAAATTCCAAGTTAAAACTTTAATTGCTTCTTTAAACATGTGAACATCCAATTAAAAACTTTCAAATAACACGACAAAAGTCTCTCTCTTTTGCCATAAAACAACGACATATTCCACTACCAAATAGGCACTTACAAGTAATTCAAAAAAAAATACTTACATGATAGTACAACTGACATTTTGCCAGTGTACACGATGAGCAATATTGTACCATAAAGGTACACGTAATTACCAAAAACCGTATTTGCTGTTGACCCCACATTCATGGACAGATAACCAAATATGATGGCTATCATGACATGTGAAATGATGCGTGCAAGCAGCAAAAACTAAAATTAAAACAAAAAGACAAAATGTTATACAAAAGCTAAAACGAAAGAAAGTTGTTTTCGATGTAAGTTTGAAGAAACTCTGTTGGTTGTTAAATGATATCGCTTGAAATTCAAATAATTTCGCCAAATTTAGGGTTAATGCTTTATCGTAGTTTACTTTTATGCAAATACTCTTGTAAAAAAATCGTAAAAAGATACGTTTCGAATGCAATTAAAGATACACTACCAACGCAAAAAGTACGAAAATATTATTCAAAAATTTTAAAATTTAAAAGTAGGATCAAAAGTACGTTTATCTGAAAACATTTGATACCATTTACTAGTGAAGTTGATACGTTTAAAAAAATTAATAGCCAAAAAGAATATTTTTTCATTTATTTTGTACAGTATTACCAAATATATATAATTGCCTTAAAGAATTAAAAAGTCATTCATTGATTATATATCACCAATAATTTTTTTTCTGGTCTTCCAGAATTTTTGAATTTTTTATATCTATTTTTTTTTAAATCTTGATACATTTCCATATATTCGACTTATCGATATTTTTAGAGAAATCTATTTATTTTGTGTTATAGTCTATAGATATATTCTATCACAGTATATTTTTTTTTTTAAACTTATTACAACTTTCTTTGTAAGGATCTATCTGCTTGAATAGCATGTAAATTTTGAAAATTGAAATTACTGCACGTTTTAAAATTGAAAACGTAAGAAATCAACTTTTATCCCATCAGAGAATATCATGAGATTCTAGGAAAAAAAATTTTGGACTGTATTTGAAAATCAAGGGCTTCTGGGAAAAATCAGAGAAGACTTGCAAACTCCGGCAGGTTCAGAAATGGTCATGGGATTCTGGAAAAAAAATCTCTGAACCGAAGAAGAAAATCATAAGTGCTTTGAAAATCCCGGCAGTTCAGAGTAAGGTCATGGGGAGCAATGATAAAAACACCGGTGCCCAGGAAAAATCATGAAGTTTTGAAGACAAAATCACTAGGTCGTAGTAGATAGCTTTTGGCGTCTATAAAAAAATCAGCGATGCCTAGAAAATTACGACAGGTCTAAAAAATCTTTAGATTGTATTAGAAAATCACCATAGCCTGAGCCTAAAAAAAAAACTCCCGGCCCAAGAAAAGTCACGGTGTCCAAAAAAATCATTTGGGTTGGAAAAATCAGAGAGTCCTTGAAAATCCAAGCAGTTTCTGAAAAAAATATCAGTGTTGAAAAAATACGGAGGTTCGGAGAAAGTCATGAGATTGTGAAAAATAATCACTAGATCGTGGAAAAAAATCTGGACGCTTGGGAAAACCAGAAAAATTAAGAAAACCTCGGCGAGTCCAGAAAAATCATGGGATTCTAGGAAAATGATCTCTAGATCGCATTGAAAATCGCATATTCCTAGAACAAAATCAGGGAGATCTAGACAACCCCGAAAGGTCTAGGTAAAATCATCGAAATGAAGGAAAAAATTAGAAGACTGTAGTTGACAATAATGGGTTCCTGGAAAAATCAGGGAGACCTAGAAAACTTCGGTAGATTCCACAGAGAAAATCACTAGATCATAGTGAAAAATCATGCTTGCGTGAACAAATCAAGGAGGCCTTGAAAATCAAGACAGGTCCAGAAAAAGCCATGGGATTCTAGATAAAAATTAATCGAAAAGATCACATTCACAGCATTTTTATGTAACTTCTGTACGATTTGTTTCAAAATCAAATTTGAAAAGAGCCTTGTTACTGAAAAAGTTATACAATGCAAAGTAATATGGTAAAATAATAAATTGCAAAAAAAACTAATTTCACACTGAAAAAAATCCATTTAGCACATATCTCAGCATTTATGGTCATATCTTCTATTTACATAGTACCCTGACTTTTAAAATATAACTAAAAAGCCCATAATATATGGAAATTACTCGTAAATATATTATAGGCTTCTGTTATATGAATATAGTCTCAATTTCTATGTAACATAGCTCTAATTGCTATGAACATAATTCTTTTGGAAAGTGTCGCCCTGATTGCAGAAGGAAAAAGTGACTGTAGCATACCATCTCTGTGCATGCTTGATACTGCGGGGAAACATTTAAAAGAGCTACTCAAGCCTCGTCTAAATGTGACTTTACGAAAAGCTGGCGATCTCTAGAAAAATCAAGACAAACTCAAAATCACTCAACAATAAATGCCATCTGCAAAATTATAAGTGCAGTAGAGCGCACAGTAACGCTAAACGTCCGTAATGTTTTTAACTCGGTGAGATAGACAAACATATTGAACGCCCTTCAGCGAAATTTTCAGATAGAAGACTACTTGCTAGCCTTGGATACGAGACCACTTGAAAAATTGCCATTTCATATACGGGGCAAATCAGGGAATTAGAGGCAAAACTATTACAGCTAGAGCAACACAAGAGTCAATTCGTGGGGTAAACTTATGATATCTTGCCCTCTTGCACATCGAAATGCTGGAAATTTTTGAAAAAAATCCTAGAGGCTTAGAAAAAATCGGCGAGTCTAACAAAAAACCATCGGAAGTTTAGAAAAAACCAAAGGAATGTCGAAAAAATTCTGGGAAACTCAAAAAAATGTATGGGAGCTTAAGAAAAATTTGGATTGCCAATGCAAAATGTCGAGAGACTGGAAAAAAATTACGTAGCTAAAAACAAACCCAGAGACTCAGAAAAAATTCTACGAGCACAAGAAAAAAATCAAAGAAGCTTAAGAGAACTCACATGGCTCTAGGAAAAATTTCTGAAAACTAGGGAAAAGTTCCGGAAGCTTAGAAAAAATCATGGGACTCTGGAAAAAGTTCAAGCAGTTCAACAAAACTCATGGATCGTTAAAATAATCAAAGGAATTTAGAAAAAATTATGCGAGAAATAACGATAAAATATCGAGAGACTGGAAAAAAATTATAGAAGCTCAGAAAAAAGGCATATAATAGCAACGCTAAAGTCTGTGAAGATTCCGATTTCACAGCGGCAACGATAATCTTGAAGAAAAAGGCTATGTTGGAGTGGTGACGCGGATAAATGATACAGAACTTGTTGCAGACAAAGAGAACAATCTCCGTCAAACTTGACACAAATTAAGAGTGAAATTCCAGGCTGCTGAAAGCATCATAAGTCGTGGTCCTAAACTGTGGACTATGACATCGTGATCACTTAGTGAGATAAGGGCAGTTTAGCGGTATAACTTTGCGCCTGGTTTAATCATAGACCAGTGCTTAGAAGAAATGACACATGCATTGAATAATAATTGTTCACATTATAGAACTATATTCAAAGGATTATTGCTGTGAGGAAAATGATTGATGAAGACCGGCGAATGACATATCACCAGATAGAGCAGACGTTTCATCTTTATGCACCAGCAATTCATTCGAATCTGCGTGACCATTTACACCTAAAGAAACTTGACCGCACCGAAGCCTGCACCGCTCACCATATTGGACCGAAACTTCATGAGCACCCTCCTTACAGTCCAGACCTTGCGACGTGGGTCTTTGTACTGTTCCCGCGTGTGAAAATGAAACTGAAAGGAAAACGGTTTTGTAGTGACAAGGACCTTCTGAGGGCTGGAGACAACGAGTGTGCCACACTTATGGTTGAAATTTGGCAGTGTTGATGTATTGAATGGTGTATTGAATGTGGTGGAAAAAATACTTCGAAAAAATTTAATAAATAAAGGTGTAGTGCAAAACTTTTACAGACTCCTTTGTTCTGAAAGGAAATGAAATAGCTCCGAAAATTGTGTCTCATCCGCCATATTTTTCATCGGATTATTTCGAAATCAGATTTGCATCTTTTCAGGGCGGTTTGATAACTGTGTGCAAGGACTTCGAAACGGAATGGGGCCTTCTATTGCAGAGGAATATATTGTTTGCCGTTGTTTATCATCTTACATTGTTATGGTGACTCTTTTCAAGGTTAGACATTTTTTTTTTGTGGTTTACTATGTACAAAACCAACAATATCAATGAGCCGCCCAATAAATTACATTTTAGATTCTCCCAAGATCTGTTTCTAAGTTTCATAAAAACTGGAATTTGCTGTTTGCATAAAATCATTTTAAGCTAGAAAAAAATCAATTAGATTTGAACTAAACTGACAAATTTAGCGCAACGGAGTCATATTATACCGGCATCATATTAGTTTCACACTTCTAAATATCTCGCTGCGGCTGGGGTGGGTATCACAATGAGTGTGAAAATGAAATTGAAGTGTTTCACTAACACTTTGTCTATGTAAATTGAATCAATGTTTCAACAGAATTAATTAACAAACATTTGAAGAGTGAAAAATATACAAAGACTCAACCACTGCTCAGTCATATAACAATAAATAAGACGAGGTGTTTATGAAATTTTCCATAACTCATCGTCATTATTTACCCCAGGAGCATTATTATTTTGTATATATTTGAAAATGTAGCGTGCATTTATTCAGAACGTAATATTTGAACAGGTCAGTGATGATGATCTTGTGGCAATCTTGTTAAGTTAGAAATTGTATACGCAATTTGGATTTGTGTTAAAATAAGCCAACAAATTTCGTCATCGAATTCAGTTCATTATGCAAGAGAATATTAAATTGTTTAAACTTATAAATTCAAGAAAATTATTTGAAGATTCTAATTATAGATATAAAGAATGGGAAATGAACCAATTATTATTTTGAGGGATATCATACTTGAGCATGATTAGTCCCTTAGTCAAATATAAATATGGACGATGAATAACAATCGTATATTATATACCTGATATCAATCAGGAGTAAATTTAATTGGAAGCTTTGTCATTTAAAACTCATACAAGCGTGTTGCAATATGTTGGAAGATATGAAGTACCTGCCAACTTCCATTGCGCCAGAAAGAAGTTGCACAGGCCAATTTGCATTCGTTATTAACTCTGAAATTTCTCAGTCAAGTTATAATAGCTGCAGTCAAGTTTTGAATCAAACACGTACTTAGACTTGTCATTTGAAACTCCTATCTAAAGTTTTCAAACATTAACGCACTGGTATCTCATACGAACTATAATTGGTTTTGAAATTTCTACTTTATGTTTCGGAATGAAACACTTGTTCATTCATTCTCTTAATGCTTTCGAAATTCAATTGACTCATAAATACTCCCAAGCACGTTGAAACTTTGTCTCCATCACACGTTCACTTTCAGAGACGATATCATTCAATCCACCGAAACTGTAAGTCTTTGCATGCGAGTGCACACATTCCCATTTCATATGAAAAATCAATTTTATCTCAGCAGAGAAAGTTTCCTTATTTCCTATTGCAACATCAACAAGTACGCATAACACTAGATCCAACAGAGCTCTTTAACTGCTTATACTATCGTATCTACGCAACTACATGCACCTGGTACACAATGCATACAAATACATACACAAGCTTGTAACTTACATAATTTCGCGTCGAGCACATGATGTTTCGTTTAAGCAAAATAAAATATTGCATTATAAACGATGCTGATTCGATTTGATGATGATTATGGTGAGGTTTTTCTCTCTTGATTTTTCCATGAGCGAGAAATTCCGCTACACACTTTCCGCCGTTTTTCAAATGTTCCAGATCGATGACTTTTTTATGTCTTGTTGTTATCGTTGCGAGTTCGATTTGATCTGTAATGGCGAGAAAAAAAAACGATAGTCATTAGTAGAATTCGGATTATATCCAATTGCATATTTGCATATGCAGAATGCACATAATGAACATTTTGCAATATTTTGCATAAATATAGTTTTTTTCTTACGTGCATATTTTCCATTGAACTGTGTAAAATATGCAAATTTTAATTTAGTTCTTCAATTAAGCACCGTACAATTTTAACTACGCTTTTTGATTTATTAAAGTCAAAGCTATTACAAAACTTACATACTACATATAGCACAGAAACTACGGCATACACGGTCTAAAATATAATCTTAGATATGATTTTGTAACACTGATCGTGAGAATACCGAGGCAATGTAAAAGTGTTTCGACAAGGAAACTTTTAATCAAAAGTAAAATTTTAAGTTAAAAAAATCTAATTTTCTGTAGACTTAACTGTAAACTTTCTAACTAAGTTTTAAATGGTAATATGGACTCTTTGGCTGTCTTCACTACGATGGAATAAGTATAACAGATTATTTCAGTTGATCATGACCAGCGCCAACTAGAACACTGGGCCATAGTACTTTAGTATTGATGAATCGGTAGGTAGACATACAAAAAACAAAAAACAAAAATTCAACATATATTGCAGGCACTATAATACAATACTGCCTACAATCACACCACAGTCAAGGAACTGTGTAGTATGCCGGCCTGGTGTTCTAGATGGCATTATCACGATAATTCGAGCGTTTTGTTTCATTGGATAGTTTGTTCTTGCGTTGTGTAGCGAATATTAAAGATTGGGATTGGGACCGAAGTCCAGAACCAAAAGTGCTAAGGTCAGAAAAGTGGAATGGCTAATGCCATCCAAGAGGCAAATAAAAAAAAAAAACAAAATTGCCCCGAGAGCAGGGTACCCTAGAAATGGCCGTGAAGGCCCCTCGTCCGCATTAGCGAAGTACCCTTTAACCGAACCCGACGGATGCTGGGGGGCCGCTTTGCTAGCTCGCTGCGGCTGGGATGAGTTCTTGAAACAATAGAGTCGGTCGGCTCTCAGAAAAACGGGATGCTACTAATGATTTCATCCGTCATCATATAGTAGCCGCAAACTGGTATAATAGATATACCCAAGGGAAAAGGGGACATAGTTTCATAAAGGAAACCTCCCATGGCTCTGCAACATGCGCTGACTAAGCAGACCCAGTGCCCTTGTCGACGCACGGAGCCAGAAAATTGAAAATTTGAAACGGAACGGGAGAAAAACACTACCTCTCTTTTCACAGGAACCCAGGTGAGGCAGACAGCCCCGGGCTCCCGATGGTGGCGGAGCCCTGACCCCCGATGGTGGCGGAGCCCTGACCCCCGATGGTCTGGGGTCCTCCACCCACTGACATTGGCCTCGATCGAAAGAATAAAACACGAAAATACTATATGATGACGGATGAAATCATAAGTAGCATCCCGTTTTTCTGAGAGCAAACCAACTCCATTTTTCAAGAACCCACCCCAGCCGCAGCGAGCTAGCAAAGCGGCATACCAGCATCCGTCGGGGTCGGTTAAAGAGTATTCCGCTAATGCGGACGAGGGGCCTTCACGGCTATTTCTAGGGTACCCTGCTCTCGGGGCAATTCGTTTTTTTTTATTTGCCTCTTGAATGGCATTAGCCATTCCACTTTGTTGGACCTTAGCACTCTTGGTTCTAGACTTCGGTCTGGTTCTGAGGTGTGCTAAGGCCACTCTCAATTCTTCAATTCGCTACAGTTGATAAATATGCACTTAGGAGTAATAATAATAATGGATGCTTTATTGATGTGTTGGCGTTTCACAGAGATTCACAATATGCATATTCTAGTGTTTAGACAGAGTCTTTACAGCTAAGTTATGGATTTTATACAAAATGAAGTATGAAAATTTACAATAGTGCGTTAGGGGGTTTTAGGAAAAATATGCACTTAGGAGTATTGACATTCTTATTCTATTAATTTTTCCGCGAAAATGCCACCCGTTAAATATACACCGCGAATTTTAATGGAAAATTGGAATGAAAGTTATCCTGGTGATTTTACGACTAATGGCAGTGTAGTGTTTTGCAAAGTTTGTGAAAAATATATCCCCACGTCGAAAAACTTTCAAATTGTAAGTAAATGTACCAATAGCCGTTAGCAACTACTGACTCAAATGAACCCTGCACTTCTACCTCTTCTCCACAAAAAGCAGAATTTTGCAAAGATTTATGTGAGTTATTGATAGGCTGTAGTAATATACCATTCAATCAGGTCAACAAAGACATATTTAAGAAGTTCATGAAAAAGTAATGCACAAACCAAATAATTCCTGAGGAATCAACGATTTGCAAAAAATACTTGATCACGTTGTATGAGGATGTTTTAAACGAAACTTGAAAAAGCATTTCGAATATTTTATTATGGATATCAGCTGATGAATCAACTGATTCTTGTGGACATTATATAGCAATTTTGATTATTGGGAAATTGACGATAGACAACCATCTATTCCACGCTTAGTTGCATGTCAAATCCTTGAAAAAACAAATCATTCGACATTTGCTCGATTCTTCAAGGATTCGGTAAAAGCATTGTTTCCTGATTCTTCCATCGATGAAAAAGTTTGTGTATTCGTATCGGATGCTGCACCTTATATGATAAAAGCCGGTAAAGCGCTTCAAATATTTTGTCCAAATTTGATACATGTTACATGTGTAGCGCATGAACTGCACCGATTTTCAGAAGGAATCAGGAAAACGAATTAATTTCAGCGACCAAAAAAGTATTTTTAAAGGCTCCTTCTCGAGTGCTAATTTACAAACAAATGCTCGTGAATGTATCGTTACCTCCAGATCCAATTGTAACCAGGTGGGGTACCTGGTTGAAGGCAGCTTTATTCTATATGGAGCTGTGAAGGACGTGGTCAGCCAGTTCAATACGTCCGATGCACTGGCGATTAAACTCAACCAAGAAGCATTTGCAGACCCCATGATCAAAAAGAATCTAGCTATAATCAAAACACACTTCAGCCAATTACCGTTTATTATCGAAAAGCTAGAGAGCAGAAATCTTCTTTTATGCAAATCGATTCATTTATTAGAAGAAGCAACAGCTTTGTCAAATGTGTTCCCAGAATCATTGGCTACAGACCTTCGAAACAAGGAGGATTATTTTTTCGAAAATTTGGGCCTTGAAGCCATCAAGGAAATAAATTCTTTTATCAATGGGTCATTCCACGGAAAATCGACCAACGGTCTTTGATCGCTATCGTCAGATTTCAATGAAATTTTCACTGTGAGTATAAGTAGTTAAGTTATGAGCAAAAATAACTAATATTTGCGGGAATATGGCCTCTTAAAGTTTTTGAGAAATGTCTGTTCGTGTTGCATTCAAATAATTGTATAAAATCTTCTACTTTACGTAGAGTTTTTAACTGTGGCCTGTTGGAAAGGGTAAGGTGCAGGTATTCTAAGAAAAATAGTGCGAGAAACATCCTGGCCAAAAAGAATGAAAAGGATCATTACAGTGTCCTTTATCATTGAATATTTCAAATTGCACACCTTCGATTTTCTTAATTTTTTTATATATTTTAAACAGTTATGTAAGCTACAAATGTGTAAAATTTCAAATTGGACTCGTAAAAATACATTTGTGAGAAATTTTTAAAGGTACGAAATACTATAACCGCCAAAGAAAGTTGAAAGAAAATGATACAGACACCAGGTGTATTGTAGGTGTATTGCAGGTTCGTTTGATATGAAATAGCTTGATGGTGGCTCTGCATTTTTTCCCAAAATCAAGGTCTTGTACTCGTCAGTTATGGGTAATTTTTTGTATGATTTTTATTTTTTAAAAGGAATAATATTCCGATTTTTTTTTTGTAACTAATAGACCTATCACTAGAATATTAATTGTTTGCAATAATTGAAAAAATTCATTTGTAAACATTCATAAAACAAAAATAAAGAAAGCAGATTCATTTTCATTAACTAGCGGCATGAACAATTAGGATTATTTTGGGTTTTCCCTACATCTAGGGTTTCTCGCACATATTATACTATACATATATTTTTAAATACTTCCCTTGTTTGTCTATTTTGCATATTTTTACAGCTTAAAATTAGGGTTAATTGCAATGCCTATGGTTTAAACTGATTCCAAGAAGCTGCTTTGAGGGTATAGATCGGAAGTAGTTGAAGTCAAGGAAAGTCCTGGGTGCATATAGACAAAAAAATTTGAAAAATGGACATTCTAAGAAGAAAGTTAAAAAACTTTACTAGCGTACTGTACAAAAATGCATTTAAAATAAAGCAGGAACTACCCACAGAAGAAGATAAAACAAATAATGAATTATCTATAGTAAATAATATCAAAGAACAATATTCAAAAGCTAAAGAAAAGGAAACAAAGTGTTTACTTTTATCACTTTTGCCGACGAATTGATCACGTGTCAAAGTAGTATCCGAATTTCCTGACGCAACCCTAAATATGATTTTAAAAAATTAGATGAAGTCATACTTCCCCGAAAAGGCGAAGAAGTATAGATCCACATGTTGCTGGTCCCATAAAATCATTCTACTGCAGCAATGCAAACAGCAGACTGCCCAAATACCTCAATTTAGCAGAAACATCGGGAACACATTCTGTATGTGTATGCATTGTACATCAAAACGTTAAATTAATGATTAAAGGACCAAAAATGAAGTTTCTAACAAAGAGTTCTGATATAAGCTTGGCTAATTATGAGGATTTTTTATCTCTGATGATATGCTCTCCTCCGCAAACAGATTGGTATTTTGATAGCTGTCCGGATTGCCTTGGATCAGCCGTTATTATAAGTACATGTGATGAAAATTGCGTCAGTGGTATTATTATACAGATCGTTTCACGTTAGAAACTAGATTAGAATCTTCTGCACGCTTTAAATAACATTGTAAAACAGTTTTTAAATCTATTTTTAGAACATTAAATTATTTTGTATTATATTTTGTAAGTTTTACCTTGTTTCGGTACCATTTTCTATAAATTTTCTTTAGCGGTTATAGTATTCCACTCCTTTAAAAATTTCTTACGACTGTACTTTCACGAGCTCCACTTTGAAATTTTGCACATTTGTAGTTTATATAACTGTTTAAAACATATAAAAAAATAAAGAAAATCGAAGGTGTGCATTTTGAAATATTCAACACTGTAATGATCCTTTTTATCCTTTTTGGCCAGGATGTCTCTCATACTATTTTTCCTAGAATACAGCTTATTCTTTCCAACAAACTATAATTGAAGGCTTTGCGTAAAGTAGAAGATTTTATACAATTTTTTGAATGCAATACGAACCGACGTTTCTTAAAAACTTCAAAGGGCCATATTTCCGCAAATATACCTTATTTTCAAAAATATTTCATATTCGATAATAACCTCCTTCATCAGTTCTTCTGGACTACAAAATATCTCAAAATTTCAAGGGAGTGAGTTCAAAAATTATCTGAAAATTGGTCGATTTTCTACGGAATTATCCCAATAGCACAGGTAAAACCTTGCCTGAAGGCATTTCGGAGAACATGGCACCAAATTTTAAATTTTGTTCTTTGACATCAGTTGACGTCGAACGCTCATTTTCTGCGTACAAAATGATATTAAGCGACAAACGGCACAAATTTGAAAGAGAAAATTTGGAAAAATACATTATTATCTACTGTCACAAAAATTATACTACGTAGCTATTTATTTGCAAAGAAAAATCTGTTCTTGATGTGAAACTTTTTAATTTTTTGGGTTCGCAAATACTTAAATTACAATTTTTAATATATAGAGACAAAATGCAGTTTTTATTAGATGCTGAATAAAATATTTATGTATTCCAAATAAATATGTTTCTTTTTTGTTGAGCATATTCTGTGCATATTTTAATGTTTTTTTTTTGTGCATATTTGCATGCATATTTCAGCATTTTTCTCGTGCATATAATCCGATGTCTAGTCATTAGTAAGCCGGAAAGATGAAACGACGAGTTTAATGCAAAACGATTCAAGTCAAGATACTAATTACGGTTCAAGAATGAAAATGATCACAAGCGATCATTTTCATTCTTGAAACGTTCAATTGAAATAACTCATCAAATTTTACGCTTCTAGAATGAAAATTGTCAATTGAAATTCAATCCACCTTTCAACAAATCAATAAAGTATTAGATTACATTGAATAATGGACACTTTTCAGTATTACAAAATACATAAATAGTAGAATTGCTGCTGCTCGCACAATTTCCGCAATTGAATCAGAAATAGCAAAGCATCCAGTCAATCAATTCGGTAATAAAGGTTGAACTAAAGCAAATTTATTCGGGTCATATAGACCTTTATCATGTTGATATTCGCAGCGAATTGTTGACCTGTCTCATCGTGATCTTTGATGTAAGATTAAGATACCATCGAGCAAAGTCTTATTACGTTTGCAATAAAGCTACATAAATAAAATTATTTTCGTGAATCACAGAAATTTGATTTAATAGCAACACTGTCAAACTGCTGATGTTTTCAATTCTATGTATAAATTGAATTTTCAAGGGCAAGAACGATACAGTAAAATAGTTTCTACAAAAATCACAAAGAACTTATAAACAAAACAAAAAACTCGCTACTTTTGACCTTGTCTAACATTTATTGAAAATTATTACAGAAAAAAGTCAAATAATGTTTCAAGAAAACAGGTCTTTGCTATTAAATTTTTTCGACGTAAATTGTATTTTATTTTTTACACCATATTTTTACAGATTGAAGTGTGAGACCGAATGAATTTCACGAAAATATGCCCTTCGAACTTACTCGTATTTACAATTTCTGTCCGCATCAAGTGTTTAATCAAGTGTTTAATGGACTTCAGTTAGGTTTTACCGGCATAAAAATTGCGTTGCATTTAGCCTGTGCGTCATTCGAATTTCGCATAGAATAATCAAAATTAATTTGTCGGCCTGACCTTTGAAGATAGTTGAGTTTGAAGTGCAAGCTGAAGTATATTTTGGTTTTTTTGTGATACTGTGACCAATTATACCATTTTCGAGCCAAATTCGTAGATTTTTCGAGGCGAATTAATCATTTTTGCACATGAACATCATAATTTGTGAATTTCCTGGGCCAAATTGTTAACTTTTTATGTATTTAACATGCGAAAATTATGAATTTTAGGTGCAAAAACTATGAATTTGAATCGAAAACATTATGAATCTGATTCGAAAAAATGGTGAATTTGATTCGAAAACTAATGAATTGATATCGAAAATTTCCAAACTTGATTTGAAAACATATGAATTAGACGCAAATAATATGAATTTAATCTTTATTCCATGGTCAAGATTCACATTTAGGTTCATTTTAATTTTTTAAATATATTTATTTGAGACCCTGTTTTCGTTGATGCTGTGTGTAACGTTTTTGAAGCAAGAAAATCAAGAAAATGATAGCAATAATCAACCATGGTTTTTGCTCAGGAATAAAACTCATATATATTTTGGAATCTCTAAGTTAGAATATCCTTGAAAAATATCTAAAATCTTCAATTAGGCCCTACAATCATAATATGATATTTTGAAAAAGTACCCAAAAAGTGCTCAGTTTTTTACTTTAAAAATGAATTTCTGTACACTTAGAGGTCGTAGATTTTATCGTCATTTATTCAAGTCTTGGGCATTTGTATTAACCCATATTTTGATTAATAGCTAGGACAGCCGTTGTTTTAATTTGATAAAGTACCTCTAACTTTTCAATATTTTCACCGCAGCTTATTTTTAACAGAAAGGAAAAAAACGCCTACAGATTATTTGTTTTTTGCCTGTACTTTAGATTGCCACTTATTAATTACTTCTTTCTTTGTTTAACTTTTTTATTACATTTCTCTTTTTTTATTACATTTGCAATCAATTGTACTTATTGTCCATTAATTCGCGCTTTTCCTTTCAATCTATTGTACTTATTGTCCATTAATTCGCGCTTTTTCCTTTTTTTACCTATGTTAGGTAACACATACAGCAGATTATTTAGGCTAGTGAATAACAGGTAGGAAAGGATAAAGAATGAATCAAAAAATAAAAAGCAAAAGAGACGGGAAGAAAAGCAATTAAGAGTTAAACAAGGAATGAAGTAATTAGTGGTAAATTAAAGTGAAGAAAAGAAAACAAATATTGTATTGTTATTCTCTTTAGTATCTAAGGCCGCCTGTTAAAAAAAAATTATATTGCAGCCAACCTCCCCCTCCTCCTTTTGATGCGAAACGATGTTGAGAATGAAAATATGATAATGACAATTCATTGGAAAAAATTATAATGACAAAAATGATAATGACATTTTATTTATTTATTTATTTATTTACTATTACTATTATTCAACAGATAAAATCCAATTACTGAATATAGAAAATAGAAAATACAAATAATTCACTAACGAAAGAATGAAAAAATGAACAAAATAATAATGAAATGATAATGATACAAAATAAAGAACAATAATAAACAAAATCAAAGTGAAAAAGTACAAATTCAAAATAAGAAAAAGAGAGAAAAAAAAAGAAAAGGAAAAAAGACTTTGAACTAGTAGTAAGCAAAACATTATGTTTCAGAAAAGTTTTAAATGCTGCATATAATGTCGGCGGTAGAGGACCAAACTGTAGATCATTATGTTGCCTCAGTAATTGCAACAGCGGAGAATAAAAAAAGATATCAGTGCGCGCAAATGGCACACTAAACTCAAACGAAGAGCGGGTGCCATGCACTGCAACACGGACAGAAACGTGGCTGCTGATATCTGAATCTACAAACTTATGAAATAATTTGAAGAGTAGGCACTCATCCAGGAACAGTCTCCGTGATTCGAGGGAAGGGAGATTAAGGAACGACAGACGATCACTATAAGGACGATAAGGAAGCTGAAATTTATAAAACAGGGTGCGAGTAAATCTGCGTTGAACCGACTCCAACGCAGTATTTAAGTAGACAAAACGAGGACACCAAACTTGACAGCAATATTCAAGGATACTACGCACAAAGGAGAGGAAAAGGTGTACACAGGTGGAAATATTAACGAAAGCTTTAGAGGATCTAATAAAACCGGATAGTTTAGAGGCCCTGTCGGTAATATAAGAAATATGCTTATCAAATTTGAGCTTAGGATCAAATATTACGCCAAGATCTCTAAAGTTATCAACGACATTAAGAGGAAAGCCACAAACAGAGTAGGAGAACATCAAAGGTGAAATTTTCAAAGAGAAAGACATTTTGTGACATTTCACGATGTTCAAAGTGAGAGCATTAGAAGCATTGTAGAATTTACCCAATAAATTTCTTTTATTTGATTTTGATTCAATCAAACAGCGACGTTATAGTATAGTATTTCATACTAGCTAGAAATTTATACTTTCATACTCACGAGCAGTAAATGCTTGCTAGTATTTATAATTATGTTACATAGTAGGGACATAAATACTGTCATACATAAATATTGAACGCACTTACTGCGCCGTGAGTATTGAACGTATGGCGGTTTTGACATATGGGTTTTGACGGATAGTTTTTGTGTTGTTTACAAAAAACAAGCAGTCTCAGTCAACGCGTTACTATGAAGTGGGCAGACAGAAAAAATCGCATCGCTGTAATTGCGCTTCATAAATGCTAAATCGAAACAAGAGAGATCTTCCAGCTTCTGCAGCCACCGGTTTGTCAAATTGTTTGACGATATTGGTGACGTGAAAGACCACCGGCGCAATATACGCACGCCGGAGACAATAAAAGCCATGCCGGCTCGGATCATACGAAATGCGCTCCGAAAACAGAAAATTATAGCGTGACTGCGAAATCCATTAGCCGCATCATTAAAAAAGACTTAGGTCTAGGAGCCAGCAAACGCCGCACTGGGCAGTTGCTCATTACCGTTTTGAATAAAATAAGAGTGAAAAAATGCAAGCGGCTGCTGGTGGAGTACACAGATGAGAGCTACAAAAAAATACTTCTTAAGGACAACCAAATCTTCACCGTGCAGGAGAAATTGAATCAACACAATGATTGGGTATACGCTCGCTCATCATTTCAATTCATTTCGCGGGTCAAGAGCGACCATCAGTTGGCGTCAGTCATGGTTTGGAGCAGCGTTGCTTATGATGGTACCACTGAGGTGTTTTTAATGTTTTTAAAACCTCCACAAAAGTGTACCACGAGACGGTCTTGAACAGTATTGTGACGCTTTGCAGCCAAACCATGTTTCAAAACCAGCATTGGATGCTCACAAAGCCAGTACGACTCAGGCCTGGCTTGAGCAGCGCATACCTGCACTTGTCAGCCCAGATAATTGGTCCTCCGGCAACTCCGACTTGAGTCCGCTGGAGTACAAGTTATGGCCGGTTTTGGAGGACGTGGTATGTCATAGAAGTTACAATAACAATGACTCCCCCAAGTCTACCCTGGCCGAAGCTGTGAATAATTTTCCTCCACATGAGCTGCGATAGACAATTGGCCAAAGAAACTTAAAGCCTGTGTAAAGACGAAGGGTGGCCATTCTGAATGACATTATATTTTTTATTGTACACATGTACTAATAATCGAGAAAAAAATTCAAGAAGAAATCTCAAGCCAATATTTTTTCATTTGAAAAACCCGTGTGACAGTATATCTCTACTATGTATGTATACATAAAATTCTAACGACAACATTCTTTGGAGCTGGTTCAAAATTTTCATTCATGGGTACTCAGACACAACATTTTTTCAAGTAAAATATCATATCAGAAAGTATGAATAATTTTCAATTATAAAATACTCACAAGGACGCTAGTAAGAAATACTCGCACTTACAAAATGCTAGGTACAAAACACTAGCTATTACGAAATACTAGCTAGGACAAAATACTAGCTAGTATTTCGGTTTTCCAGACGTCCGGTTTTCCGGATGTCCGGTTATATTAGTAAAAAATAAGTAGACAAAAGTGCTTAGTTTTTTTTTCACTTGGTCAGCTGTTATGCTAAGTTGCTCATGATATCGAACAAAAACAGTATGAACGGTCTTAAAATTTATTACAAGACCTTCCTGAAACTGATTGTGTCTTTGACTATAGGAGCCACCAGTAAGTCTAAGATCTTAGGTGCAGTTGTCATTGGTTCGTTGAATTATTTTTATAAGCACATTATATGAAAAAAAAATTTCTGCTTCTCTCTTTGCCTCTATCTTTCTCTCTGTCTTTCTTTTAATCTCTGTTTCTCCTTTTATCTCTTTTTCATTCTCTTTCTGTTCTCTCTTGTGGAAACTGTGAATTAACAGATTAGTATTTTTGCCCGTTTTTTTTACTATATAGCTATTACTTTCGTTGAAATCCGAAAATTTCAACTACTACGACAAACAGTGGCATTAATCTGACATAAGACCCTACTGCCCTATAAACATTCTCAGTATTCAAAAAAAACACAGATAACAATATTCCAGATGACTGTTTCGAAAGACACGGAAAAGTCAAGATCAAACTGATTGAACGAACCATGAACAGATCCCACAAAAATTATATACTCTTGTCACAACGCAAGAAAAATTTCCGAAACGTTTGTCATTGAACTTGAGTTTATTAATGATATTGCCTACATAAACATGTTAGTATTCTCCATCAATATTTCAATGTTAAAAATGACCAGATTGTGCTGCTTCCAATTTTCAGCATACTTGAATTCGGTATATTTAAGTAAATTTGAAATTGTTTCGTAAGAGACTGTTTGAGTTGTGTACTCGAACAAACATGCAGCAAGTATGAAATAGTTGTTAGCAACTACGTATGTACACGTATAATTATTTACAATTGATCATCATACATTAACCAGCACATGAGGTTTTGAAGTAATTTTCATTCAGTATTGAGGTAATTTGAATTTTATTATCGCTACTTAGTAGCTTTTCAACAAATTTTTATTTTGGTATTAGTTTAAGTAGCAAGAGCAAGAGATTTATGCAAAAACCTTTTAAATAGAGGCTAACGCAAATATTAATTAGTATAAAGCCAAAATTTTACTTTTTTTGGTGCTTTGCTCGATTATACCAATTATTAACATTCAAACTTTAACGGAACCCCAAGCCCAGTTTGGAAAAAAATCTAATAATTATTTATACAGCTATATTTATACTTGGCCTACCCGTCATTTGAGCTACAATCGTATAAAATGTCAATTTAACTTACCGTGAATCTGATTAATAATATGATCAACAGGTGCATGTATATGATGTAGATCGGAGTCTTCGTAATACTTTTTAGTAGCAGCGTTAATCATTTTTGGTATGTCACGTTCGTGTTCGCCAACAGCGACTTCCATTACTGTAATTGAAAATGATTCTTATCAATTTGGAGTCAACATTAATTGAATATTTAAAACATAATTTTGTTTGCTGTCATAAGGTTTTAACAGTCATAAGGAAATCGAAGATTGATTTTTTGTGACTGCTTGTCTACAGTTTCAAATCCAAAATTTTTTAGAATGAGTTTAATAGTATTTCAAATTTAATTAAAACGAATTGTGAAAAGTTGAAAACAATGTTTACTTGCGGAATATTACAAACATACAATTGTTTACCAAACATCATTTTCAATGTTTTAGTAACCAACAACAAATTCTCTGACTAATGGACAACTTCTTATCGTTACTTTTTTATATTTCATCTAAGAAATATAAAAAAAAACAATCCAGAACTTTCTCTGCAAAAACACCGTAAATAACATCATCAACAACAACACAACTGCCCTACAACTCTCAAGTTACATTAGTTGTACCCAAGTTCAATGCCATATCCATGACCAAACATAATACTCACGATAATCAGCTGGGTTGTGATAGCTGGGGCAATGTAGACCTAAATCGCTCATAAACGTAACCAATTCTTTAACGGGGCCTTGATAAATACAGTGACCTTCGGCCACCGCGTATAACTTATCGAACATTTCGAAGATCAACGCACTGGGTTGATGTATAATACAGACAACTGTATGGCCATGTTGAGTTAAGCGCTTCAGTAGTGTCACACATTGAACGCACGATGAACTGTCTAAACCGCTGAAATAAAGAATTCAAAAGAAATTCACTTAAAGAAAGTTATTTATGCATGTTTTCAGTGTAAATTAATATACAAACACTAATTTTTGATCAATCATCAAATGTGTGAGAAATTCTCAATAATATTTTATCCCATTTTCAGAAAAAAAAAATTTAATTTCACCAAATGATCTCTACTTACACAAAATATCAGAAAATGAGCCCACCGTCATTTCTCACTACTGTATCGTAAATAAACAGAAGCGCTAAGATAATGCCACTTATTTGGATTTCAACAGATGTTAGTTTACACTTCTGCTAGTGTGAAATGTTGCATAAATATTGAGGTCGTTCAAGTGCTTTCCACTGACGACACTTACCACGCCAAATCGCGCAATGCAATTTACGAACAACACCTAATTATGGTTTCTATTGCACGCAGCCACTGACTAATGGTCGAATAAGGCTGGTCAAACAAATTGTAAGACTCTGCATTTACAACGTTTAACATGCACTTTATTCTGCAAACAGGTGTGGTATTTTATTTTGCAAACAGAATGTACATAGTTTCGCATACATAAAATACTAAAGCGTTTTGTTTTCAAAATTATGAATAGAGGTTCGAATGAATGTATTTTTCGATGAATATATTTTTCGATTGATTGAGTTTTCAGAATGTTAGAGCTTCACAAGTTATGACAATTTTTTGTCTTCTATGAAATAAAACCCATCAAATTACAGAACGAATTTCATCCATAGTTCTAAGACACAGCTTTAAATTTTTAAAGTTTATTTATATTCTGGTAGAGTTTCATCTTTGTGGGTGTGTGTGTGTGTGTGTTTGGATAGGGAGAAAGGCGCCTCGCACCTCTAAGCTCTAAAGGCAAAAACACATTGTACTCATATCTCCAGCCTACCATAGTTTCGCAAGTCTCTTTACCAAATCCAGGATCAACGAAACAGATAAAGAGACTATCTTCTGCATACGTACCAAATCCCAGCCAAAGCATTGATATCTGAGACGCGCAATAGAAGAAACGCTCTGCAGATTCAGCCTCTTCTGGCCAAGATGGACAGAGATCATCCTGTACAATACCTATTTGGTATATGTGTCCTCCTAGGCAGTTGTGTCCAGCCAGTATGCCTATCACGGCTTTACAAAGTTTCTTACTACTATTGAGTTGGAGTCCCGTGGTCGCATGTTTTGGCTCTCAAAAAGAACCACAAGGCACATCGCCAGTCTTTCATTTAACCCATTTTCGAAGTATTCAGGGATATACGTAGAGCAGCTTCACTGTCACAGTAAACAGCGGTACATTTTCCCCTTCATTTTTCCTCAATCGCCTAAAAAGCGGCTCTAAAGATAGCGAATATTTCTACTTGAAAAACAGAAAAGTTCTCTCCGCGAGAAAAGACTCACCTATTATTTGATGAATGCAGATAGACACGAGCGACATATCTAACATATGTCTTCACCTGTGGAGAAGATCTCGTAGTATCCCCTCGTGCAAATATCTGAGTGCTCAGAGACACTTCTACTCAAGAAAATTTCTTTGTTTCATCTCCCAAAGTCAAGTCAAGGGACTCGGACTTGCGAAGGCATCGCCAGGATCGGAGACATCTCACGCATCGAACCTTAAATAGAGTAGTGCCCCAAATCTTCGTTTCCTATCCATAGACCAAGCTGAGTCAATTTATGGATAGAGCTCATCACCACAATCAGAACTTAAATGTCGTGTAGAGCTCAATTGCGGAGCGCATCGAATTCCTCATCCGAAGTAGTACTCATGATACCACAGATATCCAGGCATACAATTCTTTGCAGCTTCGCTAACTTCTTGCGATAATCCACCATACCACGGATGCGTACGTGATCATTGGGCTTATGATTGTGTAACAACATTAAACTTTAGACCCCATGTGGTGACAAAAGCTCTCTTGCAGTGCCCAAAAGTATTGAAGCTCAAGTAAGCCTTACTTCCACAAGTTTTTTCCAAATTGATTTTGTGTCCAAGATTACTCCCAAATATTTGACTGCATCTGACACTCGAAGAGTTAAACTTTTCATATTAAGAAGTACTAGTCATTCCAGCTTCCTTTTCCTGGTAAACAAAACAAATTTTGTTTTACCAGGATTCACTGTTGGGCCGTGCTTTGAACACCAGCTGCCAATTAAATCCAATGCGTGGTGTATATTTCTACATACCGCATTCAGATCCTTACTAACTGCCAGTGTGGCGATGTCATCAGAATTTGCCTGTGCGTGCAGCCATTTTTGTTGCAGTTCGTTTGACAGGAAGTCAACTAGCATACTTCAATACGTCACACCCTTGAAAACGTCAATATTTGTAGCCTCCGTTCTCAAGTAGCGTCGGTTCAAAGCTTCCAATAGCAACAATCTCTGCGTCAGCATGGTATGTACCCATTGAACCAGAACGTCCTCCACGCCATAAATTTTCGCAGTTTCACTTTGCTTCCCAAAGCGGGTGCAGCCACAGATCCCTTCAAGTTCCACAAATACCCCTATTGCATATTCACCATTTGAGATCGTTCCCTCAACTATGGAAATCAGAAAATTAAGGGAAAATGCACATTATTTTCCTCGCTGGCACGTATGTTGCTCATCATTCAAGGGGATTAACTTTGGTGCTCTTGGACAATTATACCTAAGGACTGGGAATGGCCGAAAAAAATCTTTCAACTTCACCTTAACTTAGGTTAGTCTCCTCCCTTAGCATAAACCCATTGATGCCATCTACACCTGGCGATTTGAAATGTGTCCCTAAATTGAGTCCCAAGTAAAATCTGCAGAGACTTCTTTTTAGACTTGGTAAAATAACCATCCGAGCTTAACTAATTGGCCCCTCTCAAGGACCTTGCAAAACTTCGACTTCTCTCGTACGTCTTCTAGGTCCTCACAAAATGATCTAAATGACATCCTCTTGGAAGTTCTCATCGAGTTCTTATATGTTCTAGGTGAGGCTCTATAGGTTATCTAGTCGTCGTCAGTGTTGCTCTTACAAGTTCGATTGAGGACATTCCTAATAATTTTCCTGAGCTTCTGGAGCTTCCGGTTTCTCTAGTGAACTATTCTTTTTGATTGGGCAGGCTTCTTCATAGCTACTTATTATGTCTCTATTCAAAGTGCTCGACCGAGATTCTATTGACCTTGGCAGCTTTATTCTACCACAAGGACATGCTTTGTCTGCAAGAAGTAGATTGATCTTAGCCAATCGAATATTTCTTGGATCTGATAGCCAAGTACCGGTGATGGGAGAGTGAGATCTTATCCGATCCGTGCCAGCCAATTATCGATCTAATTGTTTCAGAAGAACATAGTGACATATCAACAATCGCCCTTCTGCTAGTGGTGACAAAGGTAGGAAAAATCCCAATGTTGCAGCTCATAATCCCCGCAGAAGTTATAAAATCAATGAGTTTGCCTCCTTTGGCGTTGCAATTGTTCCTCATTCAGCTGGGTACCTGGGAGTTAGCGTCGCAGCTGACAAGAACTTTCACTTCCTCCGATTCAGCGTACTGGACCAGACCCTTGTGTTCCTCTGTTGGCAGAGGGAATAAGGAGTCAAAAGGAAAATAAGCTAAGCCGATAATCGTGCGTTTTGAATTTTCTCGGCACTGCACGGCGAACGCTGACAGGTCCCGGCTTGAAATCTGTATCGGCGTGGTGGCATCAAATAGATTAGAAACTAGAACACAATTCCTCGGCTTTGTTGATCTTTCATCATAAAAGATATTTTACCGCTTAATTGAACTGAATCCATAAATCCTGCTGTTTCGAATCCACGGTTTCTGTGCAAGTGCAACATAGGGGGAAGTTGGCACTTTTGCCAATTTTTCGCTCAAAAGAAAGAACGAAACCTCTGTATGCTACAAATTGATGTGGACAAAATGTTGTAGCTTCAGGAAACTATGCCTGCGGATCGATTTGCAGGGACCATCAAACAAAGTCCATGTGACCTGGGTGAAGAAAACTCGGTAGGAGGGAATCCTTGCGTTTTGCTCAGGAGGCAATCCATTGATAGTCATAGAGAATATGGTAGATGATTCACATTCTTCTTGCTTTGGTCAGCTCAGCATCATACGGAATCTGCCCTTGAGCATCAAACAACTTATCTGGTTAAGTACGATCATCCGGTCAAAACCATCTTCAGCAGTGGTGGATTTCTTCCTGAGATTACAGTTATGATAATCTAATATTATTTTTTTTAGATTACCGAAAAATATCTTTTTCCCGGGCACGCGGCTGTATACAGAATTCCAGCTAACGCTATACTTGGCTTTCCAGAGCCTGTGAACACAGGAGAAGCTATCAGCAAGCTCATAAAATCGCTGGTCATTGAATTTTCCACGATGATAGCGTGATAACCTTCTACTGCAACCAGTGTCCTCCATTAGTCATACATAAGGTTGAGGCTTGCAAAATCCGAGTTTCTGCCGTACTGAGCATGCCCAGCACTGATAGATTTCCAGATTCAGTCTAGCTGCCACCTGCAGAAATAAGGTCCTTAGGATTCTTTCTCATGTTGTTTGCCAGCCGATGCCCGATCGGGGGAATTTCAATTAGCTAATCAAGAAGCATCCAAGAAATGTTCGACTGTTTAGTGTGATATGGATGAAGCTACGAAGATAACGCATTGTTGCCTTGACATCAAGATTCAATGGATAGCATGGATACAATATAAAGAACAGATGACTTCGAGCTTTTTCGGGTATCCCGACTCTTAAAGGAAAAACTCATAAAGTTAGGACTAAGAAAATTACTTCACAAAAAATATGTTTGTGCTGCAATCAGGAAAAATATTCGAAATCTGGTGATTGAGAAATTTAAATCTGGCTGAGAACAGGGAGAAAAAATTCAATTTTAATTTGGAATGTAATTTTCACTAGTTAGTTTGTTTAGTTATAAATGAAATTTACTCTAATACATGTATTTGGCAGCATATCATCCTATGAACATTGCTTGAAAAAACTGTCTGCTTCTTTCTATCTTACGCCTATTACTTGAAGTTTTTCTGTGCACGGTTCTTGGATCACAAAACTTTTTAGCATTCAACTAATCAATTTTAAAGAATTATTCATCTCTTAGGAAATAACCGATTTCAGCGCCAATTTTATGAATATTCAACAACTGTATCAAAACATCTTCAATGAACACTGCATCCTTTGCATATTTTAGGCTTCATCAGCTCGCATGATAAGCTTCCACTAGCTGTCTATGATATAAACCCTTCTAAACGAACTGCCATGACATAACAACAGTATTACCTAACAATTCCACCTACATTACGTATTCGCATCATTTTCCAGATAATTTTTAAATGTCACGAATCAGCTAGCACACTAATTCAACCATGCATGATGCTCATACGATAATTTATCGCTAATATATCAACCATTCAACTTAATATGCAGCTACTTACTTCACTCATCCAACAAAATGCGTGAACCATACAATTTTCCCATTATTAAATCATGTAACAGTCGCCAAGACAAAAGCTTACGTTTCAAACTCATATCATCTTTGCTCAGATATCTCAATAGATACTTTATTATTTAAATGCTTTTCATCACGCATATTAGCGCATACCTTCGGATAAATCATTTTCTCGCAATAATTCTCTCAAATCTTTCAATTTATCATTATACGGAAATTTACGATTCTCTGTGATTTCTGAGCGATTACCAAATTACAATAGAATACTCGTAAAACTCAACAGTTATGTGTGTAATTAATTAGCTTGCAAATATTAACTACTTACGTGGTGGGTTCGTCTAAATACAGGATTGATGGATTGCTCAGCAATTCTAATGCAATTGTTAGTCGTTTTTTCTGGCCACCGGACAGTCGTCCGGCATATGCACCACTTCGATGTTCCAAGCCGAGCAACATCAGGCAGCTTTTGACCTGTGAAGCAGAAATGCACAAAATACCAGGTGTTAATTTAATTAACGAGTGACAGTCGTATTTACTTGATGACTTATTAGCGAAATGTGTGAACATGTCACCATATAATTCGAAAGAAATTAATTTAGTTGAAACTGAATTGATTGTTTGAAATTACTTTTTCTGTGTATGAATTATTAAACAGATACACATTTTTATTTTCCACTCAGATTGGATACGAAAATTTTAATAAAACGATGATTATTCACAGCTTAGAAGCAATGTAACGTTAATCTGATACTAACCTTATTAATTTTATATTCTTTAGATACTTTAAATCCTAGCTTAAGGTGGGCTGCAAGCATCATTGTTTCGAAAACAGTTAGTGCGGGTCGTAAGAGATCATCTTGATGAATATAGCATGATAGCCTTCGGAATTGTTTTGAACTAGTATTTGTTATTTTACCGTTTACTTGTACTACACCCGTAATGCCAGTCAATCTGAAATCAGGAAAGAAAAATGATAGTTAGCTCACACGCAACACAGTCATATTTCATTTTATTTACTTCCTTCATTAAGTTATATTAATTGCGATTCAGTATTTTTTGTGCATTAAAAAAGCATGTACCACGTAATTTAAGATATATTGTTACAAACACCACACGACAGATCTAGTCGAAATAGTATAAAGACGCATTGTTTATTTAAATGAGTGCATTTCGTAGACAGTTTAATAGCTCAACAAAATTGATGGTCTAAGTTTCATATTAAAATCAAAAACCTTGTACGGTAATTCAGTTATTATTCATTTAAATTACTGTAGCGCCTATTGCATAACACATTTGCTTTATTTTACTTTTACATTGTTTTGATTGAGCTTTATAAGAACTAGGTAGTTCAACCTGACTATTAAGCAATTATAAATCTATTTTTTACCGTTGCATAAATGAATCTTTTTAATTTTCATTAGACAAAATGAGAAATAATTAAGCGTCAATTCTACCGTTTTTGTTATTTCTTGTTTATTCAAACTTTAGTATATTACTCATCTTAGAAATGAATTCTTAATTTCAAATGAAGAAGATCTGTTTATCGCTTCAGCATCCTATCAAAAATCTACACTTGCCATCTGCCAAGGTGAAATCAACGAACCCTTAAGCGAGTTACTATGCAAATGACAAGCACGCGCAGCATGGTAACTGGACGAACAACTACAAAAACAAGATTTCGTACATACGTTTTATTGATTTTAATATCAAGCTGGCTGCACATATTTTCGACAAAAAATCATTTGATTGCATTTATCACATGTCCAGGTTTTCTTTAGTTCCTGCACACGCCTAAAAATTTGCATTAAATGTGTTTTTTTTTTTTTCGAAAAAATGAAATATTCATTTTTTTGGGTAGTTTTCTTGTCTGGTGAGTATTATTCGGACAAAAAAAAAATCTTGAGGATTAATGATTAAAGAGCGCCCATTGTGAGTTTATGTTTCGATTAACACTGAACTCAGTTCAAATGGAGTCTAGAAAAGCAAATTTGGAGTATTTTCAAGCACATGGTGGATTGCTCTTATTGTGTAGAAACAGAAGAAGAAAGCAAATAGTGGTATACTGAAAAATGGAGCGTCTTGGAGGACGAAGTCCTAAAGTGCCACACAAACGTAACAACGGAATATCAATTTTTTATGTAAACATTAAAATAAAAATAAAAATACTTCAAAATATAGCTTTTTACGAAAACATATAATTTAAAGCTTACTGTTGACCTCAAAAATATAAGGAAGAATTTAACTTGAAAGCATCAAGCATAATAGAAATATGCTCAGTTATATAAAGTTAGGGTTCAGTAGGAGGGTTGCAAATGGAACGAAACGTATTGTAATAGCAAAACGTATCGAAATAGTGAAAATTAACTACGAAAATGGTGAACATTTTACAGAAATGGTTCACAAAGTTCACAAGATCAGTTGCAAATATAGTTTCTGCCGCTGCAAGTGTTGCAGAAAATTCTAGTTTATCCATTTCAAGACCTCCACAGAAATTGGGGACACCACCCACCAATTTGGACCGTATTTTGCACACCAATCTTGGCTTAAAAGCTTACAAAGTTTAGCTGACGCAAGAATTAAAGCCACAATGCCACGAACAACGTCGGACGTTCGTTGATTGGGTGTGACGAGGCGTTCTTCCATTTTGATGGGTACGTTAACAAAGAAAACTATCGCATTTGGGGATATGAAAGCCCAAAAATATGTGCCGAAAAACCTCTCTATCCAAAACGCGGGACTGTTTGGTGCGGATTTTAGGCTAATGGCATCACTGATGCGTATTTTTTTCAAGAATGAAGCTGGTGCGACCGTTCTAGTGAATGAATTTTGCCATCGAACCTCGTTAACTAACTTTTTTTTGGCTAAAACTGACGCTCTTGACATGAACGATGTTTATTTTCAGCTGCAAGATGTTACATGCGACACAATTGGTTAAGCAACTTCCTGATTGTGTGGGAAATTCTCCGGAATGATTGTTTAACGTAATGCACACATTAATTGGCCGCCCAGATCATACGATTTAAGTCCATTAAACTTTTTTCTTTGAGGCTGCGTTAAGGCTATGATAACAGTCCAACAACAGTGAAACAGCGGAAACACCACATCATAGCCCGGAGATATAAGCCCGAAAATGTGCTAATTGTAATGATAAATTTCCTCAAATGAATGATCGGTTGCAAAATAAGCCGGTCATTTATCAGATATTGTGTTCCATATTTAATGATAGAGTTTGTAATTTACATTGAAATAAAAACATAGTCAAATTAAAAAAAAATCGTTTTTTCATATATTGTAAAATGACGGCTCTTATTGGAAAACTCATTAGATAAATGAGTGGGGTTCAAACGTGTAGGAAAAGAGAGATAGCGGCTGTGGCTTAGAAAGGCGAGACTTGTCTTAGAAAGGTTTGGAAGAGGAACGAGTCGTCTAAAACTCAAAAATGTATGCTTTAAGAAGAGGAAAAGTAAGTGTAAAAAGAGGAAAAGTAAAACCGCTGGAATTTCGGAGTTAGATCGAATTTTAAGAACACTAAAAAATGCGTCCTACAAACATTTGAAAATGATTTGCCATAAGTGGACATCGTGATGATTTAAAATGGGGATGACGACTTAAAACAAGATGAATTCATCAAGGTGATGATAATTAAAAACGCCGATTTTCATCGAACACTGCAACTGAATTTGAAGAAAAGTATTTTTCAAGAGTGAGAAATTGAGTTTACGCTGTTGGGGGAAAAATGAAACAACCAAGACCTGAATAATCAGCCCATAATAAAGATCTGAGTAATTTTTAGATTTTTGTTAAAAATAGTATTTAACAATTAATAGATTATTGTTGTACTGTGTTAACCATTGCAACATTGACAGGTTTCATTTGGCGGACTAATTTTTGGTTTAAAATGCTAGATATATTTCAATTTCTTAACATGCATCAAAAGTTTACATTCACTCTCTTCTTTAGTGTGGTCTATTCTTTTTTATGATATTTTTATGATAGCTCAGGGGACAACACTTAGAATCTATTCAGTAAGAATACACAAATGAGATATATCGATTTATTTATTCCATTCAAAGCGATTAAGTGACACTTTCTTCGAATTTGAATAGCGCTGGTTTTATACCCAGTTGCTGGCAGCATTGCTAATTACGTGAAGTTTAATATATTACATCTAGTCACCGGCTTTTATGCAGCCGCAAATGCAGCCTTGAGCTTACGGTATCTACTAGTGATGGGCTCAAAAACGCCAAACGGTTCGCAAAAAACGTTTGGCTGCAAAAAACGAACGAACAGTTTTTCCAAATAGCGAAAAACAGTTTTTCTAAAACGAACATTTTTTCTAAAACGAACAGCATTTCTAAAACGAACCGTTTTTCTAAAACGAAAAGTTTCTCTAAAACAAATCGTTTTTCAAAAATAAACCTTTTTTTCTAAAACGAATCGTTTTTCTACAACGAACAATATTTCTAAAAGGAATAGTTTCTCTAAAACCAATCATTTTTCTACAACAAACTGTTGTTCTGCAACGAATAGTTTTCCTAAAGCCAATCGTTTTTCTAAAACGAACCGTTTTTCTACAACGAATAGTTTTTTCTACAACGAATGATTTTTCTAAAACTAATCGTTTTTTGAAAATAACAGAAACGCCCATCACTAGTGCCTACAGACATTAGATAGCAGCCTTGGGCAGGAGAGCTACCAAACAGAGCTACCAACTCCTTCATAAAACCTTCTACAATACCCGCCTCATTATATTCTACATGCGGAACAAATACAACAGAATCTAAACAAATAAAGAAATAATCTGACATCATTTTTCTGCATTAGTATGTATTACTTTCTTATTAGTAAATATTGATTGCCTGTGATAATTTTATGAGGTACGAAGCTATACAATCTTGTAAATTAATTTAAATTGACTTCATTTTAATCTATCCTATCAGCTACCAGAATTTCTGTAGTGTTATTAAACTTGCGTACATTACTCTAAACCGTACTATACTTCAATCCCAAAAATATCCTTTACAGAATACACATTCGTGGAGTGCTTGTGTTAAATAATTTGTCAGTGTATTAACTTATTTGGTTATGAGGATAATCATAATCTTGTCAAAATACGACTGGGATTGACTAAAAAAATATTTTTAATGTTCTTTGCATGCTTGACTTTTGCAAGCTCAATTCCCATCATGGTACAGTTTGTTCTTGTGTCATATCAGAACCAAATCTTTTTTTCATTCTTCAAATCATGAAAATAACAATTAAGTTTTCATTTTTAAATCATGAAAATAGCAAAAAAAAATCTGACTTCCACTCATATGTCTAACACATAAATCGGAATTATGTTTTGAAAGTATGTGTCAATAAATTTTTACTCTTAGAATGCTTTGTCACAATTTATTCATCTAGTTATTTTATAACTGTCTTATGCCCTCCGCCAGCAACACAATAAAAAAAACTTTTGCACTTCCACATATTTCTCTCTCTTTCTAATCAATCTGTAAAATCTCTAGTTCAAGTCTAGAGTAGAAGTTGCTTCTACTCCAGCGTGGAAGTTATAGACCATTTTCGAATTTTCGCATAGACTAATTTCTAACAGATAGCGGTTATAAAAGCGATTATCCTAATGTATTACTGTTATGGCTGGGAAAAGTGAACATAGTCGAATTGGCAATTTATTTCAATTGATAATTTGTCCTAGAAATAGTAATTGAAAACGGAATTAGAATAAATAATACAGCAGATGGCATATTTAATTCGATATTCAGAGAATACAAATTTGTCTATCCCCTAGCCAGTCTCATACACAAAAAAGCCGCTTGCGAAGTAGTTTCTCGACAAATTTTTAAATTTCAAAGTCCTATCATTGAGAACAGGCCAAATCTACTCAGAAATTGAACGAAAACTTACGGCATAGTTTCTGAAGTTTTTTATTGCACTTATGGTACACAACCACTGATGCACATCATAGATTAAAAACAGTGGAACTTATCAAGATTGGAATTCTGGCAGACAACAATGAGGTTCGTAGAGATTTCAAAATAAATATTGCATTACACTTAATCTCTGTTTTGCAGCGACGATTACATTCATTTAAGCATTTAAGCATAACAAGTTCGTTCACCTAATAGAGAAAGAATTATTCGTATGATACGAAATAAAACTAAAATACGGATATATGGAACCAAACTATATACGTATGTAATTAATGGCGACAGATCGTGCCAGATTATTCAAGCCAGCCAAGCAGAATACATGAAAAATATTTCTTTAAAAAAACAAAAAAATATTGCTTAAGCCTAACGACGATCTAAATCATCAAGCTGACACGTTTAATGCCGCCATAATTTACTTTGAAATCACGTTTTTAATTCAGACAACGCCATAAGTTTTTGTAAAACAATAGAAAGATACTACTGGGGGGTTAATATCATTGGAAGTATTTCGTTGGAAGGTTATCTAAGTAACAAAAAACAGATAAACCGCAATTACTGGTGGGTCATAAAAATCGTCTTTCTAACGAATTTGCGGCTTCTAAGGTCATCCATTCATCATTCGAAAAAAAACGTTGCGATACATGCAAAAATAAAGAAGCATTAAATCTACTTATGTTCAGTTGCGGCAAAGTGGAAGTGTCAAGACGCTTTTTCTTCTCAGGTTTCACATAAAATACAGCTCATATGATGGACATAGAACCTTCAACTGTGCAATAATTCAGCCGAATGCGAGATAAACAGAAAATAAACATTTCGAAACGATGCAGGTTTATCCTCAGTGTATCTAAGTATGGGCACACCAATTAGCCAAAAAAGTAGAATTATGGCTAGGTATGTATATACTAAAATTTTATTTGTTTCTCGGAAACAGAGAGCACTTTCTTGACAGCTTTAAATTTTTATAGGACGAGAAAATACATGGTACTTTTTGAATACATGAATGTATTGCATTTATATTTAATAAAAAGTTGGCAGTGAGTTTCTAGTAAAACATATGAGTTCGTTGTCGTTGCTCATGGTTTACAAACGCACCAATTCAAAATAAATCACTATCGTTAAAATTCCATTAAATAACTGTGTTCACATACCCATAAAATAATATACATGACATCATTCAAAGTCAACTCATCAAAATGGTTCCGGCCATTAGTTTTTACAGTGAATAAACATTAGTTCGACTAGAAACAACGCATAATCTCAACATCTTGGCAAAGCTGTCTTCTTTTGAAGGCAAGAACCTTGTTTTTTTTTCAAATAAATAGCCAATTAAAAATATACTTGTACTTACGTGTAACCAGTCAACACGTTCAAAAGAGTACTTTTTCCAGAGCCGGACGGTCCAATGATTGCTGTCAGCTCACCAGCTCGAAACGCACCATTGATTCCATGTAGAATGTCTTTTTTAACTGAAAACAAGATATAATTAATTAACTAACATCAGCATTTTTTGTAGCATACTAAAGGATTACATTAATTGCTTCATAAAAGGTAAAACACAAAATAAGGAAATGGTCAATAAGTTCAAAGCACTTGTGACTTTTGACCTTAAAGCGCTATTTTTTAGTACCCTATACGAAATGTTATAAATCCAGTGCAATATAACATGGATTAGTGGTTTTTTAGAGTTCCCATAAAGAAGTTGGAAATGATCTCTCAAACAAACCACATAATAAAATTTGTGTAAAGAAATTGGGTTCCTGTCAAAAAAAAAGTTTAGGTACTACCAAGGTTTGATCGGTTTCGCAATCTTCTAGGGAAAGAAAAAATTGTGAATCTGATGGTATTCCTTCCTCTATGTTCTTAAAAAACTGTACCGAAAGAATAGGTATATCGCTTCTAATTTTATTTAAAAGGCCCCTATTATCTGGAATTTTTTTCCGAATCAATTGATAGCTAGGTGATACCTGTTTTCCAGTCAGGGGATAAAGCTGACATTACGAACTATCTTATCATTACGAACTATCTTATCATTACGAACTATCGTTATCTGCCATACCTAAAATTTTCGAAAACCTTGTCTTTTATTGCATTTCTCTTCTTGTTCAGCCTGTGATTATACTCTGATATACATTGGAAAATCCACCTCTAACCTAATCATTATTATAAACTTATAATAATAATCTTATCGTTATTACATTTCTATCCCCCGATTTAGATGGATCATAGGTAGCGCAATAAGCGTGTAAATCGAATTCCTAAAATGTTCACAGCAAAACCGTGTGTATCGAAAAAAAACCAATATGTGGGTAAAGGTACCTTTTATTACAGTGTGAAATAAAAGTATAACGTAAATATTATAATAAATAACATAAATTTGATGATTTTTTTATAATACAGTAAATAGATAATTTAAATAACTACATAATATGAAATTCATTTTTTAACGAAAATTCAAGCAGCACCATTGATTATAAAAAAATTTACAAAATCAGAAACAGTCCAATCACTAAGTTTTGAATAGTGGGTTGAGTATGATATTGTAGAATATAGGCATGGTTGCGTTGCTACGAAATATTACCATTATTCGACTTTTTGCTGACCACTTTCTGTTTTGTGGGATTTCGTCAAATCAACAAAGGTCCAAAGGAAATTTACGATATTTTATCCAAAGAATTCTCGTTGCTGAAGAAGACGATGGTAGCTCAAGCTTCATTTTTCCATAAATTTTCAATGACATGTGTGCAATGGTACTTGTAATAAAGTGGAACCCTTTTTTGAGCTAGGTCTTCTGTCCAAATGACTGAAACCTGCTCTAGTTTTTCCATCCTAACATCTCTTACGTATGAAACCATGCTTAAGTTCGTAGACGATCCAGATACTACGCTTTTTTCCAATTGATTCTTCATTTTTCCTTATCGTCCTTCTGGTAGCATCTTTCGTAGCAGTAAATTTAGCTACGTCGATTAGTCTTTTTCCAGTGCGCAGATGATTGAAAATTTTGATTTTGGTTTCCAAATAAATCACTTTCCTCTTTGCCTGTTGATCATTTTTTTTATCTTTTGGCATTGTTAGGATTCAAATATTCACGGCACTTACTTCTCGCCCGACTAAATGATTACCCATTACGTTTCGATTACCTCGCTTTGGTTAGAAAAACGAAAATTGCAAAATATCATCGCATCATTGTGTTCACCATTATGCCTCATTTTTTCTCTCTCTCTATCTCCCTCCCTCTCTCTCTCTCTCTCTCTCTCTCTTTGGTTCCTGTTAGCTTTTTATGGAGCGTAGAGCATTTTGCTAATGACTATGAATAGAAAATTAAACTAAAAAAGCTTATGTATGCTAATTCTTCTTTTAAAATTTCTTTTAAGTGGGGAGGGGGGATGAGTTTTCCGTTTTCACAACCGCGTAAAAGCGAAATCGTGTAAATCGGGGAACAGGTGTATTTAGAAATCGTTTATGAATGCATCACAAGTCTATTCTATATACACTGACTTCTCCAGAACTTAATCTCAATTTTTTCGGTAAGAAACTTAATAATTTTAATTTTTACGGAACTTCACTATGCTGGTTAAATGATAAGGTAAAACATAGATCTTTGGTAATAAATGTTAATAATAAATTTGTCTCGCGAAATTTTTCCTGCATCACGTGTTCCAAAAGGCTCACATTTGCTGCCACTTTTATTTTTGATATTTATCAACGACATACATATGGTTTTGCTGGATATAAAAGTCCTACTCCTTGCTGATGACTGCAAAATATTTAAGACAGTTTCTTCTAATGGCGACATAAGAATTCTATAGTTTAATTTGGATGGTTTCATGATAAAACGTTGTCTTCTTTTTGAAAAAAGACCTCCATTTCTTCATACATATATTATCAGTGGAGTTTTTTTTTAATTTCATATGCAATCAATGGTGTTTTTTTATCAGCTATGGCAGCTCTCTTCTTTTTTCAACCTCAATACCATCTGTACATATACTGAAAGACGTACCCAAGAGTCTTCTGAGTGAAACATCGCTTCGACAATTGTCTCTGGCGTCGTAGGGCCGATTGTGGACAAGATCGTTATCTGTTCTCTTCTGAAGCGGAGGCACTTGAAGAAAGTGTGCAATGCCTCAACAATTATTTTAAGGCAGTATTTTATATTTTATATATTTTATATATATCCTAAAGTAGCCATGAACTAATAGAAAATGGCTCAGGTAGAAATTTATTTCACCGTATGGTCACGACAAAGGCAAGGTTTTATGGCGCGTCCATTCTCGGGCCACACGACGGCAGCATTCCACAGATCTGGCCTGAGAATGGACCCTTGTGCTGCTCCGGCTGTACTATTTTTCCGGACATGTCCCTGCTTCATCTCATATATAAGGCAACGGTTTGAAAATTACCAACCTGTAAATTTCGCTTAAGGGCCTTTAAAATATCAACCCATTTTGCTGAAATAGGTAGATATTGCCCTTACGGACATCCAGCATTACTAGAAACACGATCGGCCTGGTCTGATGATATGCAACCTTAGCCCACTCTACTCTACTGATTACTTCGTAGATGACACTTATTGTTGAGTGGCCACTACGGAACCCATGTTGATTCTTTGAAAGGTAATTAGCCTTTCGTATTGCTGGCTGTAGTCGTGGTTTCAATAGGCATTCCAGAAGTTTCCCCACCATATCTAAGCATGTAGAGAGATCTGTACATAGGTGTTGTGTAAGGGTCGCCCTTTCGTTTCGGGATCGAAACAAGTCTTCCCTCTTTCCAACGTGATGAAAAGATATCTACCAACAAACACGCATTATACATTCTCAACAACGTTTACAGTTGATTCTTCAGCACAGCTTTCAGCACTTTCGATGGAATCCTGTCGGGACCGAGGGCCTTTTGGTTTTTCATTTTGAGAGCTGCACTACGAAGTTCATCCAGAGTGAACAGAGGAATATCTTGATGATCGATCATGAACGCGTTTTCTTCTCTCGTGTGATGCGCTGAACTTTAGTTTTACCGGCTCAATGCGTGGGCCAGGCAGGACCCATTTGACACCCCCTTACTAGAAACTAGTTTGTAGACCGCCTCCATGGATCCCCGTTCACTTCATCACAAAGCGCTTGCCACATTTGTTTTTTCATCGCTTTGACAGCGTTTCCCAGTTATTTTTTCGCCCTTTTCATCAACAATGCGTCTTTATCACAATTTAATTTAATTATATACAAAGGGATTTTGTTGAATTTTTCCTTGAGTTTTGGGGATCACATTAATGGTATCACGAAATAAGGGCTTGTAATTAGGAATACACACAAAAAATCTATGCACTAAAATTTCTACACTTTTCACTTGTTCTTAGTAAATTGGAGTCCAATTCTGTTGTATGCATTCACTACTACAAAATTCATAAACTTTCAATTGAAAAATAGACTTTACACCTTCGCTGAAGCCAGTAAGCATCCCAACATCTTGTCTCTTTTAAAAATAAACACACTTAATGGTCGAAGATGTTAGTATGATGCGTCGTTTTTACTGAATATAGTTTACGGGGCTGTTGATGTAGACAACTTTCTGGAAATCTCACCTATGGTGCCAGCAAGGAGTGCAAGATCTAATTATCTCTTTCACATTCAGATTTATAAAACCAACTATATATGAAATTCACCAATTCAAATCTTTCGGAAACGTCACATTGCTTCTCATTTGAATTTATTAAATGTAGATAATGGTAAATTGAAATAAAAATTATAATGGATTTTTCAAATAAACTATTTTCCTATCTAGGACTAATTTAGTAAGTATATATGCTAGTATTATTTTAAGACTAATTCAACATAAAGAACAACAACTATGTATATATTTCCATGGAAAAATTGTATGTTTATAAATAAATGCATATGTATGGCTGCATTAAATCTGGAAACTAATATCTTGACTGAATTTTTGAAATTGGTTCTTCCCATCAACATGTAACACCGAAACTATAGCCTACGTGACCAATGCAGTGTAAATTGACTAAAAATACCAACTTATCGTTTACGAGAATTTCAATCATCTTATTCACATAATAAGAATCTGGAAATTTCACAAATTATTTGCTCGTGTAAGTGCTTACCGAGTACCGAACGGTCAAGGCAAATATTGGTTCGTGACCGATAAGAGCTTTGTGCGAGCGCAAAACCATGATGGCTGAGTCAAACTGAACAACACGACATTTCCTCTACAGGAACATGGTTGTCATTGTTCTTATCTGCTGTTGTTCTTCAATCAATGCCATTGTCTAATCGAATCAATTAACTGTTGAAACATACAAGATTACTCCTTGAAGTAATTTTCCAACGCACATCCCTCCACTATAATAGAGCTTCCTGAAACGATTAACAAGAGAATCTTTCCATCGACGGTCAATCAAACCCAGTGTTCTTACACTTGGCTACTTAAAACAGGCGCTGAGTGTTCGCACGCATAGTAATCACTTCTTTATGCAAATGATCGACCATAGGCATGTGTGACAATAACTCAAGTAGTGTTCCGTAGTAAACAACGTTCGTTCCATACAATGTGCAATAAAAATGAGCTATTTGTGGGCATAGAAAACATTGTGATCGATTTTCACTTGATTGCTATTCAGAATTTTCAGAGGGCATTAGCTTGTCAATGAGTCGACTTGAAAAATTCGTTAATGCCTTTGACATAGATTACGTTACCTGGTCACAAATTCGACTCGAAGAATTGGAAATAATCAGAACATTCAAATGCATTAGTGACGATTAAAGTTGTTTTGAAGATTTTTTGAGAGCAAGTTTTTTTTGCTGTTGGTTTTCGTTTTTAGAAATATGTGTGGCTTTTAGTGTCATACATTGGTCTACGGTGAAATTTACACGATGAGGACGGTTTCTTCTAAGAAAATCCATCCCAGCAGAGGTTTGAGTTTTCTATGCTGCTATCAAAAGGCGGGCACCTGGCCATATACGAATCCAATCTACGGGAAGTGAGTCTATAGTGTCGTTCTCACTAATATCAGATACAGAAAAATTTCTTTTCGTACCCCATAGCACTACTTCGAAATTTTCTCAATTTAGTAATGGGACTTTATTTATGTTCGTTTTTGCCTTGAGTACCTACTCAGAGAATTACCTCAAACATGCAGTTTTTACTAATTTTCGAAGAAAATTATTATTAGACTCGTTTTGCCTAAAATTCATATTTCTTTATATATATATATATATATATATATATATATATATATATATATATATATATATATATATATATATATATATATATATATATATATATATATATCAGCAAAAAGATTAAGGGAAATAATCTCTGATGTGGGGGATTCGATTGAGCTGAAATTTTCGGAGGACATAGACATATGCAAGAAATAGGTCCATAGGTTGTTAAAATTAAGATACCTTTAATCCTTTGGCGGCGGCGGGCATTTTAGTGAATTTTCAGGTACCTCAATATTTTTATGCATAGTACATTTTCGTTAAAAGTAAGTATTGGGAATTAAAACTTATTATGTTTTATGCTTGTTTATGATGAAGAATTGGAAATTATGAACCCTATGTGGGCGATGAGTACCTAAAAGTAGGCAACGACTTTTTTTTCAAATTTCGTTGACTAAAAGTATACAAAAAGTATATACTAAAAGTATACACGCATGAGCTTTCAAGACTGTGCGGGCAACCCTGTAGCTACGACAGGCACCGGAAAAAAAATCGTTCAAATCATCGACTATGCTAAAAAAAACTTACGACTGAATAGTCCGATTATTATGAAATTTACAACACATGTTGGCCTTACCGAGGACCAGGTCTGATAGAGTAATTTTGAAATGCAGGTAACCCCGTGACAGTGGTGCTATGTTTAAAAAGCACTGCGAAAAAACTGCTTTTTTGCCAACGGCGCCAACAAATTTTAACGAAATTCACACAGTACCTGAACCTAACTCTAAGTCACATTTGGTAGAAACTTGGTTGAAAAATTGTGGTAGACGTGCCAACTATGGAAGTTTTTATCACCTAAATCTTGTAAATTTGTTCAGTAAAATAATGAATTTTTCCCCGATAACTTCCCACTTAGTCATGAAATCAAAACGAAATTCATGTAGTAAATGGACCTTATTGTTAACCAATTGTCATAGGAATTTCGAAGAGAAATCATGGAAGTGCTGTCAGTTATGGTACAAATTTTTGTAATTTTTTGGCATTTTTGTACTAAGCGATGATGTCATTAGATTTGCAAATGGGAATGATCCTGCATGCACTGAAAATTAAGAACGAATATTGAAATTTCGAAAATTTGAAACAAATTTGCGAGTGGTAGCCCTAAAATTCTTTTCACCCTATCCAGCGCAGTCATTCAATCAAAAAATTCACAGGATGGGTTTAACTTAACGTGAAGCAGATTTAGCATATTTTTGGGTATGCTGCTAACACAGGATTTCCAGCACCAGATGTTTTTGTAAATATTGCACCAACAGATGCTTCCATTATACTATATATTCATATGCCAAGCATTTACAATAAAAATAAGGAACGAATGTTTAAATTTTCCGAGGTTTGAACATTTTTCGGATGGCAGCCTTAAATAACGTTTAATCGCTGAGACTTTCGATCAAACCCTCGTTTATAAACGAAATTCTAAGGAAAGGTTGATTTTAGCATGAACTTGTTATGGTAGACTTATTGCTGCTTCGTTGGACAACATCATTTATGTTATAGGAGATGCTGTCGAGAAATGGTTTTTGTTGCTTTTGGGCAAGTAATGGTTGATATGGTACCACAAAAAAGTGGATAACGTCTTTCGATATTTTTTGGTCACTCAGAATCAGTTTTCTAGCGGTTCTGTTGCGCTAGATTTTTTTCCTAATTCAAAGTATGCATTTTTGCAATGCATCTATTCTGGATTGCTGAAAATACGCAATAGATAACCGGGAACAGATAAAGAAAGTAATCCCTTCTTGCTACGCATTGGATCATGGGCATAAATTAGACATACACAAGAACGAAATGCAGCCATACCATTCACATAAAACGAAAAGAGAAGGCCCAGGATAGAACCTTTTGGAACCCCAGTTCTCGGCTCAAATAGATGAGACAAACATAAATCACGCCAAAAAAAGAAGGTTGTGATCAAAATGATTAGAAGCTTTGGAAAAGTTTGTGTATACAGCGTATACAACTTATACACAACTTCAAATTAAGCATCCAGACCATTAGCAACAAAATTTCTGAAGTATATCAAATTTGTTGATGTTGGGTATCCTGGCGGGAAACCGTATTGTTCGTTTACAATAAAATGACCAAACTTATTTATGATAATTTTTTGCAGGTATCGTTTAAGAATTTTGAAAAACGATGAAAGAATCAATATTGAGTGCAAATTATTCGCAGAGATAACATCATTTGACTTCGGATTGGCTGAGTTACGGCCTCTCCTCAGAAGAAGGGGAATCGGCATTTGGAAAGATTATTAGTAATAATTTTAGTCTGAGGAAGACTTAATGAACACAGAATTTAATTAGCCAAAGTACCGAGTAAGCAGATTACAATTGTTTTCAGATTTTTGAGTGATGGAAAGTGCATTTTAAAGGTTTGCTAAACAGTCAGCTCATCGATGAATTTAAGGCTTTACCAATACAAGACGATGACCCTAGGCTGCCATACGACTTATGGTCGCCTGAAATTTAACAAAGCCTCTGGAGCCGACGGCATACTAGCTGAACTACTTGAATATAGAGGGCCTCCCTCTTTTCAAGCAGGCGTTGGAGAAGGCAATCCGAGACTCTGACTCGTCAACAAAAGGAACTATCGTCACCATGTCCAGCCCGATATTGGCTTATGCAGATGATAGTGACATCATTATAAGATTCGAATTGACATCATTATAAGATTCGAAACATTATAAGATTCGAATTATTCAAGAATATTTCATCCAGATCGAGCGAGCGGTGCAAAAACTGGGCCTGCACATAAATGAAGGACACACGAGGTACACGGTAGCAACACCTGCAGGAAGAATACCTATGTTTTGTTCAAACCATCAAGGTAGTGGTTTTAGCCGCGTTCCAAAAAATAGTATTCCGGAGAATCGTCTGCCCCATATGTGGAGAAGAGCGAATCGATAGATGCTACAGCCATGAGTGTACGCTATCTAACTAGAAGCAGATATAATTTCAAAGATAAAGCTCGGTAGGCTCTGGTGGGCATGGCACCTAGCTCGAATGAACGAAAAAGAATCTGCTCGTAGAACACTTTGCGGCAGATTTTATGAAAGGCAACAGTGTGGGAGACCTTATCTGCGCCTAAGAATGGCGTTGGCTAGGACGCTTGGAGCTTATTGATGCCCAATTGGGTGACATCGGCTTGAAATTAGGAACGATGGAAGAACTTGTTGAAGGAGGTCAGCGCTTAACACAGGTTGCAGTGTAGATGATGATGATTATTTCAAACTTGAGTAACCGAGTGAGTGGAGCACCGGCTTCTGGCTTGTGTTGTATATTCAGCCTGGCAAATCAGATATAAAGTGACCCGTGAGACTCAGCAAAAGTTAACTCTCAGAGGCGACAAGGGTTGTTGTGAAACTAATTATAACTCAAGAAAACATGATTGCATTATCCAAAAGATACCTTCTAATTTGAACAATTTAGGTGCATTGAAACACTGAAATCGGAACAGCTCGTTAAGTGGAAGGTCATCAATATGCGAAAAAAAAATCCTACACCTCTTCATATCGACCATATTCATGAATACGTATGCAAAGTTATAGTAATTTTCATGCATTTATCCGAAAATAGACTGACCTTCAACAGACTAGTAAAACCACCTTGCATATATGTATGTATGTATACACAAATAAATTCAAAAAGTGCAATAAGTATCTGTAGCGACCTAAGCATTCAAATCTTTTCAATACTTCTCTAACAGTGCTAATAGTTTCCTAGCGCTAAATTTAATGCAGCTTCAAGTTCACATGGAAATATATCTAATAAATCTCGAATAGTACCTATCCACGTACACACATATGACATTTATTTGCGAAATTAATTATGATCGCTGTGCAACAGCCGCGACCACCAAATCTGGTTCATCAAATATTCGGCGACAACCGCAAATAGCGACTCATTGTAAAAATATTCAATCAATGTATGAATACTCATACAAAGTGCTCACAGTATTGTACCGTCAATTGTATGCAAACAATCGGTCATGCATATTTGCACACGCTGAAAAATCATTCCGAAAAACCGCACGAAGAAAGAGGATTAGAGATTAGAGAGTGACGAAGATGGATTTCACTGAAGAAGAAGAAAAAAACAAACGGTGGCGTCAAACGAAAGAGGTAAGTGATTGAGGTGGTCTGGTTGTACGTACGTAGTGTATTAATATTGCAAGGTGGTATGTTAATTTGAATTTCAAATTACCGAAGAAAAAAAGAGGTTTACGGTCGGGTCGATATGGGGGTTTGGTATGGGATGCCGTGATAAACGATAATAGGCCGTTGTACAGAATGACCTTGGCGGACGACTTTGGAATATGTTAAAAGTGGGAAGTGTTTGTAATGTGACGCGTTTCTATATTGAAATTTTTTTTTGTGTACTAAATGAAAAAGTAAATGAACATAACAAGCATGAAAATTACAGAATGCGATCTAATAAATTATGTGGGTTATGGGGATAGGTACAAGTCGACAAAGAACGTTGACGCTTGTCTTTCATAATTCACCGCTAAAACATCTTATTGTTTACAAACTTTATTGTGATTTTTTCAGGAAACCATTTTACAGAGAAAATAATAAATTCAAAGTAATTATTATAATATATTATTTTTTTAAAAAAACTTTTAGTGTTTACAATACTCACCGAATTTCTTTTGATGCAATGAAAACTGTGTAACAGTGTATTTAATATTTTGAAATTCAATATCGACTGGTTCATGTTTCGGATAGTCGGAATCAAAATTATTAAACAAAATATTATTATTGATTTGCGTATCCGTATCCGTAAAAGAACCATCCGATGATGATCTTGTGGTGCTTGCCTGGCAACACCCAACATTGTGTCGATCTTCTTTGGTAATTGCCATTGTTACGATTATACAACTATGCACTTATCAATTAAGTACTTGAGGACTGAATATCACCGTAACATAATAATTTCATCTGAAAAAAAAATGAAAGAAAAATTTGATTAGAATGGAAGAATATGACTTAGCTATTTATTCTGCAATTAAATAGTATTTATTATAACACATTCAATGATTTATTGAAAGAATGATGATGAGGCCATTTTATTGTAGGATACAGTGCAAACGAAGATGGCAGATAAATTCGAAACATTTGATCAGCGTTTTGCTTTGAAAAAAATTGGGTTTTGCATGTTGAAGATACTTTCACGAATCGCACCTAAAGTAGGTAAGCAAATTTCTTCTCAAAGGTTACACTTTTTTCCTAAGAAATTAGTAAAAGTTTTATACAATCGTATAAAACTTTGCATCTCACAAATTACTGTAGCTACATGAATCAGAATGGATTATATAAAAGACAATTAAAATATCTTTCATATATGTTTGTTATGTTTTCCGACATCTCATAACACAGCAAAACCACCAATACACGAACAAAGCCATTGATAATTATTCCTTACGCAAACAATAGAGATCTCGTCAGCATTCTGATTCAGTTCTAATTCCGCCTATCTGCCTTTTTTACAGCTCCATGTGTGTCATTACTCACGGGAATTACGAAATGGTTTCATTAAATGCTAATCTGATTTAGATATGCGTGCATGGACAATTGAAAAAAATCACTGCGGCCAATTTTGGTTTGGCACATTACACGGACAAACACTACGTTTTCAATTTCACAGTGTCGATGGGATCATGAAGCTTCGATAGTAATTTCACCAACAGTTGCTATATTGAGTAACCAAATGACTTTTGGGGGCGGACACGCATTTGAAATACACACGCCATATATACGATTAAATGAATCTAAAATTGTCTCGACTAACCCTTGATCGGATCACGTCAAATATAGATTTTTTTTTTGTTTATTGATCACACTATTTGCATTTATGTAAACAAATTCAATTATGATTCACATGAATGAGTTCAATTCACTTAGTCACTAAGCGAATTTGTTTTGACTGATTGATTGTTAGCCGAAGCGAAACTTCTCGATTAAGTGCATAATTTTGTATTCAAATTGAAACAATTTGTGCTGGTAATACTTTTCGAGAACAGTGAAATCATTCAATCGATGGACATGGACAATCGGGGTAATAATGAGAGCGACCGCGTAGTGAACACTGAACAGTTTATTGAGGAAATCAGACCGTCTGGGTATGTGAAACTTTGGACGCTTGATTAAACCGATTATCGGATTTGGGCCTCTCGAATAGCGTCAGATGTGTAATTTAACTCAAATCTTTCACATACCTGTATATGTAAGTAAGTGTTGGTTCGACTGTCCAAATTATCGTTGAATGATGATTTTATTTTTAACTAGAATAAAAATCGATGACTTTGAGGAAAGTATTACTATTCTACTTCTTTGAAAACTATTGTTATTCCAGCTAAATTGTACTTCACGTGCAGGATCTTTGCGCCGAAGCTTAGTTGCTTCTTGAAGCATGGCTGATGAAAGAGTTCGTCATTTTTCTATAAAACTCCTGGCAGAAGATACTTCATATTCGAATCATATATCTCATGTCCTTTATTTTCAGGAGTTTTAACTTTTACTGCATTTTTAGTTTTCGGTTACATGTTCAAACGCAAGAATTGACTCGGGCATTAATTCAACTGATCTCAGCCGTTACCTGTGTGTGGCAGAGACTGTCAGACCCAGTGATGCCAGATCCAAATTTAAGTCTGGATTTGCCAGACTTTCACAACGTTTTCCAGACACCCAGATATTATTCAAAATTTTCAGATTTTTTCAAACTTGTTCTGAAACTTTGATATTTTAAATGTTTAAGTAAAATTTTCAAAATTTCACATAGCGCATTCAAAATGTCAAACAAAAAGGTATAGAGTTTGAAAAGCTCAGCCTGCGGCTAGCTCTTTGTCAAATTCTACAATTAAATAAGCTCTTTCAAAGTGAACCCCCAAATATATTTTGGCTTAACTTGGAAATAACAAGATTAACGAAAATAATATTCAATAATTATATTCAAAGGCATTACTTAGAGAAAACCAAAAGAAAGGATGATAAATTTCTAAATGAAATGTAATTTTTACCATAGGATGACCTTTACGTAGGAGCTTGCAGTGAATGCCTAGTTAAATAGACTGAAAGATTATATTTTAGTATTCGAAACGCACTGTTAAAATTATATTGACCAAATATACCAGTATCAAAATTATAAAACCCAAATATATCAGTATCAGTTTCATGGATCCTGAAAATGTTGTTTTGAAAAGACAACCTTCAATTATCGCACTTTGTCAATGTTTTCCAAACTTAAGAGAAATATCAGAATTGCAGAATATAAATTCACAGTGATGGAGTCTAAGAAATATTGAATTCACCGGTTTTGAAACCGGCAATGCTGAGTTATTTTGGAAACAAGTGAATCCAATCGAAACATTAGAACACAAATCAGCTTTTCCATTTTTGAGGAATTTTATTTTTCACCTGTTATTCGCACTCAATTATTTCGCGACTGTAGAAATTAACATCAATAAACGAAAAAACGAGCAGTCGACTACAAACATATACTCTAAGTGCCCTACTTTTGTCTAAAGAATATTTAAAATCCAGAAATGAAACTTGTCCAGGTGTAGAATTAAATGAAATCCTTAAATCAAAATTATTTTCGGTAAATATATATTAAAGCATAATCATAGTACGCAGAATATTGCTGCTACGAATTATTTTTTTGTCTTGCATTGTTTTTTTTTTTGCTGAAATAAATGGTTTTTATTAAAATAATATCGTTTTTACTGAAACTAAGTTACGTTTTTCATTGAAACTAAAATCCCCAGATTTTTTGAAAAATTTTCCAAGATTTTCTGTATTTTTTTCTGGCAACGCTGGTCAGACCTTACTACCGTTTTTGAGTCTGAAGTATACGCCATACGATTGGCTGTTGAGCCCATGAACGGAAAATCAACCAAACCAACGACGATTTGCGTAGACGGCAGAGATTCTCGAGAACTGCTCTACGAGAGCTGTTGATGCGTGCAGCGTCGCCGTCAAAGAATAGGCAAGCCATACTCCTATCCGGATTAAGTCAGGGTATAATTGTGGCAAATGCAATGAAAAAGCTGATAAACTGGCAAGGAGAGATTCAGGAGATGTAAACAGCTTCTTTATTAGTGTACCGGAGTCACTTTCTGACCACTCAAGCCAACTAGATGCGACTATAGGAGCTGAACTGAAGTCCGAATAGATAAGCAAGACGGACTGTAAAGTAGCCAGGACACTATGGCAATCACTTGATTGAAGCAAGAGCAGAAAACTGCTCAAACTCTGCAGAAACTGCTTGAGAGCGACGGTCTAGCCGCTCACACGCAAATCGTATAAGACTGGTACCCAACATCATATGTGGGATATGCGAGATGAGAGAGAACACTGTCGAGCTCTTCACCCGGCTCTTACTAATAATATGATGACCTTCAACAAATCAGTATGGCGGACGAGGCACACACGTTTACTGAATGAATACCGACACCACACAGTTCACGCCAACAATGAGCCAATCAATCGATATTGCAAAATATTCAATAGCTTCGCAAAATACTATTAATAATACAGACCTAAGTTTAAAACTGTTCTGACTAAGGTACTCACATCATGAATGCCCTATCCAATTCCTTACCAAAGATGGTTATATTTTTAAAATTCTTGTATTGTATACATATATCATCATTGCATATTGTACAAATTTATATAAATTGTTAAATTGTAAGTGTTTCTGTACGCCTTTTTTGGTTGAAAAAATAAATAAATAAACGCTTCAAGATTCTAGAGCCATACAACTTTCAAGAGTTAACAGAAATCGCTATTACCGCTTCGTTGAACCAGCTAATTCAATTTACTTGACAGTTCTATATAGCCAGCGGAGGATGGCAAGTAAGCCCAAACTAGTGACCTAAGCGGCGACCCTCTTATATAACCCGCTCAATTAAGAAATCCATCTTCTTTTCTACCCATTTAGAATTGGTTGAGGCCGAACTTCTTATATAACCCGGTTAATTAAAAAATTCATCTTCTTTTTTACCCATTTAGAGTTGGGTGAGGCTGAATTTCTTTTTTGTGAAGGGAGGAGGGTGTTCTAAGCTAGCATTTCATTTGCATTTCACACTAAAAATTACGCCGATCGTTCGCTAAGTTGAAAAAGCCTCATTCCCGTCGCGTTAGGTATGATTCTTACTTATCTGTCCCTTCCAAACCTTACAATGGCATTCCACAAGGCTCCACTTTTCGCCCACTTTTGCTTTTGTTTTATGTAAACGATCTCCATCTACTGTTATCCTTCTAGACGACCTAATGTTTTTTTTCAGAATTAAATTAGCTGATACCTATTTCATTAAAACTCTTTTCAACTCCCGAAGATGTTCGTGATCTTACAGTCATGTTTGACGGTTCTCTCAGCTTTGAGTCCCATATCTTTGCTAACGTCAATCGTCCTTGAAAGTCATTTGATTTCGCGTTGTGATATTTTTAATCATTTACCAACATTCAACTTTTGTTGATTCTATGCTCATCAGGCATCAGATCCATCCTGTGAAGTCTCTCTAGTACGATTGCTATCGAAATTCCGTTAAAGTAGTTTAACGTAAATTTATATTTAGACTTATATTAGTATGACCTTCCTCATCTATGACAACTATTATCAACATAAGAATAGATAATGCTGCTAGCTAAGCTATCACGAAAAAGTGCAATTTAGTGGCTGAGATTTATTTTTCCTCTGAATCTGTGAAACTTCCGTGGTTATTGGATCGATTTTGACATCATTCAAAAGGCTGTTCGAACTGCTAACCCGCAAACCAAAAATCGTTGGCTCCGTATTTGAGGAAGAATAAGTCTAGAGACGCTGGTAATCGTTACAAAAATATAGCCCAAACTACGGTAGTTTGGACATCTAGCTCGTATGAATGACGAGAGCCTCCTCGTTCAAACTTTTGGAGCAGATTTTATAGTAGCAACGGAGATAAATGACGTGCATCAGGGCATTTAATGCTTAGGAATGCCTTACTGGATAGTATCGGCTAATATAATCACGGAATCAGTGCAGAGATTTATTGAGACGCTGATGATGAAAATGATGATGACTTCTGACTTTCAGTTAACCTAGTTATGATCAGTAGTCCAAATTAAATCAGGACCAGAATGAGCATCGAAGCAAATCACTTGTCACACATACCAACAGATCAAAAATGAAACCACTACTTAACAGCTTTCATATTCCAATCGTCGGCCACAAAATAGATACTTCATGCAAAAACAGCAAAATTATTTCTAAGATCGCAGAAAACCCAAACTATAATCCGCACAATCTTATGTCATCGATAACTTTATGCATTTCATACTCATCGACCGACACGTGAATGAATAATTACCGAATTGATTAGATAGATCGTATTACTGACCGTCTAACCTTGTTGCTTAAAATTATTTGTTTGATTACTTATAAATTTAGCACGCCAAATGAAAAACGGTTGATTCGATTTCGGGTGTTAATTTGTGTAGATACTTTTCTAGCCAATTAAGCTTATATGTATGTCAAACACAATTTAACTGATTTCAAAAATGCATCAAAACTAACCATCCAAACAAATATTTAAAATCCTGCAAGGACACATTAAGTAGCTTGTGCTTCCATCTGTAACATAGCTTGCTACTTAAAATAACACAGCTACAACTACAAATAAGATTATTTTTGCAAATGCCAACATTCTGCCAAAGTTTTTTTGTTTGTCATGCACGCGTGACTTCTGTGATTGATGAGATAATAACTAACTCGAACACGTGCCGTTGACTAAAAAAACGTGTATTTCTTATCGAATTTTGAAACATGAATTTTATTTAAGATTATTCACTGTTTAGTCAAATGCCACAACGATCTTAGGAAATACAGATAAATATCAACATATTGACTACCAAAATCCAATTAATAGAATATACATGCGCTTCGGGTTTTATGGGAATTCTGTATCGGAGTTTCGTGAAATACTAGAAATTATTGATGCTATAGAACCAGTATGCTAATAGGTATCTGCCAATAGCAACGGAAGCTACACAAGCTCTAGTGCAGCTATAGCACTGTTTGCTGGAGTTCTCGAGTCCTTGGTTCGAATCCGGATACAGACCATATCCGGCATTGGATTTTGTCTTTATCTAGCTGTATATTTCGAATGGGATCCTGATTGTTCCACAACGATGTTGACGAAAGTTCTAACAACTTTAATCTTTAAGTAGATAAACAACATTCTTGTATACTTTCAACACACGTTGTGTACTAGAATAGTTGTTCTTCGAGATCACTTGTCTCAATTTTGTTTCACAGATTGAAAATAGTGAAAAACTTCACTAATACGTTCCAGACATATATTGGTCTTAGTCAAAATATTGAGCTAACCATTTCATCTAGCCATGAAAAATGTTATCAGAGAGCTTCCTATAGAAACCAAGCGTAATTTGCTCTCTAAGGTCAATCATCAAAAAAAATTCACTGCCAAATGATTACGAATTCGCATTGAATTCTGAAATGAATTTAAAAAGCGTTTCAAGCAATCTTCATCTGGAATTTTCCGGATCGAATAACAAACACATCTAACATAAAGATACAATTCCTTTTGTTAGAAAGTTATAGCTATTGTATATTCAAAAAATATATCCAAAAAAGCTATTGTATATTCAAAAAAATATATTCAAAAAAAGCCATAACATTTCAAAAAAATTCGTTTCCTCGAAACCGGTCCGAATAAAATTTAAACATTTTCGAATTGTACGCTTAAGTTTGCCTGGCAACCTTTGTGAAAATATTTGAATAACAAAACGACCATCTCTTCTTCTCATACATATTCATTTTGTCAAGTGTGTACCTATTCACATTGACTAAAATCGACCTTAAAAGAATATAATATTGAAACGTAACTATAAATTAAAAATTTCATATGACATTGACTAGACGAGTATTGATCAAGTAACAATATTTAGATGGTAATATTATACAGTGTCTGCTTTACTTCCTATACAATTTGCGAATGTGTATGCTAAAATCTTTTCCGAATATTCATAAATATTTGAAATACAACGTAATATGTTGTTGAATGTTCAAATGGATATCAATTTGCAAAACGTGTGTATATATGTATGTAAACTCTACGATACTAAAATTATATTATCAAAGGGAATATTTATCTTGACGCTAGTATGACAAATTTACATATGATTAGATAAACTTTAAGGTTCCGTAAGCTAAGTACCTGTTCTGGTCGTTTAAGACAAGTTTTGTTGATTTGAATAATTAAATAACTGACTTAATATTGACTCCCAAAGTGGAATGAGCTTTTGAACGATAAACATTAATTGTCAATAATTGAGTATGACAATTTAGAAACTATGGTTACATAACGGTGACAGAAAATCGAGGCTATAGTTGTTAAATAAAAGTTGTTTTCCATTAGGGATAAGAAATTTAAAATCAATAAACATGATCAGACATAATTTTCCAGATTTAAACAAATAGTCTTTATTCCCAGGGGACTAAGAATAAAGTTCAGTTCGTGCTGATGACATCAATAAATTAACAGATACAAACATTTTTTATCTTTTTAAAATATTTCGATATAGGTTAGGTTAGTGAAGAGGGCTGCCGAGAACGCGGCTAGCATTCGGCCACCAGTTTGGGCCCATTTGCCACCCTCATAGACAATCACACGCATTCACACTTACAGCCATGGCACTGGCGGGATTCGAACCCGCAGGCCTCGTAGCACGCCGCTTTTTGGCCTCACGCCTTAAAGAGCAGAGCTACCGGAAAGTATAACATATTTTATATTTTATAACATATTTTATAAACGTATAAAATATGTTTTTTTGCACAAAGTTCAAGTAAACGCCTAGAGAAAAATATAGAAATTCAGTATAAAACATTGATTTGTTATTTGAAATCTATTGAGGAGGCGAGCACCCTGCGGATTATGGAGGCTAGGCCGAAAAATTGGAGAATATCGTTTGCACAAGTAGCTGGTGCGAACCCGAACCACTCACGTCTCTATCTTCGAGCCCCTTTTCCCAACCTCCAGCCAAAACTAACCCATCAAACACTCCCCATCCCTATCAGCCCCCGACCATATGGGCGAATTCTTTGCCATTATGCAAGAACAACTACATACAATGATGAAACACATGATGGAAAAGATGGTCCGAAAATGTTTGTTTTATTTGTTTATGTTTTTTATGGTTAAAAAATTGATATCGAGCTCCTTCAAGAAACAGTCTTTAAATCTGGTGACCATAACCGGATCCCCAACTACATACCATACAAAAATGATAAAATGACTTATAGTGAAGGAGACACCAAATCATCGTGTGAAGAAACATTACGCACCATTTGATTTCAATCCCCAGCATTTGGGACAGAAAAAAATACAAACGATCTTTCTGCAGTTCGTACTGGTTTCAGAGTAACACCTTCCTAGGTCATAGGAGTTTATCGAAGACCTCCGTACACCCTTCGATCACCAAGGCACAGTCTTCCTTGGGGGAGAGACATAAATGCCTACCATCGCCATTGGAGAGATGTGAGAAGTAGCAAAGCTGGGACTGAGCTTAACGAGTACATCACAGACAAACAAATAAGCTTGCATATTCCCAATGAGTCTACAAAAACTAAGCCCTATAGGCAATTACGCTTTAGATATGAGAATCTCACATACTCTCACTCTACATGTGCACATAAACGTCCTCAACGAGCTGCCATCTGATCACAAGCCGGTCCTCTTTCTTATAGAGAACATTAAAATAGATGAACCAGTAACAGAGAGGAAAATTATTGAGTGCAAAGCTTTCCAAGCAGTGTTGGCCGAAATAACTAGCCTAGAAGCACCTAAAACGGCTAGCAACTTAGTAGAATCAACTGATCTCCTCACCAGTACCATAAAAAAGACATAGGAGGACAATACGACTACAATTCCGCTAAACGATAAGCACAGTCCTTACGAACTCCCTAAATGAAACAAATTATTAAGAAGCAGTAACCCATTCCGGGGAAGAGCTAAGGGCACAGGTGGCCTAAAATATAGCTGGAAGTAACTTGATCCGTGATCAGATATCTGAACATCAGAATGATCAGTGGGAGAGTCTGAAGCAAAGCATCGAGCTTGGAAGCAATACCCAATGGTCATCGTCCTGGTGCTGCCGGACTAAAAACAAGCCACTTATGCCGCCAATTGGCGATTCACAGGGCTTAAAATGTTCAGTCACAATTCATCAGAGAATGATATAAGTCATAAAGGTCACATCAACCATAAGGCAACAAAACTTTCCAGTTCTGAACCAAGTAAAGTAGAACAGTAGAACTTAACTGACCTTGCGGAAGTGAAGAGCTTGGTGATAGGATTGAATCATCGAATATTGTCTCAAATACTTATCAGAGAATATATTGAAGACACTTTTGAACATAATCAACGCCATGTTTCGTCTGAAGAAGTATCTTAAAGTGTGGAAATCCGCCGTCATTATACATAAAGACTACACATTTCCCCAAAATTGGAGACCCATAAGTCTCCCAATATTTCTAGTCAAACGACTTCTCCTTTCTCGCAACAACAATAAAACATTAGAAAAAATAAAACATAAAGCAAATTAAGGCAATTTCCAAGCAAATAGTCCTGCAATGCACTTTCGAACATCTCAACGCGCAGGCATAATTGAATCTTAACCATTTCCCAGTCTCAGTTTTATACACAAACGGTCTCGTTACTTTGAACATACGAAAAAAGAAAAACCCATACGAAAAACAAAGGAAAATAAATTAAGCGCGCAATATATTTATCAGGGCTTTGAAACGTTGACATGAAAATGGGAAGTTTCACTTACAAATGCCGTCAAAACTGGTAAAGTGTGAGTTTATAAATAAGGAGGCATGCATTTCCGAGCAGGCTGGTCTGCAGAGAATGTGGTCAGCACATCAGAACAGGACTCAGCAACACAAAATCGATCAAGTAATATTTAAAAAGTCTGGCATGCCACTTATTTAGATCATAAGACCAATTCTCAAAGGCAGAACGCTTCAAGTCAGAATCGGGGGTCTTCTCTCAACAGAAAGACAAATTGTAGCTGGAGCACCACAAGGATACAAGCTATCACCCCTTTTGTATATCTCGACCAGCAGATATTTCTGAACTACTCGTAGGGAAAATATCTCTTTTCACTGACAATACGTGTAACTTCCACACGTCCATGCAAGTAAAAACCGTAGCTTCAACTCTGCGATTCTCTGTAAACACGCTCTTAGAATATTTTCAAAAAATAAAAATTAAAAAAAAAACTGGACGAAAATTGGGCGATTTTAATAACAGTAAACGACCAAGAAATAGAATGGGAACGGACAGTTAAATACCAAGGACTCACATCTGACGATAAGCTTACGTGAACGGAACGCACACACAGAACCATCGAAACGCCTGCAACATCCTCCTTCAACTCATGTTCGCACTCATAAAAGCAAAAAGACTAAACAAAACAAACAGAGCACTTACGAGTATTATACGCAGTGAGGTAGTAGAAATGGAGTGGACATGCCCATAAGATTTACATTTTAGGGGATGGTTGTAATTTTTTGTCTGTTCATTGTCAAATTGGTTCAAATCCAAGTAGTTCCCCTCCAATTTGACAATGAGAGCGAAATGGCGTAAAGGCAGCTTTAACATGCTTTGTGCGCGAGAGGATTGAAGGGGCTAATGGTGGAAAGTTATACCATTATAAGGAACACTAGAGATTGGACAGACCTCAAAAAGTAACATACGAAAACTTCAGACGTGTCAAAATCTCGCACTGTGTAAAATTTTCAGAATCTGCTGGTAGGTTAGAAACATAGACATACACCAGGATCTACGCATAGAGACAATCGATCTATACTTACGGGACAAAGCTTTGAAGCTCTTTCACAAAATCGCCAGACACCCTAACAGTACTATGGATATTGTAAGATTTCCGTGCAGGGCGGACGAGAAGTATCCACACTTGAGGAATCTCGTAAACTTGCAAGAACCATGAGCATCTATTGTGCCTATGATGAAACATAGCTGAGCGCGTGACCGTTCATCTTACTTTCGTCACAAAGCAATTCGAATCTTAAGCCATTTAATTCCAAAATTTCGCAAAAACTATTTCAGTTATTCATTTTATTTTTGAATAAAGATCAACCGCAAAAATTTAATTCCGTTACATTCACTACCATTTGCAAAAAAAAAAAATATCACGCATATGTCCATAAGAGAAACGCAAAACTTTAACTGTAACATGCATCTCTTTAAGCCCTACATACTCCAGGCGACTTTCGAATGCAAACATTAACATACAAATACGTTCGCAATCAGCATGTACAATATCAATCACGACAACAACAAAAATTGTCGCGAATTTTTTTATTGATTTTATTAGACATGTACATATATTTTATATCTACTTCGGTTGAGTCGTAAATATTTATCGGACAATGAATGATAAAACTTCCAATGGAATCGATTTCTTGATAAGATATAAATGTTGCTAGGTCAATGACACATGTAAAAATCAATTATAGCTCCATCAAACCACATACTATACATCAATTGTTAGCTCACTTCTAATTTAGTTGCTGTTCAGGAAATAACATTATTCAAATACTGGGCAAGGCATACTATTTAGTAATGTTTATAATAAGCTACAACACGATCAAAAACGAAAGGTGCTAAAAGTTTCCTCCAAAAAATTCAAATATTTGTTTTCGCGCTGGTTAATTTAGGTGGTGATGCATATTTTGAGCTGGTTAAATTATGCTTCATGTGTTAGTATAACTTATTAGAACATTCTGAAAATATTTGACGTTCGGAAACGATGTAATGGTTCAGCATTTGGTATCCGTTGATGTCGCGGATGACCGGAAAAATATACATAATCAGAATCAGTTTGGCTAAGAGTGGTAATTGCCAGCCAGCCAGTAATCATTGTAATGATTACTCATTTGCATCTGGCCATGGTATCACCAAAATTAATGATGACGCGAGTATCTGTATACGGTTAGCTTACTTAGTTATGGTGTGCTAAGTGAACGTGGCGGCAAGTGTTTTAAAAGTTTGACTTGAGGATTGTTGGAATATATTTAATTAGGGAAAATTATTAGTGTCTGATTAAAAACAGCTTACTTATACCCGCACTTTTTCAGCAATTCAGCGATCTATCAGGATGTGAAAAATGGATAAAAAAAAATATTGTAGAGTAACCTTAAATTTTCAAAAATCTATTTGAAATACAGATAAACTTTACTATTCACTTCCTTGCCTGTTTATTGCGTTTTTATATTCTTTGATCTAGGCAAAAAAGTTATGCGAAATTGACTTGGCGGATGTGGTATTAAAAATGAAACTTTAGGCGCAATAAACACAATCGTATGAAAATTGCAATTAGCAAAATTTTTAATAGGCTTAGCCTCAGATGTGATAAACATAAAACAACTTTGAAATTGTACGAAAATGTACGGCATACATACGAAAATAATTTCCGTTGGGTAATACGAAACGAGAGGAATTAAATTGCATAATAAGCTCATTAGCCGAATTTTTTTATACTGAAACTGTATAGTCATATAAAAAATGTTTTGCATCATATTTACTAAATACGATCCACTATTAAAAAGATGGCTAACATAGAAGATGAAAAAACTCAAGAACGAAAATTCGGAACCGGGTATGGTCAAAAAGTGAGATCTCCTGTGCTGACATTTCGCGTAAAGTCAAGCAGGACACGGAAGTCAACTAGTTTAGCAACTACAGAAAAGTGGATTACTTTTCTTGCTTAGGAGAGCAAATGAGAAAGCCGCCGGGCTGAAAAACGCTATCGACACTCCTTTCAACAACGACGTTTCAGTAATTAAACTGAAACGAAGAGCGGTTATCGAAATGATTTATCACCAAAGAAGATATCTGCGAGGACAACTTTTACAACAGTCTTAAGAGCTAAAGGCTAGATAAAGTGAGAGTTGTGACCCATAAAAGATCTTAGAAGAATTTTCGAAAAACCGGAGGACCAAGATGGGCTAGGTTAGCTGACGTATTCGTGACAAAAGTTGTAAAAAGTTCGGACACGTCTTGAAGCACTTTCAAGAAGACTGTTATTGGTCCTAGTGCTGCCGAAAAGGTAGAGCAGAAGGCCACATTACAAAGCGAAAAGAACTGGCTTGTGGTCCGACGAAAGTTCGTCAAGAACATTAATCTGGATGTTTCGGGGAATGCTATGGAATATCTCAATATCCAAAATATGAGTGTGCATTGGGCTAAAATGAGTGGCCTCATCCTGGGTATATGGAAGCAGGATGGGAACTCTACTAAGAATTTGTATAGCTCTTTTCCAGCAAAATTGTTTTGAACAGACCACCAGTATCGGTTTTGTGCATTGCGGTTTCCTGCTAGGAAAGTCCGCCCTTGAAAGTCGAAGAGTACACGAAGGTCTTCCGTTAAGTTCCATACACCAACATGCAGAGATAGCATTAAAATTCAGAAACATTGTTTGAACTTTAATTGCTGTGGCTTCCATGCCCATAAGAGTTGAGAAGTTTAAAATTTGGTGGTCTATATTGCTCCTTATAAAGATAGATGTGCTTTCTCTGCTCCCTGTTGGTCTATCACTTCTATGCAATCCTATTTGAGGATTTGGAGCCATCTACCTGGTTTTAGGAAGGTCTCTCGTATGAGCTAGATGTTGATCCTAGAATCGCTAAGGAATTACATCAGCTCGCTTTTTTGGATAGAACAGAATTCACATTCTAACTGAGTGTAAAGATGCTGTTATCTCTATTCATTAATTGCGACGTGGAGGAATGGTTACTTGAAAATCCCTGTACCATTTTTGCCATTACGTCCCTCATCTTCGAATGAATGAAACAAACCTAAAATTCAGCTAATCCTAAGCCCCCAAACGATCCATAACGAATGGGACAATTGCAAGACCTGGCATTGTTCCATTTGTTCTGGGTCATTTGGGGGGTTAGAATTAAATGAAATTTTAGGTTTGTTTTTAAAAGTGGTTTCTGGTCGAGGAGATGTCGCATTGTCCCGAGCTATTTCGATTAAGTTTTTTTGATATTTGAGGGGTTTTTGGGACAACCCCTATTATTTGCGAGATGCTCGCCGCCACAGTTTTCACACTTGAGTTTTTATTCTGGGAGCTAATAAGCTGCTAGAAGACATGTGGTGATGAAGGCAGTGTGATTATGCGTGCCAGCTATTGGATGAGTGGCCAAATCAGTGGCCACCTCTTGGCTCTTGAAGTTTGACCTGGCACACAAACTGGCAATATGCCTGAATATTATTATTATACTTTTTTTCCGTTGGAAGAAGAACTTTGATAAGTTTTCAGGAATCCTTCTTACTTTTGAGGTAAAAAAAACTTCAGTTGGACTGAAACCTCGTCTTTCCGAAACTAATTTGACTTCTTGTGTGGTGAGCCTACATAGGTCTCCAACGATAACGTTGAGTTACTTCTCTTTTAGAAGGTAGTAGGTATGGTACTGCAACTTTAATCCAATAAAGATCTTGGTTATCTTCATGCAATTTGTTGTTTAGCAATGTCAGCATAATTTGAATGCCCGAATATAACTTTTTAACTAAAACAAATTTAGCACTGCGCTGCTTCAATACTCGTGCCAGTTTTATCTGTTATTCGGGCTGACAACAAAAGATTGGAACAAACTTCATGGCTGTTACTTACTGCTCTTCTTGAGCAGAGGTCTGGGGGTAAGATTGAGGCTGGAAGCCGAAAAGTTGGTAGTGTTTTTTTTCTTGGACTGTTTACTAGAATTTTGTGATTGAAGTTTCTCGCTCTCCAACGAATTCACTATTTTAGCGTAGGAAAACACTTTTTCAAAAGTTTTGGCTTGAGTCGAGTTCGAACTTACTATTGGGGCTTCAACCGACAGTTCTTGGTCCTTTAAAATAACTGACATGTCGGAGGAGTTTTCTGCCAAAATGAAAGTATCCTCAGAGCCTGATAAGCTGGCTTCTTTAGTATTGGAAAAATTGAAAAGCAGGTTTGAAGCCTCTTTGTTGTCTTGTTTTAAGAGGTATAATTAATATTTTTTGACAATTTCGCTGTTAGTTTTTTGAGTAGTTCCATATTTTGTTTGCTTCATAGAGTCATCATAAAAACGACGTTACTTCGCCAGCCCGTCTTGCACTTTACGGATTTCATTTGAAAGTGTATTGTCCTGAAAATTTCCTCAAAATGGATTTTTTATTTTCACTCATTGTGATATACTCGCTTGTTACTCCGGGTTTTTTTAGCTTTTGGCTAACCCAAGAGATGGATTTGCCGTAATAAATAGTAAAGAACACATATTCAAAAGTAATTTGGTTTTTCTTTTTTGAAAACAAATAAACAAGAAAAAAATAATATATTAAATTGCACACAGCCACAGTAACGCAAGTACATGGTCTCATTACCACTCTAACTAGCCTGGAACTAAATTTTACACAAATCCTATATGACTAAAAGTAGAAAAGGATATTTTTTATAACTGACCCTCTTGAAAAATGTTTGAGAAAGAGGACGAATGATTTATAACCTTGATTTTGTCCACCCTGTCAAAATTTCTCGTCACCCAATAGCTCTTCAACAAGTTATCTTTTTTGAGTCCTCGAAACTTCTGTTCACGAAAACTCACGACCGGATCATCAGATCAATTCAAAATTCGAAAAGAAGAAAAGATTAAATAGAGGCTATTTGGAAATGTAGGCAACTCGTTAGCAGCGGTGGGTACCTTGAAAAATCATTTAAAAAACAAATGCAAATGCATACTAATTATGATGCAGTCATCAGATTAAAACAAAATTCACACGATAATAAGACCTCATTGTAAACAAAGATTGCGTGACAAAGTAGGACACGGCAATTTTCATCGATGCTGCCATTAAATTATCAAATGATATCAAATTCACAGAGTAAGTTGATTGACATGAAAAATCTGGATCGTCTATAAATATTGTGAGACTAATGTAAATAAAGTGAAAGATATCAAAAATAGTTCAAAATCTATAGTCAAGTATTTAATAGTGTATTTGCCGAAAATTGACAAGGTTTTTCGGCTTGATCGAAGCATAATCTCATGGGTAAACACTTCTTATTAAACTATAAAAGTGTCAAATTTAGTATCATCTATATATTACATAGTGATATTAGTGGACAAGTGCAATATTCGATTTCAAATTTAAGTATGATTTAATGCGTTTTACTAACATTTTGAATAATGGACGTTGCCTTGGACATTGGCCCCGGCTTTCGACAAGAAGCCTATTCAAAACATTTTTTAGCGGGGCCAAATGACTGCAAATTAATTCACAAAAAACAGTTAGACGTTCAATGTCCAAGCTTTAATGGAAAAAAAATAAATGAATGATAAAATTGAGAGGGTAGTCTGATTCCGCTAAAGTCGGTCCAAAGCCCGGTTATAAAAGTAAGGGAACTCGTTGCTGAGAGAAAAGTTGTTTGTTTTTAATTTTGAATTTGTTTTATATGCATCTGGAGTGATTTAGTGTCGAGTCTAAATTGAATTTGGTAATTTATTTTTTAATTGCCAAATTTCATGGCTATGTTTGGCACAAGTAGTGGCCAAATATATTTTAATAATTGAGCTATTCAAAGTTATTAGCTCCGTCGCAAAAATCTATGATTTTAATACAATATTTAAATTTTTTGAAGACTAGTTGATGATTGATTATCATGTATGTGACTCTCAGTCAATTAATATGCAAGGAGCACTAAAAAAGGAGTACTAAAAGGGTCAGAATTAAGATCCTACCGAATAGTCAAGCGAATCTTAAAGCTATCAATCGTGATCACATAAATTTAGGTAGGCTTTTAAAGGCGATGGAAGTCTTTAGTGCAATGGGGACACAAAATAGACTCGTGATGGTACGGGCCGCCGGCCATGAGGAGCACCAAAGAAACGAAGGAGCTAGCGTTAAAGCCATAGAAAAGGTGCTGAAATGCCTTTTATTGGTCTCAATTCGTATTAGCGCTTCATGAAAGCTGACACGGGCAGGTAGACTACGAAACAGATCGTAAACTTCTGACTTAATATGAAGGGTAAAAAGACTACCCTAGCTTCGATAACGAAAAAGAAGAAAAAGAACATAAAAGCAGTGGCAATTTACAAAAATGGCATAGAAGCCTTATACAAAGCTTTAACAGACTACCTTTTTTGACAAAGATAAGCGGCAGTGAGTTTAGAACGCTCTTTTCACAGCGTCTTTGTCTAATAACTAGCGAGGCGAAGTACAGAACAATTTGACTTTGCACCTCTCTTCGCTTATGACATAAAAAATCTCCGTTCTATAATCAGGTTCATGAGCAGCTAAGACATTATATAAGACAAAACGATAAGGACGCATTATCGACCCAGGATATCACATCATAGCCCACTTCAAGATAATTAATTTATTCTATTCAAGAACCTGAATGAATTTGGGCAGATTTTGCTATGATGCTAATCACTCCAAACTAGTAACACGTTTATTATAATTTAAGCTATCAATTGCAGTGGAACAACTTTTTCATGCAACAATTTCCATCCTAAATCCATTTTTTGGGAGAAAGTTGCCTAAAACAGCCATGCCAATATCTAATAGTATTCATCCTCTTTGTATTTAGTAGCCTTATAGGAATTTTGCCTTACAGGAATTATTGATTTTCTCTTCCTGCTTGATATTTCCTTGAAAGAGATACACAAAATGTCAATAAAAGAATATTTTCAAGACGAAAGCATATATAACTATCAAGTCTACTGCGGCTGACCATATAGACTATTTACTAACAACTTTTTAAAAATTTAAATTTCAGAGCCAACGTATTCAAAAAAAACAATTTCCAGTCGATTATTGATACTCATCTTCCTTGTGGAACCAAATTTTTCATTTCAACCAAACTCGACAAGCTTTGAAAACCAGCAAAAACACGTGTCGGAATAAAAACATGGTAGAAAAGATCGTAAAACATGACGATCCCCTATAATCACCAAATCAAGATGGTGCACAACCCCAAAATAAGTTGAACAGTTCCTTTTTTGCGAACAAAAAAAAAATTCTTTTATATCATTATTCACACAAAGAACGCTTGAAACTCAAGTTGGCACGAAATTTATTTACAAAATTTTAATCGATCTAGTACCGGTTTCACATAAAACACGCTTCATGCTCTATACAGAGATTCCTCCGCTATAGTGATAACCGAACGAGATAAACGCCTAAGCTACAAAATAAAAATGTCCAATTAATTTTCAAAAATTTGACGGGTTTTTCCACTCCAAACATGAGATTGAATAAAATTATCAAAAATTTTGTATTGGCATGTGGATATGCGCAATAAATAAGCTGACAGGATATGAATTCGGTTATGGATATTCTATCGAAACTGTTCGACCTTTTAATGTTGTTCATATTTTTGGAAAAAAGCAGGTCCAACTCACGTTTATTAATTAATTCAAAAATCTTATCGAGCTTTGACTTATATATACAGAAGACGGTGCAGAGTGTTATTCATGACTAATACTTAATTCGATTTTACTGGTGTTGATGAAACCACTGAATTTAAAAAAAAAAAAATTATTAAATTCAAATAAAGTTCAAATTCAAATTCAAATTTTTTGAAAATTTTTATTTTAGCAAAAACCGACGTGAAAAGATTATGGCAATATGCTTAATATTTTGCCAAACATATTCAGTTTTACGATCATTTAATCTTTCCCAGATAGATAGTAGTATATTCCTATTTTTCATTTAATCATAACTTCGAGATGCATATCAAGATTTTATGTCAAGACCTCTATATATCGCTTAAACACCCCAAAGAAAAATGAACATCAAACTAAAACGTTTGCACTATGTTCGAAAGCTAGCGATATAAAATTCATCTACTATCTCCAATTCATTAGGTTTCCAAACCAAACCATGATTTTACTCACCAAAACCAAAAAAAAATCGAACTCTACTTTCGATTATAACTCTCACTTGATATTCCACTTTTTCCGCTAGATTGTGGGATAGAGTGTCCAACGGAGACGTTTTTTCAGCAACTGGCTTATCAACACTGCACTTTAGTTTAAATATATCTTGAACTTGAACTTTTATGGCAAGGTTTGCTGCATTCAAATGCCGACCGCTCAGTACTGGTTGGCGAAAATCAACGCGACTAATTCAATATGCAAGTCACAAAGTTCGAAATTATCACAGCACACAATTAAAATCACCGAAGTATCTTTGAAGCTAATATACAAAAGTTACGTATACTTAATTGTTAGTATCTAGATAATTTTCTCATTCGAATCACTATCATAATTACCGCACCGCTATCACATACACTGCCGCACTGCAGTCAGTGTTTGAATGCCGGAAATATCGAAGAAAATCAAAAGCCGCAAAGATACAAGTTACGGAAGTTAGGAAGCAAGACAACGAACGGCAGGATAAACTACGCTTGGCATATACGTGGTCGAATAACACAACGCAAACTTCGAAGAGCGGAATAGAAAGCAGAGTAATTGGAAGCAATATATCCACGAATATATACCGCTCGCACTATCAAACTTAGTGAAACTACTCGAACTGAACTGACTGCCACTGAACTCTAAAGTTATGCTGGACTTCCGTACAAGCTTCAACTCCAGTAAGTTCGAAACGATTCAAGCGCGCGATGCGAACACTTCTTATAGCCTGGCCTGCTCCAGTAAGAATGAAAGGGCTCGGAAATATCTTGGATCTTTGTAATGACGATTGTAACTACTTGGCGCTATTTACAATGTGACCCACACGATTGCGTACACTTTCGTATCTAAAATCTGTCTTGCGGAACTTGGCAACTACATACGCCGCGTGCTGTCTAATGATAGCTAGCTAGCTAGGCTAAGCGACTCGACGGCTAGATGACTAACACGAAACTAGCAATACTAGAGACCGCTCAACACTGAGTGCTTCGGCGATAACAGGAGCTCTCCAAGTCGAGCGGCTCGCTCCTAGCTAAGCATGGGATTTTCGATAGTGGTGAGTGAGCTGCGGCTAGTTTTCGGTAGGAGGAGGTAGATGCACTTGACTATGATTTCAGATACAGCTGAGTCGGTTTAGACAAAATCGATGCACATTGGGCCGTTTATTTAGGTTAGACATGCAACTGCATCTTTGAGTGCAGCGTGTTATTTTTTTGTTGATCTATCTAACTGAGTCAATGTCAGTATGGCCTATACTACTGTCCATATAAATTGAGTATGCAAATCAAATAAACCGCCTCAGTGGGTGTCAGAATGTCGACCAATCGTCATCATCAGGAAAGTATTTGTTCTAATATTCAGTCACACGCACGACCTAATGACGCAGTCTTTGCCATTCTGGTTCGACACTAATTGAATGAGTTAGCTTTCTTCGATTCGAGTTTTGGCATGACAAGAGCATTTAAATTCATTGCGAAAACACGAGACCAATGCCGGTGGATGACTGATTGAAATAATTTTATAAATCTGCATGAGATACTTTTTTCATACCATTAAGAGACGTTTGCATGCAAAAATTGCAAAAATTTTAGAAGCAAAGTGTTACACACTTTCTCACACTACCATAATCCTGGGCAGTGAAGATAGCAGAGACAGATGACTAACGTTCCAAGAAAACTCTCGACTTTAAATGGTGAACAACTTTTGGACTCAAGCCGATAATGTTCAGTTGTGATGAATTGTAGATGGAAGCAATGTAACTAGAGTTGGGTCGTACTAGGATTTTCACATACTAGGTATTCCTAGTACGACTACAAAAAAATACCTGTTCCAAATACCTGTTCCAAAAATACTAGCTAGTGTTTTTTGAAGTATGTACATACTTATAGTTCATACAATTTACACTGGGTCTAAAATTTAAAATATTCTTTTCTTTTGATGTAAATGATAATATATTAGGTTGCTGCAGATGAGATGGCCGATTTAGCAATGACATAAAGTTGGCTGCAATTTTAGTGTATTATGTTGGCACAAGGCGGCGCAAACGATATGACGTATTGAAGCATAGATACTGCTACTTTGGTTTATGGAGTCATTTTTGTTTTGCACTTCATAGTGATCATAAAAACAAAAAGAGAAAGTGAACATGAAAGTGAATCAAAAACGGCTACTTTTACTATACGAATTTAAATTAGAGCACAACGCAACGGAAGCAACGTGGAATATCAACAGCGCATTTGGGCTTGATACAGTTAGCGAACGAACCACTCGGCGGTGGTTTGAAAAATTTCGATCCGGAGATATGGACCTTGGAAGTGAGCCACGTGGACACCCAGGATCATCGATCGATAACGATGAGCTGCGTGCATTAGTGGAGTCTGACCCCCGGCAAATCATAGGGGATCTTGCCGAAAAATTAGGCGTTCACAATTTGATAGTTTGCCGTCACTTGCAACAACTTAGAAAAGTGAAAAAGCTTGACAAATGGGTTCCGCATGATCTTACCGAGCAAAACATGATGTGTCGAATGGAGATTTCAAGTTCTCTTCTCTCCCGCAACAAAAAGGAACCGTTCTTGCACCGAATTGTGACCTGCGATGAAAAATGGATTTTAAACGATAATCTTCGCCGATCGGCAGAAATGGCTAGATGCCGATGAAGCGTCAAGACACATGCCGAAACCAAGCCTTCATCCAAAGAAAATAATGGTAACTGTTTGGTGATCTGTAGCTGGAGTTATCCACTATTCGTTCCTGCAACCTAGCGGAACCATCAATGCTGAGAAATACAGTACTCAACTGGAAGAAATGCATCAGAAATTGATAGTCCAACGACCTAGGCTTCTCAACAGGAATGGAGTGATACTGCTTTATGATAACGCACGACCTCATGTATCGAGAACAACGGTCCAAAAATTCAACGAGTTGTGCTATGAGACTCTTTCTCACCCTCCTTATTCACCAGAACTCTCACCAACAGATTACCATTTCTTTAAACATTTGGATCACTTTTTGACAGGAAAAAGATTTAATAATGAAGCTGCTGTCAAAAATGCCTTCGAGGAGTTTCTTCGAACCAGAAATTCGGACTTCTACAAAACTGGAATAAATGTACTTGTATCTCGTTCAAAAAAGTGTGTTGCATCTATTGGTTTCTATTTTGATTAAATAAATTGTCTTTATAAAAAGTTATAGCTGTTTAAAAATTTATTTCTAAATCGGCCATTTCATCTGCAACAACCAAATATTTTAAGGTATACATTGATATATCGGGATGTGATTTAAATTAGTAACAATATGATCTTAAATTATTTTTTAATGCATTTAAATGATACATTTAAACCTGAACTAATCCTGTTGCCATCTATATAACTTTTTATCGATCGATCTCAGATACCAAACTTTTCCTGGCTAATCTAAAACTGTCGGTTTTCCACTTCGCCTCACTGAAGCATGAAGTTTTTCGAAAATTTTATTAAGAAATTATAAAAAAAATGTTACGTCTAATAAACATGCACCTACTAGGGGGCCCAACCTCTTCGGTAAAGCTGGACATGAGTCACTACCCTAGTAGGGTTAGAGTGCAGTCACGAGGAGGGCTTCAGGACAGCCGGAGAAGCCAACTGGCGAACCAAAAAGGTTACTTTCAGTTTTCTGGACGGTTTTCCGGCGGATTTCACTTTGCCGTATTTTCGACACTAGGCCGCTTTTTCCCAGATTTGTATGGAAATTTCGCCCGAAACAAATCAGAAAGGTCCCCGAATTCATGCTAGACAATGAAAAAATGGACGTTTTTGCCCAATTTCCCCTATCAAAAATTGTTTCGCTCATAAAATATCACTATTATGGTCCCCGACCAAAGGCAGTTTTTGCCGAACTATGACCAAAAAACCCCTTACTCCCCTACAGAACCGAAATGTTTGTATCACAGCAAGAGGTATTGGCCCGTTGTTTGAAAATACGGCTAGATGACTAACACGAAACTAGCAATACTAGAGACCGCTCAACACTGAGTGCTTCGGCGATAACAGGAGCTCTCCAAGTCGAGCGGCTCGCTCCTAGCTAAGCATGGGATTTTCGATAGTGGTGAGTGAGCTGCGGCTAGTTTTGGGTAGGAGGAAGCAGATGCACTTGACTATGATTTCAGATACAACTGAGTCGGTTTAGACAAAATCGTTTATTTAGGTTAGACATGCAACTGCATCTTTGAGTGCAGCGTGTTATTTTTTTTGTTGATCTATCTAACTGAGTCAATGCCAGTATGGCCTATACTACTGTCCATATAAATTGAGTATGCAAATCAAATAAACCGCCTATGTGGGTGTCAGAATGTCGACCAATCGTCATCATCAGGAAAGTATTTGTTCTAATATTCAGTCACACGCACGACCTAATGTCGCAGTCTTTGCCATTCTGGTTCGACACTAATTGAATGAGTTAGCTTTCTTCGATTCGAGTTTTGGCATGACAAGAGCATTTAAATTCATTGCGAAAACACGAGACCAATGCCAATGGATGACTGATTGAAATAAGTTTATAGATCTGCATGAGATACTTTTTTCATACCATTAAGAGACGTTTGCATGCAAAAATTGCAAAAATTTTAGAAGTAAAGTGTTACACACTTTCTCACACTACCATAATCCTAGGCAGTAAAGATAGCAGAGACAGATGACTAACGTTCCAAGAAAACTCTCGACTTTAAATGGTGAACGACTTTTGGACTCAAGCCGATAATGTTCAGTTGTGATGAATTGTAGATGGAAGCAATGTAACTAGAGTTGGGTTGTACTGGCATTTTCACATACTAGGTATTCCTAGTACGAGTACAAAAAATACCTGTTCCAAATACCTGTTCCTAAAATACTAGCTAGTGTTTTTTGAAGTATGTACTTATAGCTAAGCTTGAGTAGCCTAGTGGGTAGAGCACTGGCTTCTTGCGTGTGGGGTCCCTGGTTCGAATCCAGGTTCGGACGAGGGTCCGCGCACCAAGCTTTGAGTTCACCTAGCTCAGATTAGGTACCTGATTTAAATCAGGGGTAAAGTGAGTCGTGGAATTAATCACTCCACACTGGTATCAACAATGATTAAAAAAATTGTAATGAAGCTCCCTACCAGCTTCAACCCCTAGACCCGTACGAGGGTTGTCGTGGGATTGCTTTGCTTTTCTTTTGATGTATGTAAATGATAATATATTACGTTGCTGCAGATGAAATGGCCGATTTAGCACTGACATAAAGTTGGCTGCAATTTTAGTGTATTATGTTGGCACAAGGCGGCGCAAACGATATGACGTATTGAAGCATAGATACTGCTACTTTGGTTTATAGAGTCATTTCTGTTTTGCACTTCATAGTGATCGTAAAAACAAAAAGAGAAAGTGAACATGGAAGTGAATCAAAAACGGCTACTTTTACTATACGAATTTAAATTAGAGCACAACGCAACGGAAGCAACGTGGAATATCAACAGCGCATTTGGGCTTGATACAGTTAGCGAACGAACCACTCGGTGGTGGTTTGAAAAATTTCGATCCGGAGATATGGACCTTGGAAGTGAGCCACGTGGACACCCAGGACCATCGATCGATAACGATGAGCTGCGTGCATTAGTGGAGTCTGACCCCCGCCAAATCATAAGGGATCTTGCCGAAAAATTAGGCGTTCACAATTTGACAGTTTGCCGCCACTTGCAACAACTTAGAAAAGTGAAAAAGCATGACAAATGGGTTCCGCATGATCTTACCGAGCAAAACATGATGTGTCGAATGGAGATTTCAAGTTCTCTTCTCTCCCGCAACAAAAAGGAACCGTTCTTTCACCGAATTGTGACCTGCGATGAAAAGTGGATTTTAAACGATAATCGTCGCCGATCGGCCCAATGGCTAGAGGCCGATGAAGCGCCAAGACACATGCCGAAACCAATCTTTCATCCAAAGAAAATAATGGTAACTGTTTTGTTTATTTATTTATTTGCCTAACAAGGGATGATACAGTAGCTGGTCTGTAGCTGGAGTTATCCACTATTCGTTCCTGCAACCTGGCGAAACCATCAATGCTGAGAAATACTGTACTCAACTGGAAGAAATGCATCAGAAATTGATAATCCAACAACCTAGGCTTCTCAACAGGAATGGAGTGATACTGCTTCATGATAACGCACGACCTCATGTATCGAGAACAACGGTCCAAAAATTCAACGAGTTGTGCTATGAGACTCTTCCTCACCCTCCTTATTCACCAGACCTCTCACCAACAGATTACCATTTCTTTAAACATTTGGATCACTTTTTGACAGGAAAAAGATTTAATAATGAAGCTGCTGTCAAAAATGCCTTCAAGGAGTTTCTTCGAACCAGAAACTCGGACTTCTACAAAACTGGAATAAATGTACTTGTATCTCGTTGAAAAAACTGTGTTGCATCTATTGGTTTCTATTTTGATTAAATAAATTGGCTTTATAAAAAGTTATAGCTGTTTAAAAATTTATTTCTAAATCGGCCATTTCATCTGCAACAACCAAATATTTTTGGGTCTACATTGATATATCGGGATGTGATTTAAATTAGTAACAATATGATCTTAAATTATTTTTTAATGCATTTAAATGATACATTTAAACCTGAACTAATCCTGTTGCCATCTATATAACTTTTTATCGATCGATCTCAGATACCAAACTTTTCCTGGCTAATCTAAAACTGTCGGTTTTCCACTTCGCCTCACTGAAGCATGAAGTTTTTCGAAAATTTTATTAAGAAATTATAAAAAAAATGTTACGTCTAATAAACATGCACCTACTAGGGGGCCCAACCTCTTCGGTAAAGCTGGACATGAGTCACTACCCTAGTAGGGTTAGAGTGCAGTCACGAGGAGGGCTTCAGGACAGCCGGAGAAGCCAACTGGCGAACCAAAAAGGTTACTTTCAGTTTTCTGGACGGTTTTCCGGCGGATTTCACTTTGCCGTATTTTCGACACTAGGCCGCTTTTTCCCAGATTTGTATGGAAATTTCGCCCGAAACAAATCAGAAAGGTCCCCGAATTCATGCTAGACAATGAAAAAATGGACGTTTTTGCCCAATTTCCCCTATCAAAAATTGTTTCGCTCATAAAATATCACTATTATGGTCCCCGACCAAAGGCAGTTTTTGCCGAACTATGACCAAAAAACCCCTTACTCCCCTACAGAACCGAAATGTTTGTATCACAGCAAGAGGTATTGGCCCGTTGTTTGAAAATACTTGCAAGTATTTTCGTATCGAGTATTTTGGAACTATACGAGTATAATTACTCGTATAGTACGGGCCAAAACCTCTTGCTGTGATACAAACATTTCGGTTATACATCAGGATACATAGGAAACATTTCGGTTATACATCAATACATCAGGAATCTATTCGGGCCGTGTTCCAAATCTTCGTTGTCTGTCTATAGAACAAGCTGAATTAACTTGTGGTCAAAGCTAATTGCCACTGTCAAAATTTGAATTTTAAGGAACTCTGAGAAGCGTATCAAAGTCAATAACGGGAGTAGTGTTCATGGTATCACAGATACCAAGGCAAACAGTTCTTTGTAGTGTGGTGTACTTCGTGCGAGCATACATAACACCACGAAACTATGTAGAACTTCTTCCAAAAGTTGAAGAGTTGTGTCATCAATACTGAAAGACCATGCCTGATGTATCAGCTGTCAATTAAATCCAATTTATCTTGTGTATTTCTATACATAACTTTCAACTCCTTACTAAATGATAATGTGGCCACGTCATCAGCATAAACTAGAACGTAAAGCCATTCTCATTGTACTTTGTTCAATAGGAACTCAACTAATATACTCCACAGAAGCAGCTGTAAAACATCTCTTTGTTGTCATTCATTGGCCGCATCTATAAGACTCAACAACGAGAATGGCTGGCCAGCTGCTGACGCAAATCGTCGATGGTTTGGTCAATGTTCCGCCAGTGGACTCACCGCCGTGCGTTTGGCATATACTTCAGACTAAAAGACAATAGTATGGTCTGACAGTCGATACCACAAGTGAAGGTTCACATCCAATGAATAAATGCCGGAGCCAAATCCTGTGCCCTTCTTTGACCCGTCCGTGTAAATAAAGATACCACCTTCATCGGTGACTCCATTCATTCCCCTGCCTGTTCTTGTATGTATCTTGAGCTCCACAATAATTCCCAGCCCGGCCATTTTGGTAGTTCTTAATGCACCCGATATACCTATGCAAACTAATCTTTACTCCTTGGTATTGGTCTTGCCCTTCGCTGTTCTTTACCATACGATCACTCCGCACATCAAGATCAGACTCACTACACATTTGAATATATAATAGATCGTCCGAAGTTTAAGACATTGGGTTAGTCAGATTGGCATGCAAAAAGTGCTGTGCGATCCTTAACTACTCAGTGCTATACATGTGGTGTTCCCATTCCGACCAATATCTACACTTTGGCACCAATAAGGTGGCCGCAGTTAGCCTATTTTTGAGCAAATCCGATGCCGTGTCAGTGTTTCATACACCCCATACCGAAACAAAGGCGTCAATGATGCTTGCTAATTGATACTAGTAGGCTGTCAACGTGAATTACTTTAGCTGTACAGATTTTTCTATAGTACCGGGTACTTTATATAATACCGTCTCTACTGATCTGGCCCCTAGTTTCGCTTCCTGATCAACACAGATCCCTACGACATCAATCGTGCTCTTGATGTAAAAATCAACCAGCCTCTCTAGTATTTTGAGCTGGCTGTTAGGCTAATTCGTCTAAAGTCCTTCACACATGGTGACTCAACCTGCCAGGTTTTGAAATAAAGACCACTCTAGCTTTTGTCTATTTCTAGATACAAGCCCGAGATGGAGCCATGTTGTAAAAATACGCTGCAGAATAGTGATGATGGTGCTGTCTTCTCTTTGAAGTATGATATGTGACATCTTTTCTATGCCTGTGGCTTTACAAGGTCACTCAATTTTGACCTTAAATATTGCTTCCTTAATCAGCTGTTCGGACGGCCGGTTGATTATTCGCAATTGGTCGGTCCGCGGTGCTGTGTTAGCTGATTCTAGGAAGCGAATGTCCATTAGCCTGTTGAGACACTTGATCGAATCCTCTGCCCTACTATCTCTAAGTAGAAATGTAGGTACTCTAGGATTTACACTTAGGACTATCGTGATTCTGGTAACCTCTGTAAGAATCCCTTCATGTTCTCACAAAATTCCTTCCATGAGTCGTGTTTGACCTGCCGTATCTTCTTTTTGATGAGCGACAACTAATGCTCATATCGATCCCAGTCTTCAGCACTTTCAGACCGACTTTCGTTATTAAACGCACTTCGTGTGTGGTCTATAGCCTCCGTAAGTTCATCGTTGCATCATAGGGTTACGTTTTTCCTTACCTGTTTTTTTCCAGACACACGTCTTTGAAATCTGACACTAAGCTTCCTGTTTAAAGATTCACCTGCTCGTAAATTCATGCTGGGCTCATCAGATCCAGGACATCTAATTCCCTGAAGTGCCCCTATGTTTTTTTGGAGTTTTTGTCCTGTTTTCAGGCTCTGATCTTTTTTTAGTAGATCAGACACCTGACACCCAGGGACACTTTTTTCATACTTGGAGTTTTCAAGTTAATATCAATAACATCAACCCTGTTCGTAGCAAGAAAGGTAGGTTTATTACTTATATTGAGAACATTGACGATGTTTGAAATGAAAAATTTTAGTCAATAGCTGCTTCTGTCGTTTATGTTGGTGGTCCCCCATATATCATGCTGGGCGCTTCTACCACTGTCATCGGTCTAAGTGTGACGTGATCAGTATCTGTCCGCGATCTTTCTCTCAGTGGTTGTATTCCCGTCACAAAGCAGCGGAATCCAATTTACATTGAGCTCTTTTTTGGCGACAATAAACTTCCAAACGTTAACTGACAATCCTCGTTTTCTATTTCTATTCTTGTCAGATTTATTTACATCAATAGCAGATTGTATCAGCCTTTGTTGTACATGCTGTATTAATAAGCTGCATCACAATCTTATCAAAACAGGCAGAATATTAATGTTTGAGAGGCCTTGATTTATTGCGACCATATAATGTCTTTAGATGTATATTAATATTTGGCAGGGAATGAAACATAAACACACCACTCGAATATCAGTATGGACATAAAAGCGTAAGTGAATTCGCTCTCATATGTTTTCTTATCTAGTGGCATTGAATCGATTCTAATAAAAATGTCTAGAATATTCGATTTTTTTATTTTTGCCACCGATAATGTAGTTAATTGGCTAATATGCAATATTATATCACCGAAATAGAATGAAACTGAAATTATAGTTTAACTGATAAGGATTCAACTTAAGTTACATCGGAGACGTCATAGTTTATCGCACGACAAATAGGTCGCACTGTTTGATGATAACAATGGGGTGGTTTAGTTCAGAGCATTGTTCAGAGTCAGTGATTTAATGCATGTGTGCAAAATACGCAAAAATTTCGATTTGTTTGTGTCATTGAGCAGTATTGGCAAGCAATTCGAGTTCAGTGATTTTTCGGGGTTGTTGTATGATAGGACGTATTTTATTTTTGAGTATTAAATTGAAGTTTTGCAGTGAATTTAGTGTTGAACTGAGCATTTAATTATAAGTATTAAATAAACGCCACTTTAGTTTTGAGTAGAGCTATTATAATTATCTTTTTATTTCAAATCTGAAATGGAAATTGAAAATTTACTTTGAACCCTAGGCAAATAATGCACGGTAAAAGCAAATTGTTTTTTTTTTTTTGCATGACTTCCAACTATAACGCTTTAATTGTGGTTTACAAAAGATACAAAATAATGGGTACCTTTCTTGTAATATCAACGATAAGTTAAGTATCTTAATCCACGACGAACTTGCCGCATTTAGTAGCGTCAACAAAGCAGAAGAAAATGTTGTTCATATTATTCGCCTGTACATACCATTTGAGTGAAGAAAAAAGCTTTTAAATCATGCAAATATAGGTAAATACAGCTATTAACTTTTGACCGTGTTTTTCAATGAAAAAAACATTATACATACCGTTAATCAAATGATGTAAAATGATAATTTTGAATCAGCACTTGTAATAATTACGTACGCTATGTAATTTTGTAGATCTACAGCCTTTCATAGTCTTTCTGCCTCGAATCGGTAATTATAAAAGCAAAAATAATGTTTCCACCTGTTTAGTCATAGTATGCACCACTAATGAAACTGATAAGCCTATTTGATCTTTAACCCATGAAGGATTTTATTTTTCGAGTTTAAATGTTTTTCTTATTTAAATGACGACACAAAGTAAATAAACATCGTACGATACCCCGGAATTCCATTCTAAAATTCAAGAACTCTATACATATAGTAACATATCATTCTATCAACGTCATTGATTCTGGTCAAAATAATACTTGAACTTCTTTGAAAAAGTTTGAGTATTTTCAGTCTTTGCTCAAATTGTTGACAGTTTGTTTGACTGCTCACCAAGCACTATTATCATCTTGAGAAGGTCAAATCAGATTTTTTGAACAAAATATCATTTTTAACTTAACTGATAAGTAGCATTACATGTAAAGTGTCATTTTCATTCGCAGTGAACGAACATGAACTTTAAATTAGAATATACTATGTACGCATGTACCTTACATCATTTTTATTTGGATTGTGGATTTTCAAAATAAAATTAAAGCTTTCATTTTTGTAATGAAAATGAAGGACTTGGGTAGTTTTTTGACCTTTTGTTTCTAATTTTTGGGATTATAAATTCAACAATGGCATTTGAAAAATCAGTTTCTTGAATTGAAATGTATATGCTGGCAAATTTGTAACAAAAAATTTCTCACCTCCCACTTGAGGGAGACGTACAAAAATAATAATTTGAAGCGCTTTGCGTCATATCTTCCAGTCACGTGATTGAACAAATCGATCTCTATGCACTCATGGCAAACTTGTCAAATTTAATTTTGGGGAGAGTCCCCCGCACTTGAATAGGCACGACAGGCGGAATAATACAAATAACTATTTCAAATTTCGCCGCAAACACATAGAAAAGATTAATAGAAACTGACTAACTAATAGAAACTGGAACTTTGAGGAAAACCAAAACATTCATATATATACAGTCTGTTACGTAAGAGCGTGGTCACTGTTAAATTATAGCAACAATAGATTTTTTTAAATTCGCACATTTATTATTTAATTGGTAGTCAATACTCAATGCAAATACCTTAGTGACAAGTCCAATCTCCTCCAGCATCAATTATGGCCTGACACCGTCGGGGCATATTTTCCACAAGGTTTTCGGCATATTCTTTAAATTACATGGTCTGCGTTTGTGAAGTTGGATTTTTATTAGAGCCCACACATTTTCCATTGGATTTGCATCCGGTGACTGAGATGACCAATCTAGGGTGACAATCCCATTTTGCGCTTTCAACTCGCTACACGCTCGACTCCGATGTTTTAGATCGTTGTTCTCTTGATGGATCCAGCTCTCATTTTTTCTGATGGACCATTGCATGGCAGATGGTAACAAATCCTTGTGATAGATTTTGTTCATTTATTCGGTATTCAAATTGTCTGTAAATAGCAACAAAGTTCCGAAACCCTTTTTGAGAAGCACCCCCAAACTTGGACCTTGGCGGGGTGTTTAACAGTCCGTTTGAGTAGTCTACTAGTGGATGCTATCCAGGCGTGTTCGATGCTCGGAAATGCCCAAAAGGAAGATTCATCAGAAAAGATCACGTTGTTCCAATCGCTGTCCAAGTTTTCCTTCGTTTTTCAACTTGTTTCCCACTTAACATTGGCTTTTCCAAAGTACTCCGATAATTCACTTTTCGAATTGTTTCGTATGATATGTCGACACCTTTTGTTTTCAATTTTACAGCACCTTTAAGTAGAGTCAAAGTTGAATCCCTCGAAAACACTACGAGAATCTTTTTTTCGTCTTTTATTGTCACTTTGCTTGCACTCCGGCGATTAGGAAAATCATCGACATTACCGACCTTTTTATAGCAATTGACCCACTTGCTTACGAACTGCTTCGACTTGCCCATGTATTTCGCAGCAGCTGCTTACGTTAATTTAGGTCCTTTTTCATGCGAACATAAAAAAATTGCCTCGAAGCGCGACGCGTAAGCAGCACGCATTGCGAAAAACGATTCGAAGAACGACTGAATTCGACTAACAGCTGATTCCTTCCATAAAGCATGAACGACTGAGGTACCCTCTATGTCATAGAAAAAGAAATAGATCGCTACGATTTTTTTTCTAAATGTAACAGTGACCACGCTCTTACGTAACAGACTGTATACTAGGATCAGTGTCTACTTCAAAGTTTTGTACGGAAGTTTCTACACTTGAGTATAATTTTAATTGGTCACCAGTCAACCCAATTATTCACCAATTTCAAAGATGCTCTCGAGTTTCTCTGCATCATACTCAAAAGCAACCTCATCTGTGTTGCAAAATTTTACCATTCCATTGACCTCGCGAAAATTATAGCAGCAAAGATGATCATGCTGTTTTTTAAGACTGTCTCTAAAATCTCCACTCGTAGCAGACAGTCTGGGAAAACTAAATAGCTTAATGAAAATATCAGAAAAGTATGTTTTTCCCCAGGAAGCTCAGGTGAAAATTAAAATAAAGAAAATAAGAAAGTGGAAAAATAAAAAAGCTCTAGCATTAGAAGCATTGATTTCCGCTATAAAGTAAAGGAATTTTTTGGATTTGGGATGCATTTTCAATTTACTTTCACAGTTTATTTTAACTTTGAGCCTATTTTCATTACAGGACGCATCTTGAAGTACAAAAATCAAGATATTGCTCAGTGTGGGCAATTCTTTGCGAGCACAGCAGTGAAAAGACTATCTCACCTCTTTACGTGAAGGTCAACACATACTGTGAATTTCATTTTTATCCGATGACTGCATCGAAAGTTACGGGGACAGAAAGACGTTTGGGGATGCCATCCGAAAAAATTCCAGAACTTGAATAAATTAAACATTAATTACTTATTTTCAATATAGATTTTTATCATCTGAACATTAAATGGTAAAATATAAAAAAGGACGGGTGTTGTTAAACAGAAAAAAAACACCCTCACCTGTTCATACCAAGTCTCTTTTACGATAAGGTCAACTTGATCTATAAATTTCGCTTAAATAAAACTAAAAATTTAACAAAAATTAAGTATTCATCGTATACTTTCATTACAAGATCATTATCACTTGAATATTTAATCGTAGGTTCATTTAGTTAAAAAAAATATGAAAATTGCCTTAATGGTCAACAATAACCTAATTTTACAACAAAAATACTATCCAAGCTGATTAACTGCACCGGAAGTTTTCGGGCGAAACGCTTTTGTCTAGCAAAGTGTATTTTCAAGATTGAAGAGACGAAATTACCATAGCTGACAACTCTATTTAAATTGTCTGACCAAATTCCTTACAAATTTGGCTTACCATAAAGCTCACCTAATGTATGAATTTTATTAAAACCTGATAACTGCGTCATTTTCAAGGTGGCACCACTGCCAAAGGCTCCTAGTATAGCCATTAAGGGCGGGGTAAGTGTTTCAGCGTAAAAAAATACTTTTTTACGATTTTTTTTTAGAAATATGGATACAGCTAATTTATTTAACTTTTTTTTTGTAAATTTTTAGGTATGGTTTCAACAAACTTCTGTAATTTTTTTGTGCGAAAATATCGACAAACAAACCGGCGACAAAGGTTATCCCAAAACGTTTTTGGAAAAAGACAATTTGCTGTGTTCACTGTATCTCAGCTGGAAATTATCTGAAAACACAGAACATTAAAATTTAGTCAAAGCATCATCAGATCCTCCCCCAACGTTCTGTGATTTCTATTTTTTTTCATTTGAAGGGAAAATTGCTATTTTTCACGCAAAATGTAGCCTTTATGCAGGTGGAAAACTCCCTTAATGTAAAAAAAAAAATTCTAAAACTTATCATTGGGGGGAGGCATTTTACATGTAGAAAGTGTGTGCCAAGTTTGAAATGAATCGGTAATGTGGTTTTTAAATGGCAGTGAACACGGAGTTTTTAAAAAAAAAGTTTTCAGAAAATTACTACTATACTCCGAGCTGTCGGAGCTATAATGTTAGAGGAGATGGTACTAAGTATTCAATAATTTCAAAAATTATGCTCTGATTGAAGAGTAGATTGAAGAATATAGTCCCAAAAATTGAAGTCAAATTTTGGGACTATATTCTTGAGATGTTTAACTATATTCTGTGAATTTCAAATGGATCGGATTGGATCTTCCGTTAAAACAATTTTTGGGTGCTAAAAATACAGGTACCGGTTCGGGTGTTAATTGCGGAATGGACGTTTTTCTGTGATATGAAATTTCAAAAATTTCAATTTGACATAAAATTTTTATATAAAATGCAGTTTTTTTGTGGAAAGCGAAAAAATCCATGATTTGAAAGTTTTTTTTTCAGTGATTGCCTTTGCTAAAAGGTTGCCAGCACATTAATGAAAAATTATCCGAGATTCCACCTTAATAACATCAATATGTCCAATGATTAGGTTACTCAGTCAGAAGTTATCACAATTCAAAATTTACAGATTTTCTGGATCTTTTTTCAGGTACCTAGCGCGTGCATAGGATTAAAAATCTCAAAACGTTATAATATTCATGTTGGAAACACGTTCAAAATTTCGTTTTGTTTACTCGGTTTTTTGTTTGAAAATACTGTTGTTTATAGAATTAAAAGATCACTGAAATGACCGCCGGCGCCAAAAGGCTAAAAGTAATACACTGTATACACACCAACGTACTATCCTGAAAATTTCAGTTCAATCTGGTGACGCACTCTCGAGAAATAGACACTGAGTTTATTTTTTTAAACACCCTTATAATTCCATCAAAAGCTGTATTTAAAAAAGGAGGTAGCAGGGTAGCATGAGAGAACGTTCATTACGCTGAAAAACCTAAAAGCACTTGCGAAAAGGAAAGAAATTGTATTATTTTGTATATAAAGAAGTATGAAATATTAGACATATGTCTACTGCAACTCATATCTATTGAAGAAGGGCACTGAAACTTTTATTCTGCCGTTTAGTATTTATTTGTCATTAAAACAAATTTCATTATATTTCACGAAATAAATTTGGGTGTATACTTCTACAAATGACTTTAGATTCATTTAAAGAGTTAAAAGGTTCTTAATTTTGTATCAAAACAATTTTTAAATAACATTTTTGTTTATTTTACTAAGTGTGATCATGTTTCTCTAGCCGTTAGTTTGAATATCTTCCCTATAGGTGTAACTTGAGCCATTTTTCAATTATTCAAATATGAGCCAAAAAATATTTATTCTAATTTCATAACGAGGCATTCTATGTTAATAGGTTTCATTGTCCTAGAGCAATTTTTGAAACAGAAAACGGTTCTACTCTTCCCGACTTACATATTTTTAGATTTTTAGATTTTTTTTTAATGATCGAAAATTAAAATTCACAAAAGTGTCATATTTGCAAGTGGTCACATCAGTCAAGTATGCACTGTGTGCTGGTGTCTGATGAGAATCAGTGCATACTCTCGAAACCACTTAGTAAAAAAAAATTTTCTATGTAAATAAATTTTTTTTCAATTTTAATCATCCCGCAAAAACAATTTGAACACTTATCTAGTAAATTCGTGTCATAGTAGCTTTGCTTTTCATAAATTTTATCTTCCATTTCATATAATCTTTGGCTTATTCAATGTATTAACTTGTTAATAAAATTCTGAGTGCTTCCATTGCATCTTCTTAGACTTTGTTGCGCTCTAGCTTCTGCTATCGAGCAGTCGCCAGGGCAGCATGAATTTTCTTAGAAGAGTATCTTGTTAAAGCCCAGCGTGCTTTGCTCCGCCAGCTAGCTCAGCCTGGTCGTGAGTTTTCGGGCTGATACTCTTCTCGTGCTACGCACGCTATATCGACACTTTAAGTCCGACCTGAAACGACATTGCACACACACACACAAATTTCCACAGGAATTGGACGAGACGGGAAATGAATCACCATTTTTAAATTTTAAACTACTTCATATTATACATATTTATTAACGATTCGAAAGATTTTCCATACAAACAAAACCCAATTACTAGAGACAAATCAACGATATCTTTGAAAAATTATTCAATTCAATTCAAACAAAAAATCAATGTAAAATTATTCAATTCAGTTTCAATGAGAAAAGATCTTTAAATATTAGAACGTACAGTCGCAATTAAATCTTTACCTAACTCCGGCCGGATTTAGTTTACATGCATCGTAACAAATGATTTTCATGATTTTTGATATTATTATTTTTTTCATAAGTTATCTGCTCTGACAAATTTAATGAAACTCAATCGTGATATTCACTGTTCATACAGCTATGAGGTGTGAAAATAATATTACATTAGCACAGAATTGGTACTAGATGATTTAACAAATTAAGTGGATACATCCCGACTACCGCATTACAATTTGGAAATGGAAAATATATCATCAAAAATATCTTTATCATCATCAAAAATATCTTTAATTTTTGCGTTCCGTTTATACTGCAAATCTGTTAACTTTTCGCAAATCTGTTAACTGTTAAAATCGGTTAACTTTTTACCGGTTAATTTTTAACTTTGGTTCATTTGGACTTGATTTCTTTAGCTATTCTTTTGTCTTTTTAAACTTTCTGCTACTTATCTGGGAACCGACACTACGGTTGCTGGGAATATTCGCTTTTCAGCCTTCGATCTTCCTTCAATAAGAACTGTCCACTCCGTCTCGACCCAAAATGCTTACAGGTTACCAGTGCTCTGCTTTGCCAACTGCTTTGCTGCATGCCAAAATGATTCTTGGGAGTCAGATAGTAAATTAACGTCCCAGTCAACTCCTGAATTATGCACTTGCACTTCCACAGCAATAGTTTTACAAACTCAAATTGTTACACCAAACTCAAATTGTCTTTTGTTTTTACAATTCTTATAACTCAACTTTACAACTGCTACAGACTGATATAAATTCCCCTTTATCCAGTTCAAAAAATTTTTACGACTTTTCACCTCGACGGTTACAATCAGAAAGAGTCTTTGTTCTCCTTCGAGAAAATTTTTTCCATGAACCGCAAAAGCGGTTCTCTTCCAAAATTCCCGTATGATACATTTCATAAACCAATAGGGCATCACCAATTCCAATGTACATACACAGATCACAACCATCAGCTGATAAATTTCTTCTTCAGCCATATTGTGGAATGGAATTGCTCGCCTGTCAGTTCCTTTACGACTGTCACCCGTTGTGACGTTTCTGCCTGCTGAGGTGGTTATTTTGATAATTTGTTTATTTCTTTTCTGAGTATTTAATAATTTTTTTTTTAGCATCGCAACAACTTTCATTAAGTGCTTTTCCAAATAGCCGCAATCTATATTTTGTTTGTTGTTAGCTTTTTACCTAGTTGAAGTTGAAACCCATTATGCGCTTGTCTCTTGTGGTTAAATAATGGACTACACGGTGCATTACCCTCGGACAATATAATCGTGTCTCTAATTAATAATTTAACATTAATTTTTAAATATAACATTTAAGTGTCCGAAAGGTCCCTGGTCACCAAGCCTATTTATGATAAAAATACGGCGTCTAGAAGATTTTATTCAGACCATCCCAATATGCAAATTTACAAATAAATAGCACTGTTTCCCATGCTATTCCCATTTATTAAACAATAGTAATAACTTTTCTACTCTAAACTACAGTGCATTTCAAACCTGTCATTCTAATATCAGTTATACTAAAATTTACGCTTTATTAGTAGCACAGTTAATTTAATCATAATTACACTTCCTAGTTCAAATCAAGCAGCCATCAACTGGAAGTCAACATTATCATTAAACTTGGCCGAGCTTAAATAATTCGTGTCGTTCTAAGAACATTTAAAAACCGCATGGTACTAATTACCACTTAACTTTAAACTCTCAAGTTTTAATTTAAAAATCTGGTCGAGAGGACGATACGTAGCGAACACCAATTGTTCACGGTATAATCATTATTTTATATGTCTTTAACCATCGCTTTTATTATTGTTTGTCATTGGAGTCAATGTACAGATACGGCATATCGAAATAAATCGCCATGCTTTCATGGCTAGAAAATTGTTTCACATTCAGTTATCTAACATACATATGTAGTTCACCTACAAAATAAAAAAAACAACAAAGGAAAACAATTCTACACACGTGCTTTAATGTGTATGGAAATTTTATTTATTTGGCTCCAACTAGTTATTCAAAGTTCACTTCAAATGGCTCTATTTTATCTTTTTAAGATAAAATCCTCAAGTTTAGTTTTTGTTTGTTTTGTAAAAAAAAACAGATTTAAGATATTTCAATGTAAGAGTTCGAAAAATTATAGAAGTTCGACGTTCCATGTATTTCTAGTGATATGAGAAAACAGCATGCCAAGATGTTTTTAACGTGACTTAAGGGACTGCTTTAGTCTACTGAAGTGTCAAGGCCTGCTTACGTTTCCCCATTGCTGTATAATAGACTACCCACTGAATTCATAATTACATATTTCCTGAATCGACCAATGTTTTAGTACCGGAACTATGACATAACGAATTGGTTTTTTTTCTAAAACCTCATGGTTCACCCATTAAACATGCGATTTACTTATTAACAACAGGAATTGTCACAGTTCTTCATTTTACTCTTCTTCCAAGACAATTTATTCGTTCAATACATACTATACTTATTATGCGCACATTCGTCAGATACATGCATATTTGTTATCATATAATTTTAAACATACATAAATAATCTAACACCTGTTGAAATCGATTGGTTTTAAATTGCTCAAAAACTTACTTTGAATCCCGCAGTGTTTTGGCACTCACATTTTTATCAATCACTTTCTTGAAATTAATCACGTTCAATTAACACTATGTTCATCTTAAACTACAATCAATTAAAATAGCTTTCAATTAATAACGTACAAACAATTTGTCCTGGATTTACTATCAGATCCTATAATCAATTTAGTTCCGACTAAAATGTCAATCCAAACACCTGGTATTGCGTTTATGTCAAATGAGGTGAGATCAATACGCATGTCCGGAATTCAAGCATCCTTGCGATAAAAAATTCAGGTTTATAGAGGGAGCTACGAGCTCCTTGTGCTGCATACAAACATTTTCATGCCTATCAAACGTGTCGAAAAGAAATTGACTAATTTTAAGCTAATTAGAAAGCAGAATAATTAAAACGTCCATTACGCCTATCTACTCATACGTGTGTCTAAAAAATTTAAAATTAAATCGATTACCATTGCTACTCAGATATTTCTTCATAGCTATTTTGCGCCACCTATAGAAAAAATCTTGATTGGCGCCTTTGATGGTGCTGATATGAATATTGAATGCAATGTTGGGCAATAGATGGCTTGTTGATCCGCCATTTGGAAATGTCAGATTAGTTAATACGAGTGAGTTTTTCGGAAGTCGGGTGGTTTCAACAGTCGTGTGGAAAACAAATGCGTTTTACGCGCTAAAATTGTGTTGTGTTATTTTCATTGTTGGACATTCTATTCAATATGTTTTGTGGCATCCAATGGAAACTTTCAAGAAGCTTTAAACGAAAAGGTATTGCATTGTTTTTGGTTGATTTACTATTGTGGCAGATCGTGCCATGTAATTCTTATAGAAGAACAGTCTTGAAAAAAAAAATATTTCCATTCTTCATAAATGTATATCCAAAAAACTTACCCATATGTGCTCAGTGCCATTTTCATGCTCAATGTACAATCCGGCCAAGTTACAGTCGAAATTTTTCGTTGAGTCAAATGAAAAAAATACAAAGATAACATGCTTTGATAAAAAGTCAAAACTCCCATGTCAGAAATTGTTTTGGTAGCGATCCAGATGTACCAGGACACTCTTAAATAAGCTCTTGTCTATTTTTTAATGATTTTATCAATTATTTAACTTATTACTACTACAAAAGAAAAGCCACAATCATCAACAAAAAGTTGCTCAGTAATGAAAAAATGCAGTTGCTATTAAGAAGTTTTAAAACATGTATAAAATTCCAAATTTGTTAACTATTGTCCGACCGAAGTCGGCATTGCGGCCGAAGCCGAAGTTCGGTTATTCGTGTTACCTTCGGCCGAAGCCGAAGATGAAGTGAAATCAAAACAAATTCAAAATGCTTCTTTTTAATACTTCAATGATATCTCCATTTCATTACAGCAATTCGTTACAGAATTATTTATATTTTATTTTTCATATTAAAATTCAGGAAAAATGAAAACAATGCAACTTTTCTTTTGTATTTTTAAACATTAAGAGTTATACTTTAGTTTTTCAGAACTGTACCTATCTAGTAATTGAATTTCATTGTCAGTAATTTAGTTTTCATTATTTTATATTTGCTCAACCATCGCTTTTATTGTTGTTTGTCATTAGAGTCAATGTACAGATACGACATATCGAAATAATTAAAACGTCCATTACGCCTGTCTACTTATACGTGTGTCTAAAAAATTTAAAATTAAATCGATTGCCATTGCTACTCAGATATTTCTTCATAGCTATTTTGCGTCACCTATCAAAGTAGCAGCTGACAAGTGAATAGTATTTCTGATGTGATTTGCTTACATCTTGTTTTTTCTGCTGAATAATATATTCAGAGTCGTTATCTTTCAGGGCGAGTTTTGTGTTGATCATAGAAATCCAATTTATAATTAGGGACACCGACGAAGAATCTGCAGAAACATCAATCGTCTCTTGGTAAACACATTTTACAGCATTTACCAAATTGCCCATTAGTTCCCATTCAGCTGCAGTCGGAACTTCAATTCCCCCGCATTCTGCCATGTACAAATTGACAGCGGTTTTTTATTCTAGAAGTGCTTCTACCATTGAGTAGGTACTGTTCCAACGTGTTTCAATATCTTGGATTAAAACATGCTTTGGCAATCCACATGCATCTTGAAATTTATTTAAATATCGTGTGGGTCGTTCATTCTTCTTGAAATGTCCTGCAATTTTGCGACATTTTTAAGTATCGCCATTATTGCGTTGTCTACGCTAACTGCTTACTATTTGCTTAGGAAAACTACTTACACACTACACACTACTTTCAGCCACCAATATTGTTCTGATTAAATCGTTGCTCGCATGTACATATATGTATCTAAATCAAACTCAAAATGTTCATACTTGGTGTTTTCCACGTGCATTTTCGAATAATTCATTCAATTGCGTGAATTTCACAATGTCCAATTAGATGCTACATTTGATTTCTTCGGCCTAATCTTCGGCCTGTATTCACTGAAGCCGAATTCGGAGCTGAAGGCACTTTTTGTGGCCGAAGCCGTAGCCGAAGCTTCGGTCGGACACTAATGATAAGACAAAAAAACAAAATGACAATTATTTTTCGATACTTTAGATTTCGAAACGTTTGTCTCATCTGCTATTAAAAAAAAATTAAAAACGGGCAATGTATAAAAAAGGAATAGCAACTACAATACATCTTCAATAAAATCAACGAAAACCCTAAAACATTATCAAAATAAATAATCATCTATAAAAAAAATACTTTATTGTACTATTTAACAAACAGGTAGTTTTAAAAAAGCAAGATTAACACGCATAGCATTCTTTTTGTATTGTTTTTCGATTTTTTCCAATCTATCTAAAAACTACGACCAGTTTGATTTATGTCGCTATCAAGTCCATTTAACAAAAAATAAATATTTTTACGCTTACAAATTAGCATACACATAAATGCTACAAAATCGACTTATTAATAATGGGAATGATTGGTATTCCTAGGCAATGCATCCGAATTTCTTTTAGTTTCATAAATCCTAAATATGTTCGTATTTTTTGGCATAAACAATTTAAAAAAAATAGTCTATCTAAATTCATAATTCAATAAAACGCTAGAATCACTACTATCATCTACTTTACAGATTTAATTTTTGCTTTCAATATTAAATACGATCCCACTCGCAAAATCAGTACGGATGCCGATAGAGCAATGACATCCTTCCAAAACTGATCGCCACGCATTGTAATTTCCGCGAGGAATTTTTGTGGGTATCTAGAATAGATAGGTTGTGAGGAAACTAAAGATATAAAATTCATCTTAAGATCTTACCGATAGTGACAGTAGGGAGCCATTTCACATTCCAGAGTTCCTCGATTCTCACCATAAATCGCCCCTACATAGCCTTCCAGACCATATCGAAGGTACGATATGTGACTACCCCATTTCAAATAGTTGGGCAGATCTCTTAGAGTCACGCCGAATCCAGCGAACATCATCATAGGAATGGTCAGAATAGGTGCAAGGAATGTTCCGTTCTGTTTAAATTCAGAAAATATTAATGATGGCAGATCATAATCAAATAAGGTGGACGAAATATGCTTACCACAACGTTACACCAGGCGCCAATCATTAAACCAATACTTTGTCCCACGAATACAACTAGTAGACTAATAGCAAAGAACATATTGAATCTCATCCATTCCATAGGTTGCGTACTTAAAATGTAGATTAGGATGGAGAATATAAGGCAGCAAAATGTCTGAAAATTAAAATGAATGAATTGAATGAATTGTTTTCAATGTATGTTTCTAGAAAAGTAATTATATTAAAGAAAACTAATTTTCTGAAGATCGCAAAGCATTAAAATTTGCAAATCATACTGATTTTGTTTAAGAAACTCTAATTTGAAACAAAAAACAGCGTTTTACTTAAAAAGTTGAATTATTTTGCCATACACTGTGGACTGTTTATGCGTGAATGTAGGTCATTTTAAATTTATGTTTACGATTCATTTGTAAAAACTGCTAAATGTTCTTACCGAAATTGGAATATCAAGTGCCGTCACAGAAATATAATAAGCCTTCAACGAGTACCATCTGTTAAAATGTTCCTTCAACAAAATCGACATTTCGGTGGGGACTGAAATGCATAAGAAATACATATTTAATAAAAAATCCAATGAAATTCAATGAATTTCATCTGACTTACATGTGAGCACAGTTAACATCATTGTTGTCATTGAATGATGCATGAGTATCGCAAATAGTAAATTGTAATTATCAAGTACACGAGATCCTTCATTACCGGCATCCACATATAAAAATCCTAGCATTATGGCTAAGAAAATATTGACTCCGATTCGGAGATGAGTCAAAGTCGTATCACGTTTCGTTTTGATAATACCACGTTTCAGTAGATAGTACAGCTGAGTACCAAATGACGAGTCTGCTAGGGTCTGTGTCTTCGAACGACGAATGGGCTTAGGATATGCACGCAACAAAGCATCACCTTTGAGTACTTTCGAAGGATCCTCGAACCATTGAGTATCCGATCCATTTTGTGTAGCTTTAATCAAAATGTTGAGGGAGTCTTTGCCATATTCTTCACATGCCAATTCAATAACTGTAAGAGAAAGTTATGTTGTATTAAATTTCATAAATAATAACTGAATTATTATTTAAGATGCTTGAAAATAAAAATCCCTCAAGCCTATAGTGCAAAAAATATTTTATTGTATAATATTTTATTCAATAATTACTCCTTTGTAAAATAATGTATTGATTACAGCTTTGGGTAATAAGGAAATTCTCTAATTACGTTTTCATGCAATGTTTAAATGATTGTTGTACATACTTTCACGCTATTAATAAAAATCAAGAAGAGTAATGGACCAAGGGTAGAACCTTGTGGAACGCCAGAAAAAGGATGGAGGAGAGAAGGAATGTTGTTAATAGTAACTTTACGCACACAACTACTGAGGTAGGATGAAAACCAAAAAAAAAGGGGACCGAAATAACCAAACTGTCTGACATTATCCAGCAATAGTCTATGATTGACAGTGTCAAAAGCTTTTGCATAATGTGTGTGCACTCCACTAGCTCCTGCAGATCTAAGGCAAGGGCCACTGTGTTTGAAAAAGGGATGTCAAAGTCGACTTATCATTCTCAAATTTAAGCTTTTCCGGAGGATAGATAGGATAAATCATGGGAAACATTCTAGAAAAGAGAATTTTTTCAAGAAGCTTATTGAATCAAGGGAGAAAAGAAGTAGGACAATGATTACAGATGGAGGAAATTTCGCCAGCTTTGAAAATTGCATAAATATTAGAAATTTTCGAAGCAGAAAACACCCCAGATTATAGGCTCAAATTAAAGAGGATAAAGAGGAAAACGCCCAATTCTTAGGGCATGGACCACGCGTGTAATTGGGTATGCAATCGGTTCCACTACCGGAATACGTATCAAGACTGAGCAATAAGCTCTCAACTTCAATTGGATTTGTAAGCATTAGAAAAAATGGTAAGGAAAGGAAATCAAGGGTATGTCCAAAGGGGAAAAACTAATAAAGGACGAAGAATCGAAGTTTGCGAAAATTTCACATACATCCTGCGGAGTTGAGGAGGTAGAGCCGTTGAAATTAGCATGATTTGGGATCGAAGTACTTTTCTTCAGAGAACAAATGTGTAAACAAAAAGGTTAAGTGTAACATGGTTAAGTAACATTTTTTAATCGGACCATCCGCAAAATTTGTAGGGTGAACCAAGAAGGATATGTGTATTTACGAGGGTGAAAGGTAGGGTTATATATAAAGAGAAGTTCTTCGAGGTAGGGAATAAAATTTGGAAAGTGCATTGAAGAATGAAAACCAGATGACATTGCTGTCTAATTAGCCTCACGGAAATTGTACCGAGGAGCAACAGAGATTACTTTCTTCAAATGGTACGTCAGTGGGACTTAAAGAGAGAAAGAGCAATGTGGTGGGGATATACTAAAACATAAGGATATAGCACGGTGAATACATATATATCAGGAAAGGTAATATTGGAGAGGATAAAGTCGAGAATACGGTCATTCAACTTGCGCGTTGTGTTAAGCTGCGAAAAGGAGTTAATCGAACAGATTTTGTCCTACAGTAAACTGAATATTAAACCTGATGCAATTCGAAAATGGTTCCTAGCCAACGGAAGACATATTAAAATCGCCATGATCTAATAGTGGGTCAAAATGGAAAAAAATTATTAAGGTGATAGCTTAAAAAAGTTCATAATCAGCATAAGAACTGGTACAAAGAACATACGCCGAGAAGGCTATTAGGTGATGGTTTTTAGAAAAACAAGTATAAACCATCACACATTCAGCAGGAAAAGAAAGATAAAGATCACGACAGAGTGCGCCATGAAGTGGTTTGCGTAAGGCAATCAATACATCTCCACCATAAAATTTGCTAGAAATAGAGCAATTACGATCTATTCGAATTACGTGGTGCATAGGAGGAACTTCATTGAAGCTAATATCGTCTGAAAGCTAACTTTCCGTGAGGCGGATAATGTCATCCACAGTAAAGGAGGAATTAAATGATATAGATTGGAGCTTCGATCTCAAGTCACGCGTATTTTGGTAATATAAAGAACATTTACAATTTTTAGAGTTTACGCTAGAACAGGTTGCTTTTCTTTTTCGCAGGCCAAAAACTGGCGTTCAGTAATTCCTTGTTGTCAGCATTGGCGGTCATGTTGAAAGAACTAGTCATTCTTCCAGAAAGATTTTGTGGCAGACTCCGGTAAGCTAAGCACCTAGTTCATACGAGCGACGAGCAATCTGTTCGGGAAATCCTTTTATCCGCTAGAGGGATGGCGCTGGCCAGGATACTGAAGCTAAGGGGTGCCCAATTGGATGGCATCGACTCGCGATCAGAACCGGTGAAAGAACTTATTTAAGGAAATCAAAACCATACCCCGCTTATTGTTCCTATGATGATGATGATAATGAATAAAAAAAATATCAGCAATATGTAGCTTAATTTTCGCTTTGAGCTTTGCCGTGGTTTGGAGTTGACAATATTGATAAAAATTCAAAATTATTCATTAAATTGAGATTTTTTGCAATAACTATTATTGAGCGGGGAAGTGCACCATAATAGCCAAAATTATAATCATCATTTAAAATCAACAAAAAATTTTTCTCACGCATAAAGTAAAGTTTCTAAAGTCGAATGAACATTTTTCTTCTTCACTGTATATATCATTCTAGATATCGACTCGTACATTAATTGTTGCTTATCTCCTAAGCATGAAGATACAAAGATTGTTGACATAAGTATTTTATTGTTCGCTTCGAATTGTTGTTTGACTTACCCAAATATTTATACATAAATATTTGAAGTTTTTTAGTGAATATAGCATGAAATGATTTATGTAAAATAAATCAAAAGGAAAAATAATAAATCACATGAATCACCTAAATAGAGAGCAATTACTTTTTTTTAATTGCAGATTCATGTAATTTGCATGGTCTTAATGCAAATGGTTCTTTTATATTCAGTTTGATATGTACTAGTACCTTCTTTACTATAACTTAGTTACTGAGTTTAAATAGTTTTATCTAATCTTATGAGTTGAAACTAAAAGCTTCAATTATTACTACTTCCCAGACAAATCAAGATATTTTTTTTAAATAATTTCCGACTATAATTGCAGATTTCATCAGATTTAGGGCATTTAAAAATTTGTTTAGAGCATTTTAATAAGTTCTAATAAGTTCATTTAAAGTTTTTTTATGCAGTCTTACCGTCTTTCTATAAATTTTGTTGATTTTTAATCAATTTTCAAGGAGTCTGGTGTTGTGTTAATCATTTTGGAGCTTAAATTGTTTGTGCTGTTAAACATGCCTTTCATATTATATTTTATTCAATATATATAAATATGTGAAGAAATTTATCAATATTGTTTTTGGATCTCATCAGTTGTTTGTTTGCTACTGTAATGCCGAGTCCTTGACGATGAGGCTAGTGAGCCGTTCGCAGTGAATATTCCCATGAAATCAATTCTAGAACTATCGAGTTCGCCCAATTCAGACTTAATCAAGTAATGAGGAGGGCGATCGTCATGCTGACATAGCCAAAGAGACTGACTGTAATCCCGATGACAGTGGGCTCCGCAGTGGTCCAGACCAGTGTCTCGATAAGGTATTTGGTAATGACGCTAGACACTAAGCTGACCTACTGGGACCAGACCCGTAAGGTATGTGATAAGGCTCTAAGATCAGTGGGCTTGCAGAACAGATTGATGGCTAACATCAGTGGCCCCAGCGAAACGAGACCTTGCTGTACGAAGTGGAAATTTAGGTGGACGCACTCCAAACGAAGAGGTTTAGAGCGCGGATTGAAAGCGTTCAGCGTAGATGTGCCCTGAGTATCGCCAGAAGCTGCCGCACTGTGTGAGGAGAGACCGTTTGGATGGAAGCGGTAGTTATCCCGATAGATCTATTTAAACGAAAGCGCTGAGAATGGCACCTCACACAATCTGAGCCAAATAGAACAGGAATTCTAGCGCACACACGTAACTTTGGCAACAACGTTGGAGCGCAAGCAACAAAAGTCGCTGCACGGCGAGACTGATAAGTCTCCTGGACCCATGGCTCAGCTGTAGCCACGGAGAGATAAACTTCTACCTGTGTCAATTCCCAACGGGTATGATTATTTCAGAAGGTACCTTAACGGAATGAGTAACGTGTGTAAACCGTACTGTGGGTTCAAGTATGGATGAGTACGATTATGCTTACCACACCTATGCGTGCGGTCGGTTCGCAAGTTTGAGGAGCAGCCTTGAGTTCATGACTGGCTTGGTAGCATAAGAATAAGAAACTAAGTATGCCAAAATAAGCTATAAACTCAGTTTGGACAGAATGCTTTAATTCTCAGATAACTCATTCAGCGAAGTTCGAAATATTCCATTCTGTATCTAAATCAAAACCAAAAAGTTAAGAAATTACCCCAATAATATCTAAAGCGTATATTTTGGTTTCCTCTTGCTACTCCTAGTTAAATGCTTCTAAAAGAAACTAAATTAAGGCCATTCTTTGCGGGCACTCTAACAAACCACGTGAGTTATAGTTTCAAATTATCGATGATGAACAGCAAAATACTACTTTATTCATTGGAACGATTTTCCAGTGAAACTGGATACAAAGTGTAGAAATTTAATGATTCGATCCCTTATTATAACTGTAATTGGTCACATGTTTACGATCCGCCATTAACTGTTTTCGAATTATATATCTCTTCTACTGTGTATGCATTTACAATGAATTTACAATAAAAACATTTATTCCTTCATTTCCATAGAGCACATACATTGATTATCCGCGTTTTTGGTGCTTAAAAAAAATTTTGTGATCGAAAAATACCTTCCATCGAAGCCTCTTAAATCTGTTTTTGTCGATGTTAAAATTAATCAAAATTTTGATTGACTGTCAAGGATATTCATAAGAGTTATAGTAAATTTAATTCATCCTAGTAGATACATGTCTTCATATTCAAGGCCACACTGGACGCTGTTATGAAGTCATTTTTATTTATTATTTTCTTGCTGTTTTCTTTCAAATCAAACGAACTTTCAGACAACAATATTTTTTTTAAAATTAAGGGAAGGTAAAAATTTAGGATAATTTATATTATGTAAACTGAGCTAAGTTCATTTGACTTAGATATTGAGAAAACTAATCACTCAATTTATCTTGGTCTTATCTCAAATACATTTGGCATTTTGTGCTATTTTATAAAATTCAAATGTACTTGACATTATAAGCTATTTTTTTTTTGCGAGTATTCAAATTCACAAAATCAATTCAAACAAATCATCCAAAAAAAAGACCGAATACTTACTATAATCAGCAGGATTATGAAATTCACGGCACGGCAGTCCAACAGAATCCAAAAACGGAACTAATTTCATTGTACCGCCTTGGTAAATACAATTCCCGCTTGACAATACATAAACTTGATTAAATTCTTCGAATAGTTTAGCCGATGGCTGATGAATAGTACAAATCACAGATCGTCCTTGACTGGCTAATTCTTTGAGCAATTCAATAACTTTGGTACACGAATGACTGTCTAAACCGCTGCAGGTTTTTTTTTTTTTTAAAAAAAACATCAATCTCCAATATTAAAATATTTAATTTACAAAGAACTTACGTTGTGGGCTCATCTAGAAACATAACGGTGGGATTACTTATCATTTCCAATGCAATTGACAGTCTTTTCTTCTGGCCTCCGGACAAATCTTTCGTTAGTGTTCGGTCATGTTCGTACAAACCCAGACCAATTAAAATGTCCTCAATCTGTGGAAAATAATTTTTCATGAAGACATAGTTTAATTCATTTTCTTTAACTTCGTTGGACTTACCCTAGTTTCTTTATCTTCTTCCGAAACACCTTTACCTAGTTTTAAATTAGCTGCAATTCTCATATTTTCTAAGACTGTTAGGAGCGGTTGTAGTCGATCATCTTGAGTAATATAGCATGACATACGTCGGAATGAAGCTAAAATTGTTTTTTAGATTACATTTTTTGAAATTAAATAACCAAAATATTTATTTCTACCATTTAGGATATAAATTTTAAGCATGATACTCACTTAAATCTCTTCGGCGACCATTTAACAGTACACTCCCTTCGACATCTGTTGTCTTGAAGCCTGATAAAACGTCTAGTAAGGTGGATTTCCCGGCTCCCGATGGTCCCATGATTGCAATAAGCTGAGATCCTGGAAATTTTCCATTGATATCGTGTAGAATTTCCTTTGTACCTGAAATTTTAGGAATTGTATGTGAATATCGATTGATTGATTGAAAAAATTTTATTTCATTTTAGTTGTACATTCTTAACCTAGCTTAAATAATAATTAGCCATGATAACTTAAAGTCTAGCGGCTATACTATTTTGGCCTGTTAGTTCTTATGGTTTTTTATATATATATATATATCTCTTTTTTTTAAACAATTTTTATCTTACACACTAATAATACTACCCAGCTTGTACAAGTACTGGGATTACCTGGGTAATACTTGACTTAAAATCTATCTTACACTACTATTAAGCTCTAGCCTATACCTAATTATAACTAACCTAACCTAATTAGATCTAAAACTTAACCTAGGTCTTACATTTAGCTCCTTCTGTTCGACGGAAGGCCTACATAGCTAAATAGCGCATCCATGAGCTACCGTTGACATACTGACTTCGCGGGGCGCATAAATGGCTCATTGGAGCCACCTGTACACCCTAATGACCGAATCAGTCTGTTTTCATGTCCGCCAGTTTGTCCGTAGAATCTTGTCGTTAATTCTTCAATCCGGTCCCTAAGTGGCTTCAGTCCCGACTCCTGATAGAGGAGAAAGTTCTTCGGCCACTTTTCCGGGTTGTAGAACCTACTAGTGCAAAAGCGGAGAATTCTTCTTTCGAATATCTCCACTTTGGCCATGACAGTCTTTGAACAGGTAATCCAGGATGAGGAAGCGTAAGTTATGATAGGCCGGATCAGGGTCTGATAGCAAATGGATTTAGCTTTGGTGGTCATACCCATCTTTTTGGCGAAAAGATGTCTAATCCGTTGAAATGCAAAATTGGCAGCTTTGATTTTACGCCGCACGTAAGGATTAAATTTTAGAAATTCGAGGAAATCAACACCGAGGTACTTTAGAGATAAGCTAAGAGTAATCTTGGAAGTTCCAAACGAGGCAGCGAGTTTTTTTGGTCTTGTTGCGAATAGTTTACGATCCCCGATACTTAGAAGGATTGCGAAATACACTAAGCTGTGTCTTACTGTTATTTGGTTTGATGCACCAATCGTCAAAGTAAAGACTTAATTCTGCTAAGTAGTATTCGGATCTTGGCTCGACGCGAATAAGAGCGTGTCATCGGCATATTGAAGAATTTGGACTTGAGGTTGGCCCACTGGAATGGGAAGATCAGCGGTGAATATGGTATAAAGTATTGGTCCTGTGACAGAACCTTGTGGCACTCCTGACGTCACAGGTCCTTTGGGAGAATCTGCTCCATTAACGCTGACATAGTATTTCCTGTTGGTAAAAAATCTCGCTGCGAGTCTTATCACCTCTTTCGCGAATCCAAACTTGATCAACTTAAACAGAAGACCTTCGTGCCATACGGAATCGAAAGCCTTCTCGATATGTAAAGCACACACTACTGTTGGAATGTTTTGCTAATTCAAGTGAGACACGATTTGATTGTGCAGGTATGAGATGGCGTGCTGCATTCCCTGCCTGCGCCTAAAGCCAAATTGGTGGTCAGGAATCACCTGCATGCGCTCCCAATGTTCTTTTATCTTTTCCAGCCAAATTCTCTCAAAAATCTTCCCCAGATTAGGGAGCAGAGAAATTGGTCGGAAATTGCTGGCCGCTTTACTTTTGCCCTTCTTATAGATGAAAATAATCTTGGCTACTTTCCATGAGTCGGGAAAGTAACTATTGTTCAGGGCATTGCTAAATACAATGGAGAGAATTCTGAGCATAGAGAGTGGTAGATGTTTAATAATGAAATTAGACAATTCATCATGCCAAAAAGACTTCTTGCTTTTTATACCGCACAGCAGTTGCACCAAGTATCCACAATTAATAAAGTGGAACTGGTCATTTGCATCTTGCAGGTCATCCGAAGAATTTTCAGATGAAAATATGGCCAATGGCTCGTGGTGTGGATCGAGAAAGCGACTGACTTCTTCTCTTACAATTAGGCGGTTAGGAGCAGAACCGTCAGGCGGAACAGCACTTAACTGAGATTGGAATGTTGATGCAAACAACTCAGTCTGATGACCAGGTTTGCTCACAGAAACATCATCAATCGTCACCACCATCTTGTGGCTGCAAATTTATTTTTTTAAACATGTCGGGGCCTGGTCGAATGTCGCCCAGTCGCTGTACAAGCCGCTCACTGCGAAATTTACCAACCATTTCAGCAAGGTGAATACCGATGTATATTATTAAAAGAAAAAGGTGTATAAGACTATCTTTGACCCAGGAAAAACATTTTCTGAAACATTGTGCCAAATCATTGCATTTGAATGTATGAGCGTCAGTTCAATGTTCACAATATAAAGGATGTAATTAAATAAAACTGTCGTTCCGTTCTACTTGTACAAGTTTAGAATGAGTTTTTTTCCGGTAACCTTCCTATTATAATAAAACGCAATTAATTAAATCTACTATGCTCGAAACAGATGATAATTCTTTCCAATTAAAAACAGTAACATATTTCTTAACAATATTTATATGTACAAACTACCCTTAATGTATGATAAAGTACAAAACTTCAAGTTTCAACTCTTGGACCCGTGAGTTCGCTGAAGACAACATTGTACCATCGCCGCTTTTGGCTAAAAAAAATTGACGTAAATCTTACGAGTCATCATTATAAAGACATAAAAGTGATGTATATTCATGCAAATTAGCTTGAGTGCAAATACAATTGTGTTAATTTCATAGACACGACTCAAAGTTTTCTTGTAAGAGATTTCGTAGTGGATGGGCAAGATGAGTAGGTGAGAATGTATCGTTATAGGGAAGAATGATGTCTGTCTAAAAACTTAATAAGTTTTACAGTTATTAGCGAAGAAGAGGATTAAAGTGCTTCATTAGATTTTTTCTGTACTTCTAAATAATTTAATTTTTTATTATTATTTCTTAATTTAAATAATTTGCCTTAGCCACTAAAAATTAATTGATTTAACCTTTGGAATTGAATGATTGAAAGAAAATAGCACTTAGTGAAAACCGCTGAAAAAACTCGCTTCGCAAAAATGACTCAAGACAACATAACCACATTGACAACTAACTGAAAAGCCTTGACTTGATTTTTCTCTATGAAGGTTTATTTCAGTTAAAACTTTCATTTAAACTGTAGCTTTTATTACTATGCATAAAGTATTATGGAGCCAAAAACCTTCTAACAGGATTGAGTAATACCATTTCTTCCCTAAAATTAATAATTCCACGCTACATTACACTTATTTCTAAATTAATTTACATATTCACGTACAGATCACATAAAATTACATCCTATTAATCAGTGTCTAACTTTTAATTTGTTAATCATTTTGTCGACTGTGTATCTATCTAAATAAAAATTATTCAATTCATTGCCTCAAACTACTCACAGTTCATAGATGTATGTAATCTAAGCACATAAATTTATCTTCTAATATGCCGATAGCTATGCCTCAAACAAAATACGATAAAAAAAAAATTGTTTTCCGTCTTACGATACTTGTGTATTTAAATGAAACAGCATTGCAACAGGTATTTATTTGGCTTGGTCATTTTTCGACTTAATCTTATCGATAATAGATTGCGTACACATATTCATCGTAGCCACCGTGTAGTTAACGCAAACTTCACAATATGTCTCACCTCTTCTACCTTGACTTTGGAATCAGACAATCATAATATCAAGGCTATTTTTGCGACATGATAATCTCGCAGTATGATCACTTTGTTCTTTATCTTTTTGTGGACTGAGTAGTAAGGCGCATATTATATTCGATATAATAGTAATTGAATTTTTGTAAAATGTTTCAAATTGAAAAAAGTATATCTGAATAAGCATGTTTTTTAAGTGAACTTTGCCCAACAGTAAGTAGTGCATATGTTCCATGCTACGATGCGTGGAAACGTTTGCCGGTTTTGCCTGGGCTTTCGTGTGACTCAATAAATTTCAGTAAAATGGATGACTCGATGGTTTAGCTACATATATTCTTCTTCAATGCACAACCACAATGTGTTTGCGGAGAATAATAAACAATGCGTGGACAAAGATTTAAGAGTGAATTTTGAAAGAAAACTCAGCCAAAAAAGTACACAGCTTCTAAAAATTATCAAAGGTAAATCACACAAAAACCTTAAGTTTATTACCAAAAAGGTTTATTATGATGTTAGATCTAATAGATTTTAGTAAATAACTATTCCTATGTCTTCTTCCATCTTCTTGGGATCCCTCCCAAATCCGTTTGAAAAATTACCGTAGCCTTGCAAGAAAATTACTTTGTTTTAGTTGCTTTATCCGTAAGCGTAATTGAGGATTTTTTTTTCATAATTTGAAAATACCAAATACCTTTTACAGTTCACCATATGAATTAACTTCATTCCATAACAAAATTATAAAAAAAAACTACTTTATTAAGCCATAAAATTTCAGAAAAAAAGAGGTATCAGTAAAACAATTTTATGGCAACTATTCAATTGTGATAGAAAAATCTGCAAAGTTTTCCATCTTACTATATATGTCTGATTTAATTTTATCGTATATAATTGGCTCAAACTCAACGCACCCACAAGCTTTGACAATCTCTGATGCTAAAACAGACCCATTTACAGTATCTGTTTTCATTCTATTCCTGAATTTGTTTTTAATTATATGAATCTTCTATAAAATTCTCTCACACTCAGCATTTGAATGTACGAGAGATATTAAATTTAAGGTAAAACGACTTAGGTTCTCAAATTCTTTGCGCCTTCATGGTCAAGAATTTTGCGTAGATTAAAATGGATAAATCGGGGTCTGTCAAGTCTCGTGGAAGTGAGAACGTCGCTAGTCTACGCCATTCGTTATCTAAATGTTGCGCTGGAATATTCGCGCGAATATTTATATACATGAAAAAGTGACGGATATGTGTCCCTAATTTGAAAATTGGTGGCCTCATTGGGATTAAGAATATTAATATGTTTTAAAAAGGGGTCGTCAAAATCAAATCCTTTTTTTATTTCTCCGCAAGTTTTGCTGACGGAGACCTCATATCCCTTCTCCGTAGGAACACAGATCAGCCATCAGGAAAAAATACCTTAAGGACGTCCTGCGAAGAATACTTTGAAGGAAGTCCTGGGTTGAAGAGTCATCCTGTGCGATCTATAGATGGGTATCTGTTGGAGTTGTGGCGCAGAGAATGAAGAGAAATATTTCGTCGATGCAACGTGCCAGTATCCGGTTTTGGCGAGGAAAAGATTGACTTCACTCGGGGCACCCTTCTTCTCTTGTCTGGCTGAAATATCCTACGTATACCACGCAGTTTATTAAAGGAACGAGATGCTTTCCTGAGTACAGTAGCTAAGGGCAAGCCATATCTGTGGTATCACAACGGGCCTCTATTGGGCCTATGCGTGTCTTTCAGTGGGGCCCCTTTGGACTGACAGCCTCTCAACCTAACCTTATCGTATACTAACTCTTATTATCGACCTTCTCCTTAATGAATAGCCACACGTATTTCGAAATTCAGGTCGTCTTCAACTAGCATTATGGTTTTAAATTAAAAGGACAATAAAGTTTACGGAATCTATACTGGGATCAGTAAAGCTTTTGCTTCGGCTGAGCCAAAGCGATCAAAATCAGATAGTCAAATTCCAGAACCGACAGGAGTCGAGGTCTGGTGTTCGTTCCATGAGGCAGTCACTTACATCACCTGCGCATGTTTTCTATGCTGATGACTTGAAAATTTATTACACAATCAAAACACAGTCTGATGCTACCTATCTTCAATCTCTTCAACAGTGGTGCAATCAAAATAGGTTAGTCGAGCATAGACCAGAGGGGATAGCTTATAACATATGATTTTTTCAAACAGTTTAGGAGTAGTTGATAAAATGGCGATACTTCTATAATTTTGAATTGATCTATCACCATTATTGAATATTGGTGTAACGTAAGAGGTTTTCCAATACGATGGAAAGTGCCCAGAAGAACTATCAAGCTCCAAGATAGCTTTAAAAATATCATCTCTGGAAATAGTTATAGCCTCAGCAAAAATTGTTCTAGATACTGTAGGAAGGTGATAGGGTGATGGAGTACTGGCAGGACTAAAAACCTCTTGAAATTTATCTGCGAAAAAATTACAAATTTCTTGAGGAGAAGAAGACGTTGAGGTTCTATTGCACATGCAAGAGGGATAACCGGTTGTTTTCCGCTTCATGTTCACAAAGCTAAAAAACTTTTTGGGGTTGTGGACAGGGTTGCCAGGTTTTCTGGCTTGAATTACCGTACAAATGGTCAAAAATTACCTGATTTTCACGTTTTTAACGTACACCATTACTTTGTATTTGTGTAGACCTAAATACTTGAGTTTTTGATAGAACATTCATTTTCTCCATGAATATGATTCTTTTATTCATTAATTATAATATGGTTTTATTAGGGGCCATGTTTATCATTTGGAAACTTGTGAGCAAGAAGGAAATAGAACGCGGCTACAAAAATAGTCAAGCTTTTCGGTCGAAATACAAAAGAAAATAATGATTGAGAGAGAAAACGTGGGTTTTCAGTCAAAAACTATAATTTATTCGAGGAACTATTTTATAACTAACAAAATTTATTAACATGTTTTTTCCTTACTTTCTGGAGGGTTAAATTTCATACAAATGGATTCACCGATACATTCTGACGTAAATATTGTTGCATTCAGCGTTTCTAAACTCATTTTATTGCTATTTTTCATTTTGATCAAATTAAGTTTCGAAAAAATCCTTTCACAATCAGCGTTTGAATGAGGCAAACAAAGAAGATGTAACGCTAATTTAGATAGGACAGCAAATTCTTGTTTTCCAGCTTCATCTATGATTTTACCCAAACTATAATAAAAGGAACAAATTTCATCGTCAATCGGCAATTGTGGGAAAAGTTTTTTCCACTCATCATCTAAGTCTTGAATATCTATTCCTTTACATGTTCAGGGACAAAAGCTGCATAAGTATTTTAAGGAGGGGTATTCGTCTGTTCTTGAAACCAAGCCAAGAATGGGCTGCAAAAACCACATTGCTTTTTCATTTCTACGCAAGCAATCTTATCAAATTGTGTGCAATTCCGGATAAAACTTTGATTCTCCTGATCGAAGTAGGCTACTAAATTTTGATATTTAATATGCCGCAAATACTCTTCCACAGAATGAGGAAGATAAGATTTGGCTAAGTGGAGACATTTTTCGTTCATAGAAGGATCTATAGTAAAAGTTGACAAAAGGTAACTTAAAATTTTTCTGAGAATAAGCTGACGGAATGTTTCCGTTACAGCTGTTAGCAAAGTTAGGCACAATTTTTGACAAATTCTAAAATGCTAAGGGTGCATCTAAACAAAGTATACGAAACTGCAAGTGCGTAAAATTTTCGAAATAAATTTATGGGGTTGCTTGGAAAATTAATTGGTGGAATTTTCAAGAAGATCAGGTAATAGAAGTTGGCACAAACATACATAAAATCAGCCACTTATAGATAAAGCCAAAATTACCGTACGGTATTCGTTTATTCCCTTTAACCGTACGACGCTTGAAATTACTGTACAAATACGGTAATTACCGTACACCTGGCAGCCCTGGTTGTGGATTATATTCTCGCCGGTAGTTTTAATGAATCTGTCATACGCTTCATGAGACTTTCCCTGGAATTCTTTGGCCACTGCATTGTATTCTTCTTTGATACGATGACTAGAGTCGACATTATTTTTTATTGATTTGTGAAGCTTATTTCTATGATTTCTCAGACGTCTAAGAGTCTTGTCAAGCCAAGGCTCAGAAAGTTTATCTTTTCTCATAATTTTAGGGACATATCTTTCGATCAAGTCAAACAGTATTTTGTAGAAAGAATTTACATTTTCGTCAAGAGATTGAGATGTAAGCGTATCGGTCCAATCGACATTGTCAAGAGAGTGGTGAATGCTATCATAATCAGCATTGCGGAAATCGTATACAATAGTATTATTTTAAGTTCGAAAGATATTAGAATCTGTAGTGGATAAATCAATAGTAAGAGCCGAATAGTGTAGGCTATTAGAGAAAAGATTCTCCGCGTCGATAGTCGGGCTAACCACTACTTTGTCATAAACGTTTGTAAATATAAGGTCTAGCCAATTACCATTACGGTTGGGAGTCGGAGCAACCTGCTGCAAATCATCACCGTACAAAGTACTCACAAGGTTAAAGTCAGAATAATCGAGATAGTTAGTAGTAAGTAATTGTCAGTTTCATCAATACCGAAACGTAAATTAGGGCGATTAAAATCTCCTAGGAGTATAAAATTCTAAACAATAATATATAAACATCTTCAATATTGGAACATGCTTTGAACTTTTCTACCATGAAAAGCAAAAGTGCAGGTGGCTAACGAACAAACCTGCATTAATAAAAATCCAAAGATTAAATGTGCAGGTGTACAACAATATCTGTATTCTACCGCGACTGCGAAATCCTACAATTTTTCAACATCCAAATTACGACCTTCAAGTGGACAGGTTTTGTTTGAAGCATTTCAACAACAAAACTATTAGTAATAATTAACAACAATGTTTCGTGTCATACATTAAAAAAAGCCTTGCATAAGTCAGTTAAAGCTAAAAAGTTAATAAGATAACTAAAAGATGGGTAAGGCTAATATAAATTAATCTGCATTTTTTGCGCTTCTACCGAGTGCTGGTCAGTCTAGGTAGCATTGAAAACAACAAGAACTGGGGCAAGATTGTTGTTATTTTCAATGCTACCTAGCTCTCGAGGGACACAAATAAACGCAAAGAACACATCTAAAATTCAAGCTATCGCATATTGCAGCTAATATGTTATTCTACTATCAATCATCTAAATAATATCGTGAAGCTTTTTGACGCCATCAAAATCGATATTAAAATTCAGCTAGAATGCTAATGAAATGTTTATAATTTTATTGACTAGCAGCGGGTGATAAATTCCAATAACCTTGAATTGAAGAAAAAAATACACAACCAGTAAATTAACACAATGCGCTAATCTATAAGTTGCCTCTTATGGAAATGATTTTGATACAAAAACTTGCAATAATCCCTCAAATCATTATACAATTATTACGTAATATTAATTTCATATGTCATTAGTATTCCGGTATATTAGTACAAATCTACAATGAAAACAGGTTATCAGTACAAATATCACAAATAAATCGTCACAGTCAGCGATATGCAATATTTCTGTAAAACTTCTTTAACATTCACTCCTTGTTGGTTTTCCATACACATCACAGCGACTATTCAAAGTTCAAAGATCTGCTTGAAATCTAAAACTATTTCCGCAACACTTTGGGTGCGAAATTTTACTTATATTTCAATTTAACGGTTAACTATTATTTATTTTTCACAAGTTTTCTGTTACTCTGATGATAACAGACAGAAGTATTAACAACGACAATGAACCCATGCTGAACCTTTGATTAATTAAAAGAATAAATCCTGTGGATGCTACAGTGTCAAGTATTATGTTAATTAGTGTATGTTGTATTGTATTCACAATGGTAGTAAAGTGCGCAATTTGCTCTCGCATTAATCCCAGTCGTTGTTGTCCACGACGCTTAGCAAAGATGCGAGAAAATATTTTTGCACGGGTTATAATCGGCTTCGGCTTTGGATTGATAAGCGTGGAAAACAACGCGCAACGCAGTCTTTGAAAATATGTCACGGATTGACGTAGGAGTATTATCGCGAAGCCAAGAAATATGGACCTTTTTCGTAAGAATAGGCGAGCTAGTCGTCTTGCATAGCTTGCTGTTTGGAACTTTGTACCCGTAGTGAACTATATTGTATGATATTTGCACGAATAGCACTAATTACTACATGGCCTTCAATCGTTAATCTAGTTGGACTCGATGTAATAAGATGTGCATCTTTTTTTCGAAATAAGAACGTTGTTATTGACATGAGTAGTTTGTATATGGATAAAGTGATATGAATGGATTGAATCGTGATAGAGGCTGATGACTCAATTCGGTATTATCTTGTTTGAATAGAAAAACAGTAAATTTAAGAGCAAGTGTATATTATCTCCTTTTGCTATTTATTTATTTTTATGGGCATGAAATATATACATTTCAAAATTTTGAATGTGTAAACAAAAATAGATTAAATTTTTTGCATCAAAAATCTATGCAAAATACAATCTTCTATTACTCACACTATCCATAGACGCATCATTGTAAATAAAAACAAAATCTTCACAACAAAATAATCATTCTTATGCGCGAAAACCCCAAAAATAAATTTACTTATCAAAATTCAAAAATAAAATTTTTTTGCATTCATATTCGATTCTGATTGTATTGACAAATTGATGCTAGATTCTCTTACTAATTATGATTCAAAGTTCATAAAATGATCGATTTATTACGTTTATAGCAACTGTCATTTTACAATACGGAAGAAATGTGTGCGAAGTCGAATCATTTATTGATAAAGATTATACGTAGTAAGATGAAACAATTGTACCAGGGAGTAAATAAGAAGTCGGTTGTAAGTTTATAAAGGTGTTTAGCCATATTATATAGTTGTCCGTATGGTCATTAAAAAAACTATTCATGCTCAATTAATAACAAAATTCTGGCGTATAGGAATTAGTAGAAACATTGATTTTCGAAGAAAATTTGGGGAATTCTGCAAATTTCGAAAGCATTTTCTACCAAATGTACTCCTTATTAAAAATAAACTGTATCGAAGGTTATGTACGAATTAAATCCAGTGCCTTCATCGGAAGCCATAGAGAAGAAAAAATTCAAGGGCTACCACTTAACATATAAGAGTTTTAAAATTTAAGAGAGTAAAATATCCTGAATTTAAAAAAAAAATGCGAGTGAGTAAACCTACGCTGAACTGATTCAATAGCTTCAGATAAATACTTAAAGCGAGGGAATCAGATTTAGCGCGCGCAATCCAGAATACTACGTACTAAGGTTTAGGTTACATAAAAACGAATACAGGTGGAAATTTTGGTAAACATATACCGAAAAACGCAACACAAAATTTCCACCAATCCTAGAGACCCTGGTTTTGATATTCATGACATGATGCGGACAACTGACAGAGAAATAGCAGACAAGGAATAAAAAACACATGCGGTTCATCTTTATCTGGTGACACTTCAAGATGTTTAGTGGTAAGAAGTTTTTTTGGCACCAGTCATTAAGGATAAACAAATCAGCTTGCAATTGGTGATAATCGTCCGCAAACTTGATTGCCCTGTATAATTTTAAGTCATCCACATATAGAAGACAGGAGGAGGTGATAACAGAAAGCAGGCCATTGACAAACAAGATCAAAAAAATTAAGAGGCCTAGGAAAGATCCTTGAGGATCTCTGAATTTATGAAATACAGGAGAAGAAATGGAATCGTTTAAAGATACTTTGGAGAGATGACTACGAAAATAAGATGAAAACCAGTAGAGAAGGAAATCCAATATACCGAACCCGTCAAGTTTAGTGTGTAGCAGGTTATGGTTCACAGAGTCAAAAGCCTTCGAAAAGCCCGTATGTATTACATCTGCCTGACGTTGAAAATCGAAGGTAGAGAGAGGCGACCAAATTAGCAAAGGTGATAAGGTTTGGTCGTTGTAGAGTGACCTTTGATGAATCCATGCTACTCCTGAGCAAAAAAAAAATTATAAAGAAGGATAAACTCTCTTCTTAACAAGCCGTCAAGCAGTTTGCTGAAATAGCAGAGGAGAAATATAGAGCAATAGTTGGAAACGACAGGTGGATCACAAGATTTAAAAATTGGGAAGATTGTGGTGGCTCTCCATAATGAAGGTAAAATACACCGGACGCAAGGCTAATATTGAAAAGGATAGCTAAAACAGCACAGAGAAAAAATAAGAGGGATATAACAAGCACATTTAGAATATCGTCAGGATCGGAACTAGTATTGGAATCCAAGGTATGCATTAGAACTTCGACCTCCAAAAGATTGGTACTAAAAAAGGATAAAACAGATGAGGTATGGAAAAAACCAGAAGACATCAATGTAGTTACTGCATTATTAAAGAAAGAGGAGAAAAAAAGTACCAGAAAACCACATATAGCCTCAGGATTGGAAGCAGTTGAACAAGATGCATAGAATCAGGAACTGAGGAATTTGACTTAATGGAACGGATGTAGGACCAAACAGACTTTTATTGATTAGAACAGATTGAAGCCTGGATGCTCAAAAAGTAATCACACATTAGCTGCTTGAAAACTCTTTTAGCTTCAGAACTCAAACTACGAAATTCTTAATAGATCAGTGGGTCATCTCGACTTTTTCAGCTTTTCACGAGCTTTCTCTTTAGCTTTTAGAGCGTGAAAGACTTACAATAGGTGCGTTTTTTTGCTCCGATACAGAGCAGAGTACAACTATGCCGCAAAAACAACGATCTAGTATAAAACAGCAGTGCTTTCGCTAAGACTGACATAGGTTGCGGTATTCGCTGTGGTAGCAGAAAACAGCTGAAAAAAAGGGAGAAAATAACGAGTATACACTACCACAATCGACAGAAAATAGAAAAAAAACTAACAGAAAATTAATTCTTTTAACTTTCTACACATTATGAGGGCTTTTTCTAATTTCCTAACTACCAAAATACATAACCATGAAAAACCGAAAGCCACCTCACCGAAAAAAATACAACTTCTCATGAGCTTTTCTTTTTTCTATCAGCACATTCTACACTTCAACACGTGAACTACAAATGAGGCATAGAATTTCTGTACTAGTGAATTCACTGGTGTAGGAGTGTTGTTGTTTTCAATGCGTCTACTCTACTCTCCGCTGGATAGAGGAGCAAAAAAACGCGCCTAATGTGAACGAAGCAACATCATTAGGTTTAAGAGGACGTTTGATAACCGAAATATATGATTAGAACTGAAACAGTAGAACTCGGGCAATGCTTAGACCTACATCAATTGAATAAAGTACCCAAATAAATTTGGTGCTAATTACCATAATTAATTGATTTGAATACCTTGAAAAATTCGAAAAAAATCATCAGCTTACATAATTGATAGCGAAAGAACTGATGTCAACAAACAGGAAAGAAATAAACAACCAAAAAAAAGTCGCCTGTAGAACGACAGAAGAAAGATGGGAGAAAGAAGAGGAAAAGTTTTTTTTTATTATTATTCGGTACACTTGCCGAAATCATCGCCAGTTATAAAAATGTGAAAAATATTAGAAACCCACATAGAAGATTGAAAAACGCCGATTAATAGGCTTATGTTAAAGAGAATACATAGTTAGAACGATGGACAATGAAGTTATTGATGACGCTAGAACATTTGGAATAATATTTGCTCTGCTACGAGCACTTAGATCAAGACTAAATAATATATTTGCTACTTCAATCGGATTTGTAGGGATTACAGGAAGCAAATAGGAAAGGCAAGCAATAAAAGAGGAACTATTGAATCAAAAGAAATTCACAAACAAATCGCAAGTGTCTTGGGGTCTGAGGTGGTATAGTTATTGGAAACAATTAGAATATTTTTTCTCAGTGATAAAGCCTATATAAATTCCAGTACGGCATTCAGATAAAATGTCAATTTTCAAAATATATTTTACCAGAAATAAAATTTACGGAATTATTTCTCCAAATCAATACGATGTTTCGAGGTAAAACTTATTAATAATGAGAGATTGTAATAGATAACGCAATGTTAATTCTCTATTATTTTACCAGATATTTTAATAAGCGATCCCTTAAAACGGGAGTAAAAGTTTGAAATTAAGCTGGAGTGAAGATATCAACAGTTGCTTGTGCAAAGTTGATTCTTTCAGTCTTCAACCAGCTAATTCTTTCAACTTCCGATGCAATATTTTGGTGAATAGCCTTACAAAAATTGTATTGAGGAGAAACTAATTTTTGTTTCTTTGGAGCACAATAGGAAGAAAAGATCTGGCAGGGAACAAGGAGAGTGGTCAGAATGCGTACAAGTGTTTTGGGGGAATAAATACGAGGATGGATCACATATAAACGAGCTTTATTTCACGTTTTAAAATTGCTTATTTAAAAGTAAAAAAAACATTATAACTTATTTTTCTACACAGCTTCCTGATATCGAAATTTTTTTTCCCAGCGAGAATTAAGGTATTTTATTTTAGTATCGTAGAATTTAGTTGGCTGCGTCAGGAGTAAATTCTACACAGAGCCCCTCCATTCCTGCATCATCTTCAAATTGCCACCCTCCTATAGCTTCTTTAAGCGGCCCGAATATATCAAAATCGCTTAGCCATTGGTCTGGGCCGTAGGGAGTATCAAGTGCTGTTCCGTGCACTTCGTTATGTTTTGAAACTGTTAGAGCTGCAGAATGAGACTTTTCGTTGTCATGGAGCAGAATGAAATCTCGAATCGGTTGGTTTCATAGCTCGTAGCTGTATCCAGCATCTCGCAGTAATAAGCAGCATTGATTGTGCGTCGTTCATGCAAAAATAAAGGAGCAAAATGCCTCGAATGTCGAAGAAAACTGTTTCAAGAATTTTGCCACCTGAAAGTCGAGTCTTGGTTTTCGCTGAAACTGTCTTCTCTTTTTTCCACCAGTCCTTACGTGCTCTTTATTACTCAGGAGTGTAATGATAGACCCACTTTTGGTCACAGATAACGATCTGACTTTCTTCAGCAAACCTAGCTTTAAGTGTCCAACAAACGTCCAAACGTCTCATCTTCTGACCTTTGGTTGAAAGGCAAAGGACCCATCTAGCACATATTTGCAATGATTGCTTGACAACTTCCATAAATTGTTCAGCCTTCTCAGCGATTTCAGATACTCAGATTCTTCTATCCTCTTCAATAATAGCTGCGTTTTATTTTCATCCAGAGTGGAGTAGGTATGCTGCATGCATAAAAAAACGATCCGGAGTAGCATGCGAGTTTATTTCATTCCTAATTGGTTGGCAGCACTTAGCTTGTCAGACATTTGTCAGTTCAAAATTCAAATTTCGAAATAACAAATGTCTACCTAGAAAATTAGAATTATGTGAATTTCTTTTTAAAAAGTAATCGAAGTATATTCCGACTCATAGGATGAGAATTCTGTTGACAGCATTGATTTTTGAATCATATTCATCCATTTCAATGTTTCCTGGCTGGTAGATTGACAGGGAAATTTTTGGGAATTTATCACTGCAGCCAACTGTTTCAGCTGACATGAATTATTGAAATACGTTCCACACAGTGCACGAGTATGAACTCCACTGAATTCACGAGTGTTCGATGTTGTTGTTTTGCGTGCGAATCGCTACCCTGCACTACTCCGGATGCATAAAAAACGCACCTAATGTCTCGAACCGCTCGAATGTTTTCACTTGTGATACTTGTCCAGCGATCGGATTTTTGATTTTCCACTCGTTATCGTCCTTCTTTGAACTCTTTGTGTCAGGCAAAGACGCGAGTTGTTGAAATTTATATTCTGTCAGTTTGTATAATTATGCGTTGCACAAGTAAGAGGTTTACCTCTTTCTCCAACATCGTGAGCGCTGCTGACCAATTTATTGAAATTATGAAACGACTAGCGCTCTTCACTCCTAATGACCTGGTCCAAGCAGATTAGACCTGCAGGTCCTGTCAACCTTAGTTCCTCAAGAACAAAAATCCCTTTTATATTTGATTCATCTTCGTATAATAGAGGATCAGGTCGAGATTACGACTGTTTCAGTTACATATAGTGTCAAGTTGGAGAAAGGAGTTAAGAAAAAATATGGTCGAAAATATAATTAAAATCTTAAAGTGTTGTTAAATAATATTCTCAGTTAATTTTTGGATCTGATAATTCCGTCAAATTAAAATTTCTTAGGACTTTTTAAAAATGTGCCATCTGCTGCATAAATCATTCGCGATCAAACAAAATATGAACATAAACTATTTCGTTTAGTAATGCAACTGGAATCAATTATAAATTCAAGAAAAAGATTATCAAGATTCATATGAAACAGATCAACGTTCTTGGACTCGTCATTGATGAATATACACACTAATATTGCGGTGATACTATCAAATTAGCGTATACCGACCAATATTGCGGTTTTAATATAATAGAATGAAATAAGATTAAAATCAAAACTAAGCATATTAGTTTAAGAATAAAATATGCTTAAATCTTAAAAAAATCGTGTTTACCTTTCGTTTTAATATCACGTTAAAAGTAAGAGAGGTTTATTGAAAGAGCCAAAATTAAAGCGATTGTGATTTAGCACTATAATGAATACCATCCAAGAAGAATATGACACGTTTTATATGAATTAAATCCATCATTCGTTTTCGAAATCTTTGATCCGACCTATATATATGATATTGACAGATGCAGATTAAACTTGTTCACATACCTAAAAAAAAACTGTGGAATTCGAAGCTGAATAGAACAAATAAAAATACCACGCAATTAAAATTATACTTGTACATAGATTTTAGTTAAGGTTAGCTCATGTTCTACCGTTTTAAAAAAAAAATCGGTTCCTGAAACCCACATTCACTATCGAAATTGGCTCGAACACAATTACGAATGATTTTACTCTCCTTCAAATGCTAAATGCTAATCAAAAATTTGTGATTTTTTGCTAACCCATTGCTATCTCATCTATTCGATGTGAAAATGTGTCATGATAATAAAGAATGTCATTTTTTTTCTATTGAACGCATGTAATATTTGATTCAAATGAAAATGATTAAGACACTATGACATAATAAAGACTAATTTTAAAAACAAATAACAAACTTACCATTTCTGAATCCAACTTTCACAGTATAGGCAAGATCCTTAAACTCAATATCGACAGGCTCACGGGATGGCAAGGTTGATAGCATTTTTAGATTGTTTTGCTCTTGAATTTCTGATGAATTTCCAGATAATTTATTTTTAACAATAACCGTACCTCGATTTATTGGTATAGTGGTCGGATTATAGACAGGCTTCTCATCCTTAATGGATATCGTAGACATTGCCATTTCGGCTTGTGAAATTTCCATCATTTTGATTAAATTAGTGCCGTTCAAAATTTACAAAAAAAAAAAATTCGCTGTTTACACTTTTTTAGTTAATTAGTTATTTAGTTTATTAATATATCACATACACAGATCTCTGAATAGCACTTGATCACAGCACAGTAAAATTGTTCAGTATTTCACGTGATTTCGGAGCAGTAGTTTATCGTTTCGCTTGGTTAATTAACAAATTCACTTAACTTGAAATCCATTATTACACCGATTTCACCTATAAATTATGGAAAAACAATCAAATCAGCAAATTATGCACATTGAACCTCATTACTCGGAATCATATTACACAAAATAGATGTGTTTGCGAAATACAAGGTAGTGACGACCGGTAGTTGCAAAAAGCTCAGTAATATTTAATTGACAAGTAAATTAATTTACGTCTTATTGCGAAACAGGGTAGTTTATACTGATCGAATCAAAATACATATATTCAAGACCCGTTTTCGAATGACTACTAAACTTTCTGCTATTTTCACAAAAAAAGAACGTAAATTTGAATCATTCAGGTGATACTATCACAGCTATTTAGCTTTTTCAATCCGAATACGTTATTGAATATCTTGACAGTATCAGTTATAAAAAACCGACCTTAAAACACATACGCATGCAATCCTAAAATTATTCGATTAGATTAGTGCCCCCGAGCAACTATAGAATTACTTTTTGTTTGCAACTATCTGCTAACTGCATATGAGCAATATCAATCTCATTGGCGCTTTATATCAATGAGTTATTTACACGATTGATAATAATGGTTGACATAATCTACGAAGTATTTGAACTTTCGACTTGAGGAAAAGTCTTAATCTCACCATTGAATTTAAGATAAATTTACCAAGGCTATCTCGCTTAGCAACTCAACGAGAACAATCATACAGAAAGTTAAGATAGCGATCGTATTGAACGTGTCAATACTGCAAATACTAAACTATCAACAAAAAAACTGAAAGAAATGAATCTTAGGATCTGAATATTTGCATTTTTTCGTCGCTAAATCAATTTCAGTAACATGACTCATATGCGAAAAACTATTGACATCATTCGAACGCAGCATGTTAAGTCTATTGACTAAAACTTCTCTACATATTTTGTTTCATCAACCCAAACAGATTCTTGAAGCAAATGTATGAATTCGTGAAACGATTAAAGTCCAATAACTGATAACAAATCCCGATTTCGACGAATCAAAACAAAGAAACGTTTCGGTAAATAACAAAGAAAGCGGACAGAGCATTGCAAACATCAGCTGAATAAAGGTTGAATGGCGTTCGCGCAGCACAAAGACCGGTAAAGTGTTTGCAGATACAACTTGTTCAGATGCATCTCGAATGCATCCGGCGATAATCCACCACGTTGCTGATCACTTGCGCACACATGACGCGCTTTGTTACAGCTGCTGTTGATCTGCATTTTTGCTACTTTTCGTTTTTCCCTCCCGGCATGCTAAAATTTCTTCTATTCGCACCTACGTATGACACATCCAACCAAACATTCCCCACAACACTACCAAACCAGTTTAAGATCTGCAAAACTGAAACTGTAGCGGAGCTGTGTGCTAACTTCTCAAGATATATATTTCTGATCATGCACGATCGTTTATTGTTGCAACTCGGACATATGTCGATTTGTCACTATATTTGTTGTAGGAAAATTTTCAGTGCTCTTCAAAACAAAAAGATGATAAACCGGTAAGTTGAGTAACATCAAGTCTAGATACTTCTAGCGCCGCTTCTGGTTTTATATTTCCGCATATTTAAATTAGCATGAAACCTTCAACGTAAATCACAATCAGATTGAATTGAAGCTCAATGTGCACACAAACATCACTTTCGAATTTCACAAATTGCCAACACAAGCCACTCAAATCTCTTTTCAACTATAAAACATTTTTGAAACTACAACGACCATGTCTGCATACAACCGCAGATGCAACTTGTCTGAAAAACTGGTCACACTTACGCAGATCTAATCATATCCAGTTCAAATCCACTGATCTGACTAAATCACGTCTTGACTACACCCGCACTTCAACTCAGACTCAAAATCAAAATCGAACTTGGTCCATAGATTTCCGATTCTCAATGGTAGTACATTGGTTTAGCAACGACCGAACAATGCAACTACATACCGCAGTATAACGCGTAAAGCTCGTATGGCTTCGAATGTAAGCTCTAGCTCTAGATTCGTAACGACTCGTAACCACTTATAACTACTGCCTTGTGTCCGAGTCCAGTCTTAAAGAAAATGACTAGAACTTAGTTCGGGATTTTCTTTATATATATATACCAAGTACAAAGTACAGAGTTTAGACTATGCTTGACACCGAACTACGAATTGAATAGTGAATCTTTGGCTAAACCGTGCAAAGAACAAACCGATTTAAGTTTCCGATGCTTTCTTAGCAACTCCCCAAGCGACACTTGATTGGCAGTTACTGCAATTTTTCCAGCTGATTACAGTTCGATCGCTAGCCGATCAGTCGTCTTGGAACTTGACTAATTAATTATACCCTAGACGGTGAAAATATGTATGTGTAAACTCAGATATTGATATAGTATCTATTGGTTGAAAAATATTTTGTATCTGAATGAAACTCAAAAATCGGTTTAAGCAAATGTGAATCCTACTCCAGTAGGCTATAATTTTTAAACTGAGTATCTGAAGTGAAAATATCTTACCATATTCTTATCATATTTAAAATGTACCAGCCATCAAATTAAACTAAGATGTCCTTAAGACAATGTTTCCCCGCTAGTTCGGGGTATAAAAAAGGCCGCAATAGAAAGAGTCCTTCTGGAAATAGCGCGCTGCAATGATCGCGCGCCAAGCCGCCGTATATGGCCAAGGGGACATGAAGTTTGTGACTCTTAAGGTCTCTGTAAATGCTCAAACATGGTACGAGTAAACATGGTACCTAGACCAAGATTGAGTGGATGTTGTACGTGTGCGGGTATGTACTTGTACCGGCTTTTTGGTCTCACCAACGGTCCGATCTAAATCAAAGCTGGTTTGATTTTTGTCGATGTTTGTGGGCGGATCTCTGGGTTGGTGGTACCATGTACTAGTGATTGCGGACTAGTTTGTCAACATTTACTCGTACATGTCATTTTCGTTCAGATTTCGTGGTGTGAACATCGTTAGTTGAAGATGGCAAGCATTCCGAACAATAGTGCGTGAAGAGATTTTTTTGAGTGCCTGAAAAATTTACCTTCTTTGTGGAAGGTAAAAGGTGAGATATTTAAGAACAGGGATGAAAAGAAAAAAGCCTGGGAAAAACTTTACGAAAAATTTAAATTAGTGGATGAGAACGCAACTATGGAAGATTTGAAAAAAAAAAGAGTTCTGAACATAAAGTCTTGCTACAGACGAGAACTAAAAATAACAAACAGTGAAAAATTTGGATGTAGCTCGGAGACAGTGTATGTACCTAGTCTGTGGAATTTTGATTGTTTAGAATTTTTAAAGGACCAAGAAAAGCAAACGGCTGGCCTTTCAACGATGGAATTAGGTGACGAATATGAATTTGTGGAAACTGGAACAGTAAGCAAATGTTAAACTATAATTTTTATAGTTCTTGAAAAATTATTTTATTCATGTTTCAGGAAGCAACAGAACTCCAAACCTCTCTGCCCAAAAAAAAGAAAAAAACGGTAATGCAGCATATGGCAGAGAGAAATGAGTTACTTCGGATTGCGGTGAATAATATATGTCAGTCGCCTAAAGAGGACATTTCAGAAGACGAGGCGGAAATTTACGCAAAAAGTTGGGCAGTTTCCTTTCGGAAATTGTCCAATATCCAACAAATTTATGCCAAAAAGGCAATAGAAGAGATTTTGGTGCTCGGGCAATTAGATAAGCTGTCGTTGAATTCAATATCAACTACGAATTCAGCTGCATCATCTACACCATCGACACCTATTTTTGGAATTTCCCCATCTTCTTCGGGCAGTATGCGTTTTCAAACACCTCAAAATATTCAGGAACAGCCGATTGTATTTACCATGAATGCAGAAGACGTTGTTGAAAATTATGAAAGCATAAATGATTAAATAACAGATGTTCAATTTTCGTAATCTTACACATATCTTGTATTACTATATTAATATTAATTACATTAGTTTAGCTTAAGAAAAATATCAATAAAGTTTACTTTAAAATAAATTTTTTTTTTCAATGCGAGTTTTGCCATGGTACTGCCCCTTCACTATTGAAATAACGACAAAAGCGTTGACGAATATTTTTAGCGCTCGTCGATGAGTTTCTTGCTTGAGTTGGATTCAAATTTGTCATCTGTGAGTCATTTAATCGCCAGGATCCTGACTGAATTACTTCAGGTTCTATGTCAAAAAAACTATATACAAAACTATAAATTTATCACTTGCTAAATGTGACATTAACTCGACTAATTTTTACGAGAAGCGTATGCAAGTTCGAGTAAATAGGTCTCACCTCTATCTACTGTCTGCGGATTTTTAGTCGAACCAAGTTTACTCGAACCATGTTTGAGCGTTTACAGAGGCCTTTAGAGTGAACATCGAATTTCTGGACCTCGACTGCCTCACAGTCAGCGAAAATGCGACATCCGCAATCAAACGCGAGGCTGGAGAGGAAGGAGCCAGTAAGGTGACAACCACGCTCTCCACAAAGGAACAGAAAAGAGCTGTTTTGGAGCTAGATCAGGCATCAGCATCCTAAATCCTCAAGTCTAGTCGTGTCCGGGTGGAAATGATAGGCGCCCGAGTGGAAAGCGCGAGCTACTGAAAATTGAAGGCAGGTTGAATAGGCTATTGCTGATATAATAGCATATTCAACATGTCCTTAAGATAAGGTGTTTTCCATCGGAAACTAAAATATGCCACGATTACACCACTTTATAAAGATAACAACCCCTTAGATCCAAATAATTATCGTTTAGAGTGCACCAAGTCTAAGCAAAATATTTGAAAAGTACATAAAGGATCAACTAATGCTTAAAAATTAAGAAGGATCAACATCTTAAAAACCTAAAATTTGGTTCGCTTAATCAATATGGTTTTAGGCAAGGAAATATCAATACATCGGAATCATTATATAAAATAACTTAATTTATAAATAATGGATTTGAACTCAATTAGAAAGTTTTAGCAGTATTTCTGGACGTGAAAAATTTCGATACAGTAAACACGAGTTGCTTTTGTTCAAGCTTCGTAATATTGGCTTAAAAGGAACTGCTTTTTCTCTACTTCAGTCGTATTTATTAGATAGAACACCAAGCGGTAAAGTAGGTGAATATACCAGTTTTTCTCTTAATGTGAACTGTGGAGTACATTATGGAACCGTACTAGGACCAATTTTATTTTTACTCTACATATACAGTTAGAGAATAGCTTAATTCAAAAGCATTAGCTGATGATACAGTTCTTTTTTATAGTGGTGAGAATCTGAACAGTTTGGCTACATCTATAAATAAGGACTTATCTTTAATACATGACAGGCTCTGTAAGCACAAGCTATCCTTCAACTTGGATAAAATGAAATATATCTGGTTTGGGAACCAGCGTTTTCAAAGAAAACCAACCAAAAATGAAATAAGTATAAAAGTAGTAGAAGATATTAGGTATTTAAGTGTTATTGTTGACCCTGAAATAAAATAGGGAGAAAGATAAGAAAAACCTCGCATTAAACTAATGCTCTCCGAAGCTTCGTTTTGTTAACATAAATCATACTGGTATATAATGCCACTTTCATCTTATGGAATATTAGATTGGGCCCCGCATTTTCTCTATTCTGCTGCTCGCACAGCGGTGAAGAAGGATTTGGCCTAGGGCATCACAAGGAACAAGCGTATCAAATTGCAGGCTCTTTGTGTGGAGGTCAATTTAGACCCGTAGGAGATGACTACAAATTGGTCACCCGTAGACTTGGCTACATACCGCCTAGATCTGCGATACCTATGGAGCGTATTCATAGCAGAGGTTCGCTGTTCCTAGTAGATACGCCAAGGACAGATGATCCCATCATCGTCAACCAGGCGGATATTCCTCTCTTCAGGGCCGCGAAGCTGAATAATGCATTATGCAGAACGAGAAGGCTCCAGTACCGGACGATGCGCTTAAAGTTGTGGGGCAGAGCCAACCATGCCTTTTATTGGATTTTTATAATTAATGTTTAACAACGGGAAAAGTCATTCAACAATCGACGCCATGTCAAAGGAATTTTGGGTAGTAGTAAGAGTGAAGGAGAATTGGCGAGGAAAGGTTCAGGAGCTAGCAATAGCCCCTGCATCACTGTACCACGGTCAATCGCTGACGCCACTAGCAAACTTGATGCCGCCATATGGGCCAAACTAAAGTCCGAATGGGAAAACAGGATGGATTGCAGGGTGGCCAGGACATTATGGCCATCACCTGATCCAAGCAAAAGCAGGAAACTGCTCAAGCTCAGCAGAAACTGCTTGAGAGCCACGGTCGGCTTGCTCACAGGGCACTGCCTTACCGCATCTCATGCGAACAGAATGGGACCGACATCCAGCAATGTATGCAAGAGGTGCGAGATGGAAGAGGACACCATCGAGCATACTCTCTGTGATTGTCCGGCCCTAAATAATAAACGCCTCAAGATTTTTGGTTCTTACTACTTTCAAGTGTTAGCAGAGGTGGCCAGTACCGTCACGCTGATCCAGTTTGGCAAAGCGGTCACTTGCAGCTCTAAAAAGCCAGCGGAGGGTGGCAAATGGGCCCAAACTGGAGGCCTAATGCAAGCCGCGTCCCCGGCAGCCCTCATTAATAACCTAACCTAACCTAAAAGCGAAGGAGACATGTCACCGTGCCAGACCGGTTGTCCTGCTGGTAACACTGGCCGTACAAAAGGAATACAGCTCTGTGAGTTTGACAGACATTCTTCGAGCCCTTAAGCAGAGATTTAGTATCGCTGGCTACTTGCTGACCATGTTTCGAAACTACATAAGGGACCGATTGTTGTTCTACGACACCGATGAGTAAGTCAAAGAGAATCCCGTCACCTTAGTCGCAACACAAAAGTCAATCTTAAAACCTGACCTATTTAACTGGTAACATCGTTGCCAAATGTGCCGATTTCGACCAACTCAGACTTCAGCAAGCCATGAGGAGGATGGATAGCCGAGCATGGTCTTTAGCTAGTGGCATCAAAGACCGAGATTGTCATGATAACGAAGCGGAAGATACCAATTGTCATGCCCATGACAGTTGGCTCAAATGAGGTCCAGACAAACAAGTCGGTCAGGTATCCTCGGAACACCAAGCTGGCCTATTGGTCTCATATCCACAGGGTATATGATAGGGCTCTAGCAGCTGTCACTTCGTTGAGTAGGCTAACGGCCAACGTCGGCGAACCAAATTAGACGATACGGAAGCTACTGATGGTGACGTCCAACTTCGTCTTCTTATATGGGGCCGAAATTTGTGTAGATGCACTCCGAACTAAAAAGTTCCGGACGTGCATTGCCAGTATCCAGCTCAGGGGTGCCCTATGTATTTTCCTGTAGCTACCGTGCGATCTCAGAAGAGGTCGTGATGGTGTTATCGAGAGTAGTCCCGACAGATGTACTAGCGCGAGAGTTCAAAAAGGTCTACCTCTCTTGCTCAGAGCCGGACAGTACTGAATTATCTTCAAATGATGTGCCGAAAAATTCGGCTTAGCTTTAGATTCATTCATCACTTGGAAAATATTTAAAATTCAAGCTGACATCCTTATCGATTTTGTTTCAATAAAAGAACGAGGAATCATCTCTTTCGTTTCAATATGAAAAAAAAAATAGATTAAACACTGACAAAAATAAAAGACAATTTTTAGGATGTCAATTAATGCATTAATTACAAGGATTTTTTTTTGTTTTGTATCTTATTTGTGATTTAATTACTTTCACTTTGAATAAATACATTTGTGGGCTTTTTTGCCTATTTCACATAGGCTGCGTTGTGATACTCTGGGCTAGATTTATTTTTGGATTTAGGTTCCGCCACTCTGAAAAGTCTGGATTAAGTGTCTAGTCAGCACTCATTTAAAATTTAACACTCAAATAATCTGGACCTCCTGCAACTTTGGCCTGTTCCTGTACATAAAAAACCAAACGAACCGCTGATGAAATTCATGTAAAATAAATGGTTAACGACATACATAAGAAAAACTGATTTCCATGACCTTTGACCTTTAATAACTTATTGTTGTGCACAAGGCTTCACATTATATTTATCATCCAACAATAAACATGATTCCGTTGGATTTATTTGTCGAAACGGCCATATTTTCGATTAGAATGACTGGGCTAATCTGTGAAAATGTACAAGTGGTGATTTTCATACCAAGAACCGTGAGATGCAACACCTTTTGTGATTCCTCCTGTCATACCAAATGGCAATATTCACTCATAGTCACTAAATTAATATGTCCTGATATACGGCAGGGAAAATACTGTAGACCTTGTAGGCGGCTAGAATCACTCACCTTGTTAACTCTGGTCAAGTGTACACTGCCCTGCCAAGCATAAACGTTCTATCTGCATTTTTCTCATTTTTGAGTTAGCACCGGATTCAAAAGCTACATACTCTATTACATCATTCTACAAAATTTGAAAAACCTATCTTTTGTGGAAGTATGTTAAAATCAATATTGAAAAATTACTCTCCATATATCTCCAGTACAAATCAAAACACAAATCATTGAATATCTAGAAAATACTAGAATGTAGATAGAACGTTTAAGCTTACTAAGGCAGTATTCTTTTCTAATCATAAATCGATCGTTAAAAAGCACGTCTCACTTAAAAATAATTAAATTTTTTGGCAGAATGAATACTTACATATCCGCCTGGAGTATAAAACTGCACCTAAGTGTACGTATTTATTTCCAACCGATTCATGCAATTTAATATATTCAGCTGTGAATGTTCTTACGATAATGTGCATTTTTTCGTATCACCCTGAAATCATTGATAACAGCAACAATGGCATTAACCGTCTCGTTTTGTTCACTTAGCACAACCAAGTTCGTTTCACCGAGTCACGTTAAAATCGAACCTAGATGTCATAGCACTTTCAATCATCAGATAATTACTTAACTAGAATTTTAAAAGCTTACCACTTGAAACCTTCAGTATCATAGATTAGCATGAATAATTAGAAGATGAAATACATTCGATGCAAGCACGTTTCATTTTCATTTCTAATATGAAGGTCCTTATGATTTGTAGATTATGTGAGAAAATAAATAATTACAATCGCTTGAATATTTGATCTGATTGTTGTTTTATTAAGATGTCAAACAATTTTTGATGAGTAGACAAGAAGCTATCTGTTTTCATAACGCAGACTGGCTGGTTGTGATACAGCGTTTATTGACTTTCGACTAAGTTCAATATACAGCCAATGTTTTAGCGTGTGCATTATGATTCACGAGAAACTTGCATTACAATTGTACAGTATTTAAACTACTTCAAGATGGTGCCATTGTAATATTAATAAATCTTTCAAACAAATTGAAGAATCATTGGAAAAAGTGTAGTTTTGAATTAAAAGTGTAGTTTAAGTTAAATTATTTGGTCGAAATATGCTATTCTAAGCTGAAAAGGTGCATATTTTATATTCATAACAAAACAAAATCGTAAATTTTGTTGGTCTTCTTATGAAAACATAAAACTTATCACTTCAATTACAAAGTGCTTACAGTTTATTTAATTATTTATTTCACTCCATAAACAATTCCAATTAAAGCAAAAAAAAAAATATTTTTATATGGGAATGACCTCTGGTGAATTACCCAAATGTTGAAAAGAACATAATTAGACTGGAATCAGTGATGAAATGCAACCAAATCAGGTGGTGACAGTCGTCCACACGTTTGATTGCTCTGTATAATTTTGAGTCCTCCGCAAAAAAAGATTAGATGGGTTGATAGCACGGGGAATGTCATTGAAAAGTAAGATTAAAAGTAAAGGACTACGGATAGATCCATGAGGTACTTTGGATGTGGGAAAGAAAAGAGATGAAAAAGAGATGAAAAAAAGCTGCTAAGGATGACTCTACAGTGACCACTAAAAGCATACGAAGAGAACCAGGAGTGAAGGAGGCCGAAAATTCATAAGATTTTAAAACAAGGGGAAAATATCTGCAGCTTTCGATGATAAACGGATTGCACCTGAAGCAAGGCGAGACGGGACGCAGAGAGAAAAAATGAAATGAAAAAAAGATAGGTAACGGAACAATACATTTCAGCAGTGCATTGGGAATACCGTTAGGTACGGAAATAAAATTGGAAATAAAATTGGAATCTAGGTTCCGCATAAAGAATTTAACTTGCAATGGGCTAGTACCAGTGTTGTGATATTGTGGGAATTTTCCCTTTTTATGGGAATTTTCGCCCTCTAAAACTTGAAAAAGGGAAAAGAGGAAAAGTGCTGCTCGTAGAACAAAATCGTGGGGAAATGGTTTAAATGAAATGAAACACTTTCGTAAAATTTCCACCAAATATATTTGAGAAACAATTTAAGCAATCCAGGCAAAATTGACATTTCTTCATGTATTCTTACATTTCAGTTAAAACCTGGGATAAAATGAACAAGAATCGCTTCTCAAGACATCCGATTAGCGAGTTTCAACAAAAAGTTTAAGTCAAAACGGCCAAAAGTAAAATATTGTTACGAAATAATGTAGAATAATCGTGTGAAGGCATTTTTCAGCTTTGTAGAACAGAGTTTAAGCTATTTCAATACATTTAATGCACCGTTTCAGTCAAAGCAACTACTGATTCACAAATTGTAAGCTGAGTGCAGTAGAATTTTAAGAAAAATTGGTTTAAATTTGGTGAAACCTGATTTCATGCTGGAAAATATCGAATTGAATGAAGAGCCTTTAGTTCCAGATATGGATACTTATTTGGGATCAAATGTGAAGAATACATAGCGTCTTTTGAAGAAGCTGTAAAGTTAGACATAAAAAAAATAGGAAAAGAGTTTTACGTTACAACATGTAAAGAGCTTAAAGAGAGATTACCATTTAATGATGTTATCTTTAAAGAAATTGAGTTTTTAAGCCCCCAAATAGCTCTTGATAGTTCAAAACAAATGAATTCACTGCAGTTCAAAAATTTGGTAAAAAAATAGGCTTTCAAGAATCTATTGTAAGTATTGGATGTAACTAGCAGTAACTTTTTCAAGTAATGAAAAGCAGAGATTATTGCAGCTAACAGCAGAGAAGTTTTCGAAAGAAATAGAAAGAGCAAAAAATTTTGAGGATGCATGCATGTTTCGTCATTTAACTAAGATTTCAAAGTATGCTCTAGATTTGCCACATTCATATGCTGAGTCGGAAACAATATTCTCCATTGTAACCGACGCCAAAACTTTAAAGCGAAACAGAATAAGCGAAGATTCGCTGAACGCAGTTTGTTGCATTCGCTCAAATTTCCTGTCTAGACCTGTTACCTGCATTGATTTCAAGCCTTCTGAAAAACATTTCAATTTGATTAGTTTAAAAATGAACGCATTTTATATTGCGCTATAATGAAATGATTTTTTCACGATATGAATGTACAGTCTGTCAAGAATGAGTTTACACATAGGAAAAAAATTCAATTTTTCATCTTTCTAATTATAAAATACTACTTTTTATTTATGTAAATGAATGTTTTTTCTTAATTATAGTTATTTACATGATTTCCAACCGATATATACAAAAAAAAGTACAACTTTAATGCAAAACAAGAACGAAAAGACCAACGAAAACAATTATTGCAATTCTTGAAGTGTCAAGAAACTCTTTACACAAATTATTATTGTATATAATATTTACATATTTACAGGATATTTAATATTATTTGGTATATTTAACATTTGGTATGGCCACCTTTGGCATCCACCACACATCGCAACCGATTTTTCATTGAATGAACCAACTTTTGCAGGTCATACGTGGTTGGTATTTTTTGCCATTCTTCGAGAATCGCAATTTTTAAGGCAGTTCGGTTTTTGGGTTGCCTTTTAGCGACTTGTTATTTTAAGTAAGCCCATAAATTCTCGATGGGATTTAAGTCCGGACTCTTGGCTGACGTATCCATCACTTTTCCGCAGTTGTATAAGGGCCACATTCGCACCATGTTCGCCTTATGTTTGGGATCGTTGTCCTGGTAAAGCTTAAAATTTGGTTTGCTGTTATGCATAAACCCGAATTTCTGCGCACTGCTTGCCAAATATGTTTTAAGGATATGCAAATATGGTTGGGCGTCCATGGTTGACTCGATGAATGCCAAGTCTCCTACTCCTCTGCTTGAGAAGCACCCCAAATCATAACGGACAACTTACCAAATTTTACAGCCGGAATGATATTTCGATTTTCCAACGATGTTAAAGGCTTGCGCCACACTCTAGCCGGTCCATCATTATAGTACAACATCATTTTCGTCTCATCGCAGAATATGACGTCGTCCCAGAAGTCAACGGGTTGAAAAAGGTGCATCATAGCGAAAGAAAAACGCTTTTCGATGTTTAGTGCAGAAAACAGTGGTTTCTTTCGTGCAGCTCTTGATGAGAACTTATTTCGTAGGATGGCCTGTCGTACTGTTTCATGGGAAACAGCAGCATCACACTCTTCCTTGAGTTCCCTAGCAAGTGTTCTGGTCGAAATCCAGGGGTTTTTATCAAGCTTCCTTATCATAAGGCGCTCTATACGTTTAGATATTTTTGGTTTTGAGCCACCTCCACACTTTGGCTCCAATCTATTCTACTTTTCAGCACGATTTATAACGTTATAGACTGCCATTCGTGCTACACAAAACATTTCCGACAGTTCCTGTGCACTTTTACCTAATTGGTGATTATAGTATATCATCTGAACTAACTTAAAGGATAATCTTTTGCCTGGCATTTTAAAACACAATATCTCACTTATTTATGCGTATTAGCCAAAAATTTATCACACACTAATGATCAAATTTATAGAGCTTTACAATACAGACCAAAAATTATGGTAAATTTACCGTATCGTTGCAGTAATGCAAAATATAAACTTTTGTGTAAAGAGTTTCTTGACACTTCAAGAATTGTAATAATTGTTTTCGTTGTTCTTTTCGTTCTTTTTTTGCATTGAAGTTGTACTTTTTTTGTATATATCGGTTGGAAATAATGCAAATAACGATAATTAAGAAAAAAAAATTATTTACATAAACAAAGAGTAGTATTTTATAATTAGAAAGATGAAAAATTGAATTTTTTCCCTATGTGTAAACTCATTCTTGACAGACTGTATGTTTTTTTTCTTCGCTGTAATAAATCAAATATGCGTGTGTATAAAATATATGCTGCTGATTTTTTTCTTAGAAGTATTGGCATTTACGCAATATTGATAAATAAATATAAAACTGTGGTGAATAGCTCACATATTGTCCGTGGGAATTCGCGACCTGCTCTGTGGGAAAAACGAGCATTTGCGAGGAAATTTCGGCCACGGAAGCCTCACAACACTGGTTAGTCCTAATTAAACACAGGTTATGAGGAGTAAAAAATATGTAAGAAATGATTTTGTTGATGTATTTTTCAGGAAAGAAATGAAAAAGGTGGCGAATAAATCACAAATAGTCTGTGAAGTTGTCGCGACCGTGTCATTGTAATTGGAATTAAGAAACGGTCGTAGGACCAAAAGGGATTTTGTTTTGTTTTTCAAAAGATTGAGGTTTTGATGCTCAAAAAGCTGTTCCAGTTTGATTACTCCGTTAGATTTAGATCGTAAAATCGATCGATCGTCCCATCGATATCAACTTTATTCGAGCTTTTTCCTTGGCTTTAGAAGTAACTGAACCTTTCAATGTAAACTAAGGAGGGTCATTAGTTTTAAGAAGACAGTCGATAGGAGTGGAGTGGGAGATGAAATTAGACAAGATTTTATAAAAGTCAAATAGTGTAGAGTCCACATTCAAGTCTATAAAAAACGAAAACCAGTAAATTACTGATTTCAAAAGACACGTTATTAGTTTATGGATAACAAAACACTAAAAATCAACCACTCTTTATTAAACAGCGTCCTGTTCATTGTAGAATAAGTTCACCAAGTTTTTTTTCATATCATTTTATTTTCATTCATTTCATTCTGAAGTTCACAAATTAATTACTGTCTTTTTGCCGTGTATTTACTGATATATCACATAAATACACATAGATTGTGGTTTACTCACTCAATAAAAAAGAAATAATTAAAATAATCAAAATAATAAAAAAAAATCGGGTTTTATAGCAACAGTGATTGCGAAAAAGATCCAATTAATTATTAGCACAATTCTAAATAATTATAAGTATTTTCATAAAAGAACAAAGATACCTAAAGCATTCAAACTCCTTAATTTTTCACCCCACAAGTACCACATTTAATAGTCGAATTTGACAAATTAATTTTGAATGATAAAATTATTCTTAGCTTTTTGCCATGAAAAAGAGAGTCTGAAAGTCACAGAATGCACGTCTCTAAAACCATTTCGAATAACAGTTCTTGGTCAACCATCTTTTAACTCTTCGAATACTCTGAACATTTGAATTGTTTGAATTTTTTAGGTGTTATGTTACAGCTTCCTTATAACAACGACCTCTGAAAATACACACAATTTTAAAATATTGACTAAAAACCATAAATTTTTTATGTTTTTTTTTGAATCCACCTTGATTTTCGGGGCAACTATGAAATTTGAGGACAGTTCCAAACTGGTGTACCAAAATAATTTTTTTTTTTCTACATTAATTTGAAGCTTCCGAGTCACTCGTAGGCTATAGTATCTCAATAAAAAGTATTCTTTATTTTTCCTGAACATACACGTGTAAGTTATTGTCACTCTAAAAATAACGCATAAATCAAAACCTAATGAAAAAAATGAAGAAAACATTGATAACACTGACCTTTCGTAATTTCCGCTTTATTCGATTCATTAAAGTCTAACACCCTACTATCGCTTATTCGATCTGGTTGTAGTTTGACCGTTTAGTTTTCCATTAATCTTCATAATGAATTTGTATGTTAAATGTAGTGTGTTGACTGATCTTTAAACTTGTTTTTAATTTTCAAATAAAATCAATTTAACTAGAGGGCAAGTAGGGGAGGTAGGGGAGGGATGGGCAGTTGGGAGACATGGGCACCCCCCTTTTATTCTGATTTGATCATAGTTTTTTTTTTTTTTTTGGTTTGGTAGTTTACTTTACCGACTGGCAACACTGTTCATCCATAGACTATCTGTCATTTCTGTAAGTTGTCAAACACAAACACGTTTGAAGGTTATGCGCTCGTAAAAGTAAATATTTTGTTGCGGTTTCGGATCGTTATAAAGAGAAAACTAATGAAAGGTATGTGTATTTTCTATTATTAATCTATTGTACATTCACTAATCTATAAATTAAACTGAAATCCAAGCCTAAATACGTAGATTCAAAAAAATACGGGTAACCTATGTCGAAAATGTATACAGAGGGAGTAATGGGCATCTTGACGTGCGGGTGGTTTGGGCATGCCCAACGCTCCCTCCTATTATGTTCAGTATAGGAGGATTTTAACTATTGGTTTATTGTTAATTACAGAAAGATGCCGTTTAAATTCAAAAAGAAAGGTTTGCGACGGGAAATTCCTAAAGATTTAATATTACGAGCCATAGAAGAGGTATCAAAAGGATCAAAAATAAAAACGACAGCTGATAAATATGAAATCCCTAGATCAAGTTTGCAACGGTACCTAAAACAAGATTCTATAAAGGATTCTTCGCACAGATTTATAACCTCACAAATCTTCACTGACGAAGAAGAACAAAAATTGTCAAATTACATGATAGTTTGTTCTAAACATAATTATGGGTTGACAAAGATACAGGCACGTAAATTGGCCTATGACTATGCTGTAGCCAGAAAGATAACTAATATACCCGATAATTGGACCAAGAAAACAATCGCATCTAAGGACTGGATAAGGGGATTTCTAAACAGAAGCTACATCGTTGTCACGTGCAACAAGTTTTAACAGAACAAATGTGGATAATTTTTTCGAAAATGTAAAAGCCGTCTTTGAGCGACATCATTTTGGCCCCGAAGCTATATATAATATAGATGAAACAGGGTTGACGACTGTTCAGCGTACAAAAAGAGTGATTGCTTCAAAAGGCTCGAAACAAGTTGGACAAGCAACATCTGCAGAGAGAGGCTCACTTGTCACAATATGCGGTGGAATCAATGGTATTGGAAATTCAATACCTCCATACTTTATATTCCCGAGAGTAAATTTCAAACCCTACATGCTTCATGATGCCCCCGTTGGGTCAGATGGCTCAGCACATCCATCTGGATGGATGACATCTTCAAATTTTGTTAAATATATGCATCATTTTGCGAAACATGCCAAACCGACGCCTGAAAATCCAGTGTTGTTGCTCCTTGATAATCATGAGAGCCATATTGCTGTGGACGTCTTAGACTTTTGTAAAGAAGTTGGCATTGTTTTGCTGACCTTTCCACCACACTGTAGCCACAAGCTACAGCCACTTGACTTAACAGTGTATGGACCACTAAAAAATTACTACAATAAAGCTTTAACAGACTGGATGGTCAGCAATCCAGGAAAAACCGTAACAATCTACGATATCCCCAAACTAGCAGCCATTGCTATACCTCTAGCGTTCAAACCACAAAACATACAAAAAGGATTTGAAAAACCTGGGATATGGCCTTTTAATTCAAATATATTCACAGATGAAGATTTTCTTTGCGCTGCTGTCACTGATCGCGATGCACCTGTAACTGATGAAGCGTTACCGTCCAGAAATGATCCAATAATCCAGCCAACTTCAACTCAAGTCCTTCCAGAACAGTCTGAAAGAGAAAATCAAATTGAAGTAGATCCAGTTGACAAAAACATTGATGTTGCTGATGCTTCCACGTCATTTGCTATAGATCAAATTACAATTCAAGTCGCTGAAGTTGTAACCCCTGAAATAGTGAGACCATATCCAAAGGCTAGTCCTAGAAAACTGATTAGAAATGTAAGGAAGAAAGGAAAGACAAGGATATTGACTGACACACCTGAAAAGAGACTCATAGAATTAGCAGAACAAGAAAGACAAACCAAGAACAGAGCTAAAAGAGAGAGACAGGAAAAAAAGGTTCTTAAAAATACAGAGAAGAAACAGATTCCTAAAAAGCAAATGAGCAGCAGTGATAGTGATGTAGAAATTGTTGTACTCGATGAAAGTTCCGGAGAATCTTTTATTAATGAAACGGCAGAAGAAGAGTTTGATGAAGATGATGTGATAATCGTTGACAGAAAATTTAAAATAAATGATTTCGTTCTTGTTAAATTTAATACAAAAAAGACTGTTGTGCACTATGTCGGTCAAATCGAAGACATTAGTCCTACCATGGCTACTATAAAATTTATGAGGCTGAGTAAGATAAAAAGCACCTTTTTTTTTCCTGAAGTAGATGACATAGCTAGTGTCCTTTTAGACGACATCAAAACTAAATTGCCAGTACCAAAGACATGCAATAAAACCAAACGTGGTAGCTCTAAGTACACATTCGATAGTCCTTTATGGGTTATACCCAATCTCAGATAAGTTAAGATACTGTTTAAGATGTTTTTTATTTGTTAACTTTTATATCTGGTTTCTATTATTGATATAGTTTAATAATAGTATATTTGTTAACTAATTATTGAATTCTATTATGGATATAAAGTAATTTATAGGCCGTGCCCAAGCCTCCCACAGGGTATGTCCAAGCCTCCCTACCATAGGGAGCATTGGGCACTTTTGACTTAGTTTATAAAATATCTCGTAATGTTGAAACTGATTGTAATTTTTAAGAAAGCTCTTTAATTATATGTAGCCAAATGTGTGGTGCAATAAGAATTGGCAATAAAAGTTGATTATCTATAAAATCTGATTTTTTTTGCAATAAATAGTGAAAAAGTGCCCATCCCTCCCCTACCTCCCCTACTTAGACGCGTTACTTAAAAGTGTGATAGTGAAATATGATGTGATGATAATTTGGCGTTGGGCTGACGTACCATGCGCATTATTTCTGTAAATTCTGTAAGCTCAATCTATCTACAAAATTTTTGAAATTCTGGAAGAATTGTAAATTAAACGCGGAACATAAATATTCTTTAAAAAAAATCAAACGGAAAATACACATTATTAATTTTAAGAATCATACTAATCATTTTAATTGTGTTGCAGTTGATTTATCTGAAAATATATTTTATATGAATATAATAATAAATATAATAATTTTCCAAAATTAATTAATAATATCATAATTTTCCTAAAACATAATTGAAGGTTTACCTTCTTAATGTAAGGTGAAAACTTCAAATCAAATATTTTCGAATTGGCTTCCCCTTGAACCTGATCTTAATTAGAGCAGTTAACTGAAAAAAGCAATAAATTGCACTTCAGTTTCCATTGTCATTTGAAGAATTTACATGGTCTTGAATTCACTCTGAGACATTTCAATTTCATACATACGACTAATTATGACTTTCGAATAAAAACTTTTCCACTTCTACAACATATTACCATTTGACAAACTAGTTTATTGTATGATTGAAGTATCGAAGCTTCAACGGAAAACTTCGATTGATTCGAAAATCACCTCTAGTAAATTAATAATCATTAAATAACCAGTTACGCCTTAAACCAATATCAAATGTATTAAAATATATGCGTCATTAACATAAAAATCGTAGCGATGACAGTAAATGCATAAATAGATTGTTACGACAAATAAATTGTAATGTTACCCATATTTACATCAATTCAATGCTCTAAATAATTGCTCTTGTCGGATCATTGATTTTCATATACCTTTAAAATATATGATTATCTACTTAAACTAATCCGAGGGTTAACCCAAACGTAATGATAATCAAGATAAGCCAAGGTGATTAAACTCAAAACAAATATTTATTATTCAACAAGTTTATACATTTAGTCCATCTTTTTTTATAAGATACCCTTAGAAAAAAAATGATTTCTCTACTCTCCCAAAACGCCTCAACAACGGCCATAACTTCGCTATCATTTTCAAATTTCCTTGTGTTCCTTGAGCCGAGGAAAGAAGTAGAAGTCACTGGGAGCTAGATCTCGCGAAAAGAGCAGAAGCTCAAGCAGCTCGAATCCTGTTTCTTGAATTGCAGCCATCGCAACTGTAGCCTTGAGAGCCGGTGCTTTGTCTTGATGAAACAACACTCCGGCTCGCAGTTTGTCGTGCCTTTTTTCCTTAATAGCCTCCCGCAATCTTCTTATTTGGTCTGCGTAGTAAGAGCCTGATATAGTGGCTTCTTTTTCCAAATATTCCACCATAATAATTCCTTCAGCGTCCTAAAAAATGGATGCCATAGCCTTGCCTGCCGAGCTCGACACCTCAAATTTCTTCGGTATCGGTTAAGAGGGTCGCTTCCAGGTCATCGATTGCATTTTGGTTTCTGGATCAAAATGGTGGATCCAGATTTCGAAAACTCTTTACGAAACGTAACAAAAACTTCTCCAGATCTGTCGACTCGTTTCTCCTTTTGCTCGTCGGTTAACATTCTCGGCACTCAACGCGCAGAGACCTGCTTCATATGTAATAAGTTAGCAATGATTCTTTTAACACTGCCATACGAGACCCCTGTCACCTCAGCTACGTGCCTGATGGTCACTCTTCGATCTACCAACACATCTTCGACTTTTTTACGTTGTGTTCAGTAAGGGACGTGGATGGAAGTCCTTCGCGGTGTTCATCTTCAGTGGATGTTCTTCCCAGCTTAAACTCCTTGACTCAGCGTGCAACGGTGGAATATGGAGGAAAAGAGTCCCCTAGTGTTTCCACCAAGTCGCTGTCTTTTTCTTTGGTAGATATTTTTTTCAAACATAGGTACTTAATGACGACTCTAATATCTTTTTTCTCAACTTTGATGTTCTCTCTTCAAATATTCGTATTCAAATTAATCTACTTCCCTGAAATCTAGGCTTAGTTATATGCTTTTTATTTGAGCTGACTTAGTGGGTATATGAGGAAGTAAAAACATTTTTTTTTTAATTCTAGGCCAATTGGAAATAGCCGATTATCACTACTTTTGGATCAACCCTCGTAAGTACATGAATAATGAGAATAAGTTAGTTGATTCAAAGCGTAATGTCCAAGCACAATTTGATTTGATATGCTTCCTGTCATAAATATAAAAAAAACTAAACATAAGAATTCATCTCAAAATTCATTCGATATTCGCGTCGTGAAAGTTAATGTCAAAAAGTACAGTTATCCAAATATATTCACAACCAATGTATACAAGTTTGAATTGATATGTTCTACGTCTCACTTAAGTCCTGAGTTGACTCAGACATCTACTAGGCTAATTTCAAGCCCAGTGTGTAATCGTGGTCAGATTCGAAGCAAAAACCACACAACTAAGACTTATTATAACCAATCTTATATTCAAAGTTGTATAGACAATTTTCTCACACACCTGAAATTTTGCTCAACCGTTTCAAGAGCTAAGGCTCAGCAAAATACAGGCACGAATGAAAAATGTCACTGAAGAATATTGTCAATTCATAAAAATATTGAATAGTTATCCACCATTTGCGATTTAAACGCCGATCCACAATTAAAACTTCTGATATGCATCACGTTACATTTGGTGTTTTTGATGAGATCCTTGAATCAGACACCTGAAAAAGATGATATACTTTGATGAATATCGTTATCTTTATTGATTGATAATGTAGAAGAATAAATAATTTAACTCGTAATTTAGACTAAATTTGTCTTTCAGCCGGTATTTTATGGTAGAAAATAATTTCTTTCATTCATCAGTTCCAATCGGATATAGAGTAAGCTTTCATTCGAGAAATATAAAGCAATGAATTTGAGTTAAAAGCTATTGCGCTTCATATATTACCTGTTAGTGATCAATATATAAAGCAAAAATTCCAAGAGCTATGTAAGAGCTAATAATCTCCAGGAAGGCTCCACTTTGGTGTAGCCTTTCAACTTTTTTATCTTCCTCCAGTTGCTGATTCAATCATTAACTGCATTAGACAAGTGAAACTCATTTCCAATCTACGTATTTCAATACACAAAATTCATTTATTTAGTTTTTCGATAATGTGATTATTGATGATTTATTTTTTTGTGATGATGATTTACATTTTTTGCTTGTAAATTTGATTTTATAACCATTAGCACAAGGTTGTGTACTCAGCCACAGGATTAAAACACAATGTAAGTCACCATATAAGTCAAAGCTGTTCCACTGCAACCCACTATAAATCAGGGGCTTGAATACGGTATAAACTTCATTCCATAGTCACTGTGTACGAGTGTATATTTTATTAGTTTCTCAATTTACGTCGCCTCTGAATTGGCTCAGGTATCACTCTTTTTTTTTTGAATTCAAGTCTGTCCTTTCATTTATTTTCTTGATCTAGGAAGATTTGGTTTAATCTAATGCTGCATTAAAATTTCATTATGCTTTGAAATATTTTACCTACGAAAATATTGAAATTAAATAGGCCTCAAATTTTGAAATAACTTATCTATAATATTTTGAAATATACAGCCATTTATATCTTGAAATAAACTTATGTATGCTGCTTCAAATCAAACCAAATAACAGTACGATACAGCTTTTAACATTTCACAACCCTTCCAAGTATCGTTACAATACTAAGAAATTCGCTGTCTCGTTCGTAAATTCTAAATCTACTCAGAGCTCATCGCTCAAGTATCTCGGCGTTGATTTTATTGTACGGTAGAAAATTAGAGCATTTGATGTTAATGCATCAGGCATCTTTTCGATAAAAAGAAGGGAATGATCACCGTAGCAAAAGCCATTTGCTATAAGCCCCTCATTTGGCCTATAATAACTTCTATCTTCCTAACATCCTGCATTACCTGTTCCAATACTACCCTGTCAAAGGCGAAGGTTTTCGAAAGAAGAATCCTGCGCCTCTGCACTGGTAGTGTCTGCAATCTAGTAGCTAAGAAGTGGTCTTTTTGATTACGAACAGAACTACTATGACTTAAAACCTTGGATAAGAGTTAGTTTTTTTTAGGCTAAATTAGTTGTAATTAGGTATAAGCTAGATTTCATTTATAGTTAAAGTAGTACATATTTAATTTATTTTTATCTTTTCATTTATTCCTAATTTTTGATTATATTTATTTCGTCTTTAAAAACTAGATTAATAAACTTTATTATATATATTTATTTATTAATTTAACTATTTTTGCTGTGTTATATCTGCACACGAATAACTCATTTACTCATCTTCATTAGCCAGTCAATTATTAACTTTGATGCTTTCTATTACGCTTTATGCAGCATAAATTAAATTGTTTGAATATTTAAATAAGAATTTAGCTCCTCTTTATCTGCACCTTTTCCCTTCTCATCCTGGGAAACGCTGATAAATGAATATAAACCATATGTTAGCAATAGTTTAGTATACAATACCGGATTCAAAAGAAATTGAGATTGAAACTCTGGAATGGACACTTTGGAACAACCCGTTTACTTACTAAATCGATACAGTATTGTATCTGCGATTAATATTTGCCGGAGTGGAACTCGTACTGCCCCCTTCTCAGGTATCTCACTTTTCGGTAAAAATGTGTACTAAATTCTAGCTTCAAATTGTATAGAATTATATTAAATAGTACTAATTTGAGGAATAATCAAGGATCATCGATATTATCGTTGCAGTAACGTGCTGAAGAGTATTGCACAACTAGAACATGACGCAATCGATATGATTTAGCAAAACTAAATAATTAAATGTAAAAAAATAAGTGAAAACTAAAATTAAAGACTTATTTTAATTGTGTATTCATAATATAACGAATAACAGAAGTATCAGCTACAAAAAGTATCAGGTAAAAGTACCAGTGACAAAGAAATAACAATATCAATGAGTACTTGATACAGTGTTTTCCTGTTACAACCCACCTATTCTTCACAAGGTCAATATAACCATGCTTCATTTTCGTGAGAAGCACATGCATTTCATAGTCTTTGACTGAATTATTTTGTTTATTCTAGACACTTTTTTTACACGTTAGACAAAAAAATGAGAATCACCGTGTCCGAGACTCTTGCAGAGTAGCAATGATAAACACACCATAAACATATTTCGGCACTTATTATTTATAACTTCCATCAAGAAGTATGCCCCTTCTTGGATAAAATAGGCATCTGAACGGTGCGAGAAAATGGTTGATCTGCTCTTTTGAAATAACTCCTCTCACCTCTACTCTTCGCCCTCTCTATTCGTTTTCCCGCAGCGATGCTACTAATCTTGTTCGGAGATTGGCTAACTATATCATCGTGATATTATATCACTGGTGGCAAAGAAAAAAACTAAATGGTAGAGCGTCCGGTTCTCCAGTCCAGTCCTGCAAAATTCTAAACCGTCCCGTCTAAACCCCGAAAAGGAAATGATTGCACATATGGAAACAACCTGACAAACGAAATATGATCAAATAGAATATCAATAAGCTTGGAGCTCTTAATGTATTATTACAACAGACCAGTCAGTAAATACTGCTGTTAATCCAGGAAACGAAATAGACTGGCAAAGAGGTACACAATATTCAAAATTAGACAGGCGTGAATTTGGAATGGCATTCATTGCGGATAGGGATCCAAAGCGCACGTGATGGACTTCAAAGCAGTAAACAAATGATTTAGTCCCGATCATCCGATCAAGAGCGAATATAGCAGGAGTGGTGCGAATCCATCATATCTATCCACAAAAACAGAAAACTACTTTGTGAAAATTTCAAAGGTATATCACTACTTTGTACGTCGTACAGAATATTGACGAAAATATTGTAAAATAAAATTTAAATTTACGCTGACAATGTCACTGGGTACAACCAAGGAGGCTTTGGGTTTGGACGATCGCTGATCAACTTTTCACATTGAAACAAGTGCTCAAGAGATGCTGGGAGTTTAATATCGGCGTCTATCAGATTTTCGTAGACTTTAAATAGGCATATTACAGTATTGACGAATACATACAGTATAAAATAATGTCACTCTGGTGCTCAAGGTGGCTCTAAAACACGTGATTAGGAAGTTGCCTGTCGACACAAAGGGTATGCTTTTATGTAAATCCAGATGTCACGGTCCTCTACATCCGCCAGAGACTAGGAAATAAAAAAATTAAGCTTGAACATCAGCCTAACGAAAACGAAAATCATGACTCTAAAAAGAAAAAGGCCTCCCAATAGTCAAAATAAAGCTTTTGACGATGAAATTTTTTTACGTACTAGATGGTGGACTACTTTGATTGCTTTACTAAGCGTCCTACTCAATATATTGATGTTTAAGCAAGTCATCTGCCTCCAATTAAATATACCATAGGTGATTGCGGGGTTTATGAAAGAATAAAAAAATGGTTGAAATGTTTATTGCGCTTAAGAAAACCAAAAATGGGGCAAATTTTAAACACAATACTTAAAATGGGTCCTAACCAAGACAGCTTAGCATCTATCAATAGACATAGATATTGAATTCTTTCAACTCTATTTTTTCTATTCGCTCTGCTATTACTAAAAATAGTTAACGATGTTTCATATTTGTTTTTTTTATTTAAAAACCAAGTAATGTGTTTTTAAAATTAACTTAAACTCTTAGTTCGCAAGCTACCCGAATGAATTTAAATTTTAATTATCTTTCCGATAAGTTAAATTCTATTCCAAAGAAATTTTCCCATTTTGCTTCAGGAGCTCTAAATAATTCTACTAATTTTGACCGTCTTCCAGATGGAAACTAGGGCTAATAAACCCAACGTCACTATCTTTACAAAAAATGTATATGCCCATATCTTTGGCGTTATAAAATGTTTGATTCCAGTGAGATAATAATTTTTACTTATGTCGTAAAACAGACAGAGCCAAATTCGGAGTAAAGCGTATGTGAATTTATTCAGTCAAAATAAAATATAAAGTCAAAATTGAGTGCTCTCCAAAGTAAATTGACGATGACGTCATAATTTCATATATTCAGGTCTTGAAACATCTTTTCTTTGGTATAAATAATATTTCTTATCTTTTCGAAAAATTGTCTGCCTAGTAGAATAAAAGTTTTTCTGAATCTAATAAAGCCGAGTAAAAAATTTAAAAAATAAACAGATGAGTAATATTCGAAGACTTTCCGATCATTTTCGGAGTCACAGAATAAAAAGAGTAAGATCAAAGCCAGCCAAATGAAACTAGCATCCAACTTGAAAAAGGCGATCAGTACCTACTTCAAACTTAATCAAGAGCTCGTGCCATAATTTCGGAAGGAATATTCCTTTGCAAATTATGTTTTGTGTGTTTCCACTCAGTTGAAAGCAATTTGGTTCATCTTTGACGCAATGATTTTTGACAAATTTTGAAAAATATGTAAAAATGGCACTGAAACCCCTCATCAGGAGTAGATTTCACATTTCATTCGTCATAATTCAATTATGTTATAAGAACAATGGCAAGTCAGTAGTATGCCTGTTTTTTATTATTATACCTAAAAATTAATTTATATATGTACCTCTCCATATCCATTTGGTTTCAATACATGAGCTTTAATAATCCAAATATTCTCATTGTACATCCAGTCAATTGAATCGTTTGATTTGACCGAAACATCTGAATTCAAAACTTTCACCAAACTTTACATCACTCTGATAAAAACTAGATCTACTTTTTCACCGTAAAACAAAGTAATCTTCGGATATGCAATGCAGCAATGTCCAGCCAATTCGTTCTAAACTAACTGATGAACTAACGATGACCAAACCTTCGAGGCTAAATGAAATTTTTTGATCAGAACAGTTACAAGTGACACCCAACTATTTATTCGAATCATTGCAAATGCATTCTGCGCATGTTCCCAACTATATCGGTAGTTAGCTCTTTTACCGGACATTCAAACTATTCGTAACGTTCGAATGAACTGCGACCCAGCAAAATAAAAAATACAAATCTTTACAATAAAAACGCGTTAGATAGAGATACATGTGCATGTGTGTGGTTTGGCGGCGACATAATAATCATGCATATAGTGGGCCGCCGCGAACCTGTACGAAAGAATATACGAACAATATAAAAGTAATGAGCTTTTCGTTTAGCAGATTGGTCTTAAAGTGTCCCAATGGGAGTTCTTCATTTGCCATATATAATATAACACACCCTTCTAACAACCATGCTTGGAATACCGCTGAAACGAACACAAACGAATATTCCTTTTGGGTACCGTTGCATACGTCCACGAGTGTATGATACTGTCATGGCTGAAGGACACAGCCGCGATAGTAATGGCAGCGATGACGAGCAACTTAGTATGTGAAGGACTTATTGTCTGCTTTGAACAGATACATTTGACTTTTTATCCTGACATTTTATAGAAATGCTTGCGGATAGACGAAATGGATTTTTCATACTTCCACACCTGATAGATGGAGGTGAGAAGATATTAAAGGTGTGATTACAGGATGTAGTTTTGTTAAAAAAAAAGATTTTTGATAGTTCTGTTCGTATGATAATGGCAATATTGCAACTAAAACGAGAATGGGATTTTTCAGCGATTTATTTTAGTATTTTGGAATACTTTTGGGGGTCCTTCTCCGATCCGGTTAAAAAAATAAGATCAGCAGAACTCAAAAAAATCAATTTCACACGAAAACGATGTGTTTTATTCGAAATAGAAAAGTATTTCATATAATGAGGGTGTGTACTAGGCTGAATGCTAGGTATACTAGTATACTAGGCAGTGATGACAAAGAAATCAAAAATATCAGGAATAAATATGCTTCGAATTGAAGGTGGAATTTATCCAGGATCCAAAAATAAAATTAAAATGTTAAATGGAGTCAGACCTGTTTTTTCCTACAAAAGCGGTTCGAGCTTCCCAATTTGCTTGCCTTTAACAGCTACCTTAACAAAAAGTACCATTTGTTTATTTTATTTTAAAGAAGCCAACTTCTGTAATAACATATGTAGTGTTTGTGTCAAATTTATCATGAACTAATCCAGAAGATATGAAAAGTATTAGAGATAACTTTACCAGAAAGCCCAAATCTATGATGATGACACAAACAGAAGGCTTGCAAGCAAATCGACAGAATAACTTCACATTTCGGCAACTGGAAATTGCATATCATACTTTGTGTCCCCTATTCAATTGTTGTAAAGTTCATTAAGAGAGCTCAAACACGAAAACATCGTTTTTGTTCTACACTAAGTTTAACAACTGCAAAATTAAATATTTGTATCTTAAATACTTTAAATTTACTTAAATCAATTTTTCATTCTTTCGCCAAATTTAAAAAAACACGATTTAAAAAATCCATTTTCTATTATTTATTGTAGCCAAACTTTATTTCAAAAATCAGTAAAAAGTTTGGCCATTGACAATAAGGCCAGATAATTTCTTATCAAATTTTAGAGTGTACAATATCCATATTTATTTTATAGTAAAGCTTTTTTATGATTAAAAGTTCATGGTACGGTAATCTTGAGATAAGCAACTTAACAAAGAAAACATTGAGATTACGAAGAATAAACGTACTTTAGGTGACCGAAATTTGATACGATGTCTTTTTTATTTTACACTTACAATAAAAGCTATGGTTTTATTATTGCTGTGAATTAAGTTTGTTCAGTATTAAAGTTGGATCTAGCCCTAACGGATATATAGCTGTGTCGTCTGCGAAGGAAACAATGCGACTGCTTGGTACAATAGAAACATACAAATTAAAGAGGAAAGAGCTAAGACAAGACCCTTGCGGGATTTCTGCGGTGACTGCAGTTTTTTGAGAAAATTATTGACCTATTTGCTGGAAAGAATATGATGATATATACCAGATACCCAAATATGTTATATCAAATCCGGTTGGGATATCTAACCATTGTGCCGAACCGTGTCAAATGAATTTTCGACGTCTAGTAGTATCATGCCCGTAGATAATTGTCCTTCTAACTGTTGCGAAGTATTGGTCTTCACTTCACTCTGAAAAGTTAATTAACCGTAGAGAGTTTTGCTCTAAATTCGAAATCAAGTTTTTACTTCCGAATTTTTTGTTTAATCAAGTATTATTTTAAAGATCTTCCTTATAATATCTGATAAACTGATGGACCGATAGCTATTCGGTGCCGACTGATCCTTTCCTGGTTTTAAAGTAGGTATTACTGTACCTGTTTTACAGCATTCGGAAAAATAGCTTTTTCTTCGACAATTACTGAAATTATTGTTTAAAACCATTAAGCTAGTTCCTAGTAAAAGTGTTTTATCTGTGCCGGGTGATATTTTGGCTTTCAACTCTTTTACAAGGTAGGTAAGTTCATTCGAACTACATTCGTTCTCGTTCACAGATAGAGATGATAGTTTTTGGTGCACGAGTCTCCTGAGCATTCAGATCCTGAATAAAATGATTCAAATTTCTTTGCTAAACAATCAGCTTTCTCATTATCAGAGAAATATAGGTATCATCACAAAATTATATTAAATGTCATTCATATATTTTGCTTTATATTTTTTATGTCTGGATGCTCTTTTCCTATTGTGGAGTATTTTTTAAAGAAAAATGTAATTTAGGCATTTTTTCTGCATCGATATATCAACTTATTATATAAATTAAATTATAAAATAATCCCACCACAAATTTATGTAAAAACATCAACAGTATTGGATGTCATCATATCAACACAAGTATTTGGTGTATTCAGTTTGAACTCACCTTCAAAGTGCAACCAGCACAATCTCCTGCCACCCTATGAAAGAAAACATGCATGACAGTAAAGACAATGGGGTCATCATCTAAATAAGATGTCCCTTTTCTATTGGACATTTATGTAAAACAAAAAGCGGGTATGGCTACTTTGCGCTCAAATCCATTCAATATGAACTGGGCAACTAAAAGTCGGTTCATTAAACTTAAATGCCATTTATATGACATTAGGTAATGTCCTGTTGTAAATCGACTATTAAATCACCTTATATGATGCCATTTCATCACTCATTACTTCAGTCACCCTGTTCTCTTAATTTGCGCAAGTGAGAATTGCTTTTTTAAAAGCTCAACAAACAAATTTCGAAAATTAATTAAAATTTCTAATGTTAATGGCATTTTGATGCAAGGGGTGGAATAGCGATTTGTCATTTTGTTTGCATGTTTTCATTCTCCTATTATATCCTATCATTCTAACGTGGTTGACCCTATTCTTAGTGGAAGATTATCTATGTTGAGCATGGTGTTGTTTTGCAGTTAATTATATTATTAGGTGTGCGACCAAGATGACACCAGGAATTCGAGATAGGGAAATTCATGAGTTTCAGTTTATCATTATATCAAGTTTGCAATTTGTTTAACTTTATTGGTGCAGTTTTTATGTCAAATAATGAAAATAGTGAGGTTTGAAAAAATTACCTCATAAAATTAATAATGAATGTTGGTACAATCAGGAAATATAAACTAGAACAGATATATAGGTGAAATGGTTTTTTCTCCTTTTATCGTTTCTTTTTCCGCGATTAGTATTTTTAATCAAATTCGTCATCAAAAAAATCGTGAATGATGCGTTAAAAATCGCTCACAAACTGTTTTAACTATCCAAATCACTTTATTTTTCTTTGTTTTAAATTTATTTATTTTTTCTCTTTTTTTAACTATTTAAGCTAGATAATAAGCTAGGTTATAATAGGGTGTAAAACTCAAAAAATTCAAAAATTGTGAACAATGCTCTTATTTATTTCGAAATCCCTCTTGATCAACAAGTAGTAGAAAAAAAGAACTAGTCCAATGCTCACCACTACAGTACTATAGACTCAAACAAAATCACCATTACTTCATGAAAAATAATTGGATTAAGCTCACTATGCGCATATACTTTTCACCAACTATCAGATTAATGATATTGTTAATTTGCTGAATACCAACTGCCATCCGAAAAAGTCAATTGATCAATTAACAAATAGCGGAAATTAAATCTATACACAAGTCACTGCGACCTAAATTATTTCATCGGTGACGCAGACCTATTGTAAGTTTGGCACTACTGTTAGTCTCACCATGAATGGAATGGTCCTAGGTATGTAAAAGCATGTATGCTAGTTATAGCTGTTTAGTAAACTATGAGATTGGTTTGACTGCGATTTGTAAATACGCACATACACAAACCGAATAAATCAAATTGAATTGAATTTGTTGAATTACTAGTTCACATACGAATTCATGAAATAGATGTGTTTAAAGTTTATGTAATTTTATCGAATTATTATGAGTTCTCTGAAAAATTATCTAGCTAGGATCAGATATTAAATGTAGCTATTATATATCGTCGGGTGTACGCCAAAACCATGAATGTGCTTTTTGGTGATTTTCAGTTTTTCATGTCACTGTACGCGGAATTTTTATGCAAACAATTTGCCAAAACCGGAAATGTAAAATTCCATTTTATGCCTACACAAAGTCAAAATTTCAATTTTATGAATTACCTAAAAACTAAGTATTTGCCAAATGCGTTACACCAAAATCATGAATGTTCAGATTCATTGTTTTAGTGTAACGGAATAGTATTAAAATATTATCTTCCTTAATTCAAAAAAAAATGTTTCTTATATTTTAAAACTGATTTATAATATTACGTCAAATTTTCAAATTGATTTTACTCGAAATAGCATTTTAGCACATTCATGGTTTTGGCGTACACTCGACGATATATAATTTTTAAAACAGGCTAATATTTTAACCGTTGACTAAAATATAGAAATTTATAGTGCTCCATTAACTCCAAATTCACTTTTAAACTTTTTCGGGATACAAAAGTACTAAATAGTACTAAAATAACTTGGAGCATATAGAACCACTGCAAAACAGTTTTAAAAACAACAAAAAACATGATCTAGCTCGTGTTGTTTATAACACATTATGACGCGTCGCTTTAGTGGCTCCTAAAGTGCTCTGTCAGAAATCCTGGTTCTGTACCAATGAAAATCAATCAAATCTGTTCGAAGGTGTTACTGATATATTTTTTCATCTTTACCTCCTTGTCATTTCTTCACCAGTTTTCTGCAGTAAACCCTACAGTTTATCTTCAACCATTAAAGAATATTTGTTTTTTTCTGAATGGTTTATGATTGCATCATTATGTTATCATTAGGCGTGTTTTTTTGCTCCCCCTATCTATAACAGAACAATGATATCCACTGCAGACGCATTGGGAACAACAACAACTTCCCCTTTCCATGACAGGAGTTGTTGTTGTTTAAAATACGTCTGCACTGGTTAGCATTGTTCTGTTATGGATAAGGGGAGCAAAGAAACGCGCCAATTATATGTTATAGTATACCATTAACACCAGCGAGACTGCCTGATAGCTCTTTCCCATGAGTTTGTGGTTAGTCAAATTGCATCTAAGGCAAATATAAGACTATTGTTGGCGTCATCACTAGCTACTTTCTATAATTTTCCTTTAAAAGCTAGATAGCCTCCTGATCACTCTCTGAAATATGTCCAAGAATAGAAGACGTGTTGAATAGTATAAAGCCTACTCTATTCGCGATCTAGTGCTCGCCGAAACTTTGCTATGTACAGTTGCCAATTAATAGTGAAAACATATTTTTCTTAATCGCTTACTGTTTATCTCGATTATATTTAAAAGTGTTCCCCAAAACTAGCAGCAACTATTGTTGCCTTGGAACCGCTAAGTATCAAGTAAAAGTGGGAGTACCACAAGGGAGTGTTTTGGGACCAGTGCTTTACACTATATTCATATCTGACCTTCCAGTTAGTGATGAAACAAGCATGTCAATATTTGCGAATGGTGTCGTTGCTCGATGCACTACCCCAGATCCAGATATGGAATCTTAACACCTCCCTCGCTGACCAGAAGCTTCAAACACACATTTTATTGGGCTTAAATGAAATAATAAATTTGACTTACATCTAATGCACTAACTTACTTTATTAAGTAATTTATTCAGAAAAATTCATTTAACACGCAAGACACCTAAATACAAAATGAATAAAATAATATAAAAAAATATAAGTGAAAAAAAAATTAAAATACAGAATAAGAGTAGAAATATAAAATTAGAATACAATAAAAGTAAAAATTGAAATGCATACAATTAAAGATGTACTGAAACACAATGAAAACAAAAAATATAATGTTTTTAAAAAAGTGCAATACGAACTAAACTTTTGAAAAACCCAATAGACTGGGGGTAGAGAACCAAGCTGAAGGCTATTATGCCTCCTCAGCAAACGCAAAACAGGCGAGTTAAAATTAAATACCAGTACGCACAAAAGATACATTAAACATTGTTGTTGACCTGATAAGTCGGTCATGATGGCGTTCGGTAAAAATACGCCGAAGATGAGAATAAATAGCCGTGACAAACTTTAAAAAAAAAACATTCATCAAGGTAATCTCTGCGCCAATCAAGTCGAGGAATATTAAGGGCTAATAAACGTCCACTGCAAGGACAATATGGTAGGTTTTATTTGAAAATAAGGCATTGGGTGAACTTTCTCTGGATAGATTGAACCGCCTTAGACAAATAACAGAAACGAGGACCCCACACATTCAAATCGTTTTGAAGAGCAAGATGATCGAAAGGAGCTTTAATAACGCGAAAAATGTTCAGGCCATCAGCGTACATTAGACAAGGAGAAGCAATCACACTAGGCAGATTGTTGACGAAAAGATTAAATAGCCATGGTCCGAGAATAGATCCTTGAGGTACACCGATAGAAGGAAAAAAGGAGAGAACGAGATACCACGGAAAGAAACATACGAGTTGTGTAAATAAAGTAATCAGACTGAAAACGTAGCGTTTGGCAGCACTGGAAGCACGTGACATGGAGAGGCGACAAGTGGACATATAATACGCATTCAGTACGAATTTGAATTCGGTCAAGTCATTTGGTTGTCCGTTGTTGTTTTTCCGATGAAACCGGTTTTCGTAGTGCGTTCTAAAAATGAGTGACATTAATTTAGAGCAACGGTGCGGTATCAAGTTTTGCTTCAGACTTGGGCAAAGTGCAACGGAAACTTTTAGAAAACTTCAACAGACCTACAGAAACAGTATTTTGTCTAGAGCTCACGTTTTTCGGTGGTTTAAGGAATTTTCAGCAGGAAGAAGGTCGATGGAAGATTAGCCATACAGCGGAACTACAAAAACCGATGAAAATATCGACAGAATCCGCGATCTTATGCGTTCAAATCGTTAGTTGACTGTCAAACGTTTGAATTTGAGTCACACTACCGTTTGTCAAGTTTTCGCCCATGAATTGGAAATGAGAAAGATCTGCTCCAAACTGGTTCCAAAAAACCTTTCGCAGAAACAAAAAAAAACATTAGGAGGCAAAGGTTCCTTGACTTTTTGAAATCGATCGAATATAATGAAAATTTTATGGAACGTGTCTTTACTGGTGATGAGAGTTGGATGTTTGAGTATGACCCGGAAACTAAACACCAGAGCATGAAGTGGCACACTTCAGGCTCTCCAAAGACTAAACAAAAAGCAAGAATGAGCAAATCCAAGATGAAGAGTATGCTGATTTGTTTCTCTAATAGCCGGGGAATCATTCACAAAGAGTTTGTGCCTCAAGGTCAGACAGTGAATCAACATTTTTACCGAGAGAATTTGAAAAACGGTCATGCGTTTGAAACCAAACATCAAGAACAATTTTATCCTGCTTCATGTCAATGTGCCTAGTCACACAGCAATTTCCATAAAAGAGTTTTTGGTCAGCAAAAACATTCCTGTGGCTCCTCAGCATCCTTACTCACCTGACTTGAGTCTTTTTTACTTTTTTCTCTTCCCAAGATTGAAAATTCGTCTCAAGGGACATCATTTCGGTACACTCGAAAACATTCAAACGGTTTTAACCGACCAGCTGAAGGCTATTCTAGTGTCCGAGTTCCAGCACTGCTATGAGTAGTGGAAGAACCGTCTCCAAGGCTGTCTGGCTTCCAAAGGGAATTATTTTGAGGGAGACAACGTTCAATTGTAATTATACTCAAACAAAAATATCAGTCTCATTACTTTATTAACACACCCCGTAGCAAGTACGATTAAATACAAATGATAATATCCATCAAAGAAGGGGCTTAGATATGCCATAATGCTCTAATTTAAGAAGGAGGAGCTGATGATTGACTGAGTCAGAGGCCTTGGAGAAGTCAGTTTATATGATGTCTACTTGGTGGTGATTATCTAAAGCAGAAGCAACAAAATGGGAAAACTCAACTAGGTTAGTGTAGTAATCTGGCCTCTCACGAAACCGTGCTGTTGAGTACCAGAAACGTGGAGAAGAGTGTCATAGACGCGATTAAAAACCAAAAGATTACAAATTTTAGATAAACAGGAAAGGATTGAAATAGGACGATAGTTAGTGCTTGGACTTGTGGATAGGAAAAATGCTTGAAAGCACTGTCAAATTTCCCCATAGTATCACAATTTTCCTTCACCACTTCTAACACTCGAAATCAAGCAAATTGCATCAATTCTCACTTTCCTTATATCTCTGAAGCTATAACTAATTCGAAAAATTATCTCCCGAAAGCTCGCAGAGCTAAAATAAATAAGCTTAAAAAAAAATTTCAGTTTTCATTCCGCATACTTTTTCCCCCAAAATTCTTCTTTCCATTGAAATACAGTAGTAAAATTCACTAAAATGGCCGCCACCGCGAAAGGGTCCATCTATATCTTCAGAAAATTTCAGCTCGGTAAAAAAATTCTCGCTGTTTTTTCCTGAAAGTGAATTCTTTATTCAAAAAAACTAGCTAAGAGCAAGTCATCAATGCAAAATAAAATATAAAATTAAATAACTCTGAATATAAAATTAAATAACCCTGTGACTTGACAGCAAATTTTTTTGCCCCAGAATTTATCCACATTACGGCATAGAAATCCTAAAAAAAATCGTTCTCATCAATCCCCTAAGAATTCTTGTTATCGCTCCAAATTCTCAAAATTCCTCATGATCATTTCATAGTGAAAACACCTTCAAAATCACATTTCCGAAAATAAACCAAAATCACACTGCGAGACTATTAAAACAAATTATACGTACTTATCCGAAACATAAAAACTAAATCAGGGCTGCAAAATGGCGTCAGAAAATTAAATCCTATTAAATAGTAAATCCTGTCTTTCGCCACATGCGTTAAAGATAGTTGAAATGAAACAAATGGATCGATTCGCGATGGTTTAAGTAAGACTGCAAAACAAAAAGATATCAGCGGAACAGGACAGGAGACTAACCATTTATCCCTCGGATAACCCTCGGCGGCACACCTTAAACTAGCGTGCCAGCATTGACTTTTTTATGTTTCGCGGTATCGCGCTAACACATTTAATGTGCACGGATATGGCATATGAAAGAAGACGGCGGCTTATCCACCATCGGAAGGGAACAATATCTTCCCCCGTCCATGGCAAGTAGTATGGTGTGGTGGCTGACGAGCCGCCAGTCGATTTGTTTGAGATGATTCCTTTTTCTATTGAACCAAAAGTCAATGGCCAGGTTTTCTCGAAGCGAAAGGATAATTTTCACCGATCATAGTTTGTTGCAGTTATGTACACCGTATAAAACCAAATAAATTATGACTGTAAATATTGTCTAGCTGACTGCTGAGTTTTTTTCTGAAACGGACTGAACAGGAAACATGGGGTATCCTATGAAAATCGATATGAGTCGCTAGTGGATTGGGATTTCGAATTTTTGTCAGGGTTTCGGGGAATCGAAAATTATTAAATTATGTATTTTAGAATTTATGTTTTGTCCACAAGGTCCTGTATGACGTAAATTGTTTTCAATAATTGTTAGAAATATTTAAAAAAAAATTAAGAAGGTTTGTAACCTACCTTTATTATTCAGAAAACGAATTGCAGCTGACCATGTACCTAAACCCGATATTGCAAAAAGCATACACATCCCTAGATCAGTGAAACCGAAACATTAGGCCGTTAAAGCGTTTGAGCGTGGGTTGAAGATGAACATTCGGTTTTAATAAACATAATGGAGCCCTACCTTCGTTTACGTAACCTGCGACTTATATAAACGTGTGCATACTTAGCCATTCTGCCACTAAGATACGACACGGTGAACTGAAATCGCCCAGTCGACATCATCGCCCTAGCGAATTTAGGAGTGTCGTCAATGCCAATCAATAGGACGAAAACCGGCCGTTATTTGATTCTTGAATTCCATACAGCCAGGTTGACCCACTTTGATTGTAAAAATGACACAAAGTTAGAAACATACGCTGCTATTAAGAAGCTGATCTGCTCAGGTTACATTAGCCGATATTCGTATGTTTAGTACATTCCACACATGTACACACATCGCTATGGTAGCGATAGTTATCGTCTTATTTTCGGTATTTGTAGCGTGGAAGAGAATCATTAGCTTTTGTTGTTAGATGTTTAAATTAATTAGAAGTGGATTCAATTGGAGATTTAGTAATTGGGAAAGATATGAGCTGAAGAAGTACTGAAAAGGTCTTATATTTCATATATCAAGCAACGATTCTCCGGATTACTTACCACTTAGGCTGGTGAACGTGTCTTAGTCCTTGATAAATAATAAATACACTAACTGAATTTTTTCGATACGCTTTCTTTAACATTCGTAATCACAGATTTTAGTTGAAAGACCGATTTCACTCAGAGACCAATAGACATAGAAGAAGAGATCGTATTACTCTCGAAATATTTTATATCTATCAAGGAAGAACCTGTAAAAGAATTGGATTCAGCTTTAGAAGAGAAAAAAGTTCTTTTAGTTGAGATCTTTGCTTAAATACGCCTTATTTTTGAAGACCCATTAAAATGAACGATTGCAGAATTTATCTAAAATTGCCGAACTGTTACAAACATCATACAGTTAGTTAACAAAGTTAGAGCTAATTCATCAAAATTAACACAAATTTTAGGTGCATAATTCACCCAAAAAGCACATAAAAACTATTTTGAAAAAAAAAATGCTTTTATTCATAACCATACCGCTCTAACTATACATCAGCCGAGAAATGCAGAGACGATTTGTTTAGTCGAAACTAAAAGTCACAAAACCGAAGAAAAAAGCTTTTTTTTCTAGTTCAGTTGATATATGGATTTAATATTTATAAGCTTTCTGATCAATGGAGTGCTTACTAAAATTTCAATAAACACCTATAAATGACTGAAGTTGAATAAGTTTTTATATATTTAAAATAAACTGACGTGAAAAACAAATATTGACTAATTTATTGAAAAAAAGAAGCTTTAATTGCATAAAAAGCTAATGTTCTAAGCGTTAGATTCGTCATACGTTTACGATATATTTGACTTGAAAATGAAAAATAGATTTTACATTTTTTTATGATTTCTTTCACAATTTATTGTGTAGAATATGAAACTAAATATATTCGTTACACACTGAATTATTGAGAAGCGGTAGATTTCATGAAAATAGTACTTATCATCGTTCAACGTTTCATAGTCTGTTTAGCTAAAATTATTTGAGGAATAATTTATGTTAAATATGAAGAAAAAAACAATTCCGCAGCTTCCTACTTCAGCGCAACGTTTTGAGATAATCTGCGGACTAGAGACTATCCTCAACTACTATGAACCTTCGTATACAATTTAAGCAAGTCATAGTGGTTTTCAAGAGGTAACACACAACTCAACGCTATATCTGCCATTTTCTTCTTATTTATTTTTATTTAGTCCGTATAGTACAGACTGTTAAGACTTGCATTAAAAAACATGAAAACATATTAACGAAGCCATCAAACTGGTCTATTTTTTACTAAGCTATTATTCAGTGATGATAAAGATATATTCAAATCGGATTTATCCTGACCACGATTGAATTTTCTTTTTATCGACGAAACGGGTTCATTGAAGGCGTAGCTGTTTGGATAGGAAGAGATCGATAAAATATTGACGTTCCTCATTCTGTGATACTGGGTATTGAAACCGAATAGACTTAAAATGTATTCGGGAGAAATACTCCCTGTGAGGAGCTTAGCAGTAAAGATTTTGAAATTTATTTGTCTGTTTTCAAGCATGTTCATGGCTAGTCAACTAGGACGTTTATTTTGGGGAGGCCAGCGTATGGGATCTCATCAAAAAATTCTCGTAAACAAAACCGTAGAAACCTTTTCTGAATGACATACACGTGCTAATAAGATGCCCGAACTCTACAGGCATACTCAAGGATCGGTCCAACTAAGGCATAAAATAATATATTAGTTAGATTTATGCCAAGAAACTCTTTGGATCGCCTAAAGGAAAAGGTAAAGAAGTCCAGCCTTTAAAAAGGATGGAAGAATCAGGCCAGCATTCAAAAAGGGAAGCTGGAAATGCCAGCCATTAAAATAATAAGATGAAACCAGCATTCAAGAGAAGAAGAAGAAGAAGAGGAAGAAGGCCAAATTTCAAGAGGAGAAGAAAACGAAGACCAGCTATCAAAAGAAGAAGCAGTCCTAGAACAGGAGCTTTTACTAAGATGCGTTTATATGATCGTCAAAAGTGAAAGCATTAGTTAAAACTACTCCTGAATCGGATATTTTGTCAGGGCATACGGAAATACAATTCGGAGTGTATTCAAAGGTAAACGGACTAATTTTACTCGTATACAAAACTGGAAGCTTGAATAGCCTAGTGGGTAGAGCACTGTCTTCTTGAGTGTGGGGATCCCTGGTTCGAATCTATGTTCGGACAAGGGACCGCGTACCAAGCTTTGAGTTCACCTAGCTCTGATTAGGTACCTGATTTAAATCAGGGGTAAAGTGAGTGGTGGAACTAATCACTCCACACTCGTATTTACATTGATTGTAATTTTGTGATGAAGCTCTCTACCAACTTCAACCCCTAGACCCGTACGAGGGTTAACGCTATACTTGCCAATGTTAGTTACTAGTGTGTAAACCAAGTCGTAAGAATATCAAGGGCAGCTTAATGCCCTTAACTGTCACGAATATTAGATACCTTTTTAAAAATTTTGGCATCATCCTTATACAGTAAAATGAAAGAATGTTTCAGAACAGTTGGGATGCCATTTACATATAAAACCAATAGTAAAGGTCCTAAGTGGCTACCTTGAGAAACACCAAGTATGAAATCGATTTCTGATGACAGTGCGTCACGGAAAGATACACATTGAGTACGGCATTCCAAATGAGAAAGTATCCAGTTAATAATTTGCTGTGGTAAAATTATGAGAAGACAGTTTACACAACAATTTGGAATGATCCAACTTGTCAAAAGCCTTTGTGAAATTCATATAAATTCAATCTACGTAAAGTCCTGCCCCGATCGAAGGAATAACGATGTTGGAGAATTCTAGCGAGCTGGTAGTTTTGGATTTGCCTTTCATGAAACCATGCTGGAAAGGAAATAAGATTGATTTGATATGAAAAACCACAGCATTACTGATTATCGCTTCGAAAAGTTTAGTACGATAGTTAGTTACAAAATTTTTATATCCTTTTTTATGAATAAGTGTGAAGATTGCATGTTACTAAAAACTAGGAGAGATATCAACATATATCAACAGTCAGTGAATGATTAAATTAGTAGACGAGAATCGGAGACAGGAAGAAAATACAACGTTTTAAGATAGTATTCGGAATACCGTCAGGGCCTGGTTTCAAATTATTGTCCAGCTTCCTATAAAACGCCAAAATGATACCTTCGTCAATGTACAAATCTATCAAAGAACATGTTGGGAATATTGTCGAACTAACAGTATTGTTATTACTGTTAATATAATATTCCATATTGTATGCAATACGAAAATGCTAAGTGAAAATATTACTAATAGTTGATAGATCAGAAATTACCATGTCGTCTGAATTAAAAGTAGTGGATATCGTGGTATCTCTTGGAATTAGTAAAATTCCTAAATCTTCGTGAATGCTGTTGAAAGAGGAGCGTTTTCGACCGCAAACTGGAAAATATACCTCATTTCGACAAAAACCAAAAAGTCTGAATAAAAACGAGACGAGGAAAGGCTTTTTCATGCTTTTGGTTTTAAATTGTGCAATTGGTATATTGCCTTTGATTTCCATTTTACTTTTTCGCCATCACTCGAGAAAGAGACTCTTCTATGTAAAAAGATACTCAGGCATGCATTCATTTAGAAGATTAGCCTATAGAATGTCCTAATGAACCTGGATATGTTCCTTAACTGGACATTTGTTATGTCCCCGATGGAGAGAAGAGCTGACCCAAAGAGTTCTAATCTTCGTCTCGATAGTGGTGGACAGAGTGTGAGAAGATGTTCTACACGCTCTGCAGTTTCCCCACAGTATCTGCAGTGGTTGTCCCGCTTCTCATCTGTCCAGTGGAGATACTTTTTGCAGGGAAGGTGGCCTGTCAATGCTCCGCTTAGGGCTCTCATACTACTTTTGCAGAGAGCCACTGCTTCTTTTGATCTTTTGTTATCGAAGCCAAGATATTTTTTGAGTGTTTTAAACCCTCAATATTAAGCCTGCCTTTGTAAAGTCCCAGTACGGAGAAGGACCTATGAAGGGCATTCTTGCTCCTTCTTTGTCTTTGATATTAGCTTCCTCATATCCTTGGTGCAACACATGGCCGGGGATCCATATCACCTCGAGACTGTTTTGTGCACCTATTTCATTTAGGGCCTCTCTCACCTCTAAGAGTATAGTTGAATTTATTTGATCGCTATTGACAGCCATGAGAGCCGCTTGAGAGAGCGTTAGGATCTTCATTCTGACCCTTTTAGTGTTCCTTATCTATATTATTTGCGATGCTCTAATTATGGCAGATAGCTTTGCTTGATAGATGTTGGCCTTCTTTGGGAGAGAGAAATGCATTTTGCACTTGAAACCTACATTCCGTACTTCTACTCCACAATCCATCTTTGACCCATCAGTATACCATATTTGCGCTCCTTTGTACGGTGGAGGTGAGCCATCTTCCCATTTGCCCCTTTATAGAATTGTGACCTTGAACCTCTCCCGAATCCTTTTTTGGTCTTTATTTGGTCTGATGTTCTTCAGGATTTTGAGCTGGCCTTTAAGGTCCCCTGATTTGAGCCTGTAGGCCTGTTGTAGGCTAATAGCTTCTTTCCCGACTTCCTCCTGAATTTTGAGGTGTAGCGGTTCTAGGTTTAGAAGGGCCTCCATTCCTGCTGTTGAGGTGAAGCTCATTGCTCCAGTAATCAGCAGGCAGGCCATCCTTTGAAGCTTATTGAGCCTATTAACAGCAGTTGTGTGAGTGGTTTTCTTCCCCCACACTGCAGCTCCATATAGAAGGATAGGTCTCAACATTTGTTTGTTTGCCCATAGTGTCTGCCTTGGAGATAGTCCCCAATTGTGTCCGAGCATTTGTTTTGTCGCCCATAGTGCTGCAGTGGCTCTCAGTGGCATTTTGTTTAGATGATTGTCCCAGGTGAGTTTCCTATCTAAGTGGATTTCTAGATAGTTTACCTCTTCCTGCAGACATATGACTGTGCCCCTAATATTTAGGGCTCCTATTTCGATTTTTTTTTGTCTAGTGAATGGTACTATAATAGTTTTCTGGGAATTAATGGATATAAGTAGGTAGGCAAATTGAAATTTGTGAAGTGGCATATTTGCCAAAAGATCATTCCTTAAGTATAGGTCAATCATTTTCTCCAGAGTCTTTAGTATAAAAGATGTAAGGCTAATTGGTATGTGTGATTTCGGCAGGTCGGCCGGTTTGTTGCAACCTTTGGGGGTGAACACAACCTGCGCCAGTCTCCACAGTTTTGGTATAAAAATGAGTTGCAAGCTCGCTCTAAATATGTGTACCAGAGGGTTTTTTTTAGTTTAGTGGCTCTTTTCAGCAGAGCTGGGTAGATTCCGTCTCGTCCTGGTGATTTAAAGGGTTTGAAGGAATTTTTTGGCTATTCAACCTTTTGATACGTGATGATTTGTTGAATCAGAGGTGAGTGAGGTTCCTCAACGTTACCGCTGCTCTTAATTTTGCACCCTGGGAAGAGTGTTCTAAGCAGCACTTCCAGTGTGTCATCAAAGGTGGTCGTCATCCCTCCATCTGGAGTTCTGTAAATTTTTGCAAATCAATTATTTGCGAACGAAATTGAAAATGACTGTGAAATTACTCTTAGTCTCATGTGGAATATGCTCACCAATATGTGTGCTGAAGAGTATTCAGATTTGACTGGTATTCAAAAAGACATTGCTAATAATTTACGATAATCAAACCAAAATATACGCACTTGAGACAGCCGCAAAAAAACAAACAGGTCATTGTATATGTGCATACATTTGCTACAAACAAACAATTTCGAATGAAAATATTATTTCCAGCGAAGGTGCAAGCTTTTATTACCATGACGCAAATATACTCTAAAACATCGATACAAGCTTTATAATCTCTGAAGAGATTATTCTCAAGAAGTCTTATCTTCATACCCCAAAAAAATAATTGACTCAAAATTTTCGATAACATCGAAAACGTGATTTCTGGATGTTTTTGTTTACTTCCATTCACTTTGAATCGCTTATTTAAGATAGTTTATTAGTAATTTTATTACCGTCATCGTTCACAAACCAACTGAGCCATAAAAAAAATTGTTATGATATTTTCATGCATTTCCAGACAATCAAAGTGTCGTTTTATTCATTTGACTTACATAAGATCGATTAGCTAGAAGTAGTTCTGGCTATACCATCACAACTAGCCCAGGGGAAATACCCTCCACAAAAAATCATTTATCAAAGATTTTTCGCTTGAAATAAACGTCTCGTTAGAAACACCAATTAATTGTTCGGTAGAAAATCTCGCAAATGCGAAATCAAACCATTCATTACTAAACAAACCGGTAACAAGAAAATTTTCCAACTCCCCCGAAAAAAACGGCAACGGGCGGCGTAGTGGAACAATAAGTATCTTTGGTAACAATTGTAATCTCATATCAATCCAGCCAAACGAAATTCAAGACATATTGTTTTTTTGCACGATCCGCTTGTAGAACAACTACCTGAAGGATCGTTTTTTTTGTGTGTAATTACTTTCCGGGGTCTGATTAGATACCTAAGTGAAGATAATGATCAGCCAGCAGACTCGGTCTGCTTTCCTTTGTCGATGATGGAGCAGTCTAATCTTTTCGTAAACAATCTCCACGCTTGATCTGCAGAAAGACGCGAGCGACGAGTTTCAGTCTTAAAGTTCTCTCAATCTTAATCGGTAGCTTGAAGATTTCGCAAAAACCAATATTTACATAATTCAAGCTAATCGTGTTGAATGTATTGAATACCGGATAGTTAACAATTTACCACAAATTATAGTCGAGACAGTACACCGCGTCTCGTAAAGCCAGAAGTGCAGTTTCATTCGTCAGTGACTATGGTAAGTGTGCAGCACGTGGTGACTTATCAAGTCGTGAAGCGGATTAAAACACATCTTGAAATATTATTAGTAGTGCCTCGAAATATTGGTATCTATTGTTTATTAATACGCACGTCGCGATAACATGAAATTCGTTATGCTTCAAAACTGTGTACACGTAGGTATCAGCAAAAGTTATTAATTAGTATTGTAGTTACCGCGCTCGGCAGCGTAGTTAAACAATAAAATAACATCAAACGGTCTAGAGAGAGAAAAACGTGATGATTCGATCAGTGAAATATTTCAATTAGTTCTCAGTTTGGTGGTGTTTGTGAAGAATTGTGAAACATACCTATATATATTTCCAACCTAACTACCAAATTGCTGCAAAACTAAGTCTATTGTGAATTTGCAGAAATTAACTGTTACTACTTAGATTTAGAAAAACGCACCACCCAATACCACAATCAGTTGGAGAAAAAAAAATTCAATAAACCACAACCATAAATTTATGTGTGGCTACAGGCCTGTCATAATATCCTATCATAATACAATGAGGGCTTTTTGCGCGCCAGACGTTTGGGACCACCACTGGTTACTGAACTGGAGATTACGTTATTAAAACTGCGAAATTCATGAATCAGTTTGGCCTTTTTTACTTAATATTGCGTCTGATGTATACACTTAGATGACGCTTTGGTCAGAATCTCTGTAGACTCAGTTTTCCCTGGTCTAAACCAGTTATGGGCACATGTAACTAGTTGGCAGTTAGTGCAATTTATGTCGAATACAATTTTGTCTCGAACTATAAAACAAACAAAAATTCGGACTTCTAATGCCATTGCTTAGACGACCACAACTAACTTTAAATGTGATACCGTTTCAATACTGGTGCATGGTGGTCATTGAGCTTTATATCCGATCAAAATTAAGCTTGTTTACTTTGCGTTTTTTTTTTACTCTCAGGTTTTTTTGAAACAACGAAATTTGAATCTTTAAGATAGAAACATCAAAAATATTGAATAGTATTTCGTTTTTGCCCCAAGTCTCCTTCAAGAAGTCAATCCACACATATACTTATGTACCTATATTAATAACGTTTATTCATTCATTTATTTAACAACTATTTTTACAGATCCGATCACTATTACAAAAATATTTCGTAGTTTATATCGTAAAAATGCAAAAACAAAAGACAAAAAGAAGTACATATTAAACAATAAAAACAACACTATAAAAATAATAAAAAGGCCAGAATCTGTAGATTAGTGACAGAGAAAAAGGACTAAAGCTAGAGTCAACACAAAAAAAAATCGATTAATCTGGCTGCACGAATCTTTGATTTGATACTTAAATTTCAAAAGTGTTTTCAGTATAGGGCCAAGAAGGAGTTCATGGGAATGCGCAGTACCTAACGATCAACAAAAATCAAAATCAGTTCGTGCGATGGGTATTCAGATCTATCAAAATGGTTAACGCTTCAAACGAACAGTTCAGAACCAAAGTCAGTTAACGTTGTAAGAAGAAATTGAAACAACAAATACCCATCAAGGTAGACTTTTCGGGATTCTAAAGAAATGAGTTTGCACATGTGGCAAACGAACACTCTACTCGCAATACGAGATGTCGAATTTAATTATTGAAAAGATGTAGAATCTAACTAACATCTTTTTATGTGGAATTTAAATAAGAAAAGTGCTCAACCGAATCTCTCACAGATTTATGATGAGGAGACCAGTGTTGACAGCAATAGTCGAAGACACTACAAACTAAAGAGTAGTCGTCAAGCTAGCTAGCGTTGATCGTCGCTGGTTTGTCAGTGAAGACTAAAGTGCCAAATAGATATTGGCCGAGCCCAGGCGAGCCGAGTGTGTGGACGGTCCAGACAAGCGACTTTGACAGGTGTCAGAGGCGCTCGTGCGACATCCGATCGGAGTCGGTTTTTTGGGCACGAGTCAAAGGGATTTCACCACATGCCCTGCACGTGCCGGCAAATGCCGTCCACGTGCTGACTACGAGCTGTCAAAGGCTCAGTCTGTTAGCCTGTGGATAATCTGCTGTGTGCGATTGCATTTAAATCCAAGCATCAACGTTGTTGCAACTCATTTATGAAACTTAGATGTCTTTTGCTTCATTGCAGAAGTTATACATAGGTTTGTGGTCAATATTATGCAGAAAATTCCCTGGCACAGGAGTTCTTGTTTTTTCCAATCCGTATGTTCTGGATAGGATAGTTGTGTTAGGGGAGCAAATAAAAAACACGCCTAGTATTTCAAATACTAGGTTAATGAAATGAAGGCGCGAAACAAAATATTTTCTATGGAATATTCGTATCATAATGGGGCATGCATTTTCATATACTTTACCGGTTTAATTTACAAAAGCAACTAGCTGCTTTTCAAATTAATAAACCGTAATTTGTGGTATCTTATTTTTGTGCACTAAATTGCAGCACAAGGTCTGCTCGCGTACTATGATTAATTGCGATTGATTATTAATAATTTTGCTTGCAACAAGAGTACAAAAACTACTTGCTGCGAATCTTTTTTAATATACTAGGTCTGTTCGCGTACTACGATTAATTGCAATTAATTGCAAAGAAGCCGTTTTTGTACGTACTAAAATGGAGCACAAAAACCGCTTCATTGCAATTAATCGTAATTAATTGTAGTACGCGAACACACCTATAATAGATTCAGGTACGCCAACAGGCCTAATGAATGCGGCGGCAAGTTTCTGGTACGGTTGAACTACACAAATTTACTACCTATCCTATGTACAATTTTGAATTTTTTTAACCGCCCAAACCATTTGATTAACAGCTGATGATTGACAGCTTGCGAAGTTGCGAGTCGCGCCCAACATGTGGATGCGCAGGCTCGTGCTGTCTCAAAGCCGTCCACATGTTCGCGGTCTCGCCCGACTTCGGCTCGCCTGGTCTCGGCCAATATGTATTTCCCACATAAGGATTTCACCTATCCCAACTAGAAGTGATCCAACAGAGTCAAATCGTACGATCTCATTGGTAAATTGACGGGTCCATTTCTCGAGACAATGCGATTTCCGAATTGCGTTTTCAATAAATCGATGGTTGCGGTCGCTGTGTGGCTCGTAGCGTCACCTTGTTGAAATTACATATCACTCACATCTGTACGACGCAAATTCGAGAACAAAACTTGGTTTGTGGTCGCTTTGTACCGGTTGCCATTGACAGTAACGTGCTTGCTATGCTCATCTTTGAAAAAGTATGGCCATATCATGCCACCAACATGCAATTCGTACCATATAGTTAATTTTTGTGGGTGCAACGGTGTCTGCAAGACCTGACGGGAATTTTTATTGCTTATTGACGTATCCATCGAGCCAGAAATGATCCTCGTCGCTGAACACAATTTTCCCGTAAAACTGATGATAAACTTTCAGCTGATTTTCGGCCTATTTTGCGCACGTGGGACGCATCCGATAGCCTTCAGACCGAGATCCTTGCGCAAAATTTTCCGCAAAGTCGACGACCATGTCCCAGCTTCTTGTGCACGCCTGCGAATAAACAAACCTGGTTTGTCAGCCATACTGGCTTCAACGGCTGCGCAATTCTCTTCGGAACGCACTGTTATCAATTTGCCATTGGCCTGCGGTCCAGCAAAGTGAAGTGGCTGCAAAAATTTGCAGTCACATGGCAGATAGCATGTGCTGATTGACTATTATGCGGTCCATAAAACTCACGAAGCGATCTTTGGCTTTGCACAACTGAACACTGATTTTGGAAATAATTTTCCGCGAACTGTAAACGCTGCTGCCGTGTAAATCTGTCGATGGTAACTGTTCATTTGACAGTGGTTAATTTCGAAATGCGGCATCTGTAAAAACACCCTTTATAAAACATCTGATGACACTTCGATAAGTTCAGAGCAACTGAATTCCTTAGACACCAATGACAAAAGCACTAAAGAACTCAATTACAAAAAACACTAAATAACTCAATTACAAAAAACACTAAATAACTCAATTACAAAAAACACTAAAGAACTCAATTACTTTGGGCACTTTAAAATCATCAGCATACAGAGGTAAAACGTATGAATAAGAGAGGGAAGATCGTCGTTAGTAAGTATAAGGAATAAGAAAGATCTATGAGTCGAACCCTGCGGAACTCCGAAGAGAAAACGAAAAAAAAACTCT